>CM060941.1:11230000-13730000 GCA_030765085.1 Allium cepa
GTGCCTTGTTATCTTACTGTCACACACACATATGTTTGTGACATTCGAAAATTTTGCAGTGGTATGTGTTCCTTTTCTTTTTATTAAAATTGAGTTGGAACCACTTTACAACACATACAAATATATTAGCCTTCATAATTGTGCCTTGTTATCTTACTGTCACACACACATCCAGGCTTCCACTTCATTATATTTTTATTTAATTCATATGTATGTACTTGTTTGAGGTGTTGGTAGCTTTGGTAATATCTTGATGCCTTCTCCGCTACATTGTTTAAGCAGTCCTATCAGTAATTATTATTTCGTTAATTTTCTTTGTTTAGTAAATCTTGAGTTGTTATATACTATATTACTTCCTGACTATGAGCGCCAATTAAAAATAAAAAAATTTGTTTGACCCAAAATTTTATATAATGAAATGATATATAATACCCTGTTTCATAGAAAATCATGATATTCAATAGATATTAAAATCAAGATTTATCCATTTATATTAATATAAATGGATAAATCTTGATTTTAATATCTATTGAATATCATGATTTTCTATGAAACAGGGTATTTTAATAAACAATTGAACTATCGAATTGGTATGGAACTCTTTGTACAATTCTTTCGTTTATTACTATAATTTGTTAAATAGAGTTTAAATGGAATTTACTAGCTTTTGGTAAATGCTTGAATTTACTATCCGATATGGAACAATTAGTTAAACTCTTGTGATTACTGGAATGATAGTAATTAACACTTAGAGTTGTACTATCTTAGGGTGTTCTGATTTCAGACCGAAAGATCACTGAGAGAAGATAACTCAATTTTCATCGATCTGAGAATCGAACTATTTTAGATTTGGGTAGGCAGATCTCTTTCGAAAGATCTGTTATGGTGTAAATACGGCTGTCCCTTTCGAAATGCAGATTTTTACATGCATCATAGTCTATAAAGACAACCTATCCTTTTATTTTGTTTTATACGGTTGGGCTATGTTTACCTCTTTCGGTAGGTAAATTTGCATAGGACATATTAGGTACACGACTGCTCTTTTCTTTGAGTAATGTTCCTATAGGCTTCTTATCTATGCAACGGGTCTCTTTGGGTAGATTGTGTATCACTATATTAAACTAATAGATAACTATCATTATTATTTTATTATTGATGATTAATTCTTCAGACATTTTTAGTATGGATATTTGAATCTTTTATGGCTCTGAGGAATTTTGAATTGGTTATCGCATATTTTGAGATGATAGTCTATTGAGACTTGATATGTATTTATGAAATGGTGATATTTTGTTGATATTTCTTTTTCTGATGATTATTTTTAAGGCATTTTTATACTACGACTTATCTTATTGTTGTAGTCATATACTTATATCATTAGTATCTCGTCCTTTTATTTAGATATGGTCTGACCTGTTTATTATTTTAATACTTGGGTCAGGCCGAGCTTCTATAGGTACCGGGACTCGCTTATTGTGGATATTTTGTTAGCTTTGGAGTAGACATTTGATATTTGAATTTACTCTTTCATGTATATAGCGACATCTAAGGTGATATGTCAGATATATTGTTTTGTAGTCACTGTGTTAACACAATATTTTACATGATGTATACGTTGTGAGTCTAGTACTGATATTTTGTAGACTTATACTTTGTGATGTATATGGTGTATATTATTAGTCCGCTATGATCGATATAACTCTGATGTTAATTTTGACATTATATACTCTTTTGAATATTCTATAACCAATGTGGTTATTACTTTGTATTAATACCGTATGCAACATAAATCTTCAGTTCAGATCCTCAAAGAGGTAATAATGACGTGTCAATGTTAGTATAAAGGTATATTCACATTTTATCGCCCCTACACAGCCGTATTCTCTATATTATTAGATAAGATCGCATGTAATGTTCTTTAATAGTATGGGTATAATGGTGGAGTCATCACAGCTTGGTATCAGAGCAGTGTTCAGAACATTATAGAATATAAATTAATACAGAGTTCAGATCTTAGACCTAGATGACCTAGAAGTCCTGTCCTATGGGTGTGGTAGTTTGTAAATTAATTAACTATTAAGGATAGGATTACAAAAGTGATTGTTGGTTAATCATTGGGTCGATTTTTAAATTTAGTTTAAATATGAATATTGTATATAATATTGGAATTAATTACTAATCTAAAATTTAAATGCGTGGTTTGAGCTATGGCTGGTGGTAGACTTCCTAGAACTGCTACAGGATCAGCTAGTGGTCTTGGTACATGAGGAGTGGTTTTGACTCCTTAGCAGATAGCAGATATGGTTCGGACTGCTCAGGCTCAGGCTATAGTTGCTCATCCAGCTCGTTCTGACTTCGCTCATCCTTATAGAGTGATTTAGGACGCCTGGGTGGTAAACCTTTTCGAGATACAAAGTCTATTGGAAAGGTTCGGGCTTGGTTGAAGACGTACGAGCGTATTTTTACTCGAATGGATCTTTCAGATGCTCAAAGGGTTCGAGTAGTCGCCGGTCAATTGCAGGAGAGAGCTTTGGACAGGCATGATTTATTAGAGGCGGATATTCCAGAGGAAAAACTTTCATGGGCTATATTCAGACAGTGATTTGAGCTAAAATTTCATCCACCGACTGAGCAAGAAGCTATGACTAGGAGATTCATCGACCTCAACCAGGGGCAGATGTCTGTATCGGAGTATGTTGTAGCTTTTGAGCAGTTGTCCAAGTATGGCCTTAAATTCATCAATACTCCGAGGAAGAAAAATCATTAATTCATGGATTGAGCAAGGCTTTATTGCTTCTTCATAAGTGCTTGGTTCAGATTGACTTAATAATGCAGAGAGTGTGTGTGTGTGTGTGTGTATCTTTGGTTTGACAATTCTATTTTTGGCTCTTGTAATCATGTGGTCTTCTGCTCAAGCATGTGTCACCTCTTGATTTCCGGCAGTGTTTTTGAATGGTTGAGAACATGATGATGGGCTTTTATCATCTTCTGAACCTCTTTCATGATTGGAATTGCTTTAAGTTGATTGGATAAAGTGATTAGAGATGTATGTTGCACTATAACCTGATCTAGTGCCAGATACTGTGAGTTGCTGTATAGATGATTCTTGAGTTGCTTAATCCTTCTCCTCAATGATCCAATCTGCGAGTACAGGTATAGATGGGATTGATATTCTTGGGTTATATATCTTTTTGTGTAGTTTTGATTTCCTTATCTACAAAAGTAAAAAAATTCATTAAACACAACAGGCCTAGATATATATAACTTGCCATTGCTGCTATGACGTTTGTAGCTTTTCAATTATTAGCATAGCCTAAAAAATTACAAAAAGCAGACCTGAGACAGTTTATGAATATCGTAGGGTCCAAAATAAGGGAAGCATAAACATCCAAATGCTTTCATACTCCTATAATCTGGTTTTACACTAAACAGTACCTCAGTTGGACTTTTTTGCTTTAAAACCTTGGTTGTAATTTATTAGTGAGGTGGACTGATGTTGCAAAAGCACTTGACAAAAATTTCTTAGGCAAGGACTCACGTGCCAGTAAAGTTAAACCTGTTTCAACAATGTGTCTGTACTTTCTTTCTACTATTCCACTCTGCTAAGAAGTGTGTGGGAAAGTTGTTCTGTGTATGATTCTTTTCCTTTATTTTTTTTTTAGATTTTTAAACCATGCACCTCCATCTGTTTGAATGATCTTTAGATTGCTACTGGTTTGTTTTTCTGCTAGTGTGATAAACTAGATTACCGCATTATGTGTCTCTGACTGGGTTTTGAGAAAGTATATCCAGATGAATCTGGAGTATTCATCCACAAATGAAAGATAATATTTAAACCCATAATCAGTGTCTATTGGAGCAGGTCCTCATAGATCTGCTGCTACAAGTTCAAGAGGTCTATTATAATTGGTAAAAGAATCATAAAATGGTAACTTATGACTTTTACCAAGTTGACAGCGTGTGCATACATAAGGAGTAGGTAAACTCTCAAAAGAAATTTTATTATTTTTCAATGTTTGTTTTACAACATTAACATTGGGATGTCCCCGGTTTACAATGACATAGATCGAAGACATTTTTGCTATTTGCTGCTATAAATTCTGTGTTATCACACCATTTTCTCCTATCAGTTCTACCTCTTGATCAGTGATCAGAATTGAATTTGTATAGATCATTGTCCAATCTACCCTGTAATAGTACATATTTGTTTAGAAAATTTGTGACTAGACAAAATTTGGGGTGAAACCCAAAGTATACATTTTTGTCATTATAAAATTGTGATACACTTATCAAATTCTTCTTAATTTTTGGAACTCTTAATAGATTGTTAAGATAGAGTTGCCTTTTCCTTTAATGCTGCCACTTCCAACATGTGTAATACTTATAGCTTCACCATCACCCATATGTACAGTTTGTGTACCTATATAGTCTCTATTGCCAAAATTAAGATTCTGAATGTTGCTGGTAATATGATTAGTAGCACCTGAGTTTAGATAACACTCTTCACCACTTATCTCTTCTGTCCTATTGAGATCATCTGAATCAGTCTATTGAATTCTTGAATTTTCTATTTGACTTCTTGGTTGTTGATTCAACTGAGCAGTACTTATGTTGGATTGTAGTTTCTTTGTCCATTTTGACGTTGTTGATTCACATTGAAGTCTGAATTATATATGAAGTAGCATCTACTTGCAATATGTCCAACTTTCTCACAGATTTGACATTTTACTTTGTTGTTATTGTTCCATCTTCCACTTCTGCCTCTGCCTCTTTAAGTTTGATTCCCTCTCTTATTTTGTCTTTCTTGATTTTCTTGATTCCTACTTTTGGAGGCATAGTTGATTTTATATTCAGTTTGAACTGATTTTTTTTGCTCCACTCTTCCTTCATTGGCTAATAGTGTAGAATAAACATACTGTATGTTTGGTAGTTACTTTTGATGGTATGACAACCACCACAGACTCATATTCTAAATCTACACCATTCAAAATGGTTAAGATTTGCTTTGTTTCAGATAATTTGTGCCCAGCAGTTTCAAGAAGATTACGGTATGTTTTTATCTTTGATATATAGTCTCCCATAGACATATTTTCCTTTCTCAAATTTTGTAATTGCCTTTTGTAATGCATGATTATTGTTGTGAATTGTGAATCAAAGATTTAGTCAATAATTATCCATATTTCATATGATGAATTACAGCCAACTATTTGAGACAATAGATTACTGATTGATGACATTAACCAAGATGACAGTAGACTATTTGAATTTGATATATGATATACTCTTTGTTGCTTATTTTTTTCCTTCATTGTCCGTAGTCATCTTTACCGGAATTCAGATTGCGCCATTGATGAAATTTCCTAGTCCATATCCTCTTACAACAGTTTCCATCTGAAATTACCAGAGCAAATAATTGTTTTCATCAAGTTGAGTGGTGACAATTTGGCCTTTAGGTTTGACCAATGACATGGTGGCTGATTCAGTTGAAGATGGTGTTCCATTTGCATCAATCTTGGATGAAGCTGAGGAGGCATATATCTTCAGCCATGATGATGATTCACTGAACAGAAAATGGTTCTTTCAGATCTTTTAATATCAAAACAAGAAACAGGAATCTTGACGAGGCAGACAGTTTTACTGTGTGCAGCCAATGATGATTAGTGGTTAATTAAAATGATGAAAAAGCTTCAAGATTGCTTTTTTGATGATCAGAAGTATGCAGCTAGAGCACCAGGATGATGAATTGTTTCTGACTACATGTTCTTGGCAGGGCATACAAGAAACGAACCAGATTCTTGTATGCGAATCAGATTTCTCAAGTGATGATATGATATACCGATGAGAATCCAGCGTGCAGCCAATCTTTCAATGATGAACTTAGATTCTGAGAAGAATTTGGCAGGGCATCGTTGCTATTGGACAATTTGCAAAATAAAGATGTCTTAAATACTACAACTCACACACTCCTTTTCTCACGTAGAATAGGATGATCTTGTTCAATTGGTTTCTAGTAGGCGAACATTACACCGTTAGCATGGTTTTTGGTTCCACTAGCATCTGAAGTATTTTCTCAAAGTTATAGATAAATCCAAGACCGTATAGTTGACAGTCTATGTATCAACACGAAATCAAAAAAATGCAAAGCAATGAACAAGACCAAACATTTTCAGTGATTCAGGATTATTCCTACATCCCTTGTTGTATTTGCTATTGTTATTCACTCTAATACCGCTTGGTTAATTCCACTTAGTGAAATTCAAATGAGTATTTTAAAAGAGTTCAGTTGTAGTAATCAGTCGCAGTCCATTTCTTGATGGTAGGTCGTCTATTTATACTGGATGGAGATGTCGTGGATTGCTGAGTTGGTTATTTAATTAAGATGCTTAAATCGTAATCTGGTTGCACATTCAATTATGAAGACTGATATCATATGTTACTATTGTTGTATCCACCTGATTAATCCGAGTTTGATTACTAAAGTTAAAATTCAAAATATGTCTCTTATAGAAATACGATATATCTATATATGCACATTGTATTAGAGTTTTAGTAGAGTTCTTAATTAAACAGAGCCCAGACGTCAAATGCTTTAACAATTGAACGAAACCCAAACGAAAATGTATGCAAACCGAAAACATGTCTACTTTCCCATCATCAGAAAACATGTGTCATATAAAATCTAGTGGCAATTCTGCATATGCGAGAAAAAAAATTGCTATCTTGCTTTCTCCCTGACTCGCTACATTTAATTAGGTTAGAGGGTTGTATATATGCTTCCCTAGGTAGAGAGCATTCTCAACATTATTACACAATAAGCAATTCCAGATTTAAGTCATTAAATAATAGTAGGACACTTCAGATGGGTAATGTTTTACAAAGCATATTTATACTAGTTAAATAAATTTGACCTAAAAAACCCAGTGAATTCGAAAAAGAGCTAAAAATTCAGATATTTGAAAATCGCTGATTGTATATCACTCTGTCAACGGTTTTGTACGCCTTATTGAATACAGAATATAAAACTAACGTTACTCTAATATGTTGATATTTTTCGTATTTAATAATAGTTATTTATGTTTTTGCTGGACTTTTCAATAATAAGATAAGTAATTTTATCTTACTGACAAAAAAACATTTAACTTTCCAAAAATTACATAAATAATTCTATCTGCTAAAATGATGGAAAAAATCTGCACTATTTTAGTACCAGAAAAATTGTTAAAAAGTCCTTCCGAAGAATCTAGGGTTTTCTTCTGCCATGGGAGATTTCAATCTCTCTCTCAAACCCAATTCCAATCCCCCTCTCTCTTGTCCATCTCCTCAAGATAGACCACCTGAAACCCATTTCAGAAAGCCGAATAATGTCAACGTATCGATAATGAGGGCTTCCAATTGGTTCAAACAAGATCGCAAAAGAGAAATCAGCCCAGATTTGGTCAGACTCTGTCCCAGATCAGCAGTAATCAGAGAAGGAAAGAGGATCAGAAGATCAATTCTTTCAGGGACAGAACCAAGCAGACAAAAAGTGATAAACCACCAGCAAAGTTCTCACTAAATAGAGAACTAGGGCAGAGATCTTGGGCCGAGATTGTCTCAGAGCAATCTAATGAACCAAAGGATGAAGATTGCAGTCTTGAAACCATTATGCCTATCCAAATCAATAGCAAGAAATATGGTGTTATAAAAGAGACGGTTTGTAAAAGAGCAATGGAGTGTTGGAATAATTCTGTATTAGTATATGTTGTAAGCAGTAAACCATATTTCGTGTTTTTCAAAGAATATATTAAAAGAGTTTGGAAACCAAAAGGTGAGTTTGAAATCTTTTCCAGAGAAAATGGTTTCTTTCTGATTAAATTTTGTGATTCACAAGACTGCAACTCCATAATTCAGAATGGTTCATATTTCTATAACGACAAGCTCATCATTATGAGAAGGTGGTCGGAATCGTTGAAGATGGACAGAGATCTTCTGTCAACTATGCCGATATGGATTAGATTACCAAGTGTAAACCTCAAATTATGGGATAGAGAGGCGTTTAGCATCATGGCAAGTATTATCGGAAAACCCATTAAAATGGATGCAGCAACAACCATGAAGACGAGATTGAATTATGCTCGAATTCTAGTGGAAGTTTCTGCGATGGATGAACTTCCAGACGAAATTTGTTTAAATCTGTATAATGGTGAAAACATTATACAAAAGGTTGAGTATGAATGGGTTCCACCGAAGTGTAGTATCTGTAAATGCTTCGGTCATACTAAGGAGCAGTGCAACCAGAAGCAGTCGTGGATTCCCAAACAGAAAGAGAAAAATTTAGCTAGTATTCAAGAAAATAGGTCTGAAACAGTTCAAGAAATTGACGTCAGTAAAGGTACAATATTTCAGTCAAAATCTCAAGAAGAAGTTGATCGAATCTATCAAGAAGATATCATTTTCGATCAAGAAAGCAATTCTAAAGAGCTCACTGATCAAAACAATCAGATCATGGCAATGGAAGTTCATCAGCAAAGCAAAAAAACCTCAAAAGATCAAGATCTGACAAACAAAAAGGAGGGTAAAATCAAACAGGTCTTTAACTCTGAAACCCCCCATATTTCAGAGTCATGTTTAATTACAGGCCAGATTAATACAAGCTTAGTGAACAAAATTCATCAAAATTCCAATATGAATCAAGAATCAAAGGCTGAGAAGGGATCTTCTTCTTCACTTGCTGCAGATGCTGAGAAAAATGGCTGCTCAACATTGCCTCGCAAGGATGATCTACCTCCAGAGCAGGCTGCAATGTCTGATTATAATGAATCAGAATTGCCTCGCTCAGCTATTTTCGATATATCTTTAATCCAGATTCCAGAATCTGCACAAATGGAAGAAGATAAATCTGAGGAAAAAGACAGTGGTGAAGAGTTTGACATATCAGAATTACATATAAGTAAAACAAAATCTTCTGGTAAGTTAAAGGGGAGTAAAGAGAAAAAAGCTTTCAAACAAAAATATATATCAATTAACCCAGAGTGGGATCAAATGTCCACCAGATTGAAGGCTAAAGGTACTGAAAATAAAAGGAGAGGTAAAAGTACCATGGTGTCAGGTACAATTTAAATTTCTTTTTTTATCATATATATATGTCTATCTTTGCATGGAATGTTAGGGGGATGAATACCCCTGTTAAACAATCTGATATCCTTCATATGATTAATATATATAAACCTACTATAATTGCCCTTATTGAGAATAAATTGAATGATGAAAACTTTGATAGATTCTGCATTAAATTATCTAGCAATTGGAAAGCAATTCATAATAATGACTGTGGCTGTAAAGGTAGAATTATTGTTATCTGGGATTCTAATGTCTGGAATAATACAAATATTAATAAAGATAGTCAATTTATTGATTGTAATTTCAGAAATATTGGTGGTTTTTATTTACAAGTTACTGCTGTATATGGTAGTAACTTAGATATTGAAAGAAATGCTTTGTGGCAAAAACCGAAATCTCTAAATTACATTTATAATCTCCCTTGGATTGTATTAGGAGATTTTAATACTGTTTTTCATGTTAATGAAAAGTTTGGTGGGATTAAGATTCCTCAGAATAAGCTAGATAAAGTCAATAAGTTTATGTTAGAGTCTGGTCTGATTGAACCTACTGTTAGTGGTAGTAAATTTACTTGGAAATCTGGTCTAGCTAAAAATATTCATTGCAAATTAGATAGAATTCTGTATAATAAAGACTTTTTAAATAAATTTCCTGACAGTACATGTTCTACTTTGGAGCAGAACTTAAGTGATCACACTCCTCTTCTGGTTAACCTTGTTATTAATAGTATTGCTAATACTAAAGCATATCCTTTTAGATTCAAAAACAGTTGGGTTCTAGAAGAAGATTACAAAAGTTTAATGGAAAATTGTAATAATTTTTCTTGTAATGGCTCCAAACAATTTCACTTTTGTATGTTTCTAAAATTCACTAAAAATAATCTTAAAAACTGGAATAAAAATAAACTTTTCAATAATAATAGGATTGCTGATTTGAGAAATGAAGGTAAAAATTTACAAATGTATGCTGATAATAAGCCTGGTGATTTGAATAATATTAATTGATTTTTTCTTAATCAAAGGGAGTTGTCTAATGAGATGTATAAAGAATCAGTTGATGCTAGACAAAAGGCTAAGACTGATTGGCTTACTTTAGGGGATGATTGTACCAAGTTTTTCTATGCTAAGATGAGTAATAGGAAACACCTTAATAATATAGGCTGCATTTTTGATAGAGAGGGCAATTTAGCCAATTCATATGAGAAAATTTCTTCTGAAGCTGTCAAGTTCTATAAGGAACTTTATTATTCTGAATCTATTGAAAGAGAGTTCCCAGATATAATATGCAAAAATATCTTAAATAATAATGCTGCAGAAATCCTACTAGCTTCTGTAAGTATTGATGAAATAAAATTTATAGTTTTTAATGCTGGGGACAACAAAAGTCCAGGCCCTGATGGTTTCAATGCGAAATTTTTTAAAAACAATTGGGAGTTTATAAAGCAACAAGTGACTGATGTGGTCAATGAATTTATGAACAATGGTAAAATTCTCAAAAGTATTAATCATACTTTTATTACCCTTATTCCAAAAAATAAAAACCCCATTGATATAGGTGATTACAGACCAATTTCGTGTTGCAATTTTATTTACAAAATTATTGCTAGTGTGCTCAGTCATAGAATTAAAGTGTTTCTGCCTTTTCTTATTGCTGAAAACCAAAGTGCTTTTGTTCCTGGTAGGCTTATATATGAAAACTCCTTTTTAGCTCATGAAATGGTCAGAAAATTTAATACTAAACAGGGCGATAATGTTTTATTAAGATTGATTTGCAAAAAGCATATGACAAGGTTAATAATATGACAAGGTTAATAGACACTTTATTCGTCACATTATGGTGTGTATGGGTTTTCCTATAAAATTTTGTGATTTGATTTTTGAGTGTATTAACACCCCCACCTTTTCTATTCTCATTCAAGGTAAGGCTGAAGGTTTTATTAAGTCTAATAGGGGACTTAGACAGGGAGATCCCTTGTCTCCTTATCTTTTTGCTATAGTGATGGAATACTTCTCTATTCTTATTGAAATAGAAAGTATGAAAGGAAAGATCCATCCTATTAATAGAATTCAGCCATGTGTCAATCACCTGATCTATGCAGATGATCTTATGGTGTTTATCAAAGCTAATAAAGTTAATGCAGAATCTATAAAATACATTTTTGAAAAATTAAAAATTCATGCAGGGCTTCAACTTAATGTTAACAAAAGTAAAGCCTATTTTAGCAAAGCTTGTAAGTTCAAACAAGAATTTTTAAATATTTTACAAATAGATGAAGGTTTTCTTCCTATCAAGTATTTAGGTTTGCCTCTTTCTACTAATATGATTAAGAATTCAGATCGCTCAATTCTTATTGATAAAATTCAAGAGAGAATGGAAACATGGTCTTGCAAATTACTTTCCATTGCTGGTAGACTCAAGCTTATTAAAACTGTGGTTTATGCTATTATCTTATACTGGTTACAAACATTTCAAATCCCTGCTGCTACTATTAAAATTTTGGAAAACAGATGTGCAGATTTTTTGTGGAGAGGCAAATACCACAAAATTAGTTGGATTAATGTGTGTAGACCAAAAAATGAGGGGGGTTTTGGTATCAGAAATCTTAAAGATTTGTGTAATACTTTCCATTTAAAATTATTTTGGAGATTCATTAGTTCTGATTCCTTGTGGGCTAGGTGGATGAGATCCAAGTACTTAAAGCAGGATAATTTATGGACCACTGTTCATAAAAATAATCACTCAAACACTTGAAAACATATTTTAGACTGTAGGAAAACTGGGAAATCTCTTATTGATAGAAAATTTAAAGATGGCAAAAACACCAGTTTATGGTTTGATCCTTGGTTTAATAATGACACTTTTATAAATAGGGTAGGGTGGAATAGTCTTGTTTTATGTGGTAAGCCTAATGAGAAAGTTTCTGATATTATTGTTAATAATCAGTGGCACCCACAGATTCATCCCATTACTAACCCTCATAAAAATAATATATGCAATATTCAATTTGACAAAAATGCAGAGAATGACTACTGGGAGTGGAAAGCTACTAACAGAGGAAATTTTTCTTTTAAAGAAACTTGGAACTTTATTAGAATCAAATATCCTACTGAAGAATGGTATCAGTGCATTTGGAATAGAGTGAACTGTCCCAAGATGGCATTCTGTACTTATTTTGCTATTAAAAACAGATTGCCAACCTGGGACAGGATTAATAAATGGGGTAGCAATGTTAATTCACTCTGTTCCTTGTGCAAATTATGTGATGAAAATGCTAATCATATATTTTTTGAATGCAGCTACTCATTTTTTATATGGAATCAAATCAGAATGACTTTAAACATTGATGACAACAGACATATGGATATCATGAATATTATCAGAATTATCAACAGCAAATTCAAGGTTAATTCAGAAGATTCTGAGTACGCTTACATTCTTCTTACTACGGCAGTTTTTTACTTATGGAAAGAAAGAAATCTGCGTGTGCATAATAAGGGCAGCAGTAGCAAAGAGCAAGTTTGGCTTACTGTTAGTACAGATAGTAAGATCATGTTGCAAAAATCAAAAAAATTTCATAAAAGTCAAACCAGATATACTTCCCTTACTGAAGACTGGAAAACCGAAGGTGGTAGCAAGCATTTGGAAGCATTTCTTATAAACCCGAGAGACTTCCAGATTAATGAAGATAATAGCTCTTTCAGAGCTGCGAGCTACAGCAATGAACCTCATCAAACTACTGCCATGAAATCGTCTGATCTAGGTCGTATTGACACTAGATCTAACAATTCCGAGTTCATTAGAGATAACGTTGTGAGATCCGGGCCATTTTTGGGTGGTAATAGCAAAGCGCTGCAAGCTTCATCAGATCTAGGTCGCGTTGACCATAGATCTAACAATTCAGAGGCCATCAGAGATTCTGCCGTGAGATCTGGTCCTCCTTTGGGTGATAAAAGCAAAGCGCACCAAGCTTCATCAGATCTAGGTCACGTTGACCATAGATCTAATGTTTTTCCGCTTTTGAACAACAGTCGCAATGGTTTCTGGTATAGTACTGGTAGCAGTGGCATGAGAAGAGGTTTTAATGAAGCTCTTTCTTACTGGAAAAGAGGAGAGAGCAGTGATAAGAGGAGCGGTAGAGAGTAGAGATGGAGCGGCCATTGTTGCTGTTTTCTTATATTTTCTTTTTTTTCTGGCCACTTGGTTTGTTTGTGATGATGTGTGGAAAGAGTCGGCTAGGGTTTAGTTTGGTCTGAGATGAGGTTGCGGGTATTATACCCGTTTGTTTCTGTTTTGGGCCGGGCCCTTTTTATCTTCTTTCAAAAAAAAAAAAAAAATTCTATCTGCTAAAAAAAGAATAAATGCTTTTATCTTTTGGACAAAAAATAACTACTTCCACCGTTTTGATAAAAGATAAATAATTTTGTATTTTTTCTAACACTTTGATATATAAATAAATAATATTATCTCTATGACAAAAAATAAATATTTCAAAATTTGGGCATGCTTTTATCTATTTGACAACTACTACATGCTTTTATCCTTTTAACAAAGATGTAATTATTTCAATCTTTCCAACGAAAAGATAAATGATTTTATCTTTTTTTTTTAAAGATTATATGTTTTATGAAAATATAAATAATTTTATCTTTTATAGAAAATAATACTTCAGCTTTTCGACAAAAGATAAACGGTTGTACGTTTTCAAAAAAAGAGTAAACTTTTAAATTTTCGACCAAACCTAAATACTTCTATGTTTTCGACAAACGATAAGCATTTTTTACCTTTTCATGCAAAATGATGATTTTTTAATCTATTAATGTGAAACTCTAAATACTATTATATACTTATGTAAAATAACACAATTGTTTTTCCTATATTATAGCTAAAATATCGTTACAAGAAAGGTTGCCTACAGCGGCAGCCTTTTGCATCTGCTGGCCACGGGTAAAATAAGCGGCCGACGTTAGCCGTCGCTAGCCGACGCACACTCTGAGTATACATATCGAATCAACAAACTGGAAAACATTATCATTTCCCACCAAAATATAAAATGATGAGCATATTTTTGCTGCCCTGCCTACCTATGTCAGCCGCCACCAGCCGCCTCCATCTGTCTCGATCATCTCCTCCAAAGCTCACCAGTATCTCCTTCCTCTTCGATTTCAGCTTAATTTAGGTATGATTAAAACCCTAATTTTGAAAATTGATTGATTATGGGTTAGAAATTGATGATTATTTCGTAGTAGTTGATAATAATATTGCATTAGTTGATTTGGAGATATAATTAAAACCCTAATTTCGAAAATTAGTGGCATGGATTATGGGTTTGAAATTGATGATTATTGCGTAATAGTTAATGATAATAGTATATTAGTTGATTTGAGGATATTTATTAGTGATCTAATTGTTTAATTTTTAACTGAAAATTAAAGTTTATTTAAAATCCAAAAATTAATGTATAATTATTGATTAATATGCTTGTTGATAAGTTTACGCGAATGTTTGTTATAGTTTTGAATAATCTTTGTTATAGTTTACGCGAAAATTAGCGTAAAATTATTGATTAATATGCTGCTAGATTGTTGCGGTTAAACACAAATAATATTTTTTAATTAATTAGTGCATGTTAATTATAACTGTAAGTGGTTAGTAATATTGAATTTTTAAAAACTAAGAAATGAATATAATGTTTTAAAGTATACGCGAATGTTTGTTATACTTTAAAGCAATGTTTTTTTTAGTTTACGAGAAAATAAGTGTATAATATGTTTTAAATTTTAAATTTAGTTAATAAAATATTTAAATAGTTGATTGAATTATAAAATTGAGAAATGAAGTGAAGTGAAAAAATAAATTAAGAAATAATAAATTTTAGCTTGATAATAAGCGTTTAGTGTTATTTTAACAAATACACAACAACAAATTAAAGCCTTTGGTTCTAAAAGGCTTTAGTTTAGTTTAAAAAATACAACAATAAAAATATACCCCTCGGATGCAAAGTTATGCATAGAAGAGACGTGAAGTGAAGTGATATCGAAATTAGACAGAATTGCTAGAACAACAATTTGTACTTTCAGTAGCGTTTAAAAAAATGCTATTAAAGGCTTTTATAGCATTTTTATAAACGTCGTATACCAACATGTTATAAGTCTGTGACCTACGATAGCACATCAAAAACACTGTAAATAAGTTCTTTTAAGGTGTCCGGTAAATGCTGAAATTGTTTAATGGCGTTTTTGCACACGCTGCAAAAACGTGTTATAAATAGGAAGTGTTATTAGACAGCAAGAATAAAAAGTTCTTAACAACAACGTTTTACCAACACTATGAAAACTTCTTAACAATAGTGTTTTTGGACCGCTATCAACAACTGCATATTATAGAGCTTTAAAAACACTATTGTTAACTTTTACTGCATTTTTCAACGCTATCATCTTATTGCATAAGCTTTTCTGTGCTTTTTTTTGGCTTTTCAAATGCATATATGTATACTGAATTTAAATATCACTAAGATCACATATAATTACCAATACGTTATATGCGAACAAATAAAACTATACCAAAACAACATGTGTTCATTATCTTTATCTCTACTATTAAAAATGAGAATTCAATCAATTAGTTTCAACCGTGTCTTTTTGAAATTCCAAAAATGCCCTTCACATCAATAAAGATACTAAAACATAAATATCATTTTTCAACAACCATGTGATCAACTTAACTTAATATACCCTTCCCACCTCATCACAATTTTATAAGCTTTGCAAAAAACAAGACAACCTATTATTTCCTCCCTTAGCTTATATACTCTAACAATTTAGATGTTTTAGGTGATGTGGGACTAATTAAAATTAATTAGTTTCCATTTACAACTACTTTAATTTGTTCTTAAGAAGGTACCTTTTTCATGAAAATCCCTTTTTCATGAAAAACTTCTTTATGTCTTAAAGCTCAAGCAAAAAGATTTCCTAATTGATATCAGTTCCTTTCTTTCGATGCACGAATCTCTAAACTGATTTGAATCAACAATTCATACTTTTCTTCCTATCTACAATTTTATTCATCGATGGTACCTATTTATATAAGCAGTTCCACTTTGTTAATTATTTGTGGAACAATTTTATTTGATTTTTCTTCGCTTTGGCGCTCAAAACAAAATAAAATTAATGGCAGAAGAATGGAGAACCAAAGAAAAGCACAAATTATGCGCGAACAACTGCGGCTATTTCGAAAGC
The DNA here is from genome assembly GCA_030765085.1 of Allium cepa. Classification (NCBI taxonomy): domain Eukaryota; kingdom Viridiplantae; phylum Streptophyta; class Magnoliopsida; order Asparagales; family Amaryllidaceae; genus Allium; species Allium cepa. The sequence continues at coordinate 11,246,335 of CM060941.1, forward strand.
TCCGCAACTCTGAATCTCTGCTCCAAATGCTTCCGAGACCACCAAATCCGAAACAACCATACTACGTTAGCAACGCTGGAGCTGCAAAACGCTTGAGCAAGCCAACGCTGACTATAGCGTCCGAACCGTCTGCTGATGTCATCGCTCCGTCATGGTCGACGTGAAGGAAGAGGGGGCATCGATGGGAAAAATAACGGCGTTAGGTAGTAGATGCTCCGTGTGCAGGAAGAAGGTGGGGCCGACGGGGTTCAGGTGCAGATGCGGGCCCATGTTACTGATGTTTTAGGCGATGTGGGACTAATTAAAATTAATTAGTTTCTATCTACACCTGCTTTAATTTGTTCAATGCTTTTGCACATTACTGGTAACTTATAATTATGTTTTAGAATCTATATATTAGACACGTAGTTCAAATTCTTTCAACCACTATATATGTTACATCTATTTTCTACTGTAAACAATTCAATGCATTTATACGGACTAATTTTTGAATGTGTACGCAACTGTGTATGCCAACACTATTTAAATCTACATATCTAATAATCTGATAGGAACACTTATTGGAAACTAATTATTAAAAAGTACGAATGACCCTAATTATAAAAACTACATGTCTAACACAGAATGTAATCGTTGTAATCTGACTACATTCAACAACCTACAATGCCATTCAACCTAATTGCAACTGTTTAATAGTAAATGTATTTTTAATATGAGTTCATAACACTTTAGCTATTATTCCGATTCAACTATAACTGTATTTAATCCTACTACTATGTAATAAGTTTGTTGTATATTTGCAATTTTGACGATAGATTTTGATAGATGTATTTAAACGTAAGTTTTAGGTTTCATGTGTATATATGAAGTTTTTATTCGTTCATCCTTTTACTTGATAGGACTATTCATCTTATCATCCAGATGCACAGTTGGAGAAGTAGATAAGGAAAATTGTGCCATCGTTTTCTTTTTCATGCGGTGCATAATACTAAGTAGCTAAGAGGAATCAACGATTGCAAGTAATATCTACATATTAGTTAACTGACTAAACTCTTACCACATTTATTTTGATATCAAGTTATCAACTGTTTTTTCTAACCACTATAGATAGAATGAGGCTTCAATGAAATGGAAATAATATGCAATAGAATATGGTGACCCCCAACCATTTTCTCACCTTCCAAACTTCCTCACGACAAATTTTTATTCCGTCACCTTTGGTTATTTTCCTTTTTTCTTAGGATCAGCTGCTCATGGCAATTCAGAACAAGAATGCATGTATAACCAAAGTCACTCAGAATAAGCTATCGGTTAATGGCCATTTTATTGCTTCAGCATGTACAATTCTAGACAATGGAAAGAAGTGTCGCTGGGGTAATGTACAAAATGATCTAAAAGTTTATATACACCATGCAAGTGTTGGTAAAACATGTAAATAGACAAAGAACAAATTGCAAGCATAATAAACCCGAAGTTCCTAATGTATGTTCTAAACCCAATAATGGTTAGAATTCATAACTATAAAATCCTTTGCTGACTGAATTAAGTAAAGCAACATGATTACGTGAATAATTGTAGTCATGTGTGACATATTTGACAACATAATTATCGTATATATAGTAATTAATAATTCTTTTATTTTAAATTTATATTCCATAATTATTACAAATTTATAAGGATATAAAAAATAAACTCATTGAAAAACTCAATGAGATTGAATGTTGTCGACCAATCTTCCCTTAAATAGCTGTTACTGAACAGGTCATTTATTTTACACAAAAATTGCAACATCTTTTGTGAATATCTCATTACAAATAATTATGGGTAACATTTATTACCTACATTAAATTTCGCAATAACGTTATTCCATATAGCACTATTAATACTTAAAAAACATTTATTACCTACTATAGTAATTCAATAATTATCAGTCACATTGCGTACTTCTTTCCTATTAACTCCAACTTCTTCATTACCACATTTCTTACCTAAATTAAATTCTACCAATGTTCAACAAATTTATTTCATTTTAGAAAATACTATAAGCCAAATAGCTTATTAAAAATCATTAATATATGACAAATGACTAATTTAAAGTGTGCAGACAAAAGGAAATTAAATTTGTGTAACGATCCTAATTTTTAGGCCAAATTAAAATTGGTAATTAATATAGAATTTTGGATTTATTTGTGAATTAATTGAGAATTAATTTGAATATTTGATATATATATATATATATATATATATATATATATATAAGTAAATTGTGAAAGTAAATTTGGACTGGGAATTTGAGAATAAAATATATAATAAAATTAATTGGATTTAAAAGTTATATTTTGAAAAATAATATATAACTAGAATTGTAAATATAATATGATATTAAAACAAGGTTTAATAAAAGTTCAAAATATACATATCTTTTGGAAATTAATAAGAAAACATGAATAAAATTGGTTTGTAAATTTATAAAATAATATTTAATTAAAAGTTTAAGATACTTTCACTTATGTACTTGAAAATAAATATATAATTAGTATATATGTAAATTAATAAAGGCTTTAAACTTACATATATGTGTATATATCTTTTGGGAATAAAAATGATTTATATAAAGATATTTTAACTCAAGTTGAAGTTTAAAATAAGAATTGAATAAAAAGTTTATATACCTTTTTTTAAATTTGTTGAACTAAATTTGTGTGTGTGTGTGTATGAGAATATATGAATGTAAGAAAACAAAATAGATACACATGTTTTATAAAATAAAATAAAGTAAGGTTTAAAACAAAGTTATGAATTAATTAAACTAAAGGGCTTAAACATAATTTGAATTATTTTAACAAGTGTGAACAAATTATACTATTTATTAACAAGTGTAAAAATAATAATTCATGCACATAGACAAGTGTAAATATACTTAACAAGTGGCTTCATTTCTTTTTAAATTAAAACACATAAATTATATCTAAATAAAGAAACCAGGTTTCTCAATGTTCATTTTCAGTCTAAACGTCTCAAACCAAGAAACAAAGTAAAGCAACCAAATTCAAAGCCTGGAAATTAAATGAATGTTCAAACCTGAGAATCAGTGTAAATCAAAAAAGAAATCAAAACTGAAAACCAGATCTCAATCTTCAATCTGAGATAAAAGATCTTCAACCTGACTCATAAACAACTTCAACAAATTCAAGCTGAAAGCTTTCTGGAATCAAATAGCAATACATTTAAGTCTAGACTGGAGCAAATCAATAAATCAAGCAAGCTTCAATCTAAAACATTCAAGTTCCAAAGAACAACAATCAAGGATCAGAACCAAGTGTAGATGTAAATCAAAATCTAGATCAAAACCATCTCCAGATTTCATTTCAGGCTACTGTTCTTTCAAAAGTCAGGTGAGCAAATTTCTAAGACTTGAATCTATTCTTATAACTTGATATTGGTGATTCATTCTTGAAGTAAATGGTTGCATGATTGTAGAAGTGATTGTGTGTGTATATATATATATACATACAAATGTTGAAAATGCATATCTGTAAGCAAAAACATTCACCCATGTCCTAAGTGTACGGGTTTTAAAACCTGTTCAAACATCAATCTCTTCCTCTCTGATTTATATTATATTTGAGGATTGAAAGGGAATGTGTTTATAACATCAAGATCTAATTTTAAAAAAATATTTTTTATATAAATCTGAAAATAGTTTTTCTTTGGAAAGAAGATTTGCAGGGAAATCATAATGCATGTCAAATACAACTATCCTAATTTCTTGAATCAATTATATAATGTGATTTGCCTTCGAAAATGATAATTTTTAAAAGAAAAATGATATTTTTTAGTTCAGTAGATCACGGGAATTTCGTAGTTGATCGAAAAATGGGTTTTGACGAAGTTCTAGTGATCGTGAACTGTTGGGTGTCGGGATTGCTTCCAGAGGTGCTTGGGTGGTCGTCGAACTTGAGAAAAATGCGTGATGAATTTGTCATCCATCGTGGATGGTGATCGGAGTCGATCTAGGGTTTAAGCCCAGTATTTTGTCAATCGTGTTCATGAGGCAATGGCATAGTCGACGTAGCATTTTGGTCGATCGGACTGGGGGGATGGATTTGTTGTCGGGTGCAAAACTCTGGTAAGGTCGGTAGAATTTCTGGTGGTGGAGTTCGACGTCGGTTTGGTGATTTATGGGTCAGGGTTGAGCTCCAATTTTGGTCGAAGTGGCTCGTTTTCATTTTTCTCGCGAGTTCGTCGGAGATGAGAAGTCAGAGGGTCGATGGGGTCATCGGCGACTTGTTGAGGGCAGGGGCAGTGGTCGGAGGCGATTGGCAAGGTTGTACACGTGCACGTGGTACACGTTTGCCTGGGTTATCGCGTTTTTGGGGAAGACGATGATGTGCTCGGGAATGAACCCGAAGTAGTCGGTGAATTCGCTCGAAGGAAGGGTGATACGCGAGTTTCTCGGGGGGACGCTTGGGTTCACCTCGGGTGTGTCTCGGGTCTATAGCATTCAAACGAACCAGAGTTGTTATTTGAATAAAATAAGTTTTGAAATCTTATTCTTGAATAAAAAAAATTAGATAATAAAAGTTTATTTAAATTTTGTGTCAATAAAAGTTGTAAAGTTTATTTAACTTAAAATTAATTAAATTTTGTTTTCTTTAGTTATTTGAAAAAATTAAATTTAATAGTTTAAATTAAGAATATGATTTAAAAGATAATGGGTTATCTTAAAAAGATATTTTTGATTTGTGATTAACTTGAAGATATTAAGTTAATTTATATTAGATTTTAAAAGATAAAATGGTTTATCTTAAAATAATGATTTTTATTTTCAATTAACTTAAAAAGGGTCTAAGTTAAATTGTATGACTTTGTTAATTTGTTTCAAAGGTTATTTAAAATAAGATTTAAATAATGATTATGGAATTAAATAATATAAATAGTTTATCTTAAGATAATTGGAGTCTTAATTAATTAAAGGATTTTTATTGATTAATAAAGGATAATTACTTAAGAGAAATTTTCGCGTATTAATGGCAACCTGGAAACGTGTATTGGTATTGGCGTTCAGACCCTTCTCCTCCAACGCTTCTTTTCTGCCTCTTCACTAAACGTTCTCCACGCTTCTCCTATGCCCAACCCCTCTCAGCCCGTTCTCTATTCCATCCCCCTCTCACCATCTTCAACTAGGTCAGGACGTGTTTTCAAGCTCATGAACCCTTCGTCAGCGCGACCCCCTCCCCTTCATTCGTCTATAGAGTTTCCTCCATTACATCCCTATGCCGTGGATTCTGGTAAGAAGATTCCTTTATCTCTGCCTCTTTCTGATGCGTTTGGGCATGATGGTTGCAAACCAGTTTCAATGAGTTGTGATGTGGGAAATGATATATTGTTTGATGATAATGAAGCTACAAAAGTCGATAGTGTGACTGCGCATAAACAAGGGGGTGATACTGCTGGTCTCCAATGTTGTGGTCAGGGCACATCAAGTGTTTGTATTAATTCCCCAGTCAATCCTATTCCTATTGATGCTGATTTATGCCTTGATGCTACCACTTCTGGTGTTGAAATGTGTCGCCCTGCTGCTCCATGCCTACCTGTTCCCAAATCTTGGTCTTCACTTTTTACTTCCTTGCCCCGTAACGCGGGAGTTTATGATCCAGTTGAGTTCGACATCGTTGAAGTAAACGGAGTGATGATCCCTCCCCCCTGTGTTATGCAAGCTGGATTGGACTTCTGGTCAGTATACGTAGTTGGTTTCTTTTTGGACCCTAAACATCGTCTACATGATGCGGCGGCTGTTTGTCGTAGGGCCTGGAGGCTTCAGGGAGGGCTTAAAGTTAAGATGGTTGACTCCTTGTACTACCTTTTGTTTTCCTCCACTGAGGAACGTTGTCGTGTTCTTGAGTCTGAGCCTTTCTTCTTTGATGGTCAGCCATTTATTATTACCCCCTGGACTCCGACGGTAGCTAGTGTTCGTGACCAAGTTTTTTCTATCCCCGTTTGGGTTTATTTCTCCCAAATTCCATCTGCTTTACAACCGTTGCTTGGCTTGAATTGGCTTGCATGCAATATAGGTAAATTGAAATGTTTTGACTCTAATACAGTTGCGCGTGATAAGCTTGTATACGCCAAGGCCCTGATTGAGATTTCTCCTCATAAGCCTCTTCCTACCTCTATTCCTGTCCAGCTAGCTGCTGGTCACGTGGTGGATGTTCGTGTTCGTTATGGATGGGTCCCTGACATTTGTACCACCTGTCATTCTTTTGGACATGTTGCCTCTGCCTGCGCGCGCTCTGTTGTTCCTGCTGCTGCTCCTAAGATCCCACTTCCTCGGCCTCCGCTAAGAAAATGGGTTCCCAAAACCTCTCTGGTTGCTTCTATCTCTGGTCCTTCCCTTTCCTTAGAGCGTCCTGCTTCCCCAGATCCTGGTAATGTTCCTTCAGTTCTCCCTGCTGAACCTGTTCTCTCTCCGCCGCGCGTTGTTTGGGCTGAGACTGAACATTGTTGGGTTGATCGTCGTTCTGATATGAGATTCAACCCTGTGGATGACACCTATTTTAGATATGTATCTGATGATTTATTGGATCTTCGATGCCTATATTACAGCATTTCTGGCGATTCCTTGGTTCTTGACATGGATGGTTCGTATGCTGAGATTAATTCTGTTCTTCTAGCTGATATTGACTGGGAACGATCTTTTATATACTCTTCTGACATTGACTGCTATGACCCTTCTCTTGCTGTACTTTTTCGCCCCTTTTTTGGACTTCTTGGGGGTGGTTCTCTGGATTCTTCCAGGGTAGGTACGGGCGTTGGTGATTCTTCCTCTTCGGAGGAGAGCTAGCCTTGTTATTTATAGTTAGTAGTTGTGACGTGTCTGTCATACTCCTGTGCTGTATTTTTATTTCTCATTCTTAGTAGCTAAGGTGCCTTTACCTTACTCCTGTACTTCAAACTTATTACGTTCGTAATAAAAGTGGTCGGTCCACTATAAAACCGTCGGCCTAGCCAAAAAAAAAGTAATTAAAAGATTAATTACTTAATATAATTAATTAAAGGTTTACTTACTAAATTAATTAAAGGATAATTAATTAATGTGATTGATTAATTAAGGTAATTAATATGAGAATAATTAATTAAAGTTAACTAATTAATGAAAATGATTTAGAATAATCACTTATTGTAATTAATTAAGAATAATTAATTAAATGGTAATTAATTAAATTTTAATTAATTAATGAAGGTAATTAAGAGATAACTAATTAATTAAGGATAATTAACCCATTTGAGCTGTTCGAGACATTATATGCGGCGATTACATCTATGGAATTTGAACTCCTTATCGAGTTCTATACTTTGAGATTTTGATTTGGCCATCTTTAGCGTTTATTTGAGATTTATAATCTCCTTTTCACGAGATATATGTGATTGCCATTTTTGGCGTATTTTGAGATTTGGAATTTCTCTATTTTGGAAATATTTGAGATTGCCAATATATGGCGAATATTGAGTTTTGCAATTTGGGATTTCCCTTATTTAGAAGTTAAGGTTTAGAGAAACCATTATAGTGGCTTTGGGATTATGCCGATGATATGAGGCATTTACTATACTAAGTTGATTATATCATGAGTTTACCTCTTTCGAGGATATATACTTAGTGAAATTAGCTCACATGAATTATGGACATGTTCTTAGAATTACTTCTTCTCATTAGAGAAGATACCTTACCATTACTCTTATACTTCATTTATCTTATACTAATTAGTTATTTAAGCTAGACTGACCCATGTATTTTTATACTGAGGTCAGACCGAGTTGTTTCTGGTTAGATATTTGCTATAGGACTTTGCCTTGCTGCTTCCATCTTGGATATCTCCTTTTGTAGTTTTGTTGTAGTTTATGACTCTGATATGTATCTATTGTTTTGACTCGTTGTATATATCATAGTCCTTGTACCACCTCTAATGTATCATTTTGTATTGTACTGGGATGTATCAGTGTGTGTGTGTCAATGTATATGTATATGTGCGTGTGTGTTTGTTTGTTTGTTGTAATGTGATGTGTTGTATATTTTGTTGTTGTATTTTGTTCTGCTAGATCCGTCAACCACTGTAGTTTTGTATTAAGCATTTATTTAATATGTCGATTCACTTGAGAAAGAAAAAAAATTAGAGCATTAAATCGACATATATAATAGATGTTTAAGATAAAGCTATAGATGGTCGCTCTTAACCAGCCTATTCTCCGCATTTGTAGATGGTATTACCAAGTAATTCCATTTCTTAATGTGGGTCTCAGGGTGAGGCGTCACAACTAACGTGGAAGACTATTCAAAACTCATAATCAAGCTGGAGAGAGAGAGACTTCAATCGACTTTACTAAACAAAAACTTGGATCTAATTACTCCACCCAACCAAGTCAATATTGATAGAAATTCCCAGACTAGCAAATCAAGGAAGGTAAAGTAAGTTATGGCAAATCGAAGTATAAAGCATCTCCGAGATCAAGGTGGTCAGAACCTCGAATTTTGGTCAGTTGTAATACCGAAGTTTGACAACATAAGTTCAATTTGTTTACTTTTCTTTTTAGAATCGAGTTTATTCTTAATTAAATACTTGCAGTCTTGCATAATGAGCATGATTCTCAATTGAAGTAGCATTTCAATAACTTTGAAAACTCGAGAATTTCTTTCGCACCAAATGTGCCAAATAATGAAAGTAAAGCAATGTTCATGAGATGATTAAGAATCATATTATTATTCTGACGTTGACTTATAATTTCCAAAATGTTAAGGAGGACAAAGGATAAACAAGCATTAAAAGAAATTGTTTCAAAACGGTTGTATAGGGAGATTATGACGTGGAAATAAACATGCATATGATGTAAAGCATTGACTTCCTTACCTTGCATTGATTTATTGTAAGTATTAATTTCCTTACTTTTCCTCAAGTGATGCAGTGGTATAGTCCCTTATGCTGGTATATATTTTGAAGCAGCATTGCGAAATCTTGCATTACAGCCTTGGCAAGTAATTTAAAGTAAATTCTTACAAATTAATGCAATATAAAGGTAAAAATAACTGTTATCTTACCTTTTCTCGAGTGAGGCCATCTCTTATTTGCACTAGTTCAGTGGTGTATTTATTCCTTAGCAAAAGGATGAAGATTATTGTGTCAGGTGCTGAAAGTCCAAATGAGAAAAAGAAAAATCATAAAGCTGACATAAATTATAATCAGAAACTGTACCAAAATTACACACGGATTAAAATGAAATTATTAAAAAAAACTATATGATTTTGCTTAATTTTTTAAAATATTTTGTTATTTATACATTCACAATTTCATACCTGTATAGTAGATTCATCATTCATTTGATGCTCTACAGGCAGCCAGCTTATTCATTTTGTTATTTACACATCCACAATTTCATACATGTAGAGTAGCTGAGTAGACAATATCGATGTCATTTATTAATATACTTTGAAATAAAGGAAATAGATTCAGAAAGTGTCAAATCAGAAACACAACATGTTATGGTCGTTATAAATGGAAGGGGCCAAGATAAATAAATAAACAAAGACAGTAGCTGCTAATTGATGAAAAATTGAACATTTGGATTCATTTTTAAAGAACAAACCTAACCAATCATGAATTTTGAATGATACCCAGCTTGAAAAAGATTTGTGCAAATATCCAAGTTTTATACCAAAATGGAAAAAAAACACCAGCATGGAAATATTAATTTTTTATCTTGGATGGAAGCATCATTTTTGCAAAATTTGTAAGTTTAAGATTAAGGATTTTCTACTAGAATATTCCCTTTTATTTATTTTCAATAAAATAAAAATAAACAAATAAATAAAAATAACTGTTCGCATATTGAAGAACGTATCAAAAAAACAATAAGGAATGACTATCAGTGCACTTTCACGATAGTATTGAGCATATTACGGATTCGAGTACCGACATTTAATGGATGCCACGGCCATTCGTCGCAATATATATAGTGATAATCATCGTTTCAATAGTTGTTTAAATAGGGTCAAATGATGATAAATCAACATAAGAACAAAAAAGAATCTACTTTCCAAAAGTTCAAATCAAATATTTACACATTAATACAATGCAATGCAAGAATTTGCAATGTTGTTTTCTTACCTTTCCTAAGGTGAGGTCATCTCTTATCTGCACTAGTTCAAGGGTTTACTTATTCCTTGGCAAATGGTTAGAACTCTATGATGTATTTTGATTATTGCAACTATACTGACCTTTCTACCAAGTACCCACAAGAAATGGTCGCAACAATAAAATATGAATAGGTGGCAGAAGTCATAAAAAGAAATTTTAATGGATTATGAATTTTAAACTCAAATAGCTCTAGAGACTTGTCTACGACTTGCAAAATTACAGTAGAAAACAAAAATAATAAAGTACCAATATTTTTCATCATTACAAATATTTATTTGTACTATGCTACTCTCTGTAGATAAAGTAACATTTTCTTCAATAATGTACTTTTCTATTATCTAAAACAAACTCAAGTTGAAGAAGAAAAGAAAATTGCAAAGAAGATGGTGACTGCTGCATTGAATTCTTTTGAAATAAAAGCGTATGCATTATATAGTAACATGCACATTAAAAAAATAAAAAGGATGAAGATTATTGCGTCAGGTGCTGAAAATCCAAATGAAAAGAAGAAAAATCATAAAAATGACATCAATTGTAATCAGAAACAGTACCAAAATTATACATGAATTCAAACGAAATTATTGAAAAAAAACTATATGGTTTTTCTTGGTTTTTTAAAACTATGTGAAGTTTTTTACTCAGTTTTTAATTGAATATCACTCGGTTTTTTAACTGAGTAATACTCGGTTTTTAACTATATTTCAGTGGACTATCATGCATTTTGTAGTGTTTGGTTTACATTGATATATGTACATGATTTCGTCATGAAGTTTGTCCTAAGTTTTAACTATATTATTGTAGGTTAATGGTTATAACTGAGTATCATCACTTCGTGGTTTATACATTAAATTTCAATGAAGGATTTGAGTACATGGGACCTTTATTACAGTATATATATAATAAAATTGCTTGGACTTAATGGAAAAGATAAAGATCAGTTCAGATGTAACTACAATAGAGACATCAAGCGGTTATCATTTGCCTAACTAAAAAAATAATTAACTCCATTGTTAATTCTATGGCTGTGGCGTCAAATTCTTACCATGTAATCTATCTCCCTATCCATGCTCGATTTTTACTGACTGCAATTTAGTTGTCTTCCTCCCATAATCAGTATTTTCTCTTTTTCTCTTCAAACACTACGTTCCTTCTTCTCCTAATATTAAACCCTTGTCGTAATGAATGTTGAATATCAGTTGCCATGATACTTCTTTGTTTGTTATGAATTTCTTTTCATAGTTAAATACAAATCTCTTTCAGCCAAAATAGTTTGCTTGCATTAATCATGCCCAAGGGATGTAGCTCCTAAATTTTAAAAGGCTATTAGCACTTTTTTTAAAAGGAAGAAAAGAAAATTGACCCAAGTGGTAATTTTTATGATTTATCCATTCATTCATATGGTCATATTTGTTTCTACATCTTTAATTATTCGAAAGACTATGGGTTGATAAATTGCAAATTTACAAATTCTTTATAGTATAATCTTGCATTAGATTTACTTGAATCCATTGTTCTATAGAAAATACATAACAATGGAAGAAATAATGTTATTAATCCTGGTTTATAAATATAACAAGTATGTAACACTGCTCTATTAAATGGTGAATGTTGAATTATCACCGCTGACTGCTTACACTTTAGCATGCAACATTTCTATTAAAATAATTAAGTTCAGGCAAAAGTACACATCACTTTATCATTCATGAAAAGGATAATAAAACATGCAAAAACAATTGTTTAGTAAGTTTTGGAAAAGAATTTGACACTAAATTGTGTGAATTTTATACATTAATCATTACTTATTCATGTGGTTAAAGTTATTTCCCTCTTTTATTGTAGTAAGACAATGGATAATTGAGTAATACATAAATATATACAAATATGGCTGAGGCTATTCAAACCTCAAATTTACTAACATGTTCATATCTGTTAAAAATAAAAAACTTTTCATATTATAAAGTTCAAAAAAAACTTGCACTAGCAAGCTTCCCTTGTGCAGGCCTGCTGGAGCAAACTTGCCTTGTGCAGGGTTGCTGAAGAAAGCTTGCAAACTTGCTCTATTGCAAGCTTGCTCTCCAGCAAACTTGCACCATATGCAAGCTTGTTGGTATTGCAAGCTTGCTCTCCAACCGAGACATAACAATTTGTTGGGATCTCTCCTTAATTGGAGAGTTTATAGAAAATTCTAGATCTTTCTAGAGAAGTATAGAATTTTAGAACATTCCATAGAACTCTCTAGAAGCTTGTGGAAGAGTTTGGAACCCTCTAGAATATTCTGAAGATGTGTGGAACCTTACAGAAGAGTATGAAAGGATGTAGAAGGGAATAAAGAGTTTAGAGATTCCTAGAAAATGTGGAGCATTCTAGAGAATCAATCTCCACCCTTGGATACAAGTAATCTCCACCATTTATTGTGGAGGTTGAGTAGTATAAATAAGGTAGGAGCCTTCATTCTTAATCATCAATTAAAAAATAAATCCAAGAATTATAAAAGAGAGCCTCTTCGAGAGAAAAAGAGAGATAGCTTGGGAGTCTCTATCCTCAAGCTTGAGTGAGCCACCGAGTATGAGTTGTTTTTGTAATCATATTCTTGTAATCCTACTATTCTTTGGTATAGTGGAAGAATCTCCATATTGGAGAATTATAAACTCTTGTGCTCCCATTACTACTCTCAATCTTAAAGTGCCTATCTTAACTTCACGAAGCGGGAAAGCCCGAGATTTCCTAATAGTGGTATTAAAGCCAGGTTCATCCGCAGCCGTAATCAAGCTCGTGTAAGTTCAAGATGGAGGATAATGTCGCTCATGATGGAGACATGTTCAAGTTCATAGCCAACAAATACTCCTATTGGAAGCCGATGATGGAGGACCACTTGTATTGCAAGGATTTGCATGAGCCCATCATCTACAAAGACAAGGTAGAAGGAATGAGTGATGCTCAGTGGGAACTATTGAACTGGAAGGCTGTTGCTATGATCCGTAAGTACATTGACAAAACTCTCTTCGAGCATGTTTCTACTTATACAAATGCTTATAAATTATGGACAAAATTTGAGTCCATGATTCGGAAGAAAACGCCTTGTAATAAGGATAATTTAGTTTGAGGTTGGTGAAGTTTGATTATAAGGATGGTCATTGAGCACTTGAATAATTTCAAGGGGCTTGTAAATCAAGTAACAAAAATTGATATGAAGATTGATGATGAGTTACAAGCCCTTTTACTCCTTAGTTGCTTACCGGAAAGCTGGGACACACTCATTGTTACACTTAGTATCTCAGCTTTGGAAGGAAAGCTAACCATGGATACCGTCAGTGACAGTCTTCTTGGTGAAGAAGCAAGGAGAATGGAACGATGTGAGTCTATCCATCCCGAAGCAAACGTTGTTGAGAATCAGGGTAGGAATGAAACTCGTGGACATAGTAAGAGCCGAGATCTGCATCAATCACAAGGTAGATCCAAGTCACGCTCGAAGATTGCATGCTATTACTGTGGAAGGATGGGTCACAAAAAAATGGAATGTCGATCCTTCAAGAAATACCAAAAGGCTGGTAATGTTAAGCTAAACCAAATAAGCCCAAAGAAGAAGCAAGAAGAGAAGAGCACTGCTGCTATAGTATTAAAAGAACATCTGCTATACCTCGTTGGTCAAGTAACGTTCTAAACATTGCTTATGACGAGAGTTCTTGGATTGTTGATTCTAATGCTTCCTTCCATGTTACTCCACATTAAAGCTTCTTCTCATCCTACCAAAGCGGTGACTTTGGTACGGTGCAAATGGGAAATAAAGATGGAAGAAAGATTGTTAGGATAGGAGACATCGTTCTGACAACAAGCATCGGGAGAAAGCTTGTTCAGAAAGATGTGAGGCATGTCCCGGCCAGGCGCCTCAATCTTATCTCCGTCGGAAAGCTAGATGATGATGATCTGATGAATTACTTTAGTGAAGGAAAGTGGAAGCTCACCATAGGAAGTATAATAATGGATCAAGGAAAGAAGGTAGGATCATTGTACATAATGCAAGCTCTACAAAGGAGAGGTAAACATCACCACTGATGATATGGACACATGGCATAAACGACTTGGACACATCAGCGAGAAGGGTCTTCACATACTCGCTCGGTAACAACTCCTCCCTGATGTGAAAGGTAAACCACTCGATCCTTGTGCTCATTGTTTAGCTGGAAAACAACACATAGTTGCTTTGCAAAGATCTTCTCAGCCCACAAGGAGAAAGAACATTCTAGAACTCATACACACTGACGTGTGTTCAATGTCTGAGAGATCCATTGGTGGTGCTTCACATTTTGTCACCTTCATTGATGATCATTCAAGGAAATTGTGGTTGCACCGGTTAAAATCAAAGAATCAAGTGCTTGATGCCTTCAAAGAATTCCATGCTCTAGTGGAGCGTGAGGCTGGATGGAAGATCAAGTGTGTGCGATCAGATAATGGAGTTGAGTATAGAGGTACTTTTGAAGCATATTGTAAGAAATACGGTATTAGGCAAGAGAAGACTCCACCTAAGACACCACAATTGATGGGCTAGTTGAGAGAATGAATTGTACCATTGAAGAAAGAGTTCGTTGTGTGCTCTCTCATGCTAAATTATCCAAATCATTTTGGGGAGAAGCTATAATGACCATGGTTGACATTGTCAACCTCACACCATCAGTTCCTTTGGATGGGGTCATCCCAGAGGAAGTTTGGACGAGCACGACGGCTTCATACAATCATCTAAATGAGTTTGGGTGCAGGTCATTTGTTCACATCCCCAAAGATGAGAGAGCTAAGCTTGAGCAAAGAAAAAGGAGTGTATCTACCTTCATTCACCCAAGGATGAATTTGGGTACCAGCTCTGGGATCCAACTAACAAGAAGATTATTCGCAGTAGAGACGTTGTATTCTTAGAAGATCAAACAATTGAGGATATTAAGAATTTAGAGAGGCCAAGATTGAGAAGAAGTAAGAACACTGAACCTACTCTAGTTTGACATGAAGATAATAACACACAAGAAAGTTGTAACAACCTAGAATTTTCGATCCCGAAAATTTTAGATAGTTAGGGAAAAGAAGAAAAGAGAGAGAGAAGAAGAAACAGAAACACCAAAACAAAGATTCTCACATTCGCAGCGGATCAAAATATAATATCAAATAAAATAACAGTTATACAAAGGAAAACTGTATTAGTTAATTTGCATCAATACATCAGAGTTACAACATTTTCACAAAACACTGGACAACTAAAATCAACATGTCCCAGACAAACTACAATATATCACAGCGGAACACACTCCATACGATCCTGCCATCTAGCTCGTCTCCTGAGCTCCAAAACGTCCTTACCTGAAAATCTGTAATACTCGGTCTGACCCGAGTATTACAACAAAGTAACACCCGGGTCAAGCTGGAAACCAGCATGAGTAAACCCATAAAATTTGAAATACTAAGTTATAAATCTTAATTGGAAACCCGAGGTAACTTGTACTTCACTACGAGTTCATAACTTGTTATAGTCAACACTTATTTCACAAATCAATCCCTAAGTACCCTTACTTAGTTTCAATAGTCCAGTTTTCTTAAGTTATTCCATTCCATCCTATTGATTTCACATATCAGATTTATAGAGAATCATTGAAGATTGCAAATCGAAGTAGTTTTGGATATTTACTGATACCCGACCCCGGTCTCTTCGAATCCAATATCATCTTAAAAATAAAGCTGTTTAAGTTTTAAACAATTCCATTTATATCTAGAATTACATATTTACCTAGCAATTCATCACAGATAGACAATCTGTATTATCCCAGTTTGATCCTAAAAATATCGTATCACATAGCATCACATATCAAAGATATCAAATAATCCAAGGCATTCAATATCATTCAATCATCCATAAGCAAGATAAATTAATCTCACCATTTCTAATTAATTTAAATAAATTAAATTAATTACTTCAATTACTTTTAAATCCTGCTTACTTACATTAATAAATTACAAACCATTAATTAATCATCCTTTTATTATCATCTTTAATTACATTAAGTAATTAGCCTTTAATTAATTACACAAATTAATTAACCTTCAACCATTCACATTAAATAATCCTTCATTACTCTCATAAATTAACTAACAATAATTTATTACATTGATCCTTAATTAATTACTCTAATTAATTATTCTATAATCACTTACATTGATTAATTATCCTTTAATTAATCATATTAATTAACTAACCCTTTAATTAATTTCCTTAATTAATCAATCCTTTAATTAATTACACTAAGTAATTGATCCTCGATTACTTCCACTAAGTAATTATCATTTAACAAATCACTTTTATTAATTACCCATTAATTACCCTCCTTAATTAATGACATTAAGTAATTATTCTTTAATTACTTTCATTAATTATTCTCTAATTACCTTCATAAATAATCTTTTAATTAATCACATTAACAGATTTCCCATTAATTAATTACCTGAATTAATTACATTAATTAAATTCATTGATTAATTAATCCTCAATAAATCACATTAATTAATTGTTAATTAATTAATCTTTAATAATTAATTAATTATTCAATAATTAGTCTTTGATTATTAAATTAATCAACAACAATCAACCCTTAATTACTCTTGTTTAATTACATTATTAATTAAGTAAACTTCAAGAATTAACTTACTAAGTTAAATAAATAATTCAACTTAATTAATCAAACACTTAAACAAATACTTTAATATCAAAGAATAATTAAGTGTACTATTATAACTTCATTATGTTAACTTAAAACATTATGTTACTATTTATTCTACCTGAGACAAATCCCATGATTATTCGAACTAAACCTGAGTTCCAACCTTCCTTCTTCCTTTTCTAAAATAAACTGTTGTAAGATAATATACTCGAACAATATGAACGAGAACCCGAGTCCATTCGTTCATCTTCCCGAGATCGACCCGAGGCTCTCTCTTCTTCACCCTCACTAAATACCACTGATGCACAACGACCACGTGCACCGATCGACGGCGAGGCTTCGGCATCCTCGACCATCATCGACAAGTCGCCGTTGCCAAGCTTGATCATCGCCACTACCCAGAACTCCTCGAAGTCCCTGAAATCAAAATCGAGCTTACCTACCCACATCCCGATAATAATACCGACAACCATATCGGCCTTTCGCCGCCGCTGATGACCACATGACACAACGTTGTCTCACCTGAAGCTTCACCAATCACTTATCTTTCTTTTCCCCCTACCATAGTCCTACTCGACATTGCCTTGTCGCCATTCTAACCACATAAACCTCGACGACCAGTCAGGCCCTTAAAACCCTAATCTTGTCTCGCCCGACCACCACAGCACCAGAAAAATCAAGCCACTAATTTTCCCATAGCCACCGACCCACGACCTTGCTCCAGCCACAACCCCATGTCCCAAACTATTTCCGATCATCGGAATTTAACAAAATTCCAAATTTCGATCAACTCGAAAGTCCCCTCGATTTTCCAAACTAAAAATCTTGATTTTGATCTTAAAATTCATGGTTTATGTATACGAACAAGACCAAGCAATCTAAACCCAAATTTTAATCAATCAAAAGTTGAACAAAATATGATTTTACTGAGTTTTTAAACTTTCCAGTAAATCCATTCATTTTTTCTACTTAAAAATATTTTTGAAATTTAAATCTTGCCAATTCGAACACATTTTATTTAGATATCCAAGTCAATAGATGATCTAAGGATGTGATTTTAATTTTTAACAAGTTTGAAACCCGTATAACTTGGGAACAGAGATACATATGTCTGTTTCCAGACATGCACAGTCACATTTATATATATATATATATATATCATATTTGTATGCATACAACACCTATCACTTTACTTCAAACATGATTTCAAGCAGCAAGAAAAATCCAAATTTCTGAAAGATTTACCCACCTGTTGTTTATAAAACAGAGAAGCCTGAATTTTTTTGAAATCTGGAAATACTTCTTTTGAATCTGATAATCTGGAAAATAGCTTGATTTTGATCTATTTTGTAGTTGATGTGTTCGAGATGATCAGACCTATGCTTTGTGTTTGTAATAAATTGAACTGAGCTTGATGATCTTTGAGTTTGTTCAGGCTTTTGATTTTATTTCTTTTTCTTCTCTCCTTCATTTTTTTTCTGATCTGTTTTGTATTTTGTTTTATAGGCTTATGTTTTGAAATGTGAAAGTGAAAGAAAAATGATAGAGATGAGATTAAGGACATTATAAAATCTCATTTTCTTTTTCTTAGAAATAATTAAAATTAATGACAATTATTCAAATGTATATTATAATTGTTACACTTGTATACTTCTATGCTAAATGACTTACATTTGTTAATTTGTATGTTAAAATCTTAACACTTGTCTTTTACATGAGAATTGTTATTATATAATGTATATATATTTTATATTACTTATATTATATTTATGTTTTTATATATATGTTTTATAAATTTATATTTATACTTCTCTTTTATTTGTATTTATATAACCTTTAAGAAAAAAAATTGAAACTAATTTACATATTAATAAATAATCACACACACACACACACATATATATATATATATAAATCCAATTTCATTTTAAGATTTTTTTATTTTGAATTTCTAATTCAAATTCTATTTACAACCTTCTCATATATATTCTTTTCACTTACAAATCAGTATTTACTAATTATATATATATATATATATACGTATATATGAAACCCGATTATATATCAAATAATAACCAAATATCTCTATATACTAGGTGTAAATTTATTCTCAAGATATCACTTTGAATTTTCAAATATAAGTTTCATTTATAAACCATAAATGTATGTAAAAATAAAATGGCTATCATATAATAAGTTTTGCATATATGTATTTATAAAAGATAAATTTTGCTAAATGAATGATTATAAAAGAAGTCCATTAAACAAATATCATCAAATTTCAATAATTATAATAGGAGATTATCAAATAAATATCTATCCAAATATTTAAAATTCAGCATTTACTATAGTTCAAATTCATCTATACACATCTCCATATATATTCTAATTATCAAAGTTCAATTTGCTCAGCCCAATAAAATTAGTATCTCAATAAAGAAAATCAGTTAATTATCCAATTAACAGCTGTTCAAAATTCGTGTTATCACATTCCTCCCCCTTAGAATCTTTTCATCCTCGAAAAGGAACGAAGCCATAATTATTAAAATGCTTAAAATCAGATAAATTTTATTTGATCATTTTTAAAATACTTTAAAATCTATGTAACATTAGCAAAATAGTTTTATAAAAATACTTTTATAACTCGATGTCTCAACAAGTCCATCGTTGTTCTCATAGAAATTCGGTCATACGTTGATCAGGCGTAGGATTGAAAATCTATATGTACATGGTAAACCCGTTTAAATACCCAGTGAAAATACTTGAAAAATAATTTTATTGAAAATATAGAAAACATTTTTGAAAATAAAGGGAACGTCTTTGGTGAGAATGCTCTGGAAATCATCAGCCCCTCCATGGTCGTAGTTAACCCGACGATTACGTTGTCATCCCGGCAAAATTCATAGATAAATGTAGGCCTCCATGCCCCTCGATTACGCCATGGAACCCTCCTCGGATCGCAGCTACAACTGGGGTTACGTTTCTATCACGGCAAAAACCCATATAACTGTAGGCATCAGCGCCCTCGAATTTCGCTGCCAAAAGAATGAAACATCTCCAATCGACCATAGATTGCAGTCTACCGATGTTATATTGCCATCCCGACAAAATCAAACGTAGACTGTTGACACTCACCTCCACTCGATTTCTGCTATGGTCCACAGTCGATCGCAGCGATATCGAGTTACACTGTCATCACAGCATAACCCAAATGCCTTTGTATGCATTAGCGCCCTCGACTTTCGCTACCCAATAATATCCTCAGAAACTTTAGTTTGTTCGGACTTCCTCCCAGGATCCACTTTGGAGCCTCTCCCTTGGGGCTCAAGGCAATACCAACCTATGGTACTCCTAAGAAGTTCATTCAAGGGAGCACCTTTTTCCCCAAAGCCATTCTCAAAACACTTTATACTATACACATATAGTATTTTTCAAATCATACACCTAGTATGAATCCCATATAAATCTCCTTTTCTCAAAATCAATTATCCCAAAATCGATAATTCTCAAATTAGGCGTTCCAAATTTCCAAAATTGATTTTTCCCCAAAAATCAAAAGCCTTTCCAAAATCCATAAGTTCCAAAACCTTTTCCCCAAAATTGTTCTCATTAAATCCTTCATATATATAGATATATATAACTTTGAAAATCTTTGGATCACTTCGTACTTGTATAAATTCCCTTTTTATACTTCAAACACTTTTCAAAAACCCTTTTCTTCTAGCAATAGATTCAACAATGGGAGTTTATCAATTATATATACATAACTTTGCTTATGTCAAATCAATACTCAAGCTTAATTACTCTATAAGGTCACTTACCATATTACTTACTTCCATAAAGTAAATTTAACCATAGAAATATCCAATTTCCACTTTATATATTTCATAAATATACTTTTCATTTCAAAAATCATTTTACAGTTTTTATCCACAAACTTTCTATATCAATTTCATCAAACCCGTACGATGTACACATATCATCCGTACGCTATATCAAACTGATCGCTCACTCAATCACACAATTTCACTTTCGAACTAATATCATCCACCAAACTTCCTAGTGCTGACTCGGATCTGGTTTTTGGATCAGAAACCGTCATTCTCCTTGCATAGCCACAGCTATGATAGAGAATTTCCAGAACCAATCAAAAATCCATATCCACGTTCGCCGTCAAAAATCGAGTGAAAAATCCCTACTCGGATCGATATACTATCTCGAAATTCTATGCTCGAATCTAGATCAAATCGCTATGCGAATATAATAATATATGTACATTCTACGTATTTATCTCCATTGATTATTAACCAAATCAATTCCCTTTTCTATTCACATTTACTTTTATTCCTACTCACTTATTCACAATTGCTTCAATCCCTATTTGGATTATCACCTCAATTCTTATCTCAATTGGTAATTAATCATAAACAGTTTGCCCTCTGACCAGCTTAAAATTAGAAAATAGCTTAAAAAGTTTAAAATAGATAAGTAGTTGAAAAATAATCATTAGTTTGTAAAATAGCTGTAAAATAGTTAAGTTTTTGTAAAATAGTTGGAAAATAGTTAAATAATTATAGAATATTTAGGTAATTGCAAAATAGTTGCAAAATAGTAATTAATTATAAAGTAATTGAAAAATAGTAATTTGTTTATAAAATAGTTGTAGAATAGTTAAATAGTTCCAAAGATAATTGTAAAATAAGTATAAAATAGTTTGGCTTCAAAAAGAAAGGTTGTATATAGTAAATAGCTAGGAAAAACACATTTAAGAAAGTTTATATTGAAATAATATATTTTTAAAAATAGTCCAGAGCCAAACCGTTCAGCTTCAAAATCTCCATTCCCATCAATTCCATTCGAATTTAAAAATATTCAACTTACATTACAATTCCAAATTATTCAAATCAAACTTTAATTTGAATTAATATCAAAATTCAGTCTCATTTTAAACCATCTCGAATTCTATAAATTCGAGTTATATTTTCAAATGTTGATTTACTTTGCTTTAAATCAAAGTAAACTTATTCCCAGGTTCAAATAATAGTTCAAATCCTTTTAAAACAATTTAATCTTTGAAACCCAATTTATTACGCAATTTCAACCTTAAAACCAACTTTCAACAATTTCAGTTGAAATTTTATCTTAAATCCAAATCTCAAGTCCAAAGAGATTCCATTTCTCTAATTTCAGTTTTATTTCAAAAATCAAATTTTTTTTAATTAACTTTAAAATAAGGTTTTATTTTATTTTCAGCTATGGATTCATATTTAACCTCAATCCACTTCTTAATTCATTTTAAACAACTCAATTCACAGTTTCATAAATTATTGATAATACTAGGATAAATAAACATCCAATTTATATAAAACATCCATCAATTGCATCCACTACCCATTCCTAGAACCCAAACCCGTATGAGATTACACTTAACTTCCTTTCAAATCAACCCATTAAACTTCCTTAAGTTAAATCTCAGTTTCATCTTGAAATTTCCAATTCAGGTTGTTCATTCCAAACTTATTGAACTTCCTCTAAGTTGAATTCAATTTAATCCTGTTAACCTTACTCAAATATGATTTCCCATTTCAAATCCCAAATTCTATCAATATTCTTCCTTTCTTAGAAGTTCATAACTTATTTCATTTTAAGTTCTAACATCACACTTCAGGGAAAATCAATACTCAACACCTTAGAGTTTATCTCAAATCATCTTCGATATTATGTATATCCACACATATATACATATTTACTTCTTGGCCCACCAAGCTATATTTCAAAATTTAAACCACCTTTAGTTTTAATTCATAACAAATTCTTTTAAAGTTTCAAACAACTTCTTATTTTAAAATAAGATTACATTCCAAATATTCTGAATATTATTTATTATTTCATTGACCTTTTGAAAACAAATTTTCAAATGTTTCTTGACATAGAATTTAAAAATTCACAATTTAAAACCCACTTCAATTTACAAGTCAGACTTATCTAAAAGTTTAATTCCTTAACACATTTTATTTTTCTTTATCAAGGTTTACTAGGAAACAAACATCCCATTATTAAACACAATAACCATTTTATATTCTGGTTTGAAACCAATTCTAATCCATCTTATTTATATAGTTCATTCTATTCAATTCCCATTTTGATATATATATATATATGTGTGTGTGTGTATATATATATATATCACTTAATTCTGATTCAATTTCAATATCCAACAACCAATTATTGCTTTATATCTAAAATATAAGCTTTATAAAAATCATTCATTAAAACCATTTTTTAAACCTTTATATAAGAAAATAACAAGTACGTTCTCTCACACACATATATATATATATATATATACATACACACACACACACCCCCACCAGAACCAAGATTCTCGCTTAACCTTCTGCTCTGATACTAACTGTAACGACTTGGAATTTTCAATAACAAAAATTCTAAATAGTTAGGGAAAAGAAGAAAAGAGATAGAAGAAGAAGAAGAAACAGAAACACCAAAACAAAGATTCTCACATTCGCAGCAGATCGAAAAATAGTATCAAATAAAATAGCAGTTATACAAAGGAAAACTGTATCAGTTAATTTACATCAATACAACAAAGTTACAACATTTACAAAAAACACTGGACAGTCAAAATCAACATGTTCTAGATAAACTATAATATATCGCAGCGGAATACAGTCCATACGTTCCTGCCATCCAGCTCGCCTCCTGAGCTCTAGAACGTCCTTACCTGAAAATCTGTAATACTCGGTCTGACCCGAGTATTAGAACAAAGTAACACCTGGGTCAAGCTGGAAACCAGCGTGAGTAAACCTATAAAATTTGAAATACTAAGTTATAAAACTTAATTGGAAATCCAGGGTAACTCGTACTTCATTATGAGTTCATACCTTTTTATAGTCAACACTTATTTCACAAATCAATCCCTAAGTACCCTTACTTAGTTTCAATGGTCCAGTTTTCTTAAGTTATTCCATTCCAGCCTATTGATTTCACATATCAGATTTATAAAGAATCATTGTAGATTGCAAATCGAAGTGGTTTCGGATATTTATTGATACCCGACCCCGGTCTCTTCGAATCCAATATCATCTTAAAAACAAAGCTATTTAAGTTTTAAACAATTCCATTTATATCTAGAATTACATATTTACCTAGCAATTCATCACAGATAGACAATCCGTATATACCTGGTTTGATCCCAAAAATATCATATCACATAGCATCACATATCAGAGATATCAAATAATCCAAGGCATTTAATATCATTCAATCTTCCATAAGCAAGGTAAGTTAATCACACCATTTCTAACTAATTTAAATTAATTAAATTAATTACTTCGATTACTTTTTAATCCTGCTTACTTACATTAATTAATTACAAATCATTAATTAATCATCCTTTTATTATCATCATTAATTACATTAAGTAATTAGCCTTTAATTAACTGCATAAATTAATTAACCTTCAACCATTCACATTAAGTAGTCCTTTAATTACTCTCATAAATTAATTAACAATAATTTATTACATTGATCCTTAATTAATTACTCTAATTAATTATTCTATAATCACTTACATTGATTAATTATCCTTTAATTAATCATATTAATTAACTAACCCTTTAATTAATTTCCTTAATTAATCACTCCTTTAATTAATTTACACTAAGTAATTGATCCTCAATTACTTCCATTAAGTAATTATCATTTAATAAATCACTTTTTGTAATTACCCATTAATTACCCTCCTTAATTAATGACATTAAGTAATTATTCTTTAATTACTTTCATTAATTATTCTCTAATTACCTTCATAAATAATCTTTTAATTAATCACATTAACAGATTTCCCATTAATTAATTACCTTGATTAATTACATTAATTAAATTCATTGATTAATTAATCCTCAATAAATCACATTAATTAATTGTTAATTAATTAATCTTTAATAATTAATTATTCAATAATTAAACTTTGATTATTAAATTAATCAACAACAATCAACCCTTAATTACTCTTGTTTAATTACATTATTAATTAAGTAAACTTCAAGAATTAACTTACTAAGTTAAATAAATAATTCAACTTAATTAATCAAACACTTAAACAAATACTTTAATATCAAAGAATAATTAAGTGTATTATTAAAACTTCATTATGTTAACTTAAAACATTATGTTACTATTTATTATAGTCGAGACAAATCCCATGATTACTCGAACTAAACCTGAGTTCCAACCTTCCTTCTTCCTTTTCTAAAATAAACTGTTGTAAGATAATATACTCAAACAATACGAACAAGAACCCGAGTCCATTCGTTCATCTTCCCGAGATCGACCCGAGGCTCTCTCTTCTTCACCCTCACTAAATACCACTGATACACAGCGACCACGTGCACGTGCACCGATCGACGGTGAGTCTTCAGCATCCTCGACCATCACCGACAAGTCGCCGTTGCCAAGTTTGATCATCGCAACTACCCAGAACTCCTCGAAGTCCCTGAAATCAAAATCGAGCTTACCTACCCACATCCTGATAACAATACCTACAACCATATCGGTCTTTCACCGCCACTGATGACCACCTGACACAGCGTTGTCTCATATGAAGCTTCACCAATCACTTATCTTTCTTTTCCCCCCACCCTAGTCCTACTCGACATTGCCTCCACATAAACCTCGACGACCAGTCAGGCCCTTAAAACCCCAATCTCGTCTCGCCCAACCACCACAGCACCACAAAAATCAAGCCATTAGTTTTCCCATAGCCACCGACCCACGACCTTGCTCCAGCCACAACCCCATGTCCCAAACTATTTTCGATCGCCGGAATTTGACAAAATTCCATATTCCGATCAACTTGAAAGTCCCATCGATTTACCAAACTAAAAATCTTGATTTTGATCTTAAAATTCATGGTTTATGTATACGAACAGGATCAAGCAATCAAAACCCAAATTTTAATCAATCAAAATTTGAAAAAAAAATTGATTTTACTGAGTTTTTAAACTTTCCAGTAAATCCTTTCATTTTTTTCTACTTAAAAATATTTTTGAAATTTAAATCTTGACAATTCGAACACATTTTATTTAGATGTCCAAGTCAACAGATGATGTGAGGATGTGATTTTGATTTTTAACAAGTTTGAAACCTGTATAACTTGGGAACAAAGATACATATGTCTATTTACGGACATGCATAGTCACATTTATAAACACACACACACACACATTCATATTTGTATACATACAACACTTATCACTTTACTTCAGACATGATTTCAAACAGCAAGAAAAATCCAAATGTCCGAAAGATTTACTCACCAGTTGTTTATAAAAGTGAGAAGCCTGAATTTTTTTGAAATCTGGAAATGCTTCTTTGGAATTTGATAATCTGGAAAATAGCTTGATTTTGATATGTTTTGTAGTTGATGATTTCGAGATGATCAGACCTATGCTCTGTGTTTGTAATAAATTGAACTGAGCTTGATGATCTTTGAGTTTATTCAGGCTTTTGATTTTACTTCTTTTTCTTCTCTCCTTTTTTTTGATTCGTTTTGAATTTTGTTTTACAGGCTTATGTTTTGAAATGTGAAAGTGAAATAAAAATGATAGAGATGAGAGTAAGGATATTATAAAATCTCATTTTCTTTTTATTAGAAATAATTAAAATAAATGACACTTGTTCAAATGTATATTACAATTGTTACCCTTGTATATTTCTATGCTAAATGACTTTCATTTGTTAATTTGTGTGTTAAAATCTTAGCAATTGTCTTTTACATGAGAATTATTATTATATAATGTATATATCTTTTATATTACTTATATTATATTTATGTTTTTATATATATGTTTTATAAATTTATATTTATACTTCTCTTTTATTTGTATTTATATAACCTTTAAGAAAAAAATTGAAACTAATTTACACATTAATAAATAATCACATTCTTATGTATATATTTAAATCCAATTTCATTTTAAGATTTTTTTTTTTGAATTTCTAATTCAAATTATATTTGCAACCTTCTCATATATATTCTTTTCACTTATAAA
Organism: Allium cepa; assembly: GCA_030765085.1. Taxonomy (NCBI): domain Eukaryota; kingdom Viridiplantae; phylum Streptophyta; class Magnoliopsida; order Asparagales; family Amaryllidaceae; genus Allium; species Allium cepa. The sequence goes on from CM060941.1 coordinate 11,273,290, forward strand.
TCAGTATTTACTAATTATATATATATATATATATATATATATATATATATATATATATATATGAAACCCAATTATATATCAAATAATAACCAAATATCTCTATATACTAGTTGTAAATTTATTCTCAAGATATTACTTGAATTTTCAAATCCAAGTTTCATTTATAAACCACAAATGTATGTAGAAATAAAATAGCTATCATATAATAAGTTTTGCATATATGTATTTATAAAAGATAAATTCTGCTAAATGAATGATTATAAAAGAACATTAAACAAATATCATCAAATTTCAATAATTATAATAGGAGATTATCAAATAAATATCTAACCAAATATTTAAAATCCAACATTTATTATAGTTCAAATTCATCTATATACATATCCAGATATATTCTAATTATCAAAGTTCTATTTGCTCAACCCAATAAAATTAGTATCTCAATAGAGAAAATCAGTTAATTATCCAATTAACAGCTGTTCAGAATCCGGTTTATCACAAAAGTAGTGATGCTGAAGATCATGAAATTCAGGATGAATCAGCTTAGGAAGAACCTTAATCTAGCACCCCAACCGCATCAGAGACGAGACCATCCTCGAGGGACAGAAGACCATCCACCCGATACAACGCAGAGGAGTACGTTATGCTCACTGATGATGGGGAGCCTCAAAGCTATAAAGAAGCAATGAGTGATTGTCATAAAGAAGAATGGAGAATAGCCATGCAAGAAGAAATGCAATCCTTGCATAAGAATAACACATATGAACTACCGGAGCTACCAAAAGGGAGAAGAGCTTTGAAGAATAAGTGGGTGCATAGAATCAGGACCGAAAAGAATTGTTCAAAGCCTCGCTACAAAGCTCGGTTAGTCGTCAAAGGATTCAAACAAGAAAAAGATATAGACTTTAAAGAGATATTCTCTCTCTTAGTAAAGATGTCATCCATCTGAGTTGTTCTTCGCCTAGCGGCCGCGCAAGATTTGGAGATTGAACATCTTGATGTCAGGATGGCATTTCTTCATGGTAACCTAGAGGAAGAGATCTACATGGAGCAACCTGAGGGATTCAAAGTTCCAAGCAAAGAAAATTTAGCGTGTCGCCTTATGAAGAGTCTATATGGGCTTAAGCAAGCACCAAGACAATGGTACAAGAAGTTCGACGCATTCATGGAAGAACATGATTTCAAAAAATGGAAAGCGATCATTGTGTCTTCACAAAGAGGTATGTAAGTGGTGACTTTCTCATACTTCTACTCTATGTTGATGATATGTTAATTATTGGTCAAGATCGCATAAAGATAGCTGCTTTAAAGATCTAAGCAAGAGATTCGCCATGAAAGATTTGGGACTGGCTAAACAAAACCTTGGGATGAGAGTAACTCATGATAGATCAAAAAGACTGTTATGGCTATCCCAAGAAAGATAAATTGAGAAAGAGTTGGAAAGGTTCCACATGCACAAATCAAAGCCGGTTAGCACTCCACTTGCCGGAGACTTCAAGCTAAGTTCGAAGCAGAGTCTGACAAGTGAAAAAGACATAGAGGAAATGAAGAAGATATCATACTCATCTGTAGTAGGCAGTCTCATGTATGCAATGATATGCATAAGACCAGATATCGCCTATGCAGTTGGTGTTGTCAATCGCTTCTTGGCTAACCCAGAGAATGAACATTGGGTTTGTTAGAATTAACAACCTCTACTTTCTACATTTGAATTATTGGAGAAGAATGAATAATGCATGACCTTGAACAAAGCACGTCGACAAGAATAAAGGATGAAGAAAGTAACAATTTTAACCAATAATGAGTGCAAAAAATGTGGCAAAAATTAATATAAATAGGAATGATATGTAGTAGTAGTAAAGACGAAGAAAAATAAAATAAAAAGTTGAAATAAAGAATAAAGTGCCTCCAAAGAGAGCACAGAGCAGCAGCTCTTAAATAAAGAAATACTATGTGTATTCTATTTGTAATAATTTTTGTTTTATCTACAAATATATTGTTCATTTTGAGCATATATATATATATATATATATATATATATATATATATATATATATAATAAACCCATTATTTCCAATAAGTGGTATTAGAGCAAAGGTTCCATTCGAGGCAAAAATGGCTAATATGAATCAATCGCAAATTCTGAAACTCACTAATACAAATTATGGAAATTGGAGTATTTAGATGAAAGTATCGCTTTGGTCTTAAGATATTTGGGAGATAGTCGAAGAAGGGTACAACGAGCCCGTAGATGCTACCGAGGAAGCAACTTTAACAAATACCCAAAAGATCGCGTTGAAGGAGTTCCCAAAAAAAGACAAGAAAGCTTTGTTTCAGATTTTTCAATGTATTGATGAATCCACATTTGAAAAATTTCGGACGCAAAGACATCAAAAGTTGCATGGGAGATTCTACAAAAGTCATTCCAAGGAGCCAAAAAGCAAAAATGGTATGATTGCAATTACTACGAGCTGAGTTTGAAACTTCGAAGATGAAAATTTCAGAAAATATTAATGAATATGCCACTCGTCTAAAAATTGTGGCGAACGAGATGAAAAGAAATGGAGAAACTCTTACCGATGTGAGAATGGAAAATCTCCTTCGTTCATTAACAAGAAAATTTGATTATGTTGTCACGGCCATTAAGGAATCAAAGATTTGTCCTCAATTTCAGTTGATGAACTTGTGGGTTCTCTTCAAGTCCATGAACATAGAATGAACCAAAATGATGATTCAAATCATTCGGTGAAAGATTTGCAAAATAAGACGTTAATTAATGACAATCAAAATGGTAGCAGTTACGTACGTGGAAGAGGCAATTATGGTGGCTATCAAGGTGGCTACCGAGGCGGACAAGGACGTAGAAGACAACCTTTTGACAAAGGCTAGAGAAATGACAATTATCAGTCAATTGGCCATAGTCGAGGATTTCAAGGTCGAGGAAGAGGCGGATTTCAACAACGAGGTGACAAATCTCAGTTTCGATGTTATAATTGCAACAAGTATGGTCACGTCGGTTATGAATGCAAATCAAATCCTAAGGTGGATGAAAGACGTCAGTTTATAGCTGCAAATGAAGACAAAGATGTGGAATCTGCCATATTTCTCACTTACAATGGAGATGAAAAATGTAATAAAAATATTTGGTATCTTGACACCAGCGACAACAATCATATGTGTGGCCAAAAGGAGTTATTAAAGGAGATAGACGATATAGTCAAAGGAGATGTAGCTTTTGGTGACTCGTCGAAGGTACTAGTCAAAGGAAAAGGTACAATTATGATTCTCTTAAAGAATGGTAGTAAGAAGTATATACATGATGCCTATTATATACATACTTTAAAAAGTAATATCATCAGTCTCAGCCAACTTTTGAAGAAAGGATTTGACATGCATATAAGGGGTAACTCTCTCATAATCAGAAATCAATTTCAAGAATTGATCGCCAAAGTTGAAATGACAAAGAATCGTCTATTTACACTTGATATCAAGACAGAAGTGCAACATTACTTGAATTCATTTATTAAAAATGAATCATGGTTGTGGCATTTACGATTTGGCCATTTTGGATTTACTGGCCTGAAACTATTATCAAAGACAAAGATGGTGGATGGCAAGCCTGAGATTGATGAACCGGATAATCTATATGAACCATGCGTCAAAGGAAAACTACATCAACAAAGTTTTCCTATTGGAAAATCATGGAGAGCCAAAAGGCCATTGGAGATTGTTCACACTGATATTGCTGGTCCATTTGGCATTGAGTCACTTGGAAGTAACATGTACTGCATAACATTTATTGATGACTTTAGTAGAAAGAGTTGGGTATACATTCTTAAAGAAAAACCAGAAGCTCTTGATAAATTTAAAGAGTTTAAAGCAATGGTGGAAAAACAAAGCGGACAGTGTATGAAGATACTTAGATCTGACAGAGGAGGCGAGTATACATCAAACTTGTTCAAAGACTTCTTTAAAGCTCAAGGAATCATTCATCAGTTGACAACATCCTATACTCCACAACAAAATGGTGTTGCTGAAAGAAAGAATCACACGATCCTTGATATGGCAAGAAGTATGGTGAAGGGAAAGCACCTGCCAAGAAACTTTTGGGCTGAAGCCGTGTTATGTGCAGTTTATTTGCTGATTCGATGTCCAACAAAGTGTGTAAGATTCAAAACACCAAATGAAACATGGAGTGGAAGAAAACCAACAATTGGACATCTTAGAATATTTGGATGTATCGCATATGCACATGTCCCTGATTAGAAGAGAAAGAAGCTAGATGATAAAGGCAAAAAGTGCATTTTTATTGGATATGATAAAAGAAGCAAGGCCTACAGACTGTATAATCCATTGACTAAGAAGTTAATTATTTCACGAGATGTTGAATTTGATGAGACAGATTACTGGAGATGGAAAGAAAGAAAAATTGAAGGTCTACTCTTTGATGACGAAGATAGCAACGAAGTCAATACATAGGATGCACAAAATGATTATCAGACTCATCCACAAAGTCCTAATCAATTAACTCCTACATCGACACCATCGACGTCAGGGAGCAGCAGTAGCACCAACAATTCAAGGGGAGCACCACCAAAAATGCGAAGCCTCGGTGATATTTATGATGCAACAAGTCCCATTCAAACAGGATTTGACTACTCATTGTTCTGTTTGATGGCTGAAAGTGATCCAGTAATATATAAGGAAGCTACTAAAGACAACAAATGGAATAAGGCCATGGATGAAGAAATCGATGCAATCAAGAAGAATGATACATGGAAGCTTACAAATCTACATGAAGGATACAAAACCATTGGTGTCAAATGGATATACAAGACAAAGACTAATCAAGAAGGAAAGGTGGAGAAGCACAAGGCAAGGTTAGTTGCGAAAGGTTAAAACCAGAGATACGGGATTGACTACGACGAAGTACTTGCTCCGGTAGTGAGGGTTGATACTATTAGACTTCTCATAGCAATCGCAGCACAAAATCAATGGAAGATCTATCAGATGGATGTGAAATCGGCATTCCTAAATGGATATCTTGAAGAAGAAGTCTATATTGAGCAACCACCTGGATATATTCAAGAAGGTCATGAAGATAAAGTCTACAGACTAAACAAAGCCTTATAAGGTCTGAAGCAAGCCCCAAGAGCCTGGAACACAAGGATCGACAAGTATTTTCAAACAAATGAATTTGTGAAAAGTCCATACAAACATGCTCTTTACACAAAAAGAAAAAAAATGGAGACATCATGATTGTGTGCTTATACGTGGACGATATGATCTTCACTGGAAATAATCCTGGTATGTTCAATGATTTTAAAAAAGTTATGACTAATGAATTTGAGATGACAGATATTGGTCAAATGTCTTACTTTCTTGGAGTCGAAGTAAAGCAAAGTGAAGATGGGATTTTTATGTCACATGAGAAATATGCAAAAGCAAGTTTAGAATGAAAGATTGTAAGCCAGTGAACAATCCAACAGAAGCAAGCATGAAGCTGAGAGTTGATTCAATAAGGGAGTCGGTAAATCCGACATTGTTCAAAAGTTTAGTCGGAAGTCTGAGGTACCTAACTTTCACACGTCCAGATATTATGTATGCAGTTGGACAAAGGGAGCAGGTACATGGGGAAGCCGAAGCAAGATCATTTCAATGCAGCTAAACGACTTTTGAGATACATCAAAGGTTCTCTTAATCACGGTTTGTTTTACACACATTCTACAAATGCAAAATTAGTCGGATATTCAGACAGCGACTATGGTGGAGACATTGATGATGGAAAAAGCACTTCTGGTTATGCTTTTCATATTGGCTCGACGATATTTTCATGGTCATCAAAGAAGCAACAAACTATTGCACTCTCAACATGTGAAGCAGAGTATATTGCTGCAGCCGCATGTACATGTTAGGCAATATGGTTGAAGTATATTTTAAGCAATTTATACTATTCAAAGGAAGAACCAATAATTATATATGTTGATAACAAGTCAGCTATATCACTTGCAAAGAATCCAGTTTCACACAGTCGAAGTAAACATATCAACATAAAATTTCACTTCATTCGAGAATAAGTAAAGGATAAAGTTGTGGAACTACTACATTGTAGAACAGAAGATCAACTCATAGATATTTTTACTAAGCCATTGATGCCGGAGATATTTCACAACATTAAAGACAAGCTCGGAATGGAAAGTCGGGTTTGATGGGGAGTGTTAGAATTAACAACACCTTCTTTCTGCATTTGAATTATTGGAGAAGAATGAATAATGCATGACCTTGAATAAAGCATGCAGTCAAGAATAAAGGACAAAGATAGTAATACAATTTTAACCAATAATGAGTGCTAAAAATGTGGTAAAAATTGGTATAAATAGGAATGATATGTAGTAGCAGAAAGGACAAAGAAAAATAAAATAAGTTGTAATAAAGAATAAAGTGCCTTCGTAGAGAGCACAGAGCAGCAGCTTTTAAATAAAGAAATACTGTGTGTATTCCTGTTTGTAATAATTTTTGTTCTATCTACAAATATATTGTTCATTTTGAGCATATATATATATATATAGAGAGAGAGAGAATAAACCCACTACGTTACCAACAAGGTTGCAGTCAAATGGATCCTCCGATATCTAGTGGAACTTTCAAAAGATGTTTGTGCTTTGGAAAAGGAAAATCTGTATTAGAAGGATACACAGATGCAAACTTGGCCGGTGACATTGATTCAAGAAAATCAACATCGAGATACTTAACTATTTTTGTGGGTGGGGGGGGGGGGGTTATTCATGGGAATCAAAGCTGCAAAAGTGTGTTGCATTATCCACTACAGAGGCAGAGTATATCGCAACTACTGAAGCTTGCAAGGAGATGTTGTGGATAAAGAACTTATTGCATGAGTTGGGAATGGATAGAGAAAAGTATGTTTTGAAGTGTGACAATCAAAGTGAAATTTACTTGGAAAAGAATTCAACATTTCATTCCCGCACAAAGCACATTGGTACAAGATATTATAGGATCCGAGAAGTCCTCGAGGAAAAGCAAATACATCTTGACAAGATTCACACAAATGAGAACCGGTCTGACATGATGACCAAGGTAATACCAACAAAGAAATTTGAAGATTGTTGTCAAGGTGCCGGTTGCTACTACCCCAATTAAGTCAGGAGGAGGAAATTTGTTGGGATCCCTCCTTAATTGGAGAGTTTCTAGAAAATTCTAGATCTTTCTAAAGAAGTATATAATTTTCTAAAACGTTCCGGAGAACTCTCTAGAAGCTTGTGGAAGAGTGTGGAACCCTCTAGAATATTCTGGAGATGTGTGAAAATTTTCGGAACCTTACGGAAGAGTATAGAAGGATGTAGAAAGGAATGAAAGAGTGTAGAGATTTCTAGAGAATGTGGAGCATTCTAGAGAAACAATCTCCACCCTTGAATACAAGTAATCTCCACCATTCATTGTGGAGGTTGAGTGGTATAAATAGGAGTAGGAGCCTTCATTCTTAATCATCAATCAAAAAAAAATCCAAGAATTATAAAAGAGAGCCTCTTTGAGAGAAAAAGAGAGATAGCTTGAGAAGTCTCTATCCTCAAGCTTGAGTGAGCCACAGAGTGTGAGTTGCTTTTGTAATCGTATTCTTGTAATCCTACTATTATTTGGTATATTGGAAGAATCTCCATATTGGAGAATTATAAACTCATGTTCTCCCATTACTACTTTCAATCTTACTGCCTATCTTAACTTCACGAAGCGGTTAAGCCCAAGATTTCCCAACACAATTTTGGATGATCACAAACTTGTTATAATGAATAATCTGTTAATTCATATTTAAAAGTATCTGGATACTTTTTTAGACAGAAGTTTTAATATGCTAGATATTCAAGAAGTTAACATCATGGGGACCTTTGAAATTATTGCAAATAAGAACTAGAAAATAGTTTTATCAAAGACATTATCATCATGATAATCACCATAATCATTTGACGTATTTGGCGAAAGATGAATGCTAGACAATTTCAAGGTAAACAAGTTCCCATCGAGATTAGATCTAAACTTATTTTACATCGCTACAAGCTAAGCATAGAGGGATCAAAGTACTATCATGAAGCATGCAATAAACAAGAGACCTTTTTTATAATTTTGAACTTACATACGCTCACATCTTTTACAAGTGAGAGATCAGATCTTAGCATGGTGCGGTAAACTACTCCGGCCACGAATGCTCGCCCCTTCATTGCTCAATTTGGCTTCTAAAATATTTATGTCTGAGAACCCTTTTTTTGATGTGGCTGCCAATATTGTTCTTGTAGGATATTCCCAAGCAATATAACGGTCGTTGCAGAAAATATTGCAAGGCATCATGCTTCACTACGAGTAGAGAAAAATTCTTTGTACAATATTCTTTTTGGCTATTTAGAAGTATGTGTTAAACATGCACCAATCATTTGAATATCATGTGGTACATCTGTGCAAGTATCAGAGTCAGATATGTAAGTCTGTTATATCACTAACCCGAATGTGCCTTCAAAGTTTGATACTTTGTGCTGAGTCAACTGATCTGGAAGCCACTTTGCAAGCTCAAAATCGAAAATCTGGATCAGAAATATACAGCAGAAATTCGTAACATTTTCAATGGCTTCATCATGTTATTGAAACTTTAAGCTTATTAACATATGATGACCATTTGATAAAAAAGAAAAATCTAGTACCCGTGGTTCAATTCTTTCTTTAAGCATATTTGTCTATAGTGTACCCTGTTACATTATTACAAATTTTAAAATTATACTAAAATTGAGATAACATAAACATCAATTCCACAAAATAAAAATAAGATAAAATAAACATCAATTCCACGAACTAAAAATAAGCATCAAGTAGTTTGCCATCAATAAATTGATGCAAATGGTGATGATCAGCATCAGCTGCAAATTTTATTGTTACATTATATTCCTTCTCCCTATGAAGTTCTAACAAGCATTCAGCAATTAATGAGAAGCGAAAATTCATAATGCGTGACTGAAATTGTACATGGAACTAATGCCAAAATATAATTGCTTAAACTCATCGGAATAGATTAACAATTTGATTATCCATGATTTCAATTGTTAATAATAAGAGAACTACATAAATTATGATGTGTTGATTGTGCATTAACATCTTCAATTGTGAATTTGAATTAAATTATGAGAGCATTGGCATAAAGTTAGCTAAATTTTGGCTAACCAATTGTACTTAAACATTTCTTTTGTTGCTAACACAATTTATGTAGAAAACTTAAAATAATGATGCTTAATCAACATCAACTTAAAAGTCATGCTTCATTCAAGATAAATCAAAACAAATTATCAAAATAACAACAACACTACTAATATCAACATAAAATAATATCAAAAAATAACCTTATGATTCCATCATCCTCTTCAGTAAGCTTCATAAGAATCTCCTTTGAATCAAAGGGTAAGGAACAATGATATATAAGCTTTTTCTTCCATTGTAAGCAGGCAGTCTCGTGCCCAACTCTGTATCCCTGTATAATTTTACTAACTCAGGTATAACTGCTCTATTCACACTTCTTGACTTCACTTCAGGGGCAATTGTAACCTATAACAACCAATAAACAAAAAAACTTTTATCATCTTGCAAAAGCTTGATACTAATTATCATAATTATTTTATTAGAATTAAAAAAAAAATTGTTATCATAAAGTATTACTGATTTTCTGATTGTAGAAATGCAAAATCAAAAAATTTACTTTGCTGAACAACCTGCAAATAAATAAAATATGGATTGAATTATTGTAACATTAAAATAACAGATAACCTGTTTGAGTCAAATATCATTACACCATAATCTCGAACATAAGTTTTTATAGATATGTATGCTTGTACTGAACACATTGTCTGTTATCTAATTTATCTTTGCTAACTTATGTCCATTTATTCACCTAGGACAAACATATCACACAATGCATTGTTCCTATCATTTATAAACTATACATCCAACACTATTGGAAATACTATAAGGTGGTGGCCAGATATGTTTCTCTCTATGTATTGGAGAGAAGCATAAGACCTTGTCAGATGACCATCCATGTTCAAAGTTTGTAAAACAGAGAAGTTATCTTCTTTAAAGTAATATCAAATTCATTAGGTTCTTTAAATTCATATTGTAGGTGAATTAATTCTAGAAAGCAATGGAAAAATATAAAAATAAAATCCAAACCCAGCATTGATTGAAGAAACCTTAAAAACTCTAACACATAAGCATAGTTGCAATTAGAAATTTATGGTATTTAGTGGGAAGGACATATAAGTTACTTGAACTTCATAAGCAATAATCATCTGCCCATACGATTATGTAAGAAACAAATACAACAACAACAACAAAGCCATTATTCCCAAACAAGTTGGGGTCGGCTAGAGATGGAACCCCAAACTAAAATGTAAGAAACAAATACTACATATTTTTAAGACAAATTGAACTATCTTAGAAATTAGAGGATACAACCAATGCACATCATATCAACCAAAAATACAAGCCGCTAGCTATGAATTTCTATATATACATTACTTTGAAACTTGCAGTATTATGACTTATAATCACGCAAACAAACAAAAAAAATTCTATGACTACTAATTGTAAACAACCAAAAAAGGGGTAAACGCTGCTGCACAAAAAGATTGATCGACATTGAACACGGACTAATGCTATCTCATGCCATAGCCGAAACTTTAGAAACAAAATTAAACATTTAAAAAATTAAAAGTATAAATGGGTTTAATGATCAATACTGCAAATTGATAGGCTCACACATATCGAACATATCTTTCCCTTCTAACCATAATTCAAAGCCCTTAGCTAAGCTCATTGAGTGGAAAAAAACCAAGAGTTCTGTGGCACACAAAGTGAGGCAAAAACAACTCATGCACGACCCTACCACTTTAGCAAACCAAACGTAAAACCTTTCGCTGTGTGAAAATCCAAACTAGTTGATACCCCAAAACATGGCCGTACAAGTATTTACTTAACATTATACCCGACCGACATAGGTGGGTACTTATAACAATGAACTTGCATATTACACATTCTACATAGACCAGGAGGACAAAAATATAGAAATATATGACTCCATATACGACACAAATGAAAATTAGTTGATAAACAACATCATATAAAAAAATAAGGGCGGGTGGAGAATTTACATTGTTAGAAACATATTCAACTACAATGAAAATAATCACTATCATTGATCTCACATGGTTACCAACTCAGACACACAACTGAATGGAACTCCAAGAACATAAAAGAACAAATTTGAACTTAGAACAAAATCATTTATCTTTTTCTACATAAATTGCTACAATATCTCAAATTAAGCATAAAAATTAAAGAAGACCAGCAGAGTATGAAGGTAAATAAATCAATAGGAAAATAATCAAAAAACATTTTTTGCAACATAAAACAATAAGTAATGACTAGAGAAAAATATTCTGTAATAAGTGATGAATATAAAAATGTTGAAGTTGAAGAAATATACCTAAAATGGTCGATGTTCGTGATAGTTGAGGAATCAAAGCACAATATTGCGAAGTCAAGCTGAGGGATCAAAGCAGTGGCGAAGTTGTGGAATCAGAGCAACACCAAGTAGCGATGTTGAGGAAGCAAAGTTGTGAAACTCTAACCTAGGGATTTAAAACTGAAGGATTAATTTAGAGTTTTGGAAGTAAATTGTGAAAAGAGAAATGCACGGTAAATATTGGAACATGAGAGAGAGAATCAAATTTTTCCACGCTAGTGAGTTATCATTTTAATCTAAAGACTATTAAATTACTAACAATAGCAAGTAATGTTGCGTTTCTTGTTAGAATATAAACTTGATTTATTGAATTACGTTTTTTTAATCAAGTAAAGACGTTTCTAGAATTACGTTTTATTTGTAATCAAGTAAAGGCGTTTCTAGATTTACGTTTTCTTTGTAATCAAGTAATTCTAGAATAATCTATTAGGGCTTATAAATAGAGGAGCTCTCCTCGTTTGTATGTATGCAATCAAGCAGAGAAAATAATATTAAATCATTATTAGTGAGAACAAGTTTCTTCTCTTGTGTGTGAGTTGTGTGGATTAGTGAGAACAAGTTTCTTCTCTCTAGTCTCCAACCTTTTTTTTTCTTAAATGTATATTCCGACAAAGTGGTATCAGAGCAAGGTTTAGGGATGACTTCGAACAATATGTTGCAACCTCAACTTCCTCGTTTGACGGGAAAGAATTACAATCAATGGAGCATTCAAATGAAGGTCTTGTATGGCTCTCAAGATCTTTGGGAGATTGTTGAAAATGGATACGAAGAACCGGAGAATCAAGCAACACTTTCAACACAACAATTGAATACTTTGAAAGAGATTTGAAAGAAGGACAAGAAGGCTCTTTATTTTATCTATCAAGCTGTGGATGAAGCAATTTTTGAAAGGATCTCTACGGCATCAACATCAAAGGAGGCATGGGACATCCTCAACAAGGCGTACAAAGGTGAAGAAAAGGTAAAGATGGTAAGACTTCAAGCTCTAAGAGGTGAGTTTGATTTACTCAAAATGAAAGAAAGTGAATCGGTGGAGGAATTTTATAATAGAACTATTTCTATTGCTAATCAACTTCGAATCAATGGTGAAGAAATTTCGGATAAAAGAATTATTGAAAAAATTCTTCGAAGTATGACAAGGAAATTTGAGCATGTTATTGTTGCTATTGAAGAATCAAAAGATTTGAATACTTTCTCTCTTGAAGAATTATTGGGCTCACTACAATCTCATGAGCTTCGCACCAAACAATTTGATTCCTCTCCTTCCGAGCAAGCTTTTCAAATTCGAGACACCAACCATGGTGGTTTTAGAGGAAGAGGTGGAAGATCAACCCGTGGTGGAGGACAAGGAAGAGGCCAAATTCAAAGTGAAAATTCAAGCCCATCTCAAGGAGGACAAGGAAGAGGTCGTGGAGGATACAGTGGAAGAGGAAGATGTAACTCTTATAATATTCAATGTCATTATTGTCATAAATATGGGCATATGCAAAAGGATTGTTTTAAAAGAATTAATGATGAAAAAGATAATTCTAATTTTCTACATGAGAATTTGGAGGCACAAGATGAAAGTATGCTTCTTGCTTTGAATGTTCAAGAAGCTTCTTTTGATGATATATGGTATATTGATAGTGGTTGTAGTAACCACATGATTGGAAATAAAAGTTGCTTTGTGAATTTTGATGAAAGTGTCCAAAGAGAAGTCAAGACAGGTGATAACAAAAGGCTCATTGTCAAAGGCAGTGGCGATATTCCGATACGAACAAAGCAAGGTACAAATTATATTTCTAATGTTTATTATGTTCCTGATCTTAAATACAATCTTTTGAGTGTTGGGCAACTTTTAAAGAAGGGACATAATGTGAATTTCAAAAATGATTTATGTGAGATCAAAGACAAAACTGGTGTTCTTATTGCAAAAGTGAAGATGACACCAACAAAAATGTTTCCGCTGAAAATCAAATATGAAGCATTTCCATGTTTTGCTAATATTGTTAATGACAAGTCATGGCTTTGGCATCTTCGTTATAATCACTTGAGTTTTAGCACTCTATCCAAGATTTGCAAAGATCACATGGTGAGAGGCATCCCAAGTATTAGCAAACAAGATCAAGTATGTGAAAGTTGTGTTTTTGGCAAGCACCATCGAGATCCATTTCCAAAAGAAAAGGCATGGCGAGCAAAGAATCCTTTGAAGCTAGTACACTCAGATTTATGTGGACCTATGCGCACAAACTCTCTTGGAGGTAATCGGTATTTTCTCACTTTTATTGATGACTATAGTCGCAAGATGTGGATTTACTTTCTCAAAGAAAAATCTCAAGTATTTGAAGTATTCAAGATTTTTAAAGCACTTGTGGAGAAGCAAAGTGGTTTTTCTATAAAGACACTTCGATCCGATCGTGGTGGAGAATATATGGCGGAAGAATTCGAAAATTTGTTAAAGGATCATGGCATTCATCATCAACTAACGGTCCGCTCAACCCCTCAACAAAATGGGGTGGTAGAAAGAAAGAATCGTATCATCATGGAACTTGTTCGAAGTATGTTAAAGACAAAAGGATTGCCAAAAATATTTTGGGCCGAAGCTGTAGCATGTGCATGCTATGTTCTCAACCGTGCAGCAACTAAAAGTGTTCAAGGAAAGACTCCATAAGAAGCATGGAGCGGTCACAAGCCATGTGTCTCCCACTTTCGAATTTTTGAAAGCATTTGTTACTCTCATGTGCCAGATGAAAAGAGAGGAAAACTTGATGACAAATCTGAAAAATGCATCTTTGTTGGCTATAGTGAAAGATCCAAGGCATATAAATTATATAACCCCATCACAAAGAAGACTATTATTAGTCGTGATGTAATTTTCAATGAGGAAGAAGCATGGGAATGGAAAAATGAAGAAAAGAGCACAAGTATCTTGCTTGATAATGATGCATTTGAGCCAATTGAAGAGGAATTATCGACTTCACCTACTCCACCATCTAATTCTCCTCCAAGCTCATCATTTTCAAGTTCAGAATCAACATCTAGAAGGACAAGACCTCTTGCGAAGATCTATGGAGAAACAAGAAGAATTTTAGAAGATGAATTTGTTGATTTTGCTTTATATGCAACTGCGGATCCAGTTGATTTTGAAGAAGCCGCCAAGGAAGACAAATGGAGACAAGCAATGGATCAAGAAATCGATGCAATTGAAAGGAACCAAACATGGGAGTTGGTTGAAGTACCTGAAGGGAAGAAACCCATTGGAGTCAAATGGGTTTACAAGACAAAGTTGAATGCACAAGGTGAAGTTGAAAAACATAAAGCACGATTAGTTGTGAAAGGCTACAAGAAAAAGTATGGTGTTGATTACAAAGAAGTTTTTTGCTCCCGTAGACTTGGTTGGGAAAGGAGAAGTAGTTGTCAAGCATTGCAAGACGAAAGATCAAATTGCTGATATTTTAACAAAGCCTTTGAAGTTGGAGATTTTCAAGGAGTTAAAGAAGAAACTTGGTATGCGTAAAAGTTTAACTCAAAGAGAGGCAAATCAAGTTTAAAGGGGGGTGTTAGAATATAAACTTGATTTATTGAATTACGTTTGTTTTAATCAAGTAAAGACGTTTCTAGAATTACGTTTTATTTGTAATCAAGTAAAGACGTTTCTAGAATTATGTTTTATTTGTAATTAAGTAAAGGCATTTCTAGAATTACGTTTTCTTTGTAATCAAGTAATTCTAGAATAATCTATTAAGGCTTATAAATAGAGGAGCACTCCTCATTTGTATGTATGCAATCAAGCAAAGAAAATAATATTAAATCATTATTAGTGAGAACAAGTTTCTTCTCTTGTGTGTGAGTTGTGTGGATTAGTGAGAACAAGTTTCTTCTCTCTAGTCTCCAACCTTTTTTTTCTAAACATATATTCCAACATTTCTATCTCAGCATGCTATGGACAAAGCATTTTCTTGTAATGTGTGATGCATGAAATATTTAGTCCAAAAGGCTTTAATTTTGTTCTAGATACAATATAACTGTTGCCGAAACTACTAACATATATTTTTAAATTAGAATAATGTTCGATTATTTTCTCGACCGTACTTGGATGCATGAAGTCAGAACTAGTTTGAAAGTTTCGATGAATGAACATTTCTACAATGGTGTACACGAATTTATTAGATTCGCTGTATCTAATAATCGAAATAACATAAAAATTCATTGTCCGTGTAGTAAGTGCAACATTTGATGTATTAGAAACCAGATATAGTTAAAGTACATTTGCATAAATCTGGTTTTGGCCAAATTATTACTTGTGGGATCGTCCGGCAGAATTTATTGCACCTATACCTAATCTTGTCGTGTCAGAGAACGATTATGTTATGACGAATCCAATGCAAGGTAGATGGAAGATGCAGCACGATCAATGTTTCATACCATTCAAGTTGACGATGAAAACGTAAATATTGAAGAAAAACTGAATGTGGGAGCGAAAAGAATTTATGATTTATTAGATGCTATTAAGAGCCCATTGTGGGATGGTTATATAAATAGAACCAAATTATCAGTACCCACAAAATACGTCATTATGAAATCAAAATTCAATTCTATATAAGTTGGATTTACAGCAGTTGTACAGTTGTAGAACGACATATGTCATCATATAATCTGATGTGCGATAGTCATTATAAAGTGAAAACAGTTATGTCGGCTTTCGATCTGCCGTACAAAAAGATAGATACATGCATAAAAGATTGCATGTTGTATTGAAAAGATGGCATTGACCTTAGGAACTCCAATATTTGTAATGAGGAAAGATACAAACTAAGAAAAAAGAAAGGAAAGGAAGTTCCATATAAGAGAATGCATTATTTATCCATCATTCTTAGACTTCAAAGGTTATATGCGTCTTCAGCTATGGCATGCCATACGCGATAGCATAGTATGAGAACATAGAAAAAGGAACTTTGAAACATCCATCTGATAGAGAAGCATGGAAATATTTCGATAAGATGTATCCCGCGTTTGCTATAAAGAGCAGTAATGTCAGAGATTTATGTACAGATGGATTTTCACTATTCTCTTAGTTTGGTAATAAATATTCACATTGATCTATTATCGTTACTCCTTATAATTTACATCTATGAATGTATATGAAAACTCCATATATGTTTCTCACTATTGTCGTCCATGGTCCAGATGATCCGACACAAGGAACCGATGTTTATTTACAACCATTGATTGAAGAGTTGAAAACACTATGGCATGAAGGAGTTGAAAAATACGACATTTCTAAAAAGAAGAATTTTCATATGTTTACTTCTTTATTATGGACTATTAGTGATTTTCCTACGCATGAAATGCTTCCAGGTTGGAGTATGACTGGTCGTCTAGATTGTCCTTGTTGCATGGAAGAAACAGAAGCATGGGAAGAAAATTTCATGATTTGATTCTCAGTAGTGTTTTAACCATCTCAATCATACTTTTATAGGTGACAATTTTTTTTTTAAGCTAACAGAGAAGAGAGAATTCTACTACTAAAGATTTGATCAAGCGAAGAAATATATGAAATTGTAAAGGACTAAAGATACATGAAACTGGAGTACAGACTGAAATTCCAGATTAATCAGATATTCATAATTGGTGTAAAAAAAGTATATTTTGAGAGTTGACTTATTGGAAAGTTATTTTACTTCGACATAATATTGACGTGATGCCAACGAAAAAAACGTTTTTAATAACGTGTTTAATACAGTTTTGAATGTTAAGAGGAGAACTAAAGACGATCTGAATTCAAGACATGATATAACACTCTTTTGTGAATGTCCGGAGCTTTGTATGAAGCCTAATGACATTAAAAAAGCCCAAAACATGCTATTAGCTAGACAACAAGTAAGTAAAATTTGTGTAAAATGGGTGGAAGGACTAAGATGTCCTGATGGGTTTTCTTCTAAATTTCGTAGATTTGTTGACTTTAAAAACAATAAATTGAGTGGGGTAAAAAGTCATGATTGTCATATCATGATGGAATATTCATTATCCATGGTTTTCAAAGAACTGTTGTCCGTAAAAGTTGGAGTGTTATAACATAATTAAGTTTATTTCATAAACAGTTTTGCTCACGACATTAAAAACTGACCGTATATGTAAATATGAAGTAGAAATTCCTATACGGCTCTACAAACAAGAGAAATATTTCCGTCGAGTTTTTTAATCTAATGGAGCATTTACCTGTTCATCTTCTATCCAAAACACTTCTTTGAGGTCATGTGGAATATGGATGGATGTATTTATTTAAGAGGTGATATTGAATATCCGTAATATTTATTTTAGTTTAAAATTCAAACTTACATAAGTAAATTTAAATTGAATTAATTTTATAATAGGTACTTGAATCATCTGAAGAAAAAAGTTAGGCAAAGAGCACAAGTTGAAGGTTTTATTTGCAAATTATATCTTGAAGAAGAACCTTTTTTTCTCATTATTTCAGTGACCATATGAACTTGTCATTTGTAAGTATTCCTCGTAACAATGAAGCCGTCGAATAAGATTCTTCACAAACAATGCTATCTATTTTTAGACAACATGGCCGACCTATTGGGAAATGTGTGGAAATATGGTTAGACGATAAAGATCACCATGTAGCACACACGTATGTTCCTCATAATTATGTGAAAGTTGCAACATTTGCTAGGTAATAAAAAATTCATATTTATTTCAATTATGTTTACGTTCTAATTATAATAGAAAATATTATTTATTTGCAGTATTTACGAATCACAACATCCATCTGGCGATCTGTGTAAAGAATTTGCTAATTGGTTTTCGAAGTATGTTTATAATCCAAGAAATTATGCCATTGATGAAGGATTACATCATCTTGCACTCGAACCAAAAAGAAATGTCAAGACTTGTCCGATATTCTTTATCAATGGATTTAAATTCAACTCCAATGATTATGGTGCTGAAAAATTAACATGTAACAACGGTGCATTTGTCAAAGGTAGTGATGATTCAGATGACCATATAAAAGATTTTTACAACATCTTAACACAAGTTTTAGAATTGACATATTATATACAACCTGCAAAAAAGTTTTTTAATTCGAATGTGATTGGTTCAGCAATGTTCTTGGTTCTGATATCAACATGCATAAAGATTATAAGCTTATTGAAATAAAGCATACCTCACATTACTATAAGTATGTCTTTCATATTAGCCAAGCTAGAATTACAAGTTTATTTTGCCCCTTATATATCCTTAAAAGGAGATAAAGTGGATTGGTAAGGTGTTTTTAAAATTAAGGTAAGATTTACATTTGACAGAAATAATATTCCAGATGAAGCAGCGTATCAAGAGGATCTTGAGCCAAATAATAATGAAATAAAAGTAACTGATGATATTTATTTAAGGTCGTTAAAGGATGAATTAAATGCTTTAATATAAGCATTTGAGTGTATAGAAGAAAATGATTAGAGTACGAGATAGAGTCTGAATTAGAAAGCAATGAAAACTAATAATTCTGAATATCTGTATCATTTTTTGTAAAATGTATATTCTGAGTTTCCGCTTTTTATCAATAATGATCATTATGTTGTGAGCTATGTATATTCTGTTTGTTGATTCTATATATGTATTCAGGAGATCTTGTTTCATTTATGATGTTTTAATGGAAGTTTTATGTGATGATTGATCAAACTTGTTTTCTAATAATAAATTACTATATTTTTTTCATTATATGAAATGATATGTTTGTGGCGGATATATACGTCATACCGGAGACATTCCAGCAGATCTCAGTCTTCTTCTTCTCCTGATGCAGGTGCTAGTGGCACATCGTCGAATTTACGTCTAGTAGCAGAGGTCGTTCCGAGAAGTGCAGGGTAAGTATAAAATGTGTTGTATGTATATTATTCAAAATTTATTAAATGGCTACATCAAAATTTATACAAGGGTTTTGAGGTGGAGCCTTCAGACTACATTCTTCAAGTTTCCAAGAAAGCATTCATGAATCAGATGTCAGGATGCTGGGCACATTGGGACGACATCCCAAACCATGTTATGAACGCTATATGGGCCAACTTGATGGTAAATATAAATTTATAATTCATTTGAAAAGTTAATATAATGCATATAATTTAAATTAATTTCAATATCTAGGTTGCGTACGTGTTGATCCGTAAGATATGGATGTTTTACAAATTACTAGATCAAAAGATGCCGAAAAATTATAGGGACATTCTTTCAAAGGCAAAGTATGCGAATAAAAAACCCGCTTGGATGACTGTTGACGTTTGGGCTGAATTTCTTTAGCTCTAGGATATTCTTGAATTTAACCTAAGTTATTTAGTTTTATATTGTTATTATAATTTGTTTAAATTTCGTATATTAGTTGCATTAATTTAGTTAATAATATATTTAAATTTATAGGAAATATCATCGTGGAACCGTGCAAACAAAAATAAAAATCTTTCTATATACCGCGGTGGCTCTAAATCCTTCCAACAACATTATAAGGAATTAGTAAATTTATAAATTCCGATTCTAAATATATTGTTGATATTTAATCATATTAGTAACATTGTTTATTCATATATATAATTTCAGTATAAGAAGTATAATCGTGAGCCTATAATAGCAAAGGTCTGCACACACACGTATGTCATTGAGCAAACAAACGAGGATGGTAAAATTTCATATGTTTAGAGGACAATAAATCTCAATCCATAATGATAAACATGCTTAATATTTTGTACTTCACATTTCATAAGTTTAAAATTGAATATTTATTGTAGCAAACTTCTGTTCATCAATGTAGGAAAGATATGAAGCGAAGCAAGCTCAAGTGGCACAGTCTACTGGCTGTGAGTTGACCTTAGAGGAGTTAAACCATATGTGGGATGCTTTGATTGACCATTCTTCGTGAAATAGGTGATATAGTTATGAAAATCAGGAGAAAAACTGTTTCATTAACTATTATATAAAATTTATTTAATATTCAGCATAAACTATAGCTCGCTACTAGCTATTTTATAGGCGATAATGACACAGATGACTTATAGGAGATCCCAAGCAGAGCAGGAGATAGATCAGTTGAAACAGCAGACAACATGCGCCAATGATTAGCGGAAAAGCGAACGATTGACGCAGCTGCTAGATGAGCAGATTGCAGCATAATTAGTAGAGCATGGGAGAATGCTTGAGAAGGATGGGCTGGGTGATGGCGATAAGTAGATATGACCGTGGTGTTTGATGGATTTTATTCGTTTTGTTTTGTATTTATTTGACATGTATTGATGGATTTGATACTGTTTGATGATTGTGTTGCCTGATGGTTTTGTGGATGTTTGTTTGATGGTCATGAGTATTTATCAATATGGTTGTGTTGTTTGAAGGATTTGTGGATGTTATGTTTGATGGATATGAGTATTTTCAAATATGGCTGTATTGTTTAATGGAATTTAGACATTGTTTGATGGAATGTTAATGTAGATATTAATTTTTGTGTTATATACTTGCTTATGTGTGATATGCGATGGTTATAGTTGCGAAATTGGATTTGTATGTGTTATAAATCAGATGGATAGAGACATAGTGATATTTGCTTGATTGGATGGCTCAAATGGAAGTTGTGGACAAAAAATACTCAGTATTGCAATGGCTTTCATTTGGCTAGCGATGATTCATTTGTCCAGGCTTACGATGGCTAGCGACGACCTGCTATGACATATTTACATAGTTTTGCGTCCGTTAGCATCGAACAAAAACAGACCAACAATCACTCTGGATTTTCCATGTGTCCAAATTAGAGACACTAGCCATCGCTAAACATGCGACAAAGTCGTCGCAAAAGGCCGCGAAACCTATCAGTGTCGATTGTTTTTACACCGCCTGCATCACCTTTTAGTGATGGATAGCGATGGCCGGCGTCGCATTACAATCATCACTAATGAAATGCTTTATTTTGTCTATTTATTTTAAAAGCATAAGATATGTGTGGTTGAAAATTTTACTGCAACACTAAACTCCATTATGATAACTAAAAAACTTTGTTATAATTGAAAATGATAATCAAAAGGCATATTGCGTTGTACGATAATTGTGATTATCATTTTAGAAGAGAAGATGAATTAAAATACTTTTTCAAAGAAATGAAAAGAAATTCTTTTACGAATTTTGCTTTCATTAAAAAAATTAGTTACACTGTATTTAAAAAAAAACAATTATATGTAATTCTATAACAATATAAGCTAATAAAAAAATGCATGCTAATAATAAAAACTATATTCAAAACTTATGGAAACTCAAATATTTATACAAAAACATGCAGTTTTTCCCTCTCAGAACTTCACTCTCTCAACAAAGATGATGGACTAATTGCTTATTTGGTATCACGGACCATAATAACTTAATGAATAAATAACAAGTTTAATCTCTACTATGAAAAACTAGATTATAAGTTGTTACAGAAACTATATAATCAAATATAAAATAAACTGCTTCAAATACATAATCGAGAAAAATAACAGTTTTCATTTAGGAATCTATTGCAAGACAAGATCGATTCATAATATTAATTAATAAAGCAAACAATCACAATACTTAATTACCTAGGCTTCCCAAATCAAAACGACAACAAAGAATGTTTTGAGAGCTAATCACGGTTGAGTTTTTGATTTTGAAATTTAAAAAAATCAAAGGTGAAATTTGAAATTGACAATGAAAATTCAAATAAATCTTGAGTATGAAACAATATTTGATATAGGGTGCTTCAGTCAATGTTGAAATAAAAATCATAGAAAAAAAGAACAAATATGGGACAAGGTTTGTTTAGGAATTTAAAATTTGAGTTTTGTCCTTAAAAAAATTATTGTTTAATAGAGTACTTAGTTATCACTAAATCTGAATTCTATCCTAGAAACTTTACATTTTGAGCCGTTGTCCTGAAAACAAATCCAGGTCCATAAAGGGGTACTGAAACCTAATTTCCAGTTTCATAATCATTATCATAGTACTAACTAATATACACTTTTATTAGTTGAAATATTAAAAATATATATTGAGCATTGCAAGGATAGAAGGTGACGGTACGAAGCTATAGAACAATGATATATTAAGGAAATCTAGTGTAATTAAGGGAAGCCAATCTTAAGGAATGATTTCTTCAAGGAAAGCTAATGTAAGAATCTATAATCCAGTGTTCAAGATGTACTAAACTATAATAATTTACACCTATAACAACAATAAGAGGCAAGACTTAACTACGTGGATAAATAATAAACACTACGAATATAAAAAAAATTATGTAGAAAATTACTATAGTCATGCATTGCTTAATTTTATCATCATTTTAATAAATGACAAATTAATGTACACGGGTACATTTTCATTTATTTAAACATTGGTCATTGCAAGGAATGATATGATACGTGATCAACTGACTAATGCAAATTCATGTGCCTATAACTATGTTGGAAAATATTTAATATTCAGGCTTCACCCATTAATTTGTTTTTTCATCGAAAAAAACATGAAATAAGCACCATCCAAGTATAATGGATATATTGTCGAAAAAATGTGTCGATAGTCATTAAATCATAGATTTGAAAACATGCACCTATCATAAGTGCGACTAGAAATAATCCTAAAAAAATACCATTGTACCATTCTATGGATATTAACTAAAATACTAAAACTAGACCAATTCGCAAATAAAATATAATAATTTTGAACACATGTGAAAAAATAACCACTGAAATTTGAGTTAGAATAATAATATGTAAACGTTGCGAAAAGTATTAGCTTTACTACTATGGAAAATATGACTTAGTAAAATGAATTTCGTTTTAAGATTATTATTTAGATTGAGAAATCACAACACTGATAAGCTATAATAGTCAAAGTTAATTTGCAAAGGATAGAAAAAATGGGCCGTTTATTGGAAGAGACAAATAAAGATGTCATATATTATAAAATATGTAATTTTAGTGATAGTTATTCCTATAATTTCTCTTAAAGCCATTTGTTGATCGAGTTAGGGGATGAACCCATGCTTTGTAGTCATTCACTATCAATTTAGAATTGTAACTTGTGTCACACACTATAACACCCTTCAAAAATGGGAATAATAGTCCCACATCGTGGAAAAACACAATGAAGTGGGTGCTTATATACCAAAGCCTTCACCTTATAACAACATCGAGGCCTTTTGAGG
This sequence comes from Allium cepa, assembly GCA_030765085.1. Lineage (NCBI taxonomy): Eukaryota > Viridiplantae > Streptophyta > Magnoliopsida > Asparagales > Amaryllidaceae > Allium > Allium cepa. The sequence goes on from CM060941.1 coordinate 11,297,046, forward strand.
AACAAAACCCCGTACCTTGGCTTGGCGGCTGGCCCATGAGGCGGAGGTAACTAAATTGGGGACAATATCTACGTTAAGTGAGGTGCAGGCTCTTGCATTGGTATCAGAGTCATACTTAGCCGGAATTGTGGTATGTACGTGTTAGAGCCACGATGCCTGAGTGGTGTTGTGTTCATGAGCCAACGAGGGCGTTGAGCTCTAAAGGGGGGAGATTGTAACACCCCTTAAAAATGGGAATAATAGTCCCATATCGCGGAAAAACACTATGTAGTGAGTGCTTATATACCAAAGCCTTAACCTTATACCAACGTCGAGGCCTTTTGAGGAACAAAACCCCATACCTTGACTTAGTCCGTGAGGCGGAGGTGACTAAATTGGGGTGTCACAACCCGAACTCGATGTCCGATAACAACATCAAATTCGTATCGCGGGAGCTTGCAACACCCATTAGATGATAAATAACACAGTGGAAATAAAAGATGATATCACTGATATAACATAAATACAATATCCGATACATCAATTTGATACAATGATAATCATCAACATCAGAGAATATACAATACAGAATACAGCGGAACATGATATAATATGAAATAAGTCTTCACAGATATCCAATACTGCAACTCTGATCCAAAAGCTCCAAAAGACAAAGCTCTAAAACTCCTATCTCGATCCACCATCAAGATTTCACCAAGATAAGAAAGTCTCGTCCATATCCAAAAACTGAACTAGCTCCAGATAATCTACTGAACCTAACTATCTGAAAAACCAAACTCTAGACTGCCCGTGTGGAAAATTATGGGCACCCAGAGTTTAGGAAAGAGACAATAATCTTCGGGTCAATCATGAGACTGGTATGAGCAAACGAAAACAGTTTGTCTTTTAAAAACAATCAAAGATTTAAAATTTTAAATCGCAATGCTTTCGGAAAATGAGACTACCATAAGGCCTCCCGCACACACACATAATGCAAACGCAGAATCGGAGGAGATTTCTCCTTATGATTGTCAAACATGCTTGATACGCGAAATTCTTTGATATTATTACTATAAGTGAAAAGTGCAGTAAAACATTTCGAAAGTAGAATATAAATCTTAGCCAGCATAGGCATTCCGCACTTATGCCTACTATAGGTACCATGTTCAATAGCAGGTTACCGCCACATTCCATGGCAGGTTATACAACTAAAACCGTACAAGGCTCGTATTGTTTTGTTTGGATTTCCAACAAATGGTCGGGCAAAGGAACTTCTCATACCGAAATGGAACGCCTCTGGAAGGACGTCCCCGAGAACATCTTTCAGTTCTCAGCTAACACAAGGCCGGCTTCCCCCTTCTCGGGGAGTAAGAAACCTGAGATATACCACCCCCGGTTCTTTTGTACTTTTATCCGAGAGCTCTCTAACCAACATCACACAGTAATAAATATAGTGTGTCCACATGAGTACGTATCTAGGCTCCATACCATGATACTACCCCTTTCCAGAAGGAATGGTCATACCCTAGGGAAGCTACCCCTGAAACCTTGCTGCCACGATTCCTGTTTCGACCATTAACGGGTTGTGAGACTCGACGAAGTCTAGTCCACAATGCTACGCTTTTCACAAAGCCATGCTTCGATCAACAAATGACCAGCAGCACTTCGTATGCCACACTACCAAATTGGGAATGTATCACTAGTAACCATCAACTACATAACCTCTGAGGGTGTGAAGTTAAGGGAATAAATTCTTCGCCACCAACGGAAATGTATTTGATAGAACCCAGCTTTACATCTCAAAGTGTAACGTCAGACACACATCCATACAAGTCTGTTCTGGGCTCGAACAGAACTGAAGGCACTTCCAAAGAAGTCCTTACAAATCCGGGTATTCACAATCCCGATCAGACTTCCCATCACTTAGGGAATCTCTATATCGGAGCAACTCAGTGCAGAGACAATCGATAGGTCATCCTATCGTTCTCGCAAATACTCGGTCTTCACCACCGGTCTTCAAATGCTATCCATAACGACGTATCATTATTCGGTCCTTTCCCGGCTAAACCAAATAATGAGCGTAATATTTAAAAACATATGGATATGGGGTTTCAATTAAGTCACAACTTAATAATTCAAAACTTACTTTCAAATGGTTTAAACCAATTACCATTTCCAATCTTTTAAACAAAAAGATTTACTTCACAAAGTTCACCCAGTTTTCACAAAGATTCATTCACAGATTTCAAAACAATTTCCATTTCAATTAGATTAACTCATTTAAATCTTTAAATCAAGATTTAGCTTTTAGCTTTTGAAACTCGTTTCCAAAGATTCATCCCTAACTTGGAAAATTATTTCAATTCAAACTTGAAAACCTTCTTAATACAAATTGGAAATTCATTTCTCATATGAAAGCTTTTATTATTTGAAAACAACAGTTTTCGTTTCAGAAAAGCCTGATATCATTTATACAAGTTAAAAACCTTGGTTTAATTCAAATTCCCTAAACACACTTTAAAAATGGTTTAAACCCGTATAACTTGTAAAGTCCTTTTTAAATCATTAATACTGAATATAGAATTCAATTTCAGATTTTTGAATTTCAATTTAAATCAAATTATTCAAATTTCAAGTCTCTATTAGTTATTCAAAATAACTTTTATTTCTTAAAACACCCTTTCAAAAGCTTTTCACATTATACTTGATTTATTTTCAAAACTATTTGAATTTAAAATTCAAATTTAAAACTATTTAAAAATCTGTGACTTAACCGATTTTCCGCGTGCAATCCATATTTGTGTGTGTATAGTGTGGTCCAAGGGTTTTACACAATAGTGCACAACATCAATCATCACAGATTCCATCAATATCGATAAGCGTTGAAATCCATAATGCTTATCTTCATTCACAAATTCACAGATAAGTAAATTTATCAATCACAAAGATTCATCGTTACAATTCGATGTGGATTTCGGATAACAAACTGGTGTCCGTCTCCCTGTCGCATCGAAATTCAAATGTCGTTTTACAGGCTAAGGGTTTTCTCATCAATACAGAATAAAATCACCAATCAAAATCCAGCACAGAGTAATTCACATCTCATAGCATCACAATTATAAACAGAAATATCAATCCATTATACATCACTCGATGACAGTCAATCATCTTCTATTTAAGGTGAAGGTAAAAAGAATTAACCACATCACTATTTTTATTAATTTATTTAAATCAATGATTATTTATTCTTAATGATTAAATTAATTAAATTTAAATTAATTATTCCTTAATCGATTATCTTAATTGACTACTAATTATAGATTAATTATCTTAAATTAATCTAATTAACAATTCTTAAGAATAAATTAAATGCTTAATTGTTAATTAACCAAACCTTTTAATTTCAAATTGACTAATCTTTAGTTACTTAGTTAACTACAATTTTAAAATTTATTATCCATTCTTAATTACCCTTTTAAAACTATTAATAATATTTATTTGTCTTAATTAACATTTTAGAATCTTCTTTAACTTTGAAATTAAATTTTTACCAACTACAAAACTTTAATTTTTTTATTAAAGTTAAAACTTATCTTATTTTAACTACTTAATTAAAACATCAATTAAGATTTTATAACTTTATTAAGTATTTACTTGATTAATTCAAAAGTTTAATTATAATGATTTCCTTAATCATCTTTACTTTATTCAAATTATTCAAATAAACCTTGAGTAAAACCGAAACTAAAGGCTCGACCAACATAATGCAACAAAAATCGGACCAAAGCCCAACCAAAAATACAGAAAACTACCCACTCCTTTCTTCCCCAAAATTTTTATTCCAGATCCCCTGATATCCAACTACACATGTGCACATGCACATGAACCTCCGCCACCTCTGGTCGAGTCGCCACCCACCACAAAGTCTCTGACCATCTCCACTTTCGATTTCAACCACCAAAATCCCAAAACTATTTCGAAATTAAAATCGAGCTCATCGGTTCCCACCAGAAACTCAATCATCTCCAGTAAATCACCTCGCATCCCCACGTCCTGTCACTGGCAATCACGAAACTCCGTCCATGGTTGCTTCGATGACCCACGAAGCCTCTCCCCCTGGTCCGATCCCACTCGACGCCTCGATGAGTGTGCACGAGCCAAAAACCCGTACGCCATTTTCACCGTCCTTAAACCCTAAAAACGCTTCATCCCATCAATCCTTGCAATGATCAATTTTTTTTACAATTTTCCTGTCTTTGTTAGTCAACCAGCTAGCTTCAAACTAAAATCCAACATCTAAATCTTGTTTGATCGTTAGGAATTGATTAAAAAGCATGTTTTGATTAACTCTAACCTGCTCCTAGCCTAAGCAACTAAAAATCACCAAATTGGTTCTAAAAATCCTATTTTTAGTTGTTTATCCATGTTACATAATCAAATTCGTGATTTAAACTACTTGAATAAATCATATGATTTTGTTTTTTTACTGTAAAATGAGTTTACAGGGTTCGGATCTTTCATTTTCAAGCTAAGAAGATTTTCTTGTCATGGTTTAAGTTTAAACAAACTTGTTTTGTATAAACTCCTAAATTAAAGATGTTTGTATAAAGATAAAAAAAATATTTTCTAATTTATGTTTACTCTGCAACTAAAAATAAACAGAAAGATCACAGTGTACAGGGGAACACATATGTATACATTCAAAACAAGTTACCTTATTTATTCATTCCATTCATCATCACTGAACAAATCAAAATAGAAGATTATAGAAAGTTTTCTCACCCGAAATATTGTTTGAAACAGAGAACTGCCCTTTAGTTTTTAAAAGACTACAGTTTGATTTTTTTTCTTGTTTTGAGTTTGATTTTTGCTTTCAGGTCTCCAAGCTGTAATTTTTGATTTGTTTTGCTAGCTCTAGATTTTCTTATTTCTTCTTCACTTTGGGTTTGAACTTTGAAATTTATTTGTTTCTTGATGTTTGAATTAGTTGCTTCAGGTTGCTTTTGTTTGGTTTGAACGAACAAGAACTTATATGAATGTATATATAAAGAAGATAGCTTGGTACAGATAGATCATACTGGTACAGGCATGCTTTTTCCTTTTGATCAGATATTGTTTATTTTGTTTGTTGACTAAGCCTATTATTTTATATCTGAAATGAAGTGATCCATCTCGGCTGAAATGATCTTCATTTGTACTGAGGAGATTGTTTTGTGCTTAAATGCAAGTCCTTTCTTGTTTACAACCCATCACTTATACTATTTGTTATCTATGTATAGTTCTTTTGCTTTGTATATGTATGTTCATGTGTACTTTTGTTTATTTCATTTACTTTGTACATAAAGGTTCATAAGATGGCTGACATGTTAATTAATATCATATGCATGTATTATTTTGTTTACAGCAAATCCACTCTTGTACTTCTTTTGCTTTGTACACAAATGTTTTGTTTTTTTTTTCTTTGCTTCCTGTTTAGATCTTGCTTTGCCAGGTTGATGAATTATATTGACTTCTTGTATACATTTTCTTTCTTCTTGCCTGCATATTGTATATGTGTTTCATTTGTTATCATTAACTTTTGTCCTTTGTATTCACTTTATATTTTATATGTACTATGCAGATTCATTACTTTTGTTTGGTGGATGAGCATATTTTATTTCCTACTTGGTGGCTGATATGGTGTGCTAAAGGTACTCATATTAATTACCTTTGTCTTGTTTTCCCAGATTAAGGCATTCTACTATCTTCTTGTATACAATTTTCTTCTTCCCTGCATACATTTTTATTTTGTTTATTTGCAGATTTTCTTACTTGCCTTTTGTTTCTTGTTCTTTGTGCTTCATACAAAACTTTTATAGTATGTATTTGTTTTGCTTCAACCCTCTTGCATTGCTTAATGTAATATTATTTTAGTTATTTGTATTAGTTTATTACTTTATCACATAGATGTTTATTGGTATGTAGATATTATTTCTTCTTTGTTTCGTTTACTTTGTAATATAAATGACATTCTATATTAATATGTTGTTATAATTTTATAGTTTTACTTTGTAATTTACTTGTTATTTTGTAATTTATCTTATAATGATGTTTGCTAACTTAAGTATTAAATTTATACATATATTTTATTTTTTTTACCTTACACTTATATTCAATATTGACAAGTAGTTTTTATTTTTATACTTTTTATTTATAATTCAATTCAACTGAAAATATACATTTCTTATTAAATTTGAAAATTTTCAAATAAATCCACAATTTAATCCAAGAATTAAATTTAATTACAAAATAAAATCATTAAAACTGGGATCGTTACATGGGGACAATATCTACGTTAAGTGAGGTGCGGGCTCTTACATGCACTATTTCTTTATAGAACGTAATAATAAGTACATCCTAAAAGTTAACAACGAATCTATGAAGTTGTTCGTCTTTCTATACAAATATACTCATAACAAAATAATGATGCAATTGTGATGTATGAAAAAAGACACTTATTAAAATACAACAAACAAGAAGAAGATTTTATATAAACTATATTTTTACATGTCAGTGCAAAATTTGATCTGTCAACAAATGCATTATAGAAATTCTACTAGAATAAGAAGTTGCAACCTGATTCAATATAGTGATAGTTTTACACTAGTCAATTATCTTTAAAAGCATTTAATAAAGTATAATGTAAATCTATGCATGTATCATAAATATAAAATGTTTAAATCTATATGAGTTGTCTCCAACGTTACTTGGTTAAGTATATGTGAATACGTGCAACTTTTATTCATATCCAACACTTAATATCAAATAATCGAAATTATTTGGAAATCGAGTTAAGGAAAGAGAAAATCAAAGGATGATAAATTTTACTTCTTAACTTAGAGATAATTTCTTTATTCATAAATGAAGGAGTCAATAATACCAATTGTCAAACATTTAGGTAACCAAATCAAATTACGTGTACATATTGTTTGTACCAAAAATGGTCACAACACTCGTCGGATGTAATTGAAGAGATTAGAATGAAGAAATAAAATGGAAAATGAGGCTAATCTAATAATCACTCCAAGAAAATAAACAGTAGTAAAAGAAGACAAGAATTTTAGTGGTTCGGCGTTGTAGCGTACGTTCACTTTGAAGAGTTTGATGTTTATTGCTGATTATCAGCTGATTTACAATAGTACAATTGCTAACACTCAAGTTACAATGGAGTTACAGTTGAGCAGCAGCATAAAAGTCTAAAAGTCCTTTTCTAGTTGGCGTGGAGGTGCTATTTTAGGTGTGGAGCTGGAAATATCTGCCTCATATCTCGGAATTCCCTTTCTCATGCGCAGATGGGTCCACACAATCGATTTGGAGTCATTTGGGATCGATCCATGCATGCTTCGTATCGATCAAGAAATGGTAAAATTGAGCTACGATTAATCATGGTGGTTCTTGAGTTGATATGAAAGCTCTGTTAAAATTTAATGGCATTTGGATTTGTATTTTGAGAGATATGATCGATCCAAGGTTGAATTTGCTAGAAAGACTAAAGGCATCGTATATGGATTCGCATCGATTCTCTTCACATCAATGTCGTAGTGCGAGTGTTTTGTGGAGATCCATATTTCATGCTTATAGACCATTTCCTTTGGTTTGACTGCACCTTTCGTATCCATCTGATGCCATGCCTTTCATATCAATGTTCTACCTCTATTTTCATATCGATGCTCTGCCTTGTTCTTTCATACCAATTTCTGGCCCCTCTCTTCGTATCGATCAAGTAACTGATCGATACGAAGTATGCAACTATCGGTTGAATGAGGTGTGATTGATCCAAGGAATATTGAAATCCATTGAAACCTTGATGAACACGAAATGAATGGATACGAAATGGATGGATACGAAATTGATGGATATGAAATGAACATGTTTTTCGTTACTTGATCGATCAGTAACTTAAGCATATGAACTCCGATTGACCTGAAATTTGGAATGTTGTCTCTATAGATTTGCTTGTCATACCATGCTAATTGTAGCTCAATCCAGACTCAGACTAAGTTTTCCTGTATCAAACGTGGGCCTGTACATAACCAATCTCAAGGGCGGATTGTCTTCAGTCTTTAGTCAAGTCCTTGGTGTCACGGCTTTGCCAAAAGGCGGGATAACATTTTCCTCCCAAAGTACGTCCTCTGTGAACATGAAATGTTTTGAAAAGTTGTAATCTTTGTTTTGAAAAAGTTTTATCTGATGTGATGAACAGATGTTGTCCTTTCATTAAGTGATGTGACCTTTGATAGAATTCTAGTAATATAATTATGAGTAGTAGACTGCCAATCATCATGCAGTTTTTTTTAACTGAAGGTCGAGTGCTAGCAATTTGTTTGTTCATTGTTCTGGTTGTCACCAGGCAAGCATTCAATTCCTGTTAACTTTGAAGATCAAATGTTAGTATGACATACAGGCACATATGTTAACCAGACTCAAATTCATGTTTGCACGTTATGTGTCATTGTCAAGTCCTTTTTTCTTATTTTGATAGAGTTTCATATCGATCATCTCCTGAATCAATGTGCATCAATGATCGATGGTCATTTTGATCCTATTCTTCGTATCGATCCTCTCCTGGATCGATCTGGGATGGATGGAGGTAGACTTCATATCGATGGTTACCGATATGTGACAGACTGACATATGGCATGCTTCATATCGATCGATACGACAAAATGGGCATCAGATCAATTTGCATCAATGGATACGAAGTGCTGGCTTCTCATTGAGGGATACGAAATGTTAGGCTCCGAATTGCCTTGTGTTGATGGGTACAAAAGTTGCGCTTCGTATCGATGGATACGAAAGGTCCAAACGTAACTGTGTAGTGCCCTTCGTGTCGATGGATGTTGACCGCTTCAATCCGTTACATGACTGGGATATGAATCGTCCCTTAGGTCGATTAGTATACATGGATTTTGGAATTAGAAAAATTGTCACTTGCTTCTTTCATTACTTCATATCGATCCGAAGTGAAAGAAGGAACTATATAATTCTTGTCTTCAAGCAAATAATCATCAAACCTTAACCCAAATACTTCAAACTAGGTAAATAACCATGTTTAAGGTGATAAAACTCAAGTTTCATGCTAGTTTGTCCATGGTAATGGCCAACTCCGGTGTTATTGGTGTCGAAGTATGTCTATGGTGAGGTCGAGGGCATGTTTAATGGCAATGTGGAGAAGAAGAAGGAGGAGAGTACTAGAAAGAGTTGATGGACTTGGAGTTTATCTTAAACTCATATCGATGCGAGGTGGATCGATCAAAATACGTTGGAGATGGAGGAAGGAAACCCTCATGATCGATCTAAAAAGTGTGGTTGTTCATATCGATGCAAATTGATGGATACAAAACCAATCATCCTAGATCGATACGAAGTCATCGTTACGTGAGTTGATCGATTCAAGCGAGAGATTGGTACGAAGGTTGTATCGATAGGAAAGGGCTATCAAGCCAAGTCATGGATCGATACAAACACAGGCTTCAAGAAACGATCCAAATTGAACCATGATGGATACGAAATCCACTGCCTTTTGCATACTCAAACACTTAACTCGAACAAGCTTTAGCCTTGCATAATTGGACTTCATTGTAAAACTGCATGTATGATTATCCTTCAAAGCTCATCGATGGAACTGTACCTTGATTACCATAACAAATTTTAACATGGATCGTTCTTCGAAGTCATAATGGCACGGTTGAGATGATCAGCGTTGACAGTCACTCTGGTCGAATCTCAAAGTCTTGTCGTTTTACCATCTTTTAAACTTATAGAAATTTAGAGTATTATGAAGCACTTCACACACAACATGATCACTCGCTTTGCACCGGGGGAACACGGGTTTCTTACCATCTAATAATTGTTTTTACCGAGTTCAATAGCTATGGATCCTGGAAGCTCATAGCAACAAGAAGTTCAAAACCCTCTGTTTCTAGAATAGGGAGGCCAGACATCACGACAGATATTGTATTCCCTGCTCTAGATGAACTTCTAGATGCAGTATTGTTTATGATCCGGTGGACTCCGTCCGGTCCAAAATTTCGGAGGAAATGCTAGGCAGAATTTATCTTCGGCATGGACTATCTTTGGAAGAAGTTCTATTATCAGGGCTAGAAGTTAGAGCACACAACCCCCTGGAAGGGTTCACCGCATGTAATAGATTCATGTGTGTGGTTGGAACGTTGCCCCTGTTCAATCAATTCATTCGTGATGTGCTATTTTTCTTGAGGATGGTGCCCTCTCAACTGCTTCCTAACGGCACGTGCTTCTCAACAACCTATATATCGTATTTATGGAGAATCTCTTTCGACCCCCGACCATCAATGAGATCAAATACTTATTCAATGTCAAAAGTCGGGGGGATAGTCCATCGTTCACTTTTCTGGAAGAGGTCAGGAACTGTAAAGTGGCGGTAGGTTCGTGGAGTAAACTAAGCTACTTCAAGACAGAGGGGTTCTACGTAAGATGCCCACCGAGGTTTGCCAGACGATGGTTGGTCAGACGTAAGTACTTTCACTTGTTCATTAATTAGTTAGGTAATATAAATCAATGATGAATCCATTACTGTATTTCTTTCAGAGCTTCTATTCCTCGACCCGAAGGAGCATAGTTTAAAGAGATAGTGAGAACACTTCACGCAGTGCCTGCTGAACTAAGGGAGATCGACGAAGTCCTTATTGATGACAACTTGATTGCCATTGGGCTCATAGAAAGAGGCCAGAGTATAGGGTTGATGGGGGTTCGCAAAGCGGCTCCAGTAAGGCAAGGAGGAAGAAGGGCTCCTATTGTGCCCCCAGTCAAGGGAGCTCAAAGTGCGCCTGATGTAACAATCATCGAGCTTCACAATGATGAGGGTATAACAGCTGGACATGAGCCCGCAGTCGTGCCTCTGTAGGGCCTTCGGTCATCAGAATAAAAAGGAAAGGGCAAAACTCTTATCCACAAAGCCAAATGGTGAAGAACTATGAAAACTGCTCAGCTTGTTGCAACTTCTATAGGGCCGGAGACCTCTTCTCCACAGGCAGAAGGTTCATTAAAAGGGTTGTCGGACGTTCCTATTCCAAATGAAATATTGTCATTCCCCACCCTCGGGTTAGAGGGACTCCACTCCCCATCAAGAACCGACGTGGGCCTATCCTCTTTGGACATAGGGGAGCCAACTCCAACTAGAAAGGCTAACAATTGGTCAGCTGGTGGGTTTGCACATGTAGACACACACTTCGTGGCACCACACGACTTCTAATCATATGTTCTTAATTTCTGGCAATAACTAATTCTACTCCTTTTCTCGTTTTACCGATACGATGGTAAACAAGGCTCCATGCTCAGCAAACTTCGCTCTTCGCACCATTCTCCTGGGTCGCACTTTGACTCACATTGCCGCGAAGGTAAGAGAGACTATGGCCACGGCTACCACTCTAGCCAGGAGGGGAGTGCCACGATAGGGAAAAGGAAAGATTATATCAAAGCAGGTGCCGTTCAAGGTCATGATCTCCACCACCAAAAGGACCTTCAAATCCATCTAGCTACGGTAGTTCAAATCCATCTAGCTCTGGTAGGCCATCTTCTGAATCTGCACATCAAATTGCACCGTCTCACGCTACAAAAGCTGGTGATCAGCGCCGTAAAATTGAAAAAGAAACCCATGTCTTCATAGAACGAACTTCCATAGCGCCCACAGGGAAGGGAGCCATCCATATTGCCAAACTAAAGAAAGATTTCTCAAAAAATTTCTTTGACATATTCCACTTTCCTCCCAACTTGGAAAGAATCCCAAATGACATAGAAAAACTAGTGCAAGGTTATGTGCATGACACGTACAACTAGTATTGGGGGTGGGTCAAAATGGCAGAACGGGTTTCGACGGCGTCTTTTGAGCGGGCTAAAATGATTAAAAAACTGGAGGGTGACCTTTCTCAAAAAGGCTGAATAATAGAGGTGCTGACCAATGAGTTCGATTCTTCAAGGAAAACAGAGACATAGGCTGGCCAGAAAGTCGAGGAGGCTAGAAAGTCCATGGAAGACATGAGAAAGACTCACATGGCCTTAGTGTAGGAGATGGGTCATTGTAACATCGTAATTATTTGAGAAAGGGATGTTGCACAGAATGAGGTTGATGAGCTAAAGGAGAAGGTAACAAAGGCCCTTAAAAAGAAAGATGAAGCTACCCAGGAGGCGTGTGAGGAGGGTGTGAGAATTAGAGGAGAGAGCGATGCTGCGAATCAGAAGGCCGAGGAAGCGGATGCTAGGATTAAAAGGGAAATTAAAGCGATTGAAGCCAACATGGAGACCGAATTTGAAAATCTTCTGGTCATTTACAACGCTAATGTCTTAAGAAATCGCAACCTTAACTGGCTCGACGAAGATTATCCTTTCCAATTATATAAGTCCTGGACTTGCTTGCTCGAGGGTGAAAAGGCGATCCGCAATGTTGCAACTGTTGACGAGTTTTAATTAGAAACTTGAGTGCTAATCGAAGATGAGCCTAAAGTCCTTCATGAGGCAACCATTACTCTTGAGAAAGAAAAACTGGCCACCATGTATTCGAAAGCTGGGGAAGGATCCAGAAGTGAACAGTACGAAGTTAGTTTCGAAGTGCCTCCAGCATCCCAATTTGAGCCTACTTCTATTGATCCTCCAGTTGTGCAAGGGTATGATCCTGATAGGCCACATCTCTCCCCGATAATCGAGCGTGGCTCGGAAGGCACGTCGGTTCATGACGACCCGTAAATTTTTAATAATTTTATTTGTTTTATTTATATATTTAATGAAAATTTCGTAAAATTTTAAACAATAAAATTTTGAAATATAAATTTAATATTTGAAATGCATCTAGTTAAACATAGCAACTGATAAATTTTCATCCGAAAATATGAAAGTTTATTTTTGTGTGTAATTTTATTTCAATTTAATCAGTTAGGAATTGATGAAATAAAATGTTTTCGAAACCTAAATATTTTTATATAGAAAAATTCTAAACCATCTTCTTAGCAAGAGGTCATTTTTTTTTCAAATTCAGACTTCTTTAGCTCCGTCGATCTTATTTTTCTGCGTTTTTCCTGCGTTTTCTGCTAGTATAAAAATTTGAAATCTTATAATTCAATCATACCACTGATATTTATATACCGTTTTGATCGTCTCGAGATGCTGATCAAAGCGGTATATTTAGTTCCGTGTTTTGAAGTCCGATACGAAACGGAATCTGTGAATTTTGGTCCATATCGGTATCGGTTGAGTTTTTTTTTATTTCGTGTCTTTTCAAATTGTCTAACTGTGAGATAATGAATGGTCTCTAGCCTTTATTATATCATTTAATTCACGTTTTGAAGTTTGTGATTTCGATCTGCTAAATTTTATTTGATTTTTACTTTGTGAAGTTTCACCCTTCTCAAATCTATTTTATCCATTCTTTTCCTCTCCTCTCTACTTTGCTTAAATATGCTGAAATTATAAATTGTTGCCTAGAAATAAATCTTTTTCCCTTTCTCTCTTCATTGCTTTACATTATCAGCCTCTCCCACGCAACACCATTAAATCCGCCACCAAAGCATTTCCTCCACCGTCAGCATGACCTCGCTCAGCCTCCCCAAACCCGATAGTTCATCATGATCACGCACTGCCCCACCAAGCACCTCCAGCATAAAGTTTTCACCACCTCCGCCCTCATTTTTCCACCTCCCTTCACCATAGCCCAGTGCCGGAACCCCCTCCTTTCCTCCATCATCATCCGACCATCGTCTCTTCATGCTTCCACCACATTGACCCTCCATGCACACACGCCTCCACACGCATCCCACCCTATGTTTCGGCCAAGCCCATCACCTCTGCCTCGTCAACAGCATGTGACCCAATCTCCCGACCTCCACCTCGGCCTCAACCCGTGCTCTACCATAACCGGCTCTGCCCCACTACAACAGCCGCCACACCGACGAGCACCCAAAACCACCGACCCAGACCGAGCACGCAACCATTTCCTTCCCTTGCCTTGCCGAACCATTGCACCGTCGTACAAGAACCCAACTCTGCAGCAGTCGCCACTCGACATGCGCCTACATCTGGCCTCCGCCTCCTCCATCACTTTCCACGCCATTGACTTAATCCAGGCAACAGCCGAAGCTTCCAGCCCTGTCCACCTTGCACTTATATATTACAAAGGTTACGTATGTTTTATTATATATGTTGAAATGTGTTTAGATCTTGTATATTTTACACATATAGCATGTTAATGTACAGTGGTATAGTATGTTGGCTATTCTCCTCCCTTGCCTTTCTCTTTTCCTAGTTTCCATTTCAAATATTATATATAGTTATATTATTTAAAATATATGTATATAATGTGTCCGGTTTGGATAATATGCTTGAAAGCTATTTGTGAGTCATATATATAAGTGTGAGTCATATAACATGTTAGGTTCTATATGTTACCATATAGATATGGGTTGCAGCATATCATTTATAAAAGGTTTGCGTAAGTTTTATATAAGTTATGTACCTCTACAGTAAATTGTTTTGTTGAAAGCTGTAGCATATAGGTGTCAGTGGATATTATATTAGATATGTAATATGTTGTGCAGAACTATTAGTTATGTTTTAAAGTGCGTCAGTAAAAAAATGTTGGTTTACTTATATTATTAACTAGATATAATAAGTAAGTTATAGGTTTTTCCAAAGTTTTCATTGGGATGGCGTGTTTTGTATTAGGTAATCCTGACTTTTAAAGTAATAGTATTATATATTAAAATTTTTCTACGGTTTACATGATGTATATCTTTGTAGATGAAAAAAAAATATAGGGGTATGTGTCAGTATATTTTGATTTTTATTTTTTTATATATACAAAAAGATTTTATTTTGGATATTGATTTTAATTTATGATATAAAGTTTATTTTAATCTTATGTTTCCAAATTGATTTTAGAGAAGAATTTTTTTTTTATACCATATGTGTGCATCTGATTCCAATTATGTAAAACTAGTTTTGATTCGTATTCGTTATTTTCAGGCTTTCTCTGTTCGACGGATTCGTGCTAATCATTCTTTGCTTTGGAAATCATCATTTGGATTTGGTCAATTTCGTAATTCTAATCGTATCATGTTGTGTTGTCCTTCTCTCTAGCCTCAAAAGGTGAGCAATCACTCACGATTAATGTTCTTTTATTTATTAAATTTGATTTCAATTGAAACGACAATTGAAATATGCGGCTGTTAGTTATTTATACTGTTTTTATATGTGTTATTACCTGTATCAGTTCACCTGTGACACCTGACACCTTTATATGTTATTTATGCGATAATAATCCAGTTTGATTGATTGATTGTTGATGTTGAAATTGGACGTAAAATTGTTAATGTTTAAAGTGATAAATAATATGCAATTGAATTTGATGTAGGATAGTTAATAATTTAAAATTTGATATATGTGTTGAATTTGTTTAGTTAAATTTGTATAATACGACCCCTTTAAATGTTAAATAAATCGACACGTAGAAATAGTGTTAACTACAATTTGAACCTTTGAATGTTTGTTGTATAAATTGATGCGGTATAGAACTCAATAATAGATATCAAGTGAAGAACCGTATAAATATTAGTGTAATAATCTTTAATCCACATGAAATGATAGTGTAGACTCTAGAAATAATTATATTAATTTGCACAAACAACAATGTGAATTAATACGATTATTTCAGGATTATTTGAATACATTATTGGATTGTTATTGTTTGTTGTTATTGCTTGTTTATTTACTTTGACACCATCCTAGTTGTCACACTACAAGTTCCCTTTTCTATGCTTTGATTTTTGAATTGAAATGGAATCGGGTTGAAATGATAAATACCTAAATAAAACTTTGACTTAGGATAGAGAATTAAATAAAACCTGATTGGTCAATAATTTGATTTTATTTGAATAATAATAAGGTTTTGTAATGAAGTTGGAATTTGAATTTTAATGAAAGAAAAATGTTAATATTTATAATCTGAAACAAAATATAACAAAGTAATTGCTGAAAGAACGTTGTTTAATTTAAAAAATTATTGAATTAGTTATGAAATTATTTAATAATTAAGTTTTGAAATTATTTAATAATTGAGTTTTGAAATTATTTAATAATTAATTAAGATTGAATTATTTGATAATTAAATAAAATTTTGAATTCTTTGATAAGAGAAATTGAACTTCTGAATAAGTGAATTTGAACTTCGTTAATAAATGAAATTGAGTTTCTTTATTAATTAAGTTTTTGGAAAATTATTTAAACTAAGTAGATAAATAAGTGAAATTGAATTTCTTTAACAAGAAATAAAATTTGATTTATTGAAATTAATGTAAGACTTGTAATTTAAAGAATTTGATTTGACGAATTTAATTTGATACAATTTGTAAGTTTTGATATAATGGAGTTGAACGTAAGTAATTGATTTAAGGAATTGGAAATTAAATAGAGATTGTTTTGAATGTTAAATTAACATAATGAATATTGAATGAAGTCGATCAATGAATTTAAATTGATTCGAATGTTAAATTAAATTTATTTAAATGATTTCGGAATGGAACTTATATACGAACTTGAATCAATATTTGAATTGTTTTAAATAAAATTTGAAATTGAATTATAAGATTTTGAAATGGTAATTTGGAAGTTTTGGAACATAAATTATGGAAATTGATATAGAAAGACGAATGAAATGTTGGTTTTCAAATTCTAAGTGAGATTGAAATTGATTTGGTTTTGAAATATATAAACGACCAATCGGTGTAATAATTACGAAAGTTATTAAAGAGATCGGAATCGGTTACGGACATACTCTCTGTCTAAATCGAAAACCACTTTAATAACTATACGCGGAGTGTGATCCAGAATGAAGTGGTTGGAATGATGTACGTGATGACTGAAGAAAGAGAATGATAATGGATAGCATTGACACTTGTGTCAAATTAGAAATGACTAAAACAGGAGCCGTGCCGGGCCAAATGGAGTTAGCCACCTCGAGCGAACACAATTCTTCGTAAACTACTCGTTACTTGTTATTGATTGGTGAACCCTTGAAATTTTTGGGAGTGTTGTTTCGCAGTGTTGCAATCATTGCGGCGATGCATTCTCACCAGTCCGGATCAGGCAAACAGTAGTTTCGCTACCTTTGGTATTGCCTCATGTGCCTGTCATACTTGAATCCCTATATATGCGACCACTAGGAATTTGTTTTGTGTTATACCTATGGAGTACTCCCTGATATCCCACTAGTTTACGATAGAGTTTACAGTGTTGTATAGTCTATGATGCTTATATAAAATGTGTTAAGGGGGATAATGGTAACGCGTTAACACTGTTTTGATACTTTATATTACTGATAGGCATTATCTACTTAGCATACATTACTACCTAGTAGATAGTTTAACGGATCCTTAAAGGATGGTTATTCCAAACATCCTTTGAGTTACTAGTATTTTAGTTGTCATTTCACTTGAGTTGGATTTATTGATATAAGAATGTTAATCCTGACTCGAGTGTTTTGTGTTTTGCTTTACGCTCGGGTCAGACTGAGTGTACCAGTATTCGAGACTCACCTTTGGAGTTGGAGCTTCGCTTGGAGATCCGGCTATCTATCCAGCTTTCAGATATTCAGTTGATTCTAGTGATATATTCTGATTCTTGTATGTGACTATTGTATTCGAGACTTCTGTTGTAACTTATTTAACTCTATTATATATATAATAGCTTCATGAACTACTATCTTTTGCTTCCGCTACATATATTACTCTGTGTCTGTGATCTGTGATTATTTATTTACTGTATATGTTCAGTTTTTCCAAATTTATATTAACAGTTCGGTATTTTGAATTATTCAAGTCCGACATGTACGGATGCGAATAGTCCAAAATAACGGGTCGTTACAGTTGGTATCAGAGCTTTGGTAGCTCTAGGCAAAAATTAGCATATATGGTAAATGTATTTTCAGAATCACTCTCATTCGAGTTTGAATCTCTTCCTTTTGACTCGATTCTTTTGAATATTGGAACATTCCCTGCGGTTCGAAAATCCATTCGTGTCCCTCACTATTCGTCTCCTTTCGATTCTGGAGTATACCATAACTCCACTTCGAATGATTTTTATAATGGATTGGCGGTCTCGCTAACATTCATATGAATTGTAAAGGGATGAAACTCATTTACAATAGCATCGATTCACAGGAGAGTTATATATATCCTCGGTTTAGATGCTAATATCTCTAGATATCCCGAATTCTATCTCTTGAGATCGGATGTGGATTTGCCTCAGAATTCCACATCGATCTAATTCTTGAAGTCACGGTCAAATTTGATTCTCTATCCTTGCTTTGGAATTCATTCCTGTATCGTCGAGTAAGGAAGTGTATTTGTAAACTAATATTTAAATGTTTTATATATTGTGTTGTTTGAGTTGTTGATGTTGAGTTGGGTTTTCGATCGATTCGTCTGATCAACGCTATCGATAGGATTTCCAAAACACTTGAACGGAGCAAACTGACACAATATTGTTTTCAAATTTGGTAAACAAAATAGTTTTGTATGATTATATTATATATAAATATAAATTTCTCTAAAATTAAATTGTTAACGAATTTGTTGTCAGAAATGATAATATTTGATATCCATTTATTGTTTTGTAAATCATTGACTATTGCAACATAAATAAATAAATTTATAAAACTTGGTTACTATTTGATTTGGAATTTGAAATGAATTTAAATCAAGAATTTGTGAATTTAATTTCCGGTAATTTCAAACTGGGGCTCTAAAAATTTTTGAAGGATATATTATTTAAAGTATTTTCGAATAGAAATGGTTTTGAAGAATCTATAACTGTTTAAATCAGTGCTCTCCTATTTTGTCGCTGGAAAATAATTCTGGTAATGACGGCCGCATCATCGACATTCATTTTCGAGTTTCGAAGTGGAGAGACCATTCTGTAGCTTTGCTACCCTTTTGTTTTGGAAGATTAAATTTATTTGAATTTCTAAAGTATGTTTTGATTTATAAATATATTGGTATATGGTTCTAAATTTGATTTGATATCCATAGAATATATATTTATTTATCCCTAAATAGCTTGAAGAGAATCGGAAATTTAATTCTAAAATTTTTGTTGAGGATAATCTCAAATATAAAATGAACCAAAATTTTGAATGAATATGTAAGCTTAAGGTAATTGAATTAGAAAATTTTACTTGTATAATACCCAATTGCATTCTAAAATATAAATTACCTAAATTATTCAGAAGTTGAATATGTAATTGGATAATATATATATATATATATATATATATATAAACTGATTTTATAAATAAATTTGAATGTTTATAATAAATGTTATACACTTAATTTGATTATAAAATGATAATAGAGATAAATAGAATAATAAGTTAATTGAATAATAGATGTGATTAATAAAATAAAATTTTTGTTTTGAAAGTTAATAAATTGAAATTAAATTAACTTAATGAGGTATCTGGAATTAATTGAATTTAAATTGAATTTCATTTTAAAAGAAACCTTTTGTACCTAACATTAATAAATGTGAAATCAAGTCAATTTGATGGAAACCTTGAATTTAAAAACAAATTGTTGAATATAAATTTATTTAAATTGAAATTTATATGGTTGAAACTAATAGTTTTATTTTATTTTCAATCTATTTTTCTTTCTAGTTGGTTCTATTCTCCTACCTCCTCCTTTTCAGGGACGAAAAGTTTTGAGTGGGGAGAATGTAACGACCCGTAAGTTTTTAATAATTTTATTTGTTTTATTTATATATTTAATGAAAATTTTGTAAAATTTTGAACAATAAAATTTTGAAATATAAATTTAATATTTGAAATGCGTCTAGTTAAACATAGCAACGGGTAAATTTTCATCCGAAAATATGAAAGTTTATTTTCGTGTGTAATTTTATTTCAATTTAATCAGTTAGGAATTGATGAAATAAAATGTTTTCGAAACCTAAATATTTTTATGTAGAAAAATTCTAAACCATCTTCTGAGCAAGACGTCATTTTCGTTTTTTCAAATTCGGACTTCTTTAGCTCGGTCGATCTTATTTTTCTGCATTTTTCCTACGTTTTCTGCTAGTATAAAAATTTGAAATCTTATAATTCAATCATACACTGATATTTGTATACCGTTTTGATCGTCACAAGATGCTGATCAAAACGGTATATGTAGTTCCGTGTTTTGAAGTCCTGTACGACACGGAATCTGTGAATTTTGGTCTGTATCGGTATCGGTTGAGTTTTTTTGGTGTCATTTCAAATTATCCAGCTGTGAGATAATGAACGGTCTCTAGCCTTTATTATCTCATTTAATTCACGTTTTGAAGTTTGTGATTTCGATCTGTTAAATTTTATTTGATTTTTACTATATGATGTTACACCCTTCTCTGATCTATTTTATCCATTCTATTCCTCTCTGCTTTGCTTAAATATACTGAAATTATAAACTGTTGCCTAGAAATAAATCTTTTTCCCTTTCTCTCTTCATTGCTTTACATTATCAGCCTCTCCCATGAAACACCCTCAAATCCGCCACCAAAGCATTTCCTCCATCGTCCGCATGACCTCGCTCAGCCTCCCCAAACCCGATAGTTCATCATGATCACGCACTGCCCCACCAAGCACCTCCAGCACAAAGTTTTCACCATCTCCACCTTCATTTTTCGGCCTCCCTTCACCATAGCCTAGTGCCGAAACCCCCTCCTTTCCTCCATCATCATCCGATCATCGTCTCCTCATGCTTCCACCACCTTGGCCCTCCATGCACACACGCCTCCACACGCATCCCCACCCTATGTTTCGGCCAAGCCCATCACCTCTGCCTCGTCAACAACATGTGACCCAATCTCCCGACCTCCACCTCGGCCTCAACCCGTGCTCCACCATAACCGGCCTCTGCCCCACTACAACAGCCGCCACACCCGACGAGCACCTAAAACCACCGACCCAGACCGAGCACGCAGCCATTTCCTTCCCTTGCCTTGCCGAACCATTGCTCCGTCGTACGAGAACCCAACTCTGTGGCACTCGCCACTCGACCTGCGCCTACATCTGGCCTCCGCCTCCTCCATCACTTTCCACGCCATTGACTTCATTCATGCAACAGCCGAAGCTTCCAGCCTTGTCCACCTTGCACTTATATATTACAAAGGTTACATATGTTTTACTATATATATGTTGAAATGTGTTTAGATCTTGTATATTTTACACATATAGCATGTTAATGTACAGTGGTATAGTATGCTGCTGTGCAGTTAATGCGCTCGGTAGATTCAAAGCGGTGGAGGTGCAAAAAGTCATAGCGTGGATACAGCGAGGATATAGCGGAATATAGCGGATGGCTCTAAAATAGCATATAAAACTCGTACTTAATGTTTTTACAAATATATAAATGTTAATTAAATGAAAAATAATCATTCAATTGAATTATAAATAATACACAAATAATTTTAAATAAAAACATGTGCGAATATACTTTAAATAAACGAAAAACTGTTATATAACATAATTGAATTTGGTAAAATATTAGAGTATTTTCATTTTTAAAAATATATTAAAAATTAAATCAAATAAATTAGTTTCATAATTTTATAATGTATAAATGCAATTTTTCAATTCATTTTATTTAAAAAGATATAGCGGGAATAGCGGAATCTAACGGAAATAACGGGATATAGCGGAAATAGCGGGGATTAAAGCGGAAATGCTATATTCTAGGGCTATATGGGAAAATCGTAGCGGTAGAAATCCGCTATATCTCATAGCGGCGTTGTAGCAGGGTAATAGCGGGGCATTAACTACACATGTATGTTGGCTATTCTCCTCTCTTGCCTTTCTCTGTGCCTAGTTTCCATTTCAAATATTATATATAGTTATATTATTTAAAATATATGTATATAATGTGTCCGGTTTGGATAGTATGCTTGAAAGCTATTTGTGAGTCATATATATAAGTGTGAGTTATATAACGTGTTAGGTTCTATATATTACCGTATATAGATATGGGTTGCAGCATATCATTTATAAAAGGTTTGCGTAAGTTTTATATAAGTTATGTACCTCTACAGTAAATTGTTTTGTTGAAAGCTGTAGCATATAGGTGTCAGTGGATATTATATTAGATATGTAGTATGCTGTGTAGAACTATTAGTTATGTTTTAAAGTGCGTCAGTCAAAAAATGTTGGTTTACTTATATTATTAACTAGATATAATAAGTAAATTATAGGTTTTTCCAAAGTTTTCACTGGGATGGCGTGTTTTGTATTAGGTAATCCTGACTTTTAAAGTAATAGTATTATATATTAAAATTTTTCTACGGTTTACATGATGTATATCTTTGTAGACGAAAATAAATAAATAAATAAATAAATAAATAAACAAAGGGGTATGTGTCAGTATATTTTGATTTTTAATTTTTTATATGTACATAAAGATTTTATTTTGGATATTGATTTTAATTTATGATATAAAGTTTATTTTAATCTTATGTTTCCAAATTGATTTTAGAGCAAAAAAATTTAATATCATATGTGTGCATCTGGTTCCAGTTATGTAAAACTAGTTTTGATTCGTCTTCGTTATTTTCAGCCTTGCTCTATTCGCTGAATTCATGCTAATCTTTCTTTGCTTTGGAAATTATCATTTTGATTTGATCAATTTCGCAATTCTAATTGTAGCCTGTTGTGTTGTCCTTCTCTCTAGCCTCGAAAGGTGAGCAATCACTCACGATTAATGTTCTTTTATTTATTAAATTTTATTTCAATTGAAACGATAATTGAAATATGCGGCTGTAAGTTGTTTACACTGTTATATATATGTTATTACCTGTATCAGTTCACCTGTGACACCTGACACCTTTATCTGTTATTTATACGGTAATAATCCATTTTGATTGATTGATTGTTGATGTTGAAATTGGACGAAAAATTGTTAATGTTCAAAGTGATAAATAATATGCAATTGAATTTGATATAGGATAGTTAATAATTTGAAATTTGATATATGTGTTGATTTTGTTTTGTTAAATAAATTGACATGTAGAAATAGTGTTAACTACAACTTGAACCATTGAATGTTTGTTGTATAAATTGATGTAGTCTAAAACTCAATAATAGATATCAAGGGAAGAACCGTATAAATATTAGTGTAATAATTTTTAACCTACATGAAATGATAGTGTAGATTATAGAAATAATTATATTAATTTGCACAAACAACAATGTGAATTAATACGATTATTTCGGGATTATTTGAATAAACTATTGGATTGTTATTGTTTGTTGTTATTGCTTGTTTATTTACTTTGACACCATCCCAGTTATCACACTGCAAGTTCTCTTTGCTATGCTTTGATTTGAATTAAAATGGAATCGGGTTGAAATGATAAATACCCAAATAAAATTTTGATTTAGGATAGAGAATTAAATAAAACCCGATTGGTCAATAATTTGATTTAATTTGAATAATAATAAGGTTTTGTAATGAAGTTGGAATTTGAATTTTAATGAAAGAAAAATGTTAATATTTATAATCTGAAACAAAATATTAACAAAGTAATTGATGAAAGAACGTTGTTTAATTTAAAAAATTATTGAATTAGTTTTGAAATTATTTAATAATTAAGTTTTAAAATTATTTAATAATTGAGTTTTGAAATTATTTAATAATTAAATAAGATTGAATTATTTGATAATTAAATAAGATTGAATTCTTTGATAAGAGAAATTGAACTTTTGAATACGTGAATTTAAACTTCGTAAATAAATGAAATTGAGTTTCTTTATTAATGAAGTTTTTGGAAAACACAATATTCGTAAATAATAATAAGGTTTTGTAATGAAACTTATATAAGTTTTTGGAGTTGAACGTAAGTAATTGATTTAAGGAATTGGAAATTAAATAGAAATTGTTTTGAATGATAAATTAACTTAATGAATATTGAGTGAAGTCGATCAAAGAATTTAAATTGATTCGAATGTTAAATTAAGTTTATTTAAATGTTTTCGGAATGAAACTTATATACGAACTTGAATCAATATTTGAATTGTCTTAAATAAAATTTGAAATTTAATTATAAAATTTTAAAATGGTAATTTGGAAGTTTTGGAATGGAAATTGATATAGAAAGATGAATGAAATGTTGGTTTTCAAATTCTAAGTGAGATTGAAATTGATTTGGTTTTGAAATATATAAACGACCAATCGGTGTAATAATTACAAAAGTTATTAAAGAGACCGGATTCGGTTACGGACATACTCTCTGTCTAAACCGAAAACTACTTTAATAACTATATATGGAGTGTGATCCAGAATGAAGTGGTTGGAATGATGTACGTGATGACTGAAGAAAGAGATCGATAATGGGTAGCCTTGACACTTATGTCAAATTGGAAATGACTAAAACAGGAGTCGTGCCGAGCCAAATGGGGTTAGCCACCTCGAGCGAACACACTTCTTCATAGACTACTCATTACTTGTTATTGATTGGTGCACCCTCAAAATTTTTGGGAGTGTTGTTTCGCGGTGTTGCGATCGTTGCGGCGATGCATTCTCACTAGTCCGGATCAGGCAAATGGTAGTTTCACTACCTTAGGTATTGCCTCATGTGCCTTGTCATACTTGAATCCCTATATACGCGACCACTAGGAATTTGTTTTGTGTTATACCTATGGAGTACTCCCTGATATCCCACTAGTTTACTGTGGAGTTTACAGTGCTGTATAGTCTATGATGCTTATATAAAATATATTAAGGGGGATAATGGTAACGCCTTAACACTATTTTGATACTTTATATTACTGATAAGCATTATCTACTTAACGTACATTACTACCTAGTGGATAGTTTAACGGATCCTTAAAGGATGGTTATTCCAAACATCCTTTGAGTTACTTGTATTTCAGTTGTTATTTCACTTGAGTTGGATTTATTGATATAAGAATGTTAATCTTGACTCGAGTGTTTTGTGTTTTGCTTTACGCTCGGGTCAGACTGAGTGTACCAGTATCCGAGACTCACCTTTGGAGTTGGAGCTTTGCTTGGAGATCTGGCTATCTATCCAGCTTTCAGATATTCAGTTGATTCTAGTGATATATTGTAACAACCCGCATATTTATCGAGTTTGTATTTAAATATTTTATTTAAATATTAACTCGTTAATCGGATTTTGGTCCGAAAAGCTACTTTTTGCAAACGGTCAAATTAGGACTCGAGACCACTTCTATTGAGTTCGAAATGTCGTTTACAACTTTTTAAGTATAAACATCGATAGGTTTGGAGTTAGTGAAATTTCACTAACTTTTCCCGCTTTGGATTTTGGGTTAGTTTAGCCTACTAAGCCCAAGTTCCAACCCTCTTCTCCTCACTCTTCATAAATTTCCTAACTAATCAAGCTTTGGCATTAATGGTGGAGGGAATGGGAAATTAAAACTCCAAGCACAAATTCAATTGCAAATCCAACATTCAACTCCAAATTCAAGTAAAAGATATTGGATTCAAGCTTTGGATTGCTTCTGCTTGACTTCTTCCCAGGGATTCATCACTCTGACTTTTGGCTAACTGTTTAGATTAGCAGTTTTTGTAGTATACACTTGAGATATAGGCTCATAGTTGTATTCTTTTGTATAGCACGTGTTGCTATTCTTTTGTATTATCGTGGATCTTACTGACCACTACTCTGATGTACACTTTCATGTGTTAGTTATATATTCATATCTTCTTCCGCCTTTGTGATATGGATATCTGTGACTGATTTGTGATATGATTATTTCTATGTTTGTTTCCGAAGATTATTTATAGCCACCGTGTGATAAGCAATTACATGGATGGTCACTCCTCAACAGCCTTATTCTCCGTGCTAGTTGACAGCACTACTCCGGAGTGTTCTTGGCTAGCGTGGGTATAGAGGTGGGGCGTCACAGCTTGGTATTAGAGCCAAACTTCGGAACAATGTAGAATAACTTAACAAGGATCATCGTCCTAAGTCTATCTTAGGAGTCATACCATAGGATTAATTCGAGTCTTCGTACCGATTCATCCTATTTCCTTTATGATTCCTTGTTTTATCTATCAAGATTGCTTGGTGTTCATTGGTGAATAACCTTCTTCCTTCTCTTCTTTCTTTCTTTATGGAAGAGAATGTCTAGACCAGGCCGTCCCAGAACTGGATCATCTGATGCTGCTCCTCCGGATGGAGTTTTTATGACTGCTCAACAGCTTCTCGATTTAGTAACTAATGCTCAAGCAGCTGGAGCTAACCCAGAACCCACTCACCCAAAGTCGGGATTTGCACGCTTGTGCAGCGATTACACCAACTTGGGTGGGAAGCCCTTCAAAGGTTCGGAAAATATCATCGAGGTCCAGGCTTGGTTAAAATCATGTGATCGAATCTTCTCTCGCATGAACCTTATCGATCTCCACCGCGTTCAGGTGGCTTCCAGCATGCTCCAGGAGAGAGCATTGGACTGGTACGAACTCCTTATTTCAGAAATTAATGAAGCGGATCTCACCTGGGAGCAAATTCAGGGACGCTTCGAGTTAAAGTTTGTACCAGAAGCTGGGAAAGTAACCTTGGCTCGACGTTTTATAGACCTTGTTCAAGGTCAATCCTCTGTGACTGATTACGTCGCAGCCTTCGAGTCGCTTTCCAAATATGGGGTTGAATACATCAACACCCCATTGAAGAAGAACCAGAGGTTCGTTTTTGGCTTAAATAAGAATCTTAAGAAGCCACTGCTCCTGAAACTAGAAGTCGCATTTGATCAACTCGTCGATATCGCTCTTCGTCTTGAAGAGGCTGATAGAGAGAGTGATGTTGAAGTGGAAGGCGCTAAACCAAACTTCAACAACAAGAAGAGGCCAAACAAATTCAAGGGTCCTTATCCCAACAAAAAGGGTAAGCAGGCAACCCCTGCGGCTAAGTCTCCTTCTCCTAGTGGTGCGAGTTGCTTCTACTGTGGGTCTGGGGATCATTATGCGAATAAGTGCTCTAAGCCCAAATCTTGTCGCTATTGTAAGAGCCCAGATCACTTTATACATCAATGCCTCAAACGTAAAAGCAGGAATGAGGGAAAGTTAAATGTGGCTCAAGCCCCTGGCAACACATCTCGTGGCCAAGGTATTTCTCATTCCATTCTTGATGGTATTATTTTATTTCATGATCAACCTATTAGAGTTCTCTTTGATACGGGTGCATCCCATTCTTTTATATCAAAGGAACTGGTAGACACTTTTTCCTTAAGTGTTACTGCATTGATGACTTCTTTAAAAATTGCGAATCCTGTTGGTGGATCCGCAACTCTTAGTTTGCTTTGTAAAGATGTGGAGATTATTTTTTTGCGATCTTTCTTTCCTAGCCGATTTGCATGTCATGCGTTACTTAGGCTTTGGAATAATTTTGGGAATGGATTGGCTTAACCGTTATCAAGCCCATATCCTATGTCCTGAACGGGCTATTCATCTCCGTCATCCACTATCTGTTAATCAGATTTCTGTTAATCTTAAAGATTCAGAATCCTGTTTGGTGGCATCTTTATATTCTTTAAATCCTCGTGATAACGATGATGATGATGAAGATGATATTATTTCTAGTATTCATGTTGTTCGTGAATTTTCCGACATATTCGAGCCCGTTTTAGGTTTGCCACCTAAACGAGCAATTGAGTTCAGAATTAATCTTGTTTTTGGAGCTCAACCTATCACTCGTCCTCCTTATCGCATGTCCAATAAGGAAAATGAGGAGATGCGTAAACAATTATCTGAGTTGGAGACGAGGCAATTTATTCGCTCTAGTTCCTCGCCTTGGGGAGCTTCGGCTATTTTCGTAAAGAAATCCGATGGTACTCTGAGGCTCTGCGTTGATTATCGCAAGCTTAACGATCTTACTATTAAAAATAAATATCCTTTACCTCGGATTGATGATCTATTCGATCAGCTTAGTGGTGCTAAGGTCTTTTCACAATTGGACTTGGCTACCGGTTTCCATCAGCTTCGTATCGCTGAGGATAGCATTCCTTTGACATCATTCCGTACTCGATATGGATCTTATGAATGGCTTGTTATGCCATTTGGGTTAACGAATGCTCCAGCTTATTTCGTTGACCTCATGAATCGAGTTTTCAAAGATTTCCTCGATCGGCTTGTTCTCATATTCATTGATGATATTCTAGTGTATTCAAAAACCGAGGAGGAACATGAGAAACATCTTAGGATTGTATTGGAAACACTTAGGAGTAATCAATTAAAGGCGAAATTTTCTAAATGCCACTTTTGGCAATCTCGTGTGAAGTTTCTCGGTCATATTATTTCCGAATCCGGGATATCCGTGGATCCTTCAAAGATCGAAGCGATTCAAGATTAGAAGAGACCGGAGAGTGTGACAGAGATTCGTAGTTTTCTCGGATTGGCGGGCTATTACCGCCATTTTATTAAAGACTTTTCTAAGATTGCTGTGCCTCTTACTGGCTTGACTAAGAAGGGAGTTAAATACATTTGGTCGGACAAATGTGAAGCCTCTTTTCAGAAATTGAAAGAACTCCTTTCCGATGCTCCTATTCTTGTGATTCCCGAGGGGAATCAAGATTTTGTTGTTTATACCGATGCTAGTCACGTTGGTTTGGGTGCCGTTCTTATGCAAAAAGAACGTGTTGTTGCTTATGCTTCTAGGCAATTGAAGCCGGCCGAGACTAGATATGCCACACATGATCTAGGGCTCGCGGCTATTGTTTTCGCCCTTCGAATGTGGCGTCATTATCTATTGGGAGAGAAATTTATTCTTTACACGGATCATAAGTCTTTGAAATATTTATTTTCTCAAAAAGAACTTAATTTACGTCAACAGCATTGGCTCGAGTTCCTTGCACCTTATGATCTTGATATTCTTTATACCCCCGGTAAGGGTAATCGTGTCGCCGATGCTCTTAGCCGTAAGCAACAAGCAGTTGTTTCTATGATGATATCCGAATGGAACGATCTCGAGATCTTATCCACTTGTGAGATTCGAGAGCGCTTATCCGATTTATGCTCATCGCTTGTTTTATGTAGCCTTGAGGCTCATCCTTCTCTTTTAGACCGCATTCTTGAAGCTCAAGGGCTAGATTCTGAATTGGCTCTTCTTGGCAAAAATGTTAAGGATAAAATTGATATTGAAGGTTTGAAAGACTTTGATATTGATTCTCGTGGCGGCATTCGAAAATTTGGTAGACTTATCATACCAAATATTGGAGATCTTCGTAAAGATATTTTAGAAGATTCCCATCGTTCTAAATTCACCATTCATCCTGGTAGTAGTAAAATGTACGCTGATATGAAGCGACTTTATTATTGGGAGGGAATAAAATCTGATATTGCTAACTTTGTTAAGTGTTGCATGACTTGCCAACTTGTCAAGGCCGAACATCAAAGGCCTGGTGGGTTATTGCAACCTTTAGAAATTCCAATTTGGAAGTGGGATCAAATTTCCATGGACTTTATAGATGGCCTTCCCCGTTCTCGTTCGGGTCATGATAGCTTATGGGTGATTGTTGATAGACTTACTAAATCCGCCCATTTTATTCCGGTTCGGTCTAACCGAACCGTTCCTCTTTTGGCCAAACTATGTGTCAAGGAAATTATAAAATTGCATGGAGTTCCTACTTCTATTGTTAGCGATCGTGATCCATTGTTTACTAGTGGATTTTGGAAGAGTCTTCAAAAAGCTTTAGGAACGAAGCTTAATTTTAGCACCGCTTATCACCCCCAGTCCGATGGACAAACCGAGCGTGTGAATCAAACTCTTGAAGATCTTCTTCGTGCTTGTGTGTTTGATTTTGGTGGAAGTTGGGAAGATCATATTTCACTTGTTGAATTTTCCTATAATAATAGCTTCCAATCTAGTATTGGTATGGCACCTTTCGAGGCACTCTACGGAAGGCCATGCCGATCTCCTTCTTGTTGGCTTGAGGCCGGTGAGAGGCCGGTTTTAGGTCCAGACTTTATTCGTGATTCCACGGAAAAGATTGAACTTATTCAACATAGGATGAAAGAAGCCCAGAGTAGACAAAAATCCTATGCCGATAATCGAAGAAGGAAATTAGAATTTTCTGTTGGGGATCCTATTTTTGTTCGTGTTTCACCTATGAAGGGTGTTGTAC
Organism: Allium cepa; assembly: GCA_030765085.1. Lineage (NCBI taxonomy): Eukaryota > Viridiplantae > Streptophyta > Magnoliopsida > Asparagales > Amaryllidaceae > Allium > Allium cepa. Next base: position 11,327,212 of record CM060941.1, read on the forward strand.
GTTTCAGTCGATCGGGGAAGTTAGCGCCTCGATATATTGGGCCATTTCCTATCACTGAACGTATTGGTTCCATGGCTTATCGCCTTGCATTGCCGGCTCAGTTTTCTGCTATGCATGATGTATTTCACGTTTCTCAATTACGGAAATGCCTTCGGGATTCCGATTCTATTCTTGAGCCTGCTGTTGTAGAAGAAATTGAAGTTTCGCCGAATTTAACTTATGAGCAGCATCCTATTCGAGTTATAGCTTCTGAGGTTAAACGACTTCGAAATAAAGATGTTCCGCTTGTGAAGGTTCAATGGTCCTCAAATCCTAAGGATTGTTCTTGGGAATCCAGAGAATTCATTGAGCGTACACATCCGGACTTGCTTACTCCTTCTCCTAGAGGTGAACTTCTTATTTCAAAATTCCTCTTGTGTTAATATGCTTTTATGGTTGTTACTTTTTATTTCCATCTTATATATATTGCGAGGACGCAATTTCTTTAAGGAGGGGAGTCTGTAACAACCCGCATATTTATCGAGTTTGTATTTAAATATTTTATTTAAATATTAACTCGTTAATCGGATTTTGGTCCGAAAAGCTACTTTTTGCAAACGGTCAAATTAGGACTCGAGACCACTTCCATTGAGTTCGAAATGTCGTTTACAACTTTTTAAGTATAAACATCGATAGGTTTGGAGTTAGTGAAATTTCAGTAACTTTTCCCGCTTTGGACTTTGGGTTAGTTTAGCCTACTAAGCCCAAGTTCCAACCCTCTTCTCCTCACTCTTCATAAATTTCCTAACTAATCAAGCTTTGGCATTAATGGTGGAGGGAATGGGAAATTAAAACTCCAAGCACAAATTCAATTGCAAATCCAACATTCAACTCCAAATTCAAGTAAAAGATATTGGATTCAAGCTTTGGATTGCTTCTGCTTGACTTCTTCCCAGGGATTCATCACTCTGACTTTTGGCTAACTGTTTAGATTAGCAGTTTTTGTTGTATACACTTGAGATATAGACTCATAGTTGTATTCTTTTGTATAGCACGTGTTGCTATTCTTTTGTATTATCGTGGATCTTACTGACCACTACTCTGATGTACACTTTCATGTGTTAGTTATATATTCATATCTTCTTCCGCCTTTGTGATATGGATATCTGTGACTGATTTGTGATATGATTATTTCTATGTTTGTTTCCGAAGATTATTTATAGCCACCGTGTGATAAGCAATTACATGGATGGTCGCTCCTCAACAGTCTTATTCTCCGTGCTAGTTGACAGCACTACTCCGGAGTGTTCTTGGCTAGCGTGGGTATAGAGGTGGGGCGTCACATATATTTTGATTCTTGTATGTGACTATTGTATTTGAGACTTCTGTTGTAACTTATTTAACTCTGTTATATATATAGTAGCTTCATGAACTACTATCTTTTGCTTCCGCTGCATATATTACTCTGTGTCTGTGATCTGTGATTATTTATTTACTGTATATGTTTAGTCTTGCCAAATTTAAATTAACAATTCGGTATTTTGAATTATTCAAGTCCGACATGTGCGGATGTGAATTGTCCAAAATAGCGGGTCGTTACAGTTCAACATGAAAGCCAACTCATGGAAGGTAGTCTAGACACTTCTCTTACTCCTCAAAATTTAGGAACGCTATTGGAAGATATTACTAATATATTCTCCTATCTTCATTCAGCTTTAGATTCTGCATCGACCGACCATTCTGCAACTCAAGGAATTCTCCATGAGTAGGAGGTGCTAATAACAGAGGCTACAACTATGACGGTCACCACATCGGCTGGGAAGATGCACTATAGCAACTGCATGTATGATGAACAATTATTGGAAGCACTCCTCAGCCATCAAAGCGACCCGAGCATTGTAGTGCCCTTCAATATAGATGAAGAGCTAATTATCATGGGCTCCTCGGGTTCTACTAGCAGCATTCTGATAAGTACGCGTGCGTACAGGATCAAAGCAGACAATGGAGGAAATCAAATTCGAGATCGAGAAGGCTGAGCAGGCTCGTAAAGCCGGCGAAGGCATGGCGGGTCCTAGTCCTGTACCTATTCTTGTGGTTTCTCCGGGTGGCACCATCATTGAGACCGGCGCACCTCCTTCTTCTAGCATTGAGAGTGCCACCATCCCACCGTTTCCGCACATAGAGGATGTTTTAGTCCTTGTGAGTTCTCAAGAGGAGACTGTGTTGATTCCCCCAGCTGGAGACAAGCCAGCAGAAGCAGGCCGAGGAGGTAAGAGATCAAGAGCAGCCTGGACAGTAATTTGAGCGGGTCAACGCTGAAGAGAGTCAAGAAAGACAAAAAAACCAAAGGTGTAGATTTGCATTTTTGTTTCCTCTCTTGTAAATGGCTAGAATAAGCTTTTCTTTTACTTTTTATAGGCCATGTATAGATGCGGGTTTGGCCCCCACCTTTAGGAATTCTTTGAACATATTTTGTACTTATTTTCTCAAAGAATAGTGTGAATAAATTTTCTTTTCTATTTTCAGCATAACTCTGTGTTCATTTTTCTAAGTACTTTAGCACTCACATTTCCATTCAATGTACTTGTGAAGTTTCAAATTCTGAGTCGAACTTGAGTTCGGTCTTTAGGTCCTGAAGTCATGGCTTTGGGTCATAATCAAACGTCAAGTCGAGTCCTAATGTTTTGCGGTTGGTACTTGAGTTATTCCCCTAGTTCTGGGGATAATTGAAGTAGTCAATTGGCAGTTGTTCTCCGCCTTCACTAACTTTAATTTAACTTAGTTGCAACAAAGTTAAAGTGACATGAGTTTGAGTGGTCAGATAACACTCACTCATATGCAAGTATTTGCATCCACACTCTGGTGATTTGACTTATATGTCTACGATCGGTCACGCTTGCGTAATGTTTAGAATTATATTCACACTCCGAGGTCATAAGCTATTTTACAGGCGGTCGGTAACACCCGTTTAATATTTATAATTATATCCACACTCCCAGATATAAGTTATTTCATGGGTGGTCGATCACACTTGTTTAATTTTTATACTCTAGTTCACATTCCAACAATCTAGAGTAGGTTGACAGACGGTCGATCACATCTGTTTAAGGATCAGGATCCTATTCACACTCTGGGAACAAGTAGGTGGTCAAGATTATGGATGGTCGGATCACATCCACCTTGGTTCGACAAGCGAAGTCATAGATGGATGGATCCATCTTCCTCGAGCTAAGAAAAATGAAGACGAGGTTGTGGATGAACGGATCCATCTCATCAAGCTCAGATTGAGGCCTGGATTGAATGAGGGTGAAGTCGTGGGTGGACGGGTCCACCTTCTCGAGCCCAGAAAGAGGCGAGGTCGTGGAAGGAAGAATCCATCCACCTCAAGCTCGGATTGAGGCGAGGTCGTGGATGGACGGATCCATCCTCCTCGAGCCTAGACTTTGGAGTTGTAATTTAGCTCGCATTTTGGGAGCTGGATTCCATTGGAGGATCGTCGTGTTTCAATCCTTCTTTATGTTATCATTGCTTGCCTCGAGCTCAGGGTTCACTTAGCTAGTGACCGGTACTCCCTATTTGAATGAGTCCCACCGTAAGTTGGGACTTAGCTCTTCATACTTCGTCACGATCACATGATGCACTTCAAGAATCGCTACTTTGTGTTGATGGGTCTGCGCTTTATTGCTAAAATAAGAAAGTGTGGCAAAATCAGTTGCCTTATTACAAGTACAAATTCTAAAATTGCATAAAGAAACTTCAAAAGGAAAGCAGACTAAATAAAGGAAAGCCAGTTATGTGTAATAGCAGTGAAGACTCTCACTGTTCTATGCTCTTGGTAGAGTGAGACTGTAACGACCCACCTTTTTGGACGGTTTAAATCGACAATAAACCACATATGTCAACTCAAACCATTCAAAAGAGATGATTGTTAATGGGGTAAATAAGATAATAATAGAAAAGAAGGAAAAACAAAACACAGAATCTCACAGCGGAATAACAAAATATAATAATCAAATATATAGTTCATGAAACTGTTTTACAAATGACATTTGATTACACTTTTACAATACAAATCAGAGTTATACATACACCAGGAATAAATAAATAATGCAGCGGAACGCATGATGTAGTGGAATAATTAATAATAAATAGTAGACTCATCTCCGTCTTCATCCTCCAAATAAAATGGTCTTTAATACACTGTAAAGCTTAGACCGATCCGAGCGTAATGAAAAGAGAAAACACTCGAGTCGGGACTAAAAGATCTTATGTAAGTCAAATCTGTTTGCACAAAAAATGGACAAACACCTCCAAGTTGTATTATTTAGTTGATTTTATGTGGTTTTCAATGATTTGAGTGACTTATGCAAATATGTAAAAAGCAGGGACTGAACTGTAAAAGACACACAGATTTATAGTGGTTCGGCCAGAACATGCCTACGTCCACTTTATATGTTATTCTCTCTTTTCTTTCAGATTACAAGTACAAAGCTTTGTATACAAGTATATGAAAGTTGTTTAAAAGTTCCTTCCGTGCTTGAGCTCTCAAACTTGTCTGCCATTGTTGTACCCCTGCCCCTCTATTTATAGAGTGAGGCTGGGAGCAGGGGTCCTGGATGTATATAGCTGCCAGTGGGCCTGGGCTGATGCAATCTGGTCTGGCAGTGTTGGTCCGGTATGCTCTGGTTCGGCGGAGAGTGGATGGAGTTTGGTCCGGTTATAGAGGAGCTTGGAGGCATGTTGGTTCGGCGGAGCTTGGAGGCGTGTTGGTTCGGCGGAGGTTGGTTCGGCGATTGGCGAAGAAGTCTGGTTCGGTGGCATGTGGTTCAGCAGTGGATGGACCGGTGTTTGGTTTGGCAATTAGTGGGAGGGGTTTGGTTCGGCAGGGCTATGTGATGTTTGGACCGGCGATGGATGTTCGTGGGATGTTGATTCGGTGGTAGGCGAAGTGTGTTCGTTCGGTCCGGTGATGGTTTGGACTGGTGATGGTGGGATTACGTGTCGGTCTTTGGCTCGATAGTATCTGTGGTTCGACTAGGAATTGGTTCGGTGAAAACACCCCCCAACACATGCCCCCTAAAGTGGGGCACGTGCTTGCATGTGTCGCACTTTTTTTTTCTTCCAGTTGGTGTGGCTACATTCGGTTTTGAGTGCCGAACCATTTGGTTCGGTTGTCCTGTGTACGTCTATAAATAGGGGCTACACCCCTTCGTTATTCCTTACCGAATCAGAGAGAGCCGAACCAACTTGAGTGCCGAATCAACCTTGTGCCGAATCAACCTCGTGCCGAATCAAACTTGTGCCGAATAGGTATGTTTCTCTTTTCGCCGAATGGGCTTGAAAATTTTACTACCGAGTGAAAATTATCCAGGTGATGCCGAATGGATAATTGCCGAATGAGTTCGATTATTGGGAATGCCGAATGAAGCTTTAACCTCTAATGCCGAATGAAACTCGAAAACTTGGCCACCGAATGGAATTTGATAACTATTTGTTTATATTCCCATACTCCTTGTTCTAATACCATGTTTTTCTTGTGCCGCAGATAAATGTCTCGCAAAGCGGAAACTCGATCAGATAGAAAGAAGTCTAAGGATAGAGAAGAGTCTTCTTCCGTGCCCCCAGCCCAACCAGGACCGGCGCGACATGGACCTGCCCCGAGGTCGTTAGTGGATGGGTATGGTCCCTAGGAACTTCTGGTCTCCCCTCCCTATTGCTTTCCTAGCTCCCTGAAGGAGGAGCAACTCGATGTTATATCTCGTTCCTTCGGAATAGATAGAGCGCTCATGGTGCTGCCGAGGGCTGGAGTTATGCCATATGACCCTCCTGAAGGGTATTTTGCGTATAGTAGGTACCACTGTATGTGCGGGGCCATTCCTCCCATCAACGCCTGGGTAGTCAGCTTCGTCACTTATCTGAAGGTGGCTCCATTCCAACTCCAGCCCAACTCTTACGCCATCCTGGTGTGCTTGTACGCTATCTTTCAGGAGAGGTATGGGCGCGCTCCTTCCAACCGGGAGATACGGTATCTGTACAATCTGAGGGGATACAGGAAGGGATCCCCATATATTTGCTTGGAGTCTGCCGTCTCTTTTAAGCCGGTTTTGGACCTCTATTCGAAGTATAGTATGTTCAAGAAGGAGTGGTTCTTCGTCAGAGATGACTCCGTCTCTATCCGTCGCTTCACCTCCGGATGTAAGTCAAAGTTTTATTTACATTCCTTGTCTTGGCCATAATTCTTTTCCTTATGCGCTTTCATTTCTTGCTAGCGACAGGTGGCTTTGTTCTTGTGGAGAACGATCGCCTAGTTCAGATGGCAGCTGAGATAGAAGCTATTTCCGAGAGAGGCAGATCGGCTGCTTACCTGATCAGGAACGCTAGACTCTTGATGTACAACTTGATTCTTCCACACCAGTCCGTGGTTAAACAGAGAGATACGGCGGAAAAGAAAGCTGCCCAGACTACAGGAGGGGCCACGAAGAAGAGTGGCAAGAGGAAAACTTTTACAAAGCCTCCGGTTGTCGGGGGTAAGAAACTTAAGGAGTCTGACGGCCCCTCTCCTAGCACTTGCCCGATTATCCCGGAGGAGGAAGATGTGGAAGAGGATAAAGGCGAGGGCGAAGGAGGCGATGTAGGAGGAGAGTCAGAGGGTGAAGGAGATGGCGATGGAGATGGAGAGGGCAATGGTGATGGCGATGGACAGGGCGGTAGTGGCGCTGGTGCCTTAACCTCCGGGCAAGTGGGGGAGCTTCAAGAGTGGACGGATGAGGCTCTCCATCAAGCTTTTGGGGAATCGGAGGGAGAATCGGATTTGGCGGAGAAGGCGAAGAAGACTGGCAAGGCCGGGGCTGGCGCCGATCCATCCCCAAAGAGCTCCTCAGCTAGGGTGACTCCGGCGGTGTAAGGTGAAATTTTGACTTCTGCAGATTCCATTTACGATAGGGACTTAAGAATATTTTATGGCTCGCTCCCGTCCTGGGATGAAATCCAGGACTTATTGCAGGATCGTCCTTCTCCGAAGGGTTTGTATAGTAAAAGCGTCTTTCTTGTTCTTTTTTTAACTCGATATATCTCTTGCCTCATAATTTGATGCATACTTGCAACATTTATTCTTTACTCCAGGGGCAGGCCAGGTGGCCAAAACGTCAGATGTTCGACACCGCCTCGAACAATTCAAGTTGATGAGAGCTTCTGCTAAGCCAAAGCCTCCTATTGGTCATCCTGGAGACATGGTCAGCTACCGCCCTCTCCTTGGAGTCATCGAGGAGGGTATCCAGCAGAGGAAGAGGAGGCGTTCCTTGTTTGATTCACCACCTGGTCCTCAGCCTCCTACTCAGCCTTCCCAAGATACCACGGAGGAGACCACGGAGTTTGCCCCCTCTCCGCATCCTTCCGAGAATCCTACTGTTATCCGCATAAAACGTCCCGACGTGCCTCGCAATCCCTTTGCCGGCCACCCGGATTTGGACCCAAGCTCTCAGGATATTTTATTTGACAAGGCAACGGGCGAGCAACTTCTCCCCCGCAATCCCATGGTTCGGGTTCTTGATGAGGCTAAGTCCCTAGATCTGGATCTGCTCACTACTCGGATAGCTGCTATGGGGGACGAAGCCAAAGCCAACATCGACCGGGTCGCGGAGGAGGTCAAAAAGTTAATGGAACATCACGCCCTATTGGCCAAGGCCGGAGAGGAGATAGGGAGTGCCAATATAAGGTTGTGGTTAGTGGTTGCTGATCAGGCCAAACAACTTGACGACCAGGCTATTCAGATTTCGCAGCATGAAGCCGACTCCCAACGACTGAAGAAGGCCATGGAAGAGGCTAGCAGAGCTGAGTTGCGGAAAATGGAGGCCGCTTGCAAGAAACGCATTGACATGGCCATTACCACGGTTGATGAGGTTAGGAGGGCGGATCTCGAGCAGGTTGAAGAGATATCTGGGAGGCTTGAAGCTGCAGAACTTGCTCAAGCCAAGTTGAAAGAAGAGATGGAGGAGATGAGGAGGTCCCTCCAGGCTGAGTGCTCGAGATACCGGCGGGAGAGGGATGCTGCTGCCACTAAGTTGCAGATTTCCGAGGCCCGGGTGAAGAAGTTTGAAGAGGATGAAGGGATGATGGACGATATGCTGCAGGACATGTACTTCCGCACTTGAAAGGAGGGCAGCTTATCCTGGATGGATGACTATCTCCGGGTTATGGCCAAGGTGTATCTTCGGGCTTTAGAGGAAGCCAGGGTTGATGCGGGTAAGGAAGGTGGAGCGGCCTTTAGTCTGGATGTAGTCACCACTCAGTTTTCGAAGGAGGAGCAGGCGGCGGGCGCTGGTGAGTCTCTCTTCTCTTTCTCTTTTCTTTTTAGATTTTCATAACTTGATCGTTTACTGTTTGTTTAATGAATTCCTATTCTGAATTGGACAGGTGGGACTTCCGATCAACATGCTGGGAGCTCCGACCCTGCGACTAAGTAGGCTTGGAGAGTTGGTAGGATGAGGGCGAAGCGTGGACGCAGCTGGTTCCTTGTCCGAATTCGGCCACCTTTTGATTTCCTTTTATCGCTGTTTATGTTTGTCCAAAACATTGATGTGACTGTAATAATATTGTTTGTGGTGAATGACTTTATGTAATCTCATAACATAAGCTGATTCCTTTATGTTGGAATGTTATCGCTATTTTGTTGTGCTGTGTAAGTGATGTAACTATGCATGTTACTAGTGACTTGACTGTGCCTGATGCCAAGTTTTTTGCTTAAAGTATAATTTTCTCATTTTGCAACGTAAATGTGATGTGTGAATATGAACTGCAGCTATGCATTAATGTATAAAAGTAGAAGGTACAGCCCTTCATGTTTCGGCTGTGGACGACAACTTCGTGCGCCCTGTAAGACTAAGCACGGAATGGTGTTGAGTGTCTCGTCATCCGATTGTAAGTTTCTGTTCCCATTAGCGAGCGTTCCCTATTTCATGTCCTGTACTTTCAAGCACCGTTACGGAGAATAGGAGAAAGGTTTTAAATGAAATTGAAATATAGGAAAAGTAAAACTTCCAGTCACGAAAGGCCGTCGATGTGCTTACGTTCGTGGCAAACGGGTTTTGTAGTCACTTTTCCTAGCTGTGGGTCTTGGAGACATTTGTGACCCATCTTACGCCTCTGCGGGGAGTTTTCTTTTTTACCACAGCCGCACTTAAGACACATCGGAGCCGATCGCGCACAGTAACTACCCGGGCCATTATGGCCCGTAATCGCGGGTATTATTTGATTTACTGTGGCCAGCTAGCGTGGGGGCCGATCGTCAACTGTGAACTGCCCCTGGCTGGCCACACCTTATGTTGGGGCTTATGATCGGTTCACAGTTACCGGCGAGCCGAATCACTGTAATGAGCTGCCATGGCATAATCGGCCTTCTCGGTGGCTTATACTCGGCTTATTGCAGTCGGCTTTAAGGGCCGAGGCAAATAATGAGTTAACTCTCGGTAGAGGGATACCAGAGCGAAAGTGTCTCATTGGCGAGGGCATAGGATCGTAGCGTACCTGTTAGATTTTGTCCAGGTCGAGTTGTGTTGTGAAGCTCTGAATTGAAATGTCATCTGCAAAGGATTTTGTTCAACAGCAAAGGATAAAGCTTAACAAGTAGCCAAGATATAAAGGAACAAGTTAACAAGAGCCAAGTTTTTAAAGTGGTTCGGCACGAAAATGCCTACGTCCACTGATTCTCTTTGCTAATTCACTTTATATGGGCAGTACAAGTTAAGAAAAGTATCGATGGAGGTGTCGGATGTTCCATGCCCTCTGCAACACCTCTCCGTCCACTGTTGACAAAATATAAGCTCCGTTGTGGAGATCTTTATGAATTACATATGGTCCGTCCCAGATTGGATCCAGCGCTCCTGGGCGCGGAAAGATTCGCTTGAGGACAAGATCTCCTTCTTGTAAGCTGCGATGTTTGACTTTGGAGTTGTATAGTGCTGCCACTTTTTGTCTGTGAGCTGCTGCTTTGAGTGCTGCATCATTTCTTCTCTTCTCAATTAGATCCAAAGACATGTGGAGGAGTTCTTCGTTTTCTTCGAGGTTGTAGTGGATTCTACGATGGGAAGGTACAATAGTTTCAACTGGGAGCATTGCCTCCGATCCGTATGCCAAAGAGAAAGGAGTATGCCCTATTGATGTCCTGAAAGATGTGCGGTAGGCCCAAAGTGCCGTAGGAAGTTGATCCACCCAAGCGACCTTTGACTTTTCAAGCTTCTTCTTGATCAGCGTTTTGAGAATTTTGTTGACAGCTTCGACTTGGCCATTTGCCTCGGGATAAGCCACGGATGAGAAGCTTTTGTGAATCCCGTGCTCTTGGCACCAGTTGGCGAATTCTTCGCTGTCAAATTGAAGTCCGTTGTCTGATATGATCTTGAGTGGGACTCCGTACCTGTACAGAATATTTTTGATCAAGAAGTTGATAACTTTTGCCGAAGATATTTTATTTAGAGGTTCCGCTTACACCCATTTGGTGAAATAGTCAACTGCCACTATAGCATGTCTGGCCCCTCCTCGGCCCATCGGCAGTTCGCCAATTAAGTCAATTCCCCATATTGCGAAGGGCCAAGGGCTGGTCATCTGAGTAATTTCATTGGTTGGTTGTCGAGGAATCTTAGCAAATTTCTGACATCTGTCGCATCTTCTGACGAAGTCTAAGGCATCTTTGTTTAAAGTGGGCCAGAAATACTCATATCGGAGTATCTTTTTTGCTAGGGTCTGCCCTCCGATGTGGTCTCCACAACTTCCCTGATGGATATTGGATAGAATTTCCTTGGCTTCTCTTCCAGCAACACACCTCAATAAGGGGTTAGAGAAGCCGCGCCGATAGAGGATGCCTTCTTGCATTGTGTAGCGGGAAGCTTTCCTTAGAATTTTCTTAATTTCATTTCGCCCGTCGGGTAGGGTGTCGTTTTGTAAGTATTCTCGGATAGGGGTCATCCATGTTTCTTCTTCGGTTGCAGCTATCAGGTTTACTTGCTCGAAACTCGGGGTTAGTAGCCTTGAGACAGTTATCGTTCCAAAAGTGGTATCATCTCCCATGCTAGCTTGCTTTGCCAGCTCGTCGGCCTCTTGATTTTCTTCTCGAGGAATGTGTTTGATCGAGTAGTGATCCAATTGATTGAGCAGCTGCTTGGTCTTTTTCAGATATGCCGTGAGCCGCTCTCCTCGAGTCTGGAACTCCCCTAGTATTTGATTTACGATGAGTTGCGAATCACTGTGAAGACATAAGGAAATGACTCCGATCTCCAGGGCGAGCTCTAATACGGCTATTACTGCTTCATATTCGGCATCATTGTTGGTGGCAGCGAATTCCAGCCTTAGTGCATAACGCAGCTTTCTTCCCCTGGGAGTGATGATCACAACGCCTGCCCCCGAGCCTTGTTCGTTCGATGCTCCATCCACAAAGAGACTCGACTTGATGTCCTCTGTTATTTCAGACTGCTCCCTGCCTTCGTTGATAGTGAATTCGGCGATGAAATCGGCTATGGCTTGTCCCTTGATGGCAGTGCGAGGATGGTAGGTGATATCATATTGGCTTAGCTCGATGCACCACTTGAGCAGTCGCCCAGAGGTGTCGGGACGATGGAGCACTTGCCTCAATGGTTGGTCGGTTAGGACTCTGATGGGATGAGATTGGAAATAGTGTCGTAGCTTCCTTGATGTGATTAGTAAACAGTACGCCAGTTTCTCGAGTTTGGGATACCGGGCTTCTGCTCCCGTGAACTTTTTGCTTATGAAGTACACTGGCCGTTGTGTGCGGTTTTCTTCTCTTACCAAAGCGGCGCTTAGAGCATGGGATGACACAGCAAGATATAGGTATAGTTCTTCGCCTTCATTCGGAGTCGAGAGTACTGGTGGCCGTTGGAGGTGCTCGATTAGGTTAAGGAAAGCTGCTGAACATTCGTCGGTCCACTCGAATTTTCCTTTGTCTCTCTTCAGGGCTTCAAAGAAGGGAATGCATTTGTCGGTTGCTTTAGAGATGAATCGGCTTAGGGCGGCCACCTTCCCATTTAAGCTTTGCATTTCTTTTCGAGTGGATGGTATCTTGATATCTTACAAGGCTCGGACTTGCTCGGGTTTGCTTCGATCCCTCTGGCATGGACGATGAATCCCAAGAACTTTCCTGATGACACTCCGAATGAGCACTTTAGAGGGTTCAGCTTCATTTTATATTGGCGAAGTACCTGAAACATCTCGTCCATGTGGTTTATATGGTCGTTGGCTTTCCTCGATTTTACCAGCATGTCATCCACATAAACTTCCATAGTTCGTCCTATCAGTTCTGCAAACATCTTGTTGACGAGGCGCTGATAAGTAGCTCTGGCGTTTTTAAATCCAAATGGCATTACCTTGTAGCAGTACAATCCTCGATCAGTGATGAAGCTAGTGTGGTCTTGATCGGGGGCGTGCATAGGGATCTGGTTATATCCGGAGTATGCGTCCATAAAGGATAAGAGTTCGTCTCCGACAGTGCTATCCACGAGTTGGTCGATTCGGGAGAGTGGGAAGCGGTCTTTCGGGCAAGCGTCATTTAAGTTGGAGAAATCGATGCGTGTTCGCCACTTCCCATTAGCTTTCTTTACCAGTACCGGGTTGGCGATCCATTCCGGGTAGATGGCTTCACGTATGAAGTCATTGGCAAGTAAGTTCTTTACTTCTTCCTCGAGGGCTGTTGATCGTTCTGCCCCTATACTTCTCTTCTTTTGCTTTACCGGTACCTTGGTAGGATCGATGTTTAGTGCGTGGCATGCTATGTCCGGAGAGATTCCAGTCATATCAGCATGCGTCCATGCAAATACATCCATGTTGTGGCGAAGAAAATCAATGAGTTGATTCTTTAATTCTCTTTTTAACTGAGATCCGACTCTCAGCAGTTTACTTGGGTCGCGTTTGTCTACAGATACGAATTCCATAGCCTCTACAGGCTCGGCGGTGGCCTCCTCCTCTGTGTCCCTGGGGTCTAATTCATTGAAAGGATCACTGGTATACCGAAGAGGAGGGGCTTTCTTTAGTTGCTATGCTTCCAAGCTTTTCATGCAGAGAATAGTCTCTGCATTTTTCCCTTTATCTCTCCTGCGATTATTGCGAAGTTGGGTTACATAGCAGTCCCGAGCGGCGTCTTGATCCCCTTCTACTTCTCCCACTCCATTATCCGTTGGGAACTTCATCTTTAGGCACCATGGGGCAAGGACAATTTGGAAGTCGGACAAGGCTGGTCTTACTAAAAAGGCATTGTAGGCCGAGTGGTTGTCTATTAGCACGAATGTTTGTTTCCGAACGGCGGAGCGGGGATGACTTCCCAATTCAACAAAGAGATCCAATTGTCCGAGGGGCATCTTTGCTTCTCCAGTGAAACCGTGTAGCGGTTTGTTGCAGGGAGACACGTCCTTCATGGACAGCTTCATTTTGTCGAAAGCATGCTTGAACAGAATATTCACTGAGCTTCCAGTGTCTACTAGGATTCGAAAAACTTCAGCTGTGCCGAACCAGGCAGAGATGACCAAAGGATCCATATGAGGGTATTGCCTTCCTTTTAGGTCGCGCCCACTAAATGTGATGTCATTATTTTCCTTCCGCTTAGGGTGACGTTCTTCCATAACAGAATTGACGCAGTCTCTCTCGCTTCTGAGTGAGTTTCCATATCTTTCCATTTCTGCCCAGCTCTTGTCAGCGATGTGTGGCCCCCCAGATATTGTATGAACCACTATCTTCTCTTGGCTGGAACCGCTGGTGTTGCGGTTTCCTCCGTCTGTTTTTGGGTGGAGCTGCCCTGGGTTTTCCTTGGCGGGAGCTGGAGTCCTGTCCTGGCCCTTTACATAGCGTTCCAGCCGCTTTCTCCTGATGTGTTCTTCTATTAGGTCTCGGAGATGGCGGCATTCATTGGTATCGTGCCCATGAGACTCGTGGAAACGGCAGAATTTTCCGGACTGGATTGCACGATCTGACTCTTTCTTGTACGGGGGGCGCTTGTATGTAAGCTCATCCTGGGTGGCCATGAAGATGTTCTCGACTGTTTCATTCAAGGGAGTGTAAGCGTCAAATCTCGGTCCTGGTCGGTACAAGTGCTTTTCTCCCTTCTTTCCCCCTGCATTGTCTCTGGAGTCATTTCTCCGAATGTCCTTCGCTGCGGCGGGGGCGTTTCCATGAGCCGTCTTAGCCTGTGGTCCTGTCTGTCTTTCAGTGGCAGCCTCTTCGAGTCTCATGTACTTCCCAGCTTCATGGAAGAAATTGGGCAAGGTAGCTGGTTTTTCTTTAGTTAGTCTTCTAGCAAACTTGGTATCTGGGTGCACACCACTACAGAGGGCCATTAGGGTGAGTTTCTCATCGGCATCTTGGACTGCGGCCGCTGCAGCGTTGAACCGGGTTAGATATTGTTGCAGTGTCTCTCCGGATTTCTGTTTCACAGTAGATAGAGAATAAGCATCCTTGGGTTGCTCCACATGAATGCGGAACTGGCTAATGAACTTTTCTTTCAACATCTCTCATGAGCTGATAGATCCTTGGGGTAGATGGCAGAACCAGGAGGTAGCCAGGTCTGCTAGGAATAGCGGAAAGCATTTACACAACACTCCTTCCGTTGCTCCGCTCATGAGCATATGCTGTGTGTATCTCTACAAGTGTACAACGGGGTCGGAAGTTCCCTTGTACGGTTCCATCGTCGGCATTTTCCATTCTCGAGGGGTGATGGCGGTTTCGATGTCGCGGGTGAAAGGGCTGGTTACCCTAGCGCCTATCCCTCGATCCCTTTGCTCTCGTCGGACGCATTCCCTGAATAATCGTGCCATTCTTTCATCAGAATTTGGAGCGGACAAAAATGAGCTTGGTTCTTCCCTACGGGATCGATCTCGTCCAGATGACCTGTACGGATGGTATTGTCTATCACTTCTGACGTTATCCAGTGGCTGTCTTTGGCTGCTCGGATGCATGCTAGGACCAGCTACAGTTGGCCCCTGCCTTGATCTTCCCCTGTGGGGTTCTGTTTCGAGCATTTCCATGGGTTCAACTTCGGGCTGGGTTCTAGCTTGGCTCCGTTCAGCGGGGTTTCTATGATTAGGTGGCATGACTGGCTCAGCTACATCCGACCCTCGCCTGGTGCCTCCCCCATTGGGTTCGGTTTCAAGCGCTTCCTCGAGTCGGAGTTCGGGCTGAGTCCGGGCGCGACCCCTATCATTGTTGTTCCTGTTGATAGCTTCTTCGAAGAGGGAAGACCTTTGTTGTCTCCAGGATCCTCCAGATTGGGACTCACCCCATGATTCAGTGTTGCGGTTGGATTCTTCGGCATCCCTCAAGCGTGACATGAGTTGGTTCACCAAAGCTTCTTGTTGGGATGCGAAGCGGTTAGTCACTTCAACCACAACTCTGTCTAGGTCTGCCCTTGTGATTGCTGCCGGTTGTTCCGCGGCAGGGGCTGTCGGAATTGCCTGATCTACATTTGGTACTGCTGTCGTAGTGGGATGGTTCTCTTGATCTGGATCCACTAGATCTGGAGCGCTGCTGATTGCAACGTTCTTTCCCTTGGTGGCGTCTTTTCTCGGCCTGGAAGTCATGTTTCCTAGGTAATGAAGGGTGCTATTGGGAAAGAAGGTTGAATGAGGGAAGCTGAAGCTTCGAGTTCCAAGTTCTCAGTGAAAGCACCAAAAATGTTTGCACAAAAAATGGACAAACACCTCCAAGTCGTATTATTTAGTTGATTTTATGTGGTTTTCAATGATTTGAGTGACTTATGCAAATATGTAAAAAGCAGGGACTGAACTGTAAAAGACACACAGATTTATAGTGGTTCGGCCAGAACGTGCCTACGTCCACTTTATATGTTATTCTCTCTTTTCTTTCAGATTACAAGTACAAAGCTTTGTATACAAGTATATGAAAGTTGTTTGAAAGTTCCTTCCGTGCTTGAGCTCTCAAACTTGTCTGCCATTGTTGTACCCCTGCCCCTCTATTTATAGAGTGAGGCTGGGGGCAGGGGTCCTGGATGTATATAGCTGCCAGTGGGCCTGGGCTGATGCAATCTGGTCTGGCAGTGTTGATCCGGTATGCTCTGGTTTGGCGGAGAGTGGATGGAGTTTGGTCCGGTTATAGAGGAGCTTGGAGGCATGTTGGTTCGGCGGAGCTTGGAGGCGTGTTGGTTCGGCGATTGGCGAAGAAGTCTGGTTCAGTGGCATGTGGTTCGGCAGTGGATGGACCGGTGTTTGGTTCGGCAATTAGTGGGAGGGGTTTGGTTCGGCAGGGCTATGTGGTGTTTGGACCGGCGATGGATGTTCGTGGGATGTTGATTCGGTGGTAGGCGAAGTGTGTTCGTTCGGTCCGGTGATGGTTTGGACTGGTGATGGTGGGATTACGTGTCGGTCTTTGGCTCGGTAGTATCTGTAGTTCGACTAGGAATTGGTTCGGTGAAAACACCCCCCAACAAAGTCAAAATAAGAAGAATAGAAATATTACTGTAATGGCTTCAGAGATGTCACAGGATTTTCATCCAAGTGTACAACATGGATATAACTATTTACAAGGTTTCAAATAATTTGAAATACCAATCTTAATCATTTTAGTTAAAATAAATCCGAAGTTTAAATTTAAAACTTAAACCTTTTAAATAATTCAATTCCAATAAATAATCCAAATTTAAGAAATTATATGGGTATATGTAATTTCAACCAGTATCCAAAATCAAAATTTCCAAATCAATGGAAACCACTTAGGTTATCATTTCAATTCATAGTGATAATAGAGATATATACATAAATAAACATCCAATCATCCAAAATGTTAACCAATAACATCCATCACAATCCAACATCCAAATCAGCCAATAAATTGCAACAATCAATTGATTATCATTATCAGGTGTTTAACTAGCAATTTATATTCAATATTAATTAAATATCAATTCAATTCAATATAAATTCAAATGTAACTTAAATGACAATTTAAAAATACCAAATAACAATCAATAAATTTCTAATCACATCATAAATTTAATTTAACTAACATGAGATAATTTAGTATTCGTGAGTGGGTCAAAACATTCACCTTTGATATTTAGAACGGAAAAATCCAAAAAAAACATGTCTTTCCAATAGTCTCCAAACTCGCCCAAACCTATTTCATGTCGTCAAGAATTCCAATACGAGTCCAACGGAAGAAACTACGCATGTATCAGAGCTCGTGTATGGAAGATATTCTGGTTATAAGGATATATAAAAAAATATGTACACATTTAATTATTAAAATAAAAACTTTAATAACTCACATTTTCAAATTTGATGTACCCAAAACAAAGACAAGAAGTAGAAAGCCAAAATCACGAAAGCCGATTCTCATTGTTCAATTTTTTTGAAGGCTTCTTGCAAAAGAAGGCTAGGCGATGAGGAAAGGTGTGGATGTGGTTGAGGAAGAAATAGATGCTCACGCTTTTTTTTTTTTTTAACATAGCTTCAGTTAAAATGAATTGGTAGTAACTAAGTGGAGGTATAAAGCTATGTTGACATTGTGACTTTAAGGAGAAAAAAAATAGAGGCCCCGATGTTTGAAAAATAATAAAGTTCTATGGGAAATAATGAGATATGATATGAAACAAAAGAAGAAAAGGAAAGTAACAAACGAAATAGGTATGGAAAGGACAAATAAAATGAAGCTATATGATCTAAGCAAATGCTTTGGGTAATAAAATAAACAAAACGGAAGAATGAGAAAGGATGTGGATTCACGTTTCAACTACAACAGAAAATTGCAATAAAACCAAAATGTGGAAATAGTGGTAGGTGTATTGAATAATAAAGAAATGAAAGGAACACTTAGTATCTAATTAATTGCATGTTCCACTCAATGAAATATATTAACACCAAATATATTTTTTTAACACCCGTTTAAACATAATTAACAAGCAATAAATAAATTTGAATACAACAACCAATGTGTCGTTACACAAAATAATAGATGACCGTTACACAAAATAAAAGATGATCCGGAACAGAAATTCAAGTTTTTTTTTCAAAATAAATTTTTTCTCAGAGCGCAATCATTGAACCTAAAAAGTTAGTTTAATTTAAACTTCAAGATTAGTGTTAAAATCACTTATATACAACCTCAAATTGATATTTTATGGCTGTAAAATATTGTTTTAAATTCATTTTTTTCTTCTTTTTATAAAATTATTTTTACCTTCAAAATGAAAATGTTTGTTTTATTTTCATTAAAACATTCCTTTTATTTTGACAACGATGTATGTCCCTTTCGTTAAATCCATTAATTAAAATTAATGATTCTTTTTTTTATACTTTTAAATTCAAAGATTCCAAATCGACATAATTATAATTAATTTTAAAATTACACTTTAAAACGGATCCTAACAAACGTACATTCTTTTATTAAACGCCGTTATTGACAAGCACCATTGTCCAAGTGGTTAATTGATTCGGCTTTGGTGCAAGAGGTCACAAGTTCGAAACTTGCTTTCGAACGTTTATTGACATGGGATATGTTATCCCAATGATTTGTTGTATATAAAGTACCATTTTCAAAAAAAAAAAAAAAAAAAAAAACGCCGTTATTTCGAATAAATTATCTTTCCCAATAATTGAAAGATTCCAAGTCAAATTAACAGTAATAAATTCATTAATTAATTTAATAAACAAGGAATGGCTACCAAGCCCCTAGAATTGGAAGATAATGGAAGAAAAGTCCCTACCGAAAAGGTTATGAAAATATGGTCCCTATTTTTAGTGTTTGAATAATTTATGCCATTTTTGACCCTGATTCAATGCGGGCCGATTTTCTAGGAAGGGACAATTTGGTAAAATATAACAAAACAGGGACCTAATTTATATGGGTTAATTAATAGGGAATTTTTATGCACGAGCTTTGATAATAGGGACCTTTAGTCCATAACCCCTAATTTAAATTCTAATATTATATTTATTTTGATGTTCATCTTACTATTCAATCAATTATCATCGTATGGATATACTTAACGTTGGTTTACAATTTCATTACCTCGATCTTCTATAGTTATCACTTTAATTCATATTAACTGCAATAAGTAATTAGATTAATTGCAATTGATTTTCAATTTAATTTCAATGGATTAAATAAAAAGTGATAAATGACAAATGTTACCTTTTACTTACTTAATCACATTTATATGTTTATTATAAAAAACAAATGTTATGAATACTTAAACAACCCTGATTATACTCAATTTTCCTTTAATTTCATATAATTTCCCCTTTTTTATATAATATTTAATTCATTTCCTTATTTCAACTTTTCACCAAATAAATTTACAATTATTTCAATTACTGACATTCAATTCCAACATTAAACCCAACATTCAATTGTCATAATTCCGTTAGTTACCCATCCAATATTCAAACGGATAAATTAATGAGAAAGTATTTAATATAATCGTTTATAATAATAATTCATACCCACTATTTTATTCTTTACAACCAAGGGTTATAATTTGTTTATCCAAAAATGTTTTATATTCAATATTAACCTATTTCAATTAATTACAAACAAGTTCACCATTAACTACATCATTTTATTTATTTCATTATTTACAATTATAACCAAGTCAACCTACAATTTATTTCAAATGATTTGAAATTACATTAAATTGTTATCAACAGCATTCAAATAACATCACTGATTTCAGATTCAATATTAGTCAGTTCTAATTTATTACATATAATTTCAACAATTCAATGCATTTCCTTATTTATAGTTTATAACCAATTATACTTTAAAGCCGCTTCAATTAATTGGAATTACATTAAAATAGTTAGCAATTACCTTATATTAACATTACTAACATTACATTCTAGTTATTACCCTCATTATAACATCACAAATTTTAGTTTTCTTTCAATATAAAATTCTAAAATTTTATTTAATTAACATTTTAATTACCAAAATATACGTGTCGTTACGCTCTCTCCCACTCAAAACTTTTCGTCCTCGAAAAGGGAAAAGGAGGAAATAAGGAATCAATATATTTTATTCAAAGTATTCAATTTATAAATAATTAATTTTAACAAATAAGTGATTTAAATACAATTTACAATTAATAACAAGTAAATCTTCATATTCAAGTCTACCAAAATTTGAAAATATTTCACTTTTCACAAAATTTCTAAGTTTAAAATTCACGGAAATTTCGGTAGAGTCTCCTTTGTACGGAGAGGTCAGGGAGAAATGATAATATCAATAATTACCATATATATATGCATCATATTTCAAAAATAAACATCCCAAATCATGGAAAACAATATAATATCGCTAGAAACTCGTAATCCGAATACGGCCCTATTTGTCGGGCAAACAATGCTTAATATATGAAACCAAAAGCGGTAGCTATTGCTTCCATGTACCTGTACTTGGCTTATAAAATCCAAAAAAGTTAATAATTATGTGAAAAGAGATATATTTAAGTTTTTTCAATTAATAAACAACAAATCAACACAACATAATAATAGTCACATGCAAACAAACATCACGACCACCATATGTAACAGAGGAATCAATCATACGTCCACAGCAATCAAACTAATGATTTTTTCAGTTTTAGAAACTTTTAATCGTACAAGATGATAAATAAACTATTATGTGTACCCTATTCTCAATAGCCTTATATAATTTCTTGATAGATTATCTATACATCCTTATACAGTTAGAAGTATCCTTTCCTAACATCCCATAAGCAAGAATAACCAATAATTTCAACGCAATATTTAAGTTTATTCAATTGGTTTCTTTTTACATCATTACTGCTCATTTTTTCATATAATGTCCTTTTCTTTTTCTTTCATTTACATAACTTGTGTTCATAACATTTCTTGTACATCAAAATTTTTATTTAGAAATAATTTTATTGAAAACTTCTATTACTTAAGTTTTACTTGTATAATATTATATTTCATATTCTGTTAACATATTAACTTATTAAACATTTTTGGTAAGTTATATATATATTTTAGGAATTGAATTGAATATTACATAAGTTTTTGGTATTCATCCTTGAAGAGAAAGAAATATTTCAATATATCTAAAAATTCAATTAAAACATTTAACCTCATTCACTTAATAAGGATATAAGATATACTTAAAACATCTTCATAGCATTATGCAAGAATTTTCCAAAATTTTAAACAATGTTAGAAGTTTATATCAATACATTATGATGAGCCCCTTTTTTCTATAAAGTTCCTTAAATCCGATAATTTATTAGACACATATTTTAAAATAAGTATAACCCTAGATTATTAAACTGAAACTAATAGAATACTCAAATCTTACATTAAATATCCAAATCAAAGTATAAAATTTCATATCTTTATAATTAATTTTACACACTTGTTTAAAATGAATATTCAAATCATGGAAAAACATTTATTATGGTTTAATAAAAAGAATTCAAATAGTGAATAAACCTATAAATTTACTATTAGTGCTTCGAAATTAAGTAAATATTTCAAACCATAGTTCCAAAATAGAGAATCAAATTTATTAGTAAGTACATTACTATAAACAAACTTCGCAAATCATTTTTTCCCCATTTATATAATATCTTTAAATTATACATTCAAAGAAACTTATATAAATTTTACTTGAAATATTCATTTGAAATCTTCATTTGCAAATCATCGTGTTTAATACTTTACAGAAAAAATTCATCTGTAAAATTTCTTTATTCATTTATAAATAACACTTAAGTTTATTTAAATAACATCTTTATAAATATATGTAACTATTTGAAAACAATTATTTACATCACTACTTATGTTTAAAAAGAAGTTATTGAAAACCTTAAATCCATTATTTATAAATTTTATTAGTTTTAAATCTCAAAACACTTTTAAACATCATTAATAAATCAATAATCATTAACTTTAAATAAGTAATTAATAACTTCTCATAATATTTACAACACTAGTGATTTACTATTAAACCATGTTGTACATAAATAACAATATTTTAAACATTTTTAAAGCCTTTAGAAATGAAAAAAAATGACCAAAATATTATTTATATAATACTTTATCAAAATACTTTTATAACTCGATGTTTTAACAAGTTTATCCTCGTTCTTGCAGACTTTGATCGTACGTTGATCAGGCGTAAGACTAGAAATCTCCAAGTATTTAGTAGACCTGTTTCAACACCCAGTAAAAAATAACTAAAAAATAGGTATGAGAAGTACCGTTCAAAATCTAATGTCAAATGATGATGTTACGATAGTAGTGACCCGCTGCTGATCCAGTGTTTACGCAATGACACAAAAGTTTCCATAAAATCCTTCCACCTTCCGGATTCTAGAAAAATATCGTAGACATTTCGTAAACAAAAGACCATCGACCCCTACTGCAAGGGTAACTGATGATTCAATGATTTATGCAATGGATGCACTTCCTTCCTGGAAGATCCATAAATAATAGATCTCAGGATCGAAAGCGCCTCCATTGGGTAAACTAAAGAACCATTTATCCAGAAAAAAATCAACGAACTCATGAGTTTATGTCTGGACAACCATATCGGTTCGAATCCATTTCTAAATTCACCCAAGTATATTAGGGTTTATCAGTCGAATCCATTCCTGGATTCCCCAAGTCCATCTGGATCGAAGATTATTATACTATACTTCTTCGCGGAGGGTACTTCTCCATACCTTTTACTTCAAAATACTAACATACCATATATATAGTACCCTTTCAAAATCATAGCTTCAAATATCGCACTTATATAGATTTCGTTATATATAAGATTTCATTTCTGATAGAGTACTTTCCAAAATCAATAATCTCGAATATATCAAATCATTCTTATATAAATTCCATTATATATAAGATTTATCTTTTCAGGTCAAATACCTTCCAAAATCAACAGTTTTCAAAATCACTTTATACTTATATAAAGTCCTTCTACAAGAATCCAAAATTTTCTCAAAATCAATTACGCTGCATGAAGAGCCATATAGGATTGAACATCTTTACTTTATAAAAGGTTCTGAATTTAGAATATTTTGTATAAAATAGTTTTGTAAAATAGTTTTGTATATAAAATAGTTTGTGTATAAAATAGTTTGTAGAATAGACTATAAGATAATTTTTATAAGTACAATAGTTTTTATATACAATTGTCTGAAAAATAGTTTGCAAGATACTTTTGTAAATAAGATAGTTTGTAAAATAGTTTTGTAAATAAAATAGAATAAAATAGTTTGTACAAGAAAATTAAAAGGAAATAGTTTTGTAAAATGGTTTTAAATTAATAGTAGTTTTGCATAAAAAAATTCCAATTTAAATTACAAAGATATCCAACCCAACAACTTTCAATTTCAACATAAAAAAATATCAATAATATTAGAACATAAGATGTACACATGTCATCATTTTACAAACCACATTCGATCACTCGCTTGATCACATAAGTTCGTTTCAAACTAGTACTGTCCATTCGACTTCCCAAACGCAGACTTCGATATGGTTTCTTGATTAGAAACCATCATTCTCCTTGCAATATACGTAAATCTGGATCAAATTGATTATATAAATAAAACAATATACGTACAACTTACATATTTACTCCAATATGTCTCACTACAATTACATTTTCAATTTAACCTCACTATAAATCTCATTTATTAACACAAATATCACTTCATACATAAATATTTGTTTTACATAATTTTTCCATTTAATATAGAACATTAATATATTCATTCTCAAACATTGCTTATATTTCTTTTCATTTTACATTACATTCATTTTCACATGAAATAGTACTCATTTGATACTAAATTTATTTGTGAATCATTTCATAAGAAATTTTCTTAAGTTTATAATCAATTTATAAAGTCTTAACTCCTTTTTATAAGACATTACTCGAGTTTAAAGTTATTACACTTTAATTATAACCACTTATTGCAACATCAATTTATTTGATAAACAATTTACAAGTCATGACCTTATTTATAATCATTTCACTTTTAGTTCATATTTGTTTATCCAATTAGTTTCCCTTTCTCTTTTCAACAAATTAAGGTTATCAAATTGTAACGACCCGTCATTTCATACCATTCAAATCGACAATAATCCACACATGTCAGACTTGAATGATGCAAAATAACAGATTGTAAATAAATTTAGAGCAAATGAAATCAAATACACAGAATCACAGACACAGAACAATCAGAATAACTCGCAGCGGAGTATAACAATAACATAGTAGTTCATGAAGTTACTATAACAGAGTCTCAACCCAAATACATAATAATAGTTTGAAACAACATAATAGAAATCCCAAATACATAGAAGTTCACTAATGCATGAGATAAACTAGAACAGCTGAAAACAAAAATATATATAAATGTGGATAGGCAGAAACTCCAACAAAGACCAGCTCCAGAAAGAGAATCCAAAGCTGTGATTACTCAGGCTGACCCGAGCTAAAGCAGAACATAAACCACTCGAGTCAGGACAATATATACTTATATAATGTAAACCAACTCAAGTGAACTGTAATAAGGTACAAGTAACTTAAAAGATGCCTAGGACCGCCCATCCTCTAAGGATCCGTCAAACTATTTACTATATAGTAATATTGCGCTATTATAATAATGTCTACAGTAAAATAAACTTACTTTTAAATAGCGTTCCGGGCTACCCATATCACCCTTCACACATAATAGTCTCATTAGTCCATCCAGTATCAGCATATCTCCAGATCGAGAGACTATCCTAAATACTCCATGGGCTACGGGAGGAAAAAAACTCATAGTAAAGACTTGGTATGGTAGGTGACACGGCACACAAGGCAATGACAGGGTAGATATACCAATTACGCACACGAGCTGGTGGTAATGCAGCAGCCACATACGCCCACCTCGGAACACACTCTCGTATCAAAATCGGAGGATGGCCATCTAATCAATCACAAGTAAGAGTATAGTATCGAAGGAATGCGTCCGTCCAGAGGAGCTACCCCTTTTGGCCCGAGATCGCTCCTGTTTTAGCCACCTTAAGCCAACTCACCACGTAATATACCACAAGAACGTCGCCACCATCCTACTTCATTCTGAAAACTCCACCATGTACACAGTTGTTAAAGTGGTTTTCGGTATCGATAGAGAGTATGACCATATCTGATCCCGGTCTCTTTAACAACCAATCGTGATTATAACCCGTAGTTATAATTTAAAAATCATAGTTTATACTTCAAAATAAAATATCATTTCAAATTCAAATCTTTATCAAAATAAAGATTTAAACATTTCCGTACCATTTCAATATATCAATATATCATATCTTTCAAAATTCATTTCAAATCATTATTTGAATTCAAATCCAAATATACACATTTAAATATCCTTTTAATTCAAAGATATCATTCATTATCCTTTTTAATTCAAAGATATCATTCATTTGTTATCATTTCAAATCACCTTTTAATTAGTTTATATTTTAATCAAAATAATTCATTTAAACCTATTAAAAGTGAAATCATTATATTTACAATCAAATATTCAGTTCCCAAAATTTTAGACAAATTCTGAGCTCATTTATTTAAATCAAAACCTCAAACATTCATTTCAGCCTACGGCAACACTTATCAAGTGCTACTGTAGCCCTTTATTCAGTTTCAGATTTTAATTATCTTTCTGCTATTGCAGCACTTACCAAGTGCTGTAATACCACTTAGTTATAATTCATACATAGTTCATTTGTATCAACCATCGTAATTACAAAGCGCTGTAATATCATTTACGTTAGAAATAATAGCATTTCAAAATACTGTTAATTACATTTCCAATATTCAATATAATTTCACAAACAATTAATATTTTTTATTTTAATCATTTTAAACTTATAAAATCATATAATTTCACTTTTAAAACAATCATTTAAAAATCCTTATATTCATGATTTTATAAGGTTAAATTTCCATTCAAAATCAATATTTAATAATAATTCACATATTAAATTCACACATTCAATTTCAATTCTTTATAATTAAATTTTAACCTAACATTTAAGTTTACATTTTCAAATATAACTCATTTTCGTTTTATTTACTTAACTTAAAATTTTCACTTTTAAACAAAATTCACAAATTTCCAAATTTTTTTTGGCAAGGCCGACGGGGTTGGATGGTCCCCGACCATTTTATTGCAGCACCAATAAGATTACAACACAAACTACAGAGAGCAAGCTCTAAGAAAACGGAGGAAAACAAAGCGCTACAAATTTCCAATTTAAGTTACATTTCAAAATTCAACTCAAACATTCATTCATTTAACATTTTAACTTTATTCAAAAAATCATTAACATATTATAAAAATCATTTTAAATTCATTAAAATTTAAAATATCCTAAATTTATCATATTTCATATTTAATTTAAATTCCATTTATCACCAAATTATAATTTCCAAAATAACTTACATTTCAGATTTTCTAGCTTTTCCATTAATTTGTTTCCTTATAAATTTTCCAAAAATCAATAATACTTTACAAAAAATCATTTTTAATTAAATTTAAATCAAAATATTATAATATTTACATTTCTAAAATATTTTAAAATTTTTAGAAAAACATATTTAACTACGTGTTTGTATTTAATTTTCTAGCCTAGGTAAAGTGATACGGGTAATATATCATTTCAACCTGGAATTTACAAAGAAAATCGGGTTTTATCATTTCAAACCCGCAGTCCGAAGTAAATGAAAATAATTGAAAATGATTCAGGCCTATCATTTCAGCCCATAATGATTTTCCCTTATTCTAAAGTCCGTTCGGGTATGTATCATTTCAACCCATAGTGATTCCAATCTAAAGGGAACTTGTAGTGTGATAAACTGATATAAATAACAGAATATCATAATATAACAATAACAAATGTTATAATAGGTGTTTAAGCATGGGCAAACATCATATGGTCATAATATGGCTGATATAATATGGCGATGCATTTTACAGATTCAAATGAAATCAGTTTATAAGTTATATAAGTATAAACTGTCTGGTGGGAATAACACACCGGTATAAGCTGGAGTTATCAACAAACGAATGCATAACTGAGATCCACAAAAGCATGATAACACGACAAAGATTCGAGTTTGCGAGAGCCAAAGATTTATTGCCTTGAACACATTTCAAACAAAACAATATAACTAACATAAGTTTCAACCCAAAATACGATTAAACAATGGTAGAAATGAATGCATAAATCATCTCCAAACCACTTGCACTTGCCTTCTAGAACATATGCCTCAGCCCTAGGTTGGAAAGGCACTGCTAAAGCAAGGATTAGGATCTGGTTTGGGTTCATAAGAGGTCGGCCTACATGGGTTAAATGGTGCAAAGGTGTGCATGAACTAGAATACACAAAACAAGGCCACTACAAGTGGTTTCAAGGCCTAAATAGTCTCGGCCAAAACAATGGTGGGAACGACCATCTCTGTAGAGGACTGAAGGATGGTATGGCAATGGGTTTCAGGTCATCTATGGGTGGTGGAGGTGGAGTAGGCGGCGGCCAAGGGAAGGTTGAAGGTGATGAAGATCATATGTGGCTAGGCTATGGGTTTCAAGTGGAGTTTGTGCAAATAAGATGGATTAGGTCAACTATAGTGCACGACCAATGGCTTGGGGCTGACTGGAGGAGGTGGCGGGTGGTTCACGTGATGGAGGAGGCGGCCATGGTGAAGGAGGAGCAAGGGGCTGAGCATATAGGTGAAGGAAATGCAAAGAACATAAGAAAAACAAGAAAATTTGAGTAGAAAGAAGAAAGATTTTACGCAAATTTCTTTGCTTCAGAAGTGGACAAATATTTGTGAGTTGAGAAACCCTTTGATACGTGAAAATGAAGAAAAGAAGAGGCGGAAGCAATGAGAAAAGTCGGCCAAAGAAATGAATGCAAGAGTTGGTTGAAATTGAAAAGACAAGAATACAAAAGGACTAAGGCAAATAAAGAGTCACAAAACCTTTCAAATTTCTCTTATTTCTTTCTAAATTTTATATAACTGAAATATATAAATAATTTCAAATAAAATACGAAAATTTAGTAAATAAACAAAAATAAATAAATGAATATTAATTATATATAATTAAATTAAGAAAATAACAAAGAAAATGTAAACTAGTCTTGAAAAATTGAAAATAAATGGAACAAACTTTGAAATTTTTTTATGTACTTGAAAAATATTTATAAATAAAGATAATAACACAAAATAAAAATGCACTCACAAAAATAAATAAATAAATTTTAATTAAATATAATTTAAATGAAGAAAATAGCAAAGGAAACAGAATCTAGGCTTTAAAATTTGAAAATAAATTCAATAAGCTTTAGAAAAATTCAATCATCACTTTAAAAATATTTAAAAGAGAAAAATATATGTAACACAACATATAATACAAATTTGAATAAGATATGACAAATAAAAAGATTATTTATATAATTTAAAATAAACAATATTGTTAAATAAAACAATTTACACCCAATATTAAAAAAAACATAATCTTCACAATATAGCTCCGATTTCAACGAAACGAAAAGCAGTATTCTCAAAATTTAATCTATTTTCATAATAAAATATAAAATTCAAAAATTTAAATATTTAAATTTAATATTTAAAAGTCAAAGTTTGACCATATTGACCAAAAATTCAATTTCTTGAAAATATTCAATTTTATTCAAGTTTGGAAATATAATTCACATAATAATCAAAATTTATATTTAAATAACAAAATTTATTCATTTAAATAAATAAAATAAAGTTTTCAAATCAGGAAATTCAAATTAAAAGAAATAAAATATACAATAAAATAATCCTAAAATATAGGGTTGTTACACTCTCCCCCACTCAAAACTTTTCATCCCCGAAAAGGAATGAAGTACGGGAAACATAGAAAAAATAGAATAATTGAATGACAAGGAAAAGAAAAAGAAAAAGAAAAAGAAAGAAAGATTTCCATTGATCGCAGCGATCATGACTGGATCAACCGAAATTCCATTACTAGAAGCAATTTGTCCAAGGAATCGGACTTCATCTTTCCAGCAATGGCATTTGGAAAATTTATTTAGCACAGCACGAAAACAAGATTCATCAAATCAACAAAAAAAGAAAGAGCATTAGTCAAACCAAAAGGCATGACTAACCATTTATAGAACCCATTCCCAGAGTTCCAGGAATAAGATCTGTACAAAAAGAAATTCCCCGTTTAGGAGGTAAAGCAGTGACTTTACCAATATATCGGGATAGAATCTGACTACAGGAGTCAAATGAAGACCACCACTAAAGCAATGATCAGAATAGAAAAGTTGCACATGCTTACAAATCCTATTAAGGTTTGCGGAGCCCCAATTGGATTTGAAACACATAAAAGAGCAAAAGCAAACTCGGGAGAAAGGAGATACTCAAACTTATCACATAAATCAACAGAAATAAGACTATGGAAAACTCTAGTATCAAATAAAACATGAATATGATACAGAAATAAAGAAAGGTTGCACTGAAGAGTACCTTGGTCATCACTAGGAGTAGGAGCAGGAGCAGGACTCTTAGAAGTAAGGTTCTCATAACGGATAGCCATATCCATAAGCTGGGTGAAAGTTCCATGGACATGAGAAATGAGATGATCATAATACTCGAGACAAGCACCAGATATGAACTTCTCGTTCTTTTTGAGAGGAGTGTCAATCAGGCTAGGACCGAACTTAGAAAGTTCATTGAACTTCCTCTCATACTCAGCAAAAGACATGGCACTCTGCTTGAGATCCATAAATTCACGATAAAGCTGAGATTTCCCGGCTTCGGCATCCATTTTACCACAAAAGCTTCTTTAGAAAGATGATAGATAAACTTAGAAAAGCACAAAAAGATAGAAAAACAGAATTCAAAGAAACACGAGAAGATACCTAAACTACTCCCAAGTAATATTAGCTTCGACGGTGTTAGCCATGACAGACTCCCACCAAACTAGAGCAGACTCATGCAACTGCCAAGCTGCTAACTGACGCTTCTGGGCATCAGTAATCTCAAGACCAGTAAATATCCTCTCAAGATTCTGCAACCATTGTTGAGCCTCAATGATACTCTTGGAACCGGTGAATGGGGTTCCACCAAGTTGAGTGAATTCCTTACAGAGAACAGTGAATCTAACAGGAGCAACTAGCTGAGGAGCTGGGGTAATACTACGACCCCTACCTCTGGCATTTCCTCGATTCATCCTGAAAAATCAAGGATGAATTTAGGACAAGATAAAGATAAGCCAAAGATAAATCAAGATAAGACAAGAGAATTCACTTGGATGAATATCCTAAAGAAAGAAAAATCTAACAAGGTAGATATGAAAGGAAGAAAGTTGGAAAACATTTGGAAATTCCTTTAAAACAAGAAAATTTTTATATATCAAAATAATCTTTGAAAACCTTTTGAAAAACATTTTAAAAATCATTTTAAAAAATCATTTTATACTTTGAAAATACGTCACTCACAAAGAAAGTGATTCTGAGATTGATTTCACTCATTCGAGGGTCCTATCTCTAATGAGTTTTTGCTCCTCAGGCAATGGTTTTCCAAAAACCAAAGCTCTAATACCAAATGTAACGACCTGTCATTTCGTACCATTCAAATCTGTTGAATATGCGCTTATATGATTTTTGTTTGATGATAATAAACATATATACGTTCGTTTAAATGTATTTGATAATATACTATTTATTTTCACAGATTAAATAAATATTTGCTGAATAAAAATAAATAACACAGTTTTTGAATTCAAACGAATATTTTATTCAAACAAATATTTATTACAACTTTGATAGTACAATCTCAAGCTCTCACTATACATATACAATTTTGACTACAATACATGACATTTCACTATTTTACATCAGCACCTCACTACATATCACTCACACTCGTATTTATCTTCAACTGCATTCAAGTTTGAATCCAGCATCTGAGCGATCTGCAAAAATATAAACTAACGCAGTAAAATTGAAAATAAAATATTTTTGCGATATAAAATAAAACGTGAATTTTAAAAATGGTATTTGCCTCAGTTATTTGGGTTGTTCGTCTTCATTTATATTTGAATTCATCATACACGAACAACTTGTGGCATACACAGTATATTACTGTATATGCCACAAGGCCGTGCACGCCGATATATACACTTGATTGTTTTACAGGGACAGGTGCGCACAGGTCAAACCCAAATGAAAAACCGGGTTCAACTCACGTGCAATAACATTGAAAATCACGACATAAGCACAAGGTCAAATCCGAGTTTTGAAACTGGATTCAACACAAGGCGACATGACATGAATGCTATGTTCAAACATGACACAGCCTCAAACCAACATGATGACAATGCAAGCAAGAACAACAGAGTTTCAAAAATCCAATGCTCAACATCATATGAACCCAAATCAACTCTACTGGACAATACAAGGAAATGAAAAGACTAAGCAATGCTCAAGATCAACACAAGACAGAGTAAATGTACATGCTACAGCAACAATGGACCCAACATCAAAGACACGGCAGTAACAAGATCAAGTCCAACTTCACACAAGGAATGAACACAAACAACTACAAAATCATCAAGCTACAGACTCAAGCGAATGCAACAACATGTCAACTGCAATGACACAACAACTACAGGCAGTGAATGAAGAGTAGTCAACAGGTGAAAGTGATTGAACAAGAGAACATTGTTGTACAAGGCAACCAGAGTAGACGCATATATGCAACATGAACATTTAAATGAATACACGAACCAGAATACACAGTGGCAACCACAAGATGAAGAAAAACTAAAACAATGAAACTGACTCAAAGCACAAAAGTGCACAGCAACCATCAAGTACAAGCAGTGGCACATGGATACAGCAATATGCAGAAGCAAGAACACTTGCAACAGTGATGCAGTGGCACATGACTATCACTGACTCCATTAATCAAGACACAGCAGTGATCAGATGAATCATGAAATGCAACATGTATGCACCAGTAAACCGAGCTAAATGCAAAACAGTGACAACTACCTAATGCTCAACTGGAACTATAATGAAGTCATAATCAAAACATGAATGAACACTTACACTTACAACATGCAAATGCATCAAAACAATGTCGAATACATGAACAAGTGTAGCATCTGTATCAAAGCAAATGTCGCAGACTCGAAGCATCAGTGGACACAAATAAACACAGTGACACAGTGCCACAGTGAACACAAGTCAAGGAGCAGTTTCAAAGTGTAGTGGTTGTTTATTTTTCGTGAAACCATGAGAATAAAATCAACAGAAATATGATCGGAGCTGAAGCCGTGGATAAGTTGGAACAAGTCAAAAACAAGTCGAAGTCAAACATCATTCAGCATCAAGCCGAAGCCTAGTCAATCAGCAAATCGAACCAAGTGAAGATTAACGGCGTATTGGTCAAGCAAATTGAACAAGTCACAGTTTAAAGCCGTGTTATTCAAGTAACATGAAATAGTCAGAATAAATCATCAAACATCAGAAATTAATCGAACGGCCGAGGTGAATAATATGACAAATTCAAATAGAGAATATATGACGCAAATCTAGGGTTACAAACCCTATATAAACCACGAATCATCATCGGCAATGAATTGGAGTTCAATCAAGCATAACAGTATAGCATAAACGAAAATCACATACCGAATCGAAGTCGAACTCCATCAACATCGAAGCAGCCGCATAAGCAACGAAGAATCAATCGATCAAGGCGACACGCAAAACATCACTGGATCGATCGAATTAAAGGCGGCAATTTTACAAGCCCTAATTTCCAGAGCAGAGAGAACGAAAGCCCCAATTTTACAAGCCCTAATCTCATAAAGAAGAAAACAACGACCGACATTATTCTCAAGCAAAAAAAAAAGGGGAACCAGGCCGATAAAATAAAAAGGAGAAAGGGGACGCAAACTTTTAATTTTTGGGCCGATTCTAATTTGGGCTTACTTGTTTTTAAATTAGGGTTATTTTGTTTTAATTTGTTTTTAATTTGTATTTTCCTCTTTAAACCGTTTAATTTTCTAGTCGTGTGACTAGGGTACAAGCTGCGGTGTGTAGCTTGAGAATTCGCAACTCGGTAGTTGAGTTGTGGCAGGGTTTTGAGCGTAGAGTTAGATTAGTCAATAGCGGTGTATAGCGAGTTTACGTGTGTAAGCGAGGGACTATCTAATTTCTAGTAGAAACCTTGGGGGCAGCACGTAGGCAGGGTTTTGCCGAAGCTGGGTAAATTCTGTGTTGTTCTGTTTTATTCTGTTATTTATATTCTGCGATATCTGTGCTGCTATTCTGTGATCTGAATTGAAATTAATTTATAAGCTTCCGCGATTAATTTTAATAATTAACACCATCACCCTATTCACCCCCCCTCTAGGGTGAAATCGATCCTACAAGTGTTATCGGAGCTAGGAATAGAAGTCAACATCTGTTTTAAAAATTCAATTTTTTTTGAAAAAAATCAGTTTTTGTTTTTAAAAATTTGAATTTTTAAAATGGATTCTTTTAATAATGCTTTTGCAGAAGGTCAATCCATAGTTAGACCACCAATGTTCAATGGTGAATATGCTTATTGGAAAAATAGAATGCAAATTTTTCTGAAAACCATTGACGCTTGGAATATTGTTGAGACAGGTTATAGAATACCAACTATAACTGTAGATAATCAGGAAATAGAGAAACCAAAGGAACAATGGACAGAATTAGAAAATAAATTACAGAATACTAATGCCAAAGCTATGAATTCTATTATCTGTTCATTGGATCAATTTGAATTTAATCGTGTCTCACATTGTCTAACTGCGCAGGAAATATGGCACATACTAGAAGTGACTCACGAAGGAACATCTCAAGTCAAAGAATCTCGCCTTGCAATGCTAAGCAGCGAATACGAGAACTTCAAAATGGCGAAGGAAGAAAATGTCAAAGAGATGTACGGACGACTCTCCAATATCGTATACAAATCAAAAGCTCTCGGAAAAACATACACCGAATTAGAAATAGTCCGGAAAATCCTCAGAGTCCTTCCACGAAGCTTTGAAGCAAAAGTAACTGCCATACAAGAATCGAAAGATTTAAAACAACTTAAAGTTGAGGAACTCATCGGAAATCTCACCACTTATGAACTTGAAATGAAATTCAAAGAAGAGCGTGAAGGAGGTGACACTCAAAAGAAATCAATAGCTCTCAAAGGAACAACCGAAAGTGATGATGATAACGATGAAGATGATGGAGCAGCAGAATTGGAGCTGTTAATAAGGAAATTCAAAAAATGGAATCAAAAACATGGAAATTCAGCTCGAATTCAAAAAGCAAAAAGCAGAATAGCCAAAGCACTAGACTACTCAGAAAAACAAAAGTTTATTTGTTATAATTGCAACAAACCCGGCCATATCAAGCCCGATTGTCCACAAATTAAATCCAGCCATGGAAAGAAACAGAAAAAGAAAAGTTTTGCAGCCACTTGGGATGAAATAGACGAGAATGATCAAAGCACTGGCAGTGAAAGCGAAAAGGCAGAATTGTGTCTTCGAGGTGATACAACTGACAGTGACGATGACGAGCCAAGTGAGGTATCAAAACTTACCCATTCTGAGTTGCTTATATATTTTCATGAAGTAAACGGTTGTTTTGAACGACTTAGGGAAAAATACGCCAAACTTGAATCTCAAAAAGATACTTTGATAGAATGTAATAAACAACTTGACCAATTAGTTAAAACCTATCAAAGTAGAATCCCTAAGTGTGATAAGTGTCCAACATTCGAAGAGGAAATTAAAAAATCAGAAATCAATATAAAATCACTTGAAAATGAAATTTTGATTTTAAAGGAGAATGAAAATACTAGGAGAGAGAATTCTATTAAAAAGTGCACACAGTTGTTAAACGAAAATGAATCTCTCAAAACACAAGTCCAACAATTGTCAACGACTTTAGATAAATTTTCAAAAAGTGAAAAATCGTTGAATATGCTATTAGGAAAGCAAACTGTTAATACGGTTAGACAAGGACTTGGATATAATAATTCGAAGATTGTTGAAAGCAATATTAATCAAGTTAATTCTATGTGCACAATTTGTAGAAAATATGGACACAATCACAATAATTGTTGGTATAGACCCAAACATGTGAAAACTATATCAATTTGGGTTCCTAAAGGCACAAATATAAAATCTCTCAAAGTTAAACAAATTTGGGTGCCGAAGGGAACAATTATAAATAGTTTTGAGTCTTTACAAAATTGTTTTTCAAAATATTCTGCCACTAACAATCATGGACCTATAAAAACAAATAGGTCACATAAATCCTTTTCCGTGTAGGTGTGGTGGCAGGCTAAGGAACAACAATAGTGCTTTCTGGATTTTGGCTGTTCCAGAAACACAACGGGCGAAAAAACAAAGTGCCTTAGCCTAATATAAGGGTGACAGAATCACAATGAACAACGACGAGAAACATCGTAAAGGTAAAGACAGGTAAAAGTATATTTATTTGTACGATATATTAAATGTGATAATCTGTACCATTTTCTGAATAAAACCAGCCAATTATACGATGATGATATGATGATGATTTAATGATGATTTTGATTCTGACTTTATTCAAAATTGTTAGCCATTTATATTCTTATGCCAAAAACACTATAAAATTCTCTAGAATTACTTGATATATAAGTTTGAGAGAAAAATAGTGTTTTGATTGGATAATAATATTGTTGTTATAATATTTTTGGCTAAAACTATATTCATGTTTTGACACGGCCTCGATTTAAAATCCAAATGAATTCTATTTTAAAAATTGTAAAAAGGATTTTTAATTTTTTGAAAGTGTTGAAACTTTTAAGAAATTGCTTTGAAATAAAAATAATGTTTGATAGCTTCTAAAATTGACACTTTAATATATGTTTGATTGTTGACACGGTTTTTCATTTCAAATCCAAGAGAATTTCATTTAAAAATTTGTTGATAATAATCATGAGAAAATTTGTTGAAATTTCTTAATCTGGTCTTTGACATTAAACGAGTGAATTTTGAGTGAAATTTAAATTCAGATGCAGATTACACTGGTAATATGGTTGATAGAAAAATTATTAGTGTAACGTGATTAATTTTTGAAACATTCATTTGCTGCATCGTTTTTTTTTTCAAAGAAAATATCTGCATATTTTTCATTTCAAATAATTTTCAAATAGCAGAAAATTTTCTTTTAAAACCCCCTGGAGAAAATCATTTTTGACCATATTTTCAGATTATTCATTTTTGAAAAATTAATTTCATAATTATTTTTGAATTTGATTTTAAATGACTATTATGACTAATCTGACTCCCAAATGATTATCGAAAAGAAAAACAGTGATTGAAAAAGTGATGAGTGTTGATATTGATCATATATTATAACTCGAGAAAGTATAAATAGAAAATTTCTTTAGAAATTTAAACAAGAGTTATAAAACTTTTTGTTGGTACAAATTCCATAACCATCTCTATGTCTATCATATTTCTATCAACCATCATTCATCAAAATTCTATATAGTTTGTCGATATGTGGTACTTTAAACAGGAATCGTTCGTTTTTCATTTTCACATTTTTTTAAAAATAATAATAATAATAATAATAATAATAATAAATAAATAAATAAATAAATAAATACCAAAGTATTCACTCTCATTTAAAAGTCCTCACGGCTATGCATGGGTGAATTACTTGGAATTTGTTATGTGCTTCCATGCTCATTTAAAAGTCCTCACGGTTATGCATGTATGGAACGCATATCAAAAGTTGATTTTTAAAATAAACAAGTTGATTCTAATCCCATTTAAAAGTCCTCACGGTTATGCGTGGTTAGAAGATACTTGAATTCAATTTTTAAAAATAAAATTGGAATACTACTAATCTCATTTAAAAGTCCTAACGGTTATGCATGGTTAGTAGATATTCAAATTCCTGATATAAATATACCACAAATAGACACAACTGTATGGTTTTATATGATGACATCATTTCCATCATTCTAAAAGTGGAATATGCGCCTAACAAAATATTTATGATTTTTGTTTTATTTTTTATCGAAATTTAATATTTATATTCAATTGAGTTTTAAAGTTGAATTAATATCAATCACTTTATTTCTATTTTCTCTAACACTATAATTCTTTTGCTGATAACAAAAGGGGGAGAGAAAAGTTAAGATTTTGTCAAATAAAATCAAGCAAAGGTCAAATAATTTTCCATTTGCATCTAGGCTCATTTTTATTTGTATGCATATATGTAGGGGGAGTATTGTGTAGAGAGGAGCATTTAAATAGGGGGAGCAATTAGGATATAACTATGATCAAATACATTTAATATATTCAAAATCTTAAATATATGTTTGTTATCATCAAAAGGGGGAGATTGTTGAATATGCGCTTATATGATTTTTGTTTGATGATAATAAACATATATACATTCGTTTAAATGTATTTGATAATATACTATTTATTTTCACAGATTAAATAAATATTTGCTGAATAAAAATAAATAACACAGTTTTTGAATTCAAACGAATATTTTATTCAAACAAATATTTATTACAACTTTGATAGTACAATCTCAAGCTCTCACTATACATATACAATTTTGACTACAATACATGACATTTCACTATTTTACATCAGCACCTCACTACATATCACTCACACTCGTATTTATCTTCAACTGCATTCAAGTTTGAATCCAGCATCTGAGCGATCTGCAAAAATATAAACTAACGCAGTAAAATTGAAAATAAAATATTTTTGCGATATAAAATAAAACGTGAATTTTAAAAATGATATTTGCCTCAGTTATTTGGGTTGTTCGTCTTCATTTATATTTGAATTCATCATACACGAACAACTTGTGACATACACAGTATATTACTGTATATGCCACAAGGCCGTGCACGCCGATATATACACTTGATTGTTTTACAGGGACAGGTGCGCACAGGTCAAACCCAAATGAAAAACCGGGTTCAACTCACGTGCAATAACATTGAAAATCACGACATAAGCACAAGGTCAAATCCGAGTTTTGAAACTGGATTCAACACAAGGCGACATGACATGAATGCTATGTTCAAACATGACACAGCCTCAAACCAACATGATGACAATGCAAGCAAGAACAACAGAGTTTCAAAAATCCAATGCTCAACATCATATGAACCCAAATCAACTCTACTGGACAATACAAGGAAATGAAAAGACTGAGCAATGCTCAAGATCAACACAAGACAGAGTAAATGTACATGCTACAGCAACAATGGACCCAACATCAAAGACACGGCAGTAACAAGATCAAGTCCAACTTCACACAAGGAATGAACACAAACAACTACAAAATCATCAAGCTACAGACTCAAGCGAATGCAACAACATGTCAACTGCAATGACACAACAACTACAGGCAGTGAATGAAGAGTAGTCAACAGGTGAAAGTGATTGAACAAGAGAACATTGTTGTACAAGGCAACCAGAGTAGACGCATATATGCAACATGAACATTTAAATGAATACACGAACCAGAATACACAGTGGCAACCACAAGATGAAGAAAAACTAAAACAATGAAACTGACTCAAAGCACAAAAGTGCACAGCAACCATCAAGTACAAGCAGTGGCACATGGATACAGCAATATGCAGAAGCAAGAACACTTGCAACAGTGATGCAGTGGCACATGACTATCACTGACTCCATTAATCAAGACACAGCAGTGATCAGATGAATCATGAAATGCAACATGTATGCACCAGTAAACCGAGCTAAATGCAAAACAGTGACAACTACCTAATGCTCAACTGGAACTATAATGAAGTCATAATCAAAACATGAATGAACACTTACACTTACAACATGCAAATGCATCAAAACAATGTCGAATACATGAACAAGTGTAGCATCTGTATCAAAGCAAATGTCGCAGACTCGAAGCATCAGTGGACACAAATAAACACAGTGACACAGTGCCACAGTGAACACAAGTCAAGGAGCAGTTTCAAAGTGTAGTGGTTGTTTATTTTTCGTGAAACCATGAGAATAAAATCAACAGAAATATGATCGGAGCTGAAGCCGTGGATAAGTTGGAACAAGTCAAAAACAAGTCGAAGTCAAACATTATTCAGCATCAAGCCGAAGCCTAGTCAATCAGCAAATCGAACCAAGTGAAGATTAACGGCGTATTGGTCAAGCAAATTGAACAAGTCACAGTTTAAAGCCGTGTTATTCAAGTAACATGAAATAGTCAGAATAAATCATCAAACATCAGAAATTAATCGAACGGCCGAGGTGAATAATATGACAAATTCAAATAGAGAATATACGACGCAAATCTAGGGTTACAAACCCTATATAAACCACGAATCATCATCGGCAATGAATTGGAGTTCAATCAAGCATAACAGTATAGCATAAACGAAAATCACATACCGAATCGAAGTCGAACTCCATCAACATCGAAGCAGCCGCATAAGCAACGAAGAATCAATCGATCAAGGCGACACGCAAAACATCACTGGATCGATCGAATTAAAGGCGGCAATTTTACAAGCCCTAATTTCCAGAGCAGAGAGAACGAAAGCCCCAATTTTACAAGCCCTAATCTCAGAAAGAAGAAAACAACGACCGACATTATTCTCAAGCAAAAAAAAAAGGGGAACCAGGCCGATAAAATAAAAAGGAGAAAGGGGACGCAAACTTTTAATTTTTGGGCCGATTCTAATTTGGGCGTACTTGTTTTTAAATTAGGGTTATTTTGTTTTAATTTGTTTTTAATTTGTATTTTCCTCTTTAAACCGTTTAATTTTCTAGTCGTGTGACTAGGGTACAAGCTGCGGTGTGTAGCTTGAGAATTCGCAACTCGGTAGTTGAGTTGTGGCAGGGTTTTGAGCGTAGAGTTAGATTAGTCAATAGCGGTGTATAGCGAGTTTACGTGTGTAAGCGAGGGACTATCTAATTTCTAGTAGAAACCTTGGGGGCAGCACGTAGGCAGGGTTTTGCCGAAGCTGGGTAAATTCTATGTTGTTCTGTTTTATTCTGTTATTTATATTCTGCGATATCTGTGCTGCTATTCTGTGATCTGAATTGAAATTAATTTATAAGCTTCCGCGATTAATTTTAATAATTAACACCATCACCCTATTCACCCCCCCTCTAGGGTGAAATCGATCCTACAAAATCGACAATAATCCACACATGTCAGACTTGAATGATGCAAAATAACAGATTGTAAATAAATTTGGAGCAAATGAAATCAAATACACAGAATCACAGACACAGAACAATCAGAATAACTCGAAGAGGAATATAAAAATAACATAGCAGTTCATGAAGCTACTATAACAGAGTCTCAACCCAAATACATAATAATAGTTTGAAACAACATAATAGAAATCCCAAATACATAGAAGTTCACTAATACATGAGATAAACTAGAACAGTTGAAAACAGAAATAGATATAAATGTGGATAGGCAGAAACTCCAGCAAAGAACAGCTCCAGAAAGAGAATCCAAAGCTGTGAATACTCAGGCTGACCCAAGCGTAAATCAGAACACAAAACACTCGAGTCAGGACAATATATACTTATATAATGTAAACCAACTCAAGTGAACTGTAATAAGGTACAAGTAACTTAAAGGATGTCTGGAACCGTCCATCCTCTAAGGATCCGTCAAACTATTTACTATATAGTTGCGCTATTATAATAATGTCTACAGTAAAATAAACTTACTTTTAAATAGCGCGTTCCGGGTTACCCATATCACCCTTCATACATAATAGTCCCAGTAGTCCATCCAGTATCAGCATATCTCCAGATCGGGAGACTACCCTAAATATTCCATGGGCTACGGGAGAAAAAAAAACTCGTAGTAAAGGCTCAGTATGGTAGGTGACACGGCACACAAGGCAATGCCAGGGTAGATATACCAATTACGCACACAGGCTGGTGGTAATGCAGCAGCCACGTACGCCCACCTCGGAACACACTCCCATATCAAAATCGGAGGATGGCCATCTAATCAATCACAAGTAAAAGTATAGTATCGAGGGAATGTGTCCGACCAGAGGAGCTACCCCTATTGGCTCGAGATCGCTCCCGTTTTAGCCACCTTAAGCCAACTCACGGGAGTAGGGTCCACGTAATATACCTCAAGAACGTCGCCACCATCCTACTTCATTCTGGAAACTCCACCGCATACACAGTTGTTAAAGTGGTTTTCGGTATCGACAGAGAGTACGTCCATATCCGATCCCGGT
This sequence comes from Allium cepa, assembly GCA_030765085.1. Lineage (NCBI taxonomy): Eukaryota > Viridiplantae > Streptophyta > Magnoliopsida > Asparagales > Amaryllidaceae > Allium > Allium cepa. Next base: position 11,368,525 of record CM060941.1, read on the forward strand.
CTCTTTAACAACCAATCGTGATTATAACCCGTAGTTATAATTTAAAAATCATAGTTTATACTTCAAAATAAAGATTTAATCATTTCCAAACCATTTCAATATATCAATATATCATATCTTTCAAAATTCATTTCAAATCATTATTCGAATTCAAATCCAAATATACACATTTAAATATCCTTTTAATTCAAAGATATCATTCATTTATTATCCTTTTTAATTCAAAGATATCATTCATTTATTATCGTTTCAAATCACCATTTAATTAGTTTATATTTAAATCAAAACAATTCATTTAAACTACTTAAAAGTGAAATCATGATATTTACAACCAAATATTCAGTTCCCAAAATTTTAGACAAATTCTGAGCTCATTTATTTAAATCAAAACCTCAAACATTCATTTTAGCCTACCGCAACACTTATCAAGTGCTACTATAGCCCTTTATTCAGTTTCAGATTTTAATTATCTTTCTGCTATCGCAACACTTACCAAGTGCTGTAATACCACTTAGTTATAATTTATACATGGTTCATTTGTATCAACCAGAGCACTTACAAAGCGTTGTAATATCATTTACGGTAGAAATAATAGCATTTCAAATTACTGTTAATTACATTTCCAATATTCAATATAATTTCACAAACAATTAATCTTTTTTATTTTAATCATTTTAAACTTATAAAATCATATTTTCACTTTTAAAACAATCATTTAAAAATCCTTATATTCATGATTTTATAAGGTTAAATTTCCATTCAAAATCAATATTTAATAATAATTCACATATTAAATTCACACATTCAATTTCAATTCTTTATAATTAAATTTTAACCTAACATTTAAGTTTACATTTTTCAAATATAACTCATTTTCATTTTATTTACTTAACTTAAAATTTTCACTTTTAAACAAAATTTACAAATTTCCAATTTAAGTTACATTTCAAAATTCAACTCATATTCATTCATTTAATATTTTAACTTTATTCAAAAAATCATTAATATATTATAAAATCATTTTAAATTCATTTAAATTCAAAATATCCTAAATTTATCATATTTTATATTTAATTTAAATTCCATTTATCACCAAATTATAATTTCCAAAATAATTTACATTTCAAATTTTCTAGCTTTTCCATTAATTTGTTTCCCTTATAAATTTTCAAAAAATCAATAATACTTTAAAAAAATCATTTTTAATTAAATTTAAATCAGAATATTATAATATTTACATTTCTAAAATATTTTAAAAACTTTAGAAAACATATTTAACTACGGGTCTGTATATAATTTTCTAGCCTAGGTAAAGTGATACGGGTAATATATCATTTCAACCCGTAATTTACAAAGAAAACCGAGTTTTATCATTTCAAACCCGCAGTCCCAAGTAAATGAAAACAATTGAAAACCATTCAGGCCTATCATTTCAGCCCATAACGATTTTCCCTTATTCTAAAGTCCTTTCGGGTATGTATCATTTCAACCCATAGTGATTCTAATCTAAAGGGAACTTGTAGTGTGATAAACTGATATAAATAACAGAATAGCATAATATAACACTAAAAAATGTTATAACATGTGTTTAAGAATGGATGGACATCATATGGTCATAATATAGCAGATATAATATGATGGTGCATTTTACAGATTCAAATGAAATCAGTTTACAAGTTATATAAGTATAAACTGTCTGGTGAGAATAACTCACCGGTATAAGCTGGAGATGACAACAAACGAATGCACAACTGAGATGCAAAAAAGCACGATAGCGCGACAAAGGTTCGAGTTTGCGAGAGCCAAAGATTAATTGCCTTGAACACATTTCAAACAAAACAATATAACTAACATAAGTTTCAACCCAAAATACGATTAAACAATGGTAGAAATGAATGCATAAATCATCTCCAAACCACTTGCACTTTGCCTTTTACAACATATGCCTCAGCCCTAGGTTGGAAAGGCACGGCTAAAGCAAGGACTAGGATCTGGTTTGGGTTCATAAGAGGTCGGCCTACATGGGTTAAATGGTGCAAAGGTGTGCATGAACTAGAATACACAAAACAAGGCCACTAAGTGGTTTCAAGGCCTAAATAGGCTCGGCCAAAACAATGGTGGGCACGACCATCTCTGTAGAGGACTGGAGGATGGTGTGGCAGTGGTTTTTAGGTCATCTATGGGTGGTGGAGGTCGAGTAGGTGGCGGCCAAGGGAAGGTTGAAGGTGATGAAGATCATAGGTGGCTAGGCTATGGGTTTCAAGTGCAGTTTGTGCAAATAAGGTGGAGTAGTTCAACTATAGTGCACGGCCAATGGCTTAGAGCTGGACTGGAGGAGGTGGTGGGTGGTTCAGGTGATGGAGGAGGCGGCCATGGTGAAGGAGGAGACAGGGGCTGAGCATATAGGTGAAGGAGATGCAAAGAAAATAAGAAAAACAAGAAAATTTGAGTAGAAAGAAGAAAGATTTTACCTAACTTTCTTTGCTTCAGAAATAGCCGAATATTTGTGAGTTGAGAAACTCTTTGATACGTGAAAATGAAGAAAGAAGTGGCTGAAGCAATGAGAAAAGTCGGCCAAAGAAATGAATGCAAGAGTTGGTTGAAATTGAAAAGACAAAAATACAAAAGGACTAAGGCAAATAAAGAGTCACAAAACCTTTCAAATTTCTTTTTAAATTTTATATAACTGAAATATATATATAAATTTAGATAAAATACGAAAATTTTGTAAAATAAATAAATATTAATCATATACAATTAAATTAAGAAAATAACAAAGAAAATGTAAACTAGTCTTGAAAATTTGAAAATAAATGGAACAAACTTTGGAAAAAATTTATGTACTTGAAAATTAGTTATAAATAAAGATAAGAACACAAAATAAAAATGCATTCACAAAAATAAATAAATAAATTTTAATTAAATATTAATTAAATGAAGAAAATAGCAAAGAAGATAGAAACTGGGCTTTAAAATTTGAAATAAATTCAATAAGCTTTAGAAAAATTCAAACATCACATTAAAAATATTTAAAAGACAAAAATATATGTAACACAACATATAATACAAATTTGAATAAGATATGGCAAATAAAAAGATTATTTATATAATTTAAAATAAACAATATTGTTAAATATAACAATTTACACCCAATATTGAAAAAAACATAACTTTCACAATATAACTCCGATTTCAACGAAACAAAAAGCAGTATTATCAAAATTTAATCTATTTTCATAATAAAAGATAAAATCCAAAAATTCAAAAATTTAAATTTAAAACTTAAACGTCAAAGTTTGACCATATTGACCAAAAATTCAATTTCTAGAAAATGTTCAATTTTATTCAAGTTTGGAAATATAATTCACATAATAATCAAAATTTATTCATTTTAATAAATAAAATAAAGTTTTTAAATCAGGAAATTCAAATTAAAAGAAATAAAATATATAATAAAATAATCCCAAAATATAGGGTTGTTACACGAATTCAACTACATAATTCATTATAATTTTTAAGTTTCAACTCATATATTAATTCTGAAGTTTCCAACTATTCAAATATCCAGATATTCCATTATATTTCAATAGTTGAATTACCAATCAACAAACAACAATATTCACAATCAAACATTTTATTTTCATAAACAAATATCCTAATTATCCACTTTCAAATAATGCTACTATTATTTACAAAATATTAGGAAACCTATTTCAAAAACACCGGAGTTTAGATCTCAATTTTTTTAGTTTGAATTATCTTTACTAAGACTAAACTTAAAAATCGTATTCATATAATCATTCAATTTATTTCCTTTGATACACCATTATGAAGCTAGTGTTTGGTCCATAAATTCAATCAACAATAATAGTCAATGCTTATAAACTAACTAAATACAACAAATCACACTATAAATGAAATGATTAAATATTACCATTTCATAAAGCAAACACATTACATATACCTATATTGGTTTTAAAAAAATTATCCCTTCATACAACATATAATATTAGGAAAAATTATTCCTTTCAAAACTCATATATAACATTTTATAACACTAACAAATACGCGCTCTCGTATATATACACTCAGACAACTCATTCTAAGGTATTACTACCCTATCTCTAATGAGTTAAACCCAACAGGCTAAGGTATGTCAAAACCTGGATCTGATACCAACTGTAACAACCCACCTTTTTTGACGGTTTAAATCGACAATAAACCACACAAGTCAACTCAAACCATTCAAAATGGAGAATTGTTAATGGGGGTAAATAAGAAAATAATAGAAAAGAAGGAAAAACAAAACACAGAATCTCACAGCGGAATGAAAAAAATATAATAATCAAATAAATAGTTCAGGAAACTGTTTTACAAATGACATTTGATTACAATTTTACAATAAAAATTAGAGTTATACATACAGCAGCAGCGGAACACATGATGTAGTGGAATATTAATAAATAGTAGACTAATCTCTGTCTTCATCCTTCAAAATAAAATGGTCTTCAATACACTACAAAGCTTAGACTGACCCGAGCATAATGAAAAGAGAAAAAAATCGAGTCAGGAATAAAAGATCTTATGTAAGTCAAATCAAAATAAAAAGAATAGAAATATTACTGTAATGGCTTCAAAGATCTTACGAGATTTTCATCTCCTACTAAGTGTACAACGTGGTTATAATTATTTAAAAGATTTCAAATAATTCGAAATATCAGTCTTAATCATTTTAATTAAAATAAATCCGAAGTTTAAATTTAAAACTTAAACCTTTCAAATAATTCAATTCCAACAAATAATCTGTAACATTCCCGTTTTTAAATCAAATTTAAATTGGAAATTAATTTAATTTTTGGAATTAAATTGTGAATTAATTTGATATTTTCCAAATGAAATAGATATTTGTTTGTTTATTAATAAAAATATGATTTTAAAATAGAATTTCTAATTGGAAATTCAGAAATAGATATTTTGAATAATATATTAATTTTAAATTTGATTATGGATTTATTTGAAAACTTCTGAATAGATATATTTATGAATATATATAGATTGAAAGTTTAATTGTAGATAAAATTTTGGTTTTGGAAAATTCAAAATGTAAATATTTATAAATAGATTGGATTTATTATAGAAATTAAGTTTTAAAAATATTTTCCTTAAAAAGGTTATATAAGATTAAATAATAGTAAATGTATAAATATAAGCTAATATAAAAAGGAATATTTTGTAAATATATATAAAAAAAGATTTAAAGTTTTATATTTTGAAATTTATGGAAACTAGTTTTCTAATTATAATAATATAAATATATGTATTTTGGAAATTTTATTTGAATCTAATATAGTAAATTTTCAAAAGTTATTTGAAAATTGAACTCTATATCTTTAAAATATATATATGTACGATTATTTGTTTAGTATAATTAGATTTCAAACTCATTTTCTTATAAAGTTGAAAACATATATAAAATTTAAGGAAACAAGATAAATAAACATTCTTATAACTTGAATTTAAAATATAAAATAAGATTAGAACATTTTCTTTTAAAAAAAATATAGTTGTAGATATATAAAGTATAAAACATAATACATATGTAAATAAAAGTTTAACAAAGGGTTTTAACACAAAATGATTTCATTTAGACATTTGTAAATTATAAATATATGCATTTAAATAAGTGTTAACTAAAGAAGCATAAGATTAACAAATGTAAGCCTTTTTCATAAAAAAATTAGCAAGTGTTGGATGATTCACTATGCAAAATACAAGTGTCCTTTGTTTTTCAAATCAATAAATAAATTGTAAAACAAGCATATATACATCTATACTTCCCTTCCCATTTTCTTTTCTTCAAACTTATTTCTACAACTTCAAAACCTGAGAAAAAGAAATCAAAACAAAATAAAACCTGAAAATGAAAATCTGAAACAATTCAAGCAAATCATCACAATCTCAAAAACAAAGATCTGATCATGACCAAGCTAATGATCAAACTTAGATCAAACCAAATAATGACTTTAACCTGAAATGGATTCAAGCAAGAAAGTTAAAATCTGGAAGCTTTAAAAAAAACCTGAAAAAAATAAAAATCAAGTAACAAATCAAGATCATATTCAAGCAACAAGCATGCAGGTTTAAGTTTCAACCTGAGCATTGTTCCAGGTTCCAAAAGGAAAGGAACTGATCAAGTTCAAGATCAAAGCATCTAGCATTCCAGTCTCAAGATCATATACAACTTTAAATTTCAGTTTCAAAAAAAAGAAAAGCACCAGGTTCCAGGAAAACAGAACAATGTTTGTCCTCTGTTCCTTTAGGATATTGGTGAGCAAACTGACCCCTTTAACTTTGAATCTATGATGTTTTGCGAAGTAGTTGTCGTGAAAATGATTAATCAATAACTCTGCATGAATATGTATATTGTTTGTGTGTGGATTTAAGTATGCATGCTAGTGTATATATAAATACACTCTGTTGTGCTTCCAGATCCAAGAACAAACAAAGAAAAATCCTTATCTTTTTGTCTAAACTATTTCAAGCTATGATTCATAAAGACAAGATGATTGTAAGGATATATTATTATTTTAAAAATAATTTAAGGAATATATATTGAGTTATTATTTTGAAATTAAGAAATGATAGTGGAAAATATATCTAAGTCAGAAAATCCATCATCATAATTCCATGATTTGATTGTATAAATAGATTCGAACTGGGAAATAATGAATTTTTAGATAAATATCAAGATTTTTAGATTTGGACATGTTGGGTAATTGCAAGTTGAACGAAAAATGGGTTTTTGTCATTTGCTGATGATCGGCGCAGAGTTGATCGACGAGATCGAGGTGGAATAGGCTGGAGGTTAGGTGATCATCAGAAAAATACCCACTCGAATTCTAGATGACGATGGTGGCTGGTCGACATGATTTTAGGGTTTAGAACTACGTTTGAGTTGGAGTGATTCCTAATACAACCTCATCGTCGATGTATCATCGGAGTCGTGGGAACTTGGGGGAAACGATGTGTTGAGAGGTGGTGAAGCTTTGAACGAAGTTGAGTGATTTCTGGTGAACTAGGTTGTCGTCGGCGAGGCAAATATCTGGAGGAGTTGGGTTCCAGTGCTTTGATACCAAATGTGACGACCCGGATTTTCGCGTTCGAAAATCGACATCCGTACTTCACTTGTACTCGAATGCCGCAGATTCAAACATTGAATCTGATTCGCCGGAGCTTATAACACATTAAGTATAACAACACAGCGGAAGAAAAATGAATAATATCATTGATACAACAATGAATACAATATCTGATACAATATGATACAACAATGACAGAGACAATAACAACAGCGGAAAGGATAACTCAAATATGATCTTCGATAAAAAGTGAATCCAAAATCTGCAACACCAAACAAAAATCTCATCCTAAAAGCCACGAGGACTCCAATCCAATATCAGCAATCTCCATCTCCAAAGCACCAATCCAGAAATAGCTCGAACTCCCAATCAAGTTGTACCAAGCAAGGTCATTCATCCAAAGACTGAAGAAGATTTCCAAAGAATGAAAGTTACCGAATCTACACCTACTATTTGATTATCTGAAAAACCCAACTCTAGACTACCCGTGTGGAAAATATGATTTTCATGAACCATATCTCCTCAAAAGGAGAAACATCAATACAAACTCTCGTTAAAATGGAAAACGTAAAAAATTCTCAAATAGGATGATCCAAAACTCAAATACAGAAGAATCTCCAAATTCAATTATACCTCATCTCATTGGTATAAATGTATATAAATCTCAATCTCAACTCGCCAAAATGGAAAAAACCTAGAATATCCTATAAAATCACGAAATCATCCAAACTCATGACTCAAGGAACTCAATAAGAGTTTAAAACATCATAAATGAAATCACCACATATATAACATCTTATATAGCACTAGGCTATCGATGTAATAAAACATCTTAAAATGGTGAAATCACAATAAAAAAGAAAATCCAGAGAACCCGGATTGGCCAAATACCCGATTGCAATGCCGAAGCAATGCTGCACGTGCTAAACTCAAACGGCTGAAGCCTCAGACAAGGTCGCTAACACCTCCTAAAGTAGTTCATCCTCATGACATGGTCATTGTCACCACTCCAAGCCATTTTGTCAGCCCTAACAATGTCGCTAACACCTCCTTAAGCAGTTCATCCTCATGACAATGCCGCTAACACCTCTCAAAGTAGTTCTGTTAGGTAAACATTGTGAATGTGTCACAAACTCGCGGATAGGAATCCGAAAAGTGCTAACATGTGTCACATACCACACAATTGGAGCTATTTCTGGATTGGTGCTTTGGAGATGGAGATTGTTGATATTGGATTGGAGTCCTCGTAGCTTTTGGGATGAGATTTTGGTTTGGAGTTGCAGATTTTGGATTCAGTTTTTATTGAAGATCATATTTGAGTTATCCTTTCCGTTATTGTTATTGTCTTTGTCATTGCTGTATCATATTGTATCAGATATTGTATTCATTGTTGTATCAATGATATTATTCATTTTTCTTCCACTGTGTTGTTATACTTAATGTGTTATAAGCTCCGGCGAATCGGGTTCAACGTTTGAATCTGCGGCATTCGAGTACAAGTGAAGTACGGATGTCGATTTTCGAATGCGAAAATCTGGGTCGTCACATAATCCAAATTCAAGAAATTATTTGGGTATATGTCATTTCAACCAGTATCCAAAATCAAAATTTTCAAATCAATGGAAACCGCTCGGGTTATCATTTCAATCCATAGTGATAACAGAGATATATACATAAATAAACATCTAATCATCCAAAATGTCAACCAATAACATCCATCACAATCCAACATCCAAATCGGCCAATAAATCACAGCAATCAATTGATTATCATTATCAGGTGTTTAACTAGCAATTTATATTCAATATTAATTAAATGGCAATTCAATTCAATATAAATTCAAATTTAACTTAAATGACAATTTAAAAATACCAACCAACAATCAATAAATTTCTAATCACATCATAAATTTAATTTAACTAACATAAGATACTGTAGTATTCGTGAGTAGGTCAAAACACTCGCCTTTGATATTTAGAACGCAAAAATCCAAAAAAAGATGTCTTTCCAACCGTCTCCAAACTTAGCCAAACCTGTTTCATGTCGTCAAGAATTCCAATATGAGTCCAACGGAAGAAACTACGCATGTATCGGAGCTCGTATGTGGAAGATATTCAGGTTATAAGGATATATAAAAAAAATACGTAAACATTTAATTATTAAAATAAGAAACTTTAATAACTCACGTTTTCAAATTTGATGTGCCCAAAACAAAGGCAAGAAGTAGAAAGCCAAAACCATGAAAGTCGATTCTCATTGTTCAATTTTTTTGACGACTTCTTGCAAAAGAAGGCAAGGTGATGAGGAAAGGTGCGGATGTGCTTGAGGAAGAAATATATGCTCACATTTTTTTTTAACATAGCTTCAGTAAAAATGAATTGGTAGTAACTAAGTGGAGGTATAAAGCTATGTTGACACTGAGACTTTGAGGAAAAAAATAAAGGCCCTGATGTTTGAAAAATAATGAAGTTCTACGGGAAAGAATGAGATATGATATGAAACAAAAGAAGAAAATGGAAGTAACAAACGAAATAGTTATGGAAGGAACAAATAAAATGAAGCTGCATGATCTAAGTAAATGATTTGGGTAATAAAATAAACAAAATGAAAGAATGAGAAAGGATATGAGTTCACATTTCAACTACATCATAGAATTGCAATAAAACCAAAATGTGGAAATAGTGGTACGTGTGTTGAATAATAAGGAAATGAAAGGATTACTTAGGATCTAATTAATTCCAAGTTCCACTCAATGAAATATATTAACACCAAATATATTTTTTTACACCCATTTAAACATAATTAACATACAATAAATAAATTTGAATACAACAACCATTGTGCCGTTACACAAAATAAAAGATGATCCAGAACTCAAATTCAAGTTTTTTTTTTCAAATTAAAGTTTTTATCAGAGCGCAATCACGAAACCTAAAAAGTTAATTTTATTTAAACTTCAAGATTAGTGCTAAAATCACTTATATACAGCCTCAAATTGATATTTAATGATTGTAAAATATATTTTTTAAATTCATATTTTTTCTTCTTTTTATAAAATTAATTATTTTTACCTTCAAAATGAAAATGTTCGTTTTATTTTCATTAAAACATTCCTTTTATTCTAACAATAATGTATGTTCCTTTCGTTATATCCATTAATTAAAATTAATGATTCTTGTTTTTACTCTTTTAAATTGAAATATTCCAAATCGACATAATTATAATTGATTTTAAAATTACACTTTAAAACGGATCCTAACAAACGTACGTTCTTTCATTAAACGTCGTTAATTTCAAATAAATTCTCTTTCCCTTCTATTGAAAGATCCCAAGTCAAATTAATGGGAATAAATTCATTAATTAATTTAAATTCCAATATATATGTATTTTGATTTTCATCTTATTGTTCAATCAATTATCATCTTATGATATACTTAACATTAGATTACCATTTAATTACCTCAATCTTCTATACTTATCACTTTAATTCATATTAACTGTAATTAATAATTAGATTAATTGCAATTGATTTTCAATTTAATTTCAATGAATTAAATAAATAGGTGATAAATGATAAATGTTACCTTTTACTTGCTTAATCACATTTATAAGTTTATTATCAACAACAAATATTATGAATACTTACACAACCCTGATTATACTCAATTTTCCATTAATTTCATATAGTTTCCCCATTTTTATATAACATTTAATTCATTTCCTTATTTCAACTTATCACCAAATAACTTAACAATTATTTCAATTACTAACATGCAATTCCAACATTAAACCCAACATTCGATTGCCTTAATTCCATTAATTACCCATTCAATATTAAAACTGATAAATTAATGAGAAAATAGTTAATATAGTCGTTTATAATAATAATAATTCATCCTCATTATCTTATTATTTACAACCAAGGGTTATAATTTGCTTACCCAAAAAGGTTTTATATTCAATATTAAACTATTTCAATTAATTACATACAAATTCACCGTTCACTACATCATTTAATTTATTTCATTATTTTCAATTATAACCAAGTCAACCTACAATTTATTTCAATTGATTTGAAATTACATTAAATAGTTATCAACAGCATTCAAACAACATAATGCAGATTCAATATTAGCCAATTCTAATTAATTACATATAATTTCAACATTCAATGCATTTCCTTATTTATAGCTTATAACCAATTATAACTAAGTCACTTCAGCTAATTGGAATTACAATAAAATAGTTAGCAATTGCCTTATATTAACATTACTAACATTACATTCTTGTTATTACTCTCATTATATCATCACAAATTTTAGTTTTCTTTCAATATAAAATTCTAAAATCTTATTTAATTAATATTTTAATTATCGAAAAATACGTGTAATTACAGAGATCGTCAATGGTCGGTAGCTTGAATGTACCTTCTCCAAGTCTCCGCTCAATGACATACGGTCTTCCCATATCGGCTTCATGTGTGAAGGGACCGAATAAATTCGTTTAAAACAAGATCGCTGATTTTGTAGGTTCTGGGTCCGACCTTAGCGTTAGTATAATCGAACGACTTGACTACGATGTGCAACTATCCTCAAATCAGCCTCTTCACGCTTCTCATCTAGTAAATCCATAGATTCTACGAGTAGGACAGCATTCGTCTTTGGATAATAATAATAGGTCACACGGTGAGAAGGTACTTCTAGCTCGACTGGGATAACGGCTTCAGACCATAGGAAAGAGAAAACAGGGTATGGCCAGTCGCGGACTTGTGGGTAGTTCGATATGCCTATAAAGCCATGTGGAGCTCATCGACCCACTTACCTCCAACCTTCTCCAATTGTTTCTTTGGAATGGACTTGATAACTTTCTTGACCACTTAGACTTGCCCATTCGCTTGACGGTGAGCTACTGCCGAGAACTTCTACTGGATTTGGTAACGTTGATAGAAATCTTTAAACTTGACACTGTCGAATTAGGCTCCATTATAGGTTACAACTATTCGCGGGAGACCAAAGCTACAGATGATGTTGCACACACCAAAGTTGATTACTTTCTTCGTCGTGATAGTAGCAAAGGGCTCAGCTTCCACCTATTTAGTAAAGTAGTCGACTGCAACAATGGCGTACTTCGCACCACGTTTATCTGGAGGCAAAGATCCTATTATATCAATACCCTATGTGGAAAATGACCATGGGCCAACTATTTGAGTAATTTCGGTTGGTAGGGCACTTGGAATTCTTGCATGTTTCTGGCACCTATCACATCTCTTAGCATAATCTGATGTGTCCTAGTTTATGGTTAGCTATTAGTACCTATATCTGAGTATCTTTTTCGCAAGGGTTTGCCCTCCAGTGTGGTCACCACACTCTCCTTCATGCATATCATGTAATACTCGTTTAATCTCATTGTGGGCGATACATCGAAGTAAAGGAACAGAATATCTCCTCCTGTACATGACTCTATCCTGGATAATAAACCATGAAACCTTCCGGAGAACCTGTCTTTTCTCACTTCTGTATTCGGGTACTTTTCCATGTTCGAGATAGTTTCTGATTGGAGTCATCCACGACTCACTCTCGGGTGTTACCTCATGCACCTAGTTTATCTCCATCTGATCGATATTTGGAGTAGTAAGTGTCTCTACGGGGATGAGTCCCATCTGCTGTGCTTCGCCAGTGCTGGCCAGTTTCGTTAAAGAATCGCCTTTCTGATTTTGCTCTCAGGGTATAAGTGGATAGCATAACAGTCGAACTGGTTCAACACTTCCTGAACCCGAGTAAGGTAAGTGGCCAATCTTCGGTCCCTAGCTTGATATTCTCCTTGAACCTGGCATACCTCCAGTTGTGAATCACAGTAAATCTTCACAGCAGCGACTCCCAAGTCTTTGGCAAGCCTTAGTCCAGCAAGTAAAGCTTCGTACCCGGCTTCATTGTTAGTCGAACAAAAGTAAAATTTCAAAGCGTAGAACACGGATCGACCCTCTGGGATTTCGAGCATCACTCCAGCGCTTGAGCGACAGTTGTTTGATGCACCATCAGTATATAGCTTCCTTGTACCTTTAGGAGATTCACTGGCTTCGGGCAAAACCTCCAGTATGGCGAATTCAGTAATGAAGTCCGCCAGAACTTGTCCTTGAATAGCTTGCCTTGGAGTATAAGCGATATCAAATTGACTCAACTCGATATTCCACTTAAGCAATCTACCAGACGTCTCAGGTCATATCAGGATCTGTCGCAAAGGCTGGTCGGTGTAAACAGTGACCGGATGAGCCTGGAAATATAGACGGAGCTTCCTCGAGGCTATGATGAGGCAATAAGCTAGCTTTTCCACCTTCGGGTAGTTTCTTTCTACCCATGTTAATCTTTTGCTGATATAATAGACTGGTCATTGGATCCGATCCTCTTCTCGAATTAACGCATATTGATTGCATTTGCGGAAGCCGCCAGATAGACATATAATCTCTCATGAACAATCGGCTTCAAAAAGACAGGAGGTGTTGCCAGATGCTGAACTAGTGCTTGGATTGCGCCTTCATACTCCTCTGTCTATTCAAAATTTCCTTTTCCTTTTCTGATCAGATCGAAGAAAAGGAATGCGCTTGTCCATATATCTGGAAATGAATCTGCTTAAGGCTGCCACCTTCCCATTAAGGCTTTGCACCTGCTTTATGGTTCTGGAAGTTTCAAGATTCTGAGTCGCCAAGATTTTTTCAAGATTGGTTTCAATTCCCCTTGAGTTGACGACAAACCTAAGGAATATTCCCGACGCAACTCTGAAATAACACTTCAACGGATTGAGCTTCATTCTGCACCATCGAAGTATGTTAAATATCGTTTCCAAATCACTAACGTGGTTGATGGACAGTCGTGACCTCACGAGCATATCGTCCACGTACACCTCTACAGTCTTACCGGTCTGGTTTGCAAACATCCGGTTAATGAGCCTCTGATAAGTTGCTCCAACGTTGAGTCCAAACGGCATCACCTTGTAGCAATAGAGTTTCAAATCAGCGACGAAGCTAGTATGCTGCTGGTCAGGCAGATGCATCGAGATTTGATTGTAGTCGGAGTATGCGTTCATGAAAGATGAGTTCATGTCCGGCTGTTGAATCTACTAGTTGATTTATTCTGGGAAGCGGGAAACTGCCTTTGTGGCAAGCTTTGTTCAAATCTCAGTAGTCCATACATGTCCGCCATTTCCCATTCGAATTTCTAACAAGCACTGGATTTGATACCCACTCCGGTATAAAGCATCACGAATAAACCCATAAGATTTGAGTTTATCTACTTACTCCTTTAGGGCGACAGATCTCTCTGGATCCATACCGTGCCTTTTCTGTTTCATCGGGACGTGTCGCGAGTCGACATTTAATGCTTGGCTTGCGATATTCGGTGAGATCCCATACATGTCTGAATGAGTCCAGGTGAACACATTAATGTTTGCCCGAAGAAAATCAACCGGTTCTTGTCTCATCTGGGGACCGAGTTGATATCCAACCTTCACCATTCTGAAATTGTCACTTTTGTGGATTGGAACATCAACCGTCAACTCCGCCGGAAAAGCCAAAGATTCTTTAGCCTCCTCCTCATCATTGGCTCTGGGATCAAGATCCTTAGGAAACTGTTTGTGGCGCCCAAGCCTAGGCCTAAGCGTTAGTTGTCAATTTTCTGAAAAATGGACGCAGAGGTATTTCTTTACGCCTTTTCTTTCTCTTTTCGTTGTGCATCCAGCAGGTCTGCAACATAACAGGCGCGTCCAGCTGCCTGATCACCATGTATCACTCCGACTCCATTGTTAAGTAGGAACTTCAGAGTTAAACACTAAGGGGCAATTGCCGCCTTGTAATCTGCAAGGACCGGTCGGCCCAAAAAAGCATTATAAGGGGAATGTATGTCGAACACAACAAACTGTAATATGCAGACTCTCCGGCGATCTCCAACACCTAACTCAATGGGTAACTCCACCATCCCAGCTCGTATGGTTGCACTTCCATTAAAACCATGTATATGTGTCTGGCACGGTTTCAAATCTTTCATCTCCATCATCATTTAGTCATAAGCACGCTTGAAAAGTATGTTCACAGAGCTTCCGCTGTCAACCAAGATCTTTTTCATCCAAGCAGGACCTATTTGGGCTGAAATAACCAATGGATCAATAGTGGGGGCCTCAACTCTGTCGTCATCACGGTTTCTGAAAACGATGTCGTCTGTAATCGTCCTTTGTTGCTTCGCCGAGGCCTTGTCATTGGTACTACTACAACATTCGAAGTCCACATGCCTAATCGAACTAGCATATGACTCAATTTCCTTCAAGCTTCAATTAGCTGGGTGAGCACCACCACTTGCAGTATCAATTACCAACCTCCCGCCAGTACGTGCGGGTTCTCCAGGCCTAGCTTGGCCTTGTCCCTGATTGGGATTATACGGGCGCGTTTCGCCATTCTGCGGAGATCGAACAAACCGCTCTAACTTTCTTCCTCTAACCATTCTCTAAATGATAACAATAAATTATCTATTCACATTCAGCGCATTGCATCCTCCCTCGGGTTGTCCTTCAATATTCTAATCCTTTGCCAGATTGCTCCCTATTAAGCTAACTTCTGTTGGAACCTTGACAACTACTGTAAACCCACAATGTTTGATGACAACTACACCTAATGTGTCAGTATTCTGCATGACAAATAGTTCCCATATCCAAAACAAACTTGTAATAACATATACCCTTACCATTACTCCATAACCCAAAAGTTAAGTTGATTTAGAATAACTTAGTATTTTAAATTAAACAGTTGGTTGAAACCTAGATTTTCTGCAACGATTATTATTCAGGGATTCACATACGGTTTATTTTTATTTTATATTTAACAATAATTTTATTAAATGATTACATGAACAGTTGCATTCTCATCAGCTGTAATCCCTTTTAGTGAATTTCTTCTCTCAAGATCTTTAACCTATTGGAATTCTGCATGTTAAAGTCATTAAAGCATTGAACCTGAAAAATGTAGAAGTTGTGAATAAATTTTGTCTTAAACAAAATATTTAATAACATATATGACACAAAAGGTTGAATCACTATCCAAACAAATAAGTAGAAGAAAGTAATAAATAAAGTCATTAAGGCATTGAACCTGAAAAATGTAGAAGTTGTGAATAAATTTTGTTTTAAACAAAATATTTAATAATATATGACACAAAAGGTTGAATCACTATCCAAACAAATAAGTAGACGAAAGTAATAAATGGGAAAGACGCTAGTGAAAGTTTTTAAACGTTAGTACTGGGTTACCAAGCACTATGAAAGTTAAGTACAACAGAGAAGTGTAGTCCCTATTTTTTTTAGAACACGTACCTAAATCTTATTTATTAGCAATCATCGTATGGTTGATTATAAAAAAACCTAGGTTTGTAAAAGGAAACAGTAAATAATATAGCAAAAAAACAATCGATGAACATTTTAGTACATATGTCATGTACAAATTTATCTATGTACAGATATACATGAAAAATGTCAGATAAGCAAATTTTTATGTATTAAGTTGTGCGTATATTTATGTGTTCATATACATATCAGTATACACGTTCATAACTGACTAAATTGTTTAAAGGGCAATTACTATACAAAATTTTTTCTCTATGAAATTGACTAACCATAAACTAATTTAAGATGGTACCCTATTAAATAATATTAAAAATAAGAGGTAATATTGAAATTACACATAAGCATATGATATTTTGACGTTACTGTAATTTTCCACATGCAGCAAACATGATATAAATAAACATTGAAAATATTGAGCATGCTTATTAGCAATGTTATCATAACCGACCTGTAAATTGAAGAACTGCGCTGCTTTAAATTTGAAGGTTTTGATGGTTTAATTGGTCGAACCATGTTATAGTATATATATTGTTTTAAGCATAATCATTAGAAGAACCCAATCTGTCCATCATCCCATCAGCCTGATGCTAATTAGTGATAGAATCGTCATCACATTCTAACGTTTCATATTTATTGAATACATCGATCTTAAAACATTTTAACATTGCTATTCTGTATTTATGTTTATCAACTTTTGTGGACCCATAGGTTTTCCATTAGCGTTAGCATTTTCTGATTCAATCATACAACTATTAACATCTTTATCTACATCACATCAATTGACATACGAAAAAATCTGTTGATTGATATCCAATGACATTCAGATCAAGCAACATAGCAACATGCAAATGAACAATAGGAAAATCATTCCATTTAACAACAAACAAATTGATAATAGTATTATCATCAGCTAATTCTTGAAATGGACCTCTACTGTCTTCAAAAATTGTTTCCTTTATATTAAGTTCATTATCCATTTTCTCACTCGTATCCATTTCCCTCTATTCATACTTAAAATCAACATAATGCAATCAAAGTGCCAACGCAATTTATTAAACAGATAATTCCTCTCTACATTATCTCCAGTACAACATCCAAGAAATAGTTTGTTTAGCTTCAGAAACTCCAAGATGGAAAAAAAAAAAAATTGTGGTCAGCTATGCTAGAAGGTTTCAGTAGAGGAGGTGCTTACCCAAACATACTAGAAAATTGTTTATGGCCGTTGAAACGGCATTTAAAACTACAAATGAGGCCCGTATAATCTCTCGCCATATGATTCTTTCCACTGCACAAAAAACAAGAAATCCCCGTTTCTATTATGAAGGCCCGAGTTTAGAGAAACGCTTATCAGTAGGAATAGGAGGTGGGTAAAAGTGAAATTAGGGAAGAGGACATGAATCTTCGATTACATCTGCATGAGATCGGCTTTTAAATTGGAAGAGAGAAGGTTGATACAAATAATAGGTACCAGAAAAACAAGAAAATTGAAAAGAAGCAGTCAGCTATTTTTTATAAACGATGGTTAATCATTTACAATATAAAACTTTCATTCTGTTCTTGATTCATATTTGTGATAACCAAAATTTCCTTCAGATTAATTAAATCCACATGCAAACTCTGTTACCATTATTCAAATATAAAATCAATTAGTGATGCAAGTTTTAGGTAGCATACTGGGCATACATATCAATATGGTTCAAATCCAGCTACACAAATTTCAGTCTTTTGATCACTCAAACCATAGTTAAAACAACTAAACACTGGGACAGTGATGCTGGATGAGTTGATTTTTTTATCCTAAAAACACAATGAACAAAAAAAGGGAAAAAAAAAAAAAGCAAATTTCCTCCCATGTTTAATTTTTGACGATGTCCTCACCCTCATGACGCTGGCATATGTGTAAGGTGCTGTTATGTACATATTTACAAAAACTGATTCTATATTCTATTTCAATACAAGCATGAGTAAAAACAAATAAAGTGAAATCTTTGCTGAGTGGGGCTACCTTCTTAAGTTATCAAACAAGGAGAAGTGATGAATATCTAATGGAAGGTTTCAAATCTTTATGAAATTAATGAAAAGAAATCCTTAAATGATTTTAATGATTAACAGAAGTAATGAACTCCAAGATGGGATGACGAGTTTCATTTTATGTGCGAGGAACCACCGCTTGATGAAAAAATTCATGTAGAGGTTGTTAGCAAGCCATCGAGTATCGGCATAGAAGGAAAGGTACCCTTTCCTCTTTCTTTCATTCCTTTTTTTTTTTAAATTCTTTTATAATGAAAATGACAATTAAATGAGCCCATCTGTAATATCATGCAGACATGAACCAATTATAATTGTTTTTTTTTTTTTTTTTTTTTTTTTGCGTGTGTTTTGCAACCTGATTGTTTCAACAACATGAACTTCAGAACATGAAGGCAAGGTGTTGTTGTGCGAAAATTCAATTAATTTGCACCAACTCCAAAAACGCAGCAGAATGCTAAATCGCGGAAACAATCAAAAGAAGTATCTAGCTTTTCGATTAATTACCAACCACAAATTCAATGGAAAATAACCATGAAACAAAAAAATTACATAAGAAAGGAGAACACAGAGATTTAACGTGGTTCGGCTAGATTGCCTACGTCCACGGACCCAATAAGTATTCTTTATTTCACTGAAGAAAGAGGGTACAAAAGAGAGAGATTACAAAATTATAGGTAGCAAAGTGGAGAGACTAACCTATAATTACAAATTGAATAATAAATTTATCCAAAGACTTGTTTACGTTCAAAACCCCAAATTGATTGACTGCAGAAATTAGGGTATACTGAAGAAGAGATAATGGTGGATGCTTTCTCACACGCTCACACGCATACGAAGAAGAACTTCCTTCATTTAAATAGGTATGAAAATGAAGGATGCTTGGAGATGAAGAAAATTAACTTTCAGATTATGTGACAACCTTTTCAGATTACTTGATTTGATTCCAATGCACATAAATGACAAAAAAATCTATGTTTCCATAAATTTCTATTGCTTAAATTAATCTCCATGTATAAACTTCTCTATCTTCATATAATAAATCTGACTAATTGATTGATTAGCAATTAATTAGTTTCCATTCTCTAAAAGATACCACGCATATCTTTCTTCTTTATCTTTCCATATATAGCCTAATTAATTGATTGACTGAATCAATTAATTATTATCTTGTCTTCTTTGGAAATATTTGAACCACATAAATTCAACACTCCACCTTGATTCAAATATAACTATCTCTCTGCATCACCACATCTCGACAAATTGTTGGGTCTACGTCAACAAGTTCAATGTGAACTAGTTTGGGCAATATTTCTCAAACAGAGCTTCCAAATCTTTCCCAAGCACAAGAAAGATAGTATCCACGTCATAAAACATAATGCATACGAGAAAGTACCAAAATTCTTCAACAAATCCGATGTTGGAGACGAGCATGTATATACTAATTTTCGATAGACCAATGGAGATTTAATAGCGCGTTTCACCTTCTCCATTCCAAATTGAGTGAGGACATACTCAATATTATCTACTCCAATCTCCTCCACAAGAATTTTTCTAGACTTTCCTAAGTCAACATCAATACACTCAACAACAAGCTCCACAACATTCAAAGCATAAGATGAAGAATCATCGCTACAAATATGCTTACAAATAGGGCCAACTGAACCAAAAGGCCTTTCCAGCAAGTGAGCTCCACCTAGAGTCTGAACCTCTGTAATCTTCTCATCAACCATGGTATCATCGGAAATATCAATATCTTTCTGAATATGGAAACAATCTAATGACTCCAAATGTGTTTGGCAATTTTCTGTCCTCCCAATGTCATCACTTGATAGAGGATCCACCTTCAACAAAGACCTCTCATCAAATATCGCATAGTCACAATTCTCCTAGTTGTTTTACACCACAACCTATACCTCTTCACTCCTTCTCTATAGCCTAACAAAATGTGCTTGCTTTCCCTAGGCTTCAACTTATCATGTCTCTCATCTTCTAAATAAGCTGAACAACCAAACACTTTAAAGAATGAATAATCAGCAGGCTCTCTTTTCCCTATCTCTTCTGGAATCTTCATATCTATGGCAATAGAAGGTGTGCGGTTGATGAGAAATACTGCCATAGATATCGCTTCTGCCCAAAATCCCACTTCTAGACCAACAATCGTTCTCAAGCTCATAGCTCTCTCCTACAATATCCGACACATGATCTCCACCACTCCGTAACAATGCGACTCAACAGAAATAGAAAAATCTCTAATTACATGCTCGGACTCACAATAGTTAGTGAATTCTTGTGACATAAATTCAATACTATTTCCAACTTTGAGAACCTTCAAACGCTTCCTCGACTGCTTCTCTACCAAGGTCTTCCACTTACAAAATTGGGCAAATATTTCATCTTTGGCCTTTAAGAAATAGACTCAGACCTTACGTAAGAAATCATCCGCAAATAAGACGAAGTAACTGGCTCCACCAAAAGATGCAACTGGGGTAGGTCCCCGCACATAAGAATAAACATACTCTAGAAACTCTGTAGCTCTAGGTCTTCCAACATCAAATGTGACATGCTTCTTCTTTCCAAAAGAACAATCTCCACAAGAGCTAGGCTTCGACAGACAAACACCACCAATCAACCCACGCTTCTTTAATACTTCAAGACTCTCCTCATCAGCATGACCTAAGCGAAGATGCCATAACTGAGTAGAATCTGAAGTACTAGAATCAGTAGAAACTACCGACTCTTCTAAGACTGTCTCTCCATGAAGCACATAAATATCATTAACTCGCACCCCTTTCATCACTACTAAGGAACCCTTCGCCACTCTCAAATTCTCTCCATCTATTATTATCCTCATACCAAGTCTACTCAAAGCTCCAACTGATAACAAACTTCTACGCAGCATCAGAACATGTCTAACATCCATGATAGTCCTAACAACACCATCATGCATCCTAAACCTCACACTTCCAACGTCCACAACATGACAAGATGTGTCATTCCCCATATGAACTGTTCCGCCATCAATTTTCTTGTAACTGACAAAACAGCTCCTATCTGGCATCATATGACAAGAGGCTTCAGAATCAATCACCCAACTTGTATGCTCTAAAGGTGAAATACTGGCTGAAAGTAATGATGTATTACTATCACTTCTATCCGCATCTGATCTAACTACTGGCAAAACTGAAGCTTTCTTCGTCTTCTCTCTCTTCTTTCTAAGAGCTGGACAATCCCGTATGAAATGTCCTTTCTTCTTACAATAATAGCAAGCACCCCTTCTAGGACCCTTGAAGTGGGACTCGTGCATATCTCTACCTCCAAGGTGCTTTTGGCTTTTATCTCTTTCTTTAGATGAACGAAGTTGTTGCTGAAGAACACCATCATTAGTCTTCACCTTCCATGTCCTAAAAACTCCTTTTCTAACAAATTTGGTGATGCCATAATTTTTCATACCACTACTGAAAGAATTTGTCATTGATAACTAATCTAGAACAAGACAGCTAGCTCTGATACCAAACTATTGTGCGAAAATTCAATTGATTTGCACCAACTCCAAAAACGCAGCGGAATGCTAAAGCGCGGAAACAACCAAAAGAAGAATCTAGCTTGTCGATTAATTACCAACCACAAATTCAATGAAAAATAATCACCAAACAAAAAAATTGCAGAAGAAAGGAGAGCACAGAGATTTAACGCGGTTCAGCTAGATTGCCTACGTCCATGAACCCAACAACTATTCTTTATTTCACTGAAGAAAGAGAGTACAAAAGAGAGAGATTACAAAATTATAGGTAGCAAAGTGTAGAGACTAACCTATAATTACAAATTGAATAATCAATTTATCCAAAGACTTGTTTGCGCTCAAAACCCCTAATTGATTGACTGCAGAAATTAGGATATACTGAAGAAGAGGATAATGGTGGATGCTTTCTCACACGCTCACACACATATGAAGAAGAAATTCCTTCATTTAAATAGGCATGAAAATGAAGGATGCTTGGAGATGAAAATCAACTTCCAGGATATGTGACAACCTTCCCAGGTTACTTGATTTGATTCCAATGCACTAAATGACTAAAAATCCATGTTTCCTTAAATTTCTATTGCTTAAATTAACCTCCATGTATAAACTTCTCTATCTTCATATAATAAATCTAACTAATTGATTGATTAGCAATTAATTAGTTTCCATTCTCTAAAAGATACCACGCATATCTTTCCTCTTTATCTTCCCATATATAGCCTAATTAATTGATTGACTGAATCAATTAATTATTATCTTGTCTTCTTTGGAAATATTTGAATCACATAAATTCAACAGGTGTGCCATGACATAGATCCCTTTTCATAAGTTAACTATAATTTCACGTGAAACTAAATTACATCAAATTAAACAATTTTTATTTCTATTGAAATATTATGCTGATCATATCCTCAATTGACCAAAACGTATTATTTAACACAAAAAATATATTTGATTGTAACATATCTACTGGTATACTTAATTTGTTGGTTTTATTTGTTTTCATGGTCTACTTTGCAACTTTTCCATCAAACTATTCATGGAAATTACAATGGTAAATTAAATTGAATATTGATAGCTTAAGAAACATCATTTAAGCGAGGTAAAAAATACAACTTTATCATCATGAACTAAGTTGATCTAAGCATTAAAATACCAGTATAACAAATCAAGATATCCTTAAGAGTGTTTTAGTTCAATCGACATAAACAAATAAGAGAACTGCTACTAAGTAGGAGTTAACAATAGGGGAAAGCATTTCTATTCAAAGGTCCTAGGCAAATAGCTGCTACTTTTAAGTAGCTCACATATCTTTTGCATTCACAGACCCAAATTCATATATGCAATGTTATATGTGTTAATATTTCAATTCAATCCCATAGATATTAGTTCAAAAGTGCACAGCTCAATTCTATTCAGCGGTGCACAATACATTACATGCGCAATAACATAATTATATAAAGGTTTATTATAACAAAATATAAAATACTATAATGCTGGATATTAAAATGAATTCCAATAATAATCTATATGTGTGTGTGCGTGTGTGTGTATATGTATTCTCTCTTTGCCTAAGTATAATTCCTTATATAACGGTTCCATTTATAAATCTATTATATACCAATAAGCTTGTAATCGTGTGTGTGCACATACATTTATATTTATTTTAGTTATTATATTTTAATATATATACATATGAGTATAGTTTCCATTATTTTTCACCCTCACACAAGTTCACTTTCACCATCCCAAGTTAGACAAACATATATACTAAATCACTATGTGTACACACACATGCGCGCACACCTCTCCTCCAATTTATCATTAGCATGGACATGAAAGAAATATTGAAAGCTAACACAAGCATGTAGATATTCTTACCCTACCCCTTGCCTCAATAGCGAACAAACAAACCATCTCGGTATTACAATATACACACACACACACATACATATATATACATATATATACACTTTCACTTATTCATCTCTAGCAATTCACGAACAGGGGATGCAAGGAGTCATGTTCAAGCATGCACAGATTTGATGTCGCTCTATCACATTCGCAAACACACTCGCACGTCAAAAACTCAAGCACGTAAGCACAAATCGATTGGTGATTTATTATAGTGATTGGGTTACAAAAGATGGCGTACACATTTCATTGCTTCAGCATTGTGTGTAACACTCACACACGTAGATGTGAGTTAAGGATACTCACCTAAAGTGAAGAATTCAGGTTCCAAATACCTCCAGCTCGCTGCTTCTTTTCTACTCTCAAATGCACGCACATTCTTTTCCAATCAGTGAGTGAGTCTCTGATTGCGTTGTATTGTAGTGATGTTGAGGAGTCAAGGTGAAGGCTAATTTTATTTTCCTCTTTATGTGTACAGGTTCACAATAACAGAATTTGCCACTAATCAAAAGAGGAGATTATGAAAAAAAATTCAATAAGTACATCGAAAGATGACTTTGGACAGTGGAATTAAGGTGAGAGAGGGAAAAGAAATCGTAGAGCTGTCCGAGCTTAGGAGACAGTTAAATAGCCTGCTCCTCTTTGGAATTATTTGGGATTTCCAAATCGGCTGCTTCGCTTTGGGGAGACGAAGGAGGTGGGAGGTCAACGAGTTGCTGCTCGAAGGTCGGAGATCTGGCGCCCTTTTTTTAAGGCGAAGGTGACGATTTTGTTTGTTTTAAGAGCGGTTGAAATGAAAATTAGTGAGAAGGAATTAGGGTACGGATGCCTAAAGATGCTCATACTTCGTTGCCCCAACAAACATTTAGTTAATTTCAATTTGACCATATTTTCCAACACAAATATGCGTTAGTAATAAAAAAGTGTAAACGTATATTTTTAGTGACACGTTTTAGGCTTAGCAATGTATATTGTTGTGATTACTGTAAAACACAATTAAGTGTTGACAATTGAAAAAAATAAGTATTACAAAATGGTTGTTATGGTGTAGTGTATCGATCGAGTAGCTGATTGATATGAAGTATGCAGCTGTTGGTTGTATGAGGTTTGATCGATCCAAGGAATGTTGAAGTCCGTTGAAACCGTTAAGGATACAAAATGAATGGATACGAAATGGATGGATACGAAATTGATGGATATGAAAAGGAACATGTTTTTCATGTATCTTGACTGATCCATAACTTAAGCATACGAACTCCGATTGAACTGAAATTTGGAATGTTGCCTTCCAAAGCTTTGCCTGTCATACCATGCTAATTGTAGCTCGATCCGAACTCGAACCAAGTTTGCATGTATCCATCATGGACCCGAAGATAACCGATCTCCTAAGCTGATTGACTTCTATCTGTAGTCAAATCCTTGGTGTCACGGCCTTGCCGAAAGGTGAGAATAACAAATATTCAACCACTAAATTCTAATATGCCCAAAATTGATTAAAAAAACTCACTGGTTATTGAGAAAAGATGCAAAACTATCCATGATTGACTAATTTTCTTTAAACTTCAGGAGTTGTCTATCTTGCACCACAAAAGGGCATAAAATTAAGATTTAAACACAGATCAAATATGTTTCAAGCTTTGAGAGTTAAACAATCCAAAATGAAATCTAGTTTTGTAGTATCATTTTTGTTTATATAATTTAAACTATAATGCAAATTAGACAAAAAGAGCTTGGCTGCATCAATAATGCTACCAATTTATAGGAGTTAATATGCTGATGGAATTTCTTCATATTGAAAGTTACTTATTGCGGTTAAATTTAAAAGCAGCAGGGAAAAGCTTCAGTATTGAAAAGATAACTACATGAATACAGAGTCGATAATAAAATTAGAAGGAAAAATCTTCATATTAAATCCATATAAGTATAATCATTTTGAAGTTTTTTTATATTGGCAAATCACTATGGTGGCTGAAGTAACAAAATCCAAAAAGAGAGTCAAGATTCTTGAGAGTCCTACTAATAAATGAAATTGTTAAGTAAAAAATGCCTTGCTATGGATGTAATAAAAATAAAATAAGATGCTAAATAAGGAACTTTCAGCATAATCAAACTCCTTTTCTGTTAACCCGCCTTTTTACAAGACTATGGACTGGCGGGTTTAACTTAATCGACTACACGTTCGTCGAGGCTGGTGTACGATGGATTCAGTCGACTGGATGGATAGATGACGCAACATGCTTGGGAGATGGAAATATGATTGGGTAAAGATGAATCAACTATATTTTGGGTCTAGGAAACATGGTTCTACATTGAACATGGTTTGACATGGTGGAGGTTCAGCACTAATGGTTTGTTTGGCATTCACTTTCAAATAGCATTCAAGAGTACTCGGCATACATAGAGCGTCCAACATACATGAGTGGTTCGGCATTCCAGGAGCACTCGGAATTCAGTAGCGCTCGGCATCCAGGAGCGCTCGGTATTTAAAAGCGCTCAGCATAGCAGAATCGTTTGGCATTAGAAATGGTTCGGCATTGATTGCCGCTCGGCTTAAGGAATGGTTCGGCATTGGTTGTCGCTCTGCATCGCACCTCGATACCTCGCACCTCGATACCTCACACCTCGATACCTGGCACCTCGATACCTCAATACCTCGCACCTCCATACCTCGGAACCTCGCACCTTGCACCTCGCTCGGCATTGCACCTCGCTCGGCATCGTATCTCGCTCGGCATTGGCGGCTCGGCATGGGTCGCTCGGCGAAGATGGCTCGGTGGAAAGTCGTTCGGCATAAGATGAATGTGGCTCGGTGGAAATTCTTAATGGGCCAAGCTACTCAACTACCTGGTCCACCAGGAAAGTCCAACCCATCTTTGTCTATAAATAGATCATGTAGGGCTTCGGAAAAAGGATCTTCTCATCTGCTCTCTAACTTTTTATTTCCTAAGACTAAGGCCAGTGTACCACTTTGTAACTGTAATTGTTTCGAACATCAATAAAAAGGAAACTTCTAGAGTGGACGTAGGCCGAAGTTAGCCGAACCACTATAAAACTTGTTTTTCTTTACTGCTTTCATTTTAATTTTAACTGTTCTTCATATTATTACTCTCTACACACACTTTATCTGTTATCAGTGACTGTTAGTCTGTGCTTTCATTTACATTTGGGTGTTAGTGACCAATTTTGGCACTAACATTTTGGTGCTTTCACTGAGAAGGTAAGCACTTAGGGATTTTGGAGCTAGGAACTTGGACTCTAGAAAGCAATGGCTAGGCCACAACAAGAAAGCAAGTGACAGAAAGGAGCAATCAGGAGGGAAGTCAAGAGGCTTCCTCTAGAGCTGGAGTAGGTCAAGCATCCATCTACATCACCAGACACGAGATGGAAGCAATGTTGAAAAGACAAGAGAAGATGATGCAGGCTCTTCTCAGACAATTTGCACAGGCAGGAAATGCAGAAGCTCAGGTCCGTGGAGCTGGATCAGAAGTGCTCAACCAGCAAGCAGAGGGAATAGCTCAGCAGGGGGCAGCACCCAATCAGCAGACGGCTATCAATCCGGATGGATCTAGATTCGGGGGCATACCACCAGGGAATGATGAACCAAGCCATGGAGGGATACCAGATAATGCTGTCCAACCCAACACCAATAGGAATGCAGGAGTACGATGAGGAGTATGTGCCAAAATTCCCTCATCAACTCGAGGGGCATACCAGAGGCAGCGGACAAGGATTATAGCTTGGTGACAACGACAGACTGGCGACGAGCTATGAGAGGTGGATTGGTAAACAAAGACATGGAGGATGTGAATAGGAGTCCCTTTACTCCTACTATCAGGTGAGCTAGGAACCCACCAGATTTTAAGCTGTCATCAGTGGAGATGTATAATGGGAGGACGGATCCTACGATTTATCTTACAAAGTATATGAGGCATATGGAAGTGATAGGGGCATCAGAGGAAGTCATGGCCCGATGCTTCCCCTTGTGTCTGACAGACATAGCAGCACTATGGTTTAGACAATTGGAAAGTGGTTCCATTGGAAGGTTTACTGAGTTGACTGAGAAGTTTATGAGGCAGTTTAGAGTTCACATTTCGAGACCTAAGAATGTGATGAGTTTGGCAGCGCTAAAGCAGAGGACTGAGGAATCTTTGAGGAGCTTTCTGACGCGATTCAATTTAACGGCATCATCGGTGGATCGACCAGATCCATCCATGGTCTTAATGGAAGCTGTATCTGGCATAGCTAATGGAACAGAGTTCAAAAATTCACTGACAAGGGATCCACCTATGGATCTAGGGGAGTTTTATCATGAGGCCGAAGGATTTTTACGATTAGAGGATGCAAATGCTGAGAGAGTGGAAGGAGAAGGAGATGATGTTTATGCAGTCATGGGTGAAGATCCTCCTAAAAAAGATTCAAGAACTGATAAAGAGAAACAGAAGGCCATGTATTACAACGATGACCAACGTGACCACGAAAGGAACCGAGATTCACCTCTTATTCAGAGCTGAACGAGACTTTGGAACGAATTTACCAAGACACTAGGGGGCAGATTCCCTATCAGAGGCCAATGAGAAGGGATCCGACCAGCAATGAAAAAAGGTCAGACAAGTACTGTTTATTCCACGAACTGAACGGTCATAGCACGAATGACTGCAGGCACTTGAAGGATGAGGTTGAGGGATATATCCGGAATGGTTTTCTATTGCAATATGTGAGAAGGGGAACAACGACGGTGGAACGAGAGCGGCCACCACCTACACCAACTGAGAACGGCTCGGGATCGGGGCGTCAGCTTGTCATCAGTTGATTTAAATAGTGACGAATAAGTGGCAAACTCCACACCAACGTGATTAAGTCATTTACACATGTACATGACCACGAACGATCCTCAGGCATGCTCTGATACGACTATAAATCGCATCAATGTAGGTGTTTGCACTTGGACATCCCTGTTTTGCTTTTATTTTCCATTTCTCATGTTTGGACTTGATTTAGTTTGACATTTCCATTGAAAGACTTATTTTGAATGAAAATCTGTTGTTTGTGATTCCATGACGGCTAAGCCACTAACACATGTACGGGGTCGCGAATGGTCCTTAGGCATGCTCTGAGATGGCGATAAACCGTCACAACAAACAGTTCAAAAACTCACTCGAACGTGAAATCTGACATTAATGATACTAAGTCCCCCCGGGCACATACAACTCACCTCGAACGGCACCCGACCACGAACGGTCACAATTCGCCTCGAACGGCACTAGATTGCGAACGATCACAACTCGCCTCGAATGGCACCCGACCACGAACGGTCACAACACGCCTCGAACGGCACCAGATCGCGAACGATCATAACTCGCCTCGAACGGCACCCGACCACGAACGGTCACAATTCGTCTCGAACGGCACTAGACCACGAACAGTCACAACTCGCCTCAAACGGCACCAGATCGCGAACGATCATAACTCGGCTCGAACGGCTCCCGACCACGGACGTCACAATTCGCCGCCAACGGCACTCGGCCTCAAACGGTCACATACCACCCCGAATGACGCATGATCCCGAACGATCGTCATTCGTGGTCAGATAAGGCTATTAATTTCTTTGCAGGTCATTAACAGAATACGAACATCCAGCTTATTGTGCTACAAAATACGCATTCCATTAGCAAGGCGTGTTTTGGGGGGCAAGTGTTAACCCGCCTTTTGACAAGGCCATGGACAGGCGGGTTTAACTTAATCGACTGCATGTTCGTCGAGGCTGGTGTACGATGGATTCAGTCGACTGGATGGATGGATGACGCAACATGCTTGGGAGATGGAAATATGATTGGATAAAGATGAATCAACTATAATTTGGGTCTAGGAAACATGGTTCGACATTGAACATGGTTCGTCACAAATGGTTCGTCTGACATTCACGTTCGAATAGCATTCAAGAGTACTCGGCATACGTAGAGCATCCGGCATACATGAGTGGTTCAGCATTCCAGGAGCACTCGGTATTCAGTAGCGCTCGGCATCCAGGAGCACTCATCATTTAGAAGCATTCGACATAGCAGAATCGTTCGGCATTAGAAATGGTTCGGCATTGGTTGCCGCTCGACATAAGGAATGGTTCAGCATTGGTTGTCGCTCGGTATCGCACCTCGATACCTCGACCCCTCGCACCTTGCACCTCGCTCGGCATTGCACCTCACACCTCGCTCGGCATCGTACCTCGCTCGGCATTGGCAGCTCGGCATGGGTCACTCGACGAAGATGGCTCGGTGGAAAGTCATTCGGCATAAGATGAATGTGGCTCGGTGGAAATTCTTAATGGGCCAAGCTACTCAACTACCTGGTCCACCAGGGAAGTCCAACCCATCTTCGTCTATAAATAGAGCATGTAGGGCTTCGGAAAAAGGATCTTCTCCTCTGCTCTCTAACTTTTTATTTCCTAAAAATAAGGCCAGTCTACCAATTTGTAACTGTAATTGTTTCGAACATCAATAAAAAGGAAACTTATAGAGTGGACGTAGGCCGAAATTAGCCGAACCACTATAAAACTTGTTGTTTTTTACTGCTTTCATTTTAATTTTAGCTGTTCTTCATATTATTACTCTCTACACACACTTTATCTGTTATCAGTGACTGTTAGTTGGTGCTTTCATTTACATTTGGTTTTTAGTGACCAATTTTGGCGCTAACATTTGCTATGTTTGATTCTACCACAAAAGATTACAACATATACCCAGTTTCACGTACATAACTAAAATACAACATTAAACTACTAATGCAACAGTCATAAATGCATATGATAGTCCAATGGGATACTAATGAAATAGTCAACGCCGCAACCAAAGCCAAATCCATGTGATGCTTTTGATAAAACTTTGGTAATGCCACAACACTACAGAAGTAAGAATCATATTCAGTGATTTTTTTAGTAGGTAATTTCTAATGTTTCAGTAAAAGCAAAACCGAAGAATTCTGATCTGAAGTCGAGGGATGAGGAAAAATGGGACTCTAGTAGACGAATAGAATTGAAAATCACTCTTTAAGCAGTAGATTATAAAATAAAATCAATTAAGTAATCACTAACCTTAAACATATATTGGATGCCAGATATGAGAAGAGTGTCATGGATTACAGAAAAGGTACTTTCTGTTGCAGACTTGCGAATAATTAGCAAGTAAACTTGATTGGAGTCATTTGAGGAGGATTCTAAAAGAGAACAGGATAGTGCGATCGTGGGATCTACTAGAAATAATGTCAGAAATGAATATAGCCACATGTAATAAGAATGAAATATATCTGCATTTGTCTATACGGGCTCGGGTTGTATTCAAGCAGGCCCAAAACTCTTTTTATTTCTTTCTCAACAAAGTCTGTATAGAAAGCAATGTACATGCATATGTATCATCATCAAATAATACAAGCAATAATCTTCTTTTACAATATTCATTTTTAATCATCATCCTCTCATTTTCTAATATGGTATCAAAGAACTTCAAAACTGTTTAATTGACAGAACAATGCTTTGCCAATATTCATCAAAATTATTTTCATCACTTGAATAGGCCGCATCTATTGCAGTTCATTAGAGACTACTCCATCAGCAACTACTCAGTTACCGTTTCTAAATTCTTAATTCATCAAAATCATCATAAAGTCGTGCTAAGAGGAAATATTAGAAAAGCTTTCATCATTTAATCTCTGGCTTTTTCAGTTTTGAAAGAAATTCAAGAAACTGTAAGAAAGATCATCACTAAGTCAAGACAGAATTTTCTTCTTTCAGTTTTAAAGAAATTCAAGAAACCAAAGAAAGATAATAATCAAGCCGCACCAGCATTAAAGTTTCGGTTACATTCTAAACTGTTTCAATGAAATTCAAGAAACTGCAAAAAGAAGAAGGAGATCATAATTAAGCCATGCTAGCATCAAAATTACCGGCTGCTCTTTGAACTGATTCAATACTGGTCTAAAGTCACTTGTGCAATCAGCAGTTCTCTCAATTTCTTATCTACAAGTCAGGTTATTGTATCTTACCCACTTTTTGAATAAATTGTCCTTCATTCTTGAATACTAATCATGGCAGAAGGAGATATCAACAACAATTCATCTACACCGTCAAATACAAAAACAAACCCAGCACCATCTACTAACACTACTACAAAACAGACCATTTGCATCGGTTGTTTGCCCCCCTTTTGCATCAGTTCAGCAACCGATGCATATGCAACCGATGCAACAGGCTTAACACTTTTGCATCAGTTCTGAAACCGATGCAAAAAGGTCCTTTTTGCATCGGTTGTTACTAACAACTGATGCAAAATATCCATTCTATTGCACCAGTTTTTTATAACAACCGATGCAAACTAATCCCTCTATTGCATCAGTTTTTTATAACAACCGATGCAAACTAATCCCTCTATTGCATCAGCTATTTATACCTGATGCAAAAAAGTCATTCTCAGAAACCATTATTACATTACTCAAATAGACTATATATATATATATTATTGATTATAACAAACAATTATTGCATGCAATATTACAATCATTCAAAATTAATTTTGATGGAAAATACAAACTGAATAACATAATACCAAAATAAACATATATCAATTAAAGTGTTAATAATCTATACAAAATAATGGTTCATACATTCATTTTTGCAGCATAATTCAGATCTTTAGTACAATCATTAAGTGGTATAGTCTTATTTCAGATCTTTAATTAGTACAACCATTAAGAAATAATATAGTAAAAACCTTAAAAACTTCATGAAATCTTGAAACCCAAATTTTTAGGCTTCAACTCAAAACCATTTGCTGCATTCCTGTGGATAATAAAAGTAGAAACAAGAAAAGAGAAATGGATAATAAAATCTTAATTAAGTACACATTATAATATTCATGTAATAAAGCTTACCCAAACACTGACATAAGCCAAAGCCAAGAGTGTTTCAGGGAAGCAATGACAAGACAGACCAAAGCAGCGGTGCAAGTCACCAAAACAATTCCTCTGCAAGGTTTTGAAACTTTCTGACTTCCTCACTATTAATGCATAAAAAGAACATAAAAAAATGCAACACATAATTCTTGTAAAAAAAAGTTTTCACTGTTTTACATTTATACTGCTCCTCTATTGTTTGTTGTTTACTGTGCACCTTCTCATCACACTTCTGTGCATTTTCCACTGCATCTGCCATTCATACAAACTATTCTTCCATCCCCAGACCAACCACTTTAGTTCATCAAACTTCAACCCTCCTCTGGCATCACAAAACTGCCACTTCCAACCATAAAACATCACCCTGTCAACTTCTGCTGCCACACATCCACAGCATACTTCAAATCCATCTGAAAAACTACAGTTCTACCTAGCTTCCCTCCTGCTTCAACTTCATACAATTCACCACTGTTACTGGCAGCACTCACCAATACCTTCCATTCATCACCAACATACAACACTTCAACATCACTCCCAACTGCCTTCAACCTACTACCACCCACAAACTTCTCTGTGATTACCTCATTTCACAAACTCCACAAACCTATCACATACATATCCTCCATTTCCTTCACATATAACTCCCAAACCATTTACCCACTGACATATCATCTATTGCCACAACATAGACTACCATCACAATGCACCAAAACTGCTGCATTCTTCACCCAACAACCATTCATTTCCACCACAACATTTCCCAGTACTGCTCCGCCTTCATACTTGATACCATCTATACATCAACCATTAGCAAGTGCTTCAATAGTCTCGACCACAAACCAGTGCTCAAACCACCACTACCGCCCCCCCCCCCCCCCGTACGGTGCACTGAAACACTGCCTTGCCTCTAACTCCATTTCACCACCATCTCAGCACAACTTACCATCAACAAACGCTCCCATGTTCACCTACTTCTTCAAACCACCCTCTGCTATTTACTGCCCAAACCACCCAGTTCACCGCAAATTTCTCAAAGCTCCTCAAACAGTGCCAACCACCATCCCACAACAAACTTCAATCTACTATACCATCCCATACAAACAACCATCCACTGCAATTAAACACTGAGAAAAAAACTGCTTGAACAATACACTGCCATTCTCCCAAACAACCAAAGAAAAAAGATATAAAAAAAACTTACTGCCTCAACACACTGCCTCGATTCCACTGCTACATCTCCTCAGTCCAAAATAACCATCCACACCTCTGACTACCTCTATACTGCCTCACTTTACATCACCAGCTTCACAACAGTTCCACTCCACCACATGATCATCACCCTGCTTCATTACTGTCAAACATTTAATTTTATTTGAAGAAAAGGAATAGCCGTGTTATCATAATTGGTCGTTAGGGACTTTATGTTTTGCTAATTAATTGCTGTTTTATTTTTGCATCAAAATGTTTGACTTAAAAACTAAACTAGTATGATACACACGTTCCACACAGGGCTACATGAAACTTTATTAATGATTTAATATACACAATGTGTTTCCGGTATCACGAATATTTTTGGTGTTATCTGAAGTACCCAAAGTTATGGTTAAGAAAGTTTTAAATAGTAGTCTAATTCAACATTTAGTTTCAAATATTGTATTCAAGTTAACATATTTGTCAACTATTGTCAGTCCGTGGATAATGAGTTATGTTGGTGCAAAAATATATAAATAACTTCAATGAGTTGGAAATTTATACTTATTTTTTTTTGAAAATGTTTCTTGATATTTTGGCTTCAAATCTATGATGTGAAAACAATAATTTATGTGTGATAATTCTATGACTCATAAAATTTTCTTGGAAGCAACAATCAGAAGTCCATATTATGCTGAAGAGTACAAAAACTGACGTATTCAAGATCCGTGCATAGTTTTTTGTAATTAATAACGAATGCATTAAAGCGTGGTCACTTTGTTGGAGAAGATGGTACACGCAATAGAATAGTTTTACAGATAAAAGAAAACATAGTTTTCTACCACAAAAGCAAAATTATACATTGTTCAAATAAGTAGAGAATGTCACAGCGGAAAAAAAAGGAGAAACAAATAGATCATATCACAACTCTCGAACTTTAGTTGCAGTGGAGGCCTGATCAAGTAGAGTTTCATCAGCATCATGGGATGATAAATATAATTTTAGGTTAGTATGACATTTTGTTGTTAGGTTAATATTATGCTAGCCTGCTGCTAATAAGGGGTTTTACATGCACATGTGTGCCAAAAAATCTCTATTTATTTATTTATTCATTTATTAATCAAAGTTTTTTAGATAGAAGATGAATTGTCAATTGCAAATAATTTTCAAATTGGTTCAAATATTAAGTATGTTTCTGAATTAAGTAATATAAATGAGTAAAATGTTCATCTCTTATTTCTGACAGGCTCAAATGAAGGGAATACGTATATACGAAAACTATTACCTGGAGTTGTTGAATCTTAGCTTCGGCGGAAGAAAGAGATAACCCATGCTGTTTGTTCTGCCTTTCCAAAACCACATTACAATTTTTTAGGTTTTGCAGCTGAGCTTTCAGATTCAAAACCTCTAATTTCAACTCTTTGACCAAACTCTCACTGGCGCTAAGTCTTTTCTCCAAATCATCTTTAGAATCTATGTGCCTTCTAACACATGCATACTGCTTGATTGTGCGCGCTGCTCTTGCTTGATCATCGATAACAATCTTAGGTTCTTCGACCTGGTCCTTTTCTTTTGATTTGTTTATTGGAAATATTGGCCTTCAGATTCTTGAAATTCTTGAAATTTTTCCATTAGTTTGGTCTATACTTGAGCTATCTTTCAAAGATCTTGATACTCTTGGCAATGGAGAATGATTTGGAGTAGAGATTTATTGATCCTTTTTCTGAGTTTCTTGCTTCATGGCTCTATGAAAAACTAAATATGTTGTGAAAACAATGATACACGTAAATTCTATGCCAAAAAAGATGCCACCAAAAATTGAAAAGAAATTTGACTGACAGCTGAAAATTTACAAAGTAAAAGCACACAAACTAATCATATATCAAATGATAGCTAGCTATATTACGGAATATAATAAATAAAGATATTGTCTAGAAAAAAAAAGTGAAGGTAGTCTTATAAAGCAATAACTTTTATGCGCACTATGTGTGTTACAAATGATTAAACTATGCTATAACACAGAGAATTACTTATATGCATTTTATTCTTTGTTATAACACATAAAGGTTAACAAGGTAAAGCTTAATGTTTGGTTATAAAATGTGTGTGGACAAACAAGCTACCATATAAATGATATTATAATATTCAAGTAAATGAGAAGCATAATCACGAAAGCTAAAGGTTGCAACTTATAACAACCCAATTGCTTCTTTGTTGCTCCACTACCAAATTGCTTCTCTGTTGCTCCACTACAGTCCTACCCCTCTACCAAAACTGCTACAGTCCTCATTCTCCATCTGCACAGATAACAATTGCAAGCTGCCTTCATTATAACTTCTTCCACCATCCACCTCTGTGCCATACCCAGTGCACAGCCCTTGCCTCTTCCCTCTGCCATTCCCCATCAAACTGCCTCTTCCCTGTTCACCATCACCAGTGTACACACCTTTCAAGACTACATGCATCCTCCCACTGTTACATCCTACAACATATACCACACTTGTTGTCTTTAACTTCCACCTTGCAAACAACACTGTTCCCACAACATACAACCTCTCTTCACAATCACTCATCTTCAAAAACACTTCACTGCTGCCTTCCCAAACCACAATGCCGCCATCAGTTCACATACCACTACAACACTACAAACTGTTACCATCTGCCTGACCATCATCCAAACCATATCATCCACTTCTACAACCCTCCACATTCCTTATAGGAATCAAACACCAACCGTACTCCTTCACCGCCACATATCACACACCCATCCTCAACATATCAGCAGCATCCAGACACCCACAATTCGCTACCGAACCCAGCTTCGAACCACCAAGAAACCTGAACATCTGCATCACTATCTACAACTAGTTCTCGACCTTCCACTGTTGCATTCATTCGACATCATAAGACAACTCACCACACAGCCACTACCACTACTCCACACTGCAGGCTACCCCATATCACATGCTTCCCTGACCCTCCCCGGTCATATCACCACCATCCAACCCCACTGCCTATAACATTGCATATCAATGCACTTCCAACCAACTTCTACCGAACCAATCCACATCATACAATAACTAGCTACATCTCCTTCTACAAACATCCTTACTACCTGAACTCCAATAATATATCATCACCACTATACATACCCATCAATTTCACAACATAATTTATTTTATCCCATAATTTATTTTATTCTTCTTATACTTGTTTTGCATTTTGTTGGCTGTAATCGCCATGAGTTTAGATATAAGGTTCTTTTCAACTAAATATTGAAATCCTGAAAGATACTATGTTTTAAATTTAGCATAATATTCCATTTTAATCTCTTAAAATGGTGAAAGCATGTTTCGAAACTTGTTAATGGAAGTTAAAGAAAAGCTTTGTTTTCTTTGTTGACTTGATACAAATGCGAAGGTCAACTATATTCAAAGTGGAATGATGAAAAAAATTCAGTTACCAATCTTAGACTCTTAGTAAACTAGGATTATCAAAATTTGAAACTTGAATATGCAGATTACTTCCAAAATCAAAGTAATATACTTATACTTTATACCATTTACTGTATGACTACTTTAAAAACAAAGTACTGTACTTTTACTTCCAATTATACATTTTTCGTTCATATTTTTATCCTTTCTTACAAAATTATACCATCTGATTTGGTTTTCCTTAAATAATCATCCTTAGTTTATACAAATAAGTTTCTAAAAAAACACATAAATTGGTAAAGGATGCAGATTAGGAAAAAAAGATAGTAAAAAGCACACCTCTGGACTTCTTTCCCATTCTGCCGAGCAATCATCTGCAAAATCAAAAATCATTATATTTAATTTGATAATACTACTAGTAAATCATTTGCTTAATACAGAACATAACAATGTCTAAATTCCAAATAAATTAGCAATGTTTACATGTCTGTATCCAAGCTTAGCTAGCCTAAACGATACCAATACATCAGCTATACAAAATAAATCAACTTCATCAATAAAAATGAATTATAAAGTAAAAAAAAGTTCTACATCAAAGTGGAAAAACTAATATCAACATTCACCAGTTTCCTGAATAACCCTATCATTAATAGAACAACCGAAGTGGTTCCAAGTTCCAACCGTTCCATCTGAAATATACATACAAATATAGAAACAAAAGTCGAAAACAACATGAAAGATTGAACCTTTGAAATAAAATCAACAATACTAACCTCATGGCAAACTCAAAATTGATGCGAAATAACATTCGGTGACAATCAATTTTAGGGTTTTTTTTCTGAAGCAGGCGAAATATTTGGCGAAAAGAAAGGGAAAATAAGCGGCGAAAAAAATTTAGAAGGGCGGGAATTAACAGATGCGCAACGAAGCTGGGGTGATAACCTAAATAATTTGAAATTGCATCGCCTTCGCCAGTGAACCGATGAGAAAATAATTATTTTGGATGCAAATTAACATAGTTGCATCGGTTGACTTTAAAACTGATGCGACTAAAACTATTTGCATCGACGTATTTGCATCGGTTGTTGATGACAACTGATGCAAATTTGATTTTTTTTATTACCTATTGTTTTCCACGTACCAATTGCATCGGTTATTAAGACAGAACTGATGCAAATAGTTCTATTTGCATCAGTTTTACTTCAACTGATTCAAATGAGGCGATACAAATGGCCTGTTTTGTAGTAGTGTAATATAGAGAACATATAAAAAATTATAATAAGTCCACAAACACATCTAATACAAACTCAACTAGATGAAACAAATTATCTTCTGTGGAAGTTTCAAGTTCAAAACAGCAGTTTGAGGATATTGGATAGAAGAATACATTCTTGGAACAAAACAAAAACCAGAGCAATTTGTTTCAAACACTAAAGGAAACTCTATTATAAATAGAGAATACACAACTTATCAAAGACATGACAGCCTACTATGTTCTAGGATAGGCTTGTCAATGGGTAGGGTTCGGTTTGGGTACTATAAAACCCGGACCCAATTCCAATAAATGACATTGGGCAATAATTAACATTGGGCAATAATTATACACTATCTTAGAATATTTATGTTAAAACCATCTTTTAAAACTGCAACTTTGGTAAAATTTCTATATAAACAATGTTAACAAATAAATTGAACGGTGTGTAGTCAAGCTCATAACAAAAGTATGCACAAACATCTACATGTAAACAAACAAAATGGTAAATAAATGACATACGTACTCATGTTTTGATACGACGAAAAATTAATAGTCGGGTCGGGCTCTAACCGGGTCGGGTTTTGATAAAACCGTACCCGACCCGGATCAGGCCTGAGTCGGGCTTGGGTAGTAAAAGGAAAAACCCATACCTGCATAAATAGGGCGGATTCGAACTGAACTCGGGCCGAAACCCATACCATTGGCAGGCCTATTCTTGGATATTGTCCACCATAAGTTCAAATTTACTACCACAGCGGATAGGTTGCATGAACTATCATGAAATTTGGTCAATTGTGGAACAATTATTCAGTTTTGAATCAGCGCCAAGGGTGATACATTACAAGAGACAGTTGTAAAAATTAAAGAAAAACAAAATGTCTATGCGAGAATATCTATCAAAAATTAAAAAACTATACGCCTTACTTGGAGCAGCAGTTTATTGCAGTGACTGACATTGAACAAATTTTGTGAGTCTTAGGTGGATTGGATAATGAATATGAAGCCATTGTGCCTGTGAGATTATCAAAAGACATTACACCAGTCAATTATGTTGCAAACAAAGGCAGAAATCAAGAAAGAACTCAATTAAGAAATGAGTCAAACAACAACAATCAACTAGGATATCAATCAAACGGATACAGAGGCAGAGGTGGCAGATGGAGTAACAACAACAATGGTAGACCTAGATGTCAGATTTGTGAGAGGTTTGGACACACAGCAAACAAGTGTTATTTTAGATTTGATGTTAACTACACACCTGGACAAAATAAATCAACGACCAAGTGAAAATCTGGCTAACATACAGCAAGAAACCAAAAATTAGACAAACTCCATCATAGGCGGTTACAATGAAACAGCTAAAATAGAAGATATTCAAGATGACTCATGTTATCCAGATTTAGGAGCTACATATCATGTCATCAATAGCCTCAGCAATCGAAATATGGGAAACAAAGTTCAAAGGTAAACAATATATGCACATGGGTACTGGTGAGCCAACTAAAATTACTCGTACTGGTAATGGTTACATATAAGGTGAAAGAGTACTTTATCTCAATAATCTCTTAAGGGTTCCACATATTAAAAAGAACTTGCTTAGTGTATCTTAATTTTCTTGTGATAACAATATATATTTTGAATTCTATCTAAGATATTGTTGGATTTATGTGATTCAAATATTTTCCAAAGAAGACAGGAAAATAATTAATTAATTCTTTCAATCAATTAAATAGGCTATATATGGAAAGATAAAGAGGAAGGATATGTGTGATATCTTTTAGAGAAAGTAAACTAATTAATTGCTAATCAATTAATTAGTCAGATCTATTATACGAAGATAGAAAAGTTTATGCATGGAGATTGATTTAAGGAATGGAAATTTATGGGAACATAGATTTTTTTTGTCATTTATGTGCATTGGAATCAAATCAAGTAACTTGCAAAGGTTGTCACTTAATCTGGAAATTAATTTTCTTCATCTCCAAGCAACCTTCATTTTCATGCCTATTTAAATGAAGAAAGTTCATCTTCATGAATGTGTGAGAGAGCATCCACCGTTATCCTTTTATTCAGTAAACCCTAATTTCTGTAGTCAAATCCAATTAGGGGATTTGAGCGCAAACAAATCTTTGGAGACATTGATTATTCAATTTGTAATTATAGGTTATTCTCTCCACTTTACCATCTATAATTTTATAATCTCTTTCTTTTGTACTCCCTTTCTTCAGTAAAATAAAGAATAAATTTTGGGTCCGTAGACGTAGGCAATCCAGTCGAACCACGTTAAATCTCTATGTTCTCTACTCTTCTGTTTTTCTTTCTTTGATAATTATTTTTCATTGAATTGGCGGTTGATAACTAATCGAAAGGCAAGATCCATCTTTTGACTGTTTCTGCGCTTTAGTACTCCACTGCAGTTTTGGAGTTAGTGCAATTTAGTTAAAATTTTGCACAACAGATTGGTATCAGAGCTAGCTGTCATGTTCTAGATTAGTTATCAATGACAAATTCTTTTAGTAGTGGTATGAAAAATTATGGCATCACCAAATTTGTTAGAAAAGGAGTTTTTTGGACATGGAAGGTGAAGACTAAAGACGGTGTTCTTCAACAACAACTTCGTTCATCTAGAGGAAGAGATAAAAGACAAAAGCACCTCAGAGGTAGAAGAGATATGCATGAGTCCCCACTTCAAGGGTCCTAGAAGGGGTGCTTGCTATTATTGTAAGAAGAATGGACATTTCATACGGGATTGTCCAACTCTTAGAAAGAAGAGAGAGAGAAGAAGGAAGCTTTAGTTTTGCCAGCAGTTAGATGAGATGCGGATAGAAGTGATAGTAAATACATCATTATTTTCAGCCAGTATTTCACCTTTAGAGCATAATAGCTGGGTGATTGATTCTGGAGCCTTTTGTTATATGATGCCAGATAGGAGATGTTTTGTTAGTTATAAAAAAATTGACGGTGGAGCAGTTCATATGGGAAATGACAAATCTTGTCACGTTGTGGGCGTTGGAAGTGTGAGGTTTAACATGCATGATGGTGTTATTAGGACTATCATGGATAATAGACATGTTCTGATGCTGCGTAGAAGTTTGTTATCAGTTGGAGCTTTGAGTAGACTTGGTATGAGGATAATAATAGATGGAGAGAATTTGAGAGTGGCGAAGAGTTCCTTGGTAGTGATGAAAGGGGTGCGAGTTAATGATATTTATGTGCTCCATGGAGAAGCGGTCTTAATAGAGTCGGTAGTTTCTACTGATTCTAGTATTCCAGATTCTATTCAGTTATGCATCTTGTTTAGGTCATGTTGACAAGGAGAATCTTGAAGTATTAAAGAAGCGTGGGTTGATTGATGGTGTTTGTCAGTTGAAGCCTAGCTCTTGTGAAGATTGTTCTTTTGGAATGAAGAAGCATGTATGTCACATTTGATGTTGGGAGACCTAGAGCTATAGAGTTTCTAGAGTATGTTCATTGTTATGTGCAGGATCCACCCCAGGTGCATCTTTTGGTGGAGCCAGTTACTTCGTCTTTTTATGGATGATTTCTCATGTAAGGTTTGGGTCTATTTCTTAAAGGTTAAAGATGAAATATTTGCCCAGTTTTGTTAGTGGAAGACCTTGATAGAGAAGCAGTCGAGGAACCGTTTGAAGGTTTTGAAAGTTGGAAATAGTAGTGAATTTATGCCATAAAAATTCACTAACTATTGTGCATCCGAGCATGTAATTAGAGATTTTTCTATTTCTATTGAGTCACATTGTTATAGAGTGGTGGAGAGCACGTGTCGGATATTGTGGGAGAGAGCTATGAGCTTGAGAACGACTGTTGATCTAGAAGAGGGATTTTGGACAGAAGCGATATCTATAGCAGTATTTCTCATTAACAATACACCTTCAATT
Organism: Allium cepa; assembly: GCA_030765085.1. Classification (NCBI taxonomy): domain Eukaryota; kingdom Viridiplantae; phylum Streptophyta; class Magnoliopsida; order Asparagales; family Amaryllidaceae; genus Allium; species Allium cepa. The sequence goes on from CM060941.1 coordinate 11,411,223, forward strand.
GTCATAGATATGAAGATCCTGGAAGAGATATGGAAAAGAGAGCCTGTTGATTATTCATTCCTTAAAGTGTTTGGTTGTTCAGCTTATTTAGAAGATGAGAGACATGATAAGTTGAAGCCTAGGGAAAACAAGCACATTTTGTTAAGCTGTAGAGAAGGAGTGAAGATGTATATGTTGTGTAAAAAAACTAGGAGAATTGTGACTAGCAGGCATGTATTATTTGATGAGAGGTCTTTGTTGAAGGTGGAGCCTCGATCAAGTGATGACATTGTGAGGACTGAAAATTGCCAAACACATTTGAAGTCATCGGACTGTTTCCATATTCGGATAGATATTGTTATTTCCAATGATACCATGATTGATGAGAAGATTACATAGATTCAGACTCTAGGTGGAGCTCACAATGCTGGAAAGGCCTTTTGGTTCGGTTGGCCCTATTTTTAAGCATATTTATAGCGATCATTCTTCATCTTATGCTTTGAATGTTGTGGAGCTTGTTGGTGAGTCTGCTGATGTTGACATAGGAAAGTCTAGAAAAAATCTTGTGGAGGAGATTGAAGTAGATAATGTTGAGTATGTCCTCACTCAATTTGGGATGGAGAAGTTGAAGAATGCTATTATGTCTCCATTGGTCTCTCAAAGACTTGTGTCTACAGTTTTATCTCCTACATAAGATATGTGGAAGAATTTGTTGGAATTGGGCCGACCCGCAGCGGTACTGGTGGGTGTATTTCAATTTTTTTATCATATTGGATCTTTATTGGGCCTATGAAGTCTAATTCATTTAGTACAATTCTAAATTTGTTTTAAATAAAATCATGTATCTTATTTAAATTTAAGTATTTTGTAATGTAAATTTAATTTGAATGATTTAATTTATATATATACATATATCATATACATATACATATACATATACATATACATATACATATACATATACATATACATATACATATACATATACATATACATATACATATACATATATGTGTGCATTTGTGACATAATAATCCGTGAAGCGTATAACATACCCGTATACAGATGTTGGGATTTGCATCGCAACAGACACATTAGCTCATTTCGTATGTATTATATGTTGTCTAAATATGTGCATAAATCTTTAATGCAAAGTATATTTATATAAATACATATACATATATTTAAAATATATTTTATAACTAAAACTCTCAAAATTAGTTATATATATAATTTAAAACGTTTGTATAAATATATATACATAATTAAACATATACAATTATACATACATATATATAATAATTAAAATTATATATATAAGGTTAATAAAATGTAAATATGAATAATTAGTTACATTCAAATACTTAATATATATATATATTTTAAATTATTTGCAGATTGAAATTAGCATAACAAACATAAAATAATAATTTTATAATTTTATCACTATTATATGTATATAATAAGTAGTTTTGATCATAATTAAAAATATCAGTAATAATTACTAAAAAAATCAAATTTAAAATTTTACGAAAATTTATGATCATAAAATACAGGTTCCAATTTTGTTTCATGATTTTTTGAAATAAAATATTATTTTTATAAAATAAAAATATATTCAATCGAAGTAATTCAATTATTACAAATATTAAATACTAACAAACAAATTCAAAATTTTTTTCCATCGGTTACCACATAGATGCAGTAAGTTTAAAAAATATAAATCGAATTTTTAGTGCAATAGTTATTTCAGATATAATAAACAATTCAAATAATAAACAAAAGATAATTTAAAATTATTTATATATATAAAAAATTTATTTTAGAATCTGATAATTCTTATTATGTATAAATAGGTGTAAGCAAAAATTCTAAGCTGTTTATACATTATAAATGTACATATATGTAATTATATGTTTAGAATATACATTAATCAATATTTAAATTAATATACAAATATACATAAAATAATTAACAATGACAAAATTCAATTTTCACAGCAAATTAGATTTGTTTATACATAAATTATAACACAGAATAATATAACCATGCACATAACCAAACTAATTTGTGACAACTACTTATACCTACGAAATCTCACCAAACTTGATATATAATATTAGTATGTATACAGATTTGGGATTAATCAATAGTAAATAATAAAATATTATGTCACACTTAATTACCAAGTTGTTCTCAATGGTGTCAGCTTCTTGTTCCCGTTCTCAAATCTTTCCTCCTTCGCCTCCAATAATTCCTCTTTTGCAAGCAAATTTTGTGGTTAGTGATTCATATTTGTTACATCGTCGCTCCTATGCCCAAGTGGTCAAAGACCGATTACCATTGCATAATCTTCGAGTTTCGCAGCCTCAAGTTTCGACCAAAAGATGGATGATTCCAAAGCAAACAAGTTTTATTGTTTTAGATGTGGTGACAGTAATCATCTCGCGTCTCATTGCCGTGATCCTATTAGATGTTTTAATTGCGGCAATTTTGGTCACAAGAGCGACAAGTGTTCGGCCTTTTCTTGTTTATCGGCTTCTTCTGATTTCTTGGTAGAAAATGGATTTCAGTTCATGTTAAAGATAATGCTCCTGAAAGGGATTATGTTAGATCATTTATGGCAGTTTCGATCTGAAGGTTTTAACTTTCTGGAAGAATTGCTTCTCCACTTTAATTTTGTTAATGCCCCAAATATTGGTAAGGGTTATAAAGCTAGATTTGGAGATGCTGAACTTTATTTTGGTAAACTTGATTCTTCTTCGATCTCATCCATTTCCTTAGATCTTTTAGTGAATCATGGTTTCCTTTTCATTTTAAATTTCATCCAATTGAGAGGAATTCTAATCAACAATCTCAAGCTCAAAAGAATTGAAGGATTGAAGTTTCTTGATGATCTTTTATTTCATTTTAATAATGTTAATTCTCCAAATATTGGCAAGGGTGATCAAGTTTATATCGGGGATTCAGAGATGCTTGTTGATAATATCGATTCCTCGGTCATTTCAGAGCAAATGCTGGTTTGTTCAAATGTTGATGATAATGTTCTACTTGTAAATTCTAGAAATGAAGAATCTATTATCTTGGATTCCTTTTTGTTTGATCTTGAGGTTGTTCGCTGTAGGTCCTCTTTAGAGACCTTGGATAATAATTCGAATAGTGGTTTTATACATCCAAAGACTAAAAAAGTTGTGCCTTCTTCTAACAAATTGGATTCATTCAAGATTTCTACTTGCAACAGATTTGCTTGTCTTGATACAGAATTCGCTTCTGAATGCTCGGTATTATCTGATGTTTGTGATCCATCCTCCGTCAATTCTTTAAGTCCTGATTTAGCGTTTTCTCCTGTTTGTTCCTATGTTGATAGCGATCATTCTAATGTGGTTACAGTCCATTCCTTTGTTGATTTTTTGGATAGAAACTTCATGGATTGCAATGCTTCTGCTAGTTGCTCTGTTATCGATCTTCAGTCCTTTACTCCAGAATGTGACTTTAACTTCCATAACGTTGTTGATTGTTTCTATAAGTTTGATGATTTAGACAGGAGGTAGTTAGAAGAATTGCCTTTGATTTCTGATTTTCTGATTAACTTTGATTTTATTGATAACTGTTGCTGGGCAGATGAGTTTTTAAAAGGGGTTGAAGATTCTGTTTATACTGAGTTTTCTAATGTTGATGAGGTCTTTCTACTGCGAAATTCTAGGGTTTCTCTTGATTGGATTTTAACAGAAGACTCTCCTTCAAATGATAAGTTGGTTTCGTTTGTAGATGACTATTTGGATTTTGATGAGCTTTTAACTGGTAAGGATTCTGTGTATGTTGTGCATGGTGCACACAGCTCATTGGAACAGGTCGATACTATTGTTCTTTCAGAGAATAAAGTTGTTGATGGTTTCTCTAATTTGCTAAGTCCCTCTGCCATGGTTATGCGCACTGGTTCAGTTGGGTTTAAAGCTCGGGATCAGATTTTACTTGATGATAATATCTCTTCTCTTGCTTCTCTGAGTTTGATTAATCAACCAGTGGATAATTGCCATAGTGATAATGTTGTGGCATGTATGGATTCTGGTGTTTCTCTTGATTCTGGTGCTTTGGATAGGAGTTCGGGTAGACTACTGTCTATTCTGAGTTGTGAGGCTAGCGGCATTTCAGTGCCTTCTATTTCTTCGTCGAAGAGAGGTAGATGTAGAAAGCATGCCGCTTCGAGCAGATTGGTTCGTCGCAGTGTCAGGATTAGAGGCAGTCGCTCTCAGTCGATGGGTGAGTTTCCTGGTTCGAACACTGCCAGCAGTGTTTCGGAATCAGGCTCTGGTACGCGTTTTGTTTTTGGTAGCATTTATTCGTCTTATGCTCGGGTGATTTATCTGCTTTTGATTTTAGTCAGTTAGCTAGTGGCTCTGCTTTTATTTTTTTCTGATCTTGAGTTAGATCGTGAGTTTATTAGAAGTAAGGAACTTGATAAGGCTATATCTATGGGTTTATGAGAGTCATTAGTTGGAACATAAGAGGTTTGAACGACCTTAATAAATGTGATAAAGTTAGAATCTTTTTCAAAGACTTTTCTATTGACATTGCTCTTTTACAAGAAACTAAAATCGAGTGTCCTGATTTTCGTTTTTTAGAAGATTAGGAGGCTTTTGTTTTAGGAATTGGGTTTTTCTTCCTTCTGTGGGTTCTTCTGGAGGTCTAATGATTGGTTGGAGAGATAATCTCTTTAAATTACTCCAGTGTATTCAAAAGCAGCACTCTTTACATATTATTTTACTTAATTTAACCGACAATTCTATTTTATATATTTCTAATGTTTATGGGCCTAATTCTAAAATTGATAGGCGGATCCTTTGAAATGAATGCCTCGAGTTTAGATCTTCGGCCCCCGGATCTTGGATTTTGGAGGGCGATTTTAATGTCACCCATTTTATCGGGGAGCGTTCTCCCCGAAAAGGCGATTATTCGGCCATGGAGGAATTCGATCAATTTATTATTCTCTCTAATTTGATTGAAATTTCTCTATCCAATAGAGATTTTACTTGGAGTAATAATAAGGATTTTCCTTCATTGGCTCTTTTAGATAGTTTTTTCCTTAGCGATGAAATTGAGGATAAATATCCCATCTGTAAAGTGTCTGGTCTTCCTTTCACCCTTTCAAATCATTGTCCCATTATTCTGTCTTGCGATCATCATAGAATTATTATTAGTTCCTTTAAATTTGAAAAAATGTGGCTTCTTGAATCATATTTTTCAAATTTAATAGTTAACAAATGGTCGTCTATGAGTTTTTATTGTTTTAAGTATAGTGATAATTCGGCTAAAGCTTTTGTGCTCAAACTTAGAAATCTCAGGATATTTCTTAAAAACTGGAAAAAAAACATTTTTGGTAATATCAAAATTAAAAAAGAGAATATTCTTAATGAGTTGCTTAAGCTTAATAAGATTGAAGAATCTAGACATTTAAGTTTAGGAGAGAAAAATGTTCTTAATAACTTAAAAGAGGAACTAAATTCTATTCTTGAAAAAGAGGAAGTTATGTGGAAACAAAGATAAAAAAATTCAATGGATTAATGAAGGTGATAACAATACCAAATTTTTTCATAATATAGCCAACAATAGAAAACGTAGTAACACAATTAATTCCATTTTAGTTAATAATGTGGAATTAGTTGAACAACGTGATCTCAATAATGCTTTCACTGATTATTATAAAGATATCTTTGGTAATAATAATAAAAATAAGCATAGAGTTAATATTAGATGGAATGATCTTTACCCGTCCGTCTGATTTAGATGTTTCTTTTACTGAAGAGGCAATCCGTAAAGCCATTTTTGATTTACTGGGAGATAAATCTCTGGGTCTGGATGTATTTCCTATTCTCTTTTATAAAACTTTTTGGGAGGTTTTAAAATTAGATTTAATAAATATTTTTAATGAATTTTATAATGGAAATCTCCAATTAGGTAGATTTAATTTTGCTAATGTTATTTTATTACGTAAAAAAGTTGGTGCTAATACTTTAAAAGATTTTAGACCCATTTCATTGATTAACTGCTCTGTTAAAATTATTTCTAAAGTTTTAGCTAATAGACTTAGTTTAAAAATGAATGATTTAATAGAGTGTTCTCAATCAGCTTTCATTAAAGGAAGAAATATCACTGATGGTGTAGCAGTTGTTCGAGAATACATTAACCTTTGTTGTAAAAATAATATAACTTGTGCTATTTTAAAATTAGATTTTGCTAAGGCTTTTGACTCGGTTGATTGGGATTTCCTTGTTGATATTTTCCTTGCCAGAGGCTTTAGTAATAGATGGATTAACTGGATCATTAACTTGCTTAAAACTGGAAATTCAAGCATTATGGTTAATGGTATGTTGGGTAATAAAATTCAATCCAAGAGAGGATTGAGGCAAGGGGATCCTTTATCGCCCCTTCTGTTTAATTTAGCAGCTAATGTTTTTTCTAATATTATTAAGAATGTTGTTAATAATAATCTCTTGGGTTTTATTGGTAATGATATTTCGAGTTTTGGTTTGTCTATCCTTCAATTTGCTGATTATACTTTGCTTTTTTTCTCTCATCTTCCTAGGCACATCATTGCACTAAAGTTTATTCTTTATAGTTTTGAACTTTTATCAGTTTTAAAAATAAATTTTGATAAAAGTTCTGTTTTAGTTTTAAACGATTTTGATAAAGTTGAAAATTTAGTTGCTAATACTTTAAATTGTAAAACTATGAGTTTTCCTTTTGACTATCTTGGTTTTGTTATTAGACCTTCAAAACTTAAGCATGATGATTGGTTATTAATCATTGATAAAATTAAAAATAGGATTACTAATTGGAATGGGAGATTCTTATCTAGAGCTGGTAGACTAGTTTTGATTAACTCTGTTTTATCAGCTCTCCCTATCTATTGGATGTCTATGCACCTCTTTCCTGATTGGGTGATAGATAAAATAGATAAAATTAGAAGAGACTTCCTTTGGAGTGGTGAAAATCCAAACAGTAGCATTAAATGTTTAGTCAATTGGGATACTGTCTGTAAGTCCAAAAAAGAGGGTGGTTTAGGTGTCATTAATTTACGTAATATGAACTTGTCACTTCTTAGTAAATGGTTATGGAAATTCAGAGATACTAGTGATAATGCCATTTGGAAGGTGATTATTTCTAAATATTACTTCAATGGTAGTTATAATCTCTATCAAATTAGTCCTCCGATTTATCGTAAACTTTCATATTTTTGAAAATCCATCTTAAAATGTAATGTATTTTCAACTTAGGTGTAAATATTATTGTTCATTCTGGTAATAACACATCTTTTTGGCACGATAGTTGGATTTCTGCTACTCCTCTTAAGATTGAGTTTAAAGATTTATATGATATTTGTTACTTTAAATTTGCATTTATTTCTGATGTTTTTAACTCTGAAAGTGACCCTCCTTGGATTTTCAATTTTAATAGTATTTTAGTAGGCTCAACCCTTAGACAACTTTATTTTCTTTATGCTAAGCTAAATCTCTACAATATTGGTAATGGTAATGATTATATTAGTTGGGAGTGGGATAAGAGTAAGAAATATTCCTCTAATTCCTTTTACAACTTTATTAACTTTTCGGGTGTTTCTGACAATTGTTTTAAATTTATTTGGAAATCTAACGCTCCTCCAAAATCTAAGATCCACATGTGGCTCATCATTCATGGTAAATTGAATACTATTGAACTTTTAAAAAAGAAAAATATTATTATTGATAATAAATGTGATTTTTGTAACACATACTCTGAAGATATTAAACATATTTATTACGAATGCATGGATACTCATTTTATTCTTATTAAGACCCTTAATATTTTTGAGTTTAATATTAGTTCTAGAGTTACTGATTGTTTTTTCTATTGGAACTCTTTTAGATTTAAGTTCAATAAGAATTTTAGATACTTGCTTGATAATATATTTACAATTTCTTGTTGGTATATTTGGTTTGAGAGAAATCAAAGGATTTTTAATAATAAAAATAATCACTATAATAATTTGATTATTTCAATTTCATCTTTCTGCTTAACTTGGATTTCTAATCCCAAATATAAATTAGCCAAAAATAATTGCTTTAAGGAATATCTTAACAAGGTTAGAAATAATATTAACATATTCAAACTTAACTTTAATAATTTTGTAACGACCCGTAAATTTTAACCGGGTTTAGTAACGTATTTGATTGAAATTTTGTGAAGTTTTAAACGATAAAATTTTGAAATATAAATTTTATATTTGGAATACGTCTAGTTAAACATAACAACTGATAAATTTTCGTCCAAAAATACGGAAGTTTATTTCGCACGTAAATTACTTCAATTTAATTAGTTAAAAAGCAATGAAAATAAAACGTTTTCAAAACCAAAATATTTTTAAATAGAAAAATTCTAAACCATCTTTTGAGCAAGTTGTCAGTTTGTCGTTTTTCCAAATTCGGACATCTTTGGCTCCGTCGATCTTATTTTTCTGCGATTTTCTTGCATTTTTCGTAGTAGAAAAATTCGAATTTTTATAATTCAATCGCACTACTGATATCCATTTACCATTTTAATCGTCTCGTCGTGCTGATCTCAACGGTATATTCATTTTCATATATTGAGGTTTGGTATGCAACGGAAACAATAAACCTTTCGTCGTGGCGGTAACGTGAATTGCAACTTTACCCCTTTCCTTCCCTTTCAAAATTCAAGCGTGCTGCCCAAAGCTATATTTATTGTTATAATTATTTTCTGAATAAATGTTTAGACGTTTTGAAATCAAACTTATAATTTTACGTTGTAATTATTATTTTTTAAAAACGTTTCAATAGCTGTTTCGGTTATTTGACGGTTCGTACCTTGCACTGTTTCGCTGTATAATATATGTTCCTTGTAACTCTATATATATATTTTTTTTCCTTAAGCACTTCTCTACGTTCTCTTCTCCAGATCCAATACCAAAGCAAGCACACAACATTTCTTTCCTCCCACCATTACTTCTCTTCTCTGTCATTTACATTTTGCCTTTTCACTTCTCAATATAATTCCCCCTCCTCTCACTCCTCTTGCCGTGACCTTCGGCCATCACCGCTTACAGCAACGACCGAGCCTTCCCCGCTTCAGCCCGCCGCCAACTCCACGTGACGCCTTTCCCAACCTCCGCCTTTCCTTTTTTCCTTTGCTCCGCCCACTGCCTATGGCCGATCCAGCACGTCCGACCTGCTTCAGCTTCTTGTCGGCCTTTGCTTGTATATGCCCAGGTTTCTTTTCTTTTTCTATTCTATTTGTTTTTCCGTCCCTGTGCTCTTCTTTAAAGTATATAAGACTTATATATTTGTTTGACTTGCTTCTCTATACTTGTTTTAAAGGTTGTTGTTCATGTTTTATATAAAAAAAAAAAATCGAACGTATGAGTTGCAATCTAGGTATGTGCATTATAATTATATGTATATAGTTGACTGATACTTCGTATACATATGAAAGTATATATGAGTATATTATATTATTATTATTTTTAGCTTACTATATGAGTTACAACATTTAATTATAATAGCCTGTAGAGTTTTATAGTCTATGTTATGAAAATTATATGCAAGTATACATTTGGTTGCTGTTATATATAAATATATATGTTATATAATCATATTTTGAGCTATATAATAATTACAGTATAATATTAGTTGTATAAGTGAACTTTGTTTTATATATATAAGTACATATTTTATTTTGAATAGCACAATGTACAAGTGGTTTCAATCTTTCATCGCATATATGTTTTAAATTTAATATTGATTTGATAATAAACATTTGAGTTTAAAAATTATAATATGCATGTCAGGTTATATTGGTTCTACAGAATACTTTGTATAGGTATATCACGTGAGTGGAGTTCATATCAGAAGATACAAATTTAAAGTATATATAAGATATAGTAGTCTATTGTGTTTTTGATGTAAAGATTTATAATAGTCTATTTTATACATTTTACAGTCTTACAGTTATATAAAGAAATGCTTTGGATATTAACTAAATTCATTGTAAGTTGTATGTGTATAAGATTTGTTAAGCATATGTTATACATTATTACCCTTTATACATTTCTATTTATATAATATTTTGGTTTTGTTAAATATTTTATGATATTGATGTATACGGTACATGGTTTTGAAAATTTTGGGCTGTCTTGTTTTGTTTATTTTTTTTTGAACAGCAGTTAGACTTCATGTTCACGATATCATATCTCACTCATGTTTTATCGGAATGGGTTGATTCTATTTTTAAAAAAGAGTCGAAGTTACCTAGTTTATGCATGTCAAATTTCAGCAAAATCCGACATCGTTTGATTAGTGGTCGAGGATCTAGAAGTTTGACCCAGGCAGATGTTCTTTTGTACTTAAAATTATTTACACTGCTGCAAACACGACCTGAGTTCATGTTTGACGCATCGTATCTCCTCCGTCTTAGGTCGGAATACAGTGATTCTTTTTTTGATTTAAAGATAAAGTTTTCTACTTTCTGTATATAAAATTTTAGCTTCATACGAGATGGTTCAGTCCTCTATTTATTACCTGAAAGTCAGACCCAGAGAGGTTTTCAGACCTGAACATTTGACAGTCGCAACATGGTCTGAGTCTATGTTCGTGACATCGTAACTTTTCTCGTCTCTTGTCCAAATCAAGTGATTTTTTTTTACAGTTTGAAATACAAGTTTTGATCTTTATTCATACCAAATTTCAGACCATTTCGATCTCGGTAGCACATAGAATTATATTGTTAAACTTTGACGCAGGATATGTTTTGTAATTATTGCTATGTTGAATGTTTTGATTTGATTTCTTTTAAATGTTATATTTAAGAAAGATGATTTTGGATATTGTTGTTAATAAAATAATAATAATAATAAATAAATGATAATATGCTTGAATTTAAATATATGTGATTTAATTGTAAGATGGCGTTAGAAATGCATATCTATGGAATTTTATCTGTGTTAAATTAAATATCGTTTCGAAAATATATGTTTAAAATTGATTTTTTAATTATATATTTTATGTGTTTAATTTTGGAATATAGTTATGTATATATGTTCACTGATACCATTTACTTTCATCGCTCCTATTCTGATTTGATTTCGACGATTCATATTTAACAGCTTTGCTAGTCGATTCGTGCCAATCTAGTTATTCCGAAAGTCGTGCTTACGATCCGTGACTCAACTTTGTTGTCTATTCATCTCTCTAGCCTCGAAAGGTGAGCCATCACCCACGATTAATATTCTTTTATTCATTAAATTTGATTTCAATTGAAACAACAATTGAAATATGCTGCTGTTAGTCATTTACACTGTTATATATGCTATTACCTGTATCTGTTCACCTATGACATCTGACACCATTATCTGTTAATTATTTATGCGATGATAATACAGTTTGGTTGATACTTGATTGATTGATTGTTGTTTATATTGGATGTAAATTGTAATGTATAAAGTGATAAATATTATGCAATTGAATTTGGCGTAGGATAGTTTAAAATTTTTGAATTGACATATGTGTTGAATTTGATTAGTTAATTGGAATAATATGACCCTTTTAATTGTTAAGTTAATTGACACGTAGAATTTGATAAATTATATTTTGAACCTTTGAACGTATATTGGATTAATTATTGTAGAATAAAATTTGAAATTGAACGACAAGTGGAAAAACCGTAATGTAATAATCTTTAATCTACATGAAATGATAGTGTAGATTCTAGAGATAATTATATTAATTCGCACAAATAACAATGCGAATTAATACGATTTTTCGGGATTATTTGAATTAATTATTGGATTGTTATTGATTGTGTTATTGCTTGTTTATTTACTTTGACACCATCCCTGTTATCACACTGCAAGTTCCCTTTACTATGCTTTGATTTGTGAATTGAATTGGAATCGGGTTGAAATGATAAATACCCAAAATGAACTTGACTTAGGATAGAGAATTAAATAAATCGATTGGTCAATAATTTGATTTGAAATAAAATAAAGATTTTATTTGAATAATAAGGTTTTGAAATAAAATTTGGAACGTAAATTTTGATAAAAGGAAAATGTTAATATTGAAATCTGAAACAAAATATTAATGTAATAACTGATGAAAGAACGTTGTTTTGAATTTAGTCATTTCACAACTAAATTTGGAATTATTCATTGAATTAAGTTTGAAATGATTTAATAATTAAGTTTGAATTTATAATTAAGTTGAAATTATTTAATAATTGAATAAGATTGAATTATTTGAAAATTGAATAAAAATTGAATTCTTTGATAAGAAAAATTGATCGTTTGAATAAGTGGATTTGAACCTCGTTAATAAATGAAATTGAGTTCTTTATTTATTAAAGTTGGAAAATATTTAAATAAGTAAATAAGTGAAATTGAACTTCTCGAATATGTGAAAGTTAGTTTTATTTATTAAGTTTTGAAACTTGTAACTAAGTAAATAAATAAATGAAATTGAATCTCTTAAACAAGAGATGAATGCATTTTATTGAAACAAAAAGGTAAGGCTTGTAATTTAAGGAATTGGATTCGACAAGTTTAATTCAAATTTAATTTGTAAGCTTGATAGAATAAGTTGAACTTAAGGAAGCGGTTTAATGAATTGGAAATTTAAATTGGAATTGTTTGAATGTTAAATTTACTCAATGAATATTGAATGAAATCGATAAAATGTATTTGAAATTGATTTGAGTGTTGAATTAATTTATTCAAATGATTTCAAAATGAAATGTATATACGAACTTGAATCAATATTTGAATTGTTTTATTAAAAGTTGAAATCGAATTATAAGATTTTGAAATGGTAATTTGGAAGTTTGAAACGTAAACTTTGGAAATTGATTTAGAAAGACAAACGAAATGTTGATTTACGAATTGAAATTGAAATTGAATTGATTTGGTTTTTGAAATTTATTAAACGACCAATCGGTGTAATAATTACGGAAGTTATTAAAGAAACCGGAATCAGTTATGGATATACTCTCTATCTAAACCGAAAACCACTTTAATAACAATACGTGGAGTGATGATCCAGAATGAAGTGGTTGGATTGATGTACGTGATGACTGAAGAAAGAGAACGATAATGGATAGCCTTGACACTTGTGTCAAATTGGAAATGACTAAAATCAGGAGCCGTGCCGGGCCAAATGGGGTTAGCCACCTCGAGCGGACACACTTCTTCGTAACTACTACTCATTACTTGTGATTGATTGGTGCACCCTCGGAATTTTCAGGAGTGTTGTTTCGCGGTGTTACGATCGCTGCGGCGATGCGTTCTCACCAGTCCGGATCAGGCAAACGGTAGTTTCACTACCTTGGGTATTGCCTCATGTGCCTTGTCATACTTGTATCCCTATACGCGACCACTACGAATTTGTTTTGTGTTATACCTATGGAGTACTCCCTGATAGCCCACCAGTTTACGGTGGAGTTTACAGTGCTGTATAGACTATGATGCTTATAAAATGTGTTAAGGGGGATAATGGTAACGCCTTAACACTATTTTGATATTTTATATTACTGATAGACATTATCTATTTAGCGTATACTACTACATAGTAGATAGTTTAACGGATCCTTAGAGGATGATGATTCCAACATCCTTTGAGTTACCTGTATTCTGATTGTTATTTCACTTGAGTTGGATTTATTGATATAAGAATATTAATCCTGACTCGAGTGTTTTGTGTTTTGCTTTACGCTCGGGTCAGATTGAGAGTACCAGCTTTCGAGGCCTATCTTTGGAGTTGGAGCTTCATCTGGAGATCCAGCCATCTATTCTGCTTCCAGTATGCGATGATTCCAGTGATGTATTCTTATTTGTACATGTTGTATCGTGTTACTCTTCTGTTGTAAACTCTGATGTATCTAATATATTTATATAGTAGCTTCATGAACTACTATTTCTTTTACTTCCGCTGCGTATTATTACTCTGTGTCTGTGATTCTGTGATTATTTATTTACCGTATATCTGAGCTTTGCCAAATTTAAATTAACAATTCGGTATTTTGAATTATTCAAGTCCGACATGTGCGGATGCGAATAGTCTAAAATAGCGGGTCGTTACAAATTTTGTCCCTAATAATATTTTTATTAATTCCTGTACTAATTTAAATAATGTTCACATGACGCAGTATAATTTTCTTCCTATTTTAGGCCCTTAAAGTAGTTTCTTGTATTGCTTTTATTTCGGTTTTTATTTCTTACTTTTTAGTCCTTTAGAATTGTTAGCTTTTGGTTCTAGCTTTTTCTTGCTTTAATTTTCATTTTGGTTTTTATTCTCACATATATGTATATAAAATCTATTTATATACATATATGTGATTCATTCTAACTTGGTTTCCTAGTTTTGTTTCAGGTTTGGTTTAGATAGGTTGCTAGTTTTCTCTTCACTGGTTTACTGGATAGCTTGCAGCTTTGTACTGGTTGGCAGGATTGCTTTCACAGGGATTCTGATCGCATCATGCATTCCTTGGTGGCTACTCAGTGTCTTCTGAGTGGAGTTCTTCTTTTTAATTCTCCCCTTGGTGTTCTGCTTTTTGGTTCTTCTCTTATTTGTGGGTGTTGTATTTTAGTTTCTCTGGTTTTAGATACCTCTAACACTCTATTATCGGGCGGTGGCCTTGCTGGAGCTCGGTATTAGGGTTTAATGGGCGGTGGCTTTGCCGGAGCTCATTTGAGGGGTATCTACTTCTTTATTTTTTTTCTAGTTGATAGACTTTTCACCTGCCAGGCATGTTGGCAGCTCCATTATATTTGTTATATATATAGCTTCATGTGTGCTCTCCTCGTTTTTTAGAGGATCACACATTTCTCTCAAAAAATAAATCATAAAATATTATATGATTACTGTAATATATAAATAAAATACCAATTGATGATGCCCTTGAGTCCACTTAAATCAATGAATTCCTTTCTCTAGCTAATGCTCGATCCATCAAATTGCAAGTTTGGAATCGTCGACCTTTTCCATCAAATATTTCTTTTACTTAACTTGAATTGATTTGAAATTTTTAGAACTGATATGGGAATTAATTTCACCTAGAATTCTTGATAATTATGGCAGCCAAATGTTGTATATGATTAAGGATTTAGAAATCCATATACATAGACTTGTACAAGAGAGATGTTAGGACAATCTCATTACCTATTCTCTCTTAATCTTAGCCATCCATCTCTAGGTCTAATCCAGAGTTTTAGCTGCCTCCAATAACTTGTCAAAATCAAAATTTGTAGCCCTAATGATGGGCTTTAAACTCATTTAAGCACAAGCCAAAATGCTATGCAATTAAATCTAATTTAATCGCTAATCGATATCGTATATCGATCAATATATTTATAACTATTATAAATATATATAGCAATTTTTATTTCTCAAAAAATATTCATATTTATAATTAATATTTCATAAATATTAACTAATTTAATTTTTTGGCAAAGCCAGCGGGGTTAACTGGGCCCCTACCAGTTTTAGTGCAACACAATAAAAGAGTACAAAATTACAGAAAAAGGAGAGAAAAAAAGAAAAAGAGAAGAGAACTAGACAATATGAACAATTGAAGAAACAACAAGAGGTCAAGCCCATCAATGAATCAAATTGTCAAGGAAAACTCTATTGCCATTCTTCAATTGCATGTGGTTGCTTTCTTTACATCATACCATAGGACTTCCATCTTCTTCCTTTGCTTTTCAAAAACTATTGCATTCCTTTCCTTCCATATTAGTCTCACGTATATTTTCAAACAGACAACTAACACTCTAGATCCATCACATCTCCATCTCGTAGCCTTGTAAATGATACTCCAAACCATACTCGAATTACCAGTAGATAGCTTATAACCAGTAATGTAACTGATGTAGTTCATCAAGTATTTGAGTGCAGAGCATTCAAAAAAAAGGTGATCAGTGGTTTCCTCATACATGTCACAAAACAAACATAATGGGGAGCATAGCAATCCAATGCTGTTTAATTTACTTCTGGTAAGAAGAGCCTGATTTAAAACTTTCCACATCATCAAGTTTTAAGAAGGGACAGAGTCAGTAGACCAGATGACTGTGATCCACTTGGTTGCTGGTAGTGAAGAAAAGTCAGAACAAAAATTGTACACACCTTTGACACTGTGCAGCTTCATGTCCCAAGTGACAGCATCAAGTTGATGGTCAGTGCAGTAATTGGCTTGAATATCAGTCCACATAATCTTGAGCATTTGATTACTAGTATTTGGCAGCTGCATTTTCCCATCATGTAAATATTCTTTTGCTTTTGCATCATAGTGTATACCAGATTGTTGTATCTGCTGATGATCACAAACGTTGGATAGAATAAGACTTTACTGGACCATGGTTCATGCCAGAAGCTAACTTCAGAGTTAGCAGTTACTTGATATTGTATAATGGGTAGATAAACTTCTCTTTGCTTCAGTATATTTCTCCATATCCAGCTGTTGTTTTGTGATATGTCCATACACCAAAAGTATTTGGACTTAATGCAATGTTGCCATATCCAACTAACCCATATTGTACCCCTCTTGTTGATGATTGCATCAAAATGAGTACTTATTGCAACATGGTTCCACTTCCTAGGATTAATAACACCAAGACCTCCAAGCTTCTTGGGAGTTTCAAATTTTTGTATAAGAGCAAGGCATCAACTTCCTATTATGAATACTGCCAGTCCAAAAATATTTATTCATGGCCGATCTAACAAGTTGCAACAGCTTCATAGGGAGGATTAGTGAACGTGCCCAGTAGACCAGAGATGAGAATACTACAAATTTGATAAGGACAAGTCTACCACTTTGAGATAATTTCCTATTCACCCAGGCACACATTACAGAAGTAATCTTATCATATAATGGAATACAATCAGCATTAGTAATTCTTTTAGTGATTAATGAGAGACCGAGATACCTCATATCATTATCCATGCAAGTGAAATCAATGTGTTGATAAAGAGCAGCTTTCAGAGCATCACTTACACCCACAACTAACATGGAAGACTTTGCTTGATTAATAGAAAGTCCTGTCATACAGTAGAAGGACTGCAGTGCTTCCATTATGCCAGTCAGGGATGGGATTTCAGGCTTAGTAAACAACATCACATCATCAGCAAACATTATAGAGTTTATTTGAAGTGTAGAGCACTTTGGATGGAACTTAATTACTTTCTGAGAGTATTTTGTGTTAAGTATAACAGTGAAAATTTCCATTACCAACAAGAATAAATAAGATGATATAGGATCTCCTTGTCGTATGACTTTGCTACTACTGAAAAAGCCAACTGGTCTTCCATTAATCACAACAGAAAAGGTTGGTGAGGAGATACACACATATATCCAAGACACAAAATTTTTGAGGAATCCCATAATTGCCATTATTCTAACTATTGATGACCAGTGAATAGAATCATAGGCTTTAGAAATATCAATTCTGAGTGTAGCAGAAGGGGTAACATTACTTCTACTATAACCTTTAAGAAACTCTTGAGCTAGAAGCACATTGTCAATAATATTCCTGGTTGGTATGAAAGCAGCCTGATTCATTGAGATAACAGATGGGATAACACTAACCAGACGAGTAGCAAGTATTTTAGTGATACATTTATATATTACATTACAACAGGAGATAAGCCTGAAGGAAGTGACACTTGTCGGAGGTGTGACTTTAGGGATTAGAGCAATATTTGTGCAGTTAAATTCCCCAAGTAACTTGCATTTAGAAAAGAAATTGTGAATAGCGTGACAGAAGTCATGGCCAAGCACACCCCACGTAGATGTAAAGAATGTCACATTAAGGCCATCAGGGCCTCCAGATGAGTGTTTGTTCATAGAGAAAAGAGAATCTTTGATTTCCTCATCAGTAACAGGCCTAATAAGTGTATTAGCTTCCTGAATTGAAATACAAGGCAAGGCAAGTGATGAGATTTGATCAAGATCTAAAGAGAAACCAGATGAATTGCCAAGCAGAGATGTGTAGTATTCAACAAAAGCCTGATCAACAGTTTCAGCAGTAGAACATAGGGTACCTTGTTCATCTAATATGCAGCAAATATTATCTCTAGCATGATTGACCTTCAATGCATCGTGGAAAAACTTTGTATTCCTGTCACCTTCAACAATCCACTTATTATGCAATTGTTGCCTCTTCATGTTTGCTTCCATGCTAAGAGCATTGTTAACATCACTGAATAATTTGGCTTCAACAGCAGCTGCTTGTTCATCAAGAGGATGATCCATCATGTATTCTTGTTGTTTCTTCAACTGTTCCATTAGTGTTGTTGAAAGCATGCTACCAGTACCAAAGGTGGAAGAAGCCCATAATTTGATCTCCTGTTTAATTCTTTTCAATTTCCTACAAAACTTATACATGGGATTACCAAAGCAATAAAATTCAGAATGAACTTGAGAAACTAAGGTTAGAAAGTGTTCATGCTTGAGCCAAGCATTAAAAACTTTGAAACTTCTCTTTTCCTTTCGAAAGTGGTGTCCCAGAGATAAAATCAAAGGAGAATGATCAGACATAATTGGTTGAGGAAGGAAAACAGACAAGGTTGGCCAACGGGAGAGAGCTTGGAAGTTGCTGAAGGCATGATCTATAGTCGGGAAGGTACGAATACCACTACGACTTCTATTATTCCAAGAATACTTAGCACCTGACTTACTTGCCAAAATTAATTCAGACTCGACAACAACTAAATTAAATGGTGCTATATCTCTAGGAGTAAGTGGGTTTCCTCCACATTTGTCAGTGAGTTCAAAGCATGAATTGAAGTCACCTAAAACAAGCCAGGGGTGAGATGATTGTCGTAATGGTGGCAAAGAGTTGAAGAAAGAATTCCTAGAATGGACCGAGTTGTCAGCATAGACAAAGGTGATGTAGGAGGTGGATTGTATTTGAATTTCATGGACAAGAAAGTGTATGTATTGTCTAGTAGTTAAGATAGGGGAAAGAGAAATAACTGTAGGATCATAGATTATGAGAATACACCCATATGTAGCCATATCAAGATTATGATGGAATTCCCATTTTGGATTTATATAAGCAGCTGCTTTGATGGATAACGATAGATTGAGCTTAGTTTCAAGCAATCCAAATAGGCAAATACCATAAGAAGAAATAATACTTTTCACCTGATCAAGCTTCATAATACTATGAGCACCTCTGAGATTCCAGGCAGCAATTTTGTTAAACATAAAATGATTATTGTTGAGAGGTGGAGTTATTTCTTCTCTTAGCGGAAAGAGATCGAGTTTCGATTTTCCTTTGTGGGAGAGGAGGTGGGGAGGATAGTAGAGACTTTGAAGTGGTGGTAGGATTTTGAGGAGGGATAGTTTGTGATTGAGGGGATGCGGTGTTAGTTGGCCATCCAGGCAAGTTAATGGAGAAGTTGTAGTGAGTAGGTTCAGGCAATAGCACAACATCGTTTAGCTTATGCATAGAAGTAATTAATTGGATAATGTTGTTTTCAAATGCTTTACACCATGCACAGTCCAGTTCTGTTACAAGTGTATCTGCCTATGCATTCTCTTCAATGTTGCTTTTACCAGTTTCCTTGCTTTTGCTACTATTATTTGTTTCATTTATATTACTATGCAGCTCATCTAACTTGAAAGTAGTTTGAAAATTTTCAACTACATTACCAACAGTAGAATTTGTAATAATCGAACTAGTTTCCTTACAAAATTCTACATAATTATTATCAGGAGAGTTTTGCCTTTCCTCCTCCTCCATAATCACCAATATTTATTGCACTTCCTCCTCATTTTGCAACACATTAAATTTATTATGTGCAACAACAGTGCATTCTTGTTCAACTGTGTTAATTTTATTCTGAACTGGAATGACATTTCTACTGTCCTCATTTTCACCATGTTCATTTTCTTCCTCTGTTCCTATCATTTTCTTTGATTTGCCCTCCAATTCTTTTCTTATGTCTCCTTTGTTCGCTTTGCTCCTGTTGACTTTTTGCCACACTTGCTTCACCTTACTTGTTTGTCAGCATATTTCCTCTTCCTCAGCATGTTTTGTTTCTCATCACCAATTTCTTGTTGTTCAATAGCTTCACATTGTTTTCCTTTATCTTCAATTACTGTCTTCTTGCAAGTTGTTACCATATGTCCAAACTCCTTACATATAGTGCAAATTTCTGGCTTCCACAAGTAATCCACTTTAACAACCTGATCAGTCCCATCAAGCAGTTTAACTGTGAAGCATTCTGGTAAGTCATTCTTTGGTGAGACTTCAACTAAACATTTGGCAAAGGAGATTCGTTCAAAGTTTTCAGTTGAAGCATCCGTACAAAGTAGTTTTCCAATCCTTGTTGCTAACCAATTTATTCCCCAAGGCGACCATGCAAACAAAGGAATGTTAGATTACTTAATCCAAACTGGTACAGCTTTGATGCTACTGCAAGTATTGCCTACACTTTCATCCCATGGCTTTACAATAAAAAGTTTATTCCTCATTATCACAGGATCAGACTCATAGATTCTAGTCTTATCATCTTCATTTGAAAACTTAAACAAGAATAGGTACCCATCCGATTTAACAGATATGGATCCATTTAATTTCCAAGCTTTTTTGAGATAGTACAGAACTGTCGAGTATGGCAAAGGGTTATCAAGGAAAAAACCCACCAAGTATTCCTTCCACATAAAGTTACCTGCCTTCACTACTTCTGCAGGAGGAACAATGGCGTCACCAATGAAGTCAAGTTGTATATCACGCGGTACATATTTCCCAGCATTAGTGGGTTTTGCTTTGAACAGAGAGTTCCAAGCATATTGAGTTTGGGGTTGGGGAAGCAATGGTGGGGAAGAAGGGTTCATAGCTGTAGACTGGGAAGATGATGGTTTAGCTGGAGAGGGAGGGACTGGATGGTTTCTGACAGGAGGGATGGACGAAGGGAGAGGAACAGACAAGGAACCATGTGACGCGACAGCGGGAGGTACAAGAATTGGAGAAGAAGGACAAGGTTGCAGAGAGGATGGTGGATGGGAAGGGTCAGCGGGAAAGAAAGAAGAAATTAGGAGGGTCCCCATTTTTGAAAAAAAGAAAAGATCTCTTCAATGTTGCTTTTACCAGTTTCCTTGCTTTTGCCACTATTAACTAATTTAATTTATTTATAACAATTATAAACTAATTAAGTCATCCGATCTTTAGGGAATTCATCATTTGAGTTGTGTAACTCTTGGGTGTAAATTTTTTCAGCTATTAACATCGAACTATTCGAATATTAACGTTCACACGTCACTTAGCAAGTAGTGTGACATTATGGCCAAATTTATCGCTTATTCATTTTCAGTAAAATATTATTTAATTTAATAAGTATTACTCGTTAGTGACATTTATATACACTAATTCTCTTCGTCAAAACTGTATCACTTTGGATTTATGGAATTTGGTAACGGTCAAAATTCCAATACTGTCCATATTCAACTCTATAGTCCAAACACAAAATCCTTGGTTTAATAATAACAATCACTATTAACTGTGCTACTCTGGCCAGAGATTTTGACTTTGGGTTGACTTGAGTTGACCATGGTACTAACCTCATATAACTGAAGTGACAAATCCTCTCTTGAATAGTGTCTTCCTTCTAATACTTCCACTCGACCCATCTATAATCACTTGATGGATGTCGTTCCATGATTTGACTATAATCAAAGCAGAGTTTTTCATATTGAAGGTTGACAGTATTCTCAGGTCGAAAGAATTGTGTAAATTAGTCACATCGATATTTTCTGTTTGACCTTAGTTATATTAACCAACAGAAAACTACCAAGTGAGTTGTTCTATAGCTATCCAATAACTATTAGTATATAACATCTAGGTGTTTCCAACAGTCATAAGTAATACACTTCCCAACATTTGGAGAGCATTACGTACTCTAGTCTCATCGGATACATCGATATCCAGTGTCGATGCATATTGACTAGGAACATTTAAAATGATGTGTTTTGCAACCATGTGATCTAATACTCATGGTTACAACTAATTTTAACTACTATCACAAATACGTCATTTATGGATTTTTTTGTTAAATATATTTTTAATTAAACATTTAATCATTTACAACACATTATAATGAATATATAACAGAAAGAAGAAACAACTTTGTTTCGAACAAGAATTGATTTCGTAGTAAATAAATTACAGAATTGCACCTAGGGCAAACCCCTAACCCTATCAATCTCCCACTTGCACTTGGGGACAATTATGGAATCTCAATCTCATCCTCTCAATCAGTTTCTCGAGAACTGGCCGAGTTATACCTTTAGTGAATGGATATGCTATGTTGTCCTTGGTATCTACGCTTTGAATCACAACTTCTTTCTTCTCAACGAATTCTCTAATCGGGTGGAACTTTCGAGGAATGTGTCGTGACTTCTTATGTTCTCTTCATTCCTTTGCAATCTGTATTGCTGCATTATTTTCACAAAACAATGTCATCGAATTCTCAGTATCGAGAATCACTCTGAGCTCGCTCAAAAAAACTTGCGCATCCATACTACCTCTTTTGCTGCTTCATTGAGGGCGATATACTCGGCCTTCATCGTGGAATCAACAACTGTTTCTTGCTTGAAATTTTTCCGGCTAACAGCTCCACCATTCAGTGTAAAGACATAGCTAGACATTGATTTACTATCATTTATATCATTTTTGAAAGCTCGAATCCGTATACCCCTTCAAAAGGAGGTCTCCATTCCCAAAAATGAGGAATAAGTCCTTAGTATTTCTTAAATACTTAAGTATACATTTTACGGCCGTCCAATGTTTTTCTCCAGGATTAAACTGGTATCGACTTACACATCCTAATGCATATGCTACATCCGGTCTAGTGCCTAACATAGGATATATTATGGATCCTATGGCTGGAGCATAGAGAATCTTCCTCATACTCTCTTTCACATCATCGGTATGAGGAGCGTCCTTTTAAGAAAGGACAATTCCAGATTACGTTGGAACACTTCCACGCTTGGAATTCTCCATACTAAACCATTTTAGTATAGTGTCTGTACAGGGATTGGGACATTCCCAATAGCCTCTTAGACCTATCTTTATAGATCGTTATACCAAGTATATAAGCTACTTCTCCCAAATCCTTCATGGAGAAGTTCTTGGAAAGCCAAGCTTTCACTGATTGCAATAATGAATGTCATTGCCAAATCAACAATAGATCATCAACATAAAGTACTAAGAATACGATAGCATTTCCCTATTCTTTTATGTATATGCATGCTTCCTCTGTGTTCTGATAAAAAATAAACCATTTGATTACTTTATCAAAACACTCATTCCAACACCTTGAAGCTTGTTTGAGTCCATGAATGGACTTTAACAACTTGCAAGCTATGCCTTCTGTAACAACCCGCATATTTATCGATTTTATATTTAAATATTTTATTTAAATATTTTATCGTTCGTCGGATTTTGGTCCGAAAAGCTACTTTTTGCAAACAGTCGAATTGGGACTTAAGACCACCCCCATTCAGTTCAAAATGCCGTTTGCAACCTTTTTGAGTATAAGCTTCGATATGTTTGGAGAAAGTTGATTTTTGCTACTTTTTCCCGCTTATGACTTTGGTTTGGACTGCACCCTTATGTATTCAGTCCCAACCCCTTCTCTTCATAACTTCTCCTCTTTAATTAAAACACTTCAAGCTAAAGTAAAAATGGTGGAAGAGATGGAAAAAGGAAATTCCTAAGCCCTAGCTTTCTTTGCAAATCCAACTCCTAGCTCCAAACTCAAGTGAACCCATTGGTAAGCACCTCCTTCATCTTCTCCAACCCTTTCTCCATTCAATTTCAGAAATTTCCTAAACCTAATTTAGGAAATATTTTACTTGTAAGCTTAGATTGAAACTTCTTGAGTTGTTATTGAAGAGGAATTGATCTTAGCTTGTCTTAAAGCTTCTACTTCATTGATTTGGGTTCAAAGGTGAGATTTTTAATCTCACATCTAAGTCTATGATTATCTTTGATTATTAGGTATGAATTCCTAATACTTATTCATGTGCATTTGATTTTGGTTTGAATTGATTTGGTGTATATTCTAATTTTTAGTGTTTCGAAATCAAAATCTATGAAAATCCTTTTATGGATGTTTGAACTTGTTTTTGGTGATGCATCGAAGAGCTTATAGGGCCGGGTAGTCGATTGGCATAAACCCCTAGTGACCGTGCTCGTTCGATTGCATTTTGAAGAAGATTTGCATCTTCATTTCATAGGATGGAAAACAGCCTTGGTGCCAGTCAGTCGACTGGACCTTTGAGTCAGTCGACTGGCTGTAGCACATAGGCATTCCGAAGGCAGTAACTAGAGGCTCGGGTCCTTTGTTTCCCTGCATTCAGTCGACTGAATTTTTAGGTCAGTCGACTGATTGCAGGAAATTATTTTTCCCTGCTTCTGGTTCAGTCGACTGGACCTTTGAGTCAGTCGACTGGCCTGCACCTATTTGCCTTATTGTGCCTATTTGTGCATATTTTTGCTTGGTTCCCAAATTCCATCGATTCGTGTTAATTCCCACTTGTTGTTGCTACGACTTTAATGACTTCTATTCTTGGAATTTTTGGGAATACCCATTTTGATGGATTCAAGTCGATTTCTTTTGATTTCATTCACGCCTTCGGATGTGAATTTTTATGATTGATTGTTTCTACAATCACTTCTATGATTTTTCACTTTAAAAATATAAAGGTTTTCTATACTAGTAGTAAATATCAAAACTCTTTCCTCAAACGATTTCAATTCTATTTTAATACCAAATTCGTTTATAAAACCGTTTTCCAATCTATTAGTATATACAAACCTTTACCTCACTCGTATGAGAAATCTAATTAAACGACTTAGTAAAACGAGTGGTATGAAACGCTTGCGTTTACTTCGTCGGTTAATTCTTGGACTTGTTCGATTGAATCTCTTGTGACAATTTTCTAGTGGAGATCTACAATTTGTTCGTAAATATTTAAGTTAAGCTAGTGGTTATGGGACATGAAGCTAAGCTCATATATTTACTAGCTTATTGTAATTGACACTTCTCGTTGATCATGACGATCATCTTTGTGATTTAGACTAGCAATGTGCGATGTCTCTTTGTCCATATCGAGGACGATACTTCATTTTTTTGTGGAGCTTCGGCTCAATGTCCGCAATGGGGGACTATACCCTGTCATGAGGAACTTCGGTTCACCAGGAGGAGCTTCGGCTCAAAGTCCACAATGGGGGACTATACCCTGTCAGGAGGAGTTTCGACTCACCCGGAGGAGCTTCGGCTCAATGTCCGCAATGGGGGACTATACCCCGTCAGGAGGAGTTTTTACTCACCAGGAGGAGCTTCGGCTCAATGTCCGCAATGGGGGGCTATACCCTGTCATGAGGAACTTCGGTTCACCAGGAGGAGCTTCGGCTCAAAGTCCGCAATGGGGGACTATACCCTGTCAGGAGGAGTTTCGACTCACCATGAGGAGCTTCGGCTCAATGTCCGCAATGGGGGACTATACCCTGTCAGGAGGAGTTTTTACTCACCAGGAGGAGCTTCGGCTCAATGTCCGCAATGGGGGACTATACCCTGTCATGAGGAACTTCGGTTCACCAGGAGGAGCTTCGACTCGAAGTCCGCAATGGGGTACTATACCCTGTCAGGAGGAGTTTTTGACTCACCAGGAGGAGCTTCGGCTCAAAGTCCGCAATGGGGGACTATACCCTGTCTGAAGGAGCTCCGGCTCATTTTTCTGGGATTGGCCATCCTTTTTCTTGTGATTTCTGGATTTCGTGTGTTGAATTCTGGGATTTATGCTTCACCTATTTTCGTGATTTCTATTGATTTGATTTATCAATTATTGTGGCTTGGTGAATGAAATTAGGAGTATGACATTCCTTTTTATCTTTGAGAAGATCTTTGCGATATTGAATAATCTCTTATTGATTTTTCAATTATTTATTTATCACAGCTTGGCATTGTGATTATTATACGTTTAGTCATATCTCTTATTCTATATCATTTCTTCTGATATTTATAGTTAGACTGATCCGTTTATTATTTTCTTCTTATAAATAATAGTCGGGTCAGACTGAGATGTTACAGATGCCTCTGCTTGACTTCTCTTCTGGGGTTATCATATGATCTTTTGGCTAACTACTTAGATTAGTAGTTTTTGTTGTATACATTTGAGATATAGACTCTATGACGTATACTTACTCTTTTGTCTAGCACTTGTACCTATTCTTTTTGATATTGTGGATCTTGTTAGACCACTACTCTGATGAACACTTTTATGTGTTATATATATTCATATCTATTTCCGCCCTTGTGATATGAATTATCTGTGACTGATTTGTGTTATGTTTATTTCTATATTTGTTTCTGAAGATATTATAGCCACTGTGTAGTAGCTTTGAGTTTGTGTCCGTATGTCGGATTTCCCTCTTGATAAGAAATGCATGTTATACTATCTGACATATCGATGCTCGCACAAAGCAATTATACAGATGGTCGCTCCTCAACAGCCTTATTCTCCGTGCTAGTCGACAGCATTACTCCGTAGTGTTCTTGTCTAGCGTGGGTATCGAGGTGGGGCGTCACACCTTCGCTCCCACTGACTACAAAACCCTTTGTTGTGACTGATAAACAACTTATTCTAAATCACCATTTAGAAAATCCATCTTTACATGCATTTGCCATATTTTATAGTCATAGAATGCGGCAATGACTAATATAATCCGAATAGATTTAAGCATGGCTACGCCCGAAAAGGTCTCGTCATAATCAACACCTTGAATTTGACGAAATCCTTTTGCAACTAGCCTTGCCTTATAAGTCTCCACTTCTCCATCCACATTTAGCTTTTTCTTAAAAATCCATTTGCAGCCGATAGGTTTTATTCCTTCGGGTACGTCCAAAAAAGTCCAAACTTAGTTTTCGTACATGGAGTCCGTCTCGGATTTCATAGCTTCAAACCAGAGTGCAGAGTCTTTACTTTGCAGTGCATGTTGGAAAGAAAGAGGAGTGTCCCCACCTAAGAAATAGTCCTCCTTTTCGCCATCTACGAGAAAACCGTAGTATCTCTCTGGTGCACGGGATTCCCTACAAGACCTTCTAATAGGTTGCGTGTTTTCGTATACGGGTGACATTGTTTCTCCCACTATTTCGGCTTCAATATTAGTTTCTAGGATCTCATCCAAGTCTACAACTTTGATGTTAATTTCTTTTAACTGAAATCCTTTTCTGAAAAGATAGTGTGTCGAGATACAATGACCTTTTGTTCCTCGGCATTATAGACTATATATCCCATCTAGTTTTTGGGATATCCTATAAACTTATATAGTACTGATCTTGGCTCTAGTTTATTTGGACCAACTTTTTTAACGTATGCCGAACAACCCCATACTTTCAAATACTTGAGTTGGGGCTTCTTGCCACATCACATCTCATATGGTGTTTTAGGCATAAATTTAGTGGGTAACAAGTTTAACCTATGTGCTGCAGTTTCTAGTGCATATCTCCAATAAGACAGAGGTAACTCAGATGTACTCATCATGGAATGAACCACATCAATATAGTTAGATTCCTTCACTCTAACACACACCGTGTTGCGGAGTATAGGGTGGAGTAACCTGAGAGGTAATCCCATTATCTTTTAAGTATTGTTGGAAATCCTATCCAACATACTCACCTCCTCGACCTGATCAAAGAATTTTGATTTTACGGCCCGTCTGATTTTCTACTACCGTTTTGTACTCAACAAATTTCTCATCAACGTCGGATTTGTTCTTATTACAAGATATACATATCCTAGTCTTAAGAAATCATCAGTGAAAGTAACAAAGTAAGAACTATCATCTTTGGTTAATATAGGCATTGGGCCACATACATCATTATGTACTAACCCTAAGAGTTAATTAACTCTTTCATTGCTCCCACTAAAGAGGTGCTTGGTAATTTTACCTTTAAGACACGCCTCAAAAGTTTCAATTGATTCACACTCAATTGAAGGTAGAAACCCTCGGTTTTCAATTTATATAGTCATTTCTCACTAATATGACCAAGCCTGCAATGCCAAAGATAATTGTCGTTTGATTTGTTAGAAACATCATTCAGATAATAGACATAATTAGTATTAATCACATAAATGCCATTTTCAAGCACACATTTGCTGACTTTATTTCCAACCAAACTAATGTTCATAACATTATTTGCACAATGAAAAATATATCCAGTCTTAAACAATCTAGAAACAGAGATAATTCCACAAATAAAGTCTTTTACATAATAGCAATTATTTAATACTAATATTAATCCACTTGGCAAATCTAAATGACAGTCTCCTACTGCCATTTCATCTACTGTAGATCCACCAGCAACTTGGAGCTTCATTTCTCCTTTTTCCATGCGATGCCAGTTCCTACGCCCCTGTAACGAATTACGTATATGAGTACTAGATCCAGTATCTAAAACCCATGACATTTTATTGATTACAAAACATTTTTGAATCATAAATGTACCTGATGGAGCTGCAGAACCCTTTTGCTTCCTTTCGTTGACAATCTTCAAGTAAGCTTAATAGTTTCTTGTCTAATGACCTTTCTTGTGGCAATGGTGACATGCACCATTGCTATCGGTCTTCTTACTTTTCTTTCTCTTACTATCTCTTTTTCGCTTCTTTAAACCTTTCGAAGATGATGCATTTTCCTTTAAGAAAGTATGGCATCTTGATCTTTAGATGTTGACTTGGCTGACCTCAACTATTGAGGAGCTCCACGAGATTCACATTTAATTCGTTCATGTTGTAATTCAGTATGAACGGTTCAT
The DNA here is from genome assembly GCA_030765085.1 of Allium cepa. Lineage (NCBI taxonomy): Eukaryota > Viridiplantae > Streptophyta > Magnoliopsida > Asparagales > Amaryllidaceae > Allium > Allium cepa. The sequence goes on from CM060941.1 coordinate 11,440,064, forward strand.
ACTGAGGAGTGAGAGAAACAAGGACCAATTCTACTTGCATTTCGTTGCTTATCTTTATGTCTAATTATGCAAGTCTATCAATATAGCCTTTCATCATTAGAACATAATCGTCCACTTTATGTCCCTTGATCATTTTAGTGTTAAACAGTTTTTTCGAAAGCTCGTACCTTGCGGCTTGGGACTGTTCACAAAAAAGCTCCGAGACTATTAAACATCTCATGGACAGACATATTCTTGTGTTACCTTTGCAACGGCTTGTCTAAGGTAGACAATACGAAAACTTGGGCTATCTATGTCACATTTCCATGTAAAATAAGCAAGTCGTTCTTCAGGGTCTGCACCATCGGCGGGTTCTGTTTTGGGTTCACAATTAACAGAAGTCCAAAGGCACTTGTAAGTCAATGCTAATTTAATTGCTGGTAGCCGGTCGGTATAGTTAGGTCCGAGTTTGTCACTTTTAGAAAACAGTTTTGGAGTTGACATTTTCTGCAAGTTTAAATGGTAGGTTACTAGGACAAAACATAATAGATGTTCTTATAATATTAGTAAGTTTAAACATTATGTTTAATTTTACTAATAAGCTCCCATCAGTCTTTTATGTTTCGCCAAACCTTAAGTCAAAACATAGAAGTCTTATGACTTCACTAGTAGTATTAGGACTTGTCCATCTTGGAATTCCGACCTTGAGTTTGCTCAACAAGATATAGCTCCATGAACAATGGGTAAACCTTTATCAATTGTATCAGATACAACTCCTAACCTTTTGAACCTTGTTATAATTTCATATTGACTTGAGTTTGCTCAACAAATCGAAATGAAACTATTCACTCATACGTACCATATCGTGGTGGCCTAAGTATGGTGTATGTACCTTGAGTTTGCTCAACAAATACATGTAGTTATCTTGCCTCATCTATTCAATATATTAATAATACTGCACATAACATCCTTAGCTTTAGTTTGTTCAACAACTAAGGAGTATGCAAGAAATTTATTAACATATATATGGTAGAGGACAACATTAAATTGAGCGATACCAACTTATGAATAATGTAATTCTTATGAACTACCCTTGTAATTCAAGCGTCGAACACACCAGAAATCACGATATACGTACGATTACGTATTTATTTATTTCTTAAGTCTATTATAGGTTTTATACATTCATATTGTATATAATTTTTATTTATATAGTTTTTATATTTCAAATTACTTATATAATAGTCTTTTGTATAATATTATATTAATTAAATCATATTTAACTAATTTTAATTAATTAAAATTTTAATTAATTTTATATTGAAATAACATTTATATTTATTATGTACTATAACCTTTATAATATAATACATATATCATATATATGTTTAATTATAGTTTCAGTTAATTAACCTTTTAATTAAATTATCTTGATTTCGAAAATCATTATTCATATGCACGCATGCATATTTGTGATATCATAAGCATTTTAAAATATCCAAACATATTTCCTAATATATTTACTACATGCACAAACATTTTATTAATTAACTTATTAATAAAATTTATGATTTTCGAAAATTATGTTATTTTGTTTTTTAGACATTTTAAAAAATATGTTACGTTATTACTATTATAATAAATATATATTTTATTTTAAATTTAAAAATTAAATTCGAAATCTTTTACTTTAATTTTCAAAACAATTTTGAAAATTAGCCCAAGGCCCAAATTAAGTTGGGTCTTTTCTATTAGGGGAAACCTTTGGGCTCACTTCACCTTTCAGGCCAGGTCAGTAACCAGGTAGGATATGATACTTGATTAATTCCAATTCTAGACATTACCTTTCTAGACACCGTACTAAGTGGGCAAGCTTAATAAGTTACCCTTAACCTGACTAATAAAGACCGCATAAGCTATTAGGCTCTGATACCATTGTTGGAACTGGACCAGCCCACAATGGTAATGGTGGGTGTATTTCAATTTTTTTTATCATATTGGATCTTTATTGGGTCTATGAAGTCTAATTCAATTAGCACAATTCTAATTTTTTTAAATAAAATCAAGTATTTTATTTAAATTTAAGTATTTTCTAATGTAAAGTTAATTTGAATGAATGAATTTATACATATACATATACATATACATATACATATACATATACATATACATATACATATACACACATACATATACATATACCTATGTGTGTGCATGTGTAACATAATAATCCTTGAAGGGTATAACATGCCCGTATATAGATATTTGAGATTTACATCGCAACAGACATATTAGCTCATTTTGTATGTATTGTATGTTGTCTAAATATGTACACAAGTTTATAATGCAAAGTATATTTATATAAATACATATACATATATTCAAAATATATTTTATAACTAAAAGTCTCAAAATTAAATATATATATATATAATTTAAAACATTTGTATTATTATATATACATAATTAAACATATACAATTATATATACATATATATAATAATTAAAATTATATATATAAGGATAAATAAAACGTATATATGAATAATTAATCACATTAAAATACTTAAAATATAAATATATATATTAATTTTAAAATTATTTCCAGATCGAAAATCACATAACAACCATAAAATAATAATTTTATAATTTTATCACTATTATATGTATAAATCTAATAAATAGTTCTGATCATAATAATTAAAAATATTAGTAATAAATTTTAAAAAATCGAACTTTAAAATTTACGAAAATTTAGGATCATAAAATACATGTTCAATTTTTTTTCATGAATTTTTGAAATAAAATATAATTTTAAATAAATAAAAGAAATATTCAAATGAAGTTATTTAACTATTAAAAATATTAAATATTAACAAAAAATTCTAAAATTATTTCCATGGGTTACTGCATAGATGTACTTATTCTAAAAATATAAAATTGAATTTTCAGTGTAATAATTACTTTAGATATAATAAACAATTCAAATAATCATTAAAAGATAATTTAAATTTATTTATATATAAAAAAATTATTTTCAAATTTGATAATCATATTACGTATAAATAGATGTAAGGAAAAATACTAAGCTGTTTATACATTATAAATATACGTATATGTAATTATATGTTTAAAATATACATTAATCTATATTTAAATTATTCTATGCACATAAAATAACTAATAATGAATTTTTTTTATTTTTACAGCAAATTAGATTTATTTATACATAAATTATAACACCTAATAATATGACCATGCACATAACCAAACTAACTTGTGACAACTACATATACCTACGAAAATCTCACATAACTGTATATACAGCATTAATATATATATATATATATAGATTTCGGATTAATAAATATTAAATCATAAAATATGATATGATTACTGCAATATATAAATAAAATACTAATTGATGATGCCTTTGAGTCCACTTGAATTAATGAATTCGCTTCTCTAGTAATGCTCGATCCGTCAGATTGGAAGTCTGAAATCGTCGATCTTTTCTATCAAATAGTGCTTTTACTTGACTTGAATTGATTTGAAATTCTTAGAACTAAAATAGGGATTAATTTTGGCCAAGAAACTTGAAAATTATAGCAGCCGAAAGTTGTATATGATTAAGGGTTTAGAGACCCATACGTATAGCCTTGTAAAAGAGGGATATTAGGAAAATCTCATTACCTATTCTCTCTTAATCTTAGTCATCCATCTCTAGGTCTAATCCAAAGTTTTAGCCACCTCCAATAACTTGTCAAAACCGAAATTTTCAGCCTTAATGATGTGCTTTAAACCCATTTAAGACCAAGCCAAAATGTTGTGCAATTAAATCTAATTTAATCGCTTATTGATATCGTATAACGATCGATATATTTATAACTATTATAAACAATTTTTATTTCAAAACATATTCAAATTTTATAATTAATATTTCATAAATATTAATTAATTTAATTTATTTATAACAATTATAAATTTATTAAATCATTTAAGGGAATTCATCATTTCAGTTGTTTAACTCTTGGGTGTAAATTTAGTCAGCAATTATGTAACGACCCGATATTTTCAACCATTCGCATCCGCACATGTCGGACTTGAATTGCTCAAAATACCGCATTGTAAATAAAACTTGGCAAATATCAGAATATATAGTAAATAAATAATCACAGATTACAGACACAGAGTAAATAATAATGCATCGGAAGTAAAAGAGATAGTAGTTCATGAAGCTACTATATAAAATAAAATACATCAGAGTTTAAACCAGATACAACAGAAGAGTAACTAGATACATCAGGTAAAAATTAGAATACAACACTGAAATCACTGGATACTGAAAGTAAAATAGATGGCTGAACCTTCAAGTAAAGCTCCATCTCCGAAGGTGAGTCTTGAATGCTGAATCATTCAGTCTGACTCGAGCGTAAAGCAAAAACACAAAACACTCGAGTCAGGACATAAATACTTATGAACTGTAAATCAACTCAAGTGAACAGTAACAAGATGTATCAGTAACTTAAAGGATGCTTGTGATCGCCTATCCTCTAAGGATCCGTTAAACTGTTTACTATGTAGTAATATTGCGATATTGTAATAATGTCTACAGTATAATAAACTTACTTTAAAATAGCGTTAAGGGGTTACCCATATAGCCCTTAACACGTAATAATGCTAGTAGTCTATACAGTACCTGCATATCTCCTAATCGGGAGACTATGAGAAGATACTCCATAGGTACGACACAAATAGAAACTCGTAGTAAGGCTCGCTATGGTAGGTGACACGGCACACAAGGCGATGCCAGGGTAGATATACCAATTACACACACGGGCTGGTGGTAACGTAGCAGCCACTACGCCTACCTCGGAACACACTCCCAATCAAAATCGGAGGATGGCCATCAAATCAACCACAAGTAAGAGTATAGCATCGAAGAAGTGCGTCCGACCAGAGGAGCTACCCCTTTTGGCCCGAGATCGCTCCTGTTTTAGCCACTTTATGCCAACTCATGGGAGCCGAGTCCACGTAATATACCTTAAGAACGACGCCACCATCCTACTTCATTCAGGAATCTCCACTGCGTACACAGTTGTTAAAGTGGTTTTTAGAGTTGGCAGAGAGTATGACAACTTTCGATCCCAGACTCTTTAAAAACCAAACGTTATTATAACGCCATGGTCATTTCAAAATAGTTTATACTTCAAAAATCAAATCATTTCGTTTCAAAACTATATTCCTTTCAAAATAGTTTATACTTCGAAACCAAAACCATTTTTATTTCAAAACTATATATTCACCTTTCAAAAATCATAATACTTTCAAAGTTATAACTCTTTCGAAACTAAAATACTTGAAATCATTACACTTTGAAAAAATCATAATATTTCGAACTCATACACTTGAAATCATGGAACATTCATTTAATTCTTTACAATTTACAAATTCATTCAATTAAACCCAAATTTTCAAATTTCCAATTTAATTCAATTCAAACCATCAGTTTCAATTCAATTTAGTTTCCAACAAACATTTCAAATCCTATAAATTTCAAATATAGATTGTATCCACAAAATAAACTATTCAATTCTTAATATATTTCAAAGCTTAAATATCCCACATTTCAATACTAAATTTATAATTTCATATATCCCCAAATTTAACTTCGTTATTACTTAGTTTTGAAATATTCACTTCATAAATCCAATATCATTTAAATAAACTCAAATTACAAGTAGACCAAATATCCTTTCATACTAATATAAACTTTAAATATTCATTTATCGAATAGATCAAAATCAAATATCATTCCATATTCATATTCTTTATCAAAATAAAGATCAAATCATTTCCAAACCATTTCAATTATCAAAATATCATATCCTTTCAAAACCTCATTATCAAATCATTATTTGAATTCAAATTTAAATATCATTTTAAAAATCAAATATGCAATTCATTTATTATTTCAAATACCATTACAAAATACATTTCAAAATTTCATTCAAAAATTCATTTATCTTATTACATTTCATTCCATATAACACATAACCAAGTAAACCTTGTTTAAATTCAAATTCCATTTAAATTCCTTAAAAATTCAAATTTAAATATTAAAATATATTCAAACTCCTAAAATTTCACAATTAATCAATTCCAAAAGTTAAATCATTTAACATATAACTCAAATGGTGTTAAAATCTATAATATTTCAAAACATTGTCAAATTATAGCAACGACAACATTTAAAAAAAGTGCTATCGTAGCTTATAGTTCCAAAATAGTTTAGCTCAAGGACAATGACATTTATAAAATGGCGTAATAGATATTTAGTTATCTCAACATAGTTAAATTCAAAAACAATAACACTTAAAAATGCTGTCATAAGGCCACAACATTTCGGAAATGCTATTAATAAAATTCCAAATTTTATTTTAACGTTTCAAAAACAATAAAACTTCAATTTTAGCAAATTTTAAACTTATAAATCATGTTTTTAGGCTTCTAAACTTTCACATTTAAATAAATTTGACATATGATTTATTACAATAAAATTTTATAATTGAATATCAAATTTTAAAAACTTAATTCATTTGTTAAGTCAAAATTCACTGTTTATTTACTTGTAAATTTAAATAAAACTTAACATTTTACTTCAAATATCATTTTAAAACTTTAAATTTAATTTCCATTATTTATTTATATTTCAAAAATAAAAATTAAACTTAAAGTCAAAAAATTGCATTTACTTCAAATTACATGCTTAAATTCACAAATTCAAAACTTAATATTTAGCTTTCTTAAAACCATAAAATATATATTTTTAAATCAAATTTCATACTTTTAAAAATAAACATCTTAATAAAAATCACTTAAAATATACCACAGGGTCTGTATATAATTTTCTAACCTAGGTCAAGCGATACGGATATGTATCATTTCAATCCACAATTTAAAAGTAAAACCCAGGTTCTATCATTTCAAACCCGTAATCCATACTAAATAAAAATAAATAAAAATCGCCCAGGCAATCATTTCAGCCCATAAGGATTTTTCCCTATTCTAAAGTCCGTTCGGGTATGTATCATTTCAACCCATAGTGATTCCATTCTAACAGGGAACTTGCATTGTGAACATATGCACAAACAATATAAACAATGATACTAACATGTAAATGTCACAATATAATGTCATATATCATATGTCAGGTGATAATTAACAAAGTGAACATGGTAATAACATGGCATAGCATATCATATAATCATCATTTACTTACATAACATTATCAATTTACTAAACACTTGTCATCAATTCACTATTTCATAAGTAAACATGTCAGAGTGAGAAAAACTTACCTTTTCAAGCTGAAGTTAGCAAATTAAACTACATGAATAAATTCCATAAAAGCACGATATGGCACGACACAGCATGACAATTGATTTAAGTGGGTGAAGAGCCAAAGTGATGGTCTTGTAAACAATAATAAGCAAGACAATATAACACATGAATTTTCAACACAAAATAACATGAAACAAATTGAATTAAAATGCAACAAAGACAAGATAGTTTTGACTTTGCCTTTTATCACCCCAATGCTCGGCCTAGGTGGAGCATATGGTCGGCTATGATGGTGCTTTGGGTCGGGTATGGCATCATGTAGGTTAGGTTTAACATCATGTAGGCAAGGCAACAAGTGGATGAAGGTGGTAGTAGCAACATAAAGAATACAATTGGTCAAGGCAAAAAAGCAAGCTTGGATGCAACATTTTGGCTCGGCCTATGGGTCAGATGGGCTCGGCTCATGCTTGTACAGGTCTGGTCAGTACAGGTGGTTGCTAGAGTGGTGGCTAGAGGTGAAGTAGCATCTGGTGGTGGTGGCTATGGGGTGGCCAAAGCAAACTATGAAGGTGCTAGGGTGAAACATAGGCTCGGCTAAGCATTTTTTTGTGGAGTTTTGCATTGATTTTGTGGTGATGCTCCAACATGAAGGCACAACCTGAATTGACCAGAGGAGGGGAGGAGCTGCTGCAGATGGTGGTGGTATGGTCGGTGGTGATGGTGGAGAGGCTAGTGGCCGAGCAAAGCAAGAAGAGGCAAGGCAAAATTTTCATGGAAAAGAAGAAGGAAAGTGAAAAAAAAAGAACAGGGAAGCCATTAGTATTCTTTTTTTTTTTGCCGTGAGTTGTTGAAGGTGAGAAAGAATATTTTCACGTGAATATGAAAATGAGAAAGTCACGGCTGAAGCAAAAGAAAAGGAACGGCTACTCAAAATGAAAAGGCAAATTGGAAATTGAAAAGACAAGGTAATGAAGGAATATGAAAAGCTTTTGTCCTTTAGAATTTCTTTTCTTTTAATCAATATAAACTAATAAAATTCAGTAAATAAAAATAAAACGCTAAACGCAATAAAGTGAAAAAGAAAATAAATAATTATTTTAAGGAAAAATAGAAAGTAATTAAAGAAATAGCTTAATAATTAAAACTAGAATTTAAAAATATAAACAAAATACAATGAACATTAGAAAATTATAAATACACTTTTAAAATGTTTTAAAAAAAAATGCATAACATGTCATATATACACATATACATAAATTAGAACAAACAAAATGTTATTTATATAATTTAAAACAAACAATTTTGTTAAATAAAACAATTTACACACAATATTGTAAAAAGCATAAATTTCACAATATTAATCAGACTTCAACGAAACGAAAAGCAGTATTCTTGAAATTTAATTTATTTTCATAATCAAAGATAAAATTCAAAAATTCAAAAATTTAAATTTTAAATTTAAAAGTCAAAGTTTGACCATATTGATCAAAATTCACATTTTCTGAAAATATTCAATTTATTCATGTTTGAAATTCTAATTTACATCAAAATCAAAATTATATTTAAAATAACAAAATTAATTCATTTTAATGAAAAATAAAGTTTTTAAATCAGGAATTTCAATTAAAATAATTTAAAATACACAATTAAAATAATAAAAAATACAGGGTTGTCACACTCTCCCCTACTCAAAACTTTTCGTCCCCGAAAAGAAATGAGGTACGAAAAAGCACAGAAAAAGATAGAATGAAATAGGATTAAGACAAGATGAAAAGAAGATTAAAATTATACCTGATAACTGTTGTTATAGGTAAGTTTAACATGGTGGAGATGAACTCCCAAGATCCTCCAGAATCAAAAACACAAGCACGAAAAAGATCTTCTAGAATCTGATTCACTCTTTCCGCTTGACCGACAGTCTGTGGATGGCAAGCAGTGTTAAGATTCAAAAATGAGTACCAAAGATTATAGAAAGATTTCTAAACAAACTGGTATAAGAAAATAGCCTCTCTATTCTGTAGCAAGATAAGGGAAATAAGGACAACCAAAAGATAGTTTGAAAAACAAAATAAGATAACAAATTTTGAAACCATGAAAATTTCAACTTAAATTGAAATTTAATTTTACATATGTGACTACGGTCACCGCGAGTTATATGTGACTTCGGTCACCACGGGCTATGTGTGACTTCGGTGATTTCATTTATGAGGTTTTGAAATCTTAAGTGAGTTCCACGAGTTATGAGATTTATGAGGTTTTGAACTCTTAATTGAGTTCCACAAGTTATGAAATTTTCTGAGTTTTGAACTCTTAATTGAGTTCTACGAGTTATAATATTTTTGAAGATTTTTGTGGTTTCCTTCTGAGATTTTATCTGATTTCATCGAAATTTATATTTCAAGTAGCTTTTAGAAGGAAACATTCATATTGAATTGATGTTATTCATGAGTTAATCCTTGAGATATTTCAGAGTTTTCCATTACTTTGAGTTTGAGTAAATCTGTGTTTATATCATTCCTTTTTGATTAAAGGAATGTTTCCCTTCTAAGACATATCTTGTTCATCATTACTAATTATCTTGTTCAAGTTAGACTGACCCGTATATTCATTACTCGGGTCAGACCAAGTTGCAGGTTAGATATTTGCCTTTTGCTTAGCAATTCTCTATGGATCCACCTATCGCCCTTTTGAGATCTTATGCATAGTTTTTCAGTAGATATCTTATAGTAGCTTGATATGGTCGTGTATTTATTATTTTATGGCACTTGATGTATATTTATATTTTGGCGTATTACCACTCATGTATAACACTATGTATTTTACTTGATGTATATGTATATATATGACCATGTTTGCTGTTATGTGATCAGTGTTTATTATTTTCACCGTGTTTTGTTCTGAATAGCTCCTATAGCCACCATAGTATTGTATTAGATGAAAATTAGGTATGTCGAACCACTTAAAAAATATACATGATGAAAATAAATGAGCACATTATCGATATATTTAATGCTTATTTAATACAAGAATACGATGGTCGCTCCTAATCAACCCTATTCTCTACACTAGCAGACAATATTACCTAGTCATACTCTTTGTTAGTGTGGGTCTCGAGATGGGACATCATAGCTTGGTATCAGAGCTGAATTCAGAACAAAATGTGATAAACATGGAACAATATACATACTACAATACATCAAGTATAATATGAATGGAAACATCGTCCTTAATCGAAGTTGTTTCTAATCTTACCCTCAACCTTTTTGGGTCCTTTAGGGGTAGATAAGTGGGAATACATCTAGGAATGCATTTTTAATTCCGTAATATATCATGATTAAATTAATAATATCTTACCCTATGAATAATCCTTATCTTGATCATTCTATTTTAGTTCTCCTCGATACGTGTAACGATTCGAATTTTTCGCGTTCGAAAATCGACATCCATACTTTACATTGTACTCGAATGCCGCAGATTCGACCGTTCAAATTCGAGTCGCCGGAGCTTATAGCACATTAAGTACAACATAGCGGAAGAAATGAATAACATATATCAATGTACAACATTTGATACAATAACTGATACAACATGAATGATACAACAGGATGGTACAATAGATATCAACATTATCAGAGATACAAAGAATAGCAGCGGAAATAAAAGATAACACTAGCAGCGGAACAAAAACTCCAATGTAGCTTCAAGAAAGAACTCCAGCTGTAACTCCATCTCCAAGGCATCAATCCAGAAATAGCGAGAACTCCCAAATCAAGATGAAGAGAAGCAACTCGATCCAATTGTAATTGCCAAATCCTAAGGCTGAAAGCTATCAAATCTACACCTACTACTGATTATCTGAAAACCCCAACTCTAGACTGCCCGTGTGGGAAAATAGTGGGCACCCAGAGTTTAGGAAAGGAACAATAAACTCCAGGTCAGTCATGGGACTGGTATGAGCAAACAAAAACATTTGGTCTTTTAAAACAGATAGAGAAATTTAAATTTGAAATCCGCAATGCTTTTTTTAAAAAATGAAACTACCATAAGGCCTCCCGCCACAAACACAATGCAAACGCAGAATTGGAGGAGATTTCTCCTTATGATAGTCAAATATGCTTAATACGAGAAAATTTCTTTGATATTATTACTATAAGCGCAAAGTGTGGAAAACCATTTCGAAAATATAATATAAATCCTAGCCAGCATACGACATTTCGTCGTATGCCTACTATAGCTACCATGTCCAATAGCAGGTTACCGCCACATTCCATGGCAGGTTATACAACTAAAACCGTACAGGGCGCGTAGTGTTTTGATTGGATTTCCAACAAATGGTCAGGCTAAGGAACTTCCTATTGCCACATGGGATCGCCTCTGGTGGGACGCCCCGAGAAACTAACGTTACGGTTAGATCTCTGCCAACACAAGGCCGGGTTACCTCTGTAACTAGGTAACTACTACACGAATATGCCATCCCCCGGTCCTTTGGGACCTTTATCCGAGGCGCCTCAAAGCAACAACCACACAGTAAATGAGATTGGAGCAACCACATAGGTTAAATACCAGGGCTCCATACCTGATACCACCCTTTACCAGAAGGGAATGACACACCCTAAAGGGAGCGACCCTCATAACCTTGCCGCATCTTTCCTGTTTCGACCATTTCCGAGGTGTGAGGTCCTGATGCAGTCTCGTCCACAAAGCTACACTTTGGCACAAAGCCATGCTTTGGGTCAACAGATGACCAAAGCAATGATCACAAAGATAAATGATCAAACAAATGATCATATCACAAATGATCAACCAATGATCATCACACAGCAGCACTCAGCATGCCACATTACCAAATTGGGAATATATCACTGATAAATATCAACTACATAACCTCTGAGCTCGTACGTCTCAGAGAAGGGTGTTAAGCTGAGAGAATAAATTCTCCGCCACCAGGCAGAAATGTATTTGATAGAAATCAGTTAACATCTCAAAGTGTAATGTCGGACATACAACCATACAAGTCTGTTCCGGGTTCGAACAGAACCGAAGGCACTTCTGAAGAAGCCCTTGCAAATCCGGATAATCCCTAACGTCGTATCACTATTCGGAATGGGCTATATGACACTAGGTCCTCTCCCGGCTAAACCGAATAATGAGCGCCATATTTTAAAACATATGGATATGGGATTTTAGTTAAGTCACAACTTATAAAATCCAAAACTTTTCTTTCAATGGTTAAACAAATTACCATTTTGAATCTTTAAACAAAAAGATTTATTTCACAAAGTTTCACCTAGTTTCACAAAGATCTATTCATAGATTCAAAACAACTTCCATTCCAATTGGATTAACTCAATAAATCTTTAAATTAAAGATTTAATTTATAGCTTTCAAAACACGTTCCAAAGATTTATTCATAGCTTGGAAAACCATTTTCATTTCAAAACTTGAATTCCTTTTAACATACATTGGAAATCCATTTCTTATATGAAAGCTTCTATTATTTGCAAACGACAGTTTTCGTTTCAGAAAAGTCCGATTTATACAAGTTGGAATCTTGGGTTAATTTTAAATTTCAAAACATCACCTTTAAATTGGTTTAAAAACCCATATAAAATCCATTTATAAGTTGGATAACTTTTTAAAACCCTAGTTTCCAAATCATAGAATTCAATTCAATTATTGAATTCAAATTTAACTCAAATTATTTAAATTTCAAAACTCAATTAAGTTATTCACATAACTTTTATTTTTTGATATTCATTTTTTTCAAAAACTTCAATTCTAATTCCAAAACTATTTTGGATTCAAAAATTCAAATTTTAAAACAATTTAAAAATCTGTGACTTAACCCATTTCCACGTGCAATCCATATTTGTGTGTGTATAAGTGTGGTCTAGGGGTTCAACATAATAGTGCACAACATCATCATCACAGATTCAATCATAAAGATAAGCGGTATAACCCATAGCGCTTATCTATATTCACAGATTCATAGATAAAGTAAATCATCAATCACAAAAATTCACTAATATGATTCGATGTGGGTTTCGGATAACCAACTGGAATCCGACTCCCTGTCACATCGAAACTCAAATGTCGTTTTACGGGTCAAAGGGTTTCATATTCATACGACAGTATATTCATCACAAATATAGCAGATCAGCACAAAGTATCACATAGCATCACATCACATATCAAATATATCAATCCATCACACAACATTCAACAACAATCAGCATCTACAATTAAGATGAATAAACTGGGTGGTTTTAAATTTATTACCTACATGATTACTTTCATTTATTATTCCTAATTAATTAACTATCCATATTTATTCAATTAATAAATCTTCAATTATTAATTTAAAATCTAATATCATTCAATTAATGATTTCTTGATTACAAATTAATTATTCTAAGAAAAATTAATCTTAAACTTTAATTAATCAAATTAAAACCCTTAATTACTTTAATTAATTATCCATTTCTTAATTAATTAATTATATTAATTATCCATTTGTACTACCTTAATAATTAAATGAATTACAAATCATTATACTTTTCTTTATCTTTAGATAAACATTCCTTATTTAAATTATGCATTTAAAAACAAAATGTTTTTTTTTATTTTACTTTAAATTCCATTTAACATTTACTTTAAACTCAAGACTCAAATTTGTCTTAAATAAGAGTTTAAAACAATACACAACTTAATCTTATATGTTTACAAGAAACATATACTTAATTAATAAGTTGAAAAGGATTTAAATTTCAATTCAAATCAAATTCAAATCAATTTTAAAAATTACTTTAAAACTTCAAAATTGAAATACAACTTTCATTCTCATTTTAGTTTTAAATTCTTTAAAACTCTTTCTATAATTTACATCTTCAATTCAAATGAAAATCATTTGAAAGCAATTTAAATTTAAATCTTTACTTTAAAACTGAAATTTAAATTAAAAATCCAGATTTTTAAAACTTCAGATTTGAATTCATTTGAATTCCTAAATTAAATACTTAACCTTTTACTTCAAATGCAAAACAACAATGCATTTTATACTTGAGAGTTAAAAATCAAATTTAAATTTTAAAAACATAATTGATTTCAAATTTCAGACAGTCAAAATTTGAATTCATATTCAAATTTCAGATATAACTCAGTTTAAATCTCACTTAAAAACTTAAACTTACCCTTTTACATTTTAAAACAGAAACAGTTCTGTTTTATTTAAAAAAAAAATCAAATTTTGAAATCTCCAGAATTTAAACTATTTCAAAATAAACAAAGTTCAAACTTATTTGAATTCAACTCAAATTCAGTTTCAAAATTCTAAGTCACATTTTAAGTTTGCACTCAAATCTTATAAAACAGAAACAGTTTCCTGTTTCTTTTTTTTCTTTTTTTTTAAACTAATTTGAATTCCTGCATTTACATTATTTCAAAATCAGAATTCAAATATTTTGAATTCATTTTCAGATTCAAATTTCATTCAATTTCAGGTTTAAATTTAAACTTGGCTTTTAAATTTCAGAAAACATAACAGGTTCTGTTTTGAGAAACCTGAAACAATGCACTCGAGCAAACATGAACTTACTTCGGGTCAGAAGCTTCACTGCTTCGAGTTATTTCCTACTTCCCCCGAGGCCAACCCGAGTCAAAACACTGCAATCCCAATACCCCTGAAACCTGAAACAGCCTTCACCCAATATCACCTAAAACCTGTCAACACCATTAACTACCATCTCCGACTAACATCGTCGACCAAACTCCGGTGATTGCTTCATCACTACACCATCCATCAATACCCCAAACAGCTTCGAACTCGATTCACTCTAGAAGCAACAGCACCTAATTTTTCCCTATGCCCAATAAACTAGGGTTCTATACTTTTAGCCCCAAATTCAAATCCAAACTTGAATTGAAAATCAATCCAATAATTTTCCTATGATCTATGATTTATAAACTACTTCCAGAAAACAATTCACTCAATTCAAATGCATGGATCAAAGGATCTTGATCAAAAAGTAAAATACAGTAAACATGAAACTGTATTTTTCTCTTCACTGTAAATTTAAAAATTTAGTTTTAAAATTCTTGAAATTTACATACTGATTCTATTAGTACTTATGCTATTCTAAAACATCATGATTTATTCAAAACTAAGTAATAACAATAACAAAACCAAGTCAAAGAAAAAATCCAAATATCAAACATCACTTGAAATTTCAGAAATCACACATGCACAATCATAACCATGTTCACCAAACACATACTTGCAGATAAATTCATAAATATTTATCTGAAATTCATAAGCATGATTAACTACCTATTAAACAATTTTAAAAGTTTGAGTTACTCACCTTTATTCAAAGTGCAGAGCATATTTCATTATGCAGGTTATCAGACTTGAAAATGAATGCAGGCAGGCTCCTTGAATGCAGACCTCTTTTCTTGCTTTTAAATGATGCATGCAGGCCTTCTTTGTTTGTAAATGATTTGCAAAGCTTTAACTTGTTTTAACATGCAGGCTTCTAGCTTCTTGTTCCAGATTATGAAGATTTCATGAATGCAGAGTTCAAAGAAATTGCATGCAGGTCTTTGTTTTGAAAAAGAGGAGTGTTTACTGATTTGGATTTGAAATGCAGGTCTTTGATTCATAATGATGCAGATTTGTTTTCATATGCAAAAAAAAACATGCAGGCAGAAATTTAGGAAAAGAGGAGTTGTTTGGTTTCAGATTTGAAATGCAGGTTTGAATATTTGCTTGATTATGAAGAGGAATTGAATGCATATGTTATCAGGTTTTGAGAAATGCAGTTTTGTATATGGTTTGAGAATGAAGATTTTGGGTTTTTCTTTTGTTTTGAGTTCAAACTGAATTTTTTTTTTTCTTATCTTATGTTTTGAACAGCTTTATGGCTTTGAAAGATGTGAAGCCAAATCTTTTTCTACTATTTTTTTTCAGATTTTCTAAGATACTATATGATGGCATATGGGAAGATGTGAAGTTTCTTGTATTTTTGTTTTTTTTTTATTTCATTATTTTAAACAAAAGAAATGATGCTATTTGTATGTATGTAAACATGTAAGATCTAAAGGTATGATTACATTGTTTGTACATATACATATGTACAATATATATATTTTCATGTTCTACCCCTTTTGTATTATTGATTTGTAAATATGGCAGTGATTTGTATTATTTATATTTTCATACTCCTAACATTTGTAATATTTTTACATTTCAAATTTTGGAAATATAAAACTATATTCTTTTCCAGAAGAAGATGTATTTTAAATCTTTTAATCAAATCAAATAAAAAAGTATATAATAGGGTTGAATTAAAATTCTGAAATAGCTTTTGTAAATTTTTTATTTATTTATATCAATTTTATAATATTACTTTTTGAACCAATATTATTTTTAAGCTTAGTTTATTTTATTTTTGAATTAAGACTAGTATACCATTTAAATAAATAATTATCTATATTTATATTATTTCAAATTTTTATTTCTTATTTTATAACCGTTTTGTCCATTATTCCTACTTATTCTAATTTAAAGAAAGGAAATGAATTTTAAACTAATTATGCTTTTAATAAATAAACCCATATAAAATAGTATTTAGTTTTAAACAATTGTTTTGAAAATCATTAATATCTAATTCAAAATAAAATTTTCAAAATCAAAATCTTATTTACAATTTTAACTTTCAATATATACATATTTATTCAAATTATAGTGCATTCTTATCTCTAATATAATTATCCTTAAATCCAATTTTTTTTTGTTATTATAAGATACTTATCCTTAAATTCCAACCAAATTTCTATTTATAATCTGAAATTTTAAGTTTATTTTGTAAATCTCAAATTAATTCACAATTAAATTCACAGTTTAAATCCAAAATCAATTTAATTATTGAATTATTTTGGCTAATATTTCAGGAATGTTACAGATTCCCCTCCTTAAGAAATTTCGTCCTCGAAATTTGCTAGGAAGACGAAAAGAAAAGATGAAAGATAGAGAAATTCCTTTCCAAATCGAACTGGAAATAAATTCTGTATTTGGCTTACCAAATAAGAATATCAACAATAGATATGAGAACAATCTCATATAATATTACACAAGATATTTGGGTCCATCGGTCTACGAATATGCAAGGGCATTGACTAGTTCGAAGAGATAACTAATCGTTCGTAGATTATATCGGATCCCAGAAAATAGATAGATGGATCAAATCTTCATATTAGTTAACCAATTTACTAATTTAAAATTTCCAATTTATTTAATATTTTCAATTTCAAATTCATTAGAGTTTAGATCGAAAAGCGATAAAAAACCGATGAAGATACGAAGTAAGAATTTCCTACAACAATACGTATGGCCATCATCACACCGAAACTTCTTTCTGGAGCAGCTACGAAGCAATCAAAAGAATTCGAAATCGAATCAAAGGAGATTGATAGAGAAAAGATATTCCCACTGTTGCAGGGTATTGACCATTTGTAGTGGTACTCCCCTGTCCCCTATCTCGTTCTCTTCTCGCACTCATACTCACTATCAGTGGATAGTAAGAGAATTTACTGAGGCATTCGAACGGATATCTCAGGGATATACTCATTCTAGGGTTTACTTCACCCTATCTCTAATGAGTTACTTAATGTGTTATACTCCTGAGCTAAAGTTTTAACCTTCAGCTCTGATACCAAGTTGTAACGATTCGAATTTTTCGCGTTCGAAAATCGACATCCATACTTTACATTGTACTCGAATGCCGCAGATTCGACCGTTCAAATTCGAGTCGCCGGAGCTTATAACACATTAAGTACAACACAGCGGAAGAAATGAATAACATATATCAATGTACAACATTTGATACAATAACTGATACAACATGAATGATACAACAGGATGGTACAATAGATATCAACATTATCAGAGATACAAAGAATAGCAGCGGAAATAAAAGATAACACTAGCAGCGGAACAAAAACTCCAATGTAGCTTCAAGAAAGAACTCCAGCTGTAACTCCATCTCCAAGGCATCAATCCAGAAATAGCGAGAACTCCCAAATCAAGATGAAGAGAAGCAACTCGATCCAATTGTAATTGCCAAATCCTAAGGCTGAAAGCTATCGAATCTACACCTACTACTGATTATCTGAAAACCCCAACTCTAGACTGCCCGTGTGGGAAAATAGTGGGCACCCAGAGTTTAGGAAAGGAACAATAAACTCCAGGTCAGTCATGGGACTGGTATGAGCAAACAAAAACATTTGGTCTTTTAAAACAGATAGAGAAATTTAAATTTGAAATCCGCAATGCTTTTTTTAAAAAATGAAACTACCATAAGGCCTCCCGCCACAAACACAATGCAAACGCAGAATTGGAGGAGATTTCTCCTTATGATAGTCAAATATGCTTAATACGAGAAAATTTCTTTGATATTATTACTATAAGTGCAAAGTGTGGAAAACCATTTCGAAAATATAATATAAATCCTAGCCAGCATACGACATTTCGTCGTATGCCTACTATAGCTACCATGTCCAATAGCAGGTTACCGCCACATTCCATGGCAGGTTATACAACTAAAACCGTACAGGGCGCGTAGTGTTTTGATTGGATTTCCAACAAATGGTCAGGCTAAGGAACTTCCTATTGCCACATGGGATCGCCTCTGGTGGGACGTCCCGAGAAACTAACGTTACGGTTAGATCTCTGCCAACACAAGGCCGGGTTACCTCTGTAACTAGGTAACTACTACACGAATATGCCATCCCCCGGTCCTTTGGGACCTTTATCCGAGGCGCCTCAAAGCAACAACCACACAGTAAATGAGATTGGAGCAACCACATAGGTTAAATACCAGGGCTCCATACCTGATACCACCCTTTACCAGAAGGGAATGACACACCCTAAAGGGAGCGACCCTCGTAACCTTGCCGCATCTTTCCTGTTTCGACCATTTCCGAGGTGTGAGGTCCTGATGCAGTCTCGTCCACAAAGCTACGCTTTGGCACAAAGCCATGCTTTGGGTCAACAGATGACCAAAGCAATGATCACAAGGATAAATGATCAAACAAATGATCATATCACAAATGATCAACCAATGATCATCACACAGCAGCACTCAGCATGCCACATTACCAAATTGGGAATATATCACTGATAAATATCAACTACATAACCTCTGAGCTCGTACGTCTCAGAGAAGGGTGTTAAGCTGAGAGAATAAATTCTCCGCCACCAGGCAGAAATGTATTTGATAGAAATCAGTTAACATCTCAAAGTGTAATGTCGGACATACAACCATACAAGTCTGTTCCGGGTTCGAACAGAACCGAAGGCACTTCCGAAGAAGCCCTTGCAAATCCGGATAATCCCTAATCACGTCCGGACTTCCCATCACATATGGAGATCTCTATACCGGGGATCAGCCAGTGCAGAGACAATCGACGAGTTACCCTTTTGTTTTCGGAAATATCCGGTCTTCACCACCGGTCTTCAATTGCTATCCATAACGTCGTATCACTATTCGGAATGGGCTATATGACACTAGGTCCTCTCCCGGCTAAACCGAATAATGAGCGCCATATTTTAAAACATATGGATATGGGATTTTAGTTAAGTCACAACTTATAAAATCCAAAACTTTTCTTTCAATGGTTAAACAAATTACCATTTTGAATCTTTAAACAAAAAGATTTATTTCACAAAGTTTCACCTAATTTCACAAAGATCTATTCATAGATTCAAAACAACTTCCATTCCAATTGGATTAACTCAATAAATCTTTAAATTAAAGATTTAATTTATAGCTTTCAAAACACGTTCCAAAGATTTATTCATAGCTTGGAAAACCATTTTCATTTCAAAACTTGAATTCCTTTTAACATACATTGGAAATCCATTTCTTATATGAAAGCTTCTATTATTTGCAAACGACAGTTTTCGTTTCAGAAAAGTCCGATTTATACAAGTTGGAATCTTGGGTTAATTTTAAATTTCAAAACATCACCTTTAAATTGGTTTAAAAACCCATATAAAATCCATTTATAAGTTGGATAACTTTTTAAAACCCTAGTTTCCAAATCATAGAATTCAATTCAATTATTGAATTCAAATTTAACTCAAATTATTTAAATTTCAAAACTCAATTAAGTTATTCACATAACTTTTATTTTTTGAAATTCATTTTTTTCAAAAACTTCAATTCTAATTCCAAAACTATTTTGGATTCAAAAATTCAAATTTTAAAACAATTTAAAAATCTGTGACTTAACCCATTTCCACGTGCAATCCATATTTGTGTGTGTATAAGTGTGGTCTAGGGGTTCAACATAATAGTGCACAACATCATCATCACAGATTCAATCATAAAGATAAGCGGTATAACCCATAGCGCTTATCTATATTCACAGATTCATAGATAAAGTAAATCATCAATCACAAAAATTCACTAATATGATTCGATGTGGGTTTCGGATAACCAACTGGAATCCGACTCCCTGTCGCATCGAAACTCAAATGTCGTTTTACGGGTCAAAGGGTTTCATATTCATACGACAGTATATTCATCACAAATATAGCAGATCAGCACAAAGTATCACATAGCATCACATCACATATCAAATATATCAATCCATCACACAACATTCAACAACAATCAGCATCTACAATTAAGATGAATAAACTGGGTGGTTTTAAATTTATTACCTACATGATTACTTTCATTTATTATTCCTAATTAATTAACTATCCATATTTATTCAATTAATAAATCTTCAATTATTAATTTAAAATCTAATATCATTCAATTAATGATTTCTTGATTACAAATTAATTATTCTAAGAAAAATTAATCTTAAACTTTAATTAATCAAATTAAAACCCTTAATTACTTTAATTAATTATCCATTTCTTAATTAATTAATTATATTAATTATCCATTTGTACTACCTTAATAATTAAATGAATTACAAATCATTATACTTTTCTTTATCTTTAGATAAACATTCCTTATTTAAATTATGCATTTAAAAACAAAATGTTTTTTTTTATTTTACTTTAAATTCCATTTAACATTTACTTTAAACTCAAGACTCAAATTTGTCTTAAATAAGAGTTTAAAACAATACACAACTTAATCTTATATGTTTACAAGAAACATATACTTAATTAATAAGTTGAAAAGGATTTAAATTTCAATTCAAATCAAATTCAAATCAATTTTAAAAATTACTTTAAAACTTCAAAATTGAAATACAACTTTCATTCTCATTTTAGTTTTAAATTCTTTAAAACTCTTTCTATAATTTACATCTTCAATTCAAATGAAAATCATTTGAAAGCAATTTAAATTTAAATCTTTACTTTAAAACTGAAATTTAAATTAAAAATCCAGATTTTTAAAACTTCAGATTTGAATTCATTTGAATTCCTAAATTAAATACTTAACCTTTTACTTCAAATGCAAAACAACAATGCATTTTATACTTGAGAGTTAAAAATCAAATTTAAATTTTAAAAACATAATTGATTTCAAATTTCAGACAGTCAAAATTTGAATTCATATTCAAATTTCAGATATAACTCAGTTTAAATCTCACTTAAAAACTTAAACTTACCCTTTTACATTTTAAAACAGAAACAGTTCTGTTTTATTTAAAAAAAAAATCAAATTTTGAAATCTCCAGAATTTAAACTATTTCAAAATAAACAAAGTTCAAACTTATTTGAATTCAACTCAAATTCAGTTTCAAAATTCTAAGTCACATTTTAAGTTTGCACTCAAATCTTATAAAACAGAAACAATTTCCTGTTTCTTTTTTTTCTTTTTTTTTAAACTAATTTGAATTCCTGCATTTACATTATTTCAAAATCAGAATTCAAATATTTTGAATTCATTTTCAGATTCAAATTTCATTCAATTTCAGGTTTAAATTTAAACTTGGCTTTTAAATTTCAGAAAACATAACAGGTTCTGTTTTGAGAAACCTAAAACAATGCACTCGAGCAAACATGAACTTACTTCGGGTCAGAAGCTTCACTGCTTCGAGTTATTTCCTACTTCCCCCGAGGCCAACCCGAGTCAAAACACTGCAATCCCAATACCCCTGAAACCTGAAACAGCCTTCACCCAATATCACCTAAAACCTGTCAACACCATTAACTACCATCTCCGACCAACATCATCGACCAAACTCCGGTGATTGCTTCATCACTACACCATCCATCAATACCCCAAACAGCTTCGAACTCGATTCACTCTAGAAGCAACAGCACCTAATTTTTCCCTATGCCCAATAAACTAGGGTTCTATACTTTTAGCCCCAAATTCAAATCCAAACTTGAATTGAAAATCAATCCAATAATTTTCCTATGATCTATGATTTATAAACTACTTCCAGAAAACAATTCACTCAATTCAAATGCATGGATCAAAGGATCTTGATCAAAAAGTAAAATACAGTAAACATGAAACTGTATTTTTCTCTTCAATGTAAATTTAAAAATTTAGTTTTAAAATTCTTGAAATTTACATACTGATTCTATTAGTACTTATGCTATTCTAAAACATCATGATTTATTCAAAACTAAGTAATAACAATAACAAAACCAAGTCAAAGAAAAAATCCAAATATCAAACATCACTTGAAATTTCAGAAATCACACATGCACAATCATAACCATGTTCACCAAACACATACTTGCAGATAAATTCATAAATATTTATCTGAAATTCATAAGCATGATTAACTACCTATTAAACAATTTTAAAAGTTTGAGTTACTCACCTTTATTCAAAGTGCAGAGCATATTTCATTATGCAGGTTATCAGACTTGAAAATGAATGCAGGCAGGCTCCTTGAATGCAGACCTCTTTTCTTGCTTTTAAATGATGCATGCAGGCCTTCTTTGTTTGTAAATGATTTGCAAAGCTTTAACTTGTTTTAACATGCAGGCTTCTAGCTTCTTGTTCCAGATTATGAAGATTTCATGAATGCAGAGTTCAAAGAAATTGCATGCAGGTCTTTGTTTTGAAAAAGAGGAGTGTTTACTGATTTGGATTTGAAATGCAGGTCTTTGATTCATAATGATGCAGATTTGTTTTCATATGCAAAAAAAAACATGCAGGCAGAAATTTAGGAAAAGAGGAGTTGTTTGGTTTCAGATTTGAAATGCAGGTTTGAATATTTGCTTGATTATGAAGAGGAATTGAATGCATATGTTATCAGGTTTTGAGAAATGCAGTTTTGTATATGGTTTGAGAATGAAGATTTTGGGTTTTTCTTTTGTTTTGAGTTCAAACTGAATTGTTTTTTTTTTCTTATCTTATGTTTTGAACAGCTTTATGGCTTTGAAAGATGTGAAGCCAAATCTTTTTCTACTATTTTTTTTCAGATTTTCTAAGATACTATATGATGGCAAATGGGAAGATGTGAAGTTTCTTGTATTTTTATTTTTTTTTTATTTCATTATTTTAAACAAAAGAAATGATGCTATTTGTATGTATGTAAACATGTAAGATCTAAAGGTATGATTACATTGTTTGTACATATACATATGTACAATATATATATTTTCATGTTCTACCCCTTTTGTATTATTGATTTGTAAATATGGCAGTGATTTGTATTATTTATATTTTCATACTCCTAACATTTGTAATATTTTTACATTTCAAATTTTGGAAATATAAAACTATATTCTTTTCCAGAAGAAGATGTATTTTAAATCTTTTAATCAAATCAAATAAAAAAGTATATAATAGGGTTGAATTAAAATTCTGAAATAGCTTTTGTAAATTTTTTATTTATTTATATCAATTTTATAATATTACTTTTTGAACCAATATTATTTTTAAGCTTAGTTTATTTTATTTTTGAATTAAGACTAGTATACCATTTAAATAAATAATTATCTATATTTATATTATTTCAAATTTTTATTTCTTATTTTATAACCGTTTTGTCCATTATTCCTACTTATTCTAATTTAAAGAAAGGAAATGAATTTTAAACTAATTATGCTTTTAATAAATAAACCTATATAAAATAGTATTTAGTTTTAAACAATTGTTTTGAAAATCATTAATATCTAATTAAAAATAAAATTTTCAAAATCAAAATCTTATTTACAATTTTAACTTTCAATATATACATATTTATTCAAATTATAGTGCATTCTTATCTCTAATATAATTATCCTTAAATCCAATTTTTTTTTGTTATTATAAGATACTTATCCTTAAATTCCAACCAAATTTCTATTTATAATCTAAAATTTTAAGTTTATTTTGTAAATCTCAAATTAATTCACAATTAAATTCACAGTTTAAATCCAAAATCAATTTAATTATTGAATTATTTTGGCTAATATTTCAGGAATGTTACAATACGGGTGTTTGACACTCACTCATATCGAGGAGACTTGTTGAAGTTATATCTTAGGATGTTTCTAGTCTTATACTTCTTTAGGAGTTGCGAATCATATAGAGGGGATCCGCAACCCTTAGCATGTTGTATGAGAATATTGAGATTACTCTTTGTAGTTTTTCTTTCCGTGCAAATCTGCATGTTATTCACTATCTTGGGTTTGATATGATTTTGGGGATAGATTGGCTTGCTTATTATCAAGCCCAAAACTTATGTTCTAAAAGGATCCTATATCCTAGGTTCCTTATTTGGCTGATCTGTTATTTCTTGTTCTTCGGAATGTTGAGGATGATTCTGAAGCATCTATATTTGCTCTTTAGTTTCGAGATGATGATGATGAAGTATCTCGAATTCCATTTGTTTGTGATTGTGTTGATGTGTGTGAGTCCACTTCTGGTCATCACCCAATAGGGCAACTGAGTTTTATACTGTCCTCATTCTTGATTCTCATCCTGTGAGTCATCCTTCCACTCGGATGTCCACTAAATAAATTGAAAAACAGAAAATAAATTGCTGGAGCTTGAAGATAAGCACTTCATTCAGTCTAATTCTTTACCGTAGGGTGCCACGGTCATCTTTGTTAAGAAATCTGATGGCACTCTTAGGCTTTGCTTCGATTTTTGCAAGCTTAACGAATTACCCATTTAGAACAAGTATCTGTTACCTAGGATCGATGACATGTTCGATCAATTGAGTGGTGCTAGGGTCTTTTCTTAACTAGACCTTGTACCAATTTTTCATCAGCTACTAGTTGCGAAGGATAGCGTTCCTCTTACCGCATTCTGCACTCGTTATGGTTCTTATGAGTGGCTTGTTATTCCATTCAGTTTAACGAACACTCTAGCTTATTTCGTTGATCTTTTGAATTGAGTATTCTGGGAATATCTTGATAAGTCCGTCCTTGTATTTATTGCTGATGGGTAAAAATAACAATTTAAATTGCAATCTAATAGAAGATATGCTTATAAGTATAATTGGATTCTTATTATTTAGACAAGTAATGAATATTTTGAAAATTATATAAGAGTATAGAAATTGATTTTGTGTTGGGTTTTCCATTGAGTGCTTTAAGAATTCTGGTCGACGCGTCTGATCAACGTTATCGATAGGAATTTCCTAAACACTACGATGAGACAGTCAGACATAGTAAATTTAGTTATAATAAGTAAAAGTTTAAAGTAAATTAATATGTAAGTCCAAAACTTATTTTGGATGGATAAATCTCTTTTGATAACAGAAGAAATTAACTATCTCTTTCAAAATGAGTCTTCAGAATTAATTGTTTGAAAAACTTGTTTGAGTCAAATGAAGAAAGTGTTCTGTTAGTAAATTGTATTTACTAAAGTCAATTATAAAATTTTGAGTGTCTTAGGTTTTCGAAGAAAAAGAAGATCATATAATAAATGATTTTTCATAAAAATCTTGTTTTGAAAATATAGTTTGAAATTGGAATGGTTTGGGAATTTCAAATTTCAAATTGATTTTAAAAGCTGAGATTTTATTTGAATATTGCTGTACAAAAACAACAATAACTTGAGATTTATAACTTTAAACGAGCTCAATATTTTTGTAAATAGAAGTATTTTCAGAAAGCTATAAATTTTCTTTCTACCATTTTGTAAAATTTTGCAATTTATTTAGCTTAAAATGGGTTTGAAAGTGGATGCATATTTCTGTTCTAGTATAAATTTCTAAGATTTAAGCTGAAAGTAAATTTAGAATAACTTTCAAACCATGAGTCCAATTTTGATGTTATATTTCTAAATAGCTTAGACTTAGTAGAACAACTTTTGTTTTATAAGTACTTTCAGATTTTGTTGTTAGCTATATCAAAACTTGAGTTCTTTGCCGCATGTCTTAAATTGAAAATGATTTGTTTCCTCTCACTGTGGGGAAATATGTTACAAACTGTCACATATTTATGGTAGAATTGAAAGATAAAAAAATTCAAATTATTATCTACTCTAAATAAAGGGTAATGGGTTTAAACTAAGATTTAAATAAGGAGCTTTGAAAATTTCAAATGATTGACAATTTGAAAATCTGATTTAAAGATAATGAGTTTGGAAACTTTAGGAACTTTTGATTAATGAAAGGAAGTATAAAATCATTTCCTTGTGTTTTCTAACCTTAGTGCAATTATTTAGCGACTTGCATTTATGCAGCCGTATCAGTTTGGTGGTTTTTAGAGAGACCGCCTACCTCTTATTGAGCTTTCTAACCATAATGGTAGTCAAACTAATATCGGTACGGCTCTTTTCTAGCTTTACAAGAAAGGTCGTATCGATTACCATCTTGTTGGTGGAGTTCGGGATAAAATTATGCTAAGTCCCGCCTCTATTCGCGAAGCTTCCTGGTCATTGTGGATCGCCTTACTAAGTTCACACACATTATTCCTATTAAGTCTATGGGACTGCATCTCATCTTTCAAAGCCATATATTAAGTAGATCGTGTGATTGCACGCTATTCCAAGTTCTATAGAGTGTGATCATGATCTACTCTTCACAAATCACTTGGTGGTAGCTGGGAGGGTCGCATTCCTTTGGTTGAGTTCACTTATAATAACAGCTACCAATCTTTTATCGGCATGGCTCCTTTTGAGGCCTTATATGGGAGACCGTGTCATTCTCCCTCTTGTTGGTTTGAGTCCGAGGAAAAAAGCTTATATTCGTCCCCGATTCTATTCAAGAAGCATCTGAGAAGATCATGCTTATTAGGGAAAGAATGAAAGATGCACAAAGTCGCCAAAAGCCCTACGTGGACAATCGTAGGAAGCCTCTTGAGTTTTTTGTTGGTGGTCTTATCTATATCCGAGTTTCTCCTTTGAAAGGAGTTGTATGCTTTAGCAAGATTAGGGAGTTGGCATCTCGATATGCAGGGTCATTTCCTATTACAAAGCGTATCGGTCCTGTTTCTTATAAAGTAGCACTTCCTCACTAATTTATGGAATTCATGAATTGTTTCACATCTCTCATTTGAGGAAGTTTCTACGAGATTCTGATTCTACGGTTTAAGCTCGTGCATTAGAAGAGCTTGAGGTCTCTCCTAATTTATCATTCGTGCAACACCCTTTGCGTATTCTTGCTTCGGAGGTTGAGCGCCTTCGAAACAAGAATATGCCGCTCGTGAAAATTCAATGGTCCGATAATCCCAATGACTGCACTTGGGAAGCTAGATAATTATTCGACCAACCTTATCCTGGTTATCTATCTTTGACTGTTGAAGGTGAGAATTTTAATCTCAAGCTATCTATTTTTTTCCTTTGCTTGATGAAATAAATTGTATTGAATACAGTTCTTCTCTAAAAATTGTGAGGACGCAATTTTTATAAGGGGGTGTCTATAACAACCCTGGTTTTGGTGATTACCAGTAACATTAAATTATAACGATGGTTATAATTTAATATTGGAGAAATAAAAATAAATTGGAGAATTGGAATTTGTTAAAATTTGTTTATTTTAAATAAACAATGAGTTTTGAAGAATAAATTAGATTTAAGATTGTTTGGTTGAGAATTTATTTTGAATAAATCGTGAACAATGGAAATATGCTAATTTGGGATTACCAAACTAAGTAATAATTTATTTCAACATTAATTTGTTGAAATAAATGATTTTTTTTGAAAATAAAGTTTTAGAAACTTTATCATATTAGTTTGGGAGAAAAATGAACATTTTATGGTTTTAATTTGAGAAAATGCAATAATTTTGCAAATTATTGCCAAATGTTGTTTTATTTAATTCTGAATGAAGTGTTTGAATTTAATATGTTGTATATTGTAAATAAAAAGGTGAGATTTCGTTTAAAAATAATTTTTGGTTGTAAATAAGATGTTAATATGGTTTGTTGTATCTAATTATACAAGAAAATAATTTTTATGTAATTTTTAATGTTAAAAATTACGTTTTATGTAATAAGAGGTGTAAATTGATGTATTTAAATGGAGTTTTAATAATAGAAACTGATTTTTATAGTTAAAAATATTTTTAATTATGTTGTGAAACATTTTCAATCGACATTAACAATTGTTGTATAAAATTTGTTTGGTTTAGAAATGTGAAATATTGTGTAAAATGTGAGTATATGGTGAGTAGAAGTGAGAATATCATGTTATACTTAACTAATTTTCTTTAAGTATTGATAATAGGCTAATGGGTTGTGGGTTACAATCCAAACCCAATTCTGGAGTCATCTGAGAAAGGCAGTATGTTCCTTTTTCTTTTTCTTTTTCTTTTTCTTTTTCACTTCTCCTTCTCAAAACCAACTAGAGAAAGAAAATCCATGGCCTTTTCTTACCTCTTTAAAAACTTGCATCTGAAATTAGTGAAATCAATGAGAAATTATAGAGAAATACTTGCAAATCAAAGTAAATACAGGTAATCAAATCTAAAACCCTAAATTGTTTCACCAAATTTCTGTTTTGAAAAGATGAATGTCTGCAACACTTTCTTTTCTGTCTGTATGTCCTTTCTCCTAGTTTCTACAGGTCAGTGAAGCCTGTTTGCTCTAGAAAGTCACCATCTTGCATCATAAACTTGCTCAAATTCTTGCTAAGGTATGAGTAAAACTCACAAATTCTAACTTAGACATGGTTTGATAGCTGAAATCCGATGATAATAGCTTACTGTAAATGATCTCCTATAGTTGTTAATTCTCAATGAAATCTGTTTCTGGTTGCTTCTTTGTGTATTCATAACCTTTTGTTTTTGCCGTGACATCATGTCGGATCTTCTTTGGATTGTTTTTTGAATGTTGTAGTTTGTGTATGCAAATTTTTGTTTAAAAAATCATGTCTGAACTGCTTCAAATTGTTGCTCAAAATTTAGTTCGAAGAAGAAGACAGCCTGTAGAATTCGTGTTCTACATGTCGGATCTGAGTTATGGTTTGTGAAAACCATTATATTGTCATTTGTACTTGCCAATGATATGAGGCGAGTTATGCGCTTTCTGAGATTTGTGATTTGAATGATTTGTTTTCTAATGTGGCATTGACTAACAGTTAGTAAACCATTAAGTGAGATCGTGTGTGTTAACACTTTTCGGGTTCCTATCTGAGAGTTTGTGACACATTCACGAGTATATGCCAGTACCATAGACCTTCAGGTCATCACGAGGAATATGTGACTTCGGACACCACGAGTTATATGTGACTTCGGTCACCACGAGTTATATGTAACTTCGGTCACCACGAGGCTTATGTGACTTCGGTCACCACGAGATATTATGACCTTCGGGTCCATGAGATATGTACCTAATACATAGTACTGGACATGAGTTTGGCACGTGCAGCATTGCTTCGGCTTGCAATCAGGGATTTGGATCCAATCCGGGCTATTTTATGAGTTTTGAGTTTAGTTTATGATTTCACCATTTCAAGATGACTATTTTATATATTTTATAGTGTAACGACCCAGGATTTTTATTAATTTAAATTTGAATATTTAATTAATTTTAAATATTAATAAGTGAATTTATAAGTCAAATAAATTTTATTTCGATTTATTGGATTTAATTGGATAATTAAATCGATAATTTAATATGTTAAATTATGGAAATAATTGAAAATTGGGTTAAATATGATTGAAAATGATTTGTAAAATTTTATTTTATCATGTGGGAGTTAGAACGATATTTTAGAACTTTTAAAATCGAATTAAAAGTTAATTTGTGAAAATTGAATATTTTAATATTTAAATCGACTAGTGAAAATAGTCAATTTTTGAACAGTCTCAGAATTGAACGAAACCAGTTCCATTGGATCCGTAATAGTTAGTTATTACCGGATTTCAATTTTCGTGTCAATCGGAGCTATCGTTTGAGCGTGGCAGCTCAAAACGCATCGAATTATTTTTAATTTTAATTTGGCGAGTTAAAATAGCCATTTTTCAAAAAGTCTCGGATTTCGACGAAACCAGTTTCATCGGATCCGTAATGTGATATTATTGCAAGGTTTCAAATTTCGTGTCAATTGGATTTACCGTTTGTCCGGTACAAATTAAAACGCCTAGAAAATCGCTTAAATCGGTTTAATTTAAATTGAGCGTTTATTGCCATAACTCGCACAGATGTCCGAATTAGCTTCCGAAACCTGTTCCATTGTGTCCGGAACGCGGGATAAACCCTAGGAACGTCAGTTTCGGCGCGTAAATCGGAGTTCCAAAATTTAAAATGAATAGTGTTTTCGTTCGAAAATCTATAAAAGGAGACCCTTTGCCTTCATTTGCAAAATAATCAAAACCCTAACCCTAAAAAAATTCAGAGCCGCCCCTTCAGTATTCAATGGCCGGAAATACACCACCTTCTCCCTCAAATTCCGATCAATCCATCAACTATTACCAGAAAAGTTTAACTAACAAACTATAGATCTAAGTGAGGGCGTTAAATCTATATGGTAGAGATCTGAAATGGTGGAGTGTAGGAGCTTCATATTGCTCGCGTTTGGGCCGATGTTGCGCACGAATTCCGAGATCTACAGAGGACCGAGCTTCAAGATGTTGAGGCCGTGGGTTGCTCGCATGATGGGCTATGTAATGGCGGAGTTCGATCGAGCTCAAGCGCATCGTGGGGGGTTGCGTGGTTAGGGCTAGACGACGGCGAGTGGGTTCGTTTTATCTGGGAGGGTTGCGTTTTCACTGAAGATGGAAGAAAGCTTCAAACGGTCCAGATCTAGTTGCATAGGAACGAACGGTGGATGCGGATTAGGGTTAGAAATTTGAATATAAAGTTGTAAATTATTTATATTAAAATTGTATAAATCTTTAAAATGTTATAACTTTGTGATGCGAGGTCGGATTTCGACGAAACGAAAAGCGTTGGCTTCGTTTTTTCGAGCTCTTCGTGATGGAGCTGGATTGGAGACGATTGGAGTTAGTGAGAATTTTGGGTAAAATTAAACGTCCGTTTAATTTTATTCGAAATAAATCGCTAAAACGGAAATAAAATCAAGGTGAGAACTTCTCACTCAATCGAATAGTTTCGATTTTATTTTAAATAGTTAGATTTAAAATATTTGAATGCATGTTTGAATGTTGATTAATATCTATTGATTGTTAAAATAGACATTATACGCAGTTAGTAAGCGGATGTTATTTATTAAAAACATATACCGCGAATATTTCATAAACAGTGAAATTGGTATTATATATAATAGCAATATATATATTGGCATATGTATATATTGGAGTTATTGATTTCCCGCATTTTTTGTTTAGCAGATGAGACCCTATTGCGCCGTCTATTAAGCGGATAATATTTTAAATCCCATATACCGCGATAATTTCGTACTGGAGCGAAATTGGTATTGTGCTAATGTTTGTGGATGCAGGAAAACAGGTTGTAGGGATCCAACTGGATTCCTCAACAGTATTTATTTGACTTCAGATATTTTGATATTTGATGAATTATCATATCGATATATGATGTCGTTGTTGTCGTGATTGACTATTTGGTATGTAGCATCATTGGACCAAATTTGGAATTTTAAAATGATTTTTAAAGTGATTTCTGAAAGAAAACGTTTATACTATATTTTTGGAATTGATTCATTTTAAAATAGATAAACGTATAATTTTTAATGTTATAAAAAATTATGATTTTTGTGAAATATAGTTAAAAGCTGATTTTTGAGAATATGATGCTAACGATTTTATAAATTAGTTTAATCGGGATTTTTGAATTTATTGTGAAAAGTTTAAATATAGGATTTATAAAATTTAATTATTTTATAAATCAAAACGGTGAAATTATAAAGGAGATTAAATATGTTTTAAAGAATAATATAAATTGACTTATATTAAGAGATTTATAAATGGATATTTATAAATTGAAATATAGACATTATAAAACGAGTTTTTATAAGTGTTTGAATGAAGTGAAAATGAATTTTGTAAATGAATGTAATTTATAAAATTTAAAAATGGTGAAGTTATAAATGAAATTTATAAATAGTAAGATTTATAAATTTTATAAAGCTATTAAAAGAATAGTTTTGAACAAATCATTGAATCTTATAAGTTATAAGATTTATAATTATGAAGTTTAAAAGAATGATTTTGTAAATAATCGTTTTATAAGTATTTAACTTATAATATGAACTTTTAGTTTATAATTGAGTTATAAACTGGAATAGGTTAATAAAAGAATTTATAAAAAGGAAGTTTTTATAAATAAATAGAAATGGAATTTATAAACGTTGCTTTATAAATTCGCGAATGACTTATTTTGACAAGTAAATTGTTGAAACCTATTAATGGAGTTATATTCACATTTTTGACTGTGAATAATCCTTAGAAATAAAATGAATAAAGGATGAAATTGGTTAACGTAGTATATTCACGTTTTTGAATAGTGAATGATATGTTAAAGAAAATGTTTAGAATGTGATATTTTAAATTGAATTAAAAACGATCTAACGATGTTTTAAAATATGTTGAGATTCGAAACCATAGATTTCAACATTTATTGTTGAAATAGACGTTTTCGAGAAATAAAAGGAAATGGTAGATTATAACACTGTTGTTATAATAAATGATTTCCGAAAGGAAATGTTTTGTATAGTATTGGGATTTATATATCTATTTTAATTTCGAATCCCTATACTAGTGATTTTGGGTTGTCGTAACGATGTTTTACGTAACATTCGTTTTGGCCCAAATAAATATGTTTAAGAGAATGATTTCCCTAAAGAATGAGATATATACTAAATTTTGATTTAAGTATATTGAATATTTTCTAAGTGTTGAAAATAAATAAAATTTGTGAATTACTTATGAATAAATAAGTATGGAAATGTTTTCCACTATAAGTGAATATTTTGAGAATTTATCTTTTTGAAGATAAATTGAAATGAATAATTGAAACCATATATTCATAGGTATTTTGGATTATAAATTCACTATGGAATTTATGAATGAAAAGGAGAATTGGTTTAAAAATAAATATTGATTTATTTTTGAAGTGTGAAACTATATATCTTGTAAAGATATTTTGGAAAATAAATAATTTGGAAAATTATTTGGAATCTGGTGATGTATGCATATCAATTGATAGTTCAATAACCGACTATCAATATTTCCCTTTGAATGGGTAATTGATGTGATTTGTTTGAATGTGAATGCCACACTTATTTTTGAATAAGCGCTCACTATTCGGGTTAACCGGGAAAGGACCATGGGGTCGTATAACCCATTCCGAATATGTGATACGTCGTTGTGAATTGCATTGAAGATCGGTGTTGAAGACCGAGTATTTGTGAAAGCGATAGGATGACCTATCGATTGTCTCTGCACTGGGTAGCTCCTGGTATAGAGATTTCCTTAAGTGATGGGAAATTCGATCGGGATTGTGAATACCCGGATTGCAAGGGCTTCGTAAGAAGTGCCTTCGGTTTTGTTCGAGCCCGGAACAGACTTGTATGGATTGTATGTCTGACATTACAAATTGAGATATAAAGCCGATTTCTTTCAAATATATTTCTGTTGGTGGCG
The DNA here is from genome assembly GCA_030765085.1 of Allium cepa. Taxonomy (NCBI): domain Eukaryota; kingdom Viridiplantae; phylum Streptophyta; class Magnoliopsida; order Asparagales; family Amaryllidaceae; genus Allium; species Allium cepa. The sequence goes on from CM060941.1 coordinate 11,474,318, forward strand.
AAGAGTTTATTCTTTTAGCTTAACACCCTTCTCTGAGACGTACGAGCTCAGAGGTTATATAGTTGAAGTTATCAGCGATATATTCCCAGTTTGGTAATGTGACATGCTGAGTGATGCTGAAATGATCATTGTGTTGATTATTTGTGATGGGATCGTTTATTTGATCGTCTATCTTTGTGATCATTTCTATGATCATTTGTTGACCCAAAGCATGACTTTTGTATAAAGTATGTTTTTGTGGACGTGACTTCGTCGAGCCTCACACCCCGTGAATGGTCAAAACAGGAAAGATGCGGCAAGGTTATGAGGGGTAGCGCCCTTTAGGATGTGTGCATTTCCTTCTGGAAAAGGGTGGTATCATGGTATGGAGCCCAGATACTTACTCATGTTGAAAACACTTTATGAATGTGTGAATTGATTGCGAGCGCTCGGTTAAAAGGTCCCAAAGGACCGGGGGATGGCATATTCGGTCAGTTGTTACTCAGTTAGGGGTAACCCGGCCTTGTGTTGGTAGAGATCCGGTTTGGTTCTCGGGGATGTCCATCCAGAGGCATTCTCATGTGGCAATGGGAAGTTCCTTGGCCTGATCATTCGTTGGAAATCCAAAGAAACAATACGTGACTTGTACGGTTTTAGTTGTATAACCTGCTATGGAATGTGGCGGTAACCTGCTATTGAACATAGTTAGCTATAGTAGGCATACGATAATGGTCGTATGTTGGCTAAGATTTATATTCTACTTTTGAAATGAATTTTTCCTACACTATACACTAATAATAATATGAAATGTTCTTTTAAATGCGTATCAAGCATCTTTGACTATCATAAGGAGAAATCTCCTCCGTTTCTGCGTTTGCATTGTGTGTGTGTGCGGGAGGCCTTATGGTAGTCTCATTTTTAAAAGCATTGCGAATTGAATTTAAAAATATTCCTCTATTTTGATTTTAAAGATAAATAAACTGTTTTGAGTTCTCACACCAGTCACATGACTGACTCGGAGTTTATTGTTTTCCTTCCTAAACTCTGGATGCCCACAAATTTTCACACGGGCAGTCAAGAGTAAGGTTTATCAGGATATTCTGGATATTCTGGAGTTGCTGGAGGCAAGCTGGATGGCATGGCGTATTACTAGCTATATAGTATTTCTTTTTCCGCTGCACTATTTGTTGTTGTTGTTGTACACTATGATGATATGATGTAATGAAATGTGATGTAATGTAATAACTGATATAGTTCTTGTTTAAAGATTATTCATTTATTATTATACGTTGTTCCGCTGCGAATTGTGAGATTCTGATGTGATTCTGTTGTTTTCTATTCCGTTCTATTCTCTTTTTCTTTCTATTTTAAAACGATCTATTTTCTATTTTCTATATTCTCTATCTTCTTCTCTTCTCTATTTTCTGTTTTCTTTTCCCTATCTTTTTCTATCCTCTTATCTCTTCTTATCTCTTTTTCTTTTCTTAAATTCTTTTTAAAACCCTCACTGTTCGGTTTTCCGTCGTTCGATTACTCGGCAGTCGATAAAGTGAGTATTTATGTTGAATTTTCGAAAGACGAAGAATCGGGTCCTGACAATGTGGTATCAGAGCTTATGGTTAAGAGACAACCATGGTTCTGTTGGGTATTACTCATTAGAGATAGAGTCAGCAGTACTCTAGAATGAGTTTGAGAGTAATAATAGCTATGAGAGCGTATTTGTTAGTGAATATAAAAATTGTTTTATATTGTGATGATTGGTTTGTTGAGTGGTATATAGATTCTGGTTAATACGAGTAATTAACGTTGTTGATAGGGATCTATAAACACTTGAATAGAACAATTCGACACAGTATTGTTTTAAATTGGGTAAATGAAATAATTTTACCTTGATTATATTTTATATATAAAAGAATAATTTTTCAGAATTATTAAAGTGTATATAAGTTGATTGTTTAGTTGTTTGAATAATCTAAATTAAAGAATAATTGTATAAGCAAAATGAATTATAAGAATTTAATTATAATTAAAGTGATTTACAATTATGAAATAAACTTATATATATAAGAAGTGAAATTATATGAATATATTTATGAATAGGAATTGTAAATAAAAATGAACTTAAGTTATGTAAATGAAATTCAACTTTTGTAATTGAATTGAATGAATGGATTGAATGTTAATCAATTGAATGAAAATAATTGATAAGAAATGATGAATATAAGTGTTAATTCATTAAAATCTAATGTTATTGGGAAGTTGAACAATTGAATGAAAATCAATTTAACTAAACCAATTGTAAGTAAAGTAATTTGGTTGTAATAAATATACATTGGTTGATATATGATTGTTAGTTGATTGTATATAATTCATTAAGTGTTAATGAAATTGAATTAATGAGATTGAAAGCTAAAGTGATTAAAATTCAATTGGAAGTTAAGTGAATCTTAAATAGAATTGAATTTGATTTAGAAGTGAACCAACTTGAATATGAATTAGTGAATATAAACTAATTAAAAATGAATGTTAGTAAAAACATCCACTGTTAATGAATCAAATGTGATTTAAATTGAAAACCATTTCATTGAATATTAATGAGAATATGAATGAATATTGATTTGGTTATGAATGCTAGTTGGATGATAGTTGGTTGATGTTTGCATTTGTTGTTTTGTTTCATTTGCTATGTTGACATATATAGTTATTATGTTGCTATATGTTGTATATTGAGATTATTTTCATATATGCATGTTCTCATGTTGTTTGTTGAGTAATTAGTAGGTGCGGATCGCGTTTGCTTCGCATTTGGAGCTCGCTTTCGCGCTATATTAGCCGTATATGCTTGCTAATAAAATATAAGGTACATATCTCGGATTACATACCGTACTTTTACATTTTTTTCCCTTCGGGATGCCTCATTACTTGATGAGATGTATATTTGTGATATCTATACTGTCATTTTTTTTTCGGATCGAGCCGCGCAAAGGAGACTATGGCGAATTTTTCCGGAAATTTAAGGCGTTGGAAAAAATTTGAGAAAATGGAAAAATTTTGAAAACTTTAACTTTAATTTGGAATTGAAAGTTAAACAATAGTAGTTGTTTTAGTAAAGATAACTAAGTATGATTTGAAAACTTAGTAAAGTTTTGTAAGAAGTTTAAATTGTTTTGGAAAATTAATAAATTCTATAACTTTTCTCACTAGTTAATTTCGAGGACGAAATTCTTTTAAGTGGGGAAGATTGTAACGACCCAGGATTTTTATTAATTTAAATTTGAATATTTAATTAATTTTAAATATTAATAAGTGAATTTATAAGTCAAATAAATTTTATTTCGATTTATTGGATTTAATTGGATAATTAAATCGATAATTTAATATGTTAAATTATGGAAATAATTGAAAATTGGGTTAAATATGATTGAAAATGATTTGTAAAATTTTATTTTATCATGTGGGAGTTAGAACGATATTTTAGAACTTTTAAAATCGAATTAAAAGTTAATTTATGAAAATTGAATATTTTAATATTTAAATCGACTGTGAAAATAGTCAATTTTTGAACAGTCTCAGAATTGAACGAAACCAGTTCCATTAGATCCGTAATAGTTATTTATTATCGGATTTCAATTTTCGTGTCAATCGGAGCTATCGTTTGAGCGTGGCAGCTCAAAACGCATCGAATTATTTTTAATTTTAATTTGGCGAGTTAAAATAGCCATTTTTCAAAAAGTCTCGGATTTCGACGAAACCAGTTTCATCGGATCCGTAATGTGATATTATTGCAAGGTTTCAAATTTCGTGTCAATTGGATTTACCGTTTGTCCGGTACAAATTAAAACGCCTAGAAAATCGCTTAAATCGGTTTAATTTAAATTGAGCGTTTATTGCCATAACTCGCACAGATGTCCGAATTAGCTTCCGAAACCTATTCCATTGTGTCCGGAACGCGGTATAAACCCTAGGAACGTCAGTTTCGGCACGTAAATCGGAGTTCGAAAATTTAAAATGAATAGTGTTTTCGTTCGAAAATCTATAAAAGGAGACCCTTTGCCTTCATTTGCAAAATAATCAAAACCCTAACCCTAAAAAAATTCAGAGCCGCCCCTTCAGTATTCAACGGCCGGAAATACACCACCTTCTCCCTCAAATTCCGATCAATCCATCAACTATTACCAGAAAAGTTTAACTAACAAACTATAGATCTAAGTGAGGGCGTTAAATCTATACGGTAGAGATCTGAAATGGTGGAGTGTAGGAGCTTCATATTGCTCGCGTTTGGGCCGATGTTGCGCACGAATTCCGAGATCTACAGAGGACCGAGCTTCAAGATGTTGAGGCCGTGGGTTGCTCGCATGATGGGCTATGTAATGGCGGAGTTCGATCGAGCTCAAGCGCATCGTGGGGGGTTGCGTGGTTAGGGCTAGACGACGGCGAGTGGGTTCGTTTTATCTGGGAGGGTTGCGTTTTCACTGAAGATGGAAGAAAGCTTCAAACGGTCCAGATCTAGTTGCATAGGAACGAACGGTGGATGCGGATTAGGGTTAGAAATTTGAATATAAAGTTGTAAATTATTTATATTAAAATTGTATAAATCTTTAAAATGTTATAACTTTGTGATGCGAGGTCGGATTTCGACGAAACGAAAAGCGTTGGCTTCGTTTTTTCGAGCTCTTCGTGATGGAGCTGGATTGGAGATGATTGGAGTTAGTGAGAATTTTGGGTAAAATTAAACGTCCGTTTAATTTTATTCGAAATAAATCGCTAAAACGGAAATAAAATCAAGGTGAGAACTTCTCACTCAATCGAATAGTTTCGATTTTGTTTTAAATAGTTAGATTTAAAATATTTGAATGCATGTTTGAATGTTGATTAATATCTATTGATTGTTAAAATAGACATTATACGCCGTTAGTAAGCGGATGTTATTTATTAAAAACATATACCGCGAATATTTCATAAACAGGGAAATTGGTATTATATATAATAGCAATATATATATATTGGCATATGTATATATTGGAGTTATTGATTTCCCGCATTTTTTGTTTAGCGGATGAGACCCTATTGCGCCGTCTATTAAGCGGATAATATTTTAAATCCCATATACCGCGATAATTTCGTACTGGAGCGAAATTGGTATTGTGCTAATGTTTGTGGATGCAGGAAAACAGGTTGGAGGGATCCAACTGGATTCCTCAACAGTATTTATTTGATTTCAGATATTTTGATATTTGATGAATTATCATATCGATATATGATGTCGTTGTTGTCGTGATTGACTATTTGGTATGTAGCATCATTGGACCAAATTTGGAATTTTAAAATGATTTTTAAAGTGATTTCTGAAAGAAAACGTTTATACTATATTTTTGGAATTGATTCATTTTAAAATAAATAAACGTATAATTTTTAATGTTATAAAAAATTATGATTTTTGTGAAATATAGTTAAAAGCTGATTTTTGAGAATATGATGCTAACGATTTTATAAATTAGTTTAATCGGGATTTTTGAATTTATTGTGAAAAGTTTAAATATAGGATTTATAAAATTTAATTATTTTATAAATCAAAACGGTGAAATTATAAAGGAGATTAAATATGTTTTAAAGAATAATATAAATTGACTTATATTAAGAGATTTATAAATGGATATTTATAAATTGAAATATAGACATTATAAAACGAGTTTTTATAAGTGTTTGAATGAAGTGAAAATGAATTTTGTAAATGAATGTAATTTATAAAATTTAAAAATGGTGAAGTTATAAATGAAATTTATAAATAGTAAGATTTATAAATTTTATAAAGCTATTAAAAGAATAGTTTTGAACAAATCATTGAATCTTATAAGTTATAAGATTTGTAATTATGAAGTTTAAAAGAATGATTTTGTAAATAATCGTTTTATAAGTATTTAACTTATAATATGAACTTTAGTTTATAATTGAGTTATAAACTGGAATAGGTTAATAAAAGAATTTATAAAAAGGAAGTTTTTATAAATAAATAGAAATGGAATTTATAAACGTTGCTTTATAAATTCGCGAATGACTTATTTTGACAAGTAAATTGTTGAAACCTATTAATGGAGTTATATTCGCATTTTTGACTGTGAATAATCCTTAGAAATAAAATGAATAAAGGATAAAATTGGTTAACGTAGTATATTCACGTTTTTGAATAGTGAATGATATGTTAAAGAAAATGTTTAGAATGTGATATTTTAAATTGAATTAAAAACGATCTAACGATGTTTTAAAATATGTTGAGATTCGAAACCATAGATTTCAACATTTATTGTTGAAATAGACGTTTTCGAGAAATAAAAGGAAATGGTAGATTATAACACTGTTGTTATAATAAATGATTTCCGAAAGGAAATGTTTTGTATAGTATTGGGATTTATATATCTATTTTAATTTCGAATCCCTATACTAGTGATTTTGGGTTGTCGTAACGATGTTTTACGTAACATTCGTTTTGGCCCAAATAAATATGTTTAAGAGAATGATTTCCCTAAAGAATGAGATATATACTAAATTTTGATTTAAGTATATTGAATATTTTCTAAGTGTTGAAAATAAATAAAATTTGTGAATTACTTATGAATAAATAAGTATGGAAATGTTTTCCACTATAAGTGAATATTTTGAGAATTTATCTTTTTGAAGATAAATTGAAATGAATAATTGAAACCATATATTCATAGGTGTTTTGGATTATAAATTCACTATGGAATTTATGAATGAAAAGGAGAATTGGTTTAAAAATAAATATTGATTTATTTTTGAAGTGTGAAACTATATATCTTGTAAAGATATTTTGGAAAATAAATAATTTGGAAAATTATTGGAATCTGGTGATGTATGCATATCAATTGATAGTTCAATAACCGACTATCAATATTTCCCTTTGAATGGGTAATTGATGTGATTTGTTTGAATGTGAATGCCACACTTATTTTTGAATAAGCGCTCACTATTCGGGTTAACCGGGAAAGGACCATGGGGTCGTATAACCCATTCCGAATATGTGATACGTCGTTGTGAATTGCATTGAAGATCGGTGTTGAAGACCGAGTATTTGTGAAAGCGATAGGATGACCTATCGATTGTCTCTGCACTGGGTAGCTCCTGGTATAGAGATTTCCTTAAGTGATGGAAAATTCGATCGGGATTGTGAATACCCGGATTGCAAGGGCTTCGTAAGAAGTGCCTTCGGTTTTGTTCGAGCCCGGAACAGACTTGTATGGATTGTATGTCTGACATTACAAATTGAGATATAAAGCCGATTTCTTTCAAATATATTTCTGTTGGTGGCGAAGAATTTATTCTTTTAGATTAACACCCTTCTCTGAGACGTACGAGCTCAGAGGTTATATAGTTGAAGTTATCAGCGATATATTCCCAGTTTGGTAATGTGACATGCTGAGTGATGCTGAAATGATCATTGTGTTGATTATTTGTGATGGGATCGTTTATTTGATCGTCTATCTTTGTGATCATTTCTATGATCATTTGTTGACCCAAAGCATGGCTTTTGTATAAAGTATGTTTTTGTGGACGTGACTTCGTCGAGCCTCACACCCCGTGAATGGTCAAAACAGGAAAGATGCGGCAAGGTTATGAGGGGTAGCGCCCTTTAGGATGTGTGCATTTCCTTCTGGAAAAGGGTGGTATCATGGTATGGAGCCCAGATACTTACTCATGTTGAAAACACTTTATGAATGTGTGAATTGATTGCGAGCGCTCGGTTAAAAGGTCCCAAAGGACCGGGGGATGGCATATTCGGTCAGTTGTTACTCAGTTAGGGGTAACCCGGCCTTGTGTTGGTAGAGATCCGGTTTGGTTCTCAGGGATGTCCATGCAGAGGCATTCTCATGTGGCAATGGGAAGTTCCTTGGCCTGATCATTCGTTGGAAATCCAAAGAAACAATACGTGACTTGTACGGTTTTAGTTGTATAACCTGCTATGGAATGTGGCGGTAACCTGCTATTGAACATAGTTAGCTATAGTAGGCATACGATAATGGTCGTATGTTGGCTAAGATTTATATTCTACTTTCGAAATGAATTTTTCCTACACTATACACTAATAATAATATGAAATGTTCTTTTAAATGCGTATCAAGCATCTTTGACTATCATAAGGAGAAATCTCCTCCGTTTCTGCGTTTGCATTGTGTGTGTGTGCGGGAGGCCTTATGGTAGTCTCATTTTTAAAAGCATTGCGAATTGAATTTAAAAATATTCCTCTATTTTGATTTTAAAGATAAATAAACTGTTTTGAGTTCTCACACCAGTCACATGACTGACTCGGAGTTTATTGTTTTCCTTCCTAAACTCTGGGTGCCCACAAATTTTCACACGGGCAGTCAAGAGTAAGGTTTATCAGGATATTCTGGATATTCTGGAGTTGCTGGAGGCAAGCTGGATGGCATGGAGTATTACTAGCTATATAGTATTTCTTTTTCCGCTGCACTATTTGTTGTTGTTGTTGTACACTCTGATGATATGATGTAATGAAATGTGATGTAATAACTGATATAGTTCTTGTTTAAAGATTATTCATTTATTATTATATGTTGTTCCGCTGCGAATTGTGAGATTCTGATGTGATTCTGTTGTTTTCTATTCCGTTCTATTCTCTTTTTCTTTCTATTTTAAAACGATCTATTTTTTATTTTCTATATTCTCTATCTTCTTCTCTTCTCTATTTTCTGTTTTCTTTTCCCTATCTTTTTCTATCCTCTTATCTCTTCTTATCTCTTTTTCTTTTCTTAAATTCTTTTTAAAACCCTCAATGTTCGGTTTTCCGTCGTTCGATTACTCGGCAGTCGATAAAGTGAGTATTTATGTTGAATTTTCGGAAGACGAAGAATCGGGTCCTGACATATAGCCCAGAGCTATATGAGAAATGATTTACATATGGTGATTTCATTTATGAGGTTTTGAACTCTTAATTGAGTTCCATGAGTTATGAAATTTTCTAAGATTTGAACTCTTAATTGAGTTCCATGAGTTATGAGATTTTTGAAGATTTCTATAGTTTCCTTCTGAGATTTTATATGATTTCATTAGAATTTATATTTTGAGTAGCTTTTAAGAAGGAAACATTCATATTGAATTGATGTTATTCATGAGTTAACCCTTGAGATATTCAGAGTTTTCCATTACTTTGAGTTTGAGTAAATCTATGTTTATATCATTCCTTTTTTATTAAAGGAATGTTTCCCATATGAGACATATATCCTATTTATCATTGCTAATTATCTTGTTCAAGTTAGAATGACCTGTGAATTCATTACTCGGGTCCGACCGAGTTGTAGGTTAGATATTTGGCTTTTGCTTAGCTATTCTCTATGGATCCACCTATCGCCTTCTGAGATCTTATGCATAGTTTTTGAGTAGTTTTCTTATAGTAGCTTAATATGGTTGTGTATTTATTGTTTTATGGGACTTGACGTATATTTATATTGTGGTGTATCACCACTCATGTATGACACTTTGTATTTTACTTGATGTATATGTATATATATGACTGTGTTTGCTGTTCTGTGATTAATGTTTATTATTTCTATTGTGTTTTGTTCTGAGTAGATCCTATAGCCACCATAGGATAGTATTAGATGGGAATTAAGTATGTCGAACCACTTAGAAAAATATAAAATGAAAAAAAATGAGCACATTATCGACATACTTAATGCTTATTTAATACAAGACTATGATGGTCGCTCCTAAATTGCCCTATTCTCTACACTAGGTGACAGTATTACCTAGTAATACTCTTTATTAGTGTGGGTCTCAGAGTGGGGCATCACAAGCATACTCCTCATTGCTTTGATAAAGTAGAGATTGAGGGTGTAATGATACCTCCGTTAGAGGTGATTGAGGCCGATGTTGTTTATTGAAAAGAATATTTGGTGGGATTTTTCCTCGACTCTAACCCTTCCTATCATCCTATTAACGCGAGATATAACCAGATTTGGAGGCCAAGAGGGGGTTTGAGTGTTCATTTCGATAATGAAATGTTTTATTTTAAATCCACGCGTAGTTATGAAAGACAGTGTATTCTAGAAGCCAACCCAATTCCCATTGATGGAAAACCTTTCATAATTACGACCTGGAGTCCCTCCATTGATAGAGCGAAAAACAAGTTTTATTTATTCCTGTCTGGGCCCACTTTTCTCATATTCCATCTTTTCTTCAGCCCTTATCGGGATTGATTGGGTTGCAGGTCTTGTTGGTAAGTTGATATGTTATGATGCTAACACTGTGGCTAGAAAGAAATTAGTCTATACCAAAGCTCTGATTGAAATAACCCCGGCCAAATCTTCACCTTCTGTGTTAAAACTCAAACTAGATGAGAGCCATTTTGCTAAGGTGGGAGTTCGCTACAGTTGGAAACCAGAGATATGAACGTCTTCTGTAACGACTCGTAAATTTCGATAATTATATTTGTTAATTTAATAAGATTTTTGTAACTAAATTTAGAAAGAAATAAAAACTTTATAATTTATAATGAAGTGAATGTTGAAAATGAAATGTAGCAATGTAAATTAAAACTAATTTTTGAAATTGGAGTGAAATCCCAATAATGAAATAGTATAGATTGTTACAACTTGGTTGTGAATTCAATATAAGATAAGCGAATGTAAATATTGAAGTATGTAACGAAAGGGTATCATAGTTGGTAATGAAATAAAATCAGCATTATATATGAAAGTATAACCTATGTTTGTAAGTAATAAACTTATAAATGTAATTAAAATTAAATATGTGACAATTACTATATGTTGTTTATTTATTTAGTGTATTAAATAAAATTCGGTAATCAATTATAGTAAGTCTATATTGAATATTATGTTAATGTAAATCTAGATAATAAATTGAAAATAACATTAATTTTATAGTATGACAATGGGTTGAATAAAAGAATGGAGGGTAAGATTTTTTAAATTTTTGGAATTTAAATTTTAATAATTGGATTAATTGCAATTAAATGAAATTAAATATTTAATTATTACGTTAATAGAGATTAAGATGAAATTTGGGAATATTAATGTAATAAAGCATGAACCAATGTAAATTCCATCCATTTGATAATAATTTATTGAATAACAGGTTTTAGAATCAAATAAATAGATTTATTGGAATTTCAATAAATTATTAATGAATTTATTAAAATTGAAATTAAATACGGTAATGGGTAAATCAATTAACTTTGAATTGATATCTATGTTTGTTTAAATTTTTGTAATTGTTTAAGAAATCAAAAATGATGGAATTTGTGAATTATTAAATTTGAATTGAAAAGTTGAACTGATTAAATTAATATTAATTTAATTAATTAACTGAAAAATAGCCTTTTTGGGAACTGACTCAGATTTCGACAAAACAAGTTTCATCGGATCCGTAACAGTGAATTATTGTAGGATTTCAAGTTTCGTATCGATCGGACTTGTCGTTTGATCGTACGGGCTCGAAAAGCCTAGAAATCAATTTAATTAAAATCAATTGAAATCAATTTGAAATAGGCTGATTTTGGCGTAACTTCTTCATACCATGGAATTTGGACTTGAAACATGTTATCCCGCCTTTTGGCAAGGCTGTGACACCAAGAACTTGACTAGAAACCAAGGATGGTTCGTCTTGAAGATCGTTAACGCATAGGTCTGCTATGGATGTCGGTAAATTTTTTTCGAGTCCAGATCGAGCTACAATTGATATGACATGACAAGAAAAGCGAATAAAGCAAACTTTCCAAATTTCAAGTCAATCGGAGTTGGTATGCTCAAGATATTGCTCGATCACGGTTGAGAAATCCAAACTTGCATCGATCATAACTCAAGATCTACAAGTCCAAATGCCACCAAATTTTCACAGTAGCTTACTGCCAACCTAAGGAATGTTCGTACCAAATTTCAGGTCAATCGGATCAAATCTTGATCGATTCGAAATTCATACGTATCAATCACGGTCCGAAAAACTCCAACTTGCATCGATCGTATCTCACAATCCACATGTCCAAATGCTTTGAAATTTTCACAGTAGCTTACTGGCAACATGAGGAATGTTCACGCCAAATTTCAGCTCAATCGGATCAAATCTTGATCGATTCGAACTTGCTTCGTATCGATCACGGACCAACTTGCATCGATCATATCTCACAATCCACATGTCCAAATGCTATGAAATTTTCACAGTAGCTTACTGGCAACATGAGGAATGTGCATGCCAAATTTCAGCTCAATCGGATCAAATCTTGATCGATTCGAAGTTGAGTTCGAATCGATCCCGGAACGGGCCCCAATTTCCTGAGGCCGGGCATGCGGGGCCCCTCACGTGCCAGAAGTGGTCTCCCGAATTTTCAACGAAATATCAGCCTCCAGCACTTATAAATAGAGCCCCTGGTCATTCAGAAAAGGGGTCCGAGAATTTTGAGAGTAAAAGAGCGCCCGGACTCTACCACGTTCACTCCAGAACGCCATTACTGCCATTGATCTCGAATTTAAGCTTATTATCTGTTGTACTTCGCTATAAAAAACTTGTAATCTTCAAGTATCAAGCAATAAAGTCATAAAACTTCATAGTGGACGTAGGCAAATCACCGAACCACTCTAAAACTCTGTGTTTCTATGCATTTTCTTATATGATTATTGGTGTGTTTGTTAGATCCGCTTCATTTTATATTTATTCTCCTCACTTTATCTCTTCAAACACATCCGAAGAGTGTTGTGCCCAATTTTGGTGCAAACACTTTGGTGCTTTCACTGAGAAAAACCAGTTTTTCTCCCGTTCCTTAAATCTACTTTCGGTATCGGATTGCATAAATCTAAGGAGAAGATCCAGATCTATTGTTTAGTGGTTCCTTCTATTCTATTCAGATTGCTCCAGATCTAAGAGGAACCATATTCATCATGAAGTCCGTGCTCATATTTTCGAATCCATGAAAATATGCGGTTTTTCGTATCCATATTTTCGTATCCATAAAAATGATGAATTTCGTACCCATATTTTCGTATCCATGAAAATATGATGAATTTTGTACCCATATTTTCGAATTCAGAAAATATGATGTTTTTCGTACCCATATTTTTGAATCCAGAAAATATGCTGTTTTTCGTATCCATAATTTCGTATCCATGAAAATATGATGGTTTTCGTATTCATATTTTCGAACCTAGAAAATATGATGAATTTCGTATCCATACTTGTTTATCCATGAAAATATGAAGTTTTTGTATCCATGTTTTCGTATTCAGTAAATGTGATGATTTTCGTATCCATGCTTTCGTATCCAGAAAATGTGGTGATTTTCGTATCCATGCTTTCGTATCCAGTAAATATGGTGATTTTCGTATCCATGCTTTCGTATCCAGAAAATGTGGTGATTTTCGTATCCATGCTTTCGTATCCAGTAAATGTGGTGATTTTCGTATCCATGCTTTCGTATCCAAAAAATATGACAACATTCGTATCGATTCGTACTCTCTTTTTATCGATCACATATTGACTACTTCGTATCCATCAGGAAGCGCTACTTCGTATCCATTAGGAAGCGCTACTTCGTATCCATCCATCTGCCTCCAATTCGTATCGATACTCACATGTACTTCGTATCCATCCATCTGCCTCCAATTCGTATCGATACTCACATGCAGTTCGTATCCATCCATCTGCCTCCAATTCGTATCGATACTCACATGTACTTTGTATCCATCCATCTGCCTCCAATTCGTATCGATACTCACTTGTAGTTTGTATCCATCCATCTGCCTCCAATTCGTATCGCTACTCACATGTAGTTCGTATCCATCCATCTGCCTCCAATTCGTATCGATACTCAACTGCAATTCGCATCGATCAAGAACTCAGCCGATGGATACGAAAAGCGATCGATACGAAATCAGATCGATACGAATAGTGATCGATACGAAATTAGATCGATACGAAAACTGATCGATATGAAACCCTGATCGATACGAAGAATGACTATTTGCTGATGGATACGAAATCGACCAAACCTTAGCCGTGTGTGTTTCATATCGACGCTCAGATAACACTTAATATCGTTCAAACATTATCGAGAATGATGATGAAATTTCAAAAAAAAAACATTCTAGTCATTCCATGACTGGATGTGACATAAGAGATTACAACAACAATTGTTGAATTGCAATCGATGAATGGGTATTGAAATACTACTCAACTAGTGTCGCCAGAGGCTGGAGAACCTAGCTGCCAGGAACTAAAGTTGATTAATGTATCATGCTTCTATGGTTGACTGCCGCTTCCCACAATTGACCAGCTTTGAAAACTCCTGAATTGACAACTATGGCACGATGGCTAATATGACGACTGCCCTACACTGTCTACTCTGCCAACTCAAAACATAGCTGGTCACCACTGAACCATCTTCCAATGCCCGCATCTTAATCATTCCACGTCCATATGACTAAAAGCATGGCATATAACCTTAAGAGTATTTCCTTACTATCTTATACGGGCCTCTTTCTTGATGTAAATTAGAAATAATCACCAATTTATGAGCCCATCTTAATCTACTCACCTTCCATTCGACGTTACCAACCGCTCGAACATTGGACTACCTGACATCATCATTCACTAGTATTACAAGACCCTATAGCCTTAAAATGAATTTGATAAATTTGATTGTAGTATCTTTCCCAGTCGGGGCCTATTCATTGAAACCAACCTACATGCAGACTTTCTAGCGAAAATTCAGCATGCTAACTATGTCGGTGTACTATGGAAATTCAACCTCCGACACTATCTCATGAAGTAAGAATGGTGCATGGATTCCACGAAAGTGATGAATGCCATCTAATGCAGATGTGCCCCCCATGCCACAAAGAATACTATCAATCAGTTCGATAAGAGAACTGGAGGATAGCCACCAACAACTACACCAACATAACGTGTCTAATGTTGAATTGATGAACTAGATGAAGGATCAGTGTCGCAAGATAAGGAGGAAACCTACTCCATACTCTAAATCGGGAAGCTCCTCTTCTCTACATGGATACCGTGGATGTCAACGCCATAAGGCTGCTCCGGAAAGGATAGCTCTGACAATATGTTCAAGCCCCATAAAACGAAGGGCCGGAAAACCCCGACCCCTATCAATCAAGAACTTTGATCAAACTGTACCATTCACGTTAGACTTCCAACCATGAAGGGCTGGACCGAAGTGCACTAGCAAGCATACGACACCGCTTCACACATCAATGAGATTTAATCCGATCTCTTTTGAATTAATTCTATTTCAATTTCGTTTATGTTGCGAAATATGACCAACTTGAATTAAACTACTTGTAAATGATGCAGGTAACCGAGTACTTAAGGATGGGTACAAAACAACCTCCATGGACTATGCTCAAATCATTGAGGTATCATTATGACGAGCAAGATTCAACCACTCGTCGGCTGCTATATGCACCTAACTTAGGGGCAGGGCATTAAAACAGAAGAGACTGACAAGGTCGAGACTCCAGTACAAAGTGGATGCAGCCGACCATCCACCCATACGCCTATGCAATTTAATTAGAAGATTTGAGAAAGACTTGGAGTTATATGTCCCAACCATGCACTCTCCATCTCTTACTTGAAGCTCGCCAAAATACTTATGCTTCTTCTGATGCCCAGTAAAATCGAAATCACACTAAAGATGGACGTGACCACCCATGCATCCAATCCTGCATTCGGCACTTGGCGTTGTTTAAGAGCACATATTTAAAGTGGATATGGTTTGACCATTCACTCCCCAGTTTGCATCTGTGATTTGACAAAACAATCATGCCTCAAACCGACTTTATCAGGGGGCCAACCCTCAATTTATAGTCATCAACAACGGACTGCTTACTTGGTAATCATCATGAGCCATCATTCCAACTCTCTTCCTCAACTCGACTGGAAGAGTGCAAAGCGTAGAGTGGACATGACTCGACCGTCTACTCTCCAACTCTTTCCCCCAACATAAGGGAAAATACACAACTCAAAGTGGATGTAGTTCAGCCATCCTCTCCTCTGCTCAAGCCCAAAGCTTGCCTGGACACTAATCTTACTCCTTACGCTTGCCAGAAGCATAATCCGAACAAAAATGTATGTGATTCAATTGTCCGTCAACTAAATCTTATCCTTCTTTAAGGGAGGATAAGGGGAAAGTGATCGAGATCTGACCAATCACTTATTAAGTGAAACCCTGAGCATGGGGACAAGTCACCACAATGAAGCCAAAAAAGGATTGATACACGACAGTCCTTTAACTAACTTCAAACTCCCGAAGTGCGAGTTGGGGTATAAAACTTATAAATATGGCTTCGAAGAGGGTGGACCCGTCCGCCTAACGACTTCGGCCGTATCCTAAACAAGTTCGAGGAGGATGGACCCGTCCATCTAACGACCTCGCTTGTTAACTCACGGTGGATGTGATCCGACCATCACGATCCCGATAAATCCGTCATTCCCAAAGTGTGAACGAATTCCTAAAAAGCTAAACAAACGTGATTGACCGTTCGTCGGCCAACTCCAAACTCCCGGAGTGTGAGTTGGAGTATAAACTTATAAATACGGTTTCGAAGAGGGTGGACCCGTCCGCCTAACGACTTCGGCCGTATCCTAAACAAGTTCGAGGAGGATGGACCCGTCCGTCTAACGACCTTGCTTGTTAACTCGGGGTGGATGTGATCCGACCATCCACGATCCCGATAAATCCGTCGTTCCCAGAGTGTGAACGAATTCCTAAAAAGCCTAAACAAACGTGATTGACCGTTTGTCGGCCAACTCCAAACTCCCAGAGTGTGAGTTTGAGTATAAACTCATAAATGCGGTTCCGGAGAGGGTGCACCCATCCGCCTAACGACTTCGGCCGTATCCTAACCAAGTCAGAGGAGGATGGACCCGTCCATCTAACGACCTCGCTTGTTAACTCGGGGTGGATGTGATCCGACCACCCACGATCTCGATAAATCCATCGTTCCCAGAGTGCGAACGACCTCATAAAAAGCCTAAACAGATGTGATTGACCATCTGGCGTCTAACTCTAGATTCGCAGAGTGCGAACTGGAGTATAAACATTAAATAACTCTAAGTCCCTAGAGCGTGGACTGGAGTATAAACACAAAAATGGGTGTGACTGACCACCCATCAAACAACTCCAGATTCCCAGAGTGCGAACTGGTGTATAAACATCAACTTACTCCAAATTCCCAGAGTGCGAATTGGAGTATAAACATCAACTCTAGGTTCCCAGAGTGCGAACCGGAATATAAACACTAACTCCAGATTACCAGAGTGTGAACTAGAGTATAAACATCAAACAACTCCAGATTCCTAGAGTGCGAACTGGAGTATAAACATCAACTAACTCCATATTCCCAGAGTGTGAATTGGAGTATAAACATCAACTCTAGGTTCCTAGAGTGCGAACCGGAGTATAAACACTAACTCCAGATTCCCAGAGTGCGAACTGGAGTATAAACACCAACAAACTCTAGTCCTGAGAGCGCAGACTGGAGTATAAATACCAAACAGGTTTGACTGACAACCCATCAACCAACTCCAGTCCTCAAAGCTAGAATTGGAATATAAATATCAGAAGGGATGCGATTCGACTGTCCATCTATCAACTCTGATCCCACAGCAAGTCCTGTACACAAAATGTGGATGTGATTCAACCATCCGCTTTCCTATCTTCCCTTGACATGGGGGCATACTTATCATTAAAAATCGAATGCTCCGACCATTCATCCGCTAACTCTAGCCAATGATTTGGCGGGTTGTGCATGCAATGTGGACGGATATGACCCAACCATCCGCTAATCAACTCCTTTCTCCAATTCAGTAGGAGAAACATCAAATTAAAGTTGTCGCAATGTGACTGGCTACACTTTGACTTTCGCCATTGACTAATTCCGAAGGAATTAATCGAGGAAAACGCGGTTCGACCATTTTCTTCCAAAATGCTTAGTCCCCAGAGTGTGGACAGGGATGTGAACATCAAAGAGGTGTAATTAATGACCCTCCAACTAACTCTGATACCCGAAGTACGACTACGAGCATAGACAAATGAATGAAAGTGATCCAACCATTCATTCACCAACTCCGAC
Organism: Allium cepa; assembly: GCA_030765085.1. NCBI lineage: Eukaryota > Viridiplantae > Streptophyta > Magnoliopsida > Asparagales > Amaryllidaceae > Allium > Allium cepa. The sequence continues at coordinate 11,492,431 of CM060941.1, forward strand.
ATAAAGTCAACAGGAGGAGTATAAACTCGCTACAGATGCAATTAGATCGTCCACAAACTAACTCTGATAACCCAAGACTGTAGGCAGAAGAAAAAATCATTGAAAGAAGAGAAAGGTGACTCGCTACATTGCTAGCTTAGCGTCCTTTACAACTTAAGGCAATGACTGCAAGGAGGCCTTAATACTAACCAATCAGAATGATGCCCGAAGTTACAGGGAGCCAATTATACCATACCGCCAGATCGACGGGCAATATCGATCTGCACCTTTCATGTCATACCAATGGATCGATATGCAATGAGGTCCATACATTCTACATTGTGTCGCTAAATCGACGGCCAATATCGATCCTCTTCGATTACAAATCGATGCGACACGAGCGCCCATCGAATACCTTCGAGCAACAGAGCATGGTTAGAACCACGAATGAGTGTGACTTGACCATTCGTCCTCCGTCGCCTTCCTTCGATCCGCCAGGAAGTGCATGAGACTAGATGAGCATGACCTGACTGCATTTGAGCTGACTTTGTCCCTAGATCTGAGGGGAGAACGTAAATCGAAACGGACGTAGTTGATCACCTACCTTCAAAAGAATGCAATGCGACCATTCATTCCTTGGCTCTTAACCAAATCCGACAAAACGAGCAATTCAAAACAAGTACAACCTAAACGTCCGTGCATCGATTCTTACCCTCGGTTCGAGAAAGCATCAATCCTGCATTGAATCTTACTGGACAATTTATTATTCATATGTTTCCCCGAGTATGAAAACATAGGCAGCAAAGTGAATGTCGATAAGGCAATGAAACCTTCTGCCTAGAGGAAAGAACTTGGACAGAATGCAGGATAAGGCACAACTCAGTTTTCCATTGATTAACTCGATCCTATGGTTCAATGGGACAGAATGCGAAATTGAAGCGAACAGTATCTACCTTGCTGCTTATCGAGATATTCCCCCGACTTGGGGGCATGCACGAGAAATAAGATGAATATAATTTGATCCTTTATTAAATAACTCTAGCTCTTACAGCTTCGACTACAGTATAAATGCAGCAGAAGCTAGGCTTAATCATTCACACAATACACCCATCAACCCAAGACTGGGGGCATGAGTGTTATCATCCAAGAGCTGGATACGACAAATCAACCCTATAGCTCATGCAAAGTATTTATAACAACTTGACGTTACAACTGAATTGATGCTTAGAGATAGAATCCTCAGATCGATGCCTGGACTTATGGGCAACCGATCATCATTCTTACCCTTCTAATGAGCAATGGATTGTGAGTACATTGAATGGGAAACACATTGCTCGGAAACACATATAGATTCAAATTCATAGCCGGAGCCAGCTATGCTGCAGCATGCGATACAAGGCAAAACTCTACTATGCCTTTAATTCCACATCCCTACGAGCCTGATCATTTACAATTGCAAATAAGCACATGAAGTGCCTACAACCCATCACAGGTATTGTAGATCAAATCACAACTCTTCGCAATGATGATGCAAGAGTCAACTGCATTGCTCCAGGTGAATTTGATATGTCCGCTTGGACTCGATCTCATATATATATATATATATATATATATATATATATATATATATATGGACCCTCACCAACTATTGAGAACCTTGCGTTAAATGTCAACCCGATGCATGTCTCGGTGAATAAAAACGAAGCGACACGGATCTAGAAAGATCTGCTGCACTAAAGGAGGAGGCGAATCTAATCAAAACCAATAGGTTTATCCACGATGCCCTCTACCCAAAATGAGTATCCAATCCTTTACTTACGAAAGAAACAAATGGAGAGTGGCGGACGTACGCCGACTACTCAGATTTGCAAGAGGCAGGTCAAAGAATATCTTTCTGCTTCCAATAATCAACCAACTAATAGACTCGACCATCAGACATGAGTTACTCTCATCCATGGACGCAAGCTCCAAATACAATCAGATATTGAAACATATCCCAGACCAGGAAAACAACTATTTCATTACTGATCCGGGCTTATAATGCTATGCTGCATTCTTTGGATTCAAACTTGAGAATGCTAGATCCAATGGCAATGTTAGATGTCTAGAAGGTTACTCAAATGGAATATCGAGCTAAGCTAATTAGATATCACTTATCTCCCACAGAGAGCTATCCATGGTCAAACGCTAGCATACTTTACATCTGAATTCACTGCATCATATGATTATCCAAAGAATAGTAGAGAACCATCCAACCGATGGAGAACATACATAGATGGAACTTCCAAAAATCAGCTTTCTAACATCGAAGTCATGTTAATGGATTCTGAAGAATGATCGATCTGCTCTACCCTGAAACCCAACTTCCCTGTAACAAAACGAAGCTAAGCATGAAGCCTTAGTCGCCATGCCGAGATTAGCAAGAAGACTAGGAATTGAAACTTTACATATCTTATACGATTTCTGGTTAATGTGCCAAGTCAGGGAGGACTATCTGACTAGGGGGCAATGTCTTGCTCCTTATCTCAGTTGGATCCTAGAGATACTAGCCGACTTCGAGTATTACACCACTACACAAATCCTCAAAGAACAAAACGCGAAGACCGAATCAATGGCCAAGCTAGCTAGTTCTGGGGATGCGTGACAAATAGACTTTGTCCCAGTTGAAATACTTATTATTCCAAGCACTGGTAGATGAAGATCGACTTGATCTTAGAGATGGATCCAGGAAAGGGGTCATGGATGACTCATATCAAAGACTATTTACCGTGGGGAATCCTTCTTGAATAGGGGAACGAGAGATGGCATATCATCCATGAAACGTCACTGCATGATTATGTCTGGATCGTTTGACTCCATCAACATAAAACATTACTCCTGTATCCATCAATCCGAGACCCAATATTACGTATCCATCGATACGAAGCATACATTCTAACATCTCAAATCGATCCAGGAGAGGATCAATACAAAGGAAGGACTTAAAACAACCATCGAACGTTGTTACAACTCAAATTTCACTTCAATCCAGGAGAGGACCGATATTAAACTCAATCCAAACAAAAACTAAATAACTTGATAATGACCTGCAAATGTGCAAACATGAATAGGTGTCAAGCTAACATATGTGCATGAATGTCAAACTAACATTCAATTTTCAAAGATTACCAGGAATTGAATGCTTACCTGATGACAATCAAAATGATGAAAAACAAATTGCTAGTGCTCAACACTTAGTTACAACAAAACACTGCATGATCATTGACAATCAACAGTTTGACATCTACGTCACCGAAGATCAACCAAAGGCAACATCTTTTGACGAAAAGATAGCAACTACTCAGTGAATTGGATAGAACTTTTCAGAATGAAGATGACAGCTCTTCAAAGCACGTCATGTTCACACAAGACGTAATTTGGGGTGCAAATGTTATCCCGCCTTTTGGCAAGGCCGTGACACCAAGAACTTGACTAGAAACCAAGGATGGTTCGTCCTGGAGATCGTTAACGCATAGGTCTGCTATGGATGTCGGTAAATTTTTTCCGAGTCCAGATCGAGCTACAATTGATATGACATGACAAGAAAAGCTAATAAAGCCAACTTTCCAAATTTCAAGTCAATCGGTGTTGGTATGCTCAAGATATTGCTCGATCACGGTTGAGAAATCCAAACTTGCATCGATCATAACTCAAGATCAACAACTCCAAATGCCACCAAATTTCACAGTAGGTTACTGCCAACCTAAGGAATGTTCATGCCAAATTTCAGCTCAATCGGATCAAATCTTGATCGATTCGAAATTCATACGTATCAATCATGGTCCGAAAAACTCCAACTTGCATCGATCATATCTCACAATCCACATGTCCAAATGCTTTGAAATTTTCACAGTAGCTTACTGGCAACGTGAGGAATGTTCATGCCAAATTTCAGCTCAATCGGATCAAATCTTGATCGATTGAAACTTGCTTCGTATCGATCACGGACCAACTTGATCGATCATATCTCACAATCCACATGTCCAAATGCTATGAAATTTTCACAGTAGCTTACTGGCAACATGAGGAATGTGCATGGCAAATTTCAACTCAATAGGATCAAATCTTGATCGATTTGAAGTTGAGTTCGAATCGATCCTGGAACGGGCCCCAATTTCCTGAGGCCGGGCATGCGGGCCCCCTCACGTGCCAGAAGCGGTCTTCCGAATTTTCAGCGAAATATCAGCCTCCAGCACTTATAAATAGAGCCCCTGGTCATTCAGAAAAGGGGTCCGAGAATTTTGAGAGTAAAAGAGCGCCCGGACTCTGCCACGTTCACTCCAGAACGCCATTACTGCCATTGATCTCGAATTTAAGCTTATTATCTGCTGTACTTCGCTATAAAAAACTTTTAATCTTCAAGTATCAACCAATAAAGTGATAAAACTTCATGGTGGACGTAGGCAAATCATCGAACCACTCTAAAACTCTGTGTTTTTATGCATTTTCTTATATGATTATTGGTGTGTTTGTTAGATCTGCTTCATTTTATATTTATTCTCCTCACTTTATCTCTTCAAACACATCCGAAGAGTGTTGTTCCCAATTTTGGTGCAAACAAAACCTATTCCATTACATTCAAAATATTTAAAAACATCTATTTCGGCATATGGGTTGACCATTTTCGTTCCGGAGTCGAAACGGGCATTTTGGGGTCGGGAATCGTTCAATCAATCGTATTCATTCATTCTATTTGTGTCCTGTCTATATATATATCGCTATAAACCCTAGCAGCCTTTCTATTTCTTATTTCTGTACGTATAGAAATTTTTGTTTCTCCGCTTTCTCAATGGCAGTCAAACCCTAAATTTCACAATACAATTTCAATTCAAAATCAACTTCAAAATTCAAACTCCTCAATATATATCATATTATATATGGATTCAAAGCTCTCGACGAGCGCAAGTCAAATATATGATTCGTTTTTCAATTTGGGTTTCGGTGAGGATGAAAATTGTTGTTTTGTTTTCGGCCGTTCATCGCTTGTCGATGGACCTCGACTGATCGTCAAATTGAAGGCATGGTTGTGTGGAGAGTCAAGTGGGGAGACCATCAGCATGGGTTGCGCAGCGAGTTGACAGCTAGATCTACCGGAATAATTCAATTTGGGCATGGTTTTCATGGCGGCGGCTGGGTATATACCGCGAGTTTGCGCGACGAAATTCGTCGCGAGAAACGGGGAGGTCCACTGGTTGAGACGGTGCTTCAAGCTTAGTGCGGCGGTGTTTGACTCGATGTGGGCGACGCCGTTGATCGCATGATGTGGTGGCGCATGGATTACGGGTCGAATGAGGGTAGGGTTTCGCCTGTTGTAATGGAGGTGAGGACGTGTAAAATTTCTTTTTTTTATTTTTAATCGAATATTGTTCTAACATGTATAGCTTTCTCAAGCGATATTTAATTTATGCGCGGTCTTCTCCGCTAGCTTCGTGTTGGAATTCCGAACATTTTGATGCTGGTTTGGATGAATTTTGAGACTGTTCAAATTTTGGGTTTAAATTGGATTTAAATTCAATTTAAATTCAAAAGGTGAGTATTTGAACCCACTCACTACTTCTAAAATTTCTTATGTTTTTTGAGTTGATTTATGATGTGATTAGAAATTTATTTGTAGCTGTTTAGCATATTTTGAATCATCATATCAGTTATTTGAATTTATTTGGATAAAATAGTTACTTAATTTATTTTTGAATATAAACTGCCGGTAAATTCCTGTTATTTATTATCTATTATATATTGACGTTATTGATTGAATTGGATGATGAGTGTGATAAATGTTTGATGATTGATATTGGATGAATGGATGTTGCATTGTATATTGTTACAAACTGCAAGTTGCTATGGATTTTATTTCATTCGGGATTGCGGTTTGAAATCATATATATAAGTATTAATATTTTAAATAATGGATTGAAATGATAAATATTCATATCACTGGACCATAGGATAGAAAATTATATACAGACACCGTGGTCTATATATAAAAATATTTTCAAATGATTTCTATGGATAGAAATTATTTTATCCTTGATTTTGAGCTGTGTATAATTTGTTTTAATATAGAAAAACCTTAATAATAAGTTTGATTTTTTATTTGAAGATAATATGGTTAAGTATTTAAATTTTATTTTAATATAGAGTTTATAATGATTTAAATAAATTATGGTTGGAAGATAAATTTGAGATTTATTTGTAATTGAATTTATTTAAGAATTAAACTCAAATAAGTTTGATGTGAAATTTTTCAAATTTGAAATTTTAGAAGGTATGATTTTTATAACTTAATTTTGGTTTAAGGTGAATTAAGTGGATATTTCAAGTATAAATAAACTGAAGGAAATATTAGTTATTCGATTTTTATTTAAATGATAATGGATTTATTATGTAAATATATCAAAACTAAATAATAGAATTTGAATTGTTGAATCGTAATTACCAAAATTAGTTTTGAAATTGTTGAATACTTAGTGTTTGAAATATATTGAATTTGAAATGGTTTATTCCGTGGATCAAATCTATTTTGAAATCGATAAAATTTGGAGTATTTTATTTGGAAACTAAATCGAATTGAAATTCATGATTTGGGATTTGGTTAAATATAAAATGTAGAAATTCGAGTTTTTTTGGAATTGATTTGTGAAATTGAAGAAGCTATTGTATTATATGAAGTATTTTAAATTTTTAAACCATTTAAGTGGTGGAAGTTATGTTTCAAGGTTATGAGTTTCAAAGTATTATGATTTGAAAGTGTTATATTTCAAGTGTTTTGATTTCGAAGCGTTATAACTTTGGAGGTGCTACGATTTTAAGAAAAGGATATATTTGAAATAAAAATGATATTACATTGATTTGAGTTTTTATAAAAATGATATCATACTGATTTGGTTTTTGAAACGGAAATGATATCGTATTTATTTAGGTTTTGAAATGGATATTATATTCTGGTTTTGAAGTATAAATTATTTTGAAATAACCGCGGTGTTATAATAATGTTTGGTTGTAAAAGAGACCGGGATCAGAAGCAGTCATACTCTCTGCCAACTCCGAAAACCACATTAACAACCGTGTATACGGTGGAGATTCCAGAATGAAGTAGGATGGTAGCGACATTCTATTGAGGTATATATGTGGACCCGACTCCCGTGAGTTGGCATAAGGTGGCTAAAACAGGAGCGATTCCGGGCCAGTAAGGTAGCTCCTCCCATCGGACACATTCCTTCGATACCATTCTATTACTTTGTGATTGATTGGGGCCCTTTGATTTTTGATTTTGGGGATGTGGCTCGAGGTGGGCGGTATCTGCGCGCTATGCGTCACCACCATCCCGGATGCGTAATTGGTATCTACCCTGGCATTGCCTTGTTGTGTCGTGTCACCTACCCTAGCGAGCCTTGTATGAGTTTGGATTTCTCCCGTAGCCCGTGGAGTATTTTGGGCAGTCCCCCGATCTGGAGATGCACTGATACTGGATGGACTACTGGGACTATTATTGTGTTAAGGGGGAGGTTGGGTGACTCCTTAACGCTATTTAAAAGTAAGCTTATTTTACTAATAGACATTATTATAATGGCAAATATTACTACACAGTAAATAGTTTAACGGATTCTTAGTAGATGTGAATCCCGAGCATCTCTTAAGTTACTGCACTCACGTTAGACACTGGATAGGAGATGTCAAATCTCCTAAACATCTCTGACGCCTTCCCACACATATTTATTTCTGTTGATTTAAATCACATAAGATTTTTAGTTCTGACTCGAGTGTTTTGTCTTTTCAATTCGCTCGGGTCAGCCTGAGCATTTCAGGATTTGAAGACTTTATTTTTAGAGGACGAAGACAAAGATTGTATTACTATTATTTATCATATTATTCCACTACATCATGTATTCCGCTGCATTATTTATTATTATCTGGTATGTGTAACTCTGATATGTATTCTATAAGTATAATCGAATATTTTGTAAAACAGCTTCATGAACTGTTTATTTGATTATTATATTTTATCGTTACGCCACAAGATTCTATTTTGTTTTTTTCCATCTCTACTTTTTCTTATTTACCCTGTACAATCCGCCCTTCTGTTTGGTTTGAGTCGGCATGTGTGGCTACTTAAGCGCACAAAAAAGCAGGCCGTTACATTTGGTATCAGAGCTTTGGTTTAGCGATAAACCTTAGCTTTGTGGAGTCTGACTCTTTATTTATAGGGTAGTAATACCCTATGTTGAGTCGCTGAGTGTATATATATGAGAGAGCGTATGTGTTTGTGTTATAAAAAGGTTTTATTATTGTGTTAATTTGTTCCGTTTTGTATTTATAAATATTAGTTGGTGCATAGGAGGCTATGACATCAACATGGATTTCTAAACACTTAATAGGACAGATCGCCACAATGTTTGTTTTGAAATATAGGTAAATGATAAATTTTCCTATTATATTTTCTATATATAAAGTAATAAATTTTATAAAGGTTATATTTGGTTGTAATATATTGGTGGTTAGGCAATGAAATTATAAATATTGATTGGAAACAAAATTCGAAGAAAATAAAATAAATGAAAATTGGAAATTTTAGAACTTAAGTTCTGGGATTTTGAAATTTTCATTCGAAGGATTTTGGAATATAATAATATTGTTTACAAGTATTTTCCGATATAAATATTTCAATTTAAATTGAAAAAATTGTTTCAAAGAAACTTTGGAAAGAAATAAGTTCTGTACTCCCCTCTATGTCGCTGGAAAATAATTTCGGTGATGAGTGCACGCATCACCGATATTCATTTTCGAGTTTCAAAGTGGGAAGGCCACTCTAGTAGTTTTACTACATATTTATTTTGATAAACAAATATAAATTTCAAATTGTTTTAAATATAATTGGATATATAAATTGTAAGTGTATACATCTATCTATTATTTTAAATGATTTGAAATTTAACCCAGTATTTAATTCTTAAGTTTCCATTAATTAATAGTTTTAATTATTGCAGTGAAATGGAACGTAACTAGTTAAATTGGAACCTGTAATCAAAAATAAGAGATCAAATGCTAGGTTATAAATGAAATTCCCAAAAAGGTTGGAATTTGTAACCTATAAAGATAAAAAGGATATAATTATTGAACATTTAATTCATTAAAGGAAGTAAGATAAACCTGTATAATTTTCAATTACATTCTTAAGAGCATAGATGTATAACTTACCAAAATTAAAAGTTGTAGTGTTTAATAAGAAAATATAATAGGATATTATACAAGTAAAACTTGAAGTAATGAAAGTATTCAATGAAACTCTTTAATAAATAAGTATTGATGTCATAGTGTTATAAACTTAAGATATAATTTAAATATTACTACAACTAAATATAATAGCAAGGTAAGTATTATAAATAAATGATTATAAATTTAAGTAAATAAATTAACATGCTAAAAATTGAATGGAACAGGAATACTATTGATAAATGAATGTAATTAAATGAAATTAATAAGAATAAATTTACATAGCACTTGGCTTTCTTTATTTGTTTTAGCTTACGGTGTTTGGGGGAAGATACTTCTGATTGCTTAGGATGTATGAATAATCTACTGAGTTTTATCTAAGGCTGTTGAGTAAATGGTATACTTCGCAGTTATTTGTCATTCTATGTGATTAAAAGTGTCTAAGCCCGAACAAACTATTTGTTTTGGTTGATATGGATGGATAATTGTTTATATTGATTTTATGTTGATGATTGTATGTTTTGATTTCAAGTGATTGTTGTTTTATAATGATTTGTTTGTCAGTTGTAGAAACAACTTTAAATATTTCGTTTTATATAATTGTTAACCTTTTTGGATTATATAAGTGAAATGCAGGTTATGAAAACAATTGCTTCTGCTTTAGGTTTCATAATTAAGCGTTAATTGCCCGACAAATAGGTACGTTCTCGGATTACAGTTTTATAGCGCTATTATATTGTTTTTCCCGTTATTGGGATATATTATTTTGAGATATTGTGATATATATTGTTATATTTGATATTATATTTTCTTCTCGAGCCTCCCCGTATGAAGGAGACTCTGCCAAAAAATTTCGTAAATTTTAGACTTAGAAAAACTTTGAAAAATATTTTCCAAACTTTATTAATTTGAGTATAAAAAGATTTAATGGCTATAAATTGGTATATTTTACTTAAATTAATTAATTTTGTTAATTTATTTGTTTATAAAGTTAATATTTTTGAATAAGATGTATTTTTTACTCAATTCTTTCTTTTCCCTTCTTTTTCTTTTTCGTGGATGAAAAGTTTTGAGTGGGGGAGAGTGTAACGACCCGTAAATTTCGATAACTAAATTTGTTAATTTAATAAGATTTTTGTAATTAAATTTAGAAAGAAATAAAATTTTTATAATTTATAATGAAGTGAATGTTGAAAATGAAAAGTAGCACTGGAAATTAAAACTAACTTTTGACAATTGGAGTGAAATACCAATAATGAAATGGTGTAGATTGTTACAACTTGGTTATGAATTCAATATAAGATAAGCGAATGTAAATATTGAAGTTGTAATGAAAGGGTATCATAATTGGTAATGAAATGAAATCAGCATTATATATGAAAGTATAACCTGTGTAGGTAAGTAATAAACTTATAAATGTAATTAAAATTAAATATGTGACAATTAATATATGTTGTTTATTTACTTAGTGTATTAAATAAAATTCGGTAATCAATTGCAGTAAGTCTAAATTGAATATTATGTTAATGTAAATCTAGATAATAAATGGAAAACAATGTTAATTTATAGTATGACAATGGGTTGAATAAAAAGAATGGAGGGCAAGATTATTAAATTATTGGAATTTAAATTTTAATAATTTGATTAAGTGCAATTAAATGAAATTTAATATTTAATTATTACGTTAATAGAGATTAAGATGAAATTTGAGAATATTAATGCAATAAAGAATGAACCAATGTTAATTCCATCCATTTGATAATAATTTATTGAATAATAGGATTTAGAATCAAATAAATGGATTTATTGGAATTTCAATTGATAATTAAAGAATTTATTAAAATTGAAATTAAATACGGTGATGGGTAAATCAATTAACTTTGAATTGATATCTATGTTTGTTTAAATTTTTGTAATTGTTTAAGAAATCAAAAATGATGGAATTTGTGAATTATTAAATTTGAATTGAAAAAGTGAATTGATTAAATTAATATTAATTAAATTAATTAACTGAAAAATAGCCTTTTTGGCCACTGACTCGGATTTCGGCGAAACCTGTTTCATCAGATCCGTAACAGTAAATTATTGTAGGATTTCAACTTTCGTATCGATCGGACTTGTCGTTTGATCATACGGGCTCGAAAAGCCTAAAAATCAATTTAATTAAAATCAATTGAAATCAATTTGAAATAAGCTGATTTTGGCGTAACTTCTTCATACGATGGAATTTGGACATGAAACATGTTCCATTGCATTTAAAATATTTAAAAACATCTATTTCGACATATGGGTTGACCATTTTCATTCCGTAGTCGAAACGGTTTTTTTTGGGTCGTGAATCGTTCAATCAATCGTATCCATTCATTCTATTTGTGTCCTGCCTATATATATATCGCTATAAACCCTAGCAGCCTTTCTATTTCTCATTTCTATACGTATAGAAATTTCTGTTGTTCCTCTTTCTCAATGGCAGTCAAACCCTGAATTTCACAATATAATTTCAATTCAAAATTCAACTTCAAAATTCAAACTCCTCAATATATATCGAATTATATATGGATTTGAAGCTCTCGACGAGCGCAAGTCAAATATATGATTCGTTTTTCATTCTAGATTTCGGTGCGGACGAAAATTGTCGTTTTGTTTTCGGCCGTTCATTGCTCGTCGATGGACCTCGACTGATCGTCAAATCGGAGGCATGGTTGTGTTGAGAGTCAAGTGGAGAGACCATCGACATGGGTTGCGTAGTGAGTCAACGGCCAGATCGACCGGAATAATTCAATTTGGGCATTGTTTTTGTGGCGGCGGCTGGGTATATGACATGAGTTCATGCGACTACATTCGTCACGAGGCACAGGGAGGTCCACTGGTGGAGACGGCGCTTCAAGCCGAGTGCGGCGGTGTTCGACTCGACGTGGCTGGCGCAGTTGATTATGTGATGTTGCGGCACGTGGGTTACTGGTCGAATGAGGGTAGGGTTTCGCCTGTTGTAATGGAGGTGAGGACGTGTAAAATTTCTTTTTTTTATTTGTTTTAATTTTTAATCGAATATTGTTCTAACATGTATAACTTTCTCATACGATGTTTAATTTACGTGCGGTTTTCCCCGCTAGGTTCGTATTGGAATTTCGAACATTTTGACGCTTGTTTGAATGAATTCTGAGACTGCTCAAATTTTGGGTTTAAATTGGATTTAAATTCAATTTAAATTCAAAAGGTGAGTGTTTTAACCCACTCACAACTTCTAAAATTTCTTATGTTTGTTGAATTGATTTATGATGTGATTAGAAATTTATTTATACTGTTTGGCATATTTTGAATCATCATCTCAGTTATTTGAGTTTATTTGGACAAAATAGTTACCTAACTTATTTTTGAATATAAACTGCCAGTAAATTCCTGTTATTTATTATCTATTCTATATTGACGTTATTGATTGAATTGGATGATGATTGTCATAAATGTTTGATGATTGATATTGGATGAATGGATGTTGCATTTTATATTGTTATAAACTGCAAGTTACTATGGATTTTATTTCATTCAGGATTGCGATTTGAAATGATATATAACCATATTTATATTTTAAATTACGGAATGAAATGATAAATATCCGTATCACTTGACCATCGGACAGAAAATTATAAACAGACACCGTGGCCTATATGTAAAAATATTTTGAAATGATTCCTATGGTTTTGTAAAGAAATATATGGTTTTAGATTAATATCAATCTTAGATATTATATAAATGCATTTTATTCTTGATTTTGAGCTATGTATAATTTGTTTCAATATAGAAAAAGCTTAATAATAAGTTTGATTTTTTATTTGAAGATAATATGGTTAAGTATTTAAATTTTATTTTAATATAGATTTTATAACGATTTAAATAAATTAAGGTTGGAAGATAAATTTGAGATTTATTTGAAATTGAATTTATTTAAGAATTAAACTCAAAAAAGTTTGATGTGAAATTTTTTAAATTCGAAATTTTAGAAGGTATGATTTTTATAACTTAATTTTGGTTTAAGGTGAATTAAGTGGATATTTCAAGTATAAATAAATTGAAGGAAATATTAGTTATTTGATTTTTATTTAAATGATAATGGATTTATTATGTAAATATATCAAAACTAAATAATAGAAATTTTAATTGTTGAATCGTAATTACCAAAATTAGTTTTGAAATTGTTGAATACTAGAGTTTGAAATATATTGAATTTGAAATGGTTTATTTCGTGGATCAAATCTGTTTCGATAAAATTTGGAATATTTTATGTGGAAACTGAATCGAATTGAAATTCATGATTTGGGATTTGGTTAAATATAAAATGTAGAAATTCGAGTTGTTTTGGAATTGATTTGTGAAATTGAAGAAGCTATTGTATTATATAAAGTATTTTAATTTTTTAAACCATTTAAGTGGTGGAAGTTATGTTTCAAGGTTATGAGTTACAAAGTATTATGATTTGAAAGTGTTATATTTCAAGTGTTTTAATTTTGAAGCGTTATAACTTTGGAGGTGCTATGATTGTGAGAAAAGGATATATTTGAAATAAAAATGATATTACATTGATTTGAGCTTTTATAAAAATGATATCATACTGATTTGGTTTTCGAAACGGAAATGATATCGTATTTATATGGTTTTTGAAATAGATATTATATTCTGGTTTTGAAGTATAAATTATTTTGAAATAACCGCGGAGTTATAATAATGTTTGGTTGTTAAAGAGACCGGGATCAGAAGCAGTCATACTTTATGCCAACTCTGAAAACCACATTAACAACCGTGTATGCGATGGAGATTCCAGAATGAAGTAGGATGGTGGCGACGTTCTATTGAGGTATATATGTGGACCCGACTCCCGTGAGTTGTCATAAGGTGGCTACAACAGGAGCGATTCCGGGCCAGTAAGGTAGCTCCTCCTATCGGACACATTCCTTCGATACCATTCTATTACTTTGTGGTTGATTTGGGCCCTTTGATTTTTGATTTTGGGGGTGTGACTCGAGGTGGGCAGTAGCTGCGCGCTATGCGTCACCACCATCCCGGATGTGTAATTGGTATCTACCCTAGCATTGCCTTGTTGTGTCGTGTCACCTACCCTAGAGAGCCGTGTATAAGTTTGGATTTCTCCCGTAGCCCGTGGAGTATTTTGGGTAGTCTCCCGATCTGGAGATGCACTGATACTGGATGGACTACTGGGACTATTATTGTGTTAAGGGGGAGATTGGATGACTCCTTAACGCTATTTAAAAGTAAGCTTATCTTACTAATAGACATTATTATAATAGCAAATATTACTACATAGTAAATAGTTTAACGGATCCTTAGTAGATGTGAATCCCGAGCATCTCTTGAGTTACTGCACACACGTTAGACACTGGATAGGAGATGTCAAATCTCGTAAACATCTCTGACGTCGTTCCACTCATTTATTTCTGTTGATTTAACTCACATAAGATTTTTAGTTTTGACTCGAGTGTTTTGTCTTTTCAATTCGCTCGGGTCAGCCTGAGCATTTCAGGATTTGAAGACTTTATTTTTGAAGGACGAAGACGAAGATTGCATTACTATTATTTATTATATTATTCCACTGCATCATGTATTCCGCTGCATTATTTATTATTCTCTGTTATGTATAACTCTGATAGGTATTGTATAAGTATAATCGAATATTTTGTAAAATAGCTTCATAAACTGTTTATTTGATTATTATATTTTATCGTTCCGCCACAAGATTCTATTTTGTTTTTTTCCTTCTCTATTTTTTCTTATTTACCCCATAACAATCCGCCCTTCTGTATGGTTTGAGTCGGCACGTTTGGTTGCTTAAGCGTACAAAAAAGCGGGCCGTTACATTTGTTATCAGAGCTTTGGTTTAGCGATAAACCTTAGCTTTGTGGGGTCTGACTCTTTATTTATAAAGTAGTAATACCCTATGTTGAGTCGCTGAGTGTATATATATGAGAGAGCATATTTGTTTGTGTTATCAAAAGGTTTTATTATTGTGTTAATTTGTTCCATTTTGTATTTATAAATTCTAGTTGGTGCATAGGAGGCTATGACATTAATAGGGATTTCTAAACACTTAATAGGACAGACCGACACAATGTTTGTTTTGAAATATAGGTAAATGAAATAGTTTTTCCTATTATATTTTCTGTATATAAAGTAATAAATTTTATAAAGGTTATATTTGGTTGTAATATATTGGTGGTTAGGTAGTGAAATTATAAACAGTGATTTGAAACTAAATTCGAAGAAAATAAAATAAATGAAAACTGGAAATTTTAGAACCTAAGTTCTGGGATTCTTAAAATTTCTTTCAAAGGATTTTGGAATATAATAATATTGTTTATAAGTATTTTATGATTTAAATATTTCAATTTAAATTGAAAGAATTGTTTCAAAGAAACTTTGGAAAGAAATAAGTTCTGTACTCCCCTCCATGTCGCTAAAAAATAATTTCGGTAATGAGTGCACGCATCACCGATATTCATTTTCGAGTTTCAAAGTGGGAAGGCCACTCTAGTAGTTTTACTACATATTTATTTTGATAAACAAATATAAATTTCAAATTGTTTTAAATATAATTGGATATATAAATTGTAAGTGTATATATCTATCTATTATTTTAAATGATTTGAAATTTAACCCAGTATTTACTTCTTAAGTTTCCATTAATTAATTGTTTTAATTATTGTAGTGAAATGGAACATTACTAATTAATAATTGGAACCTCTAATTAAAAATAAGAGATCAAATGCTAGGTTATAAATGAAATTTCCAACAAGGTTGGAATTTGTAACCTATAAAGATAAAAAGGATATAATTATTGAACATTTAATTCATTAAAGGAAATAAGATAAACTTGTATAATTTTCAATTACATTCTTAAAAGAATAGAATAACTTACCAAAATTAAAAGTTGTAGTGTTTAATAAGAAAATATAATAGGATATTATACAAGTAAAACTTGAAGTAATGAAAGTATTCAATGAAACTCTTTAATAAATAAGTATTAATGTTATAGTGTTATAAACTTAAGTTATAATTTAAATATTACTACAACTAAAAATAATAGAAAGGTAAGTATTATAAATAAATGATTATAAACTTAAGTAAATAAATTGAAATGATAAAAATTGAATGGAACAAGAATACTATTGATAAATGAATGTAATTAAATGAAATTAATAAGAATAAATTTAAATAGCGCTTGGCTTTCTTTATTTGTTTTAGCTTACGGTGTTTGGGGGAAGATACTTCTGATTGCTTAGGATGTATGAATAATCTAATGAGTTTTATCTAAGACTGTTGAGTAAATGGTATACTTCGCAGTTATTTGTCATTCTATGTGATTACAAGTGTCTAAGCTCGAACAAACTATTTTTTTTGGTTGATATGGATGGATAATTTTTTATATTGATTTTATATTGATGATTGTATGTTGTGATTTCAAGTGATTGTTGTTTTATATTGATTTGTTTGTCAGTTGTTGAATCAACTTTAAATATTTTATTTTATATAATTGTTAACCTTTTTGGATTATATAAGTGAAATGCAGGTTATGAAAACAATTGCTACTGCTTTTGGTTTCATAATTAAGCTTTAATTGCCCGACAAATAGGTACGTTCTCGGATTACAGTTTTATAGCGCTATTATAATGTTTTTCCCGTTATTGGGATATATTATTTTGAGATATTGTGATATATATTGTTATATTTGATATTATATTTTCTTCCGAGCCTCCCCGTACAAAGGAGACTCTACCAAAAATTTTCGTAAATTTTGGACTTAGAAAATTTTTGAAAAATGTTTTTCAAACTTTATTAATTTGAGTATAAAAAGATTTAATGGTTATAAATTGGTATATTTTATTTAAATTAATTAATTTGTTAATTTATTTGTTTATAAAGTTAATATTTTTGAATAAGATGTATTATTTACTTAATTCTTTCTTTTCCCTTCTTTTTCCTTTCGTGAATGAAAAGTTTAGAGTGGGGGAGAGTGTAACGACCTGTAAATTTCGATAACTAAATTTGTTAATTTAATAAGATTTTTGTAATTAAATTTAAAAAGAAATAAAAAATTTATAATTTATAATGAATCGAATGTTGAAAATGAAATGTAGCAATGGAAATTAAAACTAACTTTTGACAATTGGAGTGAATCCCAATAATGAAATAGTGTAGATTGTTACAACTTGGTTATGAATTCAATATAAGATAAGTGAATGTAAATATTGCAATTGTAATGAAAGGGTATCATAATTGGTAATGAAATGAAATCAGCATTATATATGAAAGTATAACCTGTGTTGGTAAGTAATAAACTTATAAATGTAATTAAAATTAAATATGTGACAATTAATATATGTTGTTTATTTACTTAGTGCATTAAATAAAATTCGGTAATTAATTGCAGTAAGTCTAAATTGAATATTATGTTAATGTAAATCTAGATAATAAATGGAAAACAACGTTAATTTATAGTATGACAATGGGTTGAATAAAAAGAATGGAGGGCAAGATTTATTAAATTATTGGAATTTAAATTTTAATAATTGGATTAATTGCAATTAAATGAAATTTAATATTTAATTATTACGTTAATAGAGATTAAGATGAAATTTGAGAATATTAATGCAATAAAGAATGAACCAATGTTAATTCCATCCATTTGATAATAATTTATTGAATAATAGGATTTATAATCAAATAAATGGATTTATTGGAATTTCAATTGATAATTAAAGAATTTATTAAAATTGAAATTAAATACGGTAATGGGTAAATCAATTAACTTTGAATTGATATCTATGTTTGTTTAAATTTTTGTAATTGTTTAAGAAATCAAAAATGATGGAATATGTGAATTATTAAATTTGAATTGAAAAAGTGAATTGATTAAATTAATATTAATTAAATTAATTAACTGAAAATAGCCTTTTTGGCCATTGACTCGGATTTCGACGAAACAAGTTTCATCTGATCCGTAACAGTAAATTATTGTAGGATTTCAACTTTCGTATAGATCGGACTTGTCGTTTGATCATACGGGCTCGAAAAGCCTAGAAATCAATTTAATTAAAATCAATTGAAATCAATTTGAAATAAGCTGATTTTGGCGTAACTTCTTCATACGATGGAATTTGGACATGAAACATGTTCCATTGCATTTAAAATATTTAAAAACATCTATTTCGACATATGGGTTGACCATTTTCGTTCCGGAGTCGAAACGGGTTTTTTTGGGTCGTGAATCGTTCAATCAATCGTATCCATTCATTCTATTTGTGTCCTGCCTATATATATATCGCTATAAACCCTAGCAGCCTTTCTATTTCTCATTTCTATACGTATAGAAATTTCTGTTGTTCCTCTTTCTCAATGGCAGTCAAACCCTGAATTTCACAATACAATTTCAATTTAAAATTCAACTTCAAAATTCAAACTCCTCAATATATATCAAATTATATATGGATTTGAAGCTCTCGACGAGCGCAAGTCAAATATATGATTCGTTTTTCAATCTAGGTTTCGGTGCGGACGAAAATTGTTATTTTGTTTTCAGCCGTTCATTGCTCGTCGATGGACCTCGACTGATCGTCAAATCGGAGGCATGGTTGTGTGGAGAGTCAAGTGGGGAGACCATCGACATGGGTTGCGTAGCGAGTCAACGGCCAGATCGACCGAAATAATTCAATTTGTGCATTGTTTTTGTGGCGGCGGCTGGGTATATGACGTGAGTTCATGCGACGACATTCGTCACGAGGCACGGGGAGGTCCACTGGTGGAGACGGCGCTTCAAGCCGAGTGCGGCGGTGTTCGACTCGACGTGGGCGGCGCGGTTGATCATGTGATGCTGCGGCACGTGGGTTACTGGTCGATTGAGAGTAGGGTTTCGCCTATTGTAATGGAGGTGAGGACGTGTAAAATTTCTTTTTTTATTTGTTTTAATTTTTAATCGAATATTGTTCTAAGATATATAACTTTCTCATACGATGTTTAATTTATGTGCGATTTTCTCCAGTAGGTTCGTATTGGAATTTCGAACATTTTGATAATGGTTTGGATGAATTCGAGGCTGTTCAAATTTTGGGTTTAAATTGGATTTAAATTCAAAAGGTGAGTGTTTTAACCCACTCACAACTTCTAAAATTTCTTATGTTTTTTGAGTTGATTTATGATGTGATTAGAAATTTATTTGTAGCTGTTTAGCATATTTTGAATCATCATATCAGTTATTTGAATTTATTTGGATAAAATAGTTACTTAATTTATTTTTGAATATAAACTGCCGGTAAATTCCTGTTATTTATTATCTGTTATATATTGACGTTATTGATTGAATTGGATGATGACTGTGATAAATGTTTGATGATTGATATTGGATGAATGGATGTTGCATTGTATATTGTTACAAACTGCAAGTTGCTATGGATTTTATTTCATTCGGGATTGCGGTTTGAAATCATATATATAAGTATTTATATTTTAAATAACGGATTGAAATGATAAATATTCATATCACTGGACCATATGATAGAAAATTATATACAGACACCGTGGTCTATATATAAAAATATTTTCAAATGATTTCTGTGGATAGAAATTATTTTATCCTTGATTTTGAGCTGTGTATAATTTGTTTTAATATAGAAAAACCTTAATAATAAGTTTGATTTTTTATTTGAAGATAATATGGTTAAGTATTTAAATTTTATTTTAATATAGAGTTTATAATGATTTAAATAAATTATGGTTGGAAGATAAATTTGAGATTTATTTGTAATTAAATTTATTTAAGAATTAAACTCAAATAAGTTTGATGTGAAATTTTTCAAATTTAAATTTTAGAAGGTATGATTTTTATAACTTAATTTTGGTTTAAGGCGAATTAAGTGGATATTTCAAGTATAAATAAATTGAAGGAAATATTAGTTATTTGATTTTTATTTAAATGATAATGGATTTATTATGTAAATATATCAAAACTAAATAATAGAAATTTGAATTGTTGAATCGTAATTACCAAAATTAGTTTTGAAATTGTTGAATACTTAGAGTTTGAAATATATTGAATTTGAAATGGTTTATTCCGTGGATCAAATCTGTTTTGAAATCGATAAAATTTGGAATATTTTATTTGGAAACTAAATCGAATTGAAATTCACTTGTAAATTCCTGTTATTTATTATCTATTCTATATTGACGTTATTGATTGAATTGGATGATGATTGTGATAAATGTTTAATGATTGATATTGGATGAATGGATGTTGCATTTTATATTGTTATAAATTGCAAGATGCTATGGATTTTATTTCATTCAGGATTGCAGTTTGAAATGATATATAACCATATTTATATTTTAAATTACGGATTGAAATGATAAATATCCGTATCACTTGACCATAGGACAGAAAATTTTATACAAACACCGTGGCTTATATGTAAAAATATTTTGAAATGATTTCTATGGTTATGTAAAGAAATATATGGTTTTAGATAAATATCGACCTTAGATATTATATAAATACATTTTATTCTTGATTTTGAGCTATGTATAATTTGTTTTAATATAGAAAAAGCTTAATTATATGTTTGATTTTTTATTTGAAGATAATATGGTTAAGTATTTAAATTTTATTTTAATATAGAGTTTATAATGATTTAAATAAATTAAGGTTGGAAGATAAATTTAAGATTTATTTGAAATTGAATTTATTTAAGAATTAAACTCAAATAAGTTTGATGTGAAATTTATTAAATTTGAAATTTTAGAAGGTACGATTTTTATAACTTGATTTTGGTTTAAGGTGAATTAAATGAATATTTCAAGTATAAATTAACTGAAGTAAATATTAGTCATTTGTAATTTGAGTTTTATTTAAACGATAATGGGTTTATTATGTAAATATTTCAAAACTAAATAATATAAATTTGAATTGTTGAATCGTAATTACCAAAATTAGTTTTGAAATTGTTGAATACTTAGAGTTTGAAATATATTGAATTTGAAATGGTTTATTCCGTGGATCAAATCTGTTTTGAAATCAATAAAAATTGGAATAGTTTATTTGAAAACTGAATTGAATTGAAATTTATGATTAGGGATTTGGATAAATAAAAAATGTAGAAATTCGAGTTGTTTTGGAATTGATTTGTGAAATTGAAGAGGCTATTGTATTATATAAAGTATTTTAAATTTTTAGACCATTTAAGTGGTGGAAGTTATGTTTCCAGGTTATGAGTTTCAAAGTATTGTGATTTGAAAGTGTTTTATTTCAAGTGTTTTGATTTCGAAGCGTTATAACTTTGGAAGTGCTATGATTTTGGGAAAAGGATATATTTGAAATAATAATGATATTACATTGATTTGAGTTTTTATAAAAATGATATCATATTGATTTGGTTTTTGAAGCGGAAATGATATCGTATTTATATGGGTTTTGAAATGGATATTATATTCTGGTTTTTAAGTATAATTATTTTGAAATGACTGCGGTGTTATAATAACGTTTGGTTGTTAAAGAGACCGGAATCGGAAGCTGTCATACTTTCTGCCGACTCCAAAAACCAATTTAACATCCCTGTACGCGGTTGAGATTCCAGAATGAAGTAGGATGGTGGCGACGTCTTATTGAGGTATATATATGGACCCGACCCTCGTGAGTTGGCATAAGGTGGCTAAAACAAGAGCGATTCCGGGCCAATGAGGTAGCTCCTCTTATCGGACACATTCCTTCGATGCCATTCTATTACTTTGTGATTGATTGGGGCCCTTTGATTTTGGAGGTGTGGCTCGAGGTGGACGGTAGTTGCGCACTATGCGTCACCACCAGCCCAGATGCGTAATTGGTATATCTACCCTAGCATTGCCTTGTTGTGCCGTGTCACCTACCCTAGCGAGCCTTGTACGAGTTTGGATTTCTCCCGTAGCCCGTGGAGTATTTATGGTAGTCTCCCGATCTGGAGATGCGCCGATACTGGATGGACTACTGAGACTATTATTGTGTTAAGGGGGAGATTGGGTAACTTCTCAACACTATTTAAAAGTAAGTTTATTTTACTAATAGACATTATTATAATAGCGAAATATTACTACATAGTAAATAGTTTAACGGATCCTTAGGAGATGTGAATCCCGAGCATCTCTTAAGTTACTACACTCACATTAGACACTGGATAGGAGATGTCAAATCTCGTAAACATCTCTGACGCCGTTTCACTCATATTTATTTATATTGATTTAACTCATATAAGATTTTTAGTTTTTACTCGAGTGTTTTGTCTTTTCAATTCGCTTGCGTCAGCCTGACCATTTCAGGATTTGAAGACTTTATTTCTAGAGGACGAAGACGAAGATTATATTACTATTATTTATTATATTATTCCACTGCATCATGTATTCCACTGCATTATTTATTATTCTCTGGTATGTGTAACTCTGATATGTATTGTATTAGTATAATCAAATATTTTGTAAAACTTCTTCATGAATAGTTTATTTGATTATTTTATTTTATCGTTCCGCTGCATGATTCTACTTTGTTTTTTTCCTTCTCTGCTTTTTCTTATTTACCCCATAACAATCCTCCCTTCTTATGGTTTGAGTCGGCACATGTGTCTTCTTAAGCATACAAAAAGGCGGGCCATTACATCTTCTCAATCTTTTGGGCATCTATCGGATGCATATTCTTGCATAACTTCTGCTATCGTTGTTCCCCTAACTGACCGGAGCCTTCTTCCTCGTCTTCCACCAGGGCAACGGGTTCTGAAGGTTACACCTCCCACTTATGATACATCTTCTTTTGATTCTCCAGTTTGTGTAGCTCCCATTTGTGATGCACCTTTCGTTCCTCCCTCTACTAGTTTGCCTCCTGCAGCACCGGTTGTAGTTGCCTTGTCTACAAAGTCTGATTCTATTTCTTGGAATTCTAAGGAGCAGGCATGGATTCATGCTCCTTCTGATATGAGGTACTATCCTGTGAGTGACTCCTTTTATGCCTATATCAGTGATAATGAGGGCGAGAGTCGGTATCTATTCTACCATATTGAGAGTGAGGGTTTGTCCCTAATTAGGGTTAGCGAGATGAACAAATGTCATTTTCATGATGTCTGTTGGGATAGGAAATTTATATAATCTCCTGCCTCATATGGTTATATCCCAAACCTTGCTACTCTTTTCTCTGGTTACTCTCATGTCATTGGTCCAAAGTCGGAAGATGGCCGTGACTGTTCCTCCTCATCTATAAGAGTCTAATCATGTTGTTATAGTAGTTTAGGCACCTTTATCTAGCTCGTGTGCTTTATATACTTGTGGTTTGGGCTTTTTAGCCCTATTAGTTATTCTGTGCATGTGCAGAACAACTGTTTTCCCCTTGTTTATACAATGGCATGATCCACTATAAACCCGGCTAGCTTTAATAAAAAAGTTAAAATGTAAAATGGTAATATATAAACAAATTGGTGCATAATGTTTTTAATTATTTCAAATCCCTTATAGGGTTTTTGTAACGACCCGAAATTTTGGAAGCCGAAAATTTCAGATAGTTATGAAAAAGAAGAAAGAGATAGAAGAAGAAGAACAGAAACACCAAACATTTCACATTCGCATCGGATAAAATATAAGAAATAATAACAGTTTACAAAAGAATACTATATCTACCGATTATATTTAATATACATCAGAGTTTCACATTATATACAGTCACTGAATATTTACAATTATCAAGTCTCAGATTAACAATAATATAAATACAGCGGAATATTCTATACGATATTACCACCAGCTCGCCTCCTGAGCTTCAGAATGTCCTAACCTGAAAAACTGTAATACTCGGTCTGACCCGAGCATTACACCAAAGTAACACCCGGGTCAGGCTAGAAACCAGCGTGAGTAAACCCAACTAACATGGAATACCAAAGCAAACAACTTAATAAAACCCGGGGTAATTCAAACCAATTTCTCCCATTTCACAATTTGCTATAGACAACACTTACTTCACATACCAATTTCGAAGTACCAACTTAGATAAAATAATCCAATTCACTTAAATTGTTTTATTCCATCATATTTATTTCACAAATCAATTTATAAAAATTCGAAGTGGCCGTTTCGGGTATTGCCTAATACCCGACCCCGGCCTCTTCGAAACTCATGTTATCCCGTCCCAAATTATTCAGATGAAATACACAACATTTCATAACAGAGATATCAACTCATTCAAAACATCCAATACCATTCAACTATTCATAACAAACTTAATCACATACAAATCAATTCAATTGTTTCTAATTTGATTTCAAACCTCAGTCACTTAGATTCTTTATCAATTAATTCTAAAATCAATTAATCAATCGACCATTCCATATCCATTCATCTTAATTAATCACCCTAGATTAATTATCTTTCAATTTCATTCAAGACATTATCCTTGATTAGTTTCACGATATTAATTACTCTTAACCAAATCAATAAGAAATCTTAATTGCTTCATCAATTTACTAACTATATTAATTACATTAATTCTTAATTACTCTTCTTACTTAATTTCTGATAAGTCACTTATTATGGATAAATTAGTCCTAATTAATCCAGTCTTTAATTACATCACTTATTATATAAATTATTGATTTCCAATTATATTTCAATTTATCTTAATCTGAATTAATTATACTAATTAAACCACAGTATTAACCATACTTGGTTTATCTCCACCGGAAATTATCTACCTTTTTATTTACTTCATTAAATAGATTAATTCTCCTTAATTAATTATCTTAGTTTATCTCTTGATTAATTATATAAAGTAATTATATTTTATTACTTGCATTAAGTAATTTCCTATTAAACCACCCAATTAATTTAAACTTAATTAATTAACTCAAATTATTAATTAATTTAATTAATCAATTATCCATTTAAATTATCCTACCTATCTAATGAATCACTAATTCATTACATCCTTATTAATTTTAAATATAACCCGTTTCCTTATTTATGATTTAAGTTTAAATAATTTAAGTTCCAAATGCTTCGAGTCAATCAACACTTAACTCGAAAACCAACCAAAACAAAAATCACCGAATCACCAGTGCACATCCAACAATTCAATCAATCATCCAATTATCTAAATTTAACCATTTTAAATTTAAATAAAAGCCCAACAAAGTGATATTTACTCACCTTCGATTTTTGGCTTTTGAAATCCCCTTCAATCCCGACTATTTTCTTCACAATAAATGGACCTTGTAAAGACATTAGGTGATTATTAATACCTGAATTATCCAAAAAAAATCAATTTTCCCTAAATAAATTTGATTAACCCAAAAATTCATTCAACAAATTTTGTTTTCCTTTAATGAATAAATTTTAGGTTCCAAAATTTCGAACAAATATATTATCTTAAAATTAAACTAGTAAATAAATAAAACATGTATGTGTAAATAAATTTCCCTTATTTTCAAAAATAAATCATATAGGTTTAAAAAATCCCTTTCTTTTTTTTCTTTTCTTTTAAACCATATATATTTCGAATTTCTATTATTTATATATCTTATTGAATTTAAATTGAACAAATACCTTACTGCCCCTGACAGAGAAGAACCCAACCTACTCGCGAGTTCACCAACCACCTCGCAGCAACGCTAGAGAAGAACCCACCACTAATCTCAGCATACACGACCTCGAAGTCAACACGAGATGCACCCACTCGATCGCCATCATCTTATGCTTTTTCGCTCCAAATCGAATGCGCCGACTCCCACTTGCCAGCCCACTTCACCCTCCAAACGCGCGAGCACAAGCGCCTCCTCCTCGCGAGCTTGAAGCCCTAGCTCGTGTCGCCCTACGTGATTTCTCGCGCCACTCGTATGTAGCACCGCCATTCCCTGCTCGCAATTTCCCCCAACTCGATTTCGGACGGCTCTCCCTTCCTTCTTCGATCGACAATTGCTTTCATAATTTTTTTTAAAGGAGTCAGCCATTCTGTAGGGTTTGAATTTGAAGTAGGAGAGGAGTTTCGGTTTAAAAGAGGGGGTCTGATTCAAATTGGCTTCGGCCATTTCTTCTCGTTCTCTTTGATTTATTTTTTAAGTTCGATTTCTGGTTGAAACGTAGAGAGGAAGACGAAACTAAATATTAGATTGGGAAATAGCTTCTCGCGTACGCTTGTTGATTATTATAATTAAATATAACAAATATCTCGAGTTGCATAACGAAAAATCCCGAACCCCAAATCAGACATGCCGACAGATGCTTATAAGGTTTTACCCGTGTTCCAAACACAATGGAACGTGTTTTGGAGGCTAATTCGATCGTATGCGCGAGTTACAGAAGAAAACGATCAATTTTAAATTAAATCGATTAAAATAGTTCTAAGCATTTTGAGCTGCCAGGGTCAAACGACAACTCCGATTGCTACGAAAATTGAAATCCGATAATAACTAACTTTTGTGGATCCAATGGAGCTGGTTTCGTCCAGATCCGAGACTGTGCCTCGGAAGGATATTTTTAAATGTCGATTTAAACGATATATTTTCAAAACGGAACAAAACATTTCCAAATCCGATTTTAACACTTTTACTACACTCAGTATCATCATTACAAATTTTATAAGCCTTCAAATTATTTTAAACAGGCTTAGAAATTTTTTGACTCAACAATTTACCAAATTTCAATTATTAAATTCAATATTTAACTATAAAATTCAATGATTTAATTATCAAGTAAACATTGATATCTGGAATTCAAGCTAAATATCAACTTTTAAATATTTTAAAAATCAATTAATTATTCAAATTTAAATTGCTAGAAATTCCGGGTCGTCACATTCCTTCCCCCTTAAAAGAATTTCGTCCCCGAAATTACTAGTTAGGAAGAATGGCCCAATACCCGTTTACTTTCCCAAAAACTCACAATTCAACATCCTACTAACTATCCTTTACTAAAGACCCACTATTTCCTTAAGCAACTTCCAAAACCTTTTATAGTTTCAAACTATACCCCTTTGCTTAATCATTTAAATTTCACTTTAAAAACCAAATTTTGAATTATCAAAATTTTCTCAAAAATTTTCTAACTCTCTAAATTCCCGAAAATTTTTGCCGGCGTCTCCTTTGCGCGGCTAGCTCGGTACTGCTACAAAAGGCCTCTTCGGGTTCCCAAATACCAAAAAGAAAACGAAAGCCAAGTGGCTACATCAAAAACCCAATCCAATTTCATCTAGAAATTTAAATACGTACCTTTTTTTCGGGCAATACAAATTTATCTTTTGGAATCAAAACCAATTTTCTTTTTCCCTTTTTAATACCTGCATATCTTGTTTAGCAACCATATTCAATCGTAACTTTTCAAATCAATTTATACACTCTTATATAGGTTTTCATATTTACATCTATTCAAATTCGTTTTTTCCGTTTTAATATGAATTCAACTTATTTCAATTTTGAATGTTAACTTTTTATTTTTCATTTATAACTGAGTTTTATTAGTTCCATCTACTAATCCATTTCAGTTTCATAGTTAAAATCATTCAATTGCTTAACAAAAATTTTCTCAAAATTTTTTCTAACTCCCAAAATTTTGGCAGAGTCTCCTTTGTACGGAGGAGCTTTTGCAATTTGACAAGAGATATAAATATGTATACATCGACCCACTAGGTCGGAAAAAGCAAAAACGGTTCATATTTCCTATTTTTATTACGTAGGCGTACCTTATTTAGCATTCTAAGCAAACGGCTTATTAATTTTAGCAAATAGCGCAATCCAAATGCAGTCAAACGGCTTCCCAGTACCTGTACTTACTCAATTTAAACATATAAGTACCACATATATGAAGTTTATAACATTTCTCTTACGTAAACAACTATAATACTTCAATTCTAAAAGATATGCATTCAAAATAACTTCCACAAGCAATTTATACGTTTTCACAACTAATTCAATTGCTTCCAACCAATTTATATACCATTTCATTCAATTCAATGGCTTGCAACTCAATTTCTTACATTCCATTGATTTTTAATCCAAACAAGCTCATATTCACTTCAAATGATTCAGAACCAATTTTATTTAATTTCTATTGACTCATAGCTTTTAATTACTTTTATTTACGCCGAACGACAATCATTTTCATGCAATTTCGACGATATTCGTTTAATAGAGTATCTATTCCAGTTTATAACTACTTTAAATTAATTTCAACTCATTCTGAATTTAATTTCATTTCATTTCTAATTTATTCACCAGTCATTTATTTAGCTCGAAACATTCCATTCTTGTATACTTCTAGCCATTTCCAAATTAATTCAGTCCAAGCTTTTATTTAATGGGCTTTCACTCTTATTCGAAACCAAACTTCCATAAATTTTAAACTTAAGTTAATTTACTTTATTAAAATTCCAACATCAAACTTAAGTTTACTTCTATTGATTCTCATTTAATCAATTTCCATTAAATTCAGTTAGCCCATCCATTTCAAATTTTACTTTCAAATTCACCTTCTCAATTTATCAAAATAATATCCAAGCACATACTTAACTCATTTATACCTCAAATTAATATACTACCAAATTTAAGTTCAGTCTGATAATCCAATTCAAATCACAACTTTGATTTAGTTTTTATTCAATCAGACTTCATCCATTTATTATTTAACTCAATTAACCCATTTTAAATTTTCAATTTACGTACTTAATTCATTTTCGAATTTATTTTATTAATACATGGCCATTCTCAATTTATTTCTATTCACTTGGATTTTGTTGCAATTAAACCATGTCTATAATAAATAAATTTCATATGACAAGACTTCTCTTATATCTAATTTACTTGCAAATTTCATTAAATATTATTCAAATCACCTTTGAATTTTATTTGTAATTCAAACCATCACATTTTTTTCAATCCAACTCTATTTTATTTTTATTTTCCAGCATCTTTACTCATTCAATTCATTATCAAATCCAAGTTAAATTCTATTTCCAACTCTAATTCACCTCCAAACTCTATTATTAATTTACAATCCATTTGTTTAGCCAAGTTAAATTTTCATTAACATACTCTATCAAATAATTATTTATTACCTTACTTCCATCTTTTAATTCAATATTCGATTTTAATTACAAAATCACTTCATTAAAATTCTAGTTTGGATTTCCCTTTTATTTCCCCAAAATCCCAACACTTTTGTATTAAAAATTTTAGAAATGCTTTTAAATTCAGATAATACTATTTAAAATAGATTTTAATAAAAATACTTTTATAACTCGATGCCTCAACCAGTCCATCCTTGTTCTCATAGAAATTCAGTCATACGTTGATCAGGCGTAGGACTGAAAATCTATAAGTACTTGGTAAACCCGTTTTCAACACACAGTGAAAATATTTGGAAAATAATGTTATTGAAAATATAGAAAATAGTTTTTGAAAAAAGAGAAAATATCTTTGGTGTGAATGCTTTGGAAATCATCACCCCCATCCATGGTCACAGTTACATCCCAGGGTTACGTTGCCGTCGCAGCAAAAGTCCCTGTAACTGCAGGCTCTCCGCGGCCTCTCAATTACGCCATGTAACCCACACAACAGATCACAGTTACATCCAGGGTTACGTTGCCGTCGCAGCAAAAGTCCTTGCAACTGCAGGCTCTCCGCGGCCTCTGATTTCGCTATCGAAATGAAACCTCTCCACTACTACATAGGACGCAGTCTGCCGATATAAAATCAAACGCAGACATGTTGGCTCTCAGCGGCACACACGACTTCCGCTATGTTATACCATAGGCCGCAATCTACCGATATAAAATCATACGCAGACTGTTGGCTCTTAGCGGCACACACGACTTCCGCTATGGTATACACTACTCATAATCCTCAGGAACTAGTTTTGTCCGGACTCCTCACATGATCAACTTTAGAACCCCCCATGGGGCTCAAGGCAGCACCACCCGATGGCACTCCTGAGAAGTTCATTCCAAGGGAGCGCCTTTTTCTCCAGAGCCATCATCAAAACACTTTATACTATACATATAGTATCTTTCAAATCATACACCTAGTATGATCTCATACAAGGCTCCTTTACACAAAATCGATTATTCCAAAATCGATAATTCTCAAACTAGGCTTTCCAAATTCCAATATTGATTTTACCCAAAAATCAAAAGCCTTTCCAAAACCAAAGGTTCTCAAAATCTTTTCCAAAATCCTCATAAGATCCTTTATATATATATATATATATATATATATATATATATATATATATATATAATTTTGTTTTTTAAAACTTTGGATCACTTCCAACTCATATAAAACCCTTGTATACTTCAAACACTTTCGAAATCCATCAGAGTGAGATATACTCACTTATTCCCATTATCCCTTAATCCCCATTTGGATTATCACTTCAATTCTTATCTCTGTTGGCTATTAAATCAATAACAGTTTGAACTCCGACCAGTTTATTTTTAGAAAAATTGCTTGAAAATTGAAAAATAGATAAGTAGTTGAAAAATAATTATTAGTTTACAAAATAGCTATAAAATAGTTAACTAATTGTAAAATAGTCGAAAACTAGTTGAATAGTTTCAGAGATTTTAGATAATTGTAAAATAGTTGTAAAATAGTAATTAATTTGTAACATAGTTGAAAAATAGTAATTAGTTTAGAAAATAGTTGAAAAATGGCTAAATAGCTTCAAAAATAATCGTAAAACAAGTGTATAAAATAATTTGGCTTTAAGAAAGAAAGGTTGTATATATTTAATAGCTTAGAAAAATAAGTTTATACCAAAACAATTTATATTGAAAATAGTCAAGAGCCAACTGTTCACTTCCCCAACAATTCAATTTAAATCTCCATTTAAATTGACCCAATTCTAATTCAAATAACTCCAAATTCCATTGGAATTGATTAATTCCCAATTCAAGTTGAATCAATCTTGATTCCTTCCCAAATTTAAATCAAATTCTAGTTGATTTTAATCTTGTTCAATTTTAATTATAATTTCATATTATTCCAATCAATTTGAATTATTATCAATTTAATTTCCGAATCCAAATCACTTCAATTTAATCCAATCCAATTTTCCATTTAAAAATTTTAAACTTAGACATCTTCAATTACCAATCCAATTACTTCAAACCAAATTCAATTTTAAACTAATTCAATTAAATCTTGAATTTAAACTATCTCGAATTATAGAAATTCGAGTTAAATTCTCAAAGGTTGGTTTAACTCTTTAAACCAAATTAATCTTTAAATCAAAGTGTTTAATCACTTTAATTTATGAGCCCAATTTCTCAAAATTCTCATTTTAAATTATTTTTACTTATGTATTTCAAGGTTCAATACAATTTTATTTTAAAATTTTAATTTATTATTCAATCTAATTTCCCAGTTTGAAGCCAGTTCTTAACAAGTTTATTTTACAATTCAATTATTCAAACTTATTTTATTTTATTTATACAATTCCATTCTCAATTTAAAGATTTATATTAACAATAGGATGATAACATCAAATTTATTTGAAAACGTCCCTCCATTTTCAATTTTTAAATCTCAAACCCGTTTGAGATCACACACATTCCCAATTCCAATCAACCATTTATCTTTCCAAGTTAAGTTCCAATTTACTTAATCCAATCAACCTTACCAAATTTGAATTCCAGCTTCAAACTTCAAATTTCATTCCCTCTTATAAGTTCAAAACTTATATCACTTTGGATTTTTACATCACTTCAGAGAAAAATCAAAACTCAACCTCTTAGAGTTTATTTCAAATTATCTTTGATATCATGTATATCCATACATATATACATATTTATTTCTTGGCTCTCCAAGCCATGTTTTACAATTCTAAACCACCCTTGGTTCTTAAATTAAAATCAAATTTCAAACAACCCATTGTTTGCAATAAGTCTCATTTCAAACTTACCTTTATTTTAAGCTTTTACATAATTTAATTCCTGAATTCTAATTTTAGAATTTCGTTTTCAATTAATTAAATTTCGATTTGGTTGTATTTTCATTTTTACTTCATTTAATTCTAATTCAAGACTTCAATTTGGTTGTATTATATTACTTCTCAATTTTAATTCCAATAATTTAACAACCAATCACCTTAATATTTATTAGAAGGAAATATTGCTTTATATATATCAAAATATATTTTATATAAAATCATTTAAAATCTTTATATAAGAAAATAACAAGTACGCTCTCATATATATATACAGCTCATTTAAGAGTACTTCAGACTCTATTTAATGAGTAATCCCCACCAGAGCCAAGGTTCTCGCTTAACCTTGCTCTGATACCAAATGTAACGACCCGAAATTTTCGAAGCCGAAAATTTCAGATAGTTATGAAAAAGAAGAAAGAGATAGAAGAAGAAGAACAGAAACACCAAACATCTCACATTCGCAGCGGATAAAATATAAGAAATAATAACAGTTTACAAAAGAATACTATATCTATCGATTATATTTAATATACATCAGAGTTTCACATTATATACAGTCACTGAATATTTACAATTATCAAGTCTCAGATTAACAATAATATAAATACAGCGGAATACTCTATACGTTATTACCACCAGCTCGCCTCCTGAGCTCCAGAACGTCCTAACCTAAAAAACTGTAATACTCGGTCTGACCCGAGCATTACACCAAAGTAACACCCGGGTCAGGATGGAAACCAGCGTGAGTAAACCCAACAAACATGGAATACCAAAGCAAACAACTTAATAAAACCTGGGGTAACTCAAACCAATTTCTCCCATTTCACAATTTGCTATAGACAACACTTATTTCACATACCAATTTCGAAGTACCAACTTAGATAAAATAATCCAATTCACTTAAATCGTTTTATTCCATCATATTTATTTCACAAATTAATTTATAAAAATTCGAAGTGGTTTCGGGTATTGCCTAATACCCGACCCCGGCCTCTTCGAAACTCATGTTATCCCGTCCCAAATTATTCAGATGAAATACACAACATTTCATAACAGAGAAATCAACTCATTCAAAACATCCAATACCATTCAACTATTCATAACAAACTTAATCACATACAAATCAATTCAATTGTTTCTAATTGGATTTCAAACCTCAATCACTTAGATTCCTTATCAGTTAATTCCAAAATCAATTAATCAATCGACCATTCCATATCCATTCATCTTAATTAATCACCCTGGATTAATTATCTTTCAATTTCATTCAAGACATTATCCTTGATTAGTTTCACGGTATTAATTACTCTTAACCAAATCAATAAGAAATCTCAATTGCTTCATCAATTTACTAACTATATTAATTACATTAATTCTTAATTACTCTTCTTACTTAATTTCTGATAAGTCACTTATTATGGATAAATTAGTCCTAATTAATCTAGTCTTTAATTACATCACTTATTATATAAATTATTGATTTCCAATTATATTTCAATTTATCTTAATTTGAATTAATTATACTAATTAAACCACAGTATTAACCATACTTGGTTTATCTCCACCGGAAATTATCTACCTTTTTATTTACTTCATTAAATAGATTAATTCTCCTTAACTAATTATCTTAGTTTATCTCTTGATTAATTATATAAAGTAATTATATTTTATTACTTGCATTAAGTAATTTCCTATTAAACCACCCAATTAATTTAAGCTTAATTAATTAACTCAAATTATTAATTAATTTAATTAATCAATTATCCATTTAAATTATCCTA
Source organism: Allium cepa (assembly GCA_030765085.1). Taxonomy (NCBI): domain Eukaryota; kingdom Viridiplantae; phylum Streptophyta; class Magnoliopsida; order Asparagales; family Amaryllidaceae; genus Allium; species Allium cepa. Next base: position 11,526,417 of record CM060941.1, read on the forward strand.
CCTATCTAATGAATCACTAATTCATTACATCCTTATTAATTTTAAATATAACCCGTTTCCTTATTTATGATTTAAGTTTAAATAATTTAAGATCCAATGCTTCGAGTCAATCAACACTTAACTCGAAAACCAACCAAAACAAAAATCACCGAATCACCAGTGCACATCCAATAATTCAATCAATCATCCAATTATCTAAATTTAACCATTTTAAATTTAAATAAAAGCCCAACAAAGTGATATTTACTCACCTTCGATTTTTGGCTTTTGAAATCCCCTTCAATCCCGACTATTTTCTTCACAATAAATGGACCTTGTAAAGACATTAGGTGATTATTAATACCTGAATTATCCAAAAAAAATCAATTTTCCCTAAATAAATTTGATTAACCCAAAAATTCATTCAACAAATTTTGTTTTCCTTTAATGAATAAATTTTAGGTTCCAAAATTTCGAACAAATATATTATCTTAAAATTAAACTAGTAAATAAATAAAACATGTATGTGTAAATAAATTTCCCTTATTTTCAAAAATAAATCATATAGGTTTAAAAAATCCCTTTCTTTTTTTTTTCTTTTTTTTTTAAACCTTATATATTTCGAATTTCTATTATTTATATATCTTATTAAATTTAAATTGAACAAATACCTTACTGCCCCTGATAGAGAAGAACCCAACCTACTCGCGAGTTCACCAACTGCCTCGCAGCAACGCAAGAGAAGAACCCACCAATAATCTCAGCATACGCGACCTCGAAGTCAACACGAGATGCACCTACTCGATAGCCGTCATCTTATGCTTTGTCGCTCCAAATCGAATGCGCCGACTCCCACTTGCCAGCCCACTTCCCCCTCCAAACGCGCGAGCACAAGCGCCTCCTCCTCGCTGCCTCACGCTCGCGAGCTTGAAGCCCTAGCTCGTGTCGCCCTTCGTGATTTCTTACGCCACTCGTATGTATCACCGACATTCCCTGCTTGCAATTTCCCCCAACTCGATTTCGAACGGCTCTCCCTTCCTTCTTCGATCGGCAATTGCTTTCATAATTTTTTTTAAAGGAGTCGGCCATTCTGTAGGGTTTGAATTTGAAGTAGGAGAGGAGTTTCGGTTTAAAAGAGGGGGTCTGATTCAAATTGGCTTCATCCATTTCTTCTCGTTCTCTTTGATATTTTTTTTAAGTTCGATTTCTGGTTGAAGCGTAGAGAGGAAGTCGAAAATAAATATTGGGAAATAGCTTCTCGCGTACGCTTGTTGATTATTATAATTAAATATAGCAAATATCTCGAGTTGCATAACGAAAAATCCTGAACCCCAAATCAGACATGCCGACAAACGCTTATAAGGTTTTACCCGCGTTCCGAACATAATAGAACGTGTTTCGGAGGCTAATTCGATCGTATGCGCGAGTTAAAGAAGAAAACGATCGATTTTAAAATAAATCGATTAAAATAGTTCTAAGCATTTTGAGCTACCAGGGTCAAATGACAACTCCGATTTCTACGAAAATTGAAATCCGATAATAACTAACTATTATGGATCCAATGGAGCTGGTTTCGTCCAAATCCGAGACTGTGCCTCGGAAGGCTATTTTTAAATATCGATTTAAACGACATATTTTCAAAACGGAACAAAACATTTCCAAATCCAATTTTAACACTTTTACTACACTCAGTATCATCATTACAAATTTTATAATCCTTCAAATTATTTTAAACAGGCTCAGAAATTTTCTGAGCCAACGATTTACCAAATTTCAATTATTAAATTCAATGTTTAACTATAAAATTCAATGATTTAATTATCAAGTAAACATTGATATCTGGAATTCAAGCTAAATATTAACTTTTAAATATTTTAAAAATCAATTAATTATTCAATTTAAATTGCTAGAAATTTCGGGTCGTCACAGTTTTTAGCCCATTTTGATAAGTATTATATATTATCGTTATGTAGACATTCGTTTTTGTCACAAAACAAGCATCCACATTCATCTGATATAATATTTGTCGAATTTGTCCCTATATTGGACAAGCTAAGAACAATAAAGTAATTACATTTTGTAAAACATTTCATATTAAATGGTTAACAAATTTTGACACCACTTTTTTTTCCTTGTGTACATGCATTTGTGCACAATACAGGGAACAAAAAAGAAGTACTGCCGAAATTTTGTTGAATCGTTTAAAATGAAATAATTTACGAAATGTAATAATTATTGTGTTGCGATGAGAAGTAGAATGACCGAACATCAAAATAGAAAACAATGAACAATAAATTTTATATTATATTCATAATTTATTAAAATTGAAAATATATAAAATTTTATAAAAGAATAAAAAAGAATAATATATTATATAACTAATAAAACGTTAAAATGTATGATTGAATTGAAAAAAATGTCAATCCATAAAATGATCAATGCATTTTTGAATTTTAATTATATATTTTTAAATAGGAAATATGATTAATTATTTTTTTGATCTACGGAGCTGGATGTATCAATGAAAGGGATTGCGAAGCTCAATAAAGGAACATTTTTATAATGGTGTACATGTATTTATTGAAATCATTTTAAGTAATAATGGAAATGACGAAGGGATTCGTTGTCCATGTAGTAGGTGCAAACACTTGAAGCATTTGATACCGTATATTGTTAAAGTTCATTTGTGCAAAAACAGTTTCGTGTCGGATTATTTTGTGTGGGACCGTCATATAGAACTTGTAGCATCTATCTTATACAGTCATAGGAGGAGGTGGGTAATGACATTGTTATGGCGAATCCCATAGAAGACATGGTTGAAGATGCAACACAATCAATGTTTCTACTATTAAAGTTGATGATGACGATGTAATTTTCTATGAAGAACCAAATATTGAAGTAAATAAAATCTATGATTAATTAGATGCTGCTAAGAGACCCTTTTGGGATGGCTATAAAAGTGACACCCAATTATCAGTAACTACAGAATACATTGTAATGAATTCAAAATACAATTTCATATAAAGTGGATTTACAACTATTGAACAAGCTGCAAACAACATATATCGCTCGATAATTTAATGTGCGAAAATCATTATGAAGTGGAAAACCATATGTTTGCTTTTGGTTTGCCTTATCATAAAATATATACATGTTTAAATAGTTGCATGTTGTTTTGAAAGGAGGAAATCAAGTTTAGGAAGTGTGGAATATGTAACGAAGAAAGATACCAAACAAAAAAGAAAAAGAAATGAAGTTCCATACAAGTGTATACATTACGTATCCATCACTCCAAGGCTTTAAAGGTATGTGCATCTTCTGTAACCACGCCTCATATGTGATGGAATAGTGTGCAAACACAGGAAGAAGGTACATTAACACACCTAGCTAATAGAGAATCATGAAAGCATCTTGATAAGAATTATCCCGCTTTTGCAGCAAAACCTATAATATTGGACTTGATTTATGTTTGGATGAATTTTCACCATTCTCTCAATCTAGTTCTAAATATTCAACTTCGCCTATTATCATTACACCTTACAATTTACCTCTTTGGATGTGTATGAAAACTCTATATATATTTCTCACTATTATCATTCCTAGTCCTAATGATCCAACACAAAGAATCAATGTTTATTTACAACCATTAATTAAAGAGTTGAAAACAATGTGGCATGAAGGAGCTAAAACATATGACATTTCGTAAAAAAAAGAATTTTTGTATGTTCGCTTCTTTAATATGGACTATTAATGATTTTACTACGTATGAAATACTTTCAGGTTGGAGTATGATCGGTCATCTAGCTTGTCATTATTGCATGGTAGAAACACGAGCATTTTATTTACCGCATGGGAACAAAATTTCAGGGTTTGATTCTCATTGGTGGTTTTTTTTCCGCATTAATCATCCCTTTAGAAGAGATATAATAATTTTTTATAGCTAATAGAGAAGAGACTATGCAACCACTAACGATTTGGTCAAGCGAAGAAATATATAAACTTGTAAAGGATTATCTAAAGATACATGAAACCGGAGTACAAATTGAAATTTCAAGTAAATCGATGATCCATAATTGTACATAAAAAGTATATTTTTAGAGTCATCTTATTGGAAAGATCTACTTCGTCATAATATTGATGTAATGCATAACGAGAAAAACATGTTTCATAATATGTTTAATACAATTTTGAATGTTGAGTGGAGGATGTGATATACAAGAATTATGTAAGCATCCTGAGCCTCATATTAGGCTAAATGACACTAGAAAACCTATAGCGACCTACAATTATGCACATTTCAAGCCGATAATAAACCACACATATCGAACTTGAATTGAAAGAAAAGGTGAATAATTAGGGATAAGAAAGAAGAAAGAAGAGAAGAGAGAAGAAAGAAAGATAACCAAATAACACAGAATCTCACAATGCAACAGAACAACATTTAATATAATAATAATAATCTTTACAAAAGGGGAACTGTAATATACACACATCTAGCCAGAGTACACAAATAACTAATCATCATCCTAGATAGTTATAACACGTCCTCGCAAATGGTGATAATTTAAATGACCAATGCAATGGAAAATGAAAATATACATAAATATGACTTGAAAACCCAGCTCGTCTTCAGAAGCTTCAAATCTCCAAGCTGAATCTGAAAAAATGCTCGATCGAACCCGAGCATTGGAAGGAATAATGCTCGGATCAGTCTGGTCAACCAATGTGAGAAAACACATATCAATTGGATTTTTAAACTTTAAAAATCTTTCAAAACAAAGGTATTTCATAAGACCACGTCGCACATAGACACGAACGAGTTTTTACCTTATGATAACCAAAACATTTCATATCAAATCTTTTGATATCATAATAGTGTCTAGGATACAAATACATATTAATCATGGCCGAAATTGTTTCATTGTTAAATTTCAGTATAACAAGTTTACAACTAAAACTGTATAGACTCATATTGGAGAATGGATTCCATACAATACGATAAGAGACTACCTTACGACAGTAAATCTTTAGAAGAATGCACTGAGACACCAACAGATGGCTCTCTACCAACATAGAACCGGCCTACTTTACCATATATAGTACCGAATATCCTATTACCCTGGTCATTCCCGACCTATCCATTGCCATAAGCATCACAACATAACAAAAATGTTGAGGATAATCTAGAAAGGTGATGACCATATCCTAATGGGAGCGACCCACGTAGCCCTGCCGCATCTACCCTGTTTTTATCGTTTCCGATGTGTAAGGCCTAAGGTAACACATTACCTTTCACTTTAAATGCCACACTGCCATTTCCAACAACACACTAATTGATTTCCACAAAAGTACAACCTTTGAGCGCGTACGTCTCAGAGAAGGATGTTAAGTACAAGAGGGGATACCTTTTACACCAACAAATAGATGTACGTTTGTAAAAATCAATGTATATGGTTCTTAGAAATGCAATGTCAAATATTTGTCCATACAAGTTTTCCGAGAATAGGAAAAACTGAAGGTACCTCCTACTACATCCTATCGGGAATCAACCTTAGAATTAGTAGTGAATAGTCCTTGCATCGGGATTTTAAGAATGAAGCACTACCGCCACCATATAAATATAATATGGAATCACGAAGCTAGTGGCAAGGGGCCAAACATCATGAACAACTCCATCTATAAAAATCACCATCTTCAACAAATCTGCATTTTCGAAGCATATATTGGTCCAAAGTGGTTTTCGGATAAATCCGATCTGGTCTCTCTAGACCAACAATCGATAAGAGACACTCAATCTCATATGGAAACCAAGTCTCGTAGATTTATCATGTTACCAACTCTTAACTTTCTATCCTTCGACCAAGAAGAAAGCTCGGTAGATTGGAGTATTATAGTCATTTCGCACAACTCGATTTATCCTTCTTAACACTAAATGATAATCAAGCATACATAGTTGGCCTCATACCAAGTGCACGACTAATCGTTTCCCACGTTAATTCAAGGAACCAAAAATGATGAAAAATATAATCTAGCACACAAGTAGCCATTATTCCTATTTAATTAATCTTTTATTAATTGAATCGCTTTTCAGATATTTAACTCAAAATATCTTTAAAAACTTATAGTCTCAAAACATTTTTATCTTTCGATATTTGGAAGAAAATTCGATATACTTATCTCAATAGTATAAGTATATTCACAAATTATTTCATTTTCAACACTTAGAAAATACCTCTATATACTTAAATCCATAATAAGTATATTTACAAATCTTTGAGGAAAACTTCATATTTTCCAAAACATCCTTTATTGGGTCAAAATGAATGTTTCATAAAACATCTGTACCACAACACAAGACAATAGTATAAGGATTCAACTATTTATTTTTATGTAAATCCCGTATACTATATAAAACATTTTCTTTTGGAAACCACTTTCTATAACAACAATGTTATAATCTTTGCCTTCCTTGCTTTCTTGAAGCAGCTATCAGAACAATAAATGTTGAAATCAATGTCTTCATCCCTTAGTAAATTTTAAATCACTTTTTAAAACCAATTAACTCTATCTGAAAGTATCACTTTCAAAACATTCCTTTAAAAGATTATTTTAACTTCTAAAACGTGAATGTATTTCCTTAATAAAAATTCATATTCAAATCTCAACAAAAATCATTTCCATATTAGTAAAACTATGTTTATAAATCTCCATTCTATCTCATAAACCCCCCCCCCCTTATAAAATCTCTTTATTTATAAAATTCTATTACAAATCTATTTACTAAATATCAATTACAACCCATTATTAATATTTATAAAACTCCATTTATAAATCTATTACTTTATTTATAAAATATTACTCTTATAAATCCATTATATAAACCATTTCAGAATTATTTGTTTCAAACTATTTCTATCTTCTTTAATATCATATTTCCTTTATAATAAAAGATGAATTTATTTATTAAGTTTTTAAAACCTTTATAATCCAATTCAAAAATCACTATTTAACACATTTCACAAACTATCGGTTTATAATCCAAAAAATCATACCTTTTATTTTATTTATAATAAACTTCTTCCTTTAAAAACATTCAAGAATAATTATTAAAAACATAAGTTATTTCAAAATCACTTTACAATACTTCTAAATCAAAATATTCACTTTCTAGTATTTCGATATACTAAAAATAAGGCAAAGCGCTACTATAGCACTAAATAAGGGTAAAATCATATCCATATCATCAAATATGGCATCGAAAAAATTATATATCACAATATATATGAAAAGTAAAATCAATAGTCGGATCCTTCCAACCTATCCCTCTACATCATGACAGTATATAATCATATAATGTGGGTCACCCGCAACTAGATGGATATATATAAAAAGGTCATCTGATCCAAGGGTCGAAATAAATCCAAACCAACTGATAAAAAAGTAAATCATCCAAACGAAAAACAAACGAGCATCAATTAAAATATCCACTCTTATATAAAACATAATCGGTCCAGAGAGATGAGTTTAACTCACTGAAATTCCAGTTACCACCAAAGCATTAGGTTTTGAATTAAAACCGAATGAGCATTCGATTTTAACATAAGTTGCGACCAGCTAAAAATCCATCCAATCCAATTCCACAATGTAATTGTTGTAACAAGCGCAACGCGACTAACCGCTTCCAAATCCGCTCCCGTATGGACAAGATACAAATGCTAAAATATTTGAGATTATTTAAATTTTAATTAATTTCAATAAATTAAGTTTTAAACGTTAATTACCTTCGTCGCCAAACCCAGGCCGCGCGTTTTCAAAACCAACATCGCGACTTTCATCTCCACACCATCGCCGCCTCCCACCTCCTTCCGCTACTGCAAGCTCGCTAAAGATCACCTCGACCAATAGCTGCCCATCATCGCTGATCTCATCCCTCCTCCTCGCCTCCACTATGAGAAAGAACTAAAAGAAATCACCACAGTAGAACCACAATCTGTGCCGCCTCACTCCATCATATGGTAATCCAACCAACCAATCTTCATGTCTCACCCCTACGAGCAATTTTGCATTTGAGGTCGAAGGTCGATAAGGCCTCTAGTGGCTTGGATGAACTATGGCCTTTCGATCGTGGAGGTTGGAAATGGTGGCTACATTATTTAATTTATGATTCTGCAAAATGAAGGATGTTGAGGTCCTTTTGTAGAAAAATAACCAAATACTATTCACGCTTTAAATTTCCAAACTCCAAACGAGGTATGCCGCCTGGCGTTCTAAACTAAAAACACTATTTTGAAATCGATGGAACTAGTATCAGGATCCAATTCCATCATATATTGAAGTTAACTTTTAGAATCAAATTACATTCATTTAATTAATTTCTACGCGATTCGAACTCGTGCGACTAAATGATACGTCTAATCGCCACAAAATTCGTTAACATATAATAGTTCACTATTACAGATCCAATGGTACTAATTTCGTCAAAATTTGAGATAGTGCCCCGAAAGGCTATTTTCACATGTTACTTAAAACGAATTATTTTAAAACCATTCTAATCACTCTTAAATTCAAAAATAAAAGTTTACTATCTTAATTCTTATTGAAACAGAATTAAAATCAAATTTCGAAATCATTTTTTATTTACATTAAATCCCTATATTTGAAATTAAAGTTGTTTGACTTATAAAATGAATTTTTAAATATTTATAATTAATTGAATATTTCAAATTCAAATGACCGAAATCCTGGGTCGTTATGGACTTCCCTCCTTGAAAGAATTTCATTATCGAAATTGCCAAGGAAATAAAATGCCATAAAACCCTTTAATTTTCCAAAATTAATTAGTTGAAATAGTTTACAAAATTTTCTAAGTTTTTAAATTCACTTACCGATATCAACTAATATCATTCCAAGTTATAACACAAAAATCAAATTTTAGTTATCAAAGTTTCTCAAAATTCTCAAATAATTTTCTAACGCCTTAAATATACGAATTTTTTGCATGCGTCTCCTGTGCATGGTTTGGACGAAAAATTTACAATACACACACACATTGATATATATATATATTGTTATCCTGCCTTTTGGCAAGGCCGTAATACCAAAGAATTGACTGAAAACCAAAGACGGTTCATCCCGAAGATCGGGAAAACGTAGGTTAACTATGGATACCGGTAAACTTTTTCCAAGTCTGGATCAAGCTATAATTGATATGATACGACAAGCAAAGCCATGGGAGCCAACGTTCCAAATTTCAAGTCAATCAGAGTTCGTATGCTCGTGGTATTGGTCGATCAAAATCAAGGAAGATGCCTGCGAGTTCGTATCCATCTGGGCATATAAGTGGTTCGTGTCCACGGGAAGAGGCAACCTCATTCGTAACCATATATTCGTAGCCTTCTCATTTGTGTCCATCCGTTTTGTAGCCATGGCCAAGCAACGACCTCGTCCGTATCCATGGAGAAAGCACCAAGTTCGTATCTATCAAGTTATCAACCCTCCACTTCGTATCCACCTCATTCAAATCCATCATATGAAAGTACCCAATTCGTATCGATCAGTCACTCGATCGATATGATGGAAGAAGCCAACCCACAAGCGATACGAAGGCACATCACCAAAACATCGATAACAGATGGGGTGATTGCAACCGATACGAAAGGTGGGTAGACGTAATCGACACGAAGCATCCATTAGTAACGGATACGAAATGGGATGTGATGGATGGCGGAAGAAATCAAAGCAACAGGTACGAACAAGACCTGCAAGGAAGGAAGACTCAGTTACTCAGCATAAAAAGTGGATTGATCCTAGAAGATAGTGCCACGTCACCTACTAAGCACGTGCCCAGAAACGATACGAACACCTATCGATACAAAGTCAATAGCACATTGAAAATTCAAATTTGCATCGATCATAACTCGAGATCTATAAGCCCAAATGCCACCCAATTTTCACAGGAGCTTGCCTATAACCTCAAGAATGTACCTGATCAATTTTAGACAAAAGGATCAATTCTTGATTGATACGAATTCCATTCATATCGCTATGATATCGAGTCGAAATCACCTGAACACGATCCCATGGGCCCACACACGTGAGAGAAGAAGTCCTTTGAGATCTAGGCGAGATATTTTCTACCTACACCTATAAATAGTGACCCTAAACCTATAGAAAATGGATCTTTTGGCTCTTCTATGCCGATACTCTGCCAGAATCATTGTTGTAACTCGGTTGTACTGTTGTAAATCTCTATAACCAACAAGTTATAATCAATAAAACAACAACTCTTCAAAGTGGACATAGGCTACAATGTCGAACCACTATAAATCTTGTGTTTCTACTGTTTTCCTTTTAAATTTTGAGTATTCTTCATATTTATATTGTCTACATACTTACTATCTGTGATATGTGATTACGAATGAGTACTTTCATCGAAAATTGGGCGTTTATGACCAATTTTCACGCAAACATTTTAGTGCTTTCACTGAGAAGGCTAGCACTAAGGGATTCTACAGCTTGGATTTTGGATCTAAAGGCTTGAAGACTTGGATCTGGAAAGCTATGATGAAGCAATCAACAAGGAGACAAAGAGCGGAGAGAATTCGACATGAAGGAACCTAGGAAGCATCCTCAAGAGCTAATCAGACTTCGGCTTTCATCACCAGAGATGAGATGGAGATGATGATGGAGGTTATGCATGAAGAATTGTTGAAAAGGAAGGAGGAGATGATGCAGAATATTCTCAGCCAGTTTGGACAGGCTGGAATAGTAGGAGAAGCTGGAGTCAAAATCCCTAGAGCTGGACCAGAAGGACCCAATAGGCAATCAGATAGTGCAGGACCATCAGGAGCAGCACCTGAGCTAGGGGGCACTCCCCAGGAGCATGTTGATCCAACCTCAAGTAGGGTACCAGCTGGAACTGTGCAACATGGCCTTGATATAGGAATGAATGCCCATCCGGAAGAGCAGATTCCATGATTCCCTTAAAACTCGAGGGGCAGATCGGAGGCAACAGATAAGAACTACAGCTTGGCAACATTGATAGATTGGAAAAGATGGTCAAACGAGCCATAAGTGGCAGATTAGTGAATAAAGATCTGGAAGATGTGAACATGAGCCCCTTTGCTTTCATAATCAGGCAGGCTAGGAACCTACCTAAATTCAAGCTACCAGCATTAGAGACGTACGATGGGAGGACAGATCCTACTATTCATTCGATGAGGTATATGCGGCATATGGAAGTACTGAGGGGCATCAGAGGAAGTCATTGCTTGATGCTTCTTGCTATATTTAACAGACATAACATCATTATGGTTTAGGAAACTGGACAGCGGTTTGATTGGAATGTGGCCGAGTTGATTGAAAAGTTTATGAGGCAGTTCATAGTTCATATATCAAGGCCCAAGAACGTAATGAGTTTGACAGCGCTGAAGTAGAGAACCGGGGAGTCTTTGAGGAGTTTTTTAACAAGATTCAATGAAATGGCAGCATTGGTGGATCGACCAGACCCATCCATGGTTTTGATGGCAGCTGTATCTGGAATAGCCGATGGAACAGAGTTCAAGAATTCATTGACAAGGAACACACCTACGGACTTAGGTGAGTTTTACCATGAGGCATAAAGGTTTCCGCGACAAGAGGATGCAAATGCTGAGAGAGAGGAAAGAGAGGGAGTTGATGTATATGCAGTCAAAATTGGAGATCCGTTCGGAAAGGATTCAGGCAAGGATAAAGGGAAATGGAAAGAAGAAGAGAGTTGTGATGAGTCAAAGCGGCCGCGAAAGGAGTCGAGATTCACATCTTATTAAAAGCTTAGTGAGACTTTGGAACGAATCTACCTAGACATTAGGGGGCAGGTTCCCTACCAGAGGCCAATGAGGAGGGATCCGACCAACAAAGAGAGGAAATCAGACAAGAACTGTTTATTCCACGAGTTAATCTGCCACAATATGAATGACTGCAGACACTTGAGGGATGAGATAGAAGAGCATATCTAGAACGACATGCTATTACAATACGTGAGGAGACGAGCAACAACGTTGGAGCAAGAACGACCACCATCTGCATCAACTGGGGATGGCTCAGGATCGAGGCATCAGCTTGTCATCAACTGATGGAAATAATGAGGAATAAGTCGAAACTCCACACTAGCACAGTTAAGTCGCTTACACATGTACATGATCACGACCAGTCCTCAGGCATGCTCTGAGACGACTATCAACCGCATCAGTGTAGGTTTTTGCACTTTGAAGTCTCTGTTTTGCTTTTGTTTTCTATCTTTTGCATCTGGACTTGATTTAGTTGGACATTTTGGTTGTAAGACTCATTTTGAATGTAAATCTAGTATTTGTAATTCCATAACGGCTAAGTCACTTACACATGCACAGGATTGCGAACGGTCCTTAGGTATGCTCTGAGATGGTGATAAACCGCCATAACAAACAATTCAAAAACTCACTCGAATGTGAAGTCTGACATTAATGATACAAAGTCCCCCCCCGGGTGCACACAAGTCGCCTCGGTCGGCACCCGACCATTAACGATCACAATTTACCTCGAACGGCACCCGACTGCGAACGGTCAGAATTCGCCTCGAACGGCAGCCGACCTCGAATGGACACAATTCTCCATGAATGGCACACGGCCTCGAATGGTCAAAATTGGCCTCGAACGGCATCTGACCTTGAACGATCACAACTTGACATAAATGGCATTAGACCCCGAACGATCACATACCGCCCGCGAACGGCATACGATCGCGAACGATCACTATTCACAGTCAGGTAAGATTATCAATCTCTTTAAAGGTCATTAATAGTATATGAACATCCAGCTTATCGAACTACAAAACACACCTTCCTATTGCAAGACATGTTTTGGGGGGCAAGTGTTATCCCGCCTTTTAGCAAGGCCATCATACCAAAGAATTGACTGAAAACTGTTTGCGCCAAAATTGGTCACAAATACCCGATAGTCGTTAATTCACAATCACAGATTACAAATGAGTAATAAGTATGAAAATCACTCAGAAAATTCAAAGGAAAGCAGTAAACAACACAACATTTATAGTGGTTCGACGATCTGGCCAACGTCCACTCTGAAGTTTTTGACTTTATTGATTCACTTGATGATTTCAATCAATTACAGCAGGTTACCGTAGATCATAGCTCTGGAATTCCAGTACAACAATAATGGTGGAGTGTGAAAATAGAATCCAGCAGATTCTGGACGCTTCAGAGTTGAGAAGATCCACTTTTTGTAGGCTTTGGGGCACTACTTATAGGCGTAGGAGGCTGATATCGCGCTCAAACTTTAGGAGACTTGTTCTGGCACGTGAGGGGGACCCACACGATCGATCGCGTAAAGTTTTGACTCGATCCATGATCGATACAAACCAATTTCTTATCGACCAAGAATTCATCCAATCGAGCCGAAACTTGGCATGAACCTTCTTCAGCTTGCGTGTAAGCTTCTGTGAAAATTTCGTAGCATTTGGGCTTGTGGTTTGTGAGATATGATCGATGCAAGATTGTGATTTTCGTATGCTGCTGATTTTGAATCCATTGCTTTGTATCCATCCCTTCGAACCAACCTGGACACGTGAGTGTGTGGCAACATGGCGCAAGATTCTTGGATCGCTCCACCTTTTGTGCCGCGTTGATCAATTCGTTCCGAGGCTTTCGCCTTGTTTGCATCGATACGTTCGCATCTATGGCTCGTGTTCTGCTTCGTGTCGATGAAGCTCTGTTCGCAGCGATGAATGTATCGATATTTGGGGTGCCATTTCGTATCGATCACTAAAGGGAGTATTGCTCGTATCGATTGCCTTTGACTTTGCTTGTATCTATCAGCTGATCGATACGAAATGAAGGCTCCTATTGATCGACATGAACAGATGACCATGGTCGATTCGAACACGGGGATATGAACATTCTAATCGATGCGAACCTGATGGATTCGAACAGAGCGAGGCGTAGTCATTCTGATGGGTACGATCCCGATGGATTCGAATAAGCCATCACCTTGACTCTTTAATGGATATGAACAGTATATTTTCTTCAACTTGTATCAATCATATCTCATTCATACGAACTCCGATTAACCTGAAATTTGAAATGTTGGCTTTCATGGCTTGGCTTGCCATGTCTCGTCAATTGTGGCCCGACCGGACTCGGACAAAATTCGTCGATATCCATAGTGAACCTACAATGCATAATCGATGTTCGTGCCTAGTAATCACTGGTTCCAGTTAATTTTTGGGTATCCCAGCTTTGCCAAAAGGCGGGATAAAAAAAACAAAAGACGGTTCGTCCTGAAGATTGGATAAACATAGGTTAACTATGGATACTGGTAAATTTTTCTTGAGTCTGGATCGAGCGATAATCGATATGATATGACAAACAAAGCTATGGGAGCCAATGTTCCAAATTTCAAGTCAATCGGAGTTCGTAGGCTCGTGGAATTAGTCGATCAAAACTAAGGAAGACACCTACAAATTCGTATCCATCTAGGCATATAAGTGGTTCGTGTCCACGGGAAGAGGCAACCTCATCCGTAACCATATATTCGTAGCCCTATCATTCGTGTCTGTCCACTTCGTAACCATGGCCAAGCAACGACCTCATCTGTATCCATGGAGGAAGCACTGAGTTCATATCCACCAAGTTATCAACCATCCACTTTGTATCCACCTCATTGGAATCCATCAGATGAAAGTACCCAAACTGGTATCGATTAGTCACTCGATCAATACAATGGAAGAAGCCAACCCACAAGCGATATGAAGGCACATCACCAGATCATCATTACAAGATGGGGTGATTGCAACCGATATGAAAGGTGGCTGGACGTAATCGATACCAAGCATCCATCGATAACCGATATGAATTGGGATGTGATGGATGGTGAACGAAATCAAAGCAATGGATACAAACAAGGCCTACAAGGAAGGAAGATTCGGTCACTCGACATAAAAAGTGGATTGATCTTAGAAGATAGCATTATGTCACCTAGCAAGAATGTGCCCAGAAACTATACGAACACGTATCGATATGAAGTCGACAACACATTGAAAATCCAAATTTGCATCGATCATAACTCGAGATCTACATGCCCAAATGCCACCAAATTTTCACAGGGGCTTGCCTATAACCTCAAGAATGTACCTGATCAATTTCAGCCAAAAAGGATCAATTCTTGATCAATATGAATTCCATCGTATAGCTCTGATATCGGGTCAAAATAACCTAAACTCGATACCGTGGGCCCACCCACATGAGAGAAGAAGTCATCCGAGATCTGGGCGAGATATTTGCTACCCATGCCTATAAATTATGACCCTAGACCTACAAAAAATGGATCTTTTGGCTCTTCTACGCCGATACTCTACCAGAATCATTGTTGTAACTCGATTGTACTATTGTAAACCTTTGTAACCGGCGAGTTATAATCAATAAAACAACTCTTCAAAATGGACGTAGGCTACAATGCCAAACCACTATAAATCTTGTGTTTCTACCACTTTCCTTTTAAATTTTGTGTATTCTTCATATTTATATTCTCTACATACTTGCTATCTGTGATCTGTGATTATGAACATGTGTTTTCATCAGTAATTGGGTGTTTGCGACTAATTTTGGCGCAGACATATATATATATATATATATATATATATATATATAGACACACACACAATCAATAATATACATCTTATCCCAAGGATGGAGCATCTTGTAGGAAAAAACATAAAAATACGATATGTAATACGAGATCTGTATCATTTCTTAATATTAACAAGCACAATCAATATAATGTGAAAGTGAGCTCCATATGCGGAGCATACATCGTCGGTACCTACTAAACACTTAGCAACAAATGAGAACAAGTATATGGAATGTAAAATCACTATATGACACAGACTAATATAACCACATATGCAACCAAAGAAACCATCATGCATCCTTACTTAATTTTGTTTACAATTACTCATAAACAAAGTTAACTAATCATTGCGCACAATCATACCAAAGCCCATAAGATATTCGTAGACACTATCCGTATATAGTATTAAATCTAATTGCTCTCTCGATCATACAATTTCACTTCTTAACTGGTATCGCTCACTTGACTTTACTAGTGCGGACTTCGATCATGTTCCTTGATTAGAAACCATCATTCTCTTTGCATAGCCATATAATATGATAGAGAATTCTAGAATAAATCCAAAATTCATGTCCAGTATTCGCCGTTAAGAATCGAGTAAAAAATCTTAACTCCGACCGGTGTAAATCACCTTGAAATCATGTACTTGAATCTGGATCAAACAGTTACGCGAATAAAATGGTCTTTGTACAAATTACGTATTTATTTCAATTGGTTTCTAACTGTATTCCATTTATTCACATTCATTTCATTCTCGTTCATTTCATTCTCAGTATATTTCTTTTAATACTAATATCACTTAGGAACCATTCCATAAAATCATTACTTGTGTTTATTATAAACATTTTATACAACACGGCTTATTTTTATTATCACTTCCAAGCTTAAGCTCATACTCATTTTAAATCACAATCGATTTCATTTAACTTTACTTAATTTGAATTTCATTTCATAGCTCAATTTGAAAATTTCTTTTGATAACCATTTTTTTAATTTGGTCCCATCTTCTCAACTTTATAAGTTATATAAACTTATCTACTTATTATTTCATAAATCTTTACTTAACTTCATCCACATTCTATAATTACAACTCATGGTTATATAGTCACTTTACAACTTAAGTCTATATTCATTTCATACTATTATACATCCCAAGTTTATAAAATTTCTAATTTGCCTTACTTAACCAAAATATTCAACAAATTTAAAATTTGTTTTAACTTGCTATTTTTCAACTTATAAGTCACAAAAGCTTATTTTCTTATATTTTCACAAAACACTTGAATCAAAATTTTCAAAACATATTGAAATCCTAATATATATATATATATATATATACATAACTCTTTTGTATATCAAATCATAATTTTGAAACCCAATATTAACTATGTTCTTTCATAGAAAATTCATACTAACTCCATAATAACTTGGAAAATTATGAAGCTTGAAACCCACGTCTAAAATAATATTTTCAATCATAAAAAAAATCAAATTTTTTGGCTGACATTTTATTGGGTTTCCAATCTAAACTTATCATAAAATCTGTATAAACAATATAAATAATCCACAAGCATATATATATATATATATATATCCATTCAAACAAATATAACATGGCATACTATTTGAAAAATTAATTCGGGTCAAACCTTGAAACTAAAATCCTTATGAAAAATGTGATGTAAGATAATTATTCACCTTGGCTTGGTGTTAAGAAGGTTGAGATTTTACCTATGATTTATTTCTTTAAGCTTTCTACTTGTTTCCAGCTTATCTTTTTTTGATTCTCTTTAATGGTGGCCAGCCGAGCGTACGATAGTTTTGGTTTTGTTCGTAAATGTTGAAATGAATGCTAAATGAAGGATAGAAGGGTTTAGGGTATAAGAACAAAGACTATTCCTATTTTTCCCTTACCATATTCCTCCTACCTATTTATTATTAATTCTCTTTTGCTTATAAATTTATTATGGCATGGCCAATTTTAATTAACTAATCTTAATCCCTTAACCTTCTACATTATTTCATTTAATCTATCTAATTAAATCTTCTAAATAATGTTGATAAAAATTATGGTCATTACAGACTCCTCGACTTAAATAATTTCATCCTCATAATTGAGACAAGGTACTTACAACAATTAAACATAAAGGTAAAACATAGTATGAAACAAATCAAGATAAGTATCTCTGATCCTGCTCTTAGTTTTCCAAGTACGATCTCTCTCGTCGTCACTCCACTGGACTTTGACTAATCTAACTGTCTTATTTCTTAGTCTCTTCTCATCTCTCGCAACTATACGATCTGGTTTTTTAACAATAGCCAAGTTTAGTTCCACTATTAGATCATCTGATACAGCCGGTGTAGTAGTAGTCTGTGGATCCGAAATACACCTTCTTGGTGAGAAATATGAAAAACATTGTGGACTCCTGCCAAATTTTTCAGTAACTCTACCCTATATGTGATTTTCCTGACCATTCCTATAATAGAAAACAGACCAACAAATTTCGATGCCAATTTTCCTGATTTTCCGAATCAGATTACACCTTTCATCGTTGATATCTTGACGAAGACAGGATCACCGACTGAGAACTCTAAGTCTTTCCATTTTTTATCAACACGACTCTTCTGCCTAGACTGAGTTTCCTTTATCCTAGCTTGAATTAACTTAATCTTTTCTTCAGCTTCTTTAACGAATTCCAAACCAAGAATTAATCTATTCCCAGTCTCTAACAACAAATAGAAGATTTATAGCCTTCCATATAAAGCGTCAAATGGTGTTATCTCTATACTAGTCTGATAACTATTATTTTACAGAAACTCGACTAAGTGTAGATGGTCTTCCTATGATCATCCAAAAATCTAGCACACGAGCTCTTAACAAATCCTGTACAACTTTGTTAACTCTTTCTGTTTGCCCCTCTATCTGGGGATGGTAAGTGGTACTCATCTTGAGCTTGGTACCTAAAGTCTGTTGTAGGCTCTTTCATAAGTCACTAGTAAATAAGGAGTCTCCATCAACTACTATAGTACTAGGAATTACATGCCGTCTAACTATGTTCTTCATAAATAATTTAGTTAAAACAGATGTCGTCCTGGTTGACTTAACTGGAATGAATGGGAACTTTCCATCCAGTCTAACTATGTTCTTCGGAAATAATTTAGCTAAAACAGGTGTCGTACTGGTTGACTTAACTGGAATGAAATGGGCACTCTTGGTCAACATATCCACAATGACCCATGTACTTTCATTTCCTCGAATTCATTTGGCATCCCATTTATAAGGTCCATTGAGATAGAATCTCATTTCCAGTCTAGAACATCTAAAGGCTGAAGTAACCCACTCAGATTATGATGCTCATCTTTTACCTGTTGACGTTTCAAACACTGCCTCACCCATATGCTTACATTTTTCTTCATACCTTCCAAGAAGAAACTCCATTTCATATGCTGATACATTTTAGTTCCTCCTAGATAAACAGCGAACTTCGAACGATGGCATTCTCCAAGAACTTCCTTCCTAGCGTTTCCCACATTAGAAACACATAGTCTTCCTTAACTACCCATTTTGGTCAACACTAAAATCTTTCAAGTCATCACTCTCTGTTTTATCCCTTAAATTTTTGATCTATTTGGCTAATAATGGATCCTCTCCTTGCTTAGAAGCAATCCTTTCGATCATCACCCATCGAACTTCTAAACACGACAACATAGCAGTTTCTTTACAAGAACTAGCCTCAGATCTCCATTATATCCTACATGTAGTCAATGCTTCTAAATCTTTCCACTCAGCTATCATTGCTAATACCGCATTCTGATGCTTCTTGCTAAGTGCATTCACAACCATATTGCCTTTTCCTGGTGTGCACTCAATTCCAATGTCATAAGCGGCTAAAAACTCTAACTACCTCTATTGTCTCATATTCGACTCCTTCTGAGATAATAAATATCTCAGCAACTTATGATCCATATATAACTCGAATCTCTCTCGTAATAGGTAATGTCTCCACACCTTTAATGCGAAACTTGCCGCAACTAATTGTAAATCATGAGTTGGATGTCTAACCTCATGCGGTCTGAGCTGTTGATAAGCACATGAAATTACTTTACCTCATTGCATCAATATAGCTCCTAACCCTGTTCCACATGCATCCGTATATACCACAAAGTCCTGGCTCCCCTATGAAAGAACTAAAATGGGTGGATTAGTCAATAAATACTTCAGTTTCTAGAATGCCTTCTCACACTTATTAGTCCAGATAAACTTCACATCTTTTCAAATTAGCTTAGTCATCGGTGCTACTATCTACGAAATATCCTTAATGAACCCTCGATAATAACCAGCTAATCCAAGAAAATTCTTTATCTCGGTCACTTTCTCGGTTCTCCTCCAACTATTTGCTGCCTCGATTTTAGCCAGATCTGCTGACAAACCATTTTCTAAGACTACATGACCAAGAAACTTCACTTCCTTCTTCCAAAAGTGACATTTTGAAAAAATTTCCTTTAAATGATGCTGCCTTAGCATCTCGACAACTGCTCTAAGATGAACATCATGCCCTCTTTCATCTTTAGAGTACACCAAAATGTCATCTATGAATACTAATAAGAAACAATCCAAATGTTCTCGGAAGATTCTGTTCATCAAATCTACGAAAAATGTTGGCGCATTGGTTAGTCTGAATGGCATCACTAACCATTTATATGATTTATATCTTGTCCTAAATGCCATTAAAAGGAATACTATCCTCTGCTACTCTAAGCTGATGGAACCCCGTTGTCAAATACAACTGAGAAAATACTTTGGCTCTACTCAATTGGTCAAACAAATCGTCAATTCTAGATAATAGATATCGATTTTTTATCGTCTTCTCGTTCAACTAATGATAATCGATATACAACCTTAACAATCTATTTGGTTTCTTTACAAACATTACAGCTGTAACTACTCGTAGATTTGAATAATTTTTTTTAAAGAAATATTAATTCTGATTGTTGAATAGAATTTGGTTAGTGTGCACGTATTAGTGCATATATTTACATCCATATTTTATCTCTTTTTATTTAAATAATCATCATATTTGGGCATTTTAACATGTTTAAAACCAAAATTCAATTATTTCCAAACCATCATATTTTCATCATCATTCAAGGGAAAAACGGTCATTTTTGTGCATGTGTCAATGTAAGAATTTTTACTTGGACATTTTTTGATTTTTTTTTATAGGAATTTGGATGCATATGGAAGAGGCTTATATGAATATACATGCATTCACAAGGAAATACAAAGGAATGAAGAGGAAATAATTCAAGTTCAAGATCATGGAGGACCCCACCCACTTACCTAACTTCCAATTAGAAGCTAAGCACATGCTAAAAGGACTTAAAGCTTCATGTACATATTAAGTGGGGGATTAGTGAATGTTAATGATTACTTGGAGGCTACACCACCTCAATGGTATTTTGGGAAGCTCCCTAAAAAGAGAATTAGGGTTTTATGCATGTATAAATAGCCCTCTTATGTACATGAAGATTATCTTCTACTCTTTCATTTAATTAGGAAATTAAGAAATCAAGTGTAAGCTCAATGTTCTATGAAATAAAAATGGCTTTCAAGCCTCTTTCTTCTCTCTTTTCTACATGTTTTTCTTTATTTTATTGTTAATGTTTATTTTTATGCTCTCTTTCTCTTTATGCTCATAGCTTAGATTTACATTTATTCAAGTAGTTAGTAGCTAATCTCTTTGCTTTCTTTGCTTATTTTCTATTCTCTTTTCTTTTTAATGTTGAAACTTACATGTGTTGCTTTAATGCCATAAATGAGTAGCTAAACTCCTTCAATTTAGGGGTGATGAAGCTCTCTAACTTTATGTAATATCAACATTTTATGATTTATGATCTCTGTTGGTCTATGCTTCATGAAGTAAGTTTTGATGCAAGTTTATACAAGTGGGTTTGATAGCTTATATTGTTTATGCAAATGAGCTATTCTTATTCAACATAAACACAATTTGCATCATCATTTGCTAATCCATTTTTGATTTTGAAATGAAAGTAAAAATGAAATTTGATGATCTATGTTACTAATTACAATAGTAAATAGATCATACTTAAATTAGCTTTTGCTTTGGCTTCATTTTCATTAGAATAGATAAGTGGTTTATGTGTTGTATTATAGTTTGATGGTTTGAGTTATGTTAATTAATAACATAAACAAACCATACTTATGATAAATACAACAATATTTCACTTAATGTCAAAATTAGAGATCATAAATTATTGTTTGTTGATTTACAAAAATATGGGAGTGGATTTATCCCTAAATTGTTCTCTAGTTCAATAGTTCTTAAATCAAACTTTAACTCTAGCTTTAGTTTCATTTTATTTCTAGTTAACAACTTCTCCTCCATTTGGTCTAATTTGATTGAATAGATTTTTAAACTCTAACAATTCCCTGCGGATCGACCCGTATTCGCCGCGTGCTACATTCATACACCGTGCGCTTGCGGTTATTTTTAAATTTAAATCCGTTCGACGGTTTTCTAAACCGATAGAATTTCCGTCGACGAACAGAATAAAAATTTGATATTTATTTATGTGATATATTAATATGAACTGGAACAAATTATTAAATAACAAATTCTGATAAGTTATATAAAGATGATAACATAGGTTTGAATGTAATTGAATGCATAGTTAATGACATGAATTGGATAATAAAGGAAACTTTAAGCGATGAAAAATGCATTTTTATTTAAGGAAAATAAAATGCGTGATTTAAATGGTAACATATGATAAAGGAAAACAAATTAATATTGCATAAATTGATATTACATCTTTTAATTAAGATAAAGTGTAACGATCCGTAACTTTTAACAACTTTAAAATGACATTATTTTGCATTTAAATAAAAGTAAATTTAAAATAAAAAAATTTGAATTATGATGTTGAATGTTTTGTTTGACCAAATTTGATAGAATGAATTTTTTTGTGAAATTTCAAATTTTGGTCAGACTTAGTCAAAGTTTGACTCTTGGTTGGAAAATTTAAATTTTAAATTTTAAATTCTATTCCTTTTACATGATACTAGACTGAATACTAATCTCCTCTCCACTTTTCATTTCATCAAATCAAATTCCCGTTTCCTTAAAAATATAAATTACTGTAAAAACTGACTTAAATTTATAGTGTTAGTTGTGTAGATTTGGCTAAATCTTATTGGATTTGTTTGTTCTAATGGGATCCCAAGTAAACCAAGAGACTCTAGTAATCCTAAGAGTCATGTGACCATTCCTTTTCCCACTTATTAACCTTTTATTTCCTATCTGACTAAAATCAAGTATGTGAAGAAATATTTTCATTTGAGAAACTTTTGGCGTACTCTTCCTTCTTCTTTCTCAAATCTACATAACTCAAAATCCCAAAACTCTAAAATTCCCAAATCAAATTCCATCCTTTCTCTTGCAAAACCCTTCCAACTCTCTCCTATTGCCACCGCCCTCCACCACCATACAAGGCCACCTCCTTCCCAACTCCTCTTGGCCACCATCCACCACTCTAAGGTCGAAAACCCCATCCTCCTCCCAAGGCCATAGCCGAAGCCACCCACAACCAAACTCCATCAATTCGACCCAAGCGTCCACCCTAACCTAGCCGCGTCCAATCCCCTTCCCTTTCCTACCTTGGCCACACCCAAACCCAACTCAAAACTACAAGGTTGATCCCCATATAACCTCTCCACTTCCTCCTCTTTTTTTTAATTTTTTTTTATATATATTTTGTGATCTATCGAATTCAAGTTGTGATTTGCTTTGGATTTGTTGTTTGGAATTGTTAGAGCTTGTTGAGATTGTGATTTGATTCATCGCTTTCGTGTTGTCAAAATAACCTTGAAAGGTAAGCCATTCACTCACGATGGATAATCTTATGTTAAGTTAATAAACATCACTTGATATGTCATTTGGAATGTTGTAATAGTTAGGATTTTGTAATTTTTCGTATACGATTTTGACATGTTAAATATTCATTTATGTTCATTTATGATTTGTGATAATTATTGATGGTAGGCATGTTATGTTAGAATATGCCACGAATACGCCACACATGCTGTATTGAATTTTTGCTATGCATCATGGTCATACATGTTATGCCAAAATATATCACTTATGTGCTATGTGAAAAAAAAATTGTTATGAAATAAAAAAGAAAATAAAAAAAGAAAAGTGTTATGTTGATTTAAATTTTGCCGCACATGTCATATTAAAATATGTTACCATTGTGTTATGTGAATAAAATACGTGTTATAAAAAAAGGGAAAAATAAAATGAAAAGAAAAGGAAAAGAAAAATGATACGCATTTAACTTTATAACATAAGTGTTATATTAGAAATGATTACATATTATGTTATGATAAGAGAATTTTATGTCATATATTATATCAAATATGAATATGTGCTATGTTATGTAATAAGCTATGTAAGTCATATGCGATGTTATGCAATAAGTTATGTAAGTCATATGCTATTTATGTAATAAGTTATGTAAGTCATATGCTATGTTATGTTATATGTTATGTAAGTCCTATGCTATGTTATGCAATAAGTTATGCAAGTCATATGCAATGTTATGTAATAAGTTATGTAAGTCATATGCTATGTTATAAAATTTGTTATGTAAGTTTTGTGCTATGTTATGTAATTTATTATGCATGTTATGTGTCATTTTATTTGTCTACGTATATCATGCTTTAAGTTCCCTTAGTTTTAGGAAATTACTTATATGAGTTGAAATGATACATACCCGAGTGATCTTACAGATTAGGAAAAAGCGTTATGGGTTAAAATGGTAAACCTAACCGATTTTATTTATTTTGAAAATTTGGGATTACGGGTTCAAATGATATATACCTGTAAATTTTAAATTATTGCGGATTGAAATGATAAATATCAGTAGCACTTAACTATAAGATAGAACTGCATGCTGACACCGTTGATCTATTTTCAAGTGATTTCTGAAATTTGGAGATATGCATTTAATAAAAAAATGATTTTAAAATTTAATATAAAGATTGTTAATTTAATATATATACAAATTTAGATTTTAAATTATATGTTTTAAGAGTTTCAAAATTACAAGTTAAGTTTTAAAATGTAAATTTTAAGATTTTACTTATAACTATATTTTAAAATATATAATATAAAATTTAATTTAAAAAGAAAAAGAAAAAAGGAAACAAATATATGTATATATATTATGTTTTAAAATGTTTAAATAAAATTTAAATTTATATAATAAATTAGATTTTGCAGTAACTTTAATAAATGAGATTTGGAATGGTAATTTGGAATTAATTTATAATTTAAATTGTTTTAAGAATTGAATTCAAATAAGAATTGATTTGAAACTTATTGATTTTGAGAATTTAAAGATACGATTTATAATTTGGTTTGATTTAAAAGTGATTAAGTGAATGTTTTCAAAATTAAATAAAACTGAAGTTAGATATTTAATTTTTGATTTTAATTTGTAATTTAAGATTTTATTAAAGTAATTTTATAAAATGATAAGTGTGTGAAATAAGCGTTTAATTATTAAAGAGACCGGGATCAGATTTTGACATTTTCTCTACCAATACCGAAAACCATTTAACAACTGTGCACGTGGCGGAGAATCCAGAATGAAGTAGGATGGTTTAGCAAACACTACAGGAATGAAGTAAGAGAATGATGATGGATAACCTTGACTTTTGGGTCATAATTAAAATGGCTAAAATAGGAGCTATATCGGGCCTTGTGCGGTCGCTCCCCCTATCGAGCACATTTCTTTGATACCATATTTATTACTTTGTGATTGATTTGGTGGCCAACCTTTGACTTGATTATGGGAGCGTGTTCCGAGGTGGGCGGTAGTAGCGCTATGCGTTACCACCAGTTTGGGAGTGCAAGTAGTATCCTACCCTAGGCATTTCCTCACTGCCTTGTCATATTTATCCTGATCGTGCCCACTTGAGTTTGGTTTGTGTTGCACCTATGGATTGCTTATTAATAGCCCACAAGTTTACGGTGGAGTTTAAAGTACCGTGTTGACTACAACATTTATATAAAATGTGTTAATGGGGATATGTGCAACGCCTTAACGCTACTTTAATAGTTTATTTTACTGTAGACATTATCTATGTAGCGTACTTTATTATGTATGTAGATAGTTCCACGGATACTTAAAGGATGGAAATCCCAAACATCCTTCAAGTTATATTGCAATTTGAACATTTCACTTCTATTGTTCATAAGAATGTTAATCCTGACTCAAGTGTTTTGTGATTTGCTTTATGCTCGGGTCAGCTTGAGTATCACAGCATTCGAGACTCACCTTTGGAGCTTGGAGACTAGCTGCGGATTTATCTTTATCTATTCAGCTTTCAGTCATCTTGTTATTTCAGTTATTTGCAGTTATTTGTGTTCGGACTTTGTCAGTTGCTTATGTATTAGCAGACTTCTATGTATTTAGGATCTCTGTTGTATCTTCTTTAGACTCTGATGTTGTAGTAGCTTCATAAACTACTATCTATCTATTCCGCTGCGTATTGTTGTATTACTCTGCGTCTGTGATTCTGTGATTGATTTACTTACTGTATATGCTAAATTTTTCCAAATATAAAAAACAATCTACTATTTTGTGCAATTCAAGTCTGACATGTGTGATTTATTGTTGATTTGAATGGTCCAAAATAGCGGATCGTTACAACAGCTACTTCCCAAGTCGAACTTCTTGGTCTGATAAAGTTCTTATCTTCTAAATCCACCAACTGCACCTTTAGCTCCTTCATCCCCATAGGTGTCCTTTTACTTGGTGGTCTACTCACCTGTTCTACTGTTGGTATTATATCTATCCAAAACTCAATAGCTCGTTTTAGCGGTAGTCCTA
This sequence comes from Allium cepa, assembly GCA_030765085.1. Taxonomy (NCBI): domain Eukaryota; kingdom Viridiplantae; phylum Streptophyta; class Magnoliopsida; order Asparagales; family Amaryllidaceae; genus Allium; species Allium cepa. The sequence continues at coordinate 11,552,976 of CM060941.1, forward strand.
TCAAGGGCTCAAATACATCTACGAATTATCTAACAACGAAAACTTGATTTAACTCATCTTCTTCCTCTATAACACCCAACAAATCATATACTTCAAAACGAGGGTTTTATATGGAGTATATAATTCAATCACTACAACTAGGGTACCTAAGTGACATTTTCCTATCATGGAAAAATATCCTTGCATAATACTTACTTAACCAACCCTTACTCAAAATAATTCCAAACCCTACGAAATCAAATACATGCAAACTGCAAGCAAATATATGTCCTAACAATTCAAACTCTAAGTGGTCACATCCCATCGACACAACTTTTCCTTTCTCCACTGTTGTTGGTCTTGAGGTAGCTGGTTCCAGTGCAAACAGTTTGCCCTTTCCATCCTTTGTTGGTTCCTTGCACTAGTTCTTATAATGTCCAATCTAATCATAATTGTAGCATTTGATATTCTTCTTCCCGATCACCTTCTTTCTATCCCTCGAGCGGCATTCATTAGCGAAATGCCTTTTTTTATCAAACTTGTAGGAGATAGCTTCTGTCTTTCCTTTCTTTGCATCTATATTCTTCTGAGCTCCCTTATGGAAAAACTTCCTCTTCAGGTTCTGCCCACCTCGAGTTTCCACTACTTTACTATTAAAGAAAGCAAGCATCTCCTCATTGCTCTCAGCCATCTTAATAACTACATCTTATGAATCCCTAATATGTGGTAAAGTTTCTTTAGCGAGCTCAGGTTTCAATCCGCGAATGAACTTCTCGTTCTTTTTTATAACGGTATCCACTATAGCATACCCATATCTCGATAGCTCCTAAAATTTGGTAGCATACTCCATCACTGTCATATCTCCCTACACCAACTCAGTAAACTTCTTGAGCAGAGTCGACTTGGTAATCTTTGACATGAATCTTTCCTCAAACCTCCTTCTGAATTCTGCACAAATCATGATCTCTTCATTAACTTCTACAGTAACACTGTTTCACCCGTATAATGATGCTCTTTGTAACTACCTAGAAGCGTGTCCCCTCTCCTTCTCATTGTTAACCCTTAAATCATCAAAAATCCTTTCTAAGTGAAGCTACCAATTCTCTACTTCAATTGCGTCCACGGTCCCCATAAACGGCTTCCCTCCAAGATTGGCATAACCTCTTCTTAATACTGCATATTTATTGACCCTCAGTGCTTCTTGATTTTCTCTAACTAATCCTATGGCAGCTTAAGATTGCATCATTTTTATGAAGAAATGATACATATCTCCCATATCAACTTGCGGTGCTCCAGCACCCAAATTAGCATTTTATGCCCGACCTAGATTCCTTCCAATGTTTGGTGTGGCATTCCCATTAGTGGTGGTGCCTCTACCATGGTTAACTCTTTAATTCCTAGTATCCACATCTTACTTCCTTAAAATTTACATTCGAGTCATTGTAAGATGAAGAAGAATTGCCTAAGAAAGATGAAGAATAGAGATAAACCGTATAATTATATATAACAAATATAAGTACGTTACTATAGCGTTATCCCATACCCCGGTCTTTTCTCTAATTCCTTACGATTATTTTTTCAAAATCATTTTAAGTTTGAAATTTCTTATAAGTTTTCATAGTACCAAGTTGTAACATCCCCAACCTTGAGGCCCAAAGCTAAGCGCTGCAAATCTTGTAATCATCTATAATATTAACTTACGATGATAAAATACGGTAATGTTAATATTATCCATAATATTAGAAGCATATAAATATGAAATAAAATCAACATAGATTTAAAAAAAACAAGTAAATAGGCACAAGGAAGAAGTTGCAAAAAAATTTAGTCTCAGGGACAATAAGTTTGCTTTTTAGTCTGAAGGACACTTTTTAGTGTAAACTGAAAATGATAAGTACAACTATCATTCTGTGAATTACACTAAAAAGTGTCCTTCAGCCTAAAGAACAAATTTCTTGTCCCTGAAACTAAATTTTTCTCTAACTTTTTCCTTAAGCCAAAAAACCCTTAAAAAAATTCGGATTACATTTCAATCCATATTTCATATTTAGTTACATAATCCTAAAATGATTTCCAAGTTTTGATCAAATATAATTATTACAAATCATAACAAGATCTGCATATAAATATGCCCCTTTGAATGATCAGAGTACTAGATAGACATAGCAGTCATAAATACATTACATCGGAAATAATACTAGCTCCCATCATAGTTAGCTTTGCCTCCTGCACGTCTTCGGAAGCTTATTCTTCCAACCTACAATACTTGAATAGACTTTAACTCTCAATCTACTTAAATTAGATTTAAGCACCCGAGAGTTTAAGGAGAAAACATAAACTTCAAGTCAGACAGAAAGCCTGGTGTGAATAATACTATTGCATCTTAATTTACTAACATTAACTGAGACCACACCACTTAGCGGAATGGTTTCCCCTCACTAATGTCATCTTAAAAGCATTTCTTTTGCAAATAAAAAACCTGCAATTAAAACGATTATAATCATTATAACAGTAACATATATGTACATAAATATAGTAATCAACAGACTATTTGCCCAAATAATATAGTTTTATCAGGCCGACTATTAACCACCGGTTGACTCGGGCCTACCGGACATAACCAATTATCCAACTTCTATTAGATATAATACTGGACAATCTATAATTAACTTACTTTTTCAAGGGTCAACTGAACCCGGTGATTTTGCGGGCTCACCAATAACCTACCTCTACTTTGTGTATTCATTTCTCTGTGTAACATGATTTTAGTCTTACTTGTGAGATAACCCTACACATTGTAATTTTGGTCTTATATTAGCTAGGGGCAACTAGCTAAAGTATAGGGCACGACCCTACACCAGTCTCATCTAGTCTTTTAATATCTGAGTCAGACTTACGGTTTACTTCCCCATCCAATTTTTCCTTGAAAACATTTCTTTCAAAATGATTTAACCCCTTTTCAAATCACACCTAAACAAGGAAAATATGCCATTTTCTTTACTCAAAATGGTAATTCCATGACATATGCTTTACACAAAACAATGTTAATGAAATGTAAATCAAGGGGTTTTCTATCCCATCAAAACAAGTAAATACTCCTTTCTAACTTTGAAAACTTTAGGTGTTAAAGCCAAAGAAAAATTATCAAAACCCTAGTTTAAAACCTTAAACAATCCTTTTCGAATTTATTGAAAGTAACCCTTTCAAATAACTTACTACTTTAACCATTAAAACATTAGGCCAAAAGCCAAAACAAACCTTTCGAATGTTTTGAACATAGACCTTTCGAAATCATCACTTACACATTAGACATCCTCTTTCGAAACTATTAAAGTTTTCTTTTGAAAGATTTGGAGATCTTCCTTTCAAAACACTTAAAACAAAAAAATTAGTACACTAAAGTATACCTTCCGAAAATATTGCGGGCTCCCCCTTCAAAACGCTTACATACTATTTGAAAGCATTGGGTTCATGTAAAGATTTATGAAAACGTTTGATTTGAAACCATTTAAAACTATTCCTTTCAAACCATTGGGTTCATCGTTTAATATCACTAAAGGGTCATAAGGAATTGAGGTGAAAGTAATTACTTCTGAAAGCTTTAATGCCAACTAAAAGAAAGACGATAGTTTCGAAACCTTTCCTTTCGAAGCGATTACCTTCGAAACCCTTTAAAACAGCTATACAACCCTTTCGAAAGCTTTAAGAAGGTGGCTTCCAAGTAGAAAGGTGAAAGAACCCTTTTGAATACGTTTTTTAAGGCTATAAGGAAAAGTGGATTTAACTAGTTCGAAGGTATGAATGTGGCAGCATGTGTTTTGAACAGGCTCAAAGCGACTATCCTTTTGAAAGCTTCTCTTTAAAGCATAAGTAAGCGGCAACTCTTACGAAAGCAAAGGCAAGTGGCAACTCATTCAAAAGCCTCTTTTTAAAGTTTGAAAGCAAAGGTGAGTTGATTGATTCGAAAGCTTACTGGAATGACTTCAACCCCTTCAAACATACCTTCGACATCAACATTCCTTCCGCCTTTCTCCAATACACTATTTATCAATCAATTGATTTAATGTATATTGGTTTCGAATAGGTCGAAAGGCTATCTAGGCATGGTGACGAAAGCTAGTTAAGGAAGTTACGAAGTTGTAATTTGAAACAATACTAGCTAATTCCCTTTTAAAGTAATTTCTTTTACCTAATTTGCCCCGTTTGTCAAAATATAATTGGTTTACCACTCTTTATCAAAATTCTTTTCAAAAAAGGTTACCGAATTCAAAATTTATAATTAATTCTTTTAATAAGTAAGCATTTTCTCCTTGGTAAAACATAAAGCATTTAAGTCACTTAACTTAAATAATTTTATGACCATAATAAAATTGGAAAATTCCCCTAAAATCACCATAATTCACTTTTATATGTTTTCTAACATATACAAGTCTAACATTCGAAATTAATATGTAATTACCTTAAACAATTTAAACCTAGTATTAACTAGTTTCTTTCATAATAAATCCACAATAACTAGTAAAATAATGAAGCTTGAAACCCACTTCTAAAATAATGTTTTCGACCATATATCAGAAATGCAAATCATGTGGATGTCATGTTATAGGTTTTCCAGTCTAAACATATCATAAAATCTATATGAAACACTATAAATCATCAACAAGCATATATATATATTCATTCAAACAAACATGACACGGCATATAATTTGGAAAATTAATTCAGATCTAACCTCAAAACCGAAATCCTTATGAAAAATGAGATGTAAGATACTTATTCACCTTGGCTTTGTGTTAAGAAGGTTGAGATTTGCCCATTGATTAATTTCTTCAACTTTTCTACTTGTCTCTTAGTTTATCTTCTTCTGATTCTTCTTAATGGTAGCTAGCTGAGTATTCTAGAATTTTGGTTTTGTTTGTAAATGTTGAAATGAATGAGAAATGAAGGACAGAAGGGTTTAGGGTATAAGAACAAAGACCATTCCTATTTTGCTTTTACCATATTCCTCCTACCTATTTATTGTTAATCCTCTTTCGCTTATATATTCATTAAGGCACGACCCCTTTCAATTAGTAAATCTCAATCTCTTAACCTTATACATTATTTCATTTATTTTATCTAATTAAATATCCTAAATAATGTTAGTCAAAATTAGGGTCATTACATGTTAACCAAAACATTTCATATCAAATCTTTTGATATCATGATAGTCTCTAAGATATTGATGTGCACATAAATGTGCATATTTTTACCAACATATTTAATCTATCTAAATTAAATAAATGATCATATTGGGTATTTTAACTTGTTTTAACCAAAAGCCATATTAATTCCAATTTTTCACATATCCATCTTCATATAGGGGCAAAACGGTCATTTGTGTGCATATATTTCTTTAAGAAAAATTAACTGGAAATTTATACATATTTGTGTAGGAATTTATCCTCAAATAGGAGTGAGTTCATGAAGACATATGCATGCACAAAATAATTACAGAGGAAAGAAGATGGAAATAATTCAAAGTGAAGAACATGGAGGAACCCACCTACCCACCTACGTTAATGTACAAATTAGAGGCTAATGCACATGCTTATGGAATTAATAGCTTCATGTACACTTAAATGATGATTAGTAGAAGCTAATGATTACTTGGCCTCCACACTTTCTCAAGGGTAGTTTGGTCATTCCCCATATTATGGATTAGGGTTTCATGCTTGTATAAATAACCCCTTATGTTTCATGTAACCTCTCTCTTAGCCTCACTTCCTCTTCATTAGTTTAGGCTCAAAATAAAAGAAAAGCTTCTCTTTCTTTTCATGGCCACTTAGCCATTTATCTTTATGTAATTTTTTTTATGCAACTTCAATACATGTTCTTTTATTTTTCATGCTTATTACTTTCATGTCGTAGTGTAGATTTTTTTTATGCAAGTAGAATAGTTTTTCTTTATCTTGCTTTCTTTTTCCTTTCTTTTTCTCTCATGTTGAAGCTACATTTGTTGTTTTAATGACAAATATGAGAGGCTAAACCCCTTCAATTTAGAGGGTAATGAAGCTCTCTAATTATGCAGCTTCAACTATTTGTTGATTCATGCTCTCTTTTTGTGCTTAATGATGATGATAAAAATGGTTTAATTGTTGTTTTTGCTTTGAATTTGATAGCCTATATTGTTGACATCAAATAGGCTATGCTTAAACAATCATTAACACAAATGCCTCTTCATCAGAATATGATTATGGCATAAGAAAGTGATTTGAAATTCAAATTTGATGGTCTATATTTCTAAACAATAGTTAATAGACCATACTTAAAATAGATTTCATTTTCATTTTCTTTGTCAAGTTTCATGAGAGTTGGTAAGTGCTTTAAGGGATGTGTTATAGTTTGATGGCTTATGTTGGCTAATCAATAGCACAAATATGTCATACTTATGATAAGCACATTAATTAAAGCACTAATGACCATAAAAGAGGGATCATGATTTCATATGTGTTGAACTACATGATCTAGAGAGTGGATTTATTCTCTAAATTGTCACTTAACTCTTATATTTGCTCTTTTTTTCTTTTAGTTAGTTAGTTAATTCTATAACTAAACTTTCCATCGACTTTGATTTAATTTGATTGAATAGAATTTTAAAATCATGAATTCCCTGTGGATCGACCCGTATTTGCCATTGTGCTACATTCCTACACCGTGCGCTTGCGGATATTTTTAATTTAAATTCGTTCGACGGTTTTCTAAACCGATAGAATTTCCGTCGACGAACAAGTTTTTGGCGTCGTTTCCGGGGAAGTTGTTTTGATTTTAATTTTCTATTCTTCGGATTAGTGTTGTTTGATTTTTGTGTGTTTTTGTTTTGTGTGTGTGCGTTTAAAAAAAAATTGTTGTGTGTTGTTTGATTTTTGTTCGTGTGTTGTTATTGTTTTTTGGTTGTTTCTTCATTTGCATTTCATAAAAAAAAAATTCATTTACAATTTGCATTCTCAGTTTACATTGTACAGTTTGCATTTTATATTTCTCTGTTTTTTCTGTCATTTACAACTTCATACCTTCTCTGCAGACTACAACTTCATACTCAATCACCTCCAACATTCCTTCCTGCAGTGTGCACATCTGTGCACTACAATCTCCTTCCATGTCATAACTGTCACTGACCCAAAACCAAGTACAACTTTTGAAACAATTCACTGTCTCACTGTTTGCCTTTGCCTTTCTTCTAACTACAGTCCCCACTTACATCCCCTACCCACTGCTTGCATCCCTAACCAACCTTCTCTGGCCACAATCTCCTTGTCATCCCTTTCTTACTGTTCTTCCTCCACCAAACTATCATCAGTGACCTTCAACAGTAGCTACAAACTTCTACTACCACTGTCTGAACAACCTTTCTAACCACTGCCCACACTTTTGTGCATTCCCCTACTCAACATCCCCTTCTCAAGCAAACAACATCCAGTGCAAGCCAACAGCCAACAAACCACACAACCACTTGCCGAAACTACTTCACACTCCATCAGTCCACCTCGCTTTAACCATATCAAATTCTCTGTACAAACATCTCAGCAACCACCAATCCACTTCCTCCTTCAACATTCCTATTACTTCACCATATACCACTCCCATCGCTACTTCAACACAATACCAAGCAACAGCCCCCATATCTACCTACCTGCAACACACAGAATACAACCATCCCTCTGTCACACTGCCAAACACTCATTTCAGACCATCAAACTGCAGTACCATCCATCTTTCACAAACATCACTGCCAACTTCCCTACGCTATCTTAATGCCTACATATCTCCACCATCCTCCCACTGCTACACAAAGCAACTATCACATACAATATTCCCACTGTTCAAACCATCAGTGCAAGCCCACATCTCCTTACCACAGAGTGCCTTCATCGCCATAGTGCCTTCATCTTCTAAACATCACAAACATCACCATCCCCTTCGTTATCATCATCCAGAACACCACCAAAACCATTCTCGTTCCACACTCCTCCTCTACATCATCAACCTCAACAATTCAACTACAGATCCGTAGCCAATCAAACGCCCAATTATCAAATCGCCTCCAACCGCCATCACGCAACCCTAACCTCCCAATCCAAAGTCGCAACCCAATCGTCAATCGCTCGACCATCTTCGAACTTCAATCACCACGCCAATTGACTTCACCCACTTGTAATCGAGTCGCCGCAACCCACCCTCTACAATTCCAATTTAGATTCCAACCGACAAATCCAAGTCAAACTTCAGCAATCAATCGTTGAACTCCAAACCCGAGTTAACCCAATAACGAATATTGCTTCTTCACTAAACACGAGGATGGGGTCGAACTCGAACAACGAGTAGTTGATTTTTGTAGTTTTAAAAATTATTTTGTTTTGAGGATTCGTTCATTTTGAACAGAGATGTGGTGGAAATTTTTTTTTGATAGCTGTAGCTTTTTTTTTGTTTTGAATGGTTATTTGAGTTAATGGGCCGGGTTGGGCAGCAGAGTTGGGTTTAAAAAGTTGTTCTTAGTTTTAGGATTTTCGGTGTATTGTTTTAGGTTGTGTGCATATTTTAATTTTGAGTCAAGGGTTCTTATACAAAAAAAATCCTTTAGGTTTTAAAAGTGTCAAAAAAGTCATTTCGGTTTTGCAAAATAATCATTTTTATTTTATTTTGGTTTAAAAACAAACAAATTGTTTTGATTTCCTATTTTTCTTAGTTTCTTCCTTGAAAAAAAAACTGTATATATATCTTGGTTTTTTTTATTTCAGGTTGCCAAAGCAGAATTTCAGAAGGAGCGGAAGTGCTGCTAAAATAAATTGCTGGCTTGCTTAAAAAAATATTGTTGCTTTCATCTCTACTTTTATTTGAATTGCATTATTGATCGCTTGCATTTGAAAAAAAATTCAAAAAAAAAATCCATTCGTAGTTGCATTGTTAATACACGTTTAATTTCTGTTTTGCATTTCATCTTAGAATTTTGATTAATAATAACAATAACACTAAATTGTAAATTGATAATTTGTCTTCTTTGAACAATTTAATTTCATGGTATCTAGGATACGGTAGAGTAATAACCATTTACAAATATTACTGTGATTCGTAAATATTATAGTGGTTGTTCCTCTGAAGGTACTTAAACCTTCGGCTGCATTGCTACGGTGATTCGTGGTGCACCGATAAATCCTGCCCGTTACCTAGCTGAGAACTATCTTGTTGATCTAAGACAGAGTGTGATTATACAATTTTGGGTTAACTTAGAATAAATCATTTGTAGCATTCATTTAGTTGCATTAGTTCATGCATATTTAAAAAAAAATTCAAAAATCCAAGACTAAAAAAAATTGTAAATATTTCTTAACTTAGTTTTTTTCCTTTTCCTTTGAAAATTTTCAAATCAAAATTCCAAAAATCCAAAAAAATTTGCTTAGTTTTTTTCAGAAAATAAAAAATCTAAAAAAAATAATATTTTCAAAAAAAACAAAACTAAACAAAAATCAATTTCCTTTTGAAAAAATAGATTTTATTTGTAAATATATTTTTTTCCCATAAAAAAAACCCAAAAACATTTTTGAAAATGTCCGAGTTTCCTCACTTATATAAATTTTACGATAGTTCTGAAAATCAATATAATCCATGTAGTTTCACTCCAATTTTGTATGGATTTTTTGACGACAACTATTGTAGTTCAAATTTTGAACAACAGAATTTTCAAAACGATGACCAACCCTCGACCCTTGAAAATATCATTTCATCTTTACTTGAACTCTCTACACAACAAAATCAAATTATAAATGATTTGTGTAATTCATATTTGTGTAATAACTCAAGTCAAGGATTTTAAAATTTGAATTCAATTCAAAATTCAAATCGTTTCGAGTATAGACCATGCCAATTCAATTTCGAACTTCAACATGTGTTTCAAAATCAAAATGAAAATGTGAACCAATTTGTAAATAATTTTGGCAATGGGAAGAAACTCGACCATGATACAATTGAAAACTTTGGTTATCAACAAATTCAAAGTGAAAATTTTCATACTAATAATCATGAATTTGACTTTGTTGAGCAAATGGAAAAAGACAACGGGGATTTATTACTTGAAAAATAAAAAACTTTTCGTGAAAATTAAAATCAAATCTCAACTTGCAAAGAATCAAATAGTAATCTACCGTTTATCGAAATTGACAATTCTTGTTCTCAATAAGTCCAAATCGAAAATTTTCAAGTTAATAATTACAAATTTGACTTTATTGAGCAAATGAATGAAATGTACGATGATCACACGAATTTTTTGTTTGATACATATATGAAACAACGTAATAAACAAAATCAAATTCCAACATGTGATGAGTCAAGTGGTAATCCATCTTTTACCACAATTGACGATTTTCAAACAACAACTTTTGAAACTGAAAATAAAAATCTTAATGAGGTTGTTGAAAACATGGTAATTGAGTTGTATTTAAATTCTTTTGAGGGTGAGAAACTCGATTTAAATTTTGATCTTCATTTTTCTGAAAATTTGAATACAACAACTTTGGATTTTGAAATGGATACATGCGACGAAGTTGTTGATAATCCAATGAAGGAAGATGAATTTAATGAACACGAGTTTTATGGAATTTATGAAAACGAGTCATTAAATTTTGATGGGGAAGATTTCGATCACCGTTTTGACTTTGAAATCGATAATTTGGAAGAACATTTCAATGATAAACTTGAATTTCAATTTGGTGAAAATAAATATGAATTTCAATCAATTGTTTTATCAACCCTAAAAATCATTGAAAACAAAACAACTCTACATTTTTAATAAAACAAAATTCGTTTTTCCAAATCGACAATCAACTTCGAAATCTTTTACAATTTGGTTTTTCGAGCTTAAGCCGTGTCTCGCATACTTGACGAGACAAATGAATTGGTTTTTGGAAGACCGGTTCATTTACTTTTTAACGACATATTTTCTGATGTCTTGTAAATAATCATCTTTTCATTTTCATTTAAATAAAGGTTATGTTTTTATCTTTCTTCTTCCACTTGGGTTGACTGTGGGGACACTGTCAAAATCAAGTGTGGGGGGGAGACTCGTCTTCTTTTTATTTTCATGGTTTATTTTTTCTTTAAAATCTCAAAAAAAAAATCCCAGAAACAAATTTACTTTTGATTTATTTTTTAGAAGAAACACTATAAGATAAATATATGGTTTTGGTTTATTAAATTGAAATTATTGAAAATTTATTTGTCTTAACAAAAATAAAAATGAAGTTGTATTATAAATAACAATGGTTTAACTAGTATATAGGAAGATTCATACGTGTTAATTATGAAATACATCCTAATTGAAAATCTTTGTTTTCAAAGTGGTGAATTTAAAGTAAAGGATATGACACTTTTTTTGTCTTCTAAGTTAAATGGTGCTAAGATGATTTTGCAAAACTCTCTCTTAAAAAATAAAAAAATAATAACATCCAAAGTATTCACTCTCGTTTAAAAGTCCTCACGGTTATGTGTGGGTGAATTACTTGGAATCTTCGATCATGTGCTTTCATACTCATTTAAAAGTCCTCACGGTTATGCATGTATGGAACACATGTAAAAAAAAGCGAACAGACCTAATAAAAACCACCTGCGGTCGATAGGTGTATGCACGAAAGTGTGTGCACTCGCCATGCTCTGTACTCCCCTCACATAAGCCCAAAAGGCAGTGCATGGGTGGTATATCTGGCCTCAGTTTACCTGAGCTAGGTGTGCAATTTTTCTTGCAAATAATGAGAGAGCAAGCAATTGAAATCCTAGCACTATTTTTACTTATTTGATTTTATTTGTTATTGAAAAGAAATGAAAATACCACTTTGATAAACTTTGATAATAAACTAAGGATCCATTTCATAGTTACACTGTGTTATTAACCAAAACAACGAGTTAAACTACAGTCTATTTGTTATAATAACTTGATTTTTGTTGGAAATTTTAATGAGTAAATGACATAAATTTTCAAGATAATAATCAAAACCTCTATTTAACTTATTAGTGTCAATTTAAAAATAAATCCTTCATTTGTAAATATTTTTAAAATTTTTTTTTGCATTCATCTCTTTGTAAATAAATCTTGCATTTTGTAAATATTTTCATCATGCAATTGGATTTTGTGGGTAGTATCCGCTGAAAACCCTCACGAGACAACACTCATCCTACTGGGGACACCCAGAGGTTTAACGGCTTGTTGCATAAGCTCAATGCAATCGTGCTACCTACGAAAAAGGATTATCTTAGCTTCCCTTTATTCGAGGACGAATCAAAAGATAAGTGTGGGGGTATTTGATGTGCACATAAATGTGCATATTTTTACCAACATATTTAATCTATTTAAATTAAATAAATGATCATATTGGGTATTTTAACTTGTTTTAACCAAAATCCATACTAATTCCAAATTTTCACATATCCATCTTCATATAGGGGCAAAACGGTCATTTGTGTGCATATATTTCTTTGAGAAAAATTAATTGTAAATTTATACATATTTGTGTAGGAATTTGATCTCAAATAGGAGTGGGTTCATGAAGACATATGCATGCACAAAATAATTACAAAGGAAAGAAGATGGAAATAATTCGAAGTGAAGAACATGGAGGACCCTACCAACCCACCTACCTTAATGTACAAATTTGAGGCTAATGCACATGCTTATGGAATTAATGGCTTCATGTACACATAAATGATGATTAGTAGAAGCTAATGATTACTTGGCCTCTACACTTTCTCAAGGGTAGTTTGGTCATTCCGCAAATTATGAATTTGGGTTTCATGCTTGTATAAATAACCCCTTATGTTTCATGTAACCTCTCTCTTAGCCCCTCTTCATTAGTTTAGGCTCAAAATAAAAGAAAAGCTTTTCTTTCTTTTCATGGCTACTTAGCCATTTATCTTTATGTAATTTCTTTTTTTATGCAACTTCAATACATGTTCTTTTATTTTTCATGCTTATTTACTTTCATGTTGTAGTGTAGATTTATTTTTTTATGCAAGTAGAATAGTTTTTCTTTATCTTGCTTTCTTTTTCCTTTATTTTTCTCTCATGTTGCAAGCTACATTTGTTGTTTTAATGACAAATATAAGAGGCTAAACCCCATCAATTTAGGGGGTAATGAAGCTCTCTAATTATGTAGCTTCAACTATTTGTTGATTCATGCTCTCTTTTTGTGCTTAATGATGATGATAGAAATAGTTTAATTATTTTTTTTTTGCTTCGAATTTGATAGCCTATATTGTTGACATCAAATAGGCTATGCTTAAACAATCACTGACACAAATACCTCTTCATAAAAATATGATTATGGCATAATAAAGTGATTTGAAATTCAAATTTGATGGTCTATATTTCTAAACAATAGTTAATAGACCATACTTAAAATAGATTTCATTTTCATTTTCTTTGTCAAGTTTCATGAGAGTTGGTAAGTGCTTTAAGGGATGTGTTATAGTTTGATGGCTTATGTTGGCTAATCAATTGCATAAATATGCCATACTTATGATAAGCACATCAATTAAAGCACTAATGACCATAAAAGTGAGATCATGATTTCATATGTGTTGAACTAGATGATCTAGAGAGTGGATTTATTCTGTAAATTGTCACTTAACTCTTATATTTTTGTTTTTTGTTTTAGTTAGTTAGTTAGTTAATTCTCTAGCTAAACTTTCCATCGACTTTGGTTTAATTTGATTGAATAGAATTTTAAAATCATCAATTCCCTATGGATCGACCCATATTCGCCACGTGCTACATTCGTACACCGTGCGCTTGCGGTTATTTTTAATTTAAATTCGTTTGACGGTTTTCTAAACGGATAGAATTTCCGTCAACGAACAGATATAAATACATATTAATCATAGCTGAAATTGTTGTATTATTAAATTCCAGCATAATAGGTTTATAACTAAAACCGTAAAGGCTCGTATTGGAGAACGGATTCCATATAATGACAAGGTTAGGGACTACCTTCCAATAGTATATCTTTAGAAAAATGCACCGATCCACCAACAGATGATCCTCGACCAGCATTACCGGCCTACCATTACCATAGATAGTACCAAATATCTCATCACCCTAGTCATTCATGACCTATCCATGGCCACAAGCATACATAACATACCTGAAATATAGGGGGTAGTCTAGAAAGCTGATGACCATATCCTAATGGGAGTGACCCAAATAGCCATGCCGCATCTACCCTGATTTTTTCATTCTCGATGTTTAAGGCCCACAGTAATGTATTACCTTTCACAAAACAGTAAACACCACTTTGAATGCCACATTGTCATTTCCAATAACACACTAATTGATTTTCAAAAAAGTATAACCTCTAAGCTCGTACGTCTTAGAGAAGGGTGTTAAGTGCAAGAGGGGTTACCCCCTACACCACCAAATAGATATATGTTTGTTAAAAATAAACAATATACATGGTTCATAGAAATGCAATGTTAGACATTTTTCCATACAATACGTCCAGGAAATAAGACAAACTGAAGGTATTCTCCTGCTAAATTCTATCGGGAATCGTCCCTAGGATTAGTAGCGAGTAGTCCTTACATCGAAGCTTTTCATAATGAAACAATACTGCTACCATATAAATATGATATGGAATCATGGGGCTAGTTGCAAGTTTCCCAACATCATGAAGATCTCCGTCTTCAAAAATAATCATCTTTAACAAATCTGCACTTTCAAACGCATACGTTGGTTCAAAGTGGTTTTCAAATAAATCAGATCCTGGTCTCTCCAGACGAACAATAGATAAGAGGCCCTCAAGCTCATAAGGAAACCAAGTCTCGTAGACTTATCACGTTTTCAACTCTTAACTTACAATCCTTCGACCAAGAAGGAAGCTCGGTAGATTGGTGCACCATGTCACTCTTTACTACTCGAATCATCATTCTTAACACCAAGCGATAATCAAGCCTACTCAGTTGGTCTCGTACTAAATGCATGAGTAATCAGTTCCCACATCAAGTCAAGGAACCAAAAATACAATCTACGATATAAGCAGTGATTAGGCTTGTTTAATTAATCTTTTATTAATTAAATCACTTTCCATATATTTATCTCAAAATATCTTTAAAAAGATATATTCTCAGAACCATTTTTATCTTTCAATATTTGAAAAACATTTCCATTTACTTATCTCAACGGTAAAAGTATATTCATAAACCATTACATTTTCAACACATAGAAAATATCTCTACACACTTAAGTCCATAATAAGTATATTTATAAATCTTTTGAGGAAAGCTTCATATTTTCCAAAACACATTTTATTGGGTTAAAACAAATTTTGTATAAAACATTGTTATGATAACCCAAAAAATAGTGTACGGACTGGAACATTTAAATTTATGTAAGTCATGTATACTAACTAATACATTTCCTTTAGAAAATCACTTACTAAATGAATAGTGTTATAGTCCATGTCTTCCTTGCTTTCTCGAAAAAAGCTATCACAACAATAAATGTTGAAATTGATGTCTTCATCACTTAGTCATTTTAAATGACTTTAAAACCATTTAACTCCATCTGAAAGTACCACTTTCAAAGCATTCTTAAAAATATTATTTAACTTTTAAACTGTGAATATATTTCCTTTATAGAAATCCATATTAAATCTTAGCATAAATCGTTTCCTTATTTATAAAACTATGTTCATAAATCTCCATTCTATCTCATAAAATTTTCTTCTATAAAATCTTTTTATTTATAAAATTATATTTATAAATCTATTTACTAAATATCAATTACAAATCCATTTTTAATATTATAAAACTCCATTTATAAAATCATTTAGTTTATTTATGAAATTATACTTTTATAAATCCTTTATATGAAGCATTTCAGAAATATTTGTTTCAAACTATTTCTACCTTCTTTAAAATCATATTTCTTTTATAATAAAAGATGGACTTAAAACTATCAGTTTATGATACCAAAAATTCCATACTTTTCATTTTTTTTATAATAAACTCATTCTTTTAAAAAAATTCAAGAACAATTTTTTAAAAACATATGTTACTTCAGTATCACTTTAAAATCCTTCTAAACTAAATTCTTCACTTTATTGTATTTCGAGATACTAAAAACAAGATAGTATGTTCGTGTCGTCAAATATGGCATCCAACAAATTATGTCACGATATAGATGGAAAGCAAAATCAACACTAATGAGGAATCCTGTTGGATCCGTTCAACCTGTCCCCTTGCATCACATACAATATATAATCACATAATATGGTTCATCCGCACCTAAGCGAGTATATATAAAAAGGTCATCCACTCCAAGGGCGAGAATAAATGCAAGCCAACTGATGAAATAGTAAATCATCCAAACGAGCAATAAAAAAATATCAATAAAAATATCCATAATTCTATAAAACATAAGCGAGCCAGAGAGGTGAGTTTAACTCGCCCAAGTTCAAGTTATCGCCAAGCATTCTGGTTTGAATTAAAATCAAACAACCGTTAGATTTTTAACATAAATCCATGCTAGCGCCAAATCCATCCAATCCACTTCCATGACGTAGTATTCATTGTAACGAGCACAAAGCGACTGACTGCGTCCAAATCCAATCTCGTATGGAAAAATAAGGACAATATAATATTTGAGATTATTTAAATTTTAATTAACCTAAATAAATTAGTTTTAAACCTTAATTACCTTTATTACCAAACCCAGGCCGCGTGTTTTCAAAACCAACATTGCGATTTATGTCTCCACGACGCCGTCGTCCTCCGCCTTCTACTGCCGCCGCAAGCTCGTTGAAGATCGCATCGACCGACAGCTGCCTATTGCCGCTGATCTCATCCTTCCTCTTTTCGTCCACTATGAGAACGAACCAAAAGAAGTCACTACCATCAAACCACGATCTGTGCCGCCTCACTCCATAATACGACATTCCAACCGACCATATTATGTCAATTCTAACATATATCATGTCTAACATATAGAAATAATATGTCAATTTTTACGATCAAGATCGATTTTTTTCTTATTGAAAAAAAAAATAAAACAGAGGAAATAAAGACAGAAACAAATAATAAAGATGAAATTTTTTTCTCAAAGAAGTATGAAAACTAAATGGGAAAGAAATTGACATGAATCTAGTTTAAAAAAAATCAAATAAACTCCCTGGCAACGACATAAAAAAGTCGATGAACTTTTTTATGAGGAAAGAAAAACATAAATAATAACAAAATCTTCAGGTGTACAGAGGTATAATATGTAGGTCGAATATAGGGAATTATTAAAAATTCATTCTTTTTAAGAGAAAACCTGGAGTGTGCTAAACGAAATTGAGAAGTGATTTTCAAAAAAATAAACAAAAACGAATATTATATTTGAAACAAATTCGAACCTAACTAGATTTATATCAAATATAATAGTTAGCCAAAACAATAAAAACAATTATACAGAAGAACAAAGAACCGAAAGTAAGACAGCAATTGTGTTCTAGAAAATCTAATAATTAAAGTTTGCATAAAAGAAAATAACAATGATAGAGCATAAAAAAAAACTTAGTCGTAGCTGAAATGCTGTCAAACCTAATTAGGAGCCATTGTTAACCAAGTATTATTACAAATGAATAAAATGAAAATAAGAAGAAAGACTATTCTTAAATGGGATACTTCAATGGTCTTCACTTGAGATTATTCATGGGTGTGGAAAGCCATTTTCTTCATGTAGAAATAATAAAGCTAGGTCAAATATCAGTAAAGAGCAACGTATGGCCCTAAAATCAATCCAATGATTTAGAAAATGACAAGTCTTGAAATTGACCAATTTGGTAGATCCATGTGTATTATATCTCATCAACGCAGACCACTGATGTTTTTGCATAATAAATCTTCAATTTGATGGTTTTTCTTTATGATTCTTAAGTCTTTGGTCATGCCTTTAAAATCAGTAAAATGCAAATGAAATGCAATGCGTAGTACTGTTTTAAGGTAAAATATACATATAAGAAAATGCATAAATGTAGTTCAAACAATGTTTCTATCCCAAATCTACAAACATTTTCCATCTACGGCCATTAGCCTCTCTTCGATCTCGCAACGTTTAATCTTTTCAATGTCGTTTGTTAGGTATTAACCTATGCCACCATTGCCACCAGCGAAAGTATTTTTTAGTTTTCTTACGCCCATTTATATGTATGGCGTAGAAAATTCGAATTTCCTACACATTAATTACATCGAAGGAAATGTTAGAAATTTGAGAATGGCAAAAAAAATTCCCAAGATTGCTATTTCACATGTAGTACTATCCTACGCCTTCCCTACACCAAGTATTTTCCTACAACCTTCCTATGTCAGATATTTTCCTACAACCTTCCTATTCCCAGAACTTACCTACATCCTTCCTACATCGAGAATTTTCCTGCCTTTCCTACCTCAAGAATTTTCTCACACCTTTCTATGCCTACTATTTTTCTATGTCATTCCTACGACAATTATATTCCCGTGCCCTACTCCCACCAAAAAGTTTTATATGCCTTCCCTGCAACCTAAATTTTCCTATCGACTGCTCTTTGAAAAATTATTAATTTTAAATTGCCTTACGCCCTTCTTATGCCTTTCCTACATTGTTTTTAATTCTTTTTTATATTAACACTACTTTGGTGTTCCACCACCACAAATCAATGCTATTGATCGTACCCAACTGAACCAACAATATTATTTATATCAACAAAGATAGTTTCATAATTATTAAATATGACAAACAATGCTTGATGTTATCTATTTAATTAAATCCGAATAATGAATCAAATTTAATACCACATCTATAAGTTTAAATATGACACCAATATATTTGGGCCGGTCAATGCATGCTTTCAGATGTAGATAATGCCATATCCATATCCGCATCCGAAATTATTTTCGGATATCGGATATCCACATCCGCAGATACATATGGATATCGGATAATTATCATATCTTCTAATGACTGACAAAATAAGAATTATAAAAAGAAAATTTTAGTTTAACAAAAATAATTTTCAATCCTATTGATTATAAAAGTGTTAAAAATTAACAAATATGATGATAATAAATAGTTTCAAACAGTTAAAAAGCTTAAGTGTATATAATATAAACCACTACCTTAATAAAATAATAAACAAATATCTTTTACTGCACTAAAATACACATAATTTGAACTATAATCTTGACAAAAACTAGAAGGATAATTTTTCAAATGCGAATGTCTTCATATCTGCATCTGCATCCGTTTTTTAGATATCGGATATTTCTCCGCTCTTCGGATGCGGATGTAGACGGATTTTGGATTTTTTGGGTATCCATTGATAGTCCTAAGTATTTTCATACACTACATAACATGTTTAAACCGAAATAATAAATAACATACATATAAACATAAAAGGAATAACTTCAAGACTATCTTGATTGGTTTTGGCTTGGATCTTCATCAAACCGCTGATACACTTGATTTTTGAACTCTAAAAATGAATTCTTAAGTCCTTGAAGCTCATCTTTAATGCGTTTTATTCCTTGACCAACTTAGTTCTTTGCGGTGCATCTGTCTCGCTTATGCTATAAGTAGCATCTCTATATCTCTTTGTTTTATTAAATTTTGCTTTACACAAGAACCATTTTACAATACCAAACATAGTACGAAGATATTAACTCATTAACTATTGTTTTTTTAATGTGGTAGAGACATTAACAATTGGTACAAAAATAATGTCATTTATGAGACAAATGAGTGTAACCGTATTAGTGTTATTTATGTGGTGAATGAGTGTACTCATATTATATACCATATTGATGTACTAAAATAATTGCATTAATCAGTTGGTACTAAAATTAAATAATGTTTTCCTAACATTTCATGCATATGCTATTAGAAAGAGCTTATCATCTGGATGCGCGAAAATAAAGCATCAATTGTTCATTAGTGTCATTTCATTTATATCTTTCGCATATCTTTAGTTTTACTATAGTAGAGTAAATCTATTTGTGATTTAATTAGTGTCATAAGTTGATTAAAACAACGCTTTTTACAATAGCAGTATAAATCCAACCGTGATTTAACTAGTGTTATAGGTGGATTAAAACTACACTTTTTATAGTAGTATAAACCCAACTGTGATTTAGCTAGTGTTATAGATTTCTTAGTACTACACTTATGTTGGTTCGTGTTATGTAATTTAAATCCGAGATCTTGCTAATCCAAGCTCCAAACGCAGCGGAAATGAGATTGTTGTAAGATGTGCAAAAACGATCAACCAACATCTCGACGCCCAATCTCAATCCAACCTAAATAAATCAAATCACAATCCAAACAAGCGATAAAAACAAGCAATAACGAAAATATATCACACACGAGATTTATAGTGGTTGCACGAACGTCTTGTTAGTGTACCGCCACTTTGAGGAGAGCCGATATTATTAACAATGAAAAAGTATAAGAGATTGAATCCAATGATCGCAAAATTATATAGAATTTCAATCTATAGATAATATAATTGAATAAATTAGGTCTAGTAACCCTTGACAAATTTCATAAAACCTGGATGAACTCTCTCCCCTTTAAATTTTGAAACTAGCTTATATACGAAGGATTTTCATATAGGAAAATAACAGTTTCCCCCTTGAAGCCTTCACAAAATAACTCAATCACCAGGCAAAACTATCTTCAAATAGCAGGTCAGACGTTTGGATTTATAATCCAGGCATCTGACTTGAAACAAAAATATTGATGCATCAAGTAATCAGACGTCTGGTCACCATAACGAAATGTCTGAGAAAACTCTCGGGTTAGAGTTGTTTGAGTTCCAACACAAAGCAAAGTCTCAAGAAACATCATTCAACATATGGAGACATCTGAGAAAGAATCAATCGTCTCAAACCAACATTCAAATGTATGGGAACGTTCAACCAGACATCTGACTCCCCGTCCCTTGGGCTATGAATCTCCTTGCTTTAAATTGCTATATTTCTCACCTATAAGCTCTGATTTGCAAACTGTCTTCTATGTCATCAAGCTATTCCAATCTCTTCAATATTGCATATACTATCGTCAAAATTCAACACTCTATCTTGACAATATATCCATCTCCATACATCAAGAACCAATGATACCAAACCATCAATAACTCTACTTTCAACCGAACATGCTTGAATTCCTTCTCAATGAACTCCGGCAAAGCTACTGCCTATTACACTCCACCAACGAGCTTCAGCAAAGCCACCATTCGGTAACAGAGTATCGAAAGTTTTCCAATCCAAAACCATCTCACCAAAAGACAAAAGTACTTAAAAGTGCAAACAAGTACTTAACAAGAATATAGAGCCGCAATCTCTTACTGATACTCTTCATCACCAGTAATAAAACTACTCCCTCGACAGTGCCACCTTATGACACTTAGCATTTTAACAAGCGAATAAAGTTCAAGCAATGCTCGAACTTCCCAACCGCCGATGCCTTAGTGAACATATCCATTGCATTATCTTTTCTGTGTACTTTCCGAAGATGTACAAGCTTATCTCCATCTATGACTACCAAAAATGGCATTCTCACCTCAATATGCTTTGTCCAAGAGCTAAAAGCCAAATTTTTTACTCAGTGAATAATATTTTGGCTATCACATTGAAAATCAGTACTATTATGTTCAAATCCCAAGTTATTCGACAATTGCCTTAATTATCGTGCTTCCTTTGCCTCCTTCACCATGGTTATCAAATCCGCCTCCGTAGTGGATAAAGAAACTATGGTTGCAATCTCGATCTCCAACTTATGGTTCTTCCATCAAGAGTGAAGACATATCTAGAAGTTGATTTCCTCATACCCTTATCATTGGCATAGTCAGAATTACAATAACTAACCAACTTGCAATTCATTCCATCACTACCACCAGAAGGAAGACCATGAGATGAAGTAAGATATCTCAAAATTACTTTCACGGCTTTCCAATGCAATTTTCCCGAACTAGCCATATACCGACTAACCATCCCGATGGCATTTGCAATATTGGGCCTTGTACACACCATGACATACATTAAACTTCCAACCACACTTGCACATGGCACATTTGCTATATAAGCCTTGTCTTTCTCCAAGATAGGTGATCCCTTAATAGAAAACTTCATTTGTAATGATAAAGGTGTATTTGACGCCTTTGCATTCTCCATGCTAAACTAATGAATCACTTTCTCTATATAATCTTTTTGAATTAATTTCAACTCAAAATCCTTTCTCCATGCCCAAAAGTTTCTTTGCCTCCCTAAGGTCTTTCATTTCAAATTCCAAATTGGAACTCATTTTTAACTTATTGATTTCATTTCTACCTTTTGAAGCAATGAGCATGCCATCCACATACAAGCTGAACAAAGGGCTTTTAGTCCAAACGTCGATGAATGACTATAAATTTAAAACTCAAGATCAACACCATACAGCTGTATATTTTTCATCATCATTTAGAAATGGGTCAAATATACTTTAGATCAATATCTAATCTAATAAATTTTATTTTCTGCTGAATATTTTATTTTATATAATTTTTTAACGCTAATTACAGTTAATAATCCATAATTAACTATCCAATGGTTTAAAAAAGATTTTATTTCGTAGAAGTGTTACATAAAACCAAGTTTATTGAAGTTGCTTAATTGACCGACTAAAGCCACATATAGATTGATAATGGAAGTTTGATTTCTAATAACATTAAATAGTCGAATAACGCAAAGACATATCATTGAAAATACTAATTTAATCAATTAGAACAGTCGTCATGCTGAATAGTTATGCTAAAATATCTTGTTTATTTTTTTAGAAATTAATTTACTATTTTTAAACATTTTTTAAAAGCATACAATGAATAAGAAAATTAAAAAATAAAATAAAGTTAACATGCTGTTGTTAGCCGTCGTTAGTCGACAGCATGTCAAGTATACAGAAAAAATACACGCGACCGGCTACTCATTCCTTGGCTTCCTATGCTTTTTCACATATGATGAAAAAAATAAACGACAGTCGTCACCCCCTTGGGTGCCGTCGTTCGTCATCAACATCACCGTTGGCTGCCACAACTCGTCGGAATCGCCAAATAGTGGTAATTATTAAATAAACTTCAAATTTTAGTTCAAAAGTAGTTAAATTAAAAATTTAAGTAGTTAGATAAATTATAAAGTATATTTTAAAATTTAAAACAATATTTAAATAGTTGAATTAATTATAAATTTTGGTTTAGAAATTAAGTTATAGTTGTTAAAACGGCAATTAATGTATTTTTGAAAGAAGTTTCACATAATAAATTTATTTTGAAATAAATAGTATATTAAAATCAATTTGTAAAATTTAAGAAAAAAACTAATCTTTATTTGAAAATAATGGCTAAATATTATTTTAACAAATAAAACAACAACAAATTAAAACCTTTAGTCATAAAACATTTTAATTTATTTTAGATAACACAACAACACATCCCTTGGATGCAAAGTCATGCGTATAAGATAAAGAAGCGATGTGCTGTCAAAATTTCTAACATATACTTTTTAGGAAAAACATTCGGTTGTTTTCTCAACCGTAATTAGATGTATGAAGATCGAACTAGTAAGAAAGTTCAATAAAGGAACATCTTTGGATGGTGTACATGAATATATTCGATTTGCAAAATCTAATAATGGAAATAACATAAAATTAATTGCCTCTATAGTAAGTGCAAATATTTGAAGCGTTGGAAGCCAGACATAGTTATACTACATTTGATTCAAGTTGATTTCAGCCAAGTTATTACTTTTTGGATCATCATGGGGAACTTGTTGTACCTAATTCCGTAGTGTTAGAGGACGGGGTGAATATGAGGACTCCAATAGAAGATATGATGGAAGATGCAGCACGATAAATATTCCCTACCATTCAAGCTGACGAAGAAGATGTAAATGTCGAAGAAGAACCAAGTGTGGAAGCAAAAAAAACCTGAATTTATTGGTTGCTACTAAGAGGCATTGTGGAATGGTTATAAAAGCTGAACCGAAATATCAGTAATTGATGAACACATTACAATAAAATCAAAATTCAAATTTACAGAGCTGGACTTACAGTAGCTGCATAAACTGTAAAATGACATATGTTGACAAATAAGCTGATGTGTGATAGTCATTATAAAGTGAAAAAACTTATGTACGCTTTCAGTCTGCCATACCTAAAGAAAGATACATATACAATAGATTGCATGTTGTACTCGAAAGATGAAAATATTCATAGAAAATGAAGAATATGTAATGAGGAAAGATACAAACCAAGAACAAAAAGTCTCATACAATAGAATATATTACTTACCCATCACTCCTACACTTCAAAGGTTATATCCATCTTCATGTGCACGTAAACGTGCATATTTTTACTTCCATATTTAATCTAATTTAATTAAATGAATGAGCATATAGGGTGTTTTAACATGTTTAAACCAAAATTCAAATTATTTTCAAATCATAATTTATTCATCTTCATTTAGTGGCAAAATTTCTGTTTGTTAATTAATTTGAGAAAATTCATTTGCACATTTTATTTTTATTTATAGGAAAAGTAATAGAAATTAGAAGAGGCTTCATGTATTCATGCATGCACACAAGAGAAGGAAACAAATAAAGATGGAAATGAATCATTTCATGACTACATGGAGGACCCCACTTACCCACTTACCATGATCCCTTATTAAGAGCTAATACACATGATTAAAGCTACATTCACATTTAAATGGAGGGTTGTGCTAATGCTAATGGTTACTTGGTGGCCACACTTCTTAGTGGGGAATTTTGGGTAGTCCCAAAAAATATGCATTAGGGTTTTATTCTTGTATAAATACCACATATATTCATGTAATTAAGCTCCTTAGCCTCCTTTGAGCCTTCTCTTTAGTTAGTTTAGGCTCAAAAGTAAAATATAAACTCGTTTTCTTTTTCATGGCTACTTAGCTCTTTTCTTCTTTTATGTAATTTTCCTTTTAATGCAATTTTAGTTCATGCTCTTTCCTATTTACAAGCTCTCCTTTCTTTCATGTTAGTAGCTTTGTTTATTTTTATGCAAGTAGATTAACTCTCATTTTATTTTAATTTTCTCTCTATTTTCCTTTTATTTTTGTTTCATGTTGAACTCTACATTGTTGAAATGATGGCAAATATGAGAGGTTAAACCCCTTCAATTTAGGGGTAATGATGCTTTCTTAATCATGTAAATTCAACAATTTGTTAGCTATGATCTCTTTTTGTGCTTAATGGCAACGTTTGATGTGGTTTAACTTTGTAATTTTTGCTTTAAATTTGATAGCCTATGTTTTGACACCAAATAGGCTATGTTAAACAAAAAAACACAAATTACCTCTTCATCACATACGATTATGGCAATTAAGTGAATTTTAAAATAAAATTTTGATGATTTGTGTTATTAATTCAATAGTAAATAAAACATGCTAAAAATTGAATTTATTTTGAATTCCATTGCAATTTTCATGAGAGTTAGCAAGTGGTTTAGTGGGTATGTTAAAGTTTGATGGTTTATGTTGGGCTAATTAATAACACAAATATTCCATACTTATTGATATACATATCAACTAAATTCACTAATGACGAAAAGAGAGATCATAATTTCATGTTTATTGATTTATGTGATCTTGAGAAGGACATTGCCTATAAAGTTCCCTCAAATTCTCTTTTTTTTATCCATTCTAGCCTTTGTTAGTTTTTATATTTTTAGCTTAACACAACTTCAAATCTTGGTATAATTTGATTGAATAGAATTTAAAATCAAAACAATTCCCTACGGATCGACCCGTACTCGCCACGTACTAACATTGTATGTCGTGTGCTTGCGGCTATTTTTAGTTTAAATTTGATTGGTTATTTTTTAAACCAATAGGAAATTGGTCATCAAACATGTTTTTGGTACCGTTGCCGGAGAATTAATTGGATTTTAATTTTCTGTTATTCGAATTATTGTTATTTGATTTTTATTGTGTGTTAATTTGCATTTAAGAAAATTGTTGTGTGTTTGTGGTGTGATTATTGTTGTTCTCCTATTTGCATTTCTATGGGAAAAAATATGCACATAATTCAAAATAAAAACAAAATAAGAAAATTGCCTTACCATATCAACGCCCTTTTTTGTCTGCAATGGCCTCTCCCGCCATCCCTCCCTATCCCCTGTCACTTCAAACTACCATTCCCATTCCCTCAAGTCTACTCCTAGCTCGGCCAATTTGACCACCTCGCCTCAATCCCTACCACCACCGGTCCCTCCCCCACCCCCTGTTCCGCCCTCCTCTCGTCTCTTCACTAATCCCACCTCATTTCCTTGGACCTCTCTTTTTAAAAATCACCCACACAACGCTAGTCAGTACGCTCCTATCGAAATCCCGCTTTCTTTCGAAGGCCCAGCCTTGGTTCCTCTTGATGTGGTCGTGGATGCCGGTAACGCTGTTTGGGAAGATTGGCTGGTTGGTTTCTTCCTGGATAAACCTCTCTCATATTTGACTGTCATCACCCACTTAAAGAAGATATGGAAACTTAAAGGTGAAATTAAAATCAAGTCTGATGGTATCTTGTTCCTGTTCCATCTTTCCTGCGCTGAGGATAGAAGGAAGATAGTGGAAGCCGACCCAATATTCCTGAGGAACAAAATATTCATTATCAAAGCTTGGGATCCTTTTATTGGCAACAGCTGTAGTACAATTAAATCAGTGCCTGTTTGGATAAGGTTATCGAACATACCTTTGTATGCGTGGTCTCATCTTGGAATTAATTGGCTGGCGTCGAGAATTGGTAAACTCCTCTGCCTGGACACTTCCACTGACAAGATGGAGAGAATAGGTTATGCTAAGTGTCTGGTTGATATAACGCCCAATCAAGAATTGGATGAAGAGTTTCCTGTTAAGCTGATGGATGGTTCTATTCAAATGGTTAAGGTCGATTACTTATGGAAGCCAGAAATATGTCACTTATGCAAAGAATTTGGTCACTAGAGAAATGTCTGTTTAAAAGCAAGTGGGGAGAAGGAAAAAAAAAGAGGTGGGGGAGGTGGGTAATATGAATATTCATGAGATGGTATCGAATAAGCAAAGGAATGGCAAGCAATCAAGTAAGAGCATTCAAACGTGGCAGAGAGTTGTTAATAAGAAAGTAAAAGGAGGAAGTGGTTATAACTTAAAAGAGAAAGCAGCAACTGGAAAATAGCAAGCAGCTACTGGAAAAACCAGCAATAATCTTCGTGATGATACCATAAATATGCTGCAGCAGCAAAAAAAGGGTGGTTTCTCAGACACATTAGGTGAAAATGGAATACGTGTGGATAGTGGTGAGACTGCTAATGACCAAGGCACAACAACTGTATATAACAGTTTTGATGTTTTGAATGAAATGCAAAGCGAGGAAGATGTAAGTGCTGCAGTATATGAAAGTGGTGAGCAATCTGATGTGCATATTAGTTGTAAACTTGGTTGTGATGTTAATACAGTGAATCAAAATCAATACTGTGTAGTACCCCATGTGCATGTCACTGATCCACTTGGTTGTGCACTAATACCCAATACTGATTCAATGGCAAAGCAGCAACTTATCAAATGCAATAACAAAATCAATTCAGACACTACTTCTCCTCCAGTAGGAAATCTGCAAGACAAGATACATCCAAATGATGATGGAATGCTAATGAATCTGAAACTTGGTGTGGAGCATGTGGACGTGCATGTCCCTGATACATCACTGCAAACCAATCTTTCCATGATACCACAACAACCAATAAGCACACCATCCAATCTATTATCCTCATCTTCAAAACACCCCATGAACTGCTCATCCCTTACCCTTCATGAGGAAACCTTTTGTACCACAATACAAGACCAAATCACTGAGTTAGTTTACAATTCTTCATCACTCCCAACTGCCAACCCTATCATCCCACGCCCTCCTTCCCCAACCAACTTACCTTCAAACCAACCATATGAGTATCTGGGTACAATTCCAGGGTGGAAAACACCCCCACCAGAACAAACTTCGAACCAGAGCCAAATTACATCTCAGGACAAAGGCAAAAGGATTAAGAATAAAAGGTTTCTGAATCCAAGTACTAACAGAGTAAATTCTCCTATTACTAGGAGCATGAAAGATGGGGATCAACTCTCAATAGTTTAATAATGACACACAGTATTGGAGCCTGGAACATTAGAGGAGCCCATAATTTCCTCAAACTTGAGCAAGTTAAGCAATTAATCTCCGATCACCAACTATCTATTTTTGCTATTCTCGAAACTAAATTGAATCTCCCTCTTACAATTTCTGCTGCAAAGTTCATCAATCCCTCTTGGATTCTGCCTCATAACCTACCAGTGTCTAACTATGGTCGTATTTTGGTTATCCATAACCCGGTCCAGCTAACTCTCGAGCTTATTCTGTCCACACCTCAATTAATGCACTATCATGCTAAATACCACAATCCAACCTCTTCTTTCTACATCACCTTCATTTATGCATATAACTCACCCTCCTCAAGGCAATCAGTTCTTCAACTTCTTCCAGCTTTAAGGCAAGAATCGCACCCTTGGGTTGTTCTCGGTGACTTTAATTGTTGTCTCTCCTTGGCTGATAAGCATGGTGGTCTATCTCTTGTGCCTAACGATATCCTACCTCTTAACACTACTGCCTTTGATTCGACTCTAATTCCAATCAGTAGAAATGGAGCTTATACTCCTGGAATAATAGGTCAAGGAGAGGAACACGTATCTTCTCCAACATCGATCACTCATTCTCCAATTTTAAAGCCCTTTCTTCTTGGCCAGACCTCTCCACTCATCTGCCCCATCCTATCCTCTCTGATCATTCCCCACTAATCCTAACCACTGGCAAGAAGCCTATTGGAAGCAAAAAAGGGTTTAAATTCTATAATGCTTGGGTCAATGACCCTGAGTATAGTAATATAATTAAAAAAGCTTGGTCAAATAAATTCTATGGAAATCCAATGTTTGTTTTTTGCAGGAAACTTCAAGCAGTGAAGGAGAACTTAAGGACTTGGTCTAAAGCGAAGTTTGGCAACGGCAGTCTTCTATCAACTAAGCTTAAATAGCAACTTAAGGAGGCCCAGGAGATAATGATGGCACAACCTGAAGATGCTGACAAGGCGGCAAGGGAGGCTGACCTGAACGCCGAGCTCAATCAGGCTCTTTTTTTGAATGTGAGATGAGGAAACAACAGTTAAGAATCAGGAAGGCTGCGGATGGAGATAGGAATACCAAGTTCTTTCATGCTTCGCTGAAGGCCAAACACTCAGCTAACAACATCACCTCCATCATTGATGAAGCAGGTACTCTTAATACAACCCCAGAATCTGTTGACAAAGCATTTCTCCTGTACTACACTGCACTCTTCGGCAATATGAGTAACTTTGAGCCTGAGCTGGATCTTTTATCCATGATTGGCCTTCCCAATTTAACACCTGATGAAGCCAATGGTCTTGTTGCCAAAGTTACTGATGCTGAAATAAAGAATGCTCTATTTGCAATGAATAAGAGCTCCACAGGTAGTCCTGACTGTTTCAATGTCATTTTTTTTACTACAAGCAGGGATTTAGTAGGAAGCCAATTCACCTTGGCAGTGCATAATTTCTTTAATAAGTTTAAAATGTTAAAATCAGCGAATGCAACAAATATGGTGCTCATTCCCAAGACCAAGCAAGCCTCTTCTGTCACCTCCTTTAGGCCAATCTCTTGTTGCAGTGTGGTCTACAAGTGCATTGCTAAGATTATTGCAACGCGGCTAGTCACTGTTCTTCAAAGATTAATATCAAACAATCAAGTCGCATACCTGCCCAACAGGAATATACTTGATAATATAATGCTAGCTCATGAGCTCCTTCTTGGTTACAATCGTGTGAATAACTCGCCGCGTGCCATGCTAAAACTGGATCTAATGAAAGC
Source organism: Allium cepa (assembly GCA_030765085.1). Classification (NCBI taxonomy): domain Eukaryota; kingdom Viridiplantae; phylum Streptophyta; class Magnoliopsida; order Asparagales; family Amaryllidaceae; genus Allium; species Allium cepa. The sequence goes on from CM060941.1 coordinate 11,582,933, forward strand.
GTATGACTCGATACAGTGGAAGTCTATAGTGAGGATAATGTCACTGATGGGCTTCCCCAAAGTATTTGTTGCTTGGGTGTATGAGTGTATTTCTACACCAACTTTCTCCCTGATAATCAATGGTTCAAGTACAAGAAACTATGAATCCAGGCAGGGTATAAGGCAAGGGGACCCTCTCTCGTCCTATCTCTTCATCATGGTTATGGAGGTATTCACTTGTATGTTGAGGCCTCTTTATCGAAATAAACAAATACACTACCACCCAAGATGCAAGGATCTGCAAATAGCAGCCCTACTCTTTACGGATGATATAATGATCTTCACTAAGACAAACCTGCAATCTATCGAGTGTGTTAAAGGAGAACTTCACCAATTTTACAAGGCTACTGGTCTGAAGCTAAATTACTCCAAGTCAAGCATACTATTCTCTGGGATTTCTAGCCTTCGGGAAACCAACCTCACCGCTGCTGCTGGTATGCAATCCATGGCAACTGATATGACTTATCTGGGGTTGCCTCTTTGCTCATCACGAATCACTCTTGCCAACTGCATGCCATTATATGAACGAATCACTAGTACTATGGACTGTTGGGCTAACAACTTCTTGAGCAAGCGGGTAGGTTGGTTCTTATACAATCTGTGAGTTTTTCTATAATGGTTTATTAGGCCCGGGTATACATTCTTCCAACCAGGATTTTGAAATTGATAAGACGTGCGATGTTAAGGTTTTTCTGGTTTGGGACGATACACACGAGGAAGTTACTGCCTTGTTCGTACTCCGCCTTCGAGAAGCCGAAGTCCGAAGGTGGGTTAGGGTTGATGAGCATTGAGACATGGAACAAGGCCGCAATAATTCAACATTTCAATGCGTTGTTACACAAGCATGACCCGCTATGGGTGAAATGGACCATCAAGTACAACATTGGGGCCAACAACTTCTGGAGTATAGAGGTTCCAAACACATGCAGTTGGATATGGAGGAATATTTTAAAGCTCAGGCTCAGATTCTTACCTATTATTCGCCATAATTTGTCTGCTGTTAGTCATTGCAAATTTTGGACTATGCCTTGGCTTGGAAATGGTGTTGTGCTTGATCATCTCTTCACATTTCAGCAAAAGCAACAATCTGGTATTGGAGTTAACGCTAAAGCTACTGATCATATAGTTGAAGGTAAACTTGTTGTCCCTTTCTGCAGCAATCAAATGGTCAGAGGCATTTGGAAGCTTTATGAATCATGTACATTTGACCAACCAGAACGTGATACGGTGTTGTGGAATGATCGTACACATTCCATAAGTGGTGTGTACTATGCCTTGCATGGTATTGAAGCTATGCCTGATTGTAAGTGGTATCAGGTAGCTTGGTCTGGTGTGTCTACTGCTGCTGATAATTTTCACTTCTGGAAGGTAATTAGTAACGCACTGATGACAAAAGACAAGCTCGTTCGAGTGTGTATGCCTGTTCTTCCTTCTTGCGTGCTGTGTGACCATCAAAATGAAAGTGTTGAGCACTTATTCTTCGAGTGTCCTTTTGTGCAATACTTATGGGACATGTTGTTATGATGTGTGCAAAGTTTGCTGCCTTTACACAGCCCTTTAAATCATTGGATGCTAATTGAGCGGGCGATTGGTTGGAAGGAAGATGTTAGGAACTACTTTTTCTTTGTTCTTAAAAAGCTACTGAAAGTTATATGGACTGAAAGAAACAAGAGGTTATTTGATGGGAAGTGCTGTAGTAAGGAATTGGTGTGGGCGATTGTGAAGAATGAAATAATTAAAGGGATGCATGACAGTAAGCAATGTTTTCATGCAAGTCAGTTCGAACCATGGATACCGTAGTGTTCTATGGTTTTTTTTCCTGTTCGGGTGTCCCTCTCTGTAATGTTTGTATCCCCTGTGTTGTAGTGTTTTAGCTCCTTTTTATCTTGTCATTTAGCTCTCCTCCCTGTAAGTCCGTCTTTCAATAATAAACCTGGTAGGGGTCCAGTTTAACCCCGCTTAACTTGCAAAAAAAAAACATTTTATTTCCTTTTCATTTACAAATTTCATTTTCTTCATAATTTTTCATTTTTTTTTTCAAATTTACATTTTTCTATTAATTTCCTTCACTGGCACTGCTCCACCATTCACTCCCCTTACATCAAACTTCTCTGACCATCAATCCTTGCATCTTCATATCACCGCTGCCCTTACAACATTCAACACTCCAATCATATTGCCATTCAATCATCCACAACATCGTTTGCCTTCACATCCTTGCTTCCACCATTACAATTCCTTCTCAGTGCCACAAATTACCAGATACAAACCAAAATTGCTCTGTCGTTACTAGCACATCTGCTACGCTTTTACCCACTTCAATTCATTCCTTACATTTGCTCATCTATCCACAACCATCAACATACCCAAATACCTCCAACCTGACTGCACATACATCCACAAATACAATTGATACTTCACTTGCCCACCAACCTATCCAAACTGCCTAACCCTTTTGCATCATCTACATCAATAACCATCCAGCTATAGTGCAAAACTTTAATGCAACAACCACAAAATTTACCCCTCCTCCATAACCAATGCTTCTCGTGACACTCTACTACTTCAACCATTCTTGCCACCATAATTCCCTTTGACATCCCATTACCATCAATATCATCAAATCACACTGCAAACACTACAACAACCATAGTTTTGCCACTTCCATATCTCAACTGCAATAATTCACAACTCCATACCACAACTTCCCAAAACATCATACATCACGATCATAAAACTGCGATCGCCTGCAACTGCAAGCAAAGCCACGCGCCTCATCTCTTTTCTCTAAACCACCCTTGAACAAAACCGCAACCACATCGACCTCACTTCAACCTCGAACCCAAAACCCCAAATGCAGATCCAATCAACAACTCGATATCTCTCCTACCTCAATATGTAATTGATTCCAAATCCAATTTGTGAATTTTCTTTTTGAGTTGTGTTTTTTCTTAATTGAGAAGTCGCATGTGTAGTTTGTTTTAATAGAAATTATTTAACTAAGTGGGTTTCAAAAATTAGTGTTTGACTAGTGTTTTTGGGCCATTTTAAATTTTATTTTGTAGGCTTAGGTTAAGTTTAATAGAAGAGTGAGTTTCTTTTATGAGGGGGTTTGTTTTGCTTGTTTTTTTAAAAGAGAAATAATTTGAAAAAAAAATTGAGTTCAAGTTTTTTTTTAAGTTTTTCTTTTTTGTCTTTTATATATATAGTGTACACATATTTCATTTGCTTTGAAAAGAATATACATATTCATTATCTACCCCTTTTCAAGTGGCAGAAAAGTCAAAAGGAAAACTGCTTTCTAAACAAATCGCTCTGCTTGGTTGCTTAAAAAAATTGCCGCTTTAAAATAAATTGCTGAATAATTCTACACGCTCTAGATTTTGCTATTATCGCATGTTTTTATTTGCCTTACATTGTTGGTTACTTGCATTTAAAAAAAATTCAAAAACAAAATAAATTTCATTTATAGGTACATTGTTAGTAGATGTTTAATTTCAGTTTTGCATTTCATCCTAGAAATTGACTAATAATAACAGTTAGACATCTTAAGGGGCTTAGTTGTATATTGACAAGTTGGCCTCTTTCGACAATTTGATTTCTTGATGTCTAGTCTATGATAGAGCATTAACCATTTATAAATAGTACGGTGATTTGTAAATATTATGCTAGTTGTTTCTCTAAAAGTTCTTAAACCTTCGGCTGCATTACTACGGTATTTCGCGGTGCATCGATAAATCCTGTCCATTACCTGACCGAGAACTTTCTTGTTGAGTTAAGACAAACTGTGATCATACAATTTTGGGCTGGAAGCTACTTAGGGTAAAAAAATTAATTAATTCCCTTGCATTCATTTAGTTGTATTAGTTCATGCATATTTAAAAAAAGTATTCAAATTCCAAAACTAAAAAAATTGTATATATTCCTTAACTCAGTTTTAAATCCTTTCTTTTGAAATTTTTTAACCAAAATAAAAAAAAATTAGTTTTTTTTAAAACGAAAATCTAAAAAACTAATAATCTTTTCAAACATAGAAAAAAATTCAAAAACCTAAAAAACAAAAAAGTCAAACTTTCCTTATCAAATAAATTCCCATTGGTAAATATTTTTTCATTTCTTTTATAAAAAAACTTTTGAAAATGTCTGAATTTCACTGCTCACTTGAATTTTATAATAGTTGTGAAACTCAATATAAACCATATATTTTCATACCAAATTCTTATGGATATTTCAATGATAACTATTATACAAATAACTTGAATTTTGAATCACAAAATTTTGAAAATGATGACCAATATTCAACTCTTGAAAATAGCAAAGAAACATTTTCGTCTTTGCTTGAACTCACTACACAAAATGATCGATGGATAAATGATTTGTGTAATTCATATTTGTGTAAGAACTCATGTAAAAATTTTCAAAATAACCAAGATTTGAATTCACTTCAAAATTCAAATGATTTTGATTATAACTCATGCCAATTCAATTTTGAACTTCAAAATGAAATTCAAAATCAAAATGGAAAAAACTTTTTCAAACTGATTTTGGCAATGGGAATAATCTCGACTAAGATGCAATTAATAATTTTCATTCTCAACAATTGAAATTGAAAATTTTCTAGTTAATAATTATAAATTGGATTTTGTTGAGGAATTGGAAGAGATTTATAATGATCACACAAATTTATTGTTTGAAACATATATGAAACAACGTGAAAAACAATCAACTTCCAACATGTGACAAATCAAGTGATAATCCACCTTTTACCAAAATTGACAATTTTCAAAAAACAACTTTTGACATTGAAAACGATAATCTTAATGAAGTTGCTGAAAATACAGTAATTGAATTGGATTTTAATTTGTTTGAAAGTATGGAACCTAATTTAAAATTCGATCTTTCTTTTTCGGATTTTGAAAATTTGAAAACAATAACTTTAGATTTCGAACTTGATATATGCAATGAAGTTCTTGATAATTCAACAAAGAAAGATGAATTTAATGAACCTGAATTTTTGGACTTTTCGAAATTGAGTTATCAAATTCTAAGGGGTAGATTTAAATAGCCATTTTGATCTTGAAATCAATAATTCAGAAGAAGTTTTCAATGATAAATTTCAATTTCAATTTGGTAAAAATAAACTTAAACTTCAACAAACTGTTTTATCAACCCAAAAAATCATCAAAAATAAAAAAATTCACATGATCTTTAATGAAACGACATTCGTTTTTCCAAATCAACGTTCAGCTTTGAAATTTTTTATGGTTTGGTTTTTTGTTTTTAAGCTATGTCTCTCGTACTTGACGAGACAAATGAATTGGTCTTTGGAAGACCTGTTCATTTACTCTTTGACGATATATTTTCTAATGTCGTGTAAATAATGATCTTTTCATTTTCCTATAAATATAGGTCATATTTTTATTTTATTTTTCTCCTTTCTCTTAGCTTGACTCTAGGGACACAATCAAAATCAAGTGTAGAGGGGTGTCTCATCTTCATTTTTGAATTTTCATAGTTTATTTTTTTCATTTTCTTTCCAAAACCTTTAAAAATAAAAAAATTCCATGAAAAGAATTCGTTTTAGCATTCTGATTTATTTTTCAAAACACTATATGATAAGTACACGATTTTGATAATTAAATTGACATTTTTGAAAATTTATTTGTCATATTAAAAATAAAAATAAAGTTTGATTACAAGTAACTATGATTTTACTAGTATATAGGAATGTTCATGGTGATAATTATAAAGTATATCCTAACTGAAATCTTTGTTTAAAAATTGGTGGATTTAAAGAAAAGGACATAAAAAAAATTGTCTTCTAAGTTAAATGGTGCTAAGTTGATTTTGCAAAAGTTTCTCTTCAAAAAACAAATATATATATATATATATATATATATATGTATGTATGTATGTATGTATGTATGTATGTATGTATGTATGTATGTATGTATGTATGTAAACAAAAAACAAAAGAAAAAATATATATATTTGTATATATGTATTTTTTTTAGTTAACACCAAGATTCATGTGTTCAAATGCAAATGTGTACACTTACCATGTTCTGTTCCTTTCTCACCTAATCTCGAAAGTCAGTACACAATCGGTATATTTGGCCTCAGTTTATCTGAGTTGGATGTAGGTATATAAAAAATTCTTTCACTAATAAAGCCTACAGTCGATAGGTGCACATACTTTTATGTACGCTCGCCATGCTCTGTACTCCCCATACGTAAGCCCGAAAGGCAGTGCATTGGTGCTATATCTAGCCTCAGCTTATCTGAGTTAGGCATACGTAAATATTGTTAACATTAATAAAACGTTCAAATAAGAGAGGGTAAGCAATTGAAATCCAAGCAATATTTTTACTTATTTGATTTAACTTGTTATTCAAAAGAAATGAAAATACCACTTTGAAAACTTTGATAATCAACTAAGGAACCATTTCAAGTTACATTGTGTTATCAACCGAAACAACCAGGCAATCTATAGTCTATTTATTATAATAACTTAATTTTTATTGGAAATTTTGACAAGTAAAAGGACTTAAATTTCATGATAATGACCAAAACTTATATTTAATTTATCATGTCAATTTAAAATTAAATACTTCATTAGTAAATATTCTCAAAACCTTTCATCTGTATCTTTGTAAATAAATCTTGCATTTAGGAATTTTTCGTTTTGTATAAATTTTCATGTTGCATTTGGTATTTTGTGGGTAGTATCTGCTGAAAACCCTTACGAGATAACAGTCATCCTACTAGGGACACCTAGAGCTTTAACTACTTGTTGCATACGCATAATGCATTCGTGCTTCCTACAAAAACGGATTTATCTTAATTTTTAGTTTATTCAAGGATGAATAAAAAGATAAGTGCGGGGGTATTTGATGTGCACGTAAATGTGCATATTTTTACTTCCATATTTAATCTAATTTAATCAAATAAATGAGCATATAAGTTGTTTTAACATGTTTAAACCAAAATTCAAATTCTTTTCAAATCATCATTTATTCATCTTTATTTAGGGGCAAAATGGTCATTTTTTGTGTTAGTTAATTTGAGAAAATTCACTTGCACATTTTATTTTTATTTATAAGAAAGTTGATGGAAATTAGAAGATGCTTCTTGTATTCATGCATTTACACAAGAGAAGGAAGAAAAGGAAGATGGAAATAAATCATTTCATGACAACATGGAGAACTCCACTTACCCACTTACCATGATCACATATTAAGAGCTAGTGCACATGATTAATGCTACATACGAATTTAAATGCTAGGACATGCTAATGCTAATGATTACTTGGTGGCTGCACTTATAAGAGTGGTATTTTAGATAGTCCCCAAAAAATACATTAAGGTTTAGGCTTGTATAAACACCTCATATATTCATGTAATTAAGCACCTTAGCTTTCTTTAAGCCTCCTCTTTAGTTAGTTTTAGGCTCAAAAATAAAAAACAAATCTCTTTTCTTTTAGTTGGTTACTTAGCGGTTTTCATCTTTCACGTAATTTTACTTTTTATGCAATTTTAGTTCATGCTCTTTCCTATTTACGTGCTCTCTTTCCTTTCATGTTAGTTGATTAGTTTATTTCTAAGCAGGTAGATTAGCTCTCATTTTATTTTAATTTTCTCTTTATTTTCCTTTTGTTTTTGTTTCATGTTGAACTCTACATTGTTGAAATGATAAAAATATGAGAGGCTAAACCCTTCAATTGAGAGGTATTGAAGATCTCTTAATCATGTAGATTCAACAATTTGTTAGCTATGATCTCATTTTGTGCTTAATGACAATGTTTGGTGTGGTTTAACTTTATTGTTTTAGCTTTGAATTTTATAGCCTATGTTGTTGACACCAAATAGGCTATGCTTAAATAAACAAAAAAAATACAAATTATGTCTTCATCTGCATATGATTATGGCAATGAAGTAAATTTTAAAATAAAAATTTAATGGTTTATGTTAATAATTCAATAGTAAATAAGTCATGCTTAAAATAGATTTTATTTTCAATTTCATTGCAATTGTCATGAGAGTTAGCAAGAGGTTTACTAGGTATGTTAAAGTTTAATGGTTTATATTAGGCTAATTAATAGCATAAATATTCCATACTTATTGATAAACATATCAACTAAATTCACTAATGACCAAAAGAGAGATCACAATTTCCTATACGTTGATTTATGTGTTCTTGAGAAGGACATTACCTCTAAATTGTCTTCAAACTCTCATATTTTTATCCATCTAGCTTTTGTTAGTGCTTACATTTTTATTAGCTTAGCACAACTTCAAATCTTGGTTTAATTTTATTGAATAGAATTTTAAATCTAAACAATTTTCTATGGATCGACCCGTACTCGTCACGTACTAACATTGTATGTCGTGCGCTTGCGGTTATTTTTAATTTAAATTTAATACACTATTTTCTAAACCGATAGGAAATTGGTCGTAAAAAAACATTTTCTGCTACAGTATGTCATATGCGATGGTATAGTATGAGAACACGGGAATAAGGAACTTTAACACATCCATCTAATGAAGAAGTGTGGAAATATTTCGATAATACTTATCCCACTTGCTGTAGAGAGCCATAATGTAAAAATTGGTTTATGTTACTCCCCTAATTGGAATGGGAACAATAAGTCCCACATTGTGGAAAATGCCTGTGAAGTGGATGCTTATATAGTAAAGCCTTCTCCTTAGAATAGTGACAAGGACTTTTAAGGAACAAAATCTTAGACCTTAGCTTAGCCTATGAGGTTGAGCTGTCTAAGTTGGGGACAATATCTTCGCTTAGTAAGGAGGGGTCTGTTATAATTTATGTACGGATGGATTTTAACGATTCGCTCAATCATTATTTCCTATAATTTATCTCCATGGATACGTATGATAACACCATATATGTTTCCCACTATTGTCGTCCCTGGTCCTCATGATCGGGCATAAGGAATCGATGTTAATTCGCAGCCATTTATTGAAGGGTTGAAAACATTGTGGCGTAAAGAGGTTGATACATACGACGTTTCTAAAAAAAGAATTTTCATGTGTTTACATCATTATTATGGACCATTGGTGATTTTTTTGGCTTATGCAGTGATTTTGGACTGGAGTACGATAGCTCATCTAGCTTGTCCTTAGTGCATGAAAGAAAGATGAGCATTTTCTTTACCGCATAGGAGGAAAGTTTCATGGTTTGAGTGCCATTGGTGTTTTCTCCATATTAACCATCCTTTTATAGGAAATAATTTTTTTTACAACTAACATAGTAGAAATTATGCAGCCACCGAAGATTTGGTCAATCGAATAAATATATGATATAGTAAAGGATTATCCAAAGATACATGAGACTGGAGTACAGATTGAAATTTCAAGTAAATCGATAATTAATAATTGATGGAAACAAAGTATATTTTGCTAGTTACCTTGTTAGAAAGATATCTTACTTTGACTTAATATTAACGTGATGCACAATGGAAAAAATGTGTTTGATAATGTGTTTAATACTATTTTGAATGTAAAAGGGAACATTAATGATGATCTGAATTCAAGATGTAACGACCCAGAATTTTATTAAATTAAAATATGAATATTTAATTAATTTTAAATATTAATAAGTGAAATTTATAAGTCGAATAAATTTTATTTCGAATAATTGGATTTAAATTGAATAATTAAATCAATAATTAATATGTGAAATTATGGAAATAATTGAAATTTGGGTTAAATATGATTGAAAATGATTTGTAAAATTTTATTTTATCATTTTGAAGTTAGAATGATATTCTAGAACTTTTAAAAATCGAATTAAAAGTTAAATTGTGAAAATTGAATATTTTAATATTTAATTATCGACTAAAAATAGCCAATTTTTGAACAGTCTCGGAATTGAACGAGACCAGTTCCATTGGATCCGTAATAGTTAGTTATTACCGGATTTCAATTTTCGTAGTAATCGGAGTTGTCGTTTGATCGTGGCAGCTCGAAACGCATCGAATTGTTTTTAATATTAATTTGGCGAGTTAAAATAGCCATTTTTCAAACTGTCTCGGATTTCGACGAAACTAGTTTCATCGGATCCGTAATGTGATATTATTGTAAGGTTTCAAATTTCGTATAAATTGGATTTACCGTTTGTCCGGTACGAATTAAAACGCCTATAAATCGATTTAAATCGGTTTAATTTAAATCGATCGTTTGTTGCCATATCTCGCACAGATGTCCGAATTAGCTTCCGAAATCTATTCCATTGTGTCCGGAACGCGGGATAAACCCTAGGAACGTCAGTTTCGGCGCGTAAATCGGAGTTTGAAAAATCGAAATGAATAGTGTCGTTTTAATTCTCTATAAATAGCCCACATACACAACAAAAAAATAAATAAAAAAATATAGGAAACTAGGGTTTCTTCAGCCGCCTTTGTTGCTATCAATGGCCGAGAATCTCTCGTCTTCTTCCTCAAATATTCCTCAATCCATGCATTTATACGAAAAGTGTTCAACTGCAACTTCGTAGAGCACATCCTCCTCTACGAATTCAACGGTGGTGATCGAGTTTCGAGCAGCGTGGTGGCCAGAAAATGGGGAGGAAGCGCGCGCGTTCGGCCACGTTTCTTGAGCACCAGGCTCGACCGAGCTTGATGATAATGGGGGCGTTGATGGAGTTGGGTGATGGCTACAAGGTGATGGTACTTGATCATCCTGGAAGTCGTCGAAGAGGTGGCAAACATTGCAAGGGGGATGGCGGCCGTGGGTTTCGAACTCACCTGAGAGTATTCGCGTGTGGGAAGAAAGAATGTGATCGGCCTAGGTTTGTTTGACTTGGAACGAAAGGTGGATGTGGATTAGGGTTAGAAATTTGAATATAAAGTTGTAAATCTATATTATAAATTCGTTTAACTTTGAAAATTCGTAACTCTTTCATACGAGGTCCGTTTCAGACGAGATTTTTTGCGTTGGATTCGTATCGTCGAACACTACGCGATTCAACTGGATTGGAGTCGATTGGAGTCATTGAAAATTTTGGATAAAATTAAACGCGCGTTTAATTTTATTCGAAATAAAAGCTAAAATGGAAATAAAATCAAGGTGAGAACTTCTCACTCAATCGAATCGGTTTCGATTTTATTTTAAATAGTTAGATTTAAAATATCTGAATGCATGTTTGAATGATGATTGTTATCTATTGATTGTTAAAATAGACATTATGCGCCGTTATTAAGCGGATGTTATTTATTAAAAACATATACCGCGAATATTTCATAAACAGTGAAATTGGTATTATATATAATGTCAATATATATATATATATATATATATATTGGCATATGTATATATTGCAGTTGTTGATTTCCCGCATTTTTTAGCGGATGAGACCCTATTGCGCCGTCTATTAAGCGGATAATATTTATAAATCCCATATACCGCGATAATTCCGTACTGGAGCGGAATTGGTATTGTGCTAATGTTTGTGGATGCAGGAAACAGGTTGGAGGGATCCAACTGGATTCCTCAACTGTATTGATTTATTTACAGATATTGTGATATTTGTTGATTATCATATCGATATATGATATTTGGATGTCGTGATTGACTATTTGGTGCTGCTGCATCATCGGATCCAATTTTGGAGTTCAAAAATAATGGTTTTTGATTTTTAAAAGGATTTTAAAGTGATTTTTCAAAGTATTTGTTTTATTTAAAATTTTGAATTGATTTATTTTAAATAAATTAACGTTATAAGTTTAATGTTATAAAAGTTATAATTTTTGTAAAATATAACCAAATTAAGATTTTTGAAATAAATAGTGATAATTTATAAATTGGTTTAAATTGGGAATTTTGAATTATTATTAACGGTTTATATAAAAGATTTATAAAATTGATATTTATAAATTTAAAATACTGGAATTATAAAACGAGTTTTTATAAGTAATAAAGTGAAATAAAAAAAATAGATTTCATAAGTGAATTGAAATTTATAAACTTATGAAATATGAAGTTATAAAATGGATAGATTTCGTAAAATAAAAGATTTATAAGAGATTAACTTATAAATCGGATTTTGGCATTTAAAATGAGATATAAAAAGGATTTTTATAAATAGAAGTTTATAAAAATATAAATGGAGTTTATAAACGTTGTTTATAAATCCGAAATCAATTGAATTTGATAAGTTGGATATAGGAATATATGAAAAGAATTATATTCACGATTTTGGACAGTGAATATATTATTAAATGAAATGGATATGTTTTCGGGAAAGGAACATTATGAAATGAAGTTAATGATTTTAAAGACGTTTAAAATGCATTAAGTATCGAATACATAGATTTCAACATTCATTGTTGAAATAGACGTTTTCGAGAATTAGAAGGAAATGGTGGACTATAACACTGTTGTTATAGTAAATGGTTTCCGAAAGGAAATGTTTTGTATAGTATTGGGATTTATATATCTATTTAAACTTTGAATCCCTATACTAGTGATTTTTGGGTCATCGTAACGATGTTTTACGCAACATTCGTTTTAGCCCAAATAAATGTGTTAAGAGAATGATTTCCTTAAAGAATGAAATATATACTAAATTTTGATTTAAGTATATTGAATATTTTCAAATGTTGAAAATAAATAGATTTGGGATGTACTTATTTTTATTTAAATAAGTATGGAAATATTTTTCCAATGTGAAATGAACGTTTGAGAATTTATCTTTTTAAAGATAAATTGAAAACGAATATTGAAAGTCGATTGAAAATCGTATATCATAGATATTTTGGGATTATAAATTCACTATGGAATTTATAAAAGAAAGGGGAAATTAGTTTAAAAATAAACGTTGATTTATTTTTAAAGTGTGGGAATAAATTTACGGATTTGGAACGTAAATATAAAGTAAATCGTTAAGGATTTATTTAATTGGTTTAAATGAACCATGTTGAAATGAAAATAATTCCGAGTAAGGAAAAGTGATTTGAAGAATTGTTTTCAAATATTTGAAGTGTGGGAAAGTTTATATCTAGTAAAGATATTTTGGAAAGTAAATAATTTGGGAAATTATTTGGATTTGGTGATGTTGAACATGCCTATTGATAGTTAAATAATCCGACTATCAATATTTACCTTTAAATAGGTATTTGTTGTGAATTGTTGAATTTGAATGCCACACTTATTTTTGAATAAGCGCTCACTATTCGGGTTAGCCGGGAAAGGACCATGGGGTCGTATAACCCATTCCGAGTATGTGATACGTCGTTATGGATTGCATTTGATGACCGGTGTTGAAGACCGGGTATTTGTGAAAACGGAAGGATTACCGTCGAGTTACTCTACATCGGCTGATCTCCGATATAGAGGTTTTATCACCCTTAGTGACAGGAAGTCCGGTCGTGATTAGTGAATATCCAGATTGCAAGGACTTCTTTGTAAGTGCCTTCGGTTCTATTCGATCCCGGAACAGACTTGTACGGATTGTATGTCTGACATTACAAATTGAGATATAAAGCTGATTTCTTTCGAATATATTTCTGTTGGTGGCGGAGAATTTATTCTCTTAGCTTAACACCCTTCTCTGAGACGTACGAGCTCAGAGGTTATATAGTTGAAGGTTATTAGTGATATACTCCCAATTTGGTAGTGTGGCATGCAGAGTGTTGCTGTGAAATGATCATTGTGTTGATCATTTGTGATAGGATCATTTATTTGATCGTTTATCTTGGTGATCATTTCTATGATCATTTGTTGACCCAAAGCATGGCTTTTGTATAAAGTATGTTTTTGTGGACGAGACTTCGTCGGACCTCACACCCCGGAAATGGTCAAAACAGGAAGGATGCGGCTAGATTATTAGGGGTAGCGCCCTTTAGTGTATGTCATTCCTTCTGGATAGAGGTGGTATCATGGTATGGAGCCCAGATATTTAACATATGTTGTTACTGCATATTTTTGTGGTTGTTAGAAATCGAGGATCCTCGGATAGATCGGTTACGATCGGGGGATGACATATTCGTGTCAGTAGTTACCTAGTTAGGGGTAACCCGGCCTTGTGTTGGCAGAGATCCGGTTTGGTTCTCGGGACGTCATTCCAGAGGCATTTCCATGTGGCAATGGGAAGTTCCTTGGCCTGACCATTTGTTGGAAATCCAATTCCCAATACGAAACCCTGTACGGTTTTAGTTGTAGAACCTGCCATTCACTTATGGTGGCGCCCCACTGTTTGGATGGTAGCTATAGTAGGCATACGATAATGGTCGTATGTTGGCTAAGATTTATATCTTTACTTTCGAAATGAATTTTCCCTACACTATGCACTAGTAATAATATCAAATGTTCTTTTAAATGCGTATCAAGCATCTTTGACTATCATAAGGAGAAATCTCCTCCGATTCTGCATTTGCATGTGTGTGTGTGCGGGAGGCCTTATGGTAGTCTCATTTTTAAAAGCATTGCGAATTGACTTTAAAAATATTCCTCTATTTTGATTTTAAAGATAAATAAACTGTTTTGAGTTCTCACACCAGTCACATGACTGACTCGGAGTTTATTGTTTTCGTTCCTAAACTCTAGGTGCCCACCAATTTTCACACGGGCAGTCAAGAGTTAAGGTTTATTCAGGATATTCAGGAGTTGCTGGAGGCAAGCTGGATGGCATGGCGTATTACTAATTTATATAGTATTTCTTTTTCCGCTGCATTGTTGTTGTTGTATGTTGTTGTACACTCTAATGATTTGATGAAATGAAATGTAATGTAATAACTGATATAGTTCTTTGTTTAAAGATTATTCATTTATTAATATATGTTGTTCCGCTGCGAATTGTGAGATTCTGATGTTGTTCTGTTATTTCTTCTGTTCTGTTCTATCTTTTCTATCTTCTTCTACCTCTTTCTTTTTCTAAAACCATAACATTTCGGGTTTCCGGCCTTCGATTTCTCGGCAGTCGATAAAGTGAGTATCGATGTTGAATTTTCGAAAGTTGAAAATTTTCGGGACGTTACATTTGGTATCAGAGCATATGGTTAAGCGACAACCATGGTTCTGTTGGGTATTACTCATTAGAGATAGAGTTAGTAGTACTCTAGAATGAGTTTGAGTGTAATAATAGATATGAGTGCGTATTTGTTAGTGAATATAAAATTGTTTTATATTGTGATGATTGGTTTATTGAGTGGCATATGAACTTTCGTCAGCGTGGTCTGCAAAACTATGCCGAAGGGGTTTCTAAACACTTGAATAGAACAATTCGACACAATATTGTTTTGAAATTGGGTAAATGAAATAATTTTACCTTGATTATATTTTTATATATAAAGGAATAATTTTTCAGAATTATTAAAGTGTACATAAGTAGATTGTTAGTTGTTTGAATAATCTAAATAAAAGAATTATTGTATAAGCAAAATAATTATAAGAATTGAATTATAATTAAAGTAATTTACAATTGTGAAATAAACTTATATATATAACAAGTGAAACTATATGGATATATCTATGAATATGAGTTATAGATAAAAATGAATTTAAAGTTAAATGGAAAATTTACTTTAGAATTTGGAATCTGAATTGATTTATAAGTGGGAATTCAAGTTATGTAAACTAAGTGATGTTTAAATGGAAGTTTAACTTAAGAGATGTTGAATGAAGTTGATTTTGGTATCAAACTAAATTAATAAAGTTAAGTGATAAATGTGAACTTGAGTTATATAAATGAAATTCAACTTTTGTAATTGAATTGAATTAATGAATTGAATGTTAATCAATTGAATGTAAATTAAGTTGATATGAAATAATGAATGAAAGTGTAAATTCATTAAAATCTAATGTTATTGAAAGTTGAATAAATTGGAATGGAAATCAATTTAATGTTAAACCAAATGGAATTAAATGTGTTGAACCAAATTTAATGTAAAGTGAATAATTTGGTTATGTTGAATATACATTGGTTGTTATTTGATTGTTAATTGATAGAATATAAGTTCATTAAGTGTTAATGAAAGTGAATTAGCGAAATTGGAAGCTATATAATTGAATTCAAATTGAAAGTAAATAAATTTGAATAGAATTGAATGTGAATTGGATTTAAATTAGTAAACGTTAACTAATTGAATTGAGAATGAATTTTGATAAAATCCAATGTAAACAAATCAAATGTGATTAGAATTGAAAACCAATTCATTGAATATTAATGAGAATATGAATGAATATTTAGTTGGTTGATGTTTGCATTTGTTGTTTTAATGCATTGCTATGTTGGCATATGTAGTTGTTATGTTGCTATATGTTGTATATTGATACTATTTTCATATATGCATGATTCTCATGTTGTTGTTGAGTGATTAGTAGGTGCGGATCGCGTTTGCTTTGCATTTGGAGCTCGCTTTCGTGCTATATTAGCCGTATATGCTCGCTAATAATATATAAGGTACATATTTCGGATTACATACCGTACTTTTACACTTTTTTCCCTGCGGGATGCCTCATCACTTGATGAGATGTATATTTGTGATATATATACTGTCATTTTTTTTTCGGATCGAGCCGCGCAAAGGAGACTATGGCGAATTTTTTCGAAAATTTAAGGCGTTAGAAAAATTTGGGAATATTGGGAAAATTTTGAAAACTTTAATTTTGATTTGGAGTTGAAAGTTAAACAATAGTAGTTGGTTTTGAAAAGATAACTAAGTATGATTTGGAAACTTAGTAAATTATTGTAAGAAGTTTAACTATGAATTTTGGGAAAATTAATAGATTCTGTAACTTTTCTTACTTTATAATTTCGAAGACGAAATTCTTTTAAGGGGGGAAGATTGTAACGACCCAGAATTCTATTAAATTAAAATATGAATATTTAATTAATTTTAAATATTAATAAGTGAAATTTATAAGTCGAATAAATTTTATTTCGAATAATTGGATTTAAATTGAATAATTAAATCAATAATTAATATGTGAAATTATGGAAATAATTGAAATTTGGGTTAAATATGATTGAAAATGATTTGTAAAATTTTATTTTATCATGTTGAAGTTAGAATGATATTTTAGAACTTTTAAAAATCGAACTAAAAGTTAAATTGTGAAAATTGAATATTTTAATATTTAATTATCGACTAAAAATAGCCAATTTTTGAACAGTCTCAGAATTGAACGAGACCAGTTCCATTGGATCCGTAATAGTTAGTTATTACCGGATTTCAATTTTCGTAGCAATCAGAGTTGTCGTTTGATCGTGGCAGCTCGAAACGCATCGAATTGTTTTTAATATTAATTTGGCGAGTTAAAATAGCCATTTTTCAAACTGTCTCGGATTTCGACGAAACTAGTTTCATCGGATCCGTAATGTGATATTATTGTAAGGTTTCAAATTTCGTATAAATTGGATTTACCGTTTGTCCGGTACGAATTAAAACGCCTAGAAATCGATTTAAATCGGTTTAATTTAAATCGATCGTTTGTTGCCATATCTCGCACAGATGTCCGAATTAGCTTTCGAAACCTGTTCCATTGTGTCCGGAACGCGGGATAAACCCTAGAAACGTCAGTTTCGGTGCCTAAATCGGAGTTTGAAAAATCGAAATGAATAGTGTCGTTTTAATTCTCTATAAATAGCCCACATACACAACAAAAAAATAAATAAAAAATTATAGGAAACTTGGGTTTCTTCAGCCGCCTTTGTTGCTATCAATGGCCGAGAATCTCTCGTCTTCTTCCTCAAATATTCCTCAATCCATGCATTTATACGAAGTGTTCAACTGCAACTTCGTAGAGCACATCCTCCTCTTCGAATTCAACGGTGGTGATCGAGTTTCGAGCAGCGTGGTGGCCAGAAAATGGGGAGGAAGCGCGCGCGTTCGGCCACGTTTCTTGAGCACAAGGCTCGACCGAGCTTGATGATAATGGGGGCGTTGATGGAGTTGGGTGATGGCTACAAGGTGATGGTACTTGATCATCCTGGAAGTCGTCGAAGAGGTGGCAAAAATTGCAAGGGGGATGGCGGCCGTGGGTTTCGAACTCACCTGAGAGTATTCGCGTGTGGGAAGAAAGAATGTGATCGGCCTAGATTTGTTTGACTTGGAACGAAAGGTGGATGTGGATTAGGGTTAGAAATTTGAATATAAAGTTGTAAATCTATATTATAAATTCGTTTAACTTTGAAAATTCGTAACTCTTTCATACGAGGTCCGTTTCGGACGAGATTTTTTGCGTTGGATTCGTATCGTCGAACACTACGCGATGCAACTGGATTGGAGTCGATTGGAGTCAGTGAAAATTTTGGATAAAATTAAACGCGCGTTTAATTTTATTCGAAATAAAAGCTAAAACGGAAATAAAATCAAGGTGAGAACTTCTCACTCAATCGAATCGGTTTCGATTTTATTTTAAATAGTTAGATTTAAAATATCTGAATGCATGTTTGAATGATGATTGTTATCTATTGATTGTTAAAATAGACATTATGCGCCGTTATTAAGCGGATGTTATTTATTAAAAACATATACCGCGAATATTTCATAAACAGTGAAATTGGTATTATATATAATATCAATATATATATATATATATATATATATATTGGCATATGTATATATTGCAGTTGTTGATTTCCCGCATTTTTTAGCGGATGAGACCCTATTGCGCCGTCTATTAAGCGGATAATATTTATAAATCCCATATATCGCGATAATTCCGTACTGGAGCGGAATTGGTATTGTGCTAATGTTTGTGGATGCAGGAAACAGGATAGAGGGATCCAACTGGATTTCTCAACTGTATTGATTTATTTACAGATATTGTGATATTTGTTGATTATCATATCGATATATGATATTTGGATGTCGGATTGACTATTTGGTGCTGCTGCATCATCGGATCCAATTTTGGAGTTCAAAAATAATGGTTTTTGATTTTTAAAAGGATTTTAAAGTGATTTTTCAAAGTATATGTTTTATTTAAAATTTTGAATTGATTTATTTTAAATAAATTAACGTTATAAGTTTAATGTTATAAAAGTTATAATTTTTGTAAAATATAACCAAATTAAGATTTTTGAAATAAATAGTGATAATTTATAAATTGGTTTAAATTGGGAATTTTGAATTATTATTAACGGTTTATATAAAAGATTTATAAAATTGATATTTATAAATTTAAAATACTGGAATTATAAAACAAGTTTTTATAAGTAATAAAGTGAAATAAAAAAATAGATTTCATAAGTGAATTGAAATTTATAAACTTATGAAATATGAAGTTATAAAATGGATAGATTTCGTAAAATAAAAGATTTATAAGAGATTAACTTATAAATCGGATTTTGGCATTTAAAATGAGATATAAAAAGGATTTTTATAAATAGAAGTTTATAAAAATATAAATGGAGTTTATAAACGTTGTTTAGAAATCCGAAATCAATTGAATTTGATAAGTTGGATATAGGAATATATGAAAAGAATTATATTCACGATTTTGGACAGTGAATATATTATTAAATGAAATGGATATGTTTTCGGGAAAGGAACATTATGAAATGAAGTTAATGATTTTAAAGACGTTTAAAATGCATTAAGTATCGAATACATAGATTTCAACATTCATTGTTGAAATAGACGTTTTCGAGAATTAGAAGGAAATGGTGGACTATAACACTGTTGTTATAGTAAATGGTTTCCGAAAGGAAATGTTTTGTATAGTATTGGGATTTATATATCTATTTAAACTTTGAATCCCTATACTAGTGATTTTTGGGTCGTCGTAACGATGTTTTACGCAACATTCGTTTTAGCCCAAATAAATGTGTTAAGAGAATGATTTCCTTAAAGAATGAAATATATACTAAATTTTGATTTAAGTATATTGAATATTTTCAAATGTTGAAAATAAATAGATTTGGGATGTACTTATTTTTATTTAAATAAGTATGGAAATATTTTTCCAATGTGAAATGAACGTTTGAGAATTTATCTTTTTAAAGATAAATTGAAAACGAATATTGAAAATCGATTGAAAATCGTATATCATAGATATTTTGGGATTATAAATTCACTATGGAATTTATAAAAGAAAGGGGAAATTAGTTTAAAAATAAACGTTGATTTATTTTTAAAGTGTGGGAATAAATTTACGGATTTGGAACGTAAATATAAAGTAAATCGTTAAGGATTTATTTAATTGGTTTAAATGAACCATGTTGAAATGAAAATAATTCCGAGTAAGGAAAAGTGATTTGAAGAATTGTTTTCAAATATTTGAAGTGTGGGAAAGTTTATATCTAGTAAAGATATTTTGGAAAGTAAATAATTTGGGAAATTATTTGGATTTGGTGATGTTGAACACGCCTATTGATAGTTAAATAATCCGACTATCAATATTTACCTTTAAATAGGTATTTGTTGTGAATTGTTGAATTTGAATGCCACACTTATTTTTGAATAAGCGCTCACTATTCGGGTTAGCCGGGAAAGGACCATGGGGTCGTATAACCCATTTCGAGTATGTGATACGTCGTTATGGATTGCATTTGATGACCGGTGTTGAAGACCGGGTATTTGTGAAAACGGAAGGATTACCGTCGAGTTACTCTACATCGGCCGATCTCCGATATAGAGGTTTTATCACCCTTAGTGACGGGAAGTCCGGTCGTGATTAGTGAATATCCGGATTGCAGGGACTTCTTTGTAAGTGCCTTCGGTTCTATTCGATCCCGGAACAGACTTGTACGGATTGTATGTCTGACATTACAAATTGAGATATAAAGCTGATTTCTTTCGAATATATTTCTGTTGGTGGCGGAGAATTTATTCTCTTAGCTTAACACCCTTCTCTGAGACGTACGAGCTCAGAGGTTATATAGTTGAAGGTTATTAGTGATATACTCCCAATTTGGTAGTGTGGCATGCAGAGTGTTGCTGTGAAATGATCATTGTGTTGATCATTTGTGATAGGATCATTTATTTGATCGTTTATCTTGGTGATCATTTCTATGATAATTTGTTGACCCAAAGCATGGCTTTTGTATAAAGTATGTTTTTGTGGACGAGACTTCGTCGGACCTCACACCCCGGAAATGGTCAAAACAGGAAGGATGCGGCAAGGTTATTAGGGGTAGCGCCCTTTAGTGTATGTCATTCCTTCTGAATAGAGGTGGTATCATGGTATGGAGCCCAGATATTTAACCTATGTTGTTACTGTATATTTTTGTGGTTGTTGGAAATCGAGGATCCTCGGATAGATCGGTTACGATCGGGGGATGACATATTCGTGTCAGTAGTTACCCAGTTAGGGGTAAACCGGCCTTGTGTTGGCAGAGATCCGGTTTGGTTCTCGGGACGTCATTCTAGAGGCGTTTCCATGTGGCAATGGAAAGTTCCTTGGCCTGACCATTTGTTGGAAATCCAATTCCTAATACGAAACCCTGTACGGTTTTAGTTGTAGAACCTGCCATTCACTTATGGTGGCGCCCCACTGTTTGGATGGTAGCTATAGTAGGTATACGATAATGGTCGTATGTTGGCTAAGATTTATATCTTTACTTTCGAAATGAATTTTCCCTACACTATGCACTAGTAATAATATCAAATGTTCTTTTAAATGCGTATCAAGCATCTTTGACTATCATAAGGAGAAATCTCCTCCGATTCTGCGTTTGCATGTGTGTGTGTGCGGGAGGCCTTATGGTAGTCTCATTTTTAAAAGCATTGCGAATTGACTTTAAAAATATTCCTCTATTTTGATTTTAAAGATAAATAAACTGTTTTGAGTTCTCACACCAGTCACATGACTGACTCGGAGTTTATTGTTTTCATTCCTAAACTCTGGGTGCCCACCAATTTTCACACGGGCAGTCAAGAGTTAAGGTTTATTCAGGATATTCAGGAGTTGCTGGAGGCAAGCTGGATGGCATGGCGTATTACTAATTTATATAGTATTTCTTTTTCCGCAGCATTGTTGTTGTTGTATGTTGTTGTACACTCTGATGATTTGATGAAATGAAATGTAATGTAATAACTGATATAGTTCTTTGTTTAAAGATTATTCATTTATTAATATATGTTGTTCCACTGCGAATTGTGAGATTCTGATGTTGTTCTGTTATTTCTTCTGTTCTGTTCTATCTTTTCTATCTTCTTCTACCTCTTTCTTTTTCTAAAACCATAACATTTCGGGTTTCCGGCCTTCGATTTCTCGGCAGTCGATAAAGTGAGTATCGATGTTGAATTTTCGAAAGTCGAAAATTTTCGGGACGTTACACAAGATGTGATTAGAACATTTATGTATATGTCCTGAACTTTATATGAAATCTAATGACGGTAAAAAAAACCTAAGCATGCTATGAGCTTGACAGCAAGCAAGTAAAACTAGCGCTAAAGTAGGTGGAATGACTAAGATGTCCTGATTGGATTTCTTCTAATCTCCATAGAAGTGTTGATTTTAAAAACAATAAACTGAGGGGGAAGAAAAGTCATGATTGTCATGTCATGATATGAAATTTATTAGCCGTGGTTTTCAAAGAACTATTTCCCAAAAAATTATGGAATTTTATGACAAAAATTACTTTTTAATATAAAGAGATTTGTTCAACTACGTTAAAGTCGGGCATATATGTAAACTTAAAGAAGTTACCCCTATACTGCTCTGAAACCTTGAGAAAATATTTCCTTCAAGATTCTTTAATTTAATTGTGCATTTACTTGTTCATTTCCTATCTGAAGCACTTCTTCGAGGTCCTATGCAATGTGGGTGGATGTATCCATTCGAGATGTAGTATTGAATATCCGTAATATTAATTTTTCTTTAAATTGAAATTTAAATTCAATTCAATTTTGTAGTATGTACTCGAATTATCTAAAGAAAAAAGTTGGTCAAAAAGCACAAGTTGTATGTTCAATTTGCAAATCATATCTTGAAGAAGAAGCTTCATTCTTATTCTCTCATTATTTCACTGACCATGTGAACTTATCATTTTTAAGTGTTCCTCGTAACGATTAGGTCATTGAACAAGAATCTTCTCGAACAATGTTATCTATTTTTAGACAACATGGTCGATTTATTTGAAAATGTATGGAATTATGGCTAGATGATAGAGATTATAATGTATCACACACATATATTCTTCTTTATTATGCTGAAGTTGCACCATTTTCCAGGTAGCATTAAATAATAATTCTTGATATATGAATTTCCTAATTCATTCTTAATTCAATTAAACATACATATTCAAAATTCTCAATATATGAATTTGTAGTATTTATGAATCACAACATCCACATGGCGATCTCAGTAAAGATTTTCAAAATGGTTTTTGAACTACGTTTATGATTCAAGATAATGATGAAGGATTGAAACATCTTGTGATAGTACAAAAAAGAAATGTCAAGACTTGTCAAATATTCTTCATCCATGTATTTAAATTCAACACTAAGGAATATTATGCTGAAAAATCAACCTATAACAGCGGTGTATTTGTTGATGGTAGTGATGATCCAGATGAGCATGTAAAAGAATTTTATGACATCTTAATATAGGTTTTAAAGTTGACATATTTGATATGACCTGCATAAAAATATTTTTATTTAAATGCAATTGGTTCAGCAATGTTCCTAGTTCTGGAATTAACGTGCATAAAGATTATAAGCTTATTGAAATAAAGCATAACTCTTATTAGTATTAGTATAATCCTTTTGTATTAATCAAACAAGCTCGCATCCATCCCTAAAAAGAGGTAAAGAAGATTGGTAGGAAGTTTTTAAAACAAAGGCAAAATCTACATTTGATTGAGATAATATTCCAAATGAAGCAGCTTATCAAGTAGATTTTGAGCCAAATAATGAAATAATAGTAACAGATAACCATACTGATTTATGGCCTTTGAATGATGAATCGAATTTTCTAATAGAAGCATTTGAGAGTAAGATGGAAACGATATACAGTACGAGACCGAATCTTAATCAAAAAACAATGAACACCGATTATTAATTATTGATGATTTAATGTATATATTATGGATATTTGTATGGCTTATTGTATAATTTATATTTTGAGTTTCAGCTGTTATTATTGATGATGACTTTGGTGTGAGCTATATATTACTGCGTATTATAAATTCTATGTATTTAGGAGATCTTGTTCTATTTTTATAGTTTTTTTGAAGTTCTATGTGATTATAAATCAGACATGTTTCTAATAATAAATTGATATTTTTTTTCATTATATGAAACGATATGTTTGTAGCAAATATTATGTCTTATAGGAGATCATGACATGCTGCTTCTCGTGCTACCGGTGAGGGTGCCAACGGCGTGGCTAGTTTACACCCAGATTATGATCCCTAAGAAAGGAGGGTAAGTATCAAATTTATTGCAACGTCATTAATATTAAGTGCATGTATATTATTTGAAATTTATTAAATGTCTATATCAAAATTCATATAAAGGATTTGAGCTACAACCTTTCGATTACATCCTGGCCGTTCTAGCAAGGCACATATGGGCCGGATGTCTACTTGTTGGCCAATGTGGGATAATATCCCATCACATACCTTGGATACGATATGAGCTAAGTTGTTGGTAGGTATAAATTTATAATTCATTTGAAAATATCATATTTGATCTTTGAAAATTAATATACTGTATATAATTTACTTTAATTTTGATGTATAGGCTATAGTGATTGTGGAGGAACAAGATTGGGATTTGTTCAGGATTTATTGGAATAGGAAGCTGAGGAAGAATTACAGGGACACCATCTCAGGAGAAAACCAAAAATGTAAAAATCATGATTCACTACAAGAAACTCATCTTTAGTTCCACTTATTGGTAGCATTTGTAGTGCAAATGCAAGCAATATTATTTTTACCTTTATTTTTACTTGTTTTTTTTTATGTTAAGGCTGCCAAATTTTGTCGGCTTCCCTGCCCATTATTAAAAGGTCGTCATGTTTTTTCCATCTCTTTCCCTCCATAGTTACGTTTCTTTATATTTCAGCGTAATTCCCTCCGCCATTACATTTCTACCATCCACTCGCTTCTGCTCCCATCATGCCACTTCATAGATCTTCTCCCCTTCACTTCGTCGATCAAATGTTCCTTCGATTTGTTGCCATTTTCTTCCTTGAGCTTGAATCTACAAATCGAGGTAACATAAAATCCTAATTTGGCTAAGGGATTTTAATTTTTGTACTCTAATCTACAAATCTACAAATCGTTGTATTCCTCTACAACGCAGTATTCCTCCACAATCAATTAAAACCCTAGCCGATCCTCTTGTCCCCAAACAGAAATAAGTGGGAAAAAAATTATTTTTTTAAGCTCCGTGAAATACAAGAGGAAGATTTATTCAAAGAAAAAAAGGTTAGTTTTTCCCAATCTACTTGTAAATCTTTAAGAATTTTGATGTGTAATTTGTTCTTCCAATTGTTTTGAACTAGTTATTTTGACTTGAATGCAAATACTGAACAATTTAATTGATTATCGTTGTTGTCTATTAAATTTTTTTGCATTTGTTACGTTGACGATATTTTGATTTTGGAGTTTGCAATAACAATTCATATTTTATTTTAGCTATACTGGATAGATCAATTGAGAGAAATAGCTTATTCTTATTAGAATCTACAAGTTTTATTACTTCATCCACAATATAATTTGAATGAGTTTATGCAATGATTTTTGTTCTGCAAATTCATTGGTAGATTAACTAATAAACTTTTTTTCCCGTTCTTATATCGATTGTTACTTCTAAAAATAGTTATAAGCACAGATACATCAATTGGTTTTTGAGCACGCCTTATAGTTCATAGTCACATGCTCCTCATTATCCACTTAACTAAGCATAGTTGAATATAATTAATGAAAGCTGTAAATTAAAGCACACTTAGCCTATATGATGAAGCACGCCGAGCCTGTAAATTATGACAAGTCGAATTAGTAGATATGGAGCATGTTGGGTCTGTAGTTTAGGCATATTGAGCCTGTAGCTAAATCGTGTCGGTCCTGTAATTTTAGGCATGTCGAATTTATAGTTGAGGTTGTCGAAGCCAGAGAGAAGAGCATGTTTGGCATGAAGCTAAGGCTGTCAAACCTATAGATAGAAGTGATTTTAAGTATGTATTTTTTTTATATCCATAATTTTTTTAATTAAATCTATCAGCTCAAGTGTCCTTGCCTAAACAAGCATTATCATATAGTTTTTGGATATTAGTAAATATTCTAAAATATTTCTTTGATAAGCAAAGACACGAGATTTCAAACTTATCTGAAATATCTCGTTTAATTGTTTTCATTCGGTACACAATGTCATGTTTGAGCAAATGCCTACAAATTGATGAGCTTATTAATAAAGGGACTATAATATGATCAATAAATTTGTAATCTTATGTCTTATGCTATTTACTTGTAATAAATAAGTATGACATTGTTATACACAACATACAAAAATTGGATAAAGAGATGTAGAATTGCACTTGTGATGTTAAGAGTCATTATTGTTTATTTAATTCGCGTACGGTTTCTTGTTTTGGATAGAAGAAGATATAATTATTTTGTCCACTAGATTATCGAAAATCAAAGTATGATGGTAATATTTTGCTTGTTTCCATGAGGTTTTGGAGATAACTTAATTATATTTTCTTTAGTTGAGCTTGGGTGTGTTGGAAATAAAGTTTTGTAACAAATATCTTACTCTATTATTTTACTCTTGGTTTCCTAAAGTTTGGTGATAGATATATATTTTTTATCGGAAGTAGTGGTATTGTCGTAGATATTTCTTGGCAACCGAGAAAGATTTGAATACTATTTTTATTTTGATTATTTGTTTGAAGTGATCAATGCACCTTTATCATAAAGTTGTAGCATTCAAGGTATTTGCTTACTAGTAGTTAGGAAATAAATTGAGTGGTTCAAAAAAATACTATTTTTCAAGTCAGATTTTAATTCATATGAGATACCGAACGATATAAACATTGTATATAGGCTACTGATCAAAAAAATCGAATCTGATAATTGATGGTCTAACATGGAATTTTAGTTTCATTGCTAGGGTCAATGTCTAAAATTGCTGATCTGAATAAAAGTATTTGACCAAGATATATTTTCATTTATATTTTGGATAGTGAAAATCCTGACTGTCCCAATAACAATAATAGATTGCAATGAACGTTTGTATGTACAAATTTCTTGTTAACTAACACTTAAATTAAAGCAGAAACAGATGATTGTAGTTGGTTTTTGAAACAATGCTATGTTGTTGACTGCTGGCCATTGCCCAGTGGATTCCATGGCCCCTCGATAATTTGACAAAGAGTTTATATAGGTTAAGTTTGAGTTAATGAATTTAAATCTATCCTAGATCTAAAAATGACTAGGTTACATTATTGGTTAAATAGTTCCTGAGCAAATTAGGTTTTTGGGTTTTGAAATGTTAATTTGGAGAAGAAATGAAAGATTCATAAAGTAAAGTTTGGCATATGGCAAGTACTAGATTACATATATGTTTTCCCTTAAGAAAATTAGTTATTTACTTGATAGTCTACTAATTAATCCTTTGTGATTTACTCAACCATGCATTTGGTCTTATGTCATTTTTCACTTAAAGATAATTTTTACAATATAACCTCATCGTCAGACACATTTGATGCAGAAAATATTGTGTCTAAAATATATATTCTAATATGCAAAGTTTGTTGACAATGCACATCTAATCTTGGAACATAATTGATTGTTAGTTTGCCAACATTTTGTGACTAGTTTTCATTCACTCCTGGACTCATATTCATCGACCTTGGTTTCAGGTCCAGTACTTTAACAATGCCTTTGTTAGCAAAATTCAAAGTTTAGTTGCCAAAATATTAGCTAAGGTCTAGTCCTATTTTAGCGGCTATATTATTATAGATGACACTATACACAGTACAGTGCTTCATTTTTGTGGCATTTGGTCTTCAAGATTCCAAGAACATAGCAAGGGACTTCAAAGTATACAATTCTATTGTTTAAATAGTCTGTATGCAAGAATTTGAAGATGATTATGTTGAGTTTCAGGTAGACATTATTTAACTAGGAGAGAAACACCATGAGGACTAAAATGTTATCAATGCATTACACCATGAAATTATCATCAACACACATAAAAGGTATGGAATGGTTTATAACGTTGAATGCTAGTAATGTTGTGATAACTCGGATTTTCGGGCATCAGATAATTGGATAGTTATCTGATTTAACTCTTGAAAAACTGATTTATAAATTGAACAAATAAATGTGATAATCTCCTTTATAGATTATTTAAAATTGGTAGAATTGTTGTTTTCAAAACAATAATAATAATAATGTGTTGTTTTACATATATAAATGGATTTTAAATAGAATTATTATTTACAAATTGAATTTGTGTTTGTTAATATATATATATATATATATATATATATATATACATATATATATTTGAGTTGATTTTAATTTGCATTTGGATTTGGGTTTGATATTGAATTTCTAAAGATATATATATATATATATATATATATATATATATATTTTGGATTTTTAATATATTAAATATGATTTTATTTAGGATATAATTTGTTTTATGTTGTTATTTTTTAAAGGATTTTATTTATATAAATTAAGAAATGTTGTTATTAATTAGGAAATTAATTATAAAATCTTCTTAAACCATTTAAGAACTAATTAACTCATGCATAATTACAAAAGTAAGTAAAAGAGTGTATCTAATTACAAGTGTAAATGAATTATAAATTGTTAAAGAGAAGTGTTAAATTTTCTAACAAGTGTCACTTTTTAATTTTTAATTTTTCTTTTATTTTTAATAATCATAAATTAAGCCTATATATTCATCTATTTCTTCTCTTCATCTCCTTTTCTCTATCTTCATTTCAAAACTCAAAGAACAAGTCTGTAACCTGAAAATAACTTTCAAACCAGAGAAAATAAATAAAACAAAAGCCTGTAAAAGGAAAATTCAAACTAGAAAATATATCAAGCAAACTGAAGCTAAGCAGATTCAAAGCAAGAAGATTCAAAATCAAAACATTTACCTTGGAAAAATTGTACCTGAAGCAGCATAGCAGCTGATCATCTAAAATGTCAGGCTCCAGTCCTAATTCTTTTCAAACCGAATTAAAATCAACTCAACAATTAACAGCAAGCAAATCTCCAGTTTTCAAAACAAAAGATCAACTAGTTTCCAATTTTAAATCAAAATCAGGCTTCTCTGCTCAAAGAAGGTGAGTAAAACTGCTATTTTTTTAATGCTTTATCCTGTTTAAAAACTGATGCTTGTGATTAAACATTGAAATAACCTTGTGAAAATTGTTTGCATGTTGAAAATATGTTTGTATATAGATAGAGATGCAGATGTTTGAACCTGTATGCATGTACATATGTGTATGAATCCTCTGTTCTTAGTTACAGGTTTATAATCCAGTTTTAAAATTTAATTTCTCTTTAAACAACCAATATTAGGTTAAGATCTTAAAAAGGAAATGGATCAAGACAATGTAATTACATTTTTAAAAAGAGTTTCAGGCAAAAATATTAAGTAAAGGTTGTGAATTTTGAAATAACAGTAAAATTAAACTTCATCAGAAAACTTGAATGTCCTAACTTCTCGTTTTGATTATGTAATATGATTTGTATTGAAAATTTATGAATTTTGATAACCATATCAAAAATTTTGGGCTTGTATATGGTGAGAATTATCGAGATGATTGAAAATGCTATTTACTTCAATTTCCGACGTTAGGCAAAGAGTTAGTCATCGAATTTTGAGCTGCAGGTAGCGGAAGGCATGGGAATTATGGGAAAAATAGGTGGAGATTTTTATGGTGATCGAGGCAGCAAGGTGGAGGCAATTTAGGGTTTAGTGGTGGATTTTGTTCGTCTTTGTTATCGAGGTGTTCCCGATGTATGTGATGGACCGAGCTCGATCACGATGGGGGAAAAACGAGGCTGTAAGTAGTGGTTAACCTCTGGTTGATGGGAGAGGGATCTCGTGGTCGAGATCATCGGAGATGGGAGATTTTCTGATCGAATGTCGTTGCTCTGTTCGACTATTTAGGCTCGATTTCGATTTCAAGCTTGATGATCGTGTTGGATGGTCGGAACCGAAGGTGGGGTTGGTCGGTGACTTGTCGATGGTAAGAGGAGAAGTCAGATCGCCGACTGGCCACCTGTGTAGGTGCATAGGTGCAAAATGTATCAAGTGAAGATGAAATTTTGGGGTAGAAGCTGTTGCCTCGGGACGATCTCGAGAAATTTTGAGTTGGACTCGAAGTATTTTAGGATGGGAGGTCCTTGTGTTTTGCTCGGTTTTCTTTAGTTTTGGCTCGGGTCTGCATGATGAGTTTTCTAGGCTTTTACAATATAATTAGTTAACATAAACTAGTGAATAAGTGATAATTAATTAATTAATATAATTAATTTAAGTTAATTAGTTTAATTAATTAAAGATGGTCACTTAATGTAACTGATTAAGTATAATTACTTAGTGAAGTAATTATTGGAAAATTACCGAATGTAATTAATTAAAGGAAAATCACTTAATGAAGCAATTGGAGAATAATTACTTAACGGAAGTAATTAAGGATTAATTACTTAGTGTAATTAATTAAAGGGTTAATTAATGTGATTAATTTAAGTGTAATTGATAAATATAAGGGATTAAAAGGTAGTTAATCACTGAATGTGATTTAATTAATTAAGGTTAATGTGATTAATTAAGGTTAATAAATCAATGTAATTAACTTAAGCAATGGTTTATAATTAACCAAAGTTAATTGAGCAGGATTAAAGATAATTAATTTAATTTATAATGGGTGAATAAATTAAATTAAATTAATTAAGAATTGTTTGATTTTTTATCTTGCCTATAGATGATAACTTGAATTGAATACCTTAGTTTGTCTGAATATCTCTGATATTGAGTTGTGATGTATTGTGATATGATATGATGGGTTGAACTATGATATTGTGAGTTATATATCGATAACTGATTTATTGTGAGAATATGAGAACCCGTATTTAAAATTGATTTGTATCCACTTAAACAAACTGAGATTAAGATGACATTGAATTCGAAGAGACCGGGGTCGGGTATCAGCAATACCTGAAACCACTTCGATTTGTAATTCTAAGTTCATTAAATTTAATGTGTGGAATCAAACAGGCTGGAATGAAAAGGTTAAGAATCATGGATATTCAAAACTAAGTAGTGATCCTTAGATATTGTTGGAAGTAAGTGATTGACGTAAATAAGTTGAGAACTCGTAGAAGGTACGAGTTACCCTAGTTTTGCAAATAAGTTTCATAACTTAGTATTTCATGTTATATGGGTTTACTCACGCTGGTTTCCAACCCGACCCGGGTGTTACTTTGATGTAATGCTCGGGTCAGACCGAGTAGTACAGATTTTCAGGTAAGGACGTTCTGGAGCTCAGGAGGAGCTGGATGGCAGGAATGTATGGAGTGTTTCCGCTGTGATATATTTTTGTATAGCTGGGATATGTGATTTTAACTGTCCAGTATTTGTGTAATGATTGTAACTCTGATGTATTAATGTAAATTAACAGTTACAGCTTTCTTGTATAAATGCTATTATCTGTTATTATATTTTGATCCGCTACGAATGTGAGATGTTGTTGTTCTGTTCTTCTTCTAACTTCTTTCTTTATTTCTCTAACAATCTGGAATTTTCGGAGTCGGAAATTTTGGGTCGTTGCAAATATACTTCTACCCTTATAAATAAAACTTTAGGTTACAACACAGGCACATGAACAAACTAAAAATTATGTTCATCATATTTTAATTTAGCATTTATTAAAATATCGTGTTCAGCAAAGAAGATGCTCTTAATTACATGGCCCACGGCTTTAGACATGGTTTTTAAGGCTTTGTAGCAAAGAGTGGAGAATCAAAAGCAAACTGTACTAAATTTCTATTAATCAATTTTCAGTAAGCGTAACTCAGAACTGCCTTATGTCTAGAATACTGAGATGATAGGAGTCATGGATTCAGGTACACACATACAAATATGGCCTGCCTCTAAATAGGAATAGATATTCTTGTCACAATATTAAAAATTACAAGTATGGTCAGAATAAAAATAAATTTGATGATGCAAAATGCGGTCTAATACGAAAGCATTGAAAAAGGAAAATATTAAGTTGGAGTACAATTTAACGAGGTACGTTGTATCCTGAGATAATAGGAGCTCATTTTTATTCTACTGGCATTGTAGAATGCAATTTGAAAACCAGCAAGCCTTTTAAATTGTATGTCTAATGATTGAGAGGCTTAGAAATTACACAACACCTGCATGTCCCTTGATTACACAATGCATGCACAACAGCAATTACATAACGTTTTGAACAAACACGAATGAGTGATAAAAAATACACTCCATTCATATCTCAGTGCATAATACATGGCGCATATTACCGAAAATGAGGACAGGTTACACTATCTTTAATATATATCAAGATGACCCCATAATTTCATATCAATAGTGGGTGAAGGTATCGGCAAAATTTACTTGTCAACGTTTCACGAACATGGGTATACGAAAACAAAACACATAATTTATAAACAGATTTAAAAAATTCATACAGTTTGAATATATCTTTGGTGGTATTTAAAACTGAATTTAATAAATCCAGTGATTTTTAAAATGGCATTGCCACCCTGTCCGAAAAATATAAGAAGGCAATGATTTTTCTTTTATAAAAGTGAATTGAATTTTTTGTCGTCTCCCTTGAATAGTCTCCTTTAAACCAAAACCTAGCATCTGAAGATTGTGTCTTAAGAAAAGATGTTATTTGTAATTTTCAGTATATAATACTCATACATGATTATGTTTTATGAGATCTGCTTTACATATTCTCATAAATGATTAAATATATCACTGATGATCAGTTTAGATCTACCTAATTCCTGTTATGTTATGTAGACTCATGTTTGAAATTATGTTTTATCAGTAATTATACTGCTGCTTCTTATTGAGAGAAAAAGAAACTGAATGCATACTCAAGTGCCATCTCTATCAGAAATAAGTAATAACAATAAGTCATCTCCATATGATTTACATATTCTAATTAAAATTTCAAATAGCTTTTATATTCTAAAATATCATGAACCAATCAAAACAGTAATGACTTGTTTTACATGTTTTGATATCATATAGTTGTTTCTCCTATTAAATACAAAGATTTCATGATACATGGATTATTGCTAATTCTGGTTCTTACCTTGGGCAGTTTGTTTAGACGGAACTCTACCTGGTTACCACCTAAATCATGGCTTTGGATCTGGTGCAAATAGTTGGTTAGTCAATTTAGAGGTGAGAATTTTCGATTTTCGATTTTCATATTTTAAATACTTTTTTGCCTCTGCTATGCTCTTAATGAGTTAAGTAGTGTAAGATTATAGTGAATATAACAGGTAAGTCTAAACTGATCATCTTAAAGTCAAAGATCGTGTTAAAGTCAAAGATATTAAGAGTGTTTACAAGGATGAAATTAGTTAAAAGACACTTATAATAAAGGTATATTACATTCTCTAGGTTTAAATTGCAAAAGACGCATTATTTAGCCATAGGAAAATTCTTAACTGTTTAGCTAACAAAGCAATATAAACTAACAAAGAAATGTCTTTGTGGTATCATTTATAATTTAAAGTGTGTAGATAATTTGTTAATTAGTTAGTATTATTCAAATATGATTCCAATAGTTTTGTTTATCACATATCGGTATTTGAACAATATATGACCGGTTTTATTATTGATTATTTAGCTATGAAGTACCTCTCAAATATCTAAGAATTCACGTTATCAATGCCCAGTGTTACTTGCTTTAATTAAACATATATAAGTGATAAGCCTACAACACCAACCACCAAAGTCAAGTTTGGCCATGTACATATCTTTGCATAAATAAGACTTCCATTAACATTTGCATATGGCACGCCATCATAAATTCTTTCTTTGTATATGTGTGAGACGTATCCTTATAAAGAATAAACCAAGTACTTAGTGGCTTCTTGATTTCATATCATACGAGAATGTTCTAGATGTATTATTTCTATGCCTTAGCTCTCTCCCTTGTCTGTCTCTACATATCTCCATCACATTTTTTATTTTAAATCTTTCATGTCAGACTCTTACTAAGTTATGTTTTCAATATATCCATGCTAGTCACTATCCATACAAACTAACACAATCAACATATAGAAGCAAATATGTTAACTATTTGGTGCACCATTCGAAATAGACATTGACTTTGAGCTTCTACAGAATTCATGAAATAGTAAAACTTGACAAACCATTTTGTACCACTACCTTGTGGATTGCTTTAGTTTGTTTATAGATTGTCAAGCTTTCACACATAATCTAGATTACACTTATCTGATTGATATGTATAAATCTCTTTCTCAAGGTCATTGTGCAAAATTGCTGTATTCACCTCACGTAGCTCCAACTTCACATCACAGAATTAATGTCAAAAGTTAATAACACTCGATAGAAGTATGCATCACAATTTATGAGAATATCGTTAGCTTTTCAGTGTCATGGTGTGAATAATCTTTTGCTAAAAATCTTAAACCACTGTTTGCACCACCTAAGAAGATTACAGTCGATCACTGACTTCCCTTAGCAAGAGATGCTAGATTAACGTTTGATTTTTGTGTAAAAAAACCATCTTTTCTATCATTGCTAGTTCATGCATATATCGCAAGAAAACTCGTCATGGTTTATCAAATTTTATGGAGAAACAGATTCCATTTACTGGGATCATGAGCAACAAACCTGAAGGAAATCCTAGTATAGACGTTGAAACTTAATAT
The DNA here is from genome assembly GCA_030765085.1 of Allium cepa. NCBI lineage: Eukaryota > Viridiplantae > Streptophyta > Magnoliopsida > Asparagales > Amaryllidaceae > Allium > Allium cepa. Next base: position 11,617,808 of record CM060941.1, read on the forward strand.
ACATATTTTCTATTTAACTATTATCTTATGGATTATGAGCAGATTTCTATAATTGGAATAGAGTCAAAATTCGTTATTGTGATGGTGCATCATTCAGCGGTGAAGGCTACGATCAGGTCAGTTCCCATATTCATTTCTTTATTTCTTTAAATACACTATTGGGTTTTATACATCCAACCGCTGCCTAGTTATGTATACATATATATTACAAATGATTATTTTGTTTCCTTGTAGAAATTGATATATGCATCATATACACCTACGCTTACCAAGTGTGTTACCTTATAAAACCCTGTGACTTGAACGATAAAGATTATTGAATTAAAATGATGGTAACTTTATAATATTATGCAGGCCGAAGACCAAATATTTTCATGGGCAGCGTATCTGGATAGAAACCATGGACGAGCTAATATAAAAAAGGAACAAGTGATGCTGAACAAGTAATTTAATTTAATATAATCATGTCATAGTAATGATAAACTATAATATGTTAAAAAAAACTAAGTTTAGAATAATAATAAATTAACTTAAATAGAAAGAGCCGCGTAGTATGGGAGGAGGAGATAATGGTAGAGATCAATACTGAAATAGGAAGAGCCGCGTAGGCTAGTGGTATTGGAGGTGGCATGGCGAGTCCTGGTCCGGTTCCTATGCATATGATTTCCCTTGGTGGCACAATCATTGATGCTGGCTTGCCTCCCTTGTCCTCTAACATTGAAATCACTAACGTTCCTCCGACTCCATGTTCAGAGAGTATCTCAATCCCCGTGAGTTCGGAGGAAGAGATCACCGTAATTCCCCCGGCCAGGGACCAAATAGGGAAAAGAAAACGCTCGAAGAGACATCCGAGCGGTAGTTCAAGTGGATCAACATCGAAGAAGAAGAAGAAACCTAGGGAGTAGACATGTCTTTTTGTTTCCATTTTTGGTAGATAGGTAGAAATTTCCTTTTTCTTTCCTCAGGCCGTGTATAGATGCAGGTTCGGCCCCTGACCATAGGAATTCTTGAAATAATTTATGTGCTTATCTTTTTCTTTCGAAGAATAGTTGAAATGAAATTTCATTTTGTTTTCAGCATAACTCTTTGTTTATTTGCTTAATAGTTTCAACACTCGAATTTCCATTCAATGTACTTGTGAGGCTTTAGTCTCTGGATTGGACTTGAGTTCGGTTGTTAAGTCCTGAAGTCATGGTGTCGAGTCATAACCAAATGTCCGGTCGATTCCCAATGTTGCACTATCTCGGTCAGTGGCATGTACTTGATATACGCCCCCAGTTTTGGAGAAATTTGAAGTGGTCGGCCAACAGTCATTTTCCGCCTTCGACAATTTTAATTTAACTTAGTCGAAACAAAGTTAAAGTGAGAGGAGTTCGAGTGGCCGGATCACACTCGCTCATTCATTGGTACTTGTATCCACACTCTAGGGATTAAACCTGTACACCGTCGGTTAGTCACGCCTGCGTAATGTTTAAAGTTATGTCCGTGCTCTGGTGACTTAAGTTATTTTATGGGCGGTTAGTTACACCCATTTAACACTTTAGAATTATCTCTACACTTCGAGGGCTTAGGTTGATTTGTAGGTGGTCAGTCACACCCGTTTTGTGTTTATACTCCAGCCCGCGCTTTGGGGACTTAGAGTTAGCCGATGGGTGGTTAGTCGCACCCATATTGTTGTTTATACTCCAGTTCACACTCCGAGAATTTGGAGTTAGTTAAGAGACGGTCGATTATGTCTTTTAAGCGTTAGGATCTCGTTCGCACTTTAGGAACGATAAATTGATCAGGTTGTGGATAGTCGGATCACATCACCTTGAGTAAACAAGCAAAGTCGTAGATGAATGGATCCATCCTCCTTAAGCTTGTAAACATGGAAGGTGAGGTCCTTGGATGGACGGATCCATCCTTCTCAGGTTTAGATTGCAAATGGACGAAGTTGTAGGTGGACGGATCCAACCTCTTCGAGCCTATGTTTTGGATTTGAAGTTTATACTCCGGCTCGCACTTTGGGAATCAGAGTTTGTTAGAGGATTGTCGTGTATCAATCCTTTTTGGCTTTAGTATGGTTGCTTGCCTCTGAGCTTGGGGTTTCACTTAGCGAGTGACTGGTCGCATTACAATCACTCCCTAGTTGAATAAGTCCCACCGTAAGATGGAACTTAGCTCTTTGTGCATCGTGGTGCTCGCATGACACATTTCATGAATCGCCACTCTAGCTTGATGAGTTTGCATTTTATTGCTGAAATAAGAAAATATGGAAAAGTCAGTTTCCTTATTACAAGTTCAAATTTCGAAATCCATAAAAAATTCAAATGAAAAGTAGATTAAATGAATAAACAAAGCTTGTTATGTGTAGTAGCATCGGAGACTCTCGCTATTCCAAGCTCTCGGCAAGGTGAGACCATCAACAGTTGATAATTTGAATTGGTCGTCTCCCAGTCTCTATTCAATGACAAACGGCCCTTCCCTTATTGATTTTATGTGTGAAGGGACTGGATAGATTCTTTTGAGAATGAGATCGCCAAGTTCAAAGGTTCTGGGTCGGACCTTGGAACTGTGTAATCGGGCGCCTAGACTCCGGTGTGTGGCAGCCCTCAAATCAGCCTCTACACACTTCTCATCCAATAAATCGAGACATTCAGCAAGTAATATGGCATGCATCTTCATATCATAATATGTCACACAATGAGAAGGTACTTCCACATCAAACGGAATAACGGCTTCGGAGCCGTAGGAAAGTGAAAACGGAGTGTGGCCGGTTGTGGACTTGTGGGTAGTTCGATATGCCAATAGGGCCATGGGGAGTTCATCGACCCATTTGCCTCCGGCCTTCTACCGTTGTTTCTTCAGAATGGACTTGATAAATTTGTTAACAGCTTTGACCTGTCCATTCGCTTGAGGATGAGAAACTATTGAGAACTTCTTCAAGATGTGAAAACATTGACAGAAATTATTGAACTCGACATTATCGAATTGGGCTCCATTGTTAGTGATAATTGTTTATGGGAGGCCAAAACGACAGATGATGTTACTTACTACAAAGTTGATTACTTTTTTCATCATGATTGTAGCAAGGGGCTCGGCTTCCGCCCTTTGGTGAAGTAGTCAGCTGCAATGATGGTGTACTTCGCGACACCTTTAGCCAGAGGTAAAGAACCAATTATATCGATGCCCTATATGGAAAACAGCCATGGACTGACAATCTGAGTAATTTCGGTCGGCGGGGATCTTGGAATTCGGGCATGTTTCTAGCATTTGTCACATCTCTTGACATAGTTTGATACATCTCAATTCACAGTCGCCAATAATACTCGTATCGAAGTATCTTCTTAGCAAGGGCTTGCCCCCCAGCGTGATCGATGCATTCTCCCTCGTGTACATCATGTAACACTCATTTGGTCTCGTCGTGGGTAATACACCAGAGTAAAGGAACAAAGTATCCTATCATATACATGACTCCATTCTGGGTAATGAACCGCGAAGCTTTTTGGAGGACTTGTCTTTTCTCACTTCCACGCTCGGGGAAAGCTCCATGTTCGAGGTAGTTTCTGAATGGGGTCATCCATGATTCTTTCTTGGGTGATGCCTCATGCACCCGGTCAATCTCTATTTGATCAATGCTTAGAGAGGTAAATGTCTCAATGGGGACAAGTCCTATTTGCTGTGCTTCGCCGGTGCTGGCTAGTTTTGCTAAAGAATTGGCCTTCTGATTATGCTCTCGAGGTATGCAGTAGATGGCATAATACACGAACTGATTCAACACTTCATGGACTCGAGCAAGATAAGTGGCAAACCCCCGGCCTCTAACTTGGTATTCTCCTGGAACTTGACATACAACCAATTGTGAGTCCAAGTAAATCTCCACAGCAATAATTCTCAACTCTCTGGCAAGTCTGAGTCTGACATGCAGAGCTTCGTACTTGGCCTCAATTTTTGTTGCACGGAAGTCAAACTTCAAGGCATAGCATATGGATCGACCTTTTGAGGTTTCAAGTACCACTCCCGCACTTGAGCAGCGGTCGTTCGATGCCCCATATGTGCTTAGGAGATTCACTTGTTTCAGGAAAGTCCTCAGGGATAGCAAATTCAGCGATGAAGTTCGCCAGAACTTGTCCTTGGATGGATTGCCTCAGTGCATAAGCAATGTCAAACTGACTCAGCTCGATGTTCCATTTGAGTAACCTACCAGACATCTCAGGCTACGTAAGGACCTACCGTAACGGCTGGTCGCTGTAGGCTATGATCGAATCAGCCTGGAAGTAAGGAAGGAGCTTTCTCGGGGCTGTGACTAGGAAACTAACCAACTTCTCCAACTTTGGGCAGTTTCTCTTTGCTCCTATGAATCGTTTTCTTGTATAATAGACCAGTCGCTTGATCCGATCTTCCTCTCGAATCAATGCAGCATTGATTGTGTATGCTGAAACCGCCAGATAGATGTATAGTGGCTCATGATCGATCGGCTACGACAACATAGGTGGCATCACCAGATGTTGAACCAGGGCTTGGAATGAGCTCTCACACTCCTCAGTCCATTCGAAATTCCGCCTTCCTTTCCTAATCAGATCGGAGAAGGGAATGCACTTGTCTGTGGATTTGGAGATGAATCTGCTCAAAGATGCCACCTTCCCATTGAGGTTTTGTACTTGCTTTATAGTTTCGGGAGTCTCGAGATTCTGAATCACCTAGATCTTTTCAGGATTGGCTTCAATCCCTCGAGCATTGATAATGAATGCAAGGAACTTTCCGGATGCGACTCAAAAGTGACAATTCAACGGGTTGAGCTTCATTTGGTACTCTCGGAGGATGTTTTACATTGTTTCCAAGTCTTTGACATGATTGATGGAGAGCCGCGACTTTACATGCATATCCTCTACCTATACCTCCATGGTTTTCCTAATCTGGTTGGCGAACATTCGGTTCACAAGCCTTTGACAAGTGGCTCCAGCATTCTTGAGTCCAAATGGCATGACTTTATAGTAATAGAGTGCTAGATCGGTGATGAAGCTAGTGTGTTCCTGATCGGGTAGGTGCATTGTTATTTGATTGTAGCTAGAATACACATCCATGAAGGACAAGAGCTCATGTCCAGCCGCTGAATCTACAAGCTAATCAATTCTGGTAAGTGGAAAACAGACAGGCTTTATTCAGATCTGAGTAGTCCACACAGGTTCTCCATTTCACGTTGGATTTCTTGACAAGCACTGGGTTGGATATACACTCTAGGTATAATGCATCTCGAATAAACTAGTTCAACTTGAGTTTATCTACCTCTTCCTTTAGTGTGGCATATCTCTCTAGATCCACACCGTTCCTTTTCTGTTTGACCAGGATATGCCGCAGGTAATATTCATTGCATGGCTCGCGGTGTCTGACGAGATCCCACACATGTCTGAGTACGTCTAAGAAAACGTCGAGGTTTTCCTGGATAAATTCAACCAATTCCTCTTTTCTCTGTCGGCTTAGCTGAGATCCGACCTTTATCATTCTAGAGTCATCATCGATCTGAACATAGATCGTCAACTCTACCATGGAAGCCTGACTGTTTTTGACTTCCTCATCATTATCATCATCTCGTGAATCCGGATCTTTCAGGAACTAATTTTGGTTCCTAGGCCTAGGCCTAGGCCCAGGCGTTAGCCGTCAATTTTCAGTGAAACGGACGCAGAGAGATTCCTCTACCACCTTGCCTTCTCTTTCCACTGTAGCTCCCGTAGCTTAGCAACATAACAGGTGCGTCTAGCCACCTGATCTCCTTGAACAACTCCAACCCCGTTATTTGTGGGGAACTTAAGAGTTAAGCAACATGGGGCAATGGCTGCCTTGAATTCAGATAGGGCCGGTCAGCCGAAGAAAGCATTATATGGAAAATTAATGTCTAACACAACAAATTGTAGCATCCGAACTCTTCGACGATCCCCGATTCCTAATTCAACTGGCAACTCCACCATCCAAGTGGGCATCGTTGGACTTTCATTAAAGCTATGCATGCGAGACTGACATGACTTTAAGTCCTTCGCTTCCATTTTCATGTGGTCATAAGCTCTTTTGAAAAGAATATTCACGGAGCTTCCATTATCTACCAAGATCGTCTTCATCCAAGCAGGACCTATTTGAGCTGATATGAATAGTGGATCGATAGTGGGGGCTTGGACTCTATCGGCATCTCTTCCTAGAAAACGATGTCGTCTGTCATCGTTTTCTATTGTTTCGCCGAAGCCCCATCATCAGGATTACTGCAACATTCGAAGTTCGCATGCCTAATCAAGCTGGTATATGACTCCATTTCCTTCCAGCTCCAATCTGCTGGATGAGGACCACCAATAAATGTGTTAGTAACCAACCTCCCACCAGTATGCGCGGGTTCCTCTAGTCTAGCATGATTTTGAACTTGATTCTTGTTTGACAGGCCTACACCTCCAGCCTGTGGCACCCGAACAAATTGTTCCAACTTCCTCTCTCTGATTAACTTCTCAATGATGTCATGTAGATAGCGACACTCATTAGTATTGTGGCCATAGCAATTATGGAATCCACAGAATTTTCCAGTTTGAATTTGCTTCTCAGATGACTTCTTCGGAGCAGGTTTCTTATATTGGCCAATATTATAAGTTTGTAAATAAACATTCTTCAGGGATGTATTCAAAGGGGTATATCGGCCAAACATGGGAGCACGTGATCTCGGTCCATGATTCTGATCTCGCTTCTTACCCTGACCTCTATTGCCTTTTTGTTGACTCTGTTTGTTTTAAATATTCAACTGCACTTTACCGAAAATCTCAACGGTTTGTTTCACACAACGTTATTTTGGATAACTTCGACACTGGGCCCCACATCATCCTTCTTTCTAGATTATCCAGCATCTTCTCTCTTCAAGAACTGGACCGCCTTAGCATAGAAACAATCCAATGATGCGGGGGGTTTCCCAACCAACCAATTGCCACATTCGGAATTAGGATCGATTCCTTTAGTTAGTGCCATCAATATAGAATTGTCATTAAGGTTACTAATCTCCACACAAGCAGTATGGAACCTTTCCGGATAATGTCCAAGTGTCTCTACCGGAGCTTGAGTGATGCTGGATTAGGTATTAACATCCTTAGGTTTCGTGACGTGCATACAAAACTATTCGATGAACTTCGTAGCTAACTGAACAATGCATGAAATGGATCGGGGTGGTAGACGAGTAAACCTTATGGATGAGATGCCCCTTAGGGAGATAGGAAAGCTTCTACACTTAACTGCATTGCCGGCTCATGCGGCATTCGTGAGCCATTCATACTTTAGGATGTGTTGGTTAGGTTCTGAACTCCCTTCGTAATAGGTAAAGTAGGCATTATGAATAGATGGGGCGGTTGACCATAGAGGATGTCGTTAGTGAATGGCATATGACTCCGGGAGATTCCCCAATCGTTTATTGTGAGGCCTTGACTTTCGCGGATCATTTGATGGATCATGGTTGGAATGTCTGGCATTTGGACATTCTGGGCCAGGGCGTGGTCGGGTTCCATGTTGCAAGGACGGTCCAGGCATAGTCGACGGTCCGTGCCTCACCTCCTTGGTTCCAGATCTTCGTGAACATAGGGTTCAAGAGCATGATCGTGTTGATGAAGGGTCGAGTCGGCTCGATTCTGATGGTCATCTTCTAAGTCTATAGCGGCAGCAGCTGCATGGCTATCAGTAGTGTGATAAGGAAGTTCCCCTCCTCAGAAGAGGGTCTAGCCTGGTGTCTCATAGAAGGACCGGCTCCTGCTTGTTCAAGATTTAAAGCACGCATATGCCCTGGGGCTTATGTGTTGTTTCCATCCAGCAATGGACGTGTAGATCTATGGTTGAAATCAGAAGAAGCTAAGCTTTCGGTGGACGAATAGGAAGCACGATCCCTTCTGGATCTCCTTTATCTCTCCTTGTTCTATCGGTTGGCTTGCTCCATGTTGGCATGGATCTACTAGGTAAATTATGGTGGCTCTGAGTTAGTTCTTGTATTAGCATCTGGAACTCCTCCCTGGTGACATGGCCTTGTGAGTCTGAAGGTCCAGTTGAATTCTGACCTGTAGCAGGTAGCTGCGTGGGGTTCAGCCTATCGTGTCCTAGTAGTAACCATAGTGAATGATGCAGCCCATTCCTAGATCTGGTGAAATTAGAATAGGTTCAAATGAACTACTAGATGTTAGATCTGGATCTCCTCTTAGATTTTTGGAATCCAACGACGATAGTAGATCCAATGAGCAGGAGAAAAGCTAGGTTTTCTTAGTGAAAGCACCTAAGTGTATATACCAAAATTGGGCATACCACTCTTCGGGCATATTTGAAGAGACTAAAATGAAGAATATTAATGTAAAAAGAGGCTAATCTAACAAACACGCCAAAAAAGACAAACAAAAATACAAGAACACAGAGCTTTAGAGTAGTTTGGCTTTGTAGCTTACGTCCACTATGGAAAGTTTGCTACTTTATTGATGTTTTCTAACTGGTTACAACTGATTACAACTCAAGCACTCAAGTTACAATGGATATCCGACAGAGTAATGGCGAATGGAGTCCAAAGTCACTTTTCGGAAGCATATGGCTGCTATTTATAGGTGTAGGCTGAAAAAATCTAACTTAGATCTTGGAATACTCCTTCTCTCACGTAGATGGGCCCACCAGATCGATCCAAGGTCATTTGGGATCGATCCCTATCAGTTTTGTATCGGTCAAAATTGCCTCTGTTTGTGCTGAGTTTGATAATGGACACTCTTGAGATAGCATGCAAGACCCTGTGAAAATTTGGTAGCATTTAGACTTGTAGATTTTGAGTTATGATCGATCCAAGTTTGAGTTTGAAATGGGCTAGCGTGTTCGTATCGATCCATGACCAGATCGATTAATTCATATCGATCAAATGATGGTGACATGGAGCGATAAGCTAGGGCAGATCCACTTTTCATGCCAAGCGACTGTTTCCTCCACTTGATCATGCTTTGTTCGTTTCGACCTAGAGTGACCCCTTTCATATCAATGATTTAGAGGACCCATTCGTACCGATCATTTGGCAACTTCTTCGTATCGCTGCATCGTGTTACTCTCTTCGTATCGATCGATGGTTGCTTCCTTTAGTATAGATGGAAGAGGAACGATACGAAATGAATGGAGGGCGATCGATACGAAATGAATGGAGGGCGATCAATACGAAATGGACGTTTGTCAGGGGATAATGGATACGAATGGGAGTGATACTTGATGGATATGGATATGGCCATTCTAAGGTAATGGATACGAATTGAGGCTTGCTTCATGATCCTTGATCGATCCCTAACTCGAGCACATGAACTCCGATCGACCTAAAATTAGGAACGTTGGCTTTCATAGCTTTGCTTGCCATGCCATATCAATTATAGCTAAATCCGGGCTCAAACAAAATTTGCTAGTATCCATAGTAGATCTGTGTGTAATCGATCGTCGAATCAAATTGTCTTTGGTTCCTAGTCAAGTTCTTAGTGTCACGGCCTTGCCAAAAGGATGGATAACACGGATCATAGCTTTCATGGCTAAGCACAGGACTTTCTCTACCTAGAGGTAATGATGGGGATGATGAATAGGTATTTGACTTTTTTATATCTGTTTTTGTTGATGGCAAGTGAATTTGAAGGTATAGTTGTTTTATATTTGGAATATTGATGTATATATGGATTTTTTGGTACGTATTTGGTTATGTATGATACATACATACATACATACATATATATATATATGTATGTGTGTGTGTGTGTATATGTATGAATTTATGTGGTATATAGGATATTATGTTTTTTAGAATTGGGTTTGAATGTGTTGTATATGATGTGGATAGAGATATGAATGTGTATGTGTGGTTGGATGGTTGATAAATAAACTGGAAATCAAAATCAATGTTTCAAGTTAACGGTGGCTTACTGGTTACATGTTAGCGATGGCTAGCGACACCCTAATAGTATAAGCATTACGGTCATATGAATCGACATGTGTCCATCGGTTGATGACGGTTATCCAACACGAACCGTCACTAATGTCATCGGCAAAGCCATTGCTATACTGTTGGTCGAAGCTCGTAGAAGCATCGTTTTTATTCGTTAGCTAGTGAATGCTAGTGACGGCTTTTTGCCATCGCTATTGAAAATGTTCCTTGTAACATGTAAGCATGTTGAATTTAAACAGAAATTTGATAAAAACACTACATGAGATCTTCCGTATGTGCGCCAATCACTGTGCTTACTTGTCTCCACTTAATCCTTTGACTTGTTTCAATTACGCATATTTTTTCTATAAATGAACGAATATAAGATTAAAAAAAATTGGACAAATCTCATTTGTCTATCACTAAGCATTGGTAGGAAGACATCATTTCATTTGAAAATAAGATAAACATGACATAGCTAAATGAGTAGTGAAGAGGAATAAAAAGAAGAGAAGATTGGAAAAAAGAAGTGAAAAGAACTAACGTTGGTTTGGAGTCCGTGAGGTCTAGACTTTTTTTGAAAAGGAAAATTGGCCCAAGCCATGCTTAAAGAAATAAAACAATCAAAACCATACCGATATCAATGCTAGCCACAACAAATATTCTCCTACGAGAGAAGAAAAGAAAAATGGAGAATGACTACGACCTCCCACTCTAATTCGTCATGATCAATTACTCACGGAGGCTTCCAAAGCTTCTCCTTCCCTCTACAATCATCTTTGGCTATCCAATTCCAAAGTCTATCACTTAGGAGTTCTTGAAATTAGTTCTCTCTTCCTTCCAAATCTCATTGCTTTTCTTCAGATCTGTGTGTACTCTTCAGAATGTTGGCGATTGATGACATTAAGTCTCTCCCCCTTCTGTAACTCGTTGTTGTTCTCTAGATTCTCTGCTAAATAGTGGCGATTGGAAGATTTGCAGCCATTTTGAGATAAATCTTCTGAAGTCTTACTGCCTTCTCCCTTACTCTAGCAAGATAAGTGATAAACTCTGTTGTTTAATAAGCTTTTATAAAAAGAAAGCTCCCCTCTTTACTGTCACTATCATTCAGATGCTTGAAATTTTTGTCTGACAGAATCACAAGCTCCTCAAGAACACTACTGGATGCATGGTAGTTTCTCCGAGCTGCAGCAGGTAAATAACTATAGATATTATTTATAGAATGATACAAATTGACATTATTAATAAATATCATTATATGAACTTTCCTTGTAGGATTCAATTATGCCTGCAGCACCGGAATGACCGCCACCAAGAAGATAGTCCAAGGAGTTGCTGCCTTGTCCAATCGAGGTCCTAGCCTTATCAGTAGCATGAATATGACAATGGCAGTAGCTATGCCTCATTTGAGGAATATTAGTAGTGAATTTACCCCTAAGTAACAAATCCTTAACTCTATATTCATACATGTCAAGCTTGTTAGAATTAGAGTTAGCCGCTTCATTGTATTCATGATGCCTGTTTGCTTTTCTATTGAGAATTTGAAAATCCGATTATATGTTTCTCCATAATTGAATACCTTTTTTTTCAATTTGGTGATCAGGTATTTGATTTCTTTCTCTCCAAGTGTGATAAATGGCAGTGGTTAACATAATGGATGCTCTTTTAAAATCCTTTGATTTATGCTTGAAGTTGTGCTGAATATATTGAATACTTTCCTAATGCTTTGAAAATGGATTGATGCTGATTGAAACTTAAAGCATTTTTAGCAATATACAAAACAAGTTTTGAAAAGGCACAATTGAAGAAGATGGTCTGCATTTTCCACACCATGTTTGTATAAAAATTGTTTTCTACATTTTTAGTCCATTTGGCACATCTTTCCTTTGTGGGAAGTCTATTAAGAATTGCAAAGTAAGAACAGTGAGACATTTTAGGACAATTTGATTTGCTCCAAAGACATTGTGCCAACTGACTTCAGTTTCTTCACCATTAACAAATTTCCACGCTTTTTTAAAAGAGAAATTATCTTTTAAGTAGAGTTTCCAAATCCAAGTGTCTCTTTGAAGGCTATGATCAATTGTGATTTTTCCAATTGCTGATCTGCAAAATATTTGCAACTTAATGAATTCATGTATTCTAGTCTTGATTATGAATAATATTCTAAACCTTGTCATTAGCACCTCCAAGTAAATACATGTTATTCCAATCAAGTTAATCAATAAGTAATTTTCCAAAAATCCATGGGTCAAACCATAAGCTGGTTGAACTCGCATCCTTAAACTTCTTTTCTAAAAGTTTATTACCATTTCTCTGCAACTAAGAATATTTTTCCAAGTATAGGAATGATACTTTTCAACCTTTGTAGTCCAGAAATTTTTATTTTTGAGATAGTTTTGTCTCATCCATCTACCCCAAAGAAATTTACCATCAATAAATTTCCATAATAACTTGTATTTTGCTGCTTCTCTTAAGTCTCTGATATTTCTAATTACTAATCCACCAGCACTTTTAGGCACGCATACTTTATCCCAAGCAATTTTTTGTTTTTTACCTTTCCAAATAAAATTAGCACCCATTTTTTCAATTTTGCAAATTTCTTTTGCTGGAATATTGCGAGCTTGAACCCAATACATATCAAGTGCAGTGGTGACAGTATGGGTGAGTTCTAGTCTACCAGCTAGAGATTATATTTTACTAGACCACCCTTTAAGTTTACTTTGAATAGTGTCATACAACCTTGAACAATCTAAGCTAATTTAGGCTGAAAGGCAGGCCCAAGTACTTGACTGGCAGGCTACCTTCATTGAATTTTAGAAAGCTTAAAATTTCCTCCTTGCATTTGCGTCCTTTGCTGAAATAAAATTTTCTTTTGCACTCATTTACTTTTAAACCAGTAAATATTTCCAATTTTTTAAATTTACTAGCTATAGAATAAGTACTTTTAGCATTTGCATTGATAAATAAAAGAAAATCATCAACATATAAAAGATGAGCAACGGAGTGCTCGTTCTATTTATAGCTTTAATATTCCCCTTACTTTGTTCGGAATCAATTAAAAAGGTGAAATATTCCATAATAATTGTGAATAGATAAGAAGAGAGAGGATCTCCTTGTCTAATTCCTATATTGCTATAAATATAACCTTTAGGTGATCCATTAATCATCGCAGAGTATGTAACATTGTCAATACACTCTTTTATAAGTGCATAGAATTTTTCATTAAATCCCATTTGATTCATCATGAGAATAATGAAGTGTCGATTTATTTTATCAAAAGCTTTATGTAAGTCAATTTTAATATACCTAACACTCTTATTTTTATTGTTAAAGTTTCTAATCTGCTCATGAGAAAGCAGAGCGTTCATAGTAATAAGCCTTCCAGGAATGAAGGCATTTCAGAAATTAATTTGTTTTAAACATTTTTAGCCTATTGCATAAAATGGAAGATATGATATTATAAATGAAGTTACAACAAGAAATAGGTCCATAATCTTCCTGCCCAATTGGGTTATGGATTTTTGGGACAAGGGTTATAAAAGTCGGATTGAATGAATTTAAAAGCTTCTCTGTCTTGACAAATTCAGAAATAACCTCAAGTATACTATTGCTACTATCAGACCAGTTAGTTTTATAAAATTTATCACCAAATCCATCTGGACCTGGGCTTTTACCATTATTAGCATTGAAAATAATATTGCAAAATGGTGCAAAATGGTGTTACGTTTATAATAATCTCACTATTTTCTTCCAGTTCTTGGCTAACATTTCTCCACCAGATTGAAAATGTATAATCCATTTTGCACATTACCTTATAGTAAAATTTCTATATTTAATAAGTCCCTAACCAAACAATATTTTGTCTAAAATTCAAAATAAACTTGATTATCATTGCAAATTGAGGAACGCTCATTAAATTTTTCTTGATTTGTGATACTCTGAGTAAGTTGTTAAGATGTAATTCTCTTTTGCCATTAATTGTGGTACTGCCAATGTGAGTAATTTTAATTGACTTACCATTACCCATAAAAATAGATTGTGTACCTTTATACTCCTTTGTTAGCATCAGAATTGGTTACTAACACCCTTGAGTAGAGTTATGTGGAGAGATTAATGAAGAGAGTAAATTAGAACAGAAGAATAGTGTAATTCAATACAAAAAGAACAACAAAAACGAGAACACCGGATTTATAGTGGTTCGTCGTAATTGCCTACGTCCACTTTGAGTTTAATCTTTATTGCTTTCTCAATTACTTGAATATAGATACAATCCGTAAATCAATCACTTAAATACAAGTTTGAATTAAAAAGCGGAGAGTATAAAAAATGGTAGAGTCTCTCTAGTGTTCCCGGAAAAAGGTCCATTTCACTGTGCCCCTGCCCTTCTATTTATAGACGAATATGGGTTGGACTTCCCTCACGGGTCTAGGAACAAGGTATCTCGGCCCATGGTAAGTAGCTTCTGTGCACCGAGCCAGGTATGCCGAAACATGTCGATTGCATCGAACCCGTATACCATCAGGTTCTTCTTGGTCAGAATCTTGTCTAGTGCTAATAATAATATATTCAACTGTCGTTTTATAGCCGGCCCAAGGTGTCGGGTAACGCTTGCCCCCCAAAGTGTGTCGTGTGAAGCAACATGACACGCTTTGAATCGGCGAGTATTCCTTGTTTACAGAAAAAAATCCATCATGTTTCCTGAATAGTCATTATTCTTTAATTTTATCCTCCCAAGGTATCGTATCCTTCTTTCGTCGTCATGATGCTCGGTCAATTCCTAATATTATAAATCCAGGGTTGTAGTTCATCGGTGGACATCTGTGTCTTGTTCTACAGGGCCAATAAGCTTTAGCTATTTGATCTAGTCTCTTCTTAATAACCTTAAGTGAGAATTCAATTCCCTATTGATATCAAGAAGTCGAACTTTTTTCGGATGTACACATGCATGTTCGGGTACATATTCTTGCCATTGGCTGTCGGATGTGTTTTATATGCTCGGAAGTCATCGCCAATTCCATCTAGTTTAATTGCAATTCAATTGCGATTCCTGATTTGTATTTTTTTGTGAAATAAGGTTTGTAATCAGCCACTTGATGAGATGGGACTTCAACTTTTACATAGATGACGACCTCAGAGCAGTAAGCAAGGGCGAATGGAGTGCGACTAGTCATGGACTCAAGGGTAGTTCCATAAGCCCATAATGCTGTTGGAAGTTCATCCACCCACTTGCCTCTAGCCTTTTCCAAACGCTTTTTCAATATGGATTTGATTATTTTGTTCACGGCTTCTACTTGTCCATTGGCTTTCGGATGAGAAACTGCTGCAAACTTTTTCTCAATGCCATATTTTTGGCAAAATTCTTTGAACTCCTTGCTTTTGAATTGAGTTCCATTGTCTGTAATGATAGTTCATGGAAGGCCAAAACGGCATATAATATTTCGTACAACGAAATTAATGACCTTTTTGGTGGTGATAGTGGCCAAAGGCTCTGCTTCTACCCACTTAGTAAAGTAATCGACCGCAATTATCGCGTATTTCGCACCACCTTTGGATATGGGTAAGGAACCGACTATGTCGATCCCCCACATTGGAAACGGCCAGGGACTAACCATTTGTGTGAGTTCCGTCGGTGGAGCTCTCGGGACTTTTGCATATTTTCGGCATTTGTCACATCTCCTCACATAGTCTGTGGCATCTCGATTTACAGTCGGCCAATAGTATCCATAGCGGAGGATTTTCTTCGCTAACGTCTGCTCCCCAGTACGGTCACCTCACTCTCCTTCATGGACTTCCTTCAGGACTCGTTTTATCTCATCATGGGCTATGCACAGGAGTAAGGGGGGGTCGAGAATCCCCTTCGATACATTATTCCGCTCTCCATTACATATTGCAAAGCCCTACAAATGACTTGTCGTCTTTCGCTCCTTCTTTCGGGTAAGACCCCATGTAGTAAGTATTGCTTAAATGGGGTGATCCATGATTCCTTATCAATTTCAGTTTCTAACACGAAATCTATCTCCACCATATTTATACTTGGAGTATGCAAGGTTTTAATGGGAACCAATCCCATTTGCTGGGCATCGCCAGTGCTCGCAAATTTAGCCAATGAATCAGCTTCTTTGTTTTGTTCACGTGGGACATGCAAGATATCATAATATTCCGGATTTGCTAGCGGCTCCTGAACCCGTTCAAGATACGGGGCAAGTCTCTATTCCTTTGCTTGATAGTCTCCTCGCACTTGGTACACCACCAGTTGCGAGTCATAAAAGATTTCAACCGATTTTACTCCCAGTTCTTTGATAAGTCTCAAGCCAGCAATCAATGCTTCATACTATGCTTCGTTATTTGTTGCTGGGAATTCAAGCTTCAAAGCATAACAAGCTGATCAGTTTTCAGGAGTCACAAGAACTACGCCAGCCCTCGAACAATGGTCGTTAGATGCCCCATCGGTGTACATCTTCCATCGAACGGGAGGTAAGACATTGTGGTCGTTTGAGTCGTCTGACACAGTGAATTTAACAATGAAGTCTGCTAGTGTTTGTCCCTGTATGGCCCTTCATGGCAGGTAGGTAATATCGAACTGACTCAACTCGATATTCCATTTTAACATCCTTCCAGAAGTTTCCGGTCGTTGGCGTACCTGTCGCAAGGGTTGATCAATGTAAACACTGATTAAGTGTGCCTGAAAATATGGGCGAAGCTTGCGTGATGCAATCACCAAGCAATAGGCTAATTTCTCTATCTTGGGCTAATTTCTTTCTGCCCCGTCAGACGTTTTCAAACATAGTAAACTGGTTTTTGAACTCGGTCCTCTTCGCGAACCAAAGTTGTACTGATAGCATGCTGGGATACTGCCAAGTACACATATAACATTTCGTGGTCTATTGGTTTCGATAATACCGAGGGACTTTCCAAATGCCTTACCAGAGCTCGGAATGCTTCCTCATAATCGGATGTCCACTCGAAATTCCTCTTTCCTTTCTTTATCACATTGAAGAAAGGAATACACTTGTCTGTAGCTCTGGATATGAATTGACTCAGCGCAGCCACCTTTCCATTCAAGCTTTGTACCTGCTTAATTTATAATTCTGGGCACTTGTATGTCTCGGATAGCTTGAATCTTCTCCGGGTTAGCTTCGATTCCCCACGCATTCACAATGAAACCCAAAAACTTTCCCAACGCTATGCCAAATGAACACTTCAAAGGATCGATTTTCATTCCATAACGCCTGAGTATATCAAATATCTCCGCTAGGTCTCGGATGTGGTCATTTGACTGGTGTGACTTCACGAGCATGTCATCTACATAGACTTCCATCGTTCTACCAATCTGGTCTTTAAATATTCGGTTCACCAAATGCTGATAAGTTGCTTGCGTGTTTTTCAATCCAAAAGGCATTACTACATAGTAATATAGCCCTACATTTGTGATAAAACTTGTGTATTCTTGGTCTGGAATGTACGTCGGGATCTGATTGTATCCCAAATACGCATCAATAAAAGACAATAATTCGTGTCCGGCCGTAGAGTTGACGAGCTGGTCGATTCTAAGTAAAGGGAAACTATCCTTCGGGCATGCTTTATTCAGATCAAAATAATCAACACAAGTTCTCCACTTCCCATTTTCTTTCCTCACAAGCATAGGGTTAGAAACCCACTCAGGGTAGAGGGCATTGTGGGCGAACCCATTAGCTTTGAGTTTGTCCACCTCCTCTCTGAGAGCAGCGGACCTCTCCGGGTCCATGCCTCTCCTTTTTTGTTTTACAAGGACGTATTTCGGGTCTATGTTCAACATATGACTCGAAATGACGGGAGAAATCCCGCAAATGTGTCCAGGCAAAAACGTCTAGGTTCGCTCGGAGGAAATCAGTAAGATCTTTGGCCAATGACGGGTTGAGTTGCCATCCAATCTTAAGGACTCGTGACAGGTCATCCCGGCTGACTGTTATGTCAATTGTCAGCTCAGCCGGTGCTGCATTCATTTCCCTAAATCCCCCATCATCATCTTTCGGATCTATGTCTCTATAGATCCGAGAATGCTGCCCGAGCCATGGCTCGGGCACTACTTGCCAATTGTCAGTGTTTTGGATGCGGACGGATCTGTCCACCTTGTCTGCATCTCGACTCCTAAACACTATATCGTCTGTCATCATGCGTTGTTGTTTTGCAGGGGTTCCATCTTCCATATTCGAGCAACATTCATGATTTGCATGCCTCGGGTTGGAGTGACAGTTAGTTGCCCACTAGCTTAGGTATCGATTTAATGATTTTATCCATAGGCATTCTTTCGGTCGTAGCCTTAAGCAGTTGTAAACATTATATTTAAGTTTCAATATTGAGCTATCGCAGCCAGTCTTTGGATGACCATGCATCTGCTCCCAGTCTCGGGTTGATAAATGTACTGCATGGACGGTTGAGTCTCGTCTAGCTATGTTTATATTCCCACCTAAACTTCGAAAACATAGAGTTGATCGATGAATAGTCGGTTCACAATCATGTTGCTTCTAGCTCATGCCCCCAGGTCTGGGGCATATATACCAATAAGTAGGAAGGTCAGCCATGGCCACTTTAGCATTACTCTCTTTCCCGTTGAATCGGGAATCAGGTCAGTCGATGGGAGACGGGGTCTCGCCTATCTTGGATTTATCGTGGTATTTCATTCCAAGAGGAATACTTCGATGCCTCGTCAGTTTTAGGGCGTAATTTGGACACTAGACAGTCATCCACGTCCACTTTGGTTCACGTTCTGTAATCAGATCTCGAGGTAAAGTTGGCTACAAATGCAGTCGTGTCATGCCCATCCAGTTTCATACTCCTCCTAATGGATCGAAGGAGGGTGCTGGAGAATTTTTGACCAAGTCTTCATGGTTTACTCTCCTTTCCACACTCTGGAGGTCATAGTTTTTCAAGGAACATCCCAGTCACATTCGTATGTGCTTAGTGCGGATCGGTATTGACCCTCGATCTGAGGTATGATATAGTCGGTTGCTCGTAGTATTGGATGTTGTTTCGATTAGTTCTGTATTTAGGCCTCTATGTAGTCGTTGCCTTAAGTTATAAAAAATGCCAAGCTAGAGTTACAGTAAGCTGCCCTATTCAGCTTTTATTGATTTGTACCCCTGCTCCTAGCACTGATTTAGCCAGGCCACTAGTTGGATTGTCAAGCTCCATCCTTAGCAAGTTAATAATCCACCTGTCGATTTTAGGCCAAATTTTGCGGAATAGAGAATGGTCGGAATCCACTCGTCTATTTGTCGATGTTTATACACCACTTTGCATTCTGGCGACTTAGAGTTATTCTCCCCTCGTTCGACCCGCGCCCAATTTGTGTTCATGCTTCGGTCCATGTTCTGGGGACTTAGAGATTTGTTGAACGGTTTATGCTTTAGTCCACTGTTCGAGACGCAGAGATTTTCGTCAACTCCTTTATACTCTAGTCCGCATTTCGGGGACTGAGAGTACTCTAGTCCGCTTCAGGGACTTAAAGGTATTTGAGTCGTTTATACTCTAGTCTGCACTCTAGGGACTTAGAGTACTCTAGTCCGCACTATGGGGACATAGAGGTTTTTTGAGTCATTTATACTCTAGTCCGCACTCTGGGGACTCAGAGTACTCCAGTCCACGCTCCGGGGACTTAGAGATTTTGAGTCATTTATACTCTGGTCCAAACTCCGAAACTCAGAGTACTCCAGTCCCCACTCCGAGGACTTGGAGATTTTGAGTCGTTTATACTTTGGTCCGTGCTCTGGCGACTCAGAGTACTCCAGTCCGCACTCTGGGGACTTGGAGATTTTGAGTCGTTTATACTCTGGTCCACACTCTGGGGACTTAGAGTACTCCAGTCCGCACTCCGTGGACTTGGAGATTTTGAGTCGTTTATACTCTGGTCCGCACTTTAGGGACTCAGTGTACTCCAGTCTGCACTCCGGGGACTTGTAGATTTTAGGTCGTTTATACTCTAGTCCATGCTCTAGGGGCTCAGAGTACTCTAGTCCGCACTCCGGGGACTTGGAGATTTCGATTCGTTTATACTTTGGTCCGCACTCTGGGGATTTAGAGTACTCCAGTCCGCACTCCGGAGAATTGGAGATTTTGAGTCGTTTATACTCTGGTCCGACTCTGGGGACTCAGAGTACTCCAGTCCGCACTCTGGGGACTTGGAGATTTTGAGTCGTTTATACCCTAGTCCGCACTCTAGGGACTCAGAGTACTCCAGTCCGCACTCCGGGGACTTGGAGATTTTGAGTCGTTTATACTCTAGTCCGCACTCTGGAGGCTCGTAGTACTCCATTCCGCACTTTTGGGACTTGGAGATTTTGAGTCGTTTATACTCTAGTCCGTACTCTGGGAACTCAGAGTACTCCAGTCCGCACTCCGGGGACTTAGAGATTTTGAGTCATTTATACTCTAGTCCGCACTCTGAGGACTCAGAGTAGTCCAGTCCGCACTCCGGGGACTTGGAGATTTTGAGTCGTTTATACTCTGGCCCGCACTCTAGGGCCTTAGAGTGCTCCAGTCCGCACTCTAGGGACTTGGAGATTTTGAGTCGTTTATACTCTAGTCCGCACTCTGGGGACTCAAAGTACTCCATTCCGCACTCCGGGACTTGGAGATTTTGAGTTGTTTATACTCTGGTCCGCACTCTGGGGACTCAGAGTACTCCATTCCGCACATGGTTTTAAATCTCCTATATATTGCCCGAGATCTCCTCTGAGATCTCCTTTTCACGCTTAAACGAGACCAAACAACAAATCTCCTTCATATCTCCCTCGACACTCATCTCGTCCGAGATATTCAAATCTCACCCGATATATGGATTAAAATCTCAATCCGAGATCTCACTCGAAATTCTACATTTTTGTTATTTTGCATAATATTTTTTATTTTCATATCAATTCAAAAGAAACTACTCAATCCAATTATAATTTACCAACTTCTTGAACATATTCTTTACTTTTTATCTTAATGAGTCATAACGAAAGGTTTCACTTCTTTATTATGTTCAAATAAAAGGATATTCTTCAATCAATACCAAATCAATTAAGCTAATCAAGCTACCACTCTTCTAAAAATAATCCCTTTTTTATGTAAATCAAGTGTGTTACCATTTTTATTTTTACTGAGAAAGTTATAGCTGTTAAATAAATTTTTAATACATCAATTTTAGACACATAAGTACATCCGAGATATTCTCGAGATGCATTATAACACCCGAGATGTCAATCCGAGATGTACACCTGATATGCACTCATCTCGTCCGAGATCTCCCCCGATACGAGATAACTTGTGTAAAAATTCCGAGATGAAACATGACCAAAATTCGATATTTAAAACCTTTGATTCCGCACTCTGGGGACTTGGAGATTTTGGTTGAGAGCAGTCGTATTTCCATTCTTTAATTTGTATTTCATTTACCACATCGAGGCTAATGTTGTCGAATGAATGATCGACCCATGTTTGCTCATGGAATGAGATTCTGCCCCTAGCATGAGGGATGAAACTTGAAAAATGGATGGTCGATTCTTGTCCGATTGGTGATTATAGCTCTTCCAATCAAGTCAAGAAAGGAGGTATATGACAGATGGTTGGATCACATCCATGCTGGGTTAGATAGTCAAATCTCACACAATTTGCTTCGTATCTCCTTCTAGAAAATAAGGATAATGGATTGTTGAGAGCGATGGTTGACAAGTAGGTAGTCCATCACAACTACTCTAAGTCAGGCTTTCGGACAATCTTTTTGTTCATGGTAGGATTTGATGTGTAGATGATCAAACCACGTCTATTGTAGATAGATCCCGACGTCACTAAGCTTCAGGAAAGGCATCTGTATTTTGTCGAACTTTGTTCTATGACTTGATTTGAGTGGATGATTGGGCCATACTCATTCCAATCCTTGCTCAAGTCTCCAAGTCAAATGTGGAGGTCAATGAATGGATGGTCAGTCAAGTTGACTTTGTATTGGGCTCTAATCATGATGAGCTTTTCAATCTCTAGTTCTTGGCCCCAAATTAAAGGCACATGGCTGATGGTGAGCGATTGAATCATGCTCGTCTAGATGAAACTCCACACATCTAATCATTGTTTGTGTGGATTGGTTGGCGGCCAAATCAGAGAACTTGGTCACCTGCATCGTTTTGAAAGAGTTTAACTCAAGTTGGTCATAGTTCATGGAACAATTGAAATAGAAATGGAGAATAATTCAAAGAAGATTGGAATAAATCTCATTGATAAGTGAAGCAGCATCGTGTGCTCGCTATTCAACTTTGCCCCTGGCTCCTTTCAAAGGGATGTCGGCCGTCTGCAGTCCAATTGATAATCATAGCCCTTTATTAACAAGCATCGGATGTCCGCTGCCTGCCATTCTGCAGGAATTGTACATACTATTGAAGCTTTCCTTTTCGGATCGGCTTTTCTATCACACCTCAGAGGCGTTTGTAATCGGTCGTGTTAGGATCAGTGAGCATCTTGGAATATACAACATTCCCCTAATTTTCTTTAGACTTTGGTGTACTCTCTTGAGGTTGGTTTCCAGTACCACTCTGAGTTGCGAGTCTTTAAGTAGAGGTTGTCGATCGAATCTTTCAAAGAGCATATGAGCCGAATTTTGAGATCTTGTTTTGTCTACTGGAATCAGCGTCCTTAGCCAATGGGCCTTCATTGTTATTTTTCCTAGTCTGTTCCACTTCTCCTCACTTTGATTCTGATTCATTTTATAACAGAAACAATCCATGGTCGCAGGAGGCTCTCCAGCAAACTAGCTACCAAAATATATATGGAGGTCGACTTTCCTCAAATGCGATCAGTATGATATCCTTGTTAGCATTTGGAATAAATTGCTTAGGGCCAAACATTGGTCTGTTAGGAGTCACCAAATTCAAAGTGTTGGGCCAGTAAAGAATGGTTCTTGGAGTCATCTAGGCGTTTTCTTTGAATCATATCACCTATGTTCTCCAACATTTGGGAGTATCGTTTGATTAGAGGTCGCTTGTCCATTCCTATGTTGTCGTTCAGAAGCTATCGCTAGATCGTCTATGCCCAGGTCGATCATGGGATGTAAGGGAAGTGGAAAGATTGTTCTTTTATTAAGTTGAGTTTTGAATTCATTATCTGGAGGTACTGCGCTGCGGCTAGGGTTCGAAAATTTGGGTCGTACCCGATTTTTTTTTTTGAAAATAGAGGTCATATAAGAGACCGGTGTAACTTAAGTTTGGATCGGCTAAGTATGGCTCGGCCTGGATGCCATTCGGTATAGGGATGCGGCTCAGCATAGATGTCGTTCGGCATAGGGATGCCGCTCGGCTTAGATGCCGCTCGGCTTAGATGTCGTTCGGCATAGGATGCCGCTCGGCACAGGGATGCCGCTCGGCACAGGGATGTCGCTCGGCATTAGGGATGCCGCTCGGCATAGCGATTCCACTCGGCATAGATGCCGTTCGGCATAGGGATCTATGCTGAGGGATGCCGTTCGGCATAGACGTATGGCTCGGACTGGACATCATTCGGCATAGAGTGGCCTGATTTTTCTGGGGCGATCGGCATATGCCTTTTCTAGAGCGGTCGCCATGCCTTTTTTGGGGTGATCAGCATACGCATTTTCTGGAACGATCGGCCGAATTGCCTTCAGAGGAGGGTCGGCCTTCATTCAACTTGAGTGCAAACTTCAACGTCCAATTCCCAGATCTTGTGTACATCAGTGAATCCAATCTACGGTTATTAGCTTCCTTTAGATTTCTTTCAAATCTAAGTAGAATAGGAAGTTTTCTAGTAAACAACTAGATATATCTTGCAAATATGAAAATCCACTAGTAGACGATGAGATTCGATCAAGCTGAGAATTCAATTCTCAGTGAAAGCACCAAAATATTAGCATCAGAATTGGTCACTAACACCCTTGAGTAGAGTTATGTAGAGAGATTAATGAAGAGAGTAAATTAGAACAGAAGAATAGTGTAATTCAATACAAAAGGAACAACAAAAACGAGAACACCAGATTTATAGTGGTACAGCGTAAATGCTTACGTCCACTTTAAGTTTAATCTTTATTGCTTTCTCAATTACTTGAATACAGAAACAATCCATAAATCAATCACTTGAATACAAGTTTGAATTAAAAAGAGAAGAGTATAAAAAATGGCAAAGTCTCCCCAGTGTTCCCGAAAAAAGGTCCATTTCACTGTGCCCCTGCCTTTTTATTTATAGACGAAGATGAGTTGGACTTCCCTCACGGGCCTAGGAACAAGGTATCTCAGCCCATGGTAAGTAGCTTCTGCGCACCAAGCCAGGTATGCTGAAACATGTCGATTGCATCGAAACCCTATACCTTCAGGCTCTTCTTGGTGAGAATCTTGTCTAGTGCTAATAATAATATCTTCAACTGTCGTTTTATAGCCGGCCCAAGGTGCCGGGTAACATCCTTGTTTCCACAACTCAGATTATCCAGATTGTTTGTGATGTGATTTGCTGCACCTGAGTCTGGGTACCAGTCTTCATAATGTAAGTCTTCCAGTTTTTCCTAAAGCTCCATTTCACTTTGACTTCTTGAGTTGTTGTTCTGACTTCTAGAGTCTGCATTTGATTGTGCTAGATTGATGTTTAGATTGAACCCCTTTTGACTGTTATTTCTTTGTTGATTTGTTCCATAGCCTTGATCAGATCTGAAATAGCATTTGACTGCTATATGCCCATAATTTTCACGGATCTGACACCTTAGCCTATTTGAGTTGTTAAGCCTTCCTATGCCCGCCTCTATTACTTTGATCACCCCTTTGACTTTTTTGCTGAAATATGTTGTTATTTGATCTTTCTAGGTTCTTACTTTTGATATTTGATGCATAATTGACAGAGAAATCTAATTTTAGTGTTTTCTTCTGTTCTATTGTTCCTTTATGAGAAAGTAGGGTTAAGTGTACATGCGGTATGTATTGCAAAGTCTCCTTTGATGATATAATAGCCACAAATGACTTATAGTCATCATCTAACCCACTTAAAATAGTTAAAATCTACTCTGTCTCTGACACTTTGTGACCAGCTGTGTCAAGTAAATCAAAATAAGTTTTGACTTTCGTTAAGTATTCTCTCATAGACATATTGTTCCTCTTTACACTTTAAAGTTGTCTTTTATAATGCATAATTCTTGCTGCTGAATGAGAATTAAAAAAAATTCTCAACCGTTGACCATACTTCTTGAGATGTTTTACAGCCAAAAATTTGTGATAACATACTTATACTAATAGATGACATAAGCCAAGGAACTAATAGGCTATCTTGTCTTTGAAAGTTTATATATTCTTTGTTGGTTATTATCCTTCCTTTGCCTTCTTGTATGATCTTTGGTGCAATAGTTATTGTGCCATTGATGTATTCTTCTAGCCCATAGCCTCTTATAGTTGTTTCTGTCTGATATTTTCATAGCAGATAATTATTCTCATCGAGTTGAGCAGCTAACAGACTTTTAGGTTTTATAATTGACGGAGTGGAAATTTATTTAGTTGAAGGGGAAGTATTTATTCCAGTGGGTGATGTTGTTGCAGAGTTGTTCTCTTTATCCTTGGCCATCTCAAATCAAGGCAAATGTTTTACTAACTAAGGTTCTTGATATTGTTGGCGATTATGTTTGCAGCCAACACAAGTTGCAGATAGAAAATTAGGCCTTGAATTTGACAAGAAACAATCAAGATATGAATTCTTGATTGCAGTATGGTGGTAAGTATTAAAAAGGTAAGTCCCTCCGGTGAAGATGAAGATTTGAGGGAAGAAATCAGCGTAGCCAATCTCATATGACGAGGCTTCTCTAATGAGATACCGGCATGACACTGACTGAGATCTCTGATGCAATATGTTGATGCAATTCTTCATCTGAATCAAGAATTGTATTATGCAGTAAAACATAACTCCAGTGATGAAATTGACTTTGGGGAGACTGAAACATACTGCCTTCTTCAAATGATGAGAATACAATGATGAAGAGGCCATGATAAACTTCTGACCATTTGGTCTTTTACCGCTCTGATACCATAAAAGAGTTTGAATCTAAATGAAATGATAACTTGCTTTATTGAGAGGAAATAATACTTTGTTATCTGTACAATAATGTGATACATACTCTGACTTTTATACAGTACAGAAATAATGAGTAGAATACCAGAAATACCCTTTTAACCCTACTATTAAAGCTTGTTATTACAGCCGACTTTGACTCGTTCTCCAATTTTAAATGAATCGTCCCACAGAACTCTATGCATAAAAGAGCAGTTTTTTATAACAAAATTGGTTTTCGAATTCTTAAGAAACCACTTCCAAAAAATCAAACAACGACCTCCAAAAGAAATCCAGTGTGGCGTAGTGGGGCTACGGGAGCTAGGCGACACATTTGGTGAAGCGTTGAAAGAGATATGGTCGAATTGGCAGCATATCTTGTAAAAGGCTTGGGCTTTACTGCCGGGACTTGTCACCACCATTCCATCCGAGGTGGACTGACTTGGTTAGTAAAGCTAGGTCAGGTGCAATTTCGAACGGGCTTTTCCTCGGTTTCGTGTGCAGCAGGCATGCGTGTGGCTTCAACTTCACTTCGAGTAAGCGTTTGGCTACTCGGTAAAGTGGAAGGCACGATGAAGTTCGAGATCCAGACACTAATGTAATTTGATTTATATGTGATTAATAATAATCAAGATGATCGTGAACGAGATCGGTACTATGATTGGTCACATAATCACGTTCGATGAGCATTTACGATCGAGCGGAACCATCCGCATCTCTTGGCTTCGGCCTTGGGTAAATATGTTTGATGAATAATATTGGCCTTATATTAGTAGTCGTACCAATTATAGGTCTTTTAATGGAGTTCATCCGTGTAAATAGACAAAAAAGGGATATATGTCTTCATTTGTGAGAGGTGTATTTGGTTGCGAGGTATCATATTTAATATGCACATATGTATACGCCATCGATGCTCCTTGTTCTGCGAGGCATGACATTCTTTATCTTTTTGATGAGAGGCATACACTATTTAAATAAGAAATCGTTGATGTCCTAGAAGGAGGTGATGAAATTCATCTACTATGGGATCCTAAAACATGTATGCTCATTATAGTGGTACGGTGGAATCCACAAAAGTCCTAGGCATTTAGAATAGAGTTGAATAGCACTTATGCTCCTTATAAGGGTATGGTGATTCTATTTACTACTAATGTGTGGTTCGTGCTACGCACACATCGAGTGTTATTATATTGTAACAGTAGGTTGATTTGTATCTTAGCTTTTAACCATTTTTTATTTCGTGGTAATAACTATATTTAGCTGGCATGAAAGCGAAAAAATAACATGTTGTTGTGTATATATTGTTAGCACGGTAAGGATTGAATGTAGGTAAGCACACAACGGTAAAGGGATAGATTGAAAACAACCGGTATTGCAATTGAACGAAATCTGACATTAACACTAAAGTGGTAGAAACAAATGTACAATGATAAACAAATGGGAAACAAAAATAAGAACATTCAAACATATATATATATATATGTATGTATGTATGTATGTATGTATGTATGTATGTATGTATGTATGTATATGTATACGTATGTATGTATGTATATGTGTGTGTGTGTGTGCGTGCGTGTGTGTGCGTGTGTGCTACGCAGTAGAGAAGCGACTCGGAAATTTTAAGGGTTAAATGACCTAACTAACTGAACTTTTCATGAAATTAAACAATTAAATTTTAGCAACGAAAATTTTATATTTGTGATACGGCTAATTAAACGTAGCAAGTGTCAGATTTCCATGGGAAATATGTTAGTTTGTTCTGTTGTGAAATTTCATTTTTAAATTTTACATTAGTTAAATTAATGGAAATAAAATATTTATGAAATCTAAATATTTTATGTAATAAAATTGTAAATCATTTTCTGAGTGAGACGTTATATTTCTTTCACCAACTTTGGACTGCTCTAACTCTTTTTATTTTATTTTCGGCGTTTTAGCTGCATTTTTGGTAGCGAAAAATGAGTTTTAAAAGTTTGTTCGCATCGCCCATATTTGTATATCATTCTCTCGTTGTGTTGATCTTCGTTGTGTATTCATTTGTGCATCTCGACGTTTGGTACATGGTGAAATCTGCAAAACGGTTAGTCGTATCGGTACCTGTTTGAGCCCTTTTGTTTCCTTTGTCCTTTCATTATCCACCTATAGTACAAATAGTCGTTTATCATTAATATTTTTAGCTTTTACCATCACTATTCCCTTTTCAATTTATTATATTACTGATTCATTTGTCTCTCCTCCTTTTCTTTTTCTATTCTGATTGTGCTCGTGAAAAAAAATATCGGTAGCTCTCAATTTTGTTTTGCTGTAAGCATTATGCTCGTCCCTTCATCCTTTTATTTCCAAATTCTATTCCCTCTTCACCCATACCTTCATCGTCCCCCTGCTCATTCTCTTTCCCCATCGTCATTCCAAACCTTCCTGTGTCCCTCTTGCTGAAACCATTCTCTCTGCCTATTTTCCCGCCAAACGTCACCATCCACAATCGCATTTCCTTCCCTGACCCCACTCGTAACCACCCACAACTGAACCCCTCCGAGGCTGTCCAAACATCCACCTGTACAACTCCATGAACTGCCATGCTGTCCTCCATCAACAGCCAACCCGCTCCTCTATAGAAGCACCTCCCACATGAACACCCCTCATGCAAAAATAAAAGCCACCTATTGCCGCCACACACATATTCCCTTTTGCCTTCCCAACCGCGGCACTCACATCCCTGACCGAACCACCCATCTCCTTCCTACAGCCAGCAATTCGAACACATACCACCAAGCAAGCTCCTCTGCTTATTAAAAAATATATAAAACATATAGTTGCTATCGAAATCCTGCATCCCTTCCTTCAACCGAGACTCTTCCTCGCAGACTTGCGCCATTAGCCGTTCCCTCCTCCTCGACAGCCCGAGCCACGCCTACCGCAACCCTCCACCGCCTGTGCCGATCAGCCAACCTAAGCCCATCATCATTCGCTCCTCCAGCCAAGCATCATAACCCACCCATCAACTTAGCCCTGCTCGACCTCTGCCGCCTGAAGACGCAGCGCAGCAGAGCACTCATCCGCTAACAGCGTTACAACCAAACCAATCGCCTTCCATCACTCCCTCCATAAATATTCATCGTGCTTATATATAGATATGCATGTGATCTATTTATATGCATGTGTAACGACCCGTAAAATTTTAATAATTTTATTTGTTTAATAATATATTTAACTGATATTTTATGAAATTTTAAACATTTGAATTTGGAATAAAAATTTAATATTTGGAATACGTCTAATTAAATAGATTAACTGGTAAATTTTCAATTAATAATATTGAAGTTTTTTTTCTTGTATAAAATTTATTTAAATTTAAATAAGTTAAAATTTGATGGTTATAAAATATTTTCCAAACCTGAATATTTTTACATAGAAAAATTATAAATCCTCTTCTGAGTGAGACGTCGTCTTTCGATTTTTCAAATTCGGGCTTCTTTAGCTCCATCGATCTTATTCTCTACGTTTTTACTGCATTTTCCCCCAGCCAAAAATTCGAATTTTTTTAATTCGATCGTACCACCGATATCTATATACCGTTTTGATCGTTTCGTCGTGTTGATCTCTACGGTATATTTATTTTTGAATTTTGAGGTCCGTTACGCGATGAAAACAATAAAACGGCGTGTCGTGTCGATACCGTAAATCGTGACCGTTAGCTTTCCTTTGCCTTTTCAGATTGAAACTTGAAGCCCACACAAAATAATAAATTGCTTTAATTATTTTCAGCTGAATCGATGGCTCGACCGTTGGAATTTCACCATACTTTCTTCGTTTATTTTGATTCGAGTCTGTTATGTGGCTCTACATATTCATTACGTTTTGAAAAAAAATATAACAGCTGTTGCTCTGTTCTTCTCTTCCCTTCATTTCTTTTTTTTCTCAACAGCCAAAACGAAGGCAGAACCCATCATCCACCTTCCCCCCCTCCACGTCATCCTCTTCTTCTCTCCTTTTCTTGTATTTTTGCACGCGCCACCTCTTCCGCCTTCACCGGAGACCACCACCGACCAAATCTGCGCCTGCACCGCACCACGGCAAACACACAAGCCCGCTCTTCATCACATCACCACCACGGCAACCATACCTTCCACCGCACAACATTCCACCACCGAAGACATCGAACCCCACTTCCTCCGACCAATCACTCAAGCAACCCGCCACTACACCACAACACAAGCCACCACGCATTACCTCAGTCGACCCCAGTGGCGCCTCCTCCACCACCATCAACCCTGCCTACCACTCTCTCCCTCAGCATGCTGCCACATGGCCTCATCCTCCTTGGATCACCTTGCAGCCACCATATCACACTCCTCCGTCCTTCCTACGCGAACGCCGCGACAACCACCTTCCCTTGACCGCGACAGCGACACTCCAACCTCCTTTCTTTTAAGGTATTATACGTATAATATATGATACTATATTATATTATATAGGTTATATATTGTTTATATATTGGCTATATAGTTAATATTTACTGATTATGTTGGTTTTGTTATTGTTTGATATATATATATGTGATATTTTTTATATAAGATATTATATAAAATCTGTTCATATAGGGTTCTATTTGTTAAAGATATACTATTGTTTTATATTAAACATATGCCTTACTTTATATTTTATAGGTTTATTTTGTAACTTGCTTCAGTCAGTTTTATATCTTGCTTTATGATTGTCTATTTAACTCTATATAGAGTACATATATACTTCATAACATAAGCTATATGTTACTATACTATACTATTTATATATTAAGTTATGCTAATGTCAAAAATTTTCACACAACCTTATCAATGGGGTTCCCTCCCTCTTCTTTTCTTCTTCCCGCTAATCAGTCCCATCCCCTTTCTTCTCTTCAACCCTGTCCTTCTTCACCGATTCTCGTACCACCGTCTGCATCCCTCCATCTCCCTGTGTCAGTCCCCTCTCCATCCTTTGTCAGTAATACTGTAGTGCCTGCAACCGTTGCAGTTGCTATTCCTAAAGTGTCAGTGTCCATTCCCCCTTCTTCTCCACCATTGCTTCCTCATCTTTCTCCTATTTCTCCTCGTTCTTGGAACTCTCTCTTTAAAGCTAAACCCAGCAACGCAAGGAAATATGTGCCTCGAGATTTTCAACTTGACTTTATTGGTAACTCTATTGTGCCATCACCTGATGTTGTTCAGGCTGGCAATACTATGTTGAAGGATTATCTTGTTGGATTTTTCCTTGATAACCCTCTCCCATATGCTACTGTAGTGTACTATCTCAAAAAAGTGTGGAAACTAAGTGGTTCATTTTCTGTAAAGTCTGATGGTTTTTTGTTTCTTTTCAAATTTACTAATGAAGAAGATAGGTCAAGAATCTCTGAATCTGATCCTGTTGTCATGAGAAACAAGCTATTTATAGTGAAGCCATGGGACGAGAACATTGGCAATAGTTGTAGTAGTATAAAATCAGTTCCAGTTTGGATTAAACTTTACAATATACCTCTTTATGCTTGGTCTCCGTTGGGTATTAACTGGTTAGCATCAAGAGTTAGGAAGCTCCTTTATTTGGATGCATCAACTGAAAAATTTGAACGCATTTCGTTTGCGAAATGTTTAGTTGAAGTTACTCCAAATCAAGAACTACCTGATGATTTTTCAGTTAGATTGTTAGATGGTTCTGAGCAGATAGTAAAAGTAGAATACTTGTGGAAACCTGAGATATGTACTGTATGTAAAGAGTTTGGTCATACTGTGAACAGTTGCAAGAAAGTTGAATGTGAAGGTGATGTAGAGCAATGTTTAGAAAAAGAGCAGCTGATAACTAGTGATGTTGGAATGAATAAGATTAAGAAGGGGCAAAACATAGTTAAGCAGGTCAAAGTGAAACAGATTTGGCAAAAAGTTGTGAAGAATAAGGGGAAAAAAGTTATTACTTGTGAACAGAAAGAAGAATATGCTCTGAAGAAATTAGGTGTAAATGGATCTGCAATACAAGATGGTCCTGAACAAAGCAAAAAGGAAAATGGTAAAGAGAGTGATCAACCCAGTGTTGAGCAATGTTGTACAGTTAGCACTCAAAATAAGTACAACTTGCTACAAAATGCAGACAATGAATGTTATATTTTGGAAATGTATAATGAGGAGGAAGGAGAGATTACAGTTGATGACAAAAGTAAACAAGAACACAATATGTCAACCAAGTATCCTAAAGAGACTGATACTATTGCTGATCAAAATGAAGCATATACACAACATCAGGCTGCAAAACCTTGTGTGCAAGAAGGTGAAAACAATCATACCATCCCAATAATGAGTAACAAGGGGAATGGAAAAGTTGCAACTGAAGTAAATGCACATTCCCAATTAAATGCATCTGATTTTGAACTAAGTTGGTGTAAAACTTTTGAAACTCAAATCACTCAACTAATAACCACTTTGCATTCTGCTTCTGTTCAAATTCATCCATCTGCCCCTCCTCATTACAATTTCTCAATTCAGCTACCTGGTTGGCCATCATCCAATTCTTTCACCCATTCACAATCAGCATCTCATCATGTCCTTTCCTCTCATACAAAATCTCAACCAACCTCCCCCCGGTCTTTGCCTAGAAGAAAATATGAAACAAGGTCTCTGTCAGCTCAGAGGAGGAATATCAGCTCCCGAAATCAATAATTTTTTTAATGTTAAAAAATATTGCATCTTGGAACATAAGAGGAGCCCATAATAATTTGAAACTTGATCAAGTGAAAAGCTACATATCTGAGCATAACATTTGTATATTTGGCCTTCTAGAAACTAAGCTCAATCTTACCTTAACCCAAAAAGCAACTTCCTACATTAATCCAAATTGGTCAATACATCATAATCTTGAAGTTGCTGCTTATGGTAGAATTCTAGTCATATATGATCCTACTGTTATAGCACTTTCTCCTATACTGTCAGCTAGGCAGTTTATTCACTTTCATGTACTTGTTTGCCAAAATCAATCTTCCTTCTACTTAACATTTGTATATGCTGATAATTCTGTCATCTCAAGAAATGCTTTCCTCAGCACATTGCCACCATTAAGACAAGCATCTCACCCCTGGCTTGTATTAGGTGATTTAAACTCCTGTTTTGGCTACGATGATAAATCTGGTGGATCTCCTCTTCTTCCTAGAAACATAGAATCTCTCAATCTTGTTGTATATGATTCTGAATTGTTATTGGTTAACAAGTCTGGGGCTAAATATTCTTGGAATAATAGAAGCAGAAGTGGAGTTCGAATTTTTACAACTATTGACCATGCTTTTAGTAACTTACAATCTCTCAATCAATGGCCCTCTCTCTCTGTCTTTCTTCCACATCCTATACTGTCAGATCACTCCCCCCTTGTTTTATCTTTTGGGAACCATTTGAGAAAGGAAAAAAGAAGTTTTAAATTTTTTAATGCTTGGTTTAAGCATGAACAATTTTTGAGCATTGTCAAACAAGCTAACACTGATTTTTTTTGTTACGGTAACCCTATGTATAAATTTTGCAGGAAATTAAAAAGTATCAAGCTTGCTATCAAACTGTGGGCTTCTACTACTTTTGGTTCTGGAAGCCTCCTGTCCACTACACTGAAAGAGCAACTGAAGATCAAACAAGAATACATGATGGAGTACCCACTTGATATACAAGCATCTGTTGAAGAGGGGAAATTACACAAGGAAGTCAACATTGCACTGACTTTGGAAGCAAGCATGAAGAGGCAGCAACTGCACAAAAAATGGATAGATGAGGGGGATAGAAATACTAAATTCTATCATGATTCTATTAAGGTTAAGCATTCAAGAGAGAATATATTTAGTATTACTGATGAACATGGTTCTCTTTTTACCACTGCAGATTCAGTTGATCATGCTTTTATTCAGTACTTCACCAATTTGTTTGGAAATGCTAATGGTTTCATTCCTGATTTGAACCTCATATCTACTCTTGATCTTCCTTGCATTTCTACTATGGAAGCTTCCTCACTTATTTTGCCTGTTACTGATGAAGAAATCAAAGCCACCCTTTTCTCAATGAACAAGCAATCTTCAGGAGGCCCTGATGGATTAAATGTCATTTTCTTCCTATCAACCTGGAATGTATTAGGTGATGAGTTTTGTAGAGCTATTCACAACTTTTTCAACAAGTGTAAGTTGCTTGGGGAAGTAAATAACACCAACATTTCCCTGATCCCTAAGGTCACTCCTCCAACTAGTGTTACATCTTTCAGACCAATCTCATGCTGTAATGTTGTTTATAAGTGTATATCAAAAATTCTAGCATCGCGTCTTGTCAAAGTACTGCCTTCTGTTGTATCCAATAACCAATCTGCCTTTATTCCTTCTAGAGACATAATTGATAATGTTCTCCTTGCTCAGGAATTACTCAAGGGTTATGGCAGAAATAATGTGACTCCTGCAGCTACTCTTAAATTAGATATATCCAAGGCATATGATTCTATCCATTGGGATTCTATTGTTAGGATATTGGCAGTGATGGGTTTCCCTAAAGCATTTGTGTCTTGGATATATGTTTGTATATCCACACCTTCATACTCTGTTGTTTCAAATGGCAGACCTGTTGGTAGCTTTAGAGGTAGTAAAGGAATACGACAAGGCGACCCTATATCATCTTACATATTCTTGATGGTCATGGAAGTGTTAACAGTTATTCTCAGAGATAGGTTCAACCATAAAATCATTAAGTATCATCCAAAGTGCTCTGAGCTACAAATCACCTCTATAATGTTTGCAGATGATGTTATGTTGTTTACCAAACTAGAGTTACCTTCTTTGAATGGTGTTTTGGAAGTTTTGCATGTTTTCCACAGAATGACAGGACTCTCCATAAATCAAGGCAAGTCTTCTCTACTGGTCTCTGGTGTTAGTCAATTGCAGGCTGCCGCCCTTCATCACCATACTGGTTTCTCTAGCATGAATAATGATATGAGGTATCTTGGTCTACCATTACTATCTAAAAGAATAACTAAGGCTGATTGCTTACCCCTTTTCAATAAAATCACCTCTGCCTTGACAAGTTGGGACAATAGAAGCTTGACTCAGAGTGGTAGGCTAGTTATTATTAAATCTGTTGTTTTTTCCTCCTTGGTCTACTGGGCTAGAACCCTAATCCTTCCTGTTAAACTGTTGCAACTAATTAGGTCTGCCATGATTAGATTTTTTTAGACTGGAAGTATTCACAATAGAAAGATTGTGCCATGTTCTTTAACAAAAATTTAGACACCTATGATATTAGGGGGACTGGGAGTTATTGATGTTAGGAAATGGAATACTTCTACCATTAGTAAACAATTTGATGTCCTCATTAATAATAAGAATAGTTTATAGGTTAGCTGGACATGGAAACACAGTATAAAGAACAAGCACTTTTGGACAATGGAAACCCCACAGAACTGCAGCTGGATTTGGAGAAGTATGTTGAAACTCAGACATGTTTTCCTCCCAATGATACAATATCCTATAAATTCTACAAAAGCTGTTAGCTTTTGGCATGATCCATGGGTTAGTATTGCACATATCCTTTTCAATGTTTGTGATCTTGCTCAGATATTACAGTCTGGTATACACCAAGATGCTTTAGCAAATGATTTTTTGCATAATGGTAAAATCTTGTTACCATCCAACATCAACCAAGTGATCACGCAGTTGTGGGGTGATATTCAACAACATAACTTCAGTGTGCATCAGGATGCCTGTGACTTGGGATAAGAAAACTCACACTGTTAAAACAGTTTACAATTATGTTACTGCCAGTGTTCCTCTTCCAGCTGCTGAATGGTACAAAGTGATTTGGAATTCTGATTCAACTCCAAAAGAAAACTTAATGATGTGGAAAGTCATTAATCAGGCATTACTTACTAGAAGAATAATCAACAGTTATGGTATGGCATGTTCCAAACTGTGCTTGTTCTGTCAACACCATGATGAATCTACTGAGCATCTATTTTTTGATTGTCCTGCTTTGCACTTCATTTTAGATAGGATTAGTTGTATAACAGGTTATCAGTTAACTAGTTCTGCAACATGTCCTCTCTGGCATATAATCCATAAAGCAACTAGGTGGAGAATGGAACAAGGAAGAGTTGTAGCTGTTGTATTGAAAATTAGTATGTCTGTGATATGGGCAGAGAGGAATGCTATGGTTTTTGATAATGTTAGAAGAACTGATGTTTTGATCTGGAACGAAGTCAAGTCTCGAACTCATACTCAGCTGAAATACTGTGCTTCTGGTTTCCCGCAATCTTTGGTTGATGCTTCGGGATGAGTCTGTTGTGCTTGTAGTTTTTTTGGTTTTTACCTTTTCTTTATGTTGTACTCTTTTTTATTGTTTTGCAATAAAACTGGTAGGGGCCCAGTTAACCCCGCTGGCTTTGCCAAAAAAAAAAAGTTATGCTAATGTCTAGATGTTGTATAAGAAAGTATATAAAGTTATAAAAGGTTTTATATATATATTTAAAAACTGGGCAAGTTGCGTATAAATATGTTGCTTGGAAATAGGTATGACATGGCATATTTCTTAGTTGTCTATATGTTGTAGCCTGCACATTTAATATAGGATTCTGCAATATATGCAGAGCTATATATAGTTTACGTATGTACTTGAATATATATGAAGTTTTATTAACTGTATATGATTTATAGATGAAGGAAATATATATGTTAGATATGTATAGTCTTTATACGGATTTTTATAGGCATGTGTTTAAGATTTTTTTTTGATTTTTTTTTCGTGGATCTTAGAGTGTAATATGCTTGTTTATAAAAAATTTAAAAATATGGATTTGAAATCTTTTATTTTATCTTATTTTAAAAATGTACATTTTAAAAGTATTGATATCTATTATAGATTACAATATCTGGTCTGGAAAGAAGATTCATGTATAGTTATATATATATATTAAATTAAATGGCTTATACTGATTTTTGGTTTGAAATTAAATCTATATTTCATTTTAACTATATGTTAAATTGATTTTTAAGGACTTTATATATATTCTAAATTTATTTTGGGTTCTTGTATAAAATGAATTATTTTAATAAGAGTTAATGTTAGACTTTAAAATTTGTTATACTATTCTGATAAAATTCCTATCTATCAGCTTCGCTCGTCAGATTCGTACCAATCTAGCTTTGTTTTGGGATTTTTCCCTGGAATCATAACTCACTCTATCGTCGAGTCTCTCACTCTAGCCACGAAAGGTGAGTAATCACTCACAATTAACGTTTTTATATTTATTAAATTTGATTTCAATTGAAACGGCAATTGAAATATGTTGATGTAGTTATCTAAATTATTACATATGTTGTTATCTATAATTGTGCACTAGTGGGATATGACACCGTATCCTGTTGTTTATATTATATTGTTATTGATGATATATATGTCTGTTATATTACTTTCATATCTGTTATCGCTCTGCAAGTTCCATGTTAGTATAGAATTCACTATGGGTTGAAATGATACATACCCGAACGGACTTTTGAATAGGAGAAAATCGTTATGGGCCGAAATGATAGACCCAAGTGATTCTCATTTGAATTAAATTTGGAATTACGGGTTGAAATTATGTCCACCCAAATATATTTAAATTACGGATTGAAATGATAAATATCCGTATCACTTGACCATAGAATATGAAATATATACAGACACCGCTGGTCCATATATATAATGTTTTGAAAATAATTTCTATGGTTTTGAAAAGAAATATATGGTTTTTAATAAATATTGGTTCTTAAAATATTATATATAAAATGGTAATTTTATATATATAGATTTAATAATAATATTATTGAGATTGATTTAATTCATATAATATGTTTAAGTAGTTATATAAATCTATATTTCAAAATAGATTGTCTAATAATTTGAATAAGTTAAGGTTGAGAAGATAAAGTCGAACTAATTAAAATTGTACTTAATTAAGAATTCTACTGAATTGAATCGATTTGAACTATTGTAGTATAATTTAAGATTTGATTTTGTAAATTGATTTTTGATTTAAAGTGATTAAATGAATGTTTCAAATTTAAACAAATCGAAAGGAATATTTAGTTTAAAGGTAGATTAAGGTTATTTAAATAATACTGAATTTATTAAGTATCTCAAGACTAAATAAATATGAGGTTAAATCGAGATCTATTGGAAACTGTTAAATTGAACCTTGAAATTTCGAATATTAAAGCTTTGAAATATACTGGGATGTAAATGGTAATTTGTGATCCAGATTAGTAATTGAAATCAATATAATTTGAACTGGTTATTTAGAAAACTGAATTAAATGGAAATTAATAAATTGAGATTGAATTTAATTTGAGTAGGAAAGTCGAGTTGATTTTCACGCGATTTGTGAAATTTGAGGAAATTGAATACTTTACTCTATAAAAAGTATTTAATACACACACACACACACTATTTTGGGAAGTAGATATTTGAAACGACGATGATATTTTAGTTTGAATTATAAATGATTTGAAATGATCACGGTGTTATAGTGTATATTTCTACATTGAAGATAGTTCCTCGGATCCTTAGAGGATGGTTATCCTAACATCCCTTAAGTTACTTGTATTGCAGTTGATATTCCACTTGAGTTGGATTTATTGATATAAGAATGTTAATCCTGACTCGAGTGTTTTGTGTTTTGCTTTACGCTCGGGTCAGACTGAGTGATACAACATTTTAGACTCTCCTTTGGAGTTTGGAGCTTCGCTTGGAGATCCAACTATTGGTCCAGCTTTCATCTTTCCAGTTGATTGTCCAGAGAAGTCATCTGCTCGCACTGGAGACTTCACTGTATTTGAGACATTCTGCTGTATTTTATTTCTAACTCTGATATTTATATAGTGGCTTCATGAACTCCTATTTATCTATTCCGATGCGTTATTATTATATTACTCTGTGTCTGTGATTCTGTGATTGATTTATTTACTATATATGCTGAGCTTTACCAAATTTAAATTAACAATCTGATATTTTAAGAAATTCAAGTCCGACATATGTGGATGCGAATGTTTAAAAATATCCGGCCGTTACAGTTGGTATCAGAGCGTAGGCTCTAGGCAAACTCATCGTATGGTAAATTAATTTACAGAATCACTTCTGTTCAAGCTTGAATTTCTTCCTTTTGACTCGGTTTCTTTTGAATTTTGGAACGTTCCCTCGGTTCCAAAATCCATTCTTGTCCCTCACTATTCGTATTTTCCTGAATTCTGGAGCATACCACAGCTCCACTGGGTGATTGTAAAGGGGTGAAACTCCTTTATAATTAACACTGATTCACCAGAGATTTCTATATTCTTCGCTTAGATGTTTCTATCTCCAACGGTCGAATGTTGATTTTCCTCGGAATTTTGCATCGACCTTGTTCTTGAAGTCATGGTTGACCCGGTTAAAGTCGCCCGTGATTTTTATAAGTATATCCATCTTCCATTTTGAAATTTAATTATCTTATCTTCGTTTGAGCCTATCTTCGAATTGGAATTCTATTGATTGGAGTTCTCTATTTTGAATCTTTATCTTTGTTTTGAAATCCATTCTTGAATCAACCTTTGAAAATCGGGTTTGTCTATATTTTAGAAATTGTTTTATATATTGAAATTAATATTTTGATGAGAATAATTTTATTCTATATATAAAAGAGAAAATGTTTTCGATAAGGATTATATACCTTTTAAACGAGAATTCGAAGTTTTGAAAGGATTTGTATTTTGAAAATTATATAAGAAATTGATTTATAACTGAAGAGTTCTAGATTTGAAATTCGAGAATCGAACTCCGGAATTTTTGGAATTGGTTTTAAGATTTTGGAAAATATATAATAATACGATTTCAAAGTATTTTCCGAATAAGAAAATTTTCAAATGACTTCAAATGAATTCCAATGATTTCAAAGAAATTTTAAAGAAGTTTTCAAGGAAATAGAAGTCCGGAACTCACTCATGTCGCTGGAAAATAATTTCGGTGATGAGTGCACGCATCATCGACATTGATTTTCGAGTTTCAGAGTGGAGGAGAGGCCACTCTAGTAGCTTTGTTAAGCGAGTGATTTTGTGAAACCAAATTTTGATTTTAAATTTCGAAGTATGGTTTGATATTCGAAAGATGTGTGTGTGTGTGTGTGTGTGTGTGTGTGTGTGTGTGTGTGTGTGTGTTTGAAGTGATTTAAAGTAAGTCGGTGTTTAGTCCTCGAGTTTCGGATTTAACCCTATCTATTGAAATTGATTAACTGAATTGTTGCTGATTTCCGACTCTTGGATTTGAAATTTGATTTCACCGACTATTTCGAATCTTCGAACACTTCCAAATCAAGGTTTAATTTTCAAAGCTAAGTAATTTCGAAAAGCATAAATTATTTGACAAAGTATATGGAATTTAGTTTTGGAATGCTTAGAATAAAATTTAGTTTAAAATAATTTACAAAAGGTGAAATGGATCTTTCTAATAGAAATAAATAGTTTAAAGGTTTAAAGAGGTGGTTATAAACTTGGTAAATTTCGGGTATAATTGACTTTGAGAAAAATATTTGGTTTCAAAAATAGATTGGAATTTAAAACCCAGTATTTATATGATGATTTTGGAAATAAGTTCGTTTATTTGGAAGCTAGGAGTATTTCTCCGAGCCTGTTATTTTGGAAACTTTAAAATTGAAGATATTAAATTTGGAAGAAATAACCGGGTGGAATCGTATATGATTTTGAAACTGAATTGATATTGAAATGATTTGAAATTGAGATCCTTGTATTATTAAGTACTTGATTTGGGAGTTATCGAACTTATATAAAATTGATTTGTAGAAGTATGAAATTGATTTGAAAACTATTGATTTGAAAGGGTACTCAGTTTGATAAGCGAAGTCTTATATAATCGAAGTCTACATAAGTGTGATTTGACATACTATTGATTTTGGAAAGTATTTGATTTGAAAATGGGATCTTATATATATAATGGACTTTATATAAGTGTGGTATTTAAAATTGATTTAAAAGGTACTATATGATACATATTTTCGAAGTAAAGATATGGAAAGTGCCTTCTGCTTGATATCCGCTTTGTGGCCACATTGTGGATTCATTCTATCGATATTGTTCTCTCTGATTTTGGTTTTCCAGATGTGATACTCGAGTGTCTTACCATTGCGTAACCCATGGTCGTTTTTTTGGGTAGCGTAATCCATAAGGCAGAGATTGCTTAAAGGGTATAGATGTTTCCTGGGGGATCCAGACGTAACCATTGTTATGTATCCCACGGTCTACCAGTTTTGTTGTCGTGGCATAATCCGCAAGGTAAAGCTTGCTTAAAGGGTATGGATGTTTCCTAGGAGATCCAGGCGTAACCATTGTTATGTATCCTGCGGTCCATAGTTTTGGTTATCATGGTGTAATTCGCAAGGCAGCGATTGCCTAAAGGTACGGATGTTTCCTGGAAGATCCGGGCATAACCATTGTGTATCTGCGATCCAAGTGATTTTGTAATATCCCAGAATTTTGGGCAATTTAAATTTAATAATTTGTGTTTAAATTTAAATTGAATTGATAATTTTTGTTAATAAATTTGATTTGATTTAATAATCTTCTTTATTTAAATATTTAATTCGTGAATTTATTTTTGATAAGCTAATGAATTTGTTTTCTATTTAATAATGTATATGCATTTATATATATTTTAAATAGATAAATTTTTAAATTAATATAGCATAATTTTAATGTTTTGAATTTAGGGATTGTGATTTATTTTTGGATTTAAGCTTTTCAAAAATATTTAATAAAATACTATATGATTTTAAATATGTAAGATAAATGTTTTATTGGTTTAAAATTCATTTTTTTTTACTTAAGCTTGTATATTTAAAATAAGTTACAAAAATGTTTGTGTTATTTCTTTTTAAAATATTGATTGATAATTTTGATTTGTAAATTAAATTTGAAATTTAAAATACAATTTAAAATATGAACATGCATTCATTAAGTTTAATTTTCTTTAACACTTAATTTAAATAACAAAAACATTTATTAACACTTAATTAAATAACAAAACATTTACAAATACATGTGTAAACTTATCATCAATTTAAAATGACAAATGTAATAGCTCAAGCCATGTGTCATTGTTTGAGTTTGTTTTCCTTTAATTTTAATTTAAATCAATTATTGTTATATAAAAACTTGCATTTCTTTCCTTTCTTTTTTATTCATTCTTCATTCTAAAAAGAAATCTGAAATTTTGTTCAAATGCATTTCTCAAACAAGTAAACAACTTGCATTCAACTCCTCTCTTATTCAAAAATTCAAAACCTGCAAATCAATCCCTGTAAACAAACAAGCAAACACCTGCATTTCTCAAATCTGCATTTCATTTGCAAGCATGAAGCCTGCATGTATTCAAAAACAACCTGGGGGGAATTTGCATCTGCATTCAAGCAACCTGCACCAATCTGGAAGCATTTTTTTTTCAAGATTAAAAGCATTTAAAACAAAGGCCTGCAATTTCAATTAGCAACCTGCATTTCATCTGGGAAAAGGCAAGATGTCTGCATGCAAAGATTTTCAAAAAAATCTGGGCTCTGCAATTTTAAAATAGTGAGTAACTCATTTTCTTAAAATTAATTAAATAAGTTAGGTTGTTCATACTTTTTAAAAATTGAAATGAACTTATAGGAATTGGTTGTGAATATTATACCTGTAGTATATGCCTGGATACATGCTGATTGCTGACTGCATATCTGTGCTTCAAAATCCCAAACTCTTGTTGATTCTTGTATTCTTTGTTTTGAATTGATTACTATTATGTCTCAAACCCTTGAATAAACATGTTGTTTAGGATAGAGTAAATACAAATTTATATGAATCAAATTAGAATTGTCTGTAACCTGGAAATCAGGTTACACAGAGCAATAATTAATTTAGAGAAAAGTTCAAATGTTATAATTTATTGTTTCAGGTTGACTAATAGAAACAATAAGTGAATTCAAGAATTTTAAATCAAAATTTACAATTTATAATGCTGTAAACCAAGTGCAGAGATGAACATACTGTATTTTACAATTTGATATAGTACATTTGATTCTTGCATTTGATTTGCTTGAATCTGTTTCTGGAGATTGTATAGTCATCATAGATTATAGGAAAAATTTGAATTATATTGCAATTCAATTTTGAGATGGTGATTTGGGAATTTCTGTTTAGAACCCTAGTTTTTACTGGGGTTAAGAATTTTAGTATTGCTGCTTCATCAATAGTTCGAGTTCAAAAATCCTTTGGGAATGGATAGATGATGTGTTGATGGGGTTGTCGCCGGAGTTTGGAGGGTGATGGTGGTCGGAGATGGAAGAAGTTGATGTTGACAGGTTTGGTGGTTTGCTGACAAATGTTCCAGGTTTCGGTTTAAAATATGAATTCAATTCGAGTTGGTTTTTGGACGACTTGATGATCGTGGTTAGGTGAGATAGTAGTTGGCGACATGTGGGGATCGCCACTGGCGATCAAAGAGGACCGGCGTCGCTGTGCATATGCACGGTGGAGTGTTGTTAGGTGGTGGTCTGGGTTGGGGTTTGAACAGGGGGTTTCTCGAGTAGGTCTTCTGTTTAACTCGAAGCAATTTAGGTTGGAACTCGAAGCAATTAATAGTGTGTCTCGAAGTAATATAGGGTGGCTCCGGTAACTAATGGCTTCAGGTTTTCATATAGAACAGAACTTGTTTCCAGGTTTTTAAAAATAAAACTGAAGTGCAATGTAGTAATGCAAACTAAAAATTTGAAAACTAGTTTGGAACCTGAAGTTAGTTATAAATTTAAATAACTTAAATCTTGGTATTTGTAATTATTCAGATTTTAAATTTAGTTTGGTTTTAAACTAAAAATAGAAACTGTGTACTGTTTTAAAATTTAAGGTAAAATTTCAAATAGTAAGTGAAGTTCAAACTGGAAGTTTTAAACCTGAAACTTAATTCTGGGTTTAATAATTTAAATCTGATATTTTGAATCACTTTTGAATTCAAAAATGCAAGATGATTAAATTGGACAGAAAACTGTTTTTCTGTTTTGAATTTAA
This sequence comes from Allium cepa, assembly GCA_030765085.1. NCBI lineage: Eukaryota > Viridiplantae > Streptophyta > Magnoliopsida > Asparagales > Amaryllidaceae > Allium > Allium cepa. The sequence continues at coordinate 11,661,853 of CM060941.1, forward strand.
AAGCAAAATTTTAAAATGCAACTGAAATTTTAAAAATAAGTTTAAATCTGGGAACAGAATTTTGAAGCTCAAGTTTGAATTTAATTCAAACCTGGAAAGTCTAAATTTAGATTTTTTTTAAACTTTTACAGTATAAAGAACATTGTTTTGAATTTTAAAACTATAAGTCTTAATGTATGAAATAAAGTTTAAACTAAGTTGAAATTTAGTTTTAAAACCTGAGATTTGACTTAAATGTCAGTTTTTAAAAATAAAATAAGTTTTTAAATTTAAATTTGTTTTAACCATTTTTAGGAAAGGTTAAATAAATTGAATTTGAAAATGAAGATGGAGATGTAAATAAAGTTTTAAATTTTTAAGTTTGAATCTAAAATGAAAATTTGAATTGTGTTCAGTTTGAAATTTAAAAAGAAATTTTTAAATTTGAATTTTTGTTTGAAATAAAGTGTTTAAAAAACTTTGTATAAAGAAGAATGTTTCTTAATTTTGTACTTAAGAAAATTGATTTCATTTAAAATTATTAAATTAATTAAATGGAATATTAATTATTAATTAATTATTAATGTGGATGTTTAATTAAGTAATTAATAATTTTTAAGTTAATTAATTAGATTTGAGATTAATTAATTAAGGTTAATTAACCTATAATTAGGGATGGTTAATTAAATTTTTATTAATGATTAAGATTTATTTAATCAAGTGATTAAAGATAATTTAGATTTTAATTAACACTTAATTAATTAATAATTAGAGGTTAATTAAATTGTAATTAAATATTAATTAATTGATAATTAATAATGATTAATTGAAGTTAATTCTTAATTTAGTAATTAAGAAATGTTAATGAAGGACATTAACTTAAGATTATTTTAACAATTAATTAATGTGATTAATTTTAATAATTAATTAGATTAATTAATTAATAATAGTCAATTGTTAATTACCTAAATGAAAGTAATTAAGGAATTAATTGCTTAGTGTAATTAATTTGATTAAGGTGATTAGTTTAGATTAATTAAGTTCAATTAATTTAAACATTTGTGGATTATTGATAATTACTTATGTAATTTATGAATTTGTAATTACTTAAGGAAGTAATTAATTAATAATTACAGGATGTAATTAAAGATAATTATTGTAGAAGTAATTTTAGATTTAAATTACTTTGAAAATTAAATCAAGTGATTAATGAAGATAATTAATTAAGGGTAATTAATTTATGGGATGAGTGATTAAGTTAGTTAATTACTGAATGGTTATTAATCATGGGTGATTAATATATATGGTTTAAATTGAAGATTAATTACTTATGTAATTAATTTATTTTGAGAAATTGATTAAATATAATCATTAATTAATTAATTAATGATGTAATTTGGATTTGATTAATTAAGGTATAGTTAATATTAAATGCTAATTACTTATTGTAATTAGAGATGGTTAATCAATAATGATTAATTGAAATGAATATTGAGATGATGATTTATAAATTGATTTGTAATCAACTGATGGTTAAGTTGAGCAGAATTTTAATGATGAAGTAATTAATTTAATTTATTTTAAATTAATTAGAGATTAGGTAATTAATTTAATTCATTTTAAATTAATTATAAATGGTGTGATCATTAGACAGTTGCTTATGTTTGATGAATGGTATTCGTTGCCTGGTATGGTTTGTAATCTCAGTTATGAGATGAGTAATGTTGTGATATGGATGCATTGGTTGCTTTTGGATGATAATATGGATTATCTGATTTTGATATGAATTATCTGTTGATAATGATAATGTTGATTATCTATTGTGTTGTGAATTATCCATCTGTGTATATTTAGATAATGAATTGAATTGTTTTAAACTATAAAACAACTTGGACCTTAAAAGACACGCTTTGGATTTCGATGAGACCGGGATCGGGTTTCCATATTTGGAATCTGAAAACCACATCGATTCCAAATAACGTTAGGTCATGAATCCAACGTGGAGCGAGTGAAGACTCGAGGTGTAAGGGCTATACGTCAGTATAACTCTGTGGGTGATTCCGTAATGAGTTTGATGGAATTAGTTCTTATAGATTCGAGATGGTAGATTAGAGTGCAAGGGTTATTGTCGTTAACTCTGAGGGTGATTCCAAAATGAGTGTAACGAGATAATGCCTTCGGTTTCGTTCGAACCCGGAATGAACTTGTATGGATTGAATGCTTTCAGAACATCGTCAGGTGGACGATGAGCATTCTAAGTGATATGTCCTATAAAGGTAATCGTAGCCTCAAGCCTCATCAACCGGGAATGGCTAAAACAGGGGAGGTGCAGCAAAGCTTCGTGGGTAGCCCCCACTTGAGAGCAAGATTTATCCCTATCTAGAGGTCCCTTTATTTTTGGCTTAGTGGTGCGGTTGCTGATCACAACTGCGAGGTTGTCTTGTTTGGAACTATTCAGTAAGGAATGGGTCCGGCTTTGTGTTGCAGGGGATTGGGAGTAATCCTCGGTACGGTGATCTAGGCCACGTAATGTGACGGGCGGTACCCCAGTAGCCCAGCCATTGATGGAATCCAAAATCCAATAAGTGCCAACGGTTTTGATTGTATTACCCACTTTTGTGGCTAGTAGCTGGAATTTAATCATGTAACAATTTCGGCTATTTCTTATTTACTTGAAAACCCTAGACACTATTATAATATCATCAGATTTCCTATCAAATGTTTTAGTTAGCGTAAGGTAAAAACTTTTCCATGTTTATGTGTGGGAAGTTTTACGTGATACCTTTTCTTTTCAAAGGTTTTTTCAAAGTTAAGCAACTTTTACCTGTTACTCACACCAGATCCATGTCTGACCCGGATTTATTTCTGTTTTTCTATAACTCTTGGGTACTCAAAATTTTACGAGTAGCCAAGGGAATTCAGGTTAAGATTCAGGTTAGCTTTGACGAATTGTGGAGGAGCATATGGAGTAGGAGGCTTCTGCGTATAGTTATATAGTTTTCCGCTGTGTTGGTATCTCTGAGTGTTTCTGTTTTGTGATTGAGTTGTAATAACTAGACAGGTGTTTATAACTGTCTAGTATGTGTTGTATTGTCTATGTAGCTCTGATATTTGATGTATACTATGTAATACTTATGTTATTAATATAAATTATTCGTTCCGCTGTTGAGATTCTTGTGTTGTTTCTTCTTTCTCTTCTTTCTTTTCTCTTTTCTGTCCCTTTCTTTCTTAAGGATGATGCGATTTTCCGGGAGTGGAAAGTCGGGTCGTCTTACTTTGTATCAGAGCATTAGGTTGAGTGAATACCTAGTCTCTGTAGTGGTGTCTATCTTGAGAGAGCGTATTTGTATTTTTAATATATATATATATATATATATATATATATATATATATAATTGGTTCCACCTATTTGTTGGATTACCTATTCAGGTTTTTCCAATGTAAGTTATAATGGTAGACGAGGTAGAAGTGTGTGTAACACGACTACCATTGGTTGGAGTTTTATGGATGAGGTTGGATGTGTATTTGTCGAGACTGTAAACCTAATACCGTCTCGAGTGAGATTCTGTAGTGATGAAGGACTTCATCGATCTCTGAAGGTAACCTGTAAAGGTTCAGAGTTCATCTTTGAAGTGCAGAATTGAGTTTGGATCTGTCGGTAGGGCAGAAGCCAGTGAGTGATGATATTTTGATATCTCAGGAAGTTGTAGCTGCGTGATGACATGCAGTGACTATGGATATTTCCAAAGATGTTTCTTTTGAACAAGAGTAGAAGTGAGTCAGCTCGGTGATGTGGCTGAGTTTAGCGGAGTGTTCTGAGTTGGTAGGGTGTCTTCTGGCTGAGTAGTTTTTCTGAAGTGGAGTTCAGAAGCAGTAGAGTGGATTCATTTCTCTAATAAGTTGGCTATGCCAACATAAGCTGTTCTGTTTGGTTGAGAGAGAGCAGTTTTCTTTGGATTTAGGCCGAGGTGATCGCAAAAGTGACTTGCGATAGTATGTTCTTTGGATTGTTGGAGATTGTCTGGATGTCTTCTGGAAGTCAGAGTTTGTCTGCATCTGGAGATCGAGTTTTCTTTCCAGGAATGGAACAGGTGGTTCAGTTAGTAGATGGATGGTTCCATGAGATAGAAGTTGGTGAAGCAGCTCAGGTTTGGGAGGAACATCTGAGTTTTCTTTATGGATATATGGAACCATATTTCTGTGCTGGGTTGTCTAGTCTGGGCTTGTGCTCTTCATCAGCATTTTCTTCTGTTTCGGATCAGAGTTGTGCAGCGGAAGCTGTTTGGAGTGTTTCTGTTTTCTTTTCCGGATAAGAAGAAGTTTGTTCTGTCTTCTGTTGTTGAGAATCAGAGTGTGTGTTCTTGGTTTTTGAGTGATCTTGAGGAGATCATTGGATTGTTATGATCCAGTCTGTTTTTGATGGAATCAGCATAGAGTTAAGCTGATCAGGAAGGATGTTGGTAGCCCAGGATCGTCTGAAGAGTTTTTATGGATAAGAGACGGAGAAATTTGGATTCTGGAATCGGAGATTTGATTTGGGTTAAGTTTTTCTCTGATCCAAGGAGCTGTAAGTTTGGGAAGCTGGCTCCGAAGTGTTTTGGGTTTCTTTTGTGTTTTGGATAAGATCAGTGTTTGGTTTTCTAGTGTTGAATTGCCAGTTTGGATAACTGGGATTCAGTATGTTTCACGTATCTCTGAGGGAGTACGTGTTTGATATTTCTGGTTTTAGAACCAGTAGTTTAGGATGGTTTGGTTGTTGTGTCAGACTCGTTTGTAGTCTGATATTCTGTTTAGAGTTGTTGATAGGAGCTCTATAACTTAGTAGTATTGACTGATTTGATTCTATAGAGCGAGTATCCCGATATATATATATACCGGGGAAACTCATGAAAGTTTTATCCAAAATTCTTTTGGATAATTAGAGTTGTTCTGATTGTGTGAATTGGTTGCTTTGGTTGTTAGCATGTGATTAACATATGCTGTGTTTTAAAATAAAATCTGTAAATAGATTATTAAATTACCTTTGTTTTAAATTTCGGGGACGAAATTCTTTTAAGGGGGAAGGATTGTAATATCCCGGAATTTTGAGCAATTTAAATTTAATAATCTGTGTTTAAATTTAAATTGAATTGATAATTTTTGTTAATAAATTTGATTTGATTTAATAATCTTCTTTATTTAAATATTTAATTTGTGAATTTATTTTTAATAAGCTAATGAATTTGTTTTCTATTTAATAATGTATATGTATTTATATATATTTTAAATAGATAAATTGTTAAATTAATATAGCATAATTTTAATGTTTTGAATTTAGGGATTGTGATTTATTTTTGGATTTAAGCTTTTCAAAAATATTTAATAAAATACTATATGAGTTTAAATATGTAAAATAAATGTTTTATTGGTTTAAAATTCATTTTTTTTACTTAAGCTTGTATATTTAAAACAAGTTACAAAAATGTTTGTGTTATTTCTTTTTAAAATATTGATTGATAATTTTGATTTGTAAATTAAATTTGAAATTTAAAATACAATTTAAAATATGAACATGCATTCATTAAGTTTAATTTTCTTTAACACTTAATTTAAATAACAAAAACATTTATTAACACTTAATTAAATAACAAAACATTTACAAATACATGTGTAAACTTATCATCAATTTAAAATGACAAATGTAATAACTCAAGCCATGTGTCATTGTTTGAGTTTTTTATCCTTTAATTTTAATTTTAATTTAAATCAATTATTGTTATATAAAAACTTGCATTTTCTTTCCTTTCTTTTTTATTCATTCTTCATTCTAAAAAGAAATCTGAAATTTTGTTCAAATGCATTTCTCAAACAAGTAAACAACTTACATTCAACTCCTCTCTTATTCAAACATTCAAAAACGTGCAAATCAATCCCTGTAAACAAACAAGCAAACACCTGCATTTCTCAAATCTGCATTTCATTTGCAAGCATGAAGCCTGCATGTATTCAAAAACAACCTGGGGGGAATTTGCATCTGCATTCAAGCAACCTGCACCAATCTGGAAGCATTTTTTTTTCAAGATTAAAAGCATTTAAAATAAAGGCCTGCAATTTCAATTAGCAACCTGCATTTCATCTGGGAAAAGGCAAGATGTCTGCATGCAAAGATTTTCAAAAAAATCTGGGCTCTGCAATTTTAAAACAGTGAGTAACTCATTTTCTTAAAATTAATTAAATAAGTTAGGTTGTTCATACTTTTTAAAAATTGAAATGAACTTATAGGAATTGGTTGTGAATATTATACCTGTAGTATATGCCTGGATACATGCTGATTGCTGACTGCATATCTGTGCTTCAAAATCCCAAACTCTTGTTGATTCTTGTATTCTTTGTTTTGAATTGATTACTATTATGTCTCAAACCCTTGAATAAACATGTTTGTTTAGGATAGAGTAAATACAAATTTATATGAATCAAATTAGAATTGTCTGTAACCTGGAAATCAGGTTACACAGAGCAATAATTAATTTAGAGAAAAATTCAAATGTTATAATTTATTGTTTCAGGTTGACTAATAGAAACAATAAGTGAATTCAAGAATTTTAAATCAAAAATTACAATTTATAATGCTGTAAACCAAGTGCAGAGATGAACATACTGTATTTTACATTTTGATATAGCACATTTGATTCTTGCATTTGATTTGCTTGAATCTGTTTCTGGAGATTGTATGGTCATCATAGATTATAGGAAATTTTTTGAATTGTATTGCAATTCAATTTTGAGATGGTGATTTGGGAATTTCTGTTTAGAACCCTAGTGGGGTTAAGAATTTTAGTATTGCTGCTTCATCAATAGTTCGAGTTCAAAAATCCTTTGGGAATGGATAGATGATGTGTTGATGAGGTTGTCGCCGGAGTTTGGAGGGTGATGGTGGTCGGAGATGGAAGAAGTTGATGTTGACAGGTTTAGTGGTTTGCTGACAAATGTTCCAGGTTTCGGTTTAAAATATGAATTCAATTCGAGTTGGTTTTTGGGCGACTTGATGATCGTGGTTAGGTGAGATAGTAGTTGGCGACATGTGGGGATCATCACTGGTGATTAAAGAGGACCGGCGTCGCTGTGCATATGCACGGTGGAGTGTTGTCAGGTGGTGGTCTGGGTTGGGGTTTGAACAGGGGGTTTCTCGAGTAGGTCTTCTGTTTAACTCGAAGCAATTTAGGTTGGAACTCGAAGCAATTAATAGTGTGTCTCGAAGTAATATAGGGTGGCTCGGGTAACTAATGGCATCAGGTTTTCATATAGAACATAACTTGTTTCCAGGTTTTTAAAAATAAAACTGAAGTGAAATGTAGTAATGCAAACTAAAAATTTGAAAACTAGTTTGGAACCTGAAGTTAGTTATAAATTTAAATAACTTAAATCTTGGTATTTGTAATTATTCAGATTTTAAATTTAGTTTGGTTTTAAACTAAAAATAGAAACTGTGTACTGTTTTAAAATTTAAGGTAAAATTTCAAATAGTAAGTGAAGTTCAAACTGGAAGTTTTAAACCTGAAACTTAATTCTGGGTTTAATAATTTAAATCTGATATTTTGAATCACTTTTGAATTCAAAAATGCAAGATGATTAAATTGGACAGAAAACTGTTTTTCTGTTTTGAATTTAAAAGCAAAATTTTAAAATGCAACTGAAATTTTAAAAACAAGTTTAAATCTAGGAACAGAATTTTGAAGCTCAAGTTTGAATTTAATTCAAACCTGGAAAGTCTAAATTTAGATTTTTTTTAAACTTTTACAGTATAAAGAACATTGTTTTGAATTTTAAAACTATAAGTCTTAATGTATGAAATAAAGTTTAAACCAAGTTGAAATTTAGTTTTAAAACCTGAGATTTGACTTAAATGTCAGTTTTTAAAAATAAAATAAGTTTTTAAACTTAAATTTGTTTTAGCCATTTTTAGGAAAGGTTAAATAAATTGAATTTGAAAATGAAGATGGAGATGTAAATAAAGTTTTAAATTTTTAAGTTTGAATCTGAAATGAAAATTTGAATTGTGTTCAGTTTGAAATTTAAAAAGAAATTTTTAAATTTGAATTTTTGTTTGAAATAAAGTGTTTAAAAAACTTTGTATAAAGAAGAATGTTTCTTAATTTTGAACTTAAGAAAATTAATTTCATTTAAAATTATTAAATTAATTAAATGGAATATTATTTATTAATTAATTATTAATGTGGATGTTTAATTAAGTAATTAATAATTTTTAAGTTAATTAATTAGATTTGAGATTAATTAATTAAGGTTAATTAATCTATAATTAGGGATGGTTAATTAAATTTTTATTAATGATTAAGATTTATTTAATCAAGTGATTAAAGATAATTTAGATTTTAATTAACACTTAATTAATTAATAATTAGAGGTTAATTAAATTGTAATTAAATATTAATTAATTGATAATTAATAATGATTAATTGAAGTTAATTCTTAATTTAGTAATTAAGAAATGTTAATGAAGGACATTAACTTAAGATTATTTTAACAATTAATTAATGTGATTAATTTTAATAATTAATTAGATTAATTAATTAATAATAGTCAATTGTTAATTACCTAAATGAAAGTAATTAAGGAATTAATTGCTTAGTGTAATTAATTTGATTAAGGTGATTAGTTTAGATTAATTAAGTTCAATTAATTTAAACATTTGTGGATTATTGATAATTACTTATGTAATTTATGAATTTGTAATTACTTAAGGAAGTAATTAATTAATAATTACAGGATGTAATTAAAGATAATTATTGTAGAAGTAATTTTAGATTTAAATTACTTTGAAAATTAAATCAAGTGATTAATGAAGATAATTAATTAAGGGTAATTAATTTATGGGATGAGTGATTAAAGTAGTTAATTACTGAATGGTTATTAATCATGGGTGATTAATATATATGGTTTAAATTGAAGATTAATTACTTATGTAATTAATTTATTTTGAGAAATTGATTAAATATAATCATTAATTAATTAATTAATGATGTAATTTGGAATTGATTAATTAAGGTATAGTTAATATTAAATGCTAATTACTTATTGTAATTAGAGATGGTTAATCAATAATGATTAATTGAAATGAATATTGAGATGATGATTTATAAATTGATTTGTAATCAATTGATGGTTAAGTTAAGCAGAATTTTAATGATGAAGTAATTAATTTAATTTATTTTAAATTAATTAGAGTTTAGGTAATTAATTTAATTCATTTTAAATTAATTATAAATGGTGTGATCATTAGATAGTTGCTTATGTTTGATGAATGGTATTGGTTGCCTGGTATGGTTTGTAATCTCAGTTACGAGATGAGTAATGTTGTGATATGGATGCATTGGTTGCTTTTGGATGATAATATGGATTATCTGATTTTGATATGAATTATCTGTTGATAATGATAATGTTGATTATCTATTGTGTTGTGAATTATCCATCTGTGTATATTTAGATAATGAATTGAATTGTTTTAAACTATAAAACAACTTGGACCTTAAAAGACACGCTTTGGATTTCGATGAGACCGGGATCGGGTTTTCATATTTGGAATCCGAAAACCACATCGATTCCAAATAACGTTAGGTCGTGAATCCAATGTGGAGCGAGTGAAGACTCGAGGTGTAAGGGCTATACGTCAGTATAACTCTATGGGTGATTCCGTAATGAGTTTGACGGAATTAGTTCTTATAGATTCGAGATGGTGGATTAGAGTGCAAGGGTTATTGTCGTTAACTCTGAGGGTGATTCCAAAATGAGTGTAACGAGATAATGCCTTCGGTTTCGTTCGGACCCGGAACGAACTTGTATGGATTGAATGCTTTCAGAACATCGTCAGGTGGACGATGAGCATTCTAAGTGATATGTCCTATAAAGGTAATCGTAGCCTCAAGCCTCATCAACCGGGAATGGCTAAAACAGGAGAGGTGCAGCAAAGCTTCGTGGGTAGCCCCCACTTGAGAGCAAGATTTATCCCTGTCTAGAGGTCCCTTTATTTTTGGCTTAGTGGTGCGGTTGCTGATCACAACTGCGGGGTTGTCTTGTTTGGAACTATTCAGTAGGAATGGGTCCGGCTTTGTGTTGCAGGGGATTGGGAGTAATCCTCGGTACGGTGATCTAGGCCACGTACTGTGACGGGCGGTACCCCAGTAGCCCAGCCATTGATGGAATCCAAAATCCAATAAGTGCCAATGGTTTTGATTGTATTACCCACTTTTGTGGCTAGTAGCTGGAATTTAATCATGTAACAATTTCGGCTATTTCTTATTTACTTGAAAACCCTAGACACTATTATAATATCATCAGATTTCCTATCAAATGTTTTGGTTAGCGTAAGGTAAAAACTTTTCCATGTTTATGTGTGGTAAGTCTTACGTGATACCTTTTCTTTTCAAAGGTTTTTTCAAAGTTAAGCAACTTTAACCTGTTACTCACACCAAACCCATGTCTGACCCGGAGTTATTTCTGTTTTTCTATAACTCTTGGGTACTCAAATTTTTACGAGTAGCCAAGCGAATTCAGGTTAGGATTCAGGTTAGCTTTGACGAATTGTGGAGGAGCATATGGAGCAGGAGGCTTCTGCGTATAGTTATATAGTTTTCCGTTGTGTTGGTATCTCTGAGAGTTTCTGTTTTGTGATTGAGTTGTAATAACTAGACAGGTGTTTATAACTGTCTAGTATGTGTGGTATTGTCTGTGTAACTCTGATATTTGATGTATACTATGTAATACTTATGTTATTAATATAAATTATTCGTTCCGCTGTTGAGATTCTTGTGTTGTTTCTTCTTTCTCTTCTTTCTTTTCTCTTTTCTATCCCTTTCTTTCTTAAGGATGATGCGATTTTCCGGGAGTGGAAAGTCGGGTCGTCTCAGATTTTTTTTGGATTGTACTTTCCATATCGGTTTTGAAAGTTTTTTCAAGTACTTTCACTGGTTTGAAACAGGTTTTGAAAGTTCTTTCAAGTATTTTCACTGGTTTGACACAGGTCTACTAAGTACTTGAAGAATTCTAGCTTTGCGCCTGATCAACACATAGCCAGAGTCTGCAAGAACGAGGATAAACTTGTCGAAACATCGAGTTATAAAAGTATTATTTGTTTCGATGTAAAGGTATTTTATTATAAAGGTATTTCCATCAACGAAATTTTGTATTAATATTTGAAATTGAAATTCTTATGATTTGAATTAATTATTCGTGCCCGATACTATTCTTTTGAATCTACCTTATCTGCTCAGCTCTATTTGTTCACCTATATTTTGTTTTTCCGAATCTACCTTCTATTCTCTTTTGAATATATTTTTTATATTGTTTGTTTATAAACTACAAGGTTTAATAGAAATTTTTAATATTTTAGCAGTTATGAATTGAATAAAACATATTTAAAGTAAATGATTATTGATTTATTAACAATATTTGAAAAGTATTTTGAGATAAATTAATAAATTTGTGGATTATGGATTTAATGTTTTCAAATAGCTTCTTTGTAAATATAAGTAATGATGTAAATAATTGTTTTCAAATAGTTTTCATATATTCATAAAGATGTTATTTAAGCATATAAGCGGTATTAATAAAGGAAGTAAGAAATTTTACAAATGGGTTGGAAAAGCACTCAAGTATTGAAGATAATTGATTTTCAAATGAAGTTTTCAAATAAATATTTCAAGAAAAATTTATATAGTTTAAATTAATTATTTATCCTTGTCTTTCAATCTATTCTTCTTTCTGGTCGTTTCTATTCTGCTACCTCCTTCCTTTTCGGGGACGAAAAGCTTTGAGTGGGGGAGAGTGCAACGACCCATAAAATTTTAATAATTTTATTTGTTTTAATAATATATTTAACTGATATTTTATGAAATTTTAAACATTTGAATTTGGAAATAAAAATTTAATATTTGAAATACATCTAATTAGACATAGTAACTGGTAATTTTCAATTAATAATATTGAAGTTTATTTTCTTGTATAAAATTTATTTAAATTTAAATCAGTTAAAATTTGATGGTTATAAAATATTTTTCAAACCTGAATATTTTTACATAGAAAAATTCTAAATCCTCTTCTGAGTGAGGCGTCATCTTATCAAATTTAGACTTCTTTAGCTCCATCGATCTTATTTTCTACGTTTTTAATGCATTTTCCGCAAGCGAAAAATTTGAATTTTTTTTAATTCGATCGTACCACTGATATATGTATACTGTTTTGATCGTTTCGTCGTGCTGATCTCTACGGTATATTTATTTCTGAATTTTGAGGTCCGATACGCGACGGAAACAATAAAACGACGCGTCGTATTGATCCCGTAAATCATGACCGTTAGCTTTCCTTTCCCTTTTCAGATTGAAACGTGAAGCCCACGCAAAATAATAAATTGCTTTAATTATTTTCAGCTGAATCGAAGGCTTGACCGTTGGAATTTCACCATACTTTCTTCATTTATTTTGATTCGAGTCTGTTACGTGGCTCTACATATTCATTACATTTTGAAAAAAATATAACAGCTGTTGCTCTGTTCTTCTCTCCCCCTCATTTCTTTTTTTTCTCAGCAGCCAAAACGAAGGCAGAACCCATCATCCACCTTCCCCCCTATGTGTCTTCCTCTTCTTATCTCCTTCTCTTATATTTTTGCACGCGCCACCTCTTCCGCCTTCACCCGAGACCACCGCCGACCAGATCCGTGCCTGCACCGCACTACGGCAAACACACAATCACGCCCTTCATCACATCACCGCCACGGCAACCTCACCTTCCACCGCACATCATTCCACTGCCGAAGACAACGAACCCCACTTCCTCCGACCAATCACTCAAGCAACCCGCTACTATACCACAACACAAGCCACTACGCACTGCCTCAGCCGACTCTAGTGGCGCCTCCTCCTCCACCATCAACCATGTCTGCCGTTCTTTCCTTCAGCATGCTGCCACGTGGCCTCATCCGCCTTGGATCATCTTACAGCCACCATATCGCACCCCTCCATCCTTCCTACGCGAACGCCGTGACAGCCACCTTCCCTTGACCGCAACAGCGACACTGCGACCTCCTTTCTTTTAAGGTATTATACGTATATTATATAATACTATATTATATTATATAGGTTATATATTGGCTATATAGTTAATATTTACTGATTATGTTGGTTTTGTTATTGTTTGATATATATATGTGATATTTTTATATAAGATATTATATAAAATTTGTTCATATAGGGTTCTATTTGTTAAAGATATGCTATTGTTTTATATTAAACATATGCCTTACTTTATATTTTATAGGTTTATTTTGTATCCTGCTTCAGTTGGTTTTATATCTTGCTTTATGAGTGTCTATTTAACTCTATACAGAGTATATATATACTTCATAACACAAGCTATATGTTACTATAATATACTGATTATATATTAAGTTATGTTAATGTCTGGGTGTTGTATAAAAGTATATAAAGTTATAAAAGGTTTTATATATATTTAAAAACTGGGCAAGCTGCGTATAGATATGCTGTTTAGAAATAGGTATGAGATAGCATATTTCTTAGTTGTCTATATGCTGTAGTCTGCACATTTAATATAGGATTCTGTAATATATGCAGAGCTATATGTAGTTTAGATTTATACTTGAATATATACAAAGTTTTGTTAACTGTATATGATTTATAGATGAAGGAAATATATATGTTAGATATATATAGTCTATATACAGATTTTTATATGCATGTGTCTAAGATTTATTTTTGATTTATTTTTCGTGGATCTTAGAGTGTAATATGCGTGTTTATACAAGTTTTAAAAATATGGATCTGAATTTTTTTTTTTCATCTTATTTTAAAAAATACGTTTTAAAAGTATTGATATCTATTATAGATTACAATATCCGGTATGGAAAGAAGATTCATGTATAGTTATATATATATATATATATATATTAAATTGAATGGCTTATATTTATTTTTGGTTTGAAATTAAATATATATTTCATTTTAACTATATGTTAAATTGATTTTTTGGGAATTTATATATATATATTCTAAATTTATTTTGGGTTCTTGTATAAAACGAATTATTTTAATAAGAGTTAATGTTAGATTTTAAGATTTGATATCCTATTCTGATCAAATTCCTATCTATCAGTTTCGCTCGTCAGATTCGTACTAATCTAGCTTTGTTTTGGGATTCGTGCCTGGAATCGTAACTCACTCTATCTCCGAATCTCTCTCTAGCCTCGAAAGGTGAGCAATCACTCACGATTAACGTTCTTATATTTATTAAATTTTATTTCAATTGAAACAGCAATTGAAATATGCTGATGTAGTTATCTAAATTATTGTATATGTTGTTATTTGTAAATGTGCACCTGTGGGATATGACATCATATCCTGTTGTTTATATTATATTGTTATTGATGATATATATGTTTGTTATATTATTTTCATATCTGTTATCACTCTGCAAGTTCCCTGTTAGTATAGAATTCACTATGAATTAAAATGATACATACCCAAACGGACTTTAGAATAGGAGAAAATCGTTATGGGTCGAAATGATAGACCCAAGCGATTTTCATTTGAATTAAATTTGGGATTATGGGTTGAAATGATGTCCACCCGTATATATTTAAATTACGGATTGAAATGATAAATATCCATATCACTTGACCATAGGACATGAAATATATACAGACACCGCTTGTCCATATATATAAATGTTTTGAAAATAATTTCTATGGTTTTGAAAAGAAATATATGGTTTTTAATAAATATTGGTTCTTAAAATATTATATATAAAATGGTAATTATATATATAGATTTAATAATAATATTATTGAGATTGATTTAATTCTTGTAATATGTTTAAGTAGTTATGTAAATCTATATTTCAAAATAGATTGTGTAATAATTTGAATAAGTTAAGGTTGAGAAGATAAAGTTGAATTAATTGAAATTGTATTTAATTAAGAATTCTACTCAATTGAATCGATTTGAACTATTGTAGTTGAAGTTTAAGATTTGATTTTATAACTTGATTTTTGATTTAAAGTGATTAAATGAATGTTTCAAGTTTAAACAAATCGAAAGGAATATTTAGTTTAAAGGTAGATTAAGGTTATTTAAATAATACTGAATTTATTATGTGAATATCTCAAGACTAAATAAATATGAGGTTAAATCGAGATCTAGAGGAAACAGTTAAATTGAACCTTGAAATGTCGAATATTAAAGCTTTGAAATATACTGCGATGTAAATGGTATTTGTGATTCAGACCTATAATTGAAATCAATATAATTTGAGTTGGTTATTTAGAAAATTGAATTAAATGGAAATTGATAAATTGAGATTGAATTTAATTTGAGGAAATCGAATACTTTACTCTATAAATTATTTAATTTATATATATGATATTTTGGGAAGTAGATATATTTGAATTGAAGATGATAGTTTGGTTTGAATTATAAATGATTTGACATGACTACGGTGTTACAGTGTATATTTCTATATTGAAGATAGTTCCTCGGATCCTTAGAGGATGGGTATCCCAACATCCCCTAAGTTACTTGTATTGCAATTAATATTCACTTGAGTTGGATTTATTGATATAAGAATGCTAATCCTGACTTGAGTGTTTTGTGTTTTTCTTTACACTCGGGTCAGACTAAGTGATACATCATTTGAGACTCACTTTTGGAGTTTGGAGCTTCGCTTGGAGATCCAGCTATTGCTCCATCTTTCATCTTTCCAGTTGATTGTCCAGAGAAGTCATCTGTTTGCACTGGAGACTTCACTGTATTTGAGACAATTTGTTGTATTTTATTTCTAACTCTGATGTTTATATAGTAGCTTCATGAACTACTATTTATCTATTCCGCTGCGTTATTATTAAATTACTCTGTGTCTGTGATTCTGTGATTGATTTATTTACTATATATGCTGAGCTTTGCCTAATTTAAATTAACAATCTGATATTTTGAGCAATTATAGTCCGACATATGTGGGTGCGAATGGTTGAAAATATCCGGTCGTTACAGCATGTATATTTTGTAAAGCCTGTGCTTATCCTCCTTGCCAAAAACCACTCTTCCTCTTTGAAGAAGAAGAAAAAAGTGAGAGAGAAAAGGAAATATACATATATTATACATATGTATATGTATATTTTTTTCATCGAGTTCTAGATCGTGCGAGACTTTCTTTGGAAATTGTCGTTTGAATTGATCGAGTCGAGTTCGTGACTCAAACCGTAGCTTGTTGTATTGTCTATTTTCTCTAGCCTTGAAACGTGAACTATCACTCACGATTAACATTCTTGTATTTAATAAATTTAATTCACATGAAATGACGATTGAAATATGTTGTTAAATTTTGAATTGGTTAGAAATTTAATTGTTAATGTATGATATGTTATTATCTACAATTGTTTGCCTATATTAATTGACATATGACACTACAACCTACTGTACATATTTTATTTAAATTCTTAACTAGGATATATGTTTGTAATTGATATGTTATGCTATTTTATATTTCTATTATTCTCACACTACAAGTTCCCTGTTATTTAGGAAAATCCCTATGGGTTGAAATGATACATACACGAACGACCTTATAGATCAGGGAAAATCGTTACGGGTTGAAATGATAAACCTAAGTGATTTTATTGATTTTGAAATTTAAGATTATGGGTTAAAATGATATATACCTATAAATTTAATTTATTGCGAATCGAAATGATAAATATCTGTATCACTTGACCATAGGATAGAAAATTATATATGGACACCGTTGGTCTATTTTTGAAAAATAATTTTTTATAGTTTTGAAAGGAAATATATGGGTTTTCATAAAAATTGATTTTTTAAAATATAATATAAAATTTTTATTTTAATATATGTAAAAATTTAGATTTTCAAATTATATTTTTTGGAAATTTTAAATTTATAAGTTAAGTTATAAAATATAAATTATAATTTTTTTACTTATAACTTTATTATTTTTAAAATATGTAAAATAAAACTTAAAATAGATTTAATAGTAATAAGATTTAATAGTAATAAGATTTAATTTAATAATAATTAATATAATAAAATTTAAGAAGAATTTAATTTAACTAATATATATATATATATATATAATATGATTTAAATATTTATTTACAATTTATATTAATATTTTTAAAATAGATTTCGTAATAACTTATATCTATATGTATATATGTTTAAGTATTTATTGGAATTTATGTTTTATTTTTAAAATAGATTTTTGTAACAACTTTAATAAATAGAGGTTGGAAAGATAAATTAAAGCTAACTGGAAATTTAAATTAGTTAATAAATTTTTTTGACAAAACCAACGGGGTTGAATGTACCCTTACCTTTTTTATTGTAGCAAATAATAAAAACAAGCAATACAGGAGATTGACAGATTGTCAATCAACAACAAACTGGTAAAGGTTCTAGAAGACGAGCTGTAGAGAAAGAGAGAGCCACAGAGACTCAACAACTAAAGTTACAACGCTAAAACATTTTTGACAAATCAGTACACATTTCACTTGGAAGGCCAAACATAAGCACACATCATAGTGCAAACTAAGGCCAAACAAGAATCCAAATCATCCAAATTTTTACCAGAAGACCAAGTGTCCAATTACTTACACACTTACTCCCATATATATCGAACTCGAAACTTTTACTTCGAACGCCATGATACGAGCTATGTAGGGAGGCCCATAGAGTTCAAAAAACCCACTTTCGTGCGTCTTGTCATTGGCCCAGTGGTAAGCAAAGGTGAAGCATTAGGCAAGGAGATAACGGTAGACTCAATAAGAGGAGGAGGAGTTTTATGCGCCGTTGGCAGAAGGATATGATCGTAGAAGTTCAACTGTGGTTTCTTTGGAGGCTTGGAGGATTTAGCTTTATGTGATGAAGGGGAGAGCTTAATTGGATCAAAGGAGGTTGTGTTAAGCGTCGCTTTGTGGCTTGGGGAGGAGATATTGTCACTGCTAACAGATTGGTGTGCGAGTTGCATGGATGTAAGCAAGGTGGGAATGATTTCACATTCTAGCTATGACGATGAGATATGACCATCTAGCTGAGATGAGGAGATAGGAGTTATGTTTTGTATACTAACAGTAGAACATTGAAAATTGTTGTCTTGAATTTGTGTAGACACGTGCACGGTGTCTCAAAGTTGTGCAGACACATGCATGTTTTTTCTAGAAGAGTAAGGCATGCCACAACCATATGCACACGGTATGCCATATCCATCGTTTATTTCACCCTCCGCTTTCGTACCAAAGCCATCATCAAGGAGTTTACTTTGATTCGAACTTGTTACATCTGATTCAAGCACAGTACTAGACAGAATCACTGTGCTTAGCACAATTTCGTTCTCTATATTTCCATTATCAAATTTGTTAAATTTTGAAACTTCTTCCACAACACTTGCATAAATTTCCTAGAGAGGTGTCCAGTATATTAATTGGGGACCGATCCAGTATATTTTAATCGAAGATGTGAAATCTGCATGAACTCATTTGGCTTTGCCCTTAGCAATGAAAGAACCACAGGTTCGTCTCTCCTGCCCGAGAGTTATTCTCAAACTCAACATCCAGGACACTTCTTCGATCTAGATTAAGATCACTGTTATTAATGGCAATGTATGTTTTTTCATGAACTAAATCTTGCTTATCTAAAATTCCTTCTCCTATTGAGGACATTGTTTTCACCTGATTAGGAGCTCCCAACACTACATCCACTTCAGTTAATTCTCCTTCACCAATTCTATTTTTATTTATGCATCTAGTTTCATACTGACTATCAATAAGGTTTGTTCGTGTCCTAGTTCTAGATGCACTGGTTTTCATATACCTTTCCTTAACTTTTATCCATATTCCTTTTTCTTTTGCATTTGAGGCATTGAAGCATTTCCTTTATTGACCAAACTATCAACTTTGCATTCAACATTTTTCTTGGATTTAACCACTTTCTCAACTACCATTTTACCATCCCCTACTTTATCATTCTCCTTCTCCTTACTATGCCTAAGACAACCAGATTGCTCATGGCCGAACACATTAAAAAGACAACAGATCAGAGGCTTCCAAAGATACAGGAACCAAACGTACATAGGAATATTGAACAATTTAATACATACAGGAACTTTCTTAATACTACTACAAGTATTACCGATGTAGAATCCCACGGCTTTATAATGAAAAGCTTGTTTCTTAAGATGGCTGAGTCTGCTTCAAGGATTTTATTCCGGTCTTCATTGCTAGAAAGGAGAAAGAAGAATAGATAACCATTAGATTTAACTTTGATGGATCCCTCAGCTTCCAGATACATTTCAGGAGATAGATGACCGTCGAGTATGGAAGAGGCTCGTCAAGGAAGAAAACAACTAGATAGTTGTGCCAGACTTTGTCTCCGGCTTGTAAAATTTCATCAATGGGAATAAGTGTATCACAGTGAATATAAGAGGGACTTCGGATGTCTTAAAGCTGCCAACGTTCCTCGGCTTAGCCTTGAATAGAGAGGACCGCTGGGGTTTAGGAAGAGCAGATGTTGGATTTGAAGGCGCAGAAATGGATGAGGGGATAGGAGGTTGCTGAGGGGGGGAATTGAATCAACAAGCGAATTGGAGGGGCGGAGAGGAGGAAAAGGTGGAGGAGGGGGGTTTGGAGCAGGAGGAGCACGTGCAAGCGGCAGGAAGTCAAAAGGAGTAGGTGGTCGAGAAGGGATTTGATTGGGTGGGATACTTCTACAAGAACATGAAATTTATGGTTAACTACAAAGATAATTTTGTTTAAAAATGAAAACCTAAAAAATGAATAAAAGTTCACGTCTGATTCAAAAAAAGTTCACATGCAGATAATCTAATCATAAGGTCTATGCTTTTTTCCCAATTTTAACTTTTTTACATTTGACTCCTTATATTTAATTAGTTATGTCGATCATTAATTCAAATTATTCAAATAAATTCAATTTGTTTAATGTTCATTATCCATTTATAAATCCTTCAAGAGAGATGATAATTCAATATATATACAACAATCATATTAACAAAATAGTGAAGTTACGTATTTGCTTATACACACACACTGTATAGTATATCACATAACATAAATCATTTATATATACATTATTAACAATTGTAATTATAATTTTTTTGAGTTAGAACATTAATTTTTACAAAGATATGTAGTTAGCGAGTATTGAAACCTCAACCTTATATCAGAACGTCGCAAATCACTCTAGTTTATGATTAATATATCACAATAAATTTATCATATATTGCATAATAAAAATATATTTTAGCGATAATTAAAATATAAATAATATTTTTTAAAACATTACCGTGTGCAACGCACGGGTTACACACTAGTATTTTAGAATTAAATATAATTGAAGTTAGAAATTTAATTATTGATTTGATTTAAATTTGTAATTTGAATATTTTGGAATTTAAACAAAATTAAAGTTGAATTTTGAAATATAAATGAAATTTATCAAATTGAGTTATTATAAATTGTTTTCATACTTAAAACTTTGAAACCTATTGAACTGGAAGTGATTTAAATTTATATTCAAGCCTGGATTTAAAATCGATATAAATTAAAATAGTTTTAAATGAGAAATTGAACCTTTAACCTTTTAAATTGAAATTATTGAACTGAGACTGATTTAAATTGAATTTTGGGACTAAAGTTGTTTTGAATTGATCTGTGAAATTGGAAGAAACAACGCTAATTTGAAACTATATTCGATATAATCTATTTTCAATATACAAACTACTTTAATCTATATACTATTTTTATTTTTAATATATAATTATTCTAATATATAAACCACTTTCAATATTCAAATTGTTAGATTGGAACTATTATGATTTAGATTAAATAGATTTAAATGCGAATACTTTGATATTGTGGTTTAGCCTATTTTGTGGTTATGATTTTGGCAGTGAATTATAATTTAAAGTGAATTATAAATTAAAGTAAATATGATTTCCAAAGAATATATGATTTCGAAAGCGATGTGATTTTAAAATGAATATGTTATTTTGATATGAAGTATGAATTGTTTGAATGAAAATGACTGCAG
This sequence comes from Allium cepa, assembly GCA_030765085.1. Taxonomy (NCBI): domain Eukaryota; kingdom Viridiplantae; phylum Streptophyta; class Magnoliopsida; order Asparagales; family Amaryllidaceae; genus Allium; species Allium cepa. Next base: position 11,682,951 of record CM060941.1, read on the forward strand.
TGTGAAATAAGTGTTTGGTTGTTAAAGAGACCGGAACTAGACATTGTCATACTCTCCGCCAATACCGAAAACCAGTTTAACTACTGTGTACGTGGTGGAGAATCCAGAATGAATTTGGATGTTTTGGCGACATCTATATGAGGTATGAACGCAGCCTTGACTCCCGTGAGTCAGCTTGACGTGACTAAAACAAGAGCCACGGCAGGCCAAGTGAGATCGCACCTCCGATCGAGCAAGCTTCTTCGATACCATTCTATTACTTTATAATTTGATTGGGTGCACCTTTGATTTTGGGAGTGTGTCTCGATGTGGGAGGTAGTAGCTGCTACGCGTTACCACCAGTATGGATTCGCAAAACGATATTATCATATCCTGGGCATTGCTTTGCGTGCCTTATCACATGCCTTATCGCGTCCACTACGACTTTGGTTTACATCGTACCTATAGAGTGCTCCCTGAGTAAACCACCAGTTTGGTGGAGCTTATAGTATCTGTATAGACTACGGAAAAATATAAAAATGTGTTAAGGGTTGTGCAGTTAAAGAGCCTTGCCGCAACATAGCATTTGATGTGCGAAAAGTTGTAGCGGAGATGTATCGGGGATATAACGGGATATAGCGGACTACTTTAAAGAGAGGAATGATGAACATTCTACATTAAAAAGAAGAATAAGTATTACTTATTATTTTCCACCAAGAAAAACAATTTCTAATAAAGTAAAGATAAACAAAGTTGACACTAAAAAGTTAGAAGTGGTTATAATAACCAACATCATATATCATTGTACATCAACTTTGAAGTTACCATAAAACTTAAAAGCAAGACATCAAGCAAAATGCTTAATTATAGAAAATGGGGATATAGTGGTGCAACAAAATCGGGGATATAGCGGATTATTGTCGCAATATCAGAGATAATAGTGGATCCGCTATATTAGGCCGCTTTATAGGAATATCGTTGCCCCAAAAGTCCGCTATGGGATATATCAGGGCAACATCGGGGAATTGACTTCACAGGTTAAGAGGAATATGGGTAATGCCTTAATGCTATTTTAGCATTTCACTTTATTGCAGACATTATATGTAGCGTATTGTACTACGTATGTAGATAGTTTAATGGATCCTTAAAGGATGGGAATCCAAAAACATCCTTTAAGTTATATTGCATTTCACCTGGACATTTCATTTGAGTTGATTTACTTGTATAAGAATGTTAATCCCAACTCGAGTGTTTTGTGTTTTTCTTTATATTTGGGTCAGACTAAATGTGTAACGACCTAGAATTTTGGGTTATTTGAATTTGTTTATTTAATCGATTTTAAATTTTGGAAAGTAAAATTTTATCGATTTAATAGGTTGAATTTCGAATATAATGATTTATTGATAATTTAATTGTTGGATTGAATAATTGAAATCGTGATAATAATTTAAATCTTGGATTTTTATTTGGAAAAAATATAGTTTAAAGGCTTATTAAATTTATATTTACAAGAATGAAGGTAATATAACTTTTAAATTGAATTTAAAAGTGCTTTACTCGATTTTAAAAATAACTCATTTAAATTGACGAGTAAATCCGGTGCACAGTTTTGGAATTCGACGAAACAAGTTCCATTGGATCCATAATAGTGTATTATTATCGTATTTCAAATTTTGTAGCATTGGGATTTATCGTTTGGTCGTACGGGATAGAAACACATTAAACTTAATATAGAAAATTTTATATAATAATTGGGTCCAAAAAGCTATCTTCTCCATACGATCGAATTAGGACTCGAAACTCATTCCATTGCGTTCAGAATAGGAGTATAACATTATGAACGCCTAATGGCGCACCGCGTTTGGGATCCGAATATTTAAGCCAGATATTTTCAAATTTAAATGATATTTATATTCTTGATTTTAACCACAGCCCACATTCTCTCCCATCAGCCCGTATCTTTTCCTTTCACTTCGACCACCCTAGTGACCTACCCTCCCCTTCCTTTCAAATCAAGCTTCTCTCCCCTCTTTCATTTCACATGGTAGAAAGAAAAAAAAAGGATTGGTGGCTTCAAAAATCATTTTCTCTTATTATGCTCAATCGAAAAATAGGAAATATGTTTCAAAAATCTAGTTTTAATCAAAGCTTCGATCTGGTATACAAATTATAAGGTTCAACATTGTTTGAGAGGCTCGATATTTTGTCAAAGAGTGGTTCGAGAGCTAGGGTTGGGGAAATCTGTCGATTGGGTGCTCGATTCGCTATGTGGAGTTTTGTTTTGGGTTCATGGTGTCACGGGGCATCGGTGGCCGAAGTTCGATGGGGTGTGGTGCATTGGTATCCATAGCGACTTGTAGCAGGTCGAGGGGGAAAGCTGAGTTGTTGCTTTTCGATTCGGTAGCTCGGAGGTAGCGTCTTGGTGGCAGTCGAGTCGAGGAGGAGGGAAATGTGTGGGGGGGTTTTGAAGCGGCGAAGGTGGTTTGGTGGTCGCGTGCGCGTGCATGTTTCGCGTGTACGGTGGGAGCTTTACTGGAGCGTGAAGAAGTGGGATTGGGAAAGAAAGGTGTAAGTCGGGCCAGGCTTCTCTTTAGTTGGGTATGGGTTTTAGAAAATTAAATTAGTGTTTTAAATTTAATTATATTTGCTGATGAACTCAAAACTTGATAACTCTCACATACGAGGTTGAATCGAGAGGCGGTTTGTTGCATTGTGTTTGTATCGATGAATACGATGCATAGGAATTAGATTGATTGAATTTAGAGCTTCTGGAATTTTCAATTAAATTCGAACACGTTCGAATTTAATCGAAACCAAAACGCAAAAGCGACAATAGAAAATAAAGGTGAGTGTTTTATAACGTTCACAAGTACTAGATTATTTTTATGCCAGTTAAATTTGAAATTATGAAGTGATATAAATTTATTGATCATTGTTTGATAAATTAATTATCATCCAAATTATCCTTTAATTAACTATTAAAAATTAAAATTGACAGACAGATTTGAAATTGGAATTAATTACAGTAATATACCTGGTATTAATATCCATGAAATTGTTGTGAATTATATTGTTTGTTTGGATAATTGATTGTGATGGATGCCAATTGATTGATATTTGGATGATTGGATGCTTATTTATTTTCATATATATATATATATATATATATATATATATATATATCATGTTATCATCCTGTATATTATTTACAGCGTATAAAACTGTAAATTGAATTATTTCGAATAAATTAAGAAATAGGTTGAAATGATATATACCTATGACACTTCGATTTGGATTGAAATGATATATGTACATTCTTGAAAATTTAATTGAAATAACTGATCACTTGGCCATATGATAGAAAATTATATACAGACACCGGATTGGTTAAATTAAATAATTATAAATTATTGATTTAAAATTATTAAAATGATTAGGATTTAAAGAAATAAAATCAGGTTTATGGAAATCGAACTCTTTTCGAACTTGAGCTCAAACCGTGGGATTAAATTGTGTTAAACGAAATGTTTTAAATAATTGAAGTTGGGATTTTAAGTTATAATATAATTATGATTTAAATTTCAGAAATTGATTTGATTTAAAGGATGGGACTTTTATTTAAACTTTGAATTTTACTAAGTAAAAGTATTTTAAAATTTGGATTTCAAATTGGGTGCTGTGGTCAAATTTGATTTAAGTATTTTGGATTTACCTTTTGAAAAATCGTACTCGGAATTGATAGGTTGAAATGGTGTTGATCTGGAATTGGAATGGTTTTAATTTTGAAATTGAAATCGAAGTCGATTGGAACTAAAGGTGAAATTGAATTAATTTGAAATTGAAATTGATTTGAATTGAAATTAAAATTGAATCGATTGAATGAAAATTGGAATTGATTCGAACTGGGAAGTTTGAATTGGATCGGTTTGACTTTGAAGCCATTTTCGATAGAATTATTTCGACATAAACTATTTAAATCTATCTTTTTTTTTAAATATTCAAACTATTTTGGATTTTCCAAAAAAATTTGCAATGTAAACCATTTTAATACTTAAACTGTTTTAACCATCTAAACTTTTTTAACTATTTTAGCAATTTACACTATTTTTAACTATTTTAGTTATTCAAACTGTTTAAAAACTATTCAAACTGCTTTCTAAAATTCAAGCTGTCAATAGAGTGGAATGTTATTTTTAAATCATGGATTTAAATACCAATTGGGTAAAATGAAGTTATAACCCAAAATGGAATTTGAAACGATTTTGGAAGTGAAATCGAGATATTAAGGCGAAAATGATTTGCACTGAAATAGTATATTTTGAGTAAAGATGACGTTTTCAAAATGGATTTGATTGTGAAGCGAAATATGATGTTTTGATATCAAGTATGAACTATTTTCGAAATGTAGAAGTACCAACCAATTTGAAAAATGACGTTTGGTTGTTAAACTGACCAGGGCCGGATATGGGCATACTCTCTATCGATACCCACTTTAATAACTATGTACACGGAGTAGTCTCCAGAATGAAGTGATCGGATTTGGCAACGATTGCTGGATTTGAACAAAGCGAATGATGATGGATAGTCACCAACACTTGTGCCAATTTGTAATGACTAAAACAGGACGGCTTGACAGGGCCAAAGGGGCTAGCTATCCCGAGTAGATGCATTTCTTCGTTTGAATATACTATTTTGATTGTTATTGGTGATTACCCTTCGAATTATGGTAGTGTTGGACGTAATGGGCGGTCATAGCTATGATGCATCGCCACCAGCCCTGCGAGCCGAACTGGTAGTATCATAACTTGGGCATTGTCTCACGTGCCTTGTCATGCTTTTATCCCTATACGAGACCCATACAATTTTGGCTTAGTATTGTCGTATCACGGCGCATCCCTGACTACCGACTTTCTACTGGTGGTGTCAAATGCAAACTGTACGCCAATGCTTAAAAACGCGTTAAGAGGGATTAATGTAAAGCCTTAACGCTAAGAAAATATTTATTTTATTGATTAGACATTATATTGTAGTGTATTCTACTACGTGTAAATAATTTGATGGATACTTAAGAGATGGAAAATCCCGTAACATCTCTTGAGTTATTGCACGCACGTTATACATTGGATAAGAGATGTGAAATCCCATAAACATCTATGACGCTATTACACTCATGTCATATGTGATATTGATTTGACTTACATAAGGATATTTTAGTCCTGACTCAAGTTTTTTGTCTTTTCATTACGCTCGGATCAATCCTGTGTTTTTGAACTTATTGAAGATTTACTTTAGAGGATGAAGACGAAGATTTGGTATATTATTACTATTATTATCCTTGCATCATACTGCTTGCTGCATTACTCTATTTATTCATGATGTATGTATAACTCTGATAAATGCTATATAGATTATAATCAAATGTATTGTATAAATAGCTTCATAAACTGTTTATTTGATTATTATATTTTATCGTTCCGCTGCGAGATTTTGTGTTTGTTTCTTCTTCCGTTCTTATTTTTCTTAATTCACCCCATTGATTTTCTATATTTCATATTGTTTAAGTCGGACATGTGTGGACTATTATCGATTTAAACCTTTCGAAATATATCTCATCACACTTGGTATCAAAGCTTTGGTTTTGCAATAACCTTGGCTTTATGGCGTAACTCATTAGAGATAGGGTCAGTATCATCCTAGAATGAGTTTAAGTGTATTAATAGATATAAGCGCGTATTTTTAGTGAATATGAAATGTTTTATATTGTGTTGACTTATCGGTTATGTGTTTATGAATTCTGGTCAGTACGGAAAGAACAACCGTATCGATGGAATTTCTAAACTCTTTAACAAGGTAAACCGACACAGTATTGTTTTAAAGAGGGTGAATGAAATAATTTTACCCAAACTATATTTTGATATAAAAGAAACATTTTATAGAAATTATTATAGTATATTGGAATGTTTGATTGTTAATATTATAATCAAAATAAGATTTCAAAAATTTGGAATGGGATATATAACCAAATAGAAATTGTATAAGTATGATTATACATACAAGTTGTAACTAAAATTGGATTCAAACAAGAATTTAAATCCCATAAATTTTAGGGAATGTTTCAAATGGATTTGGACTAAGTATTTGGAATTTTTAAATCTTAAGAGATTTTCGAAATGTTTTTCAGAGTGTTTTGGAGAAAATAATAATGATAGTATTATTTTGGAAGTATTTTTGAATGAAAATATTTAAAAATGGTTTTTAAAAGAAATAAAAGTAATGGACTCACTTTGTTCGTTGGAAAATAATTCTGATGATGATCGTGACATCATCGGTGTTCATTTTTGAGTTTCTAAGTGATGAACTACTACCGTGATAATTTTCTATTGGAGTCTTGTTTTAATAAAAAAGTTTTTCATTCTAAGAAATTTAAAATTTTGATTTGATATAAAAGTGATATATATATATATATATATATATATATATGATTTCAAATTTATTTGAAATTAAACTGGGTGTTTAGATTCTGAAATTTGCTATCTAAGTGTTGTGAAATAAATAAAGATAAGTTTTGTACTTATAAATTGGAGAAATGGTATGGATAAGAAAAGAAGTTGTGAAATTGAGATAAGAGATTAAATTTAACTTAAGAAAAATTAAGCGAAGTGATTGTGATAATAGAATAAATTAGTTAAATGAACAAAGAAACTTAATTGAACTAATAAAATGAAATTTAGAAATTTAGCCTAAATGGGGCTAAACAAATTAAAAAAATTTGGAAATGGAATTTACTGAGATTTGAAATAATGAATGAAATGGCTAAGTGAACTAACTAATTTAATTATTGAGTAAAAATGGTTTGAGATATGGTTGATAAAATTCAATATTTAAAATTGGGAGATTAATTAAGTTAAATTGAATTTGAATTTGAATAGAAGTGGATATAAATTTAAGTGGTGAATGGTAAAATGTTTATAAATGACTTAAGAAAATTTGATGAGAAAATTCTTAAGAGATAATTGGTATTAAAAAATATACTAAGAAATTAAGCAATGTGAATAATGCGATGTGGTTGATAGCTGTGAATAATTGAATGGAAATAGTGTAAATGTAAACAAACGAATTTGGCATAGTTAAGAATCTATAGAAATAAATACGTAAGTTGTACGTATATTATTTTATTTGCATAATGATTTGATCCAAATTCGAGCACAGAATTTTGAGATAATTTATATCGATCCAAGTTAGGATTTTTCACTCGATTCACGACAACGGAAACTGGATATGGATTTTTGGTTGATTCTGGTGTTCTCTATCATAGGAAGTGGCTATGTAAGGAGAATAACGGTTTTTGATCATGGAACCAAATCTAAGTCCGCACTAGAGAGTCGTGTGAATGATACTAGTTCGAAAGTAAAATTGTGTGATCGAGAGAGCGATTAGATTTGATATTGCGTACAATGATATATGTACATCATACGGGCTTAAGTAAAACAAATATTTGAAATTGAGAATGCAAAATATAAAATGAATTTAAATTATATGATTGGATATCATTGGTAAGTAAGATGCAGGTATTTAAAATCAAGAAAATTTGGATTGCCTAACAAAAAGGAACATGTTTATTTTTTCATTCGATTTGATGGTTTTATGATGGAGCCACTTGGCTTTTAGTTTCTTTTATTAGTTTGGGGCCCGTAGATCTAGCCGCACAAAGGAGAACTAGTGAAATTTTTTGAAAATTTAAGGAGTTAGAAATTTTTGAAGAAAATTTTTAATAACTAAAATTTGGTTTTCGTATATAATTTGAAATGATTGAGTAAATAATATTATTTGGAATCTATAGATGAATTTGGAATTAGTAAAAATGACAATGTGGTTTCAATAAATTGATTTGAGAAGTTGTTTTAACTAAATTATTTGGGAAAGTTAATGGGTTTTAGGCCATTCTTCTTACCTTAACAATTTCGGGGATGAAATTCTTTTAGGGGGAAGGAACGTAACGACCCAGAACTTTGGGTTATTTGAAATTGTTTATTTAATTGACTTTAAATACAGGGAAGTAAAATTTTATCAATTTAATAGGTTGAATTTCAAATATAATGATTTATTGATAATTTAATTGTTGAATTGAATAATTGAATTCGTGATAATAATTTAAGTCTTGGATTTTTATTTGGAAAAATATATTTTAAAGGCTTATTTAATTTATATTTATAAGAATGAAGGTAATAGAACTTTTAAATTGAATTTAAAAGTGGTTTACTCGATTTTAAAAATAACTCTTTTAAATTGACGAGTAAAAATAGCGATCCGGGGCCTAGTTTCGAATTTCGACGAAACTAGTTCCATTGGATCCGTAATAGTATATTATTATTAAATTTCAAATTTCATAACTTTTGGAGTTATCCTTTGGTCGTACGGGATAGAAACACGTTGAATTTAATATCGAAAATTGACATAATAATTTGGTCCAAAAAGCTATCTTATCCCTACGATCGAACTAGGACTTGAAACTTGTTCCATTCCATTCAGAATAGAGGTATAATATTATAAACGTCTGGCGGCACACTTCGTTTAGGATCCAAAAATTTTAGTTAGATATTTTCAAATTTAAATGATATTATATTCTTGATTTTGACCGTAACCCACATTCTCTCCCATCAGTCCATATCTTTTCCTTTCACGTCAACCACCCTAGTGACCTACCCTCCCCTTCGTTTAAAATCAAGCTTCTCTCCCCTCTTTTAACTTCACATGGTAGAAAGAAAAAAAAGTAAAGGATTGGTGGCTTCAAAAATCATTTTCTCTTATTATACTCAACCGAAAAATAGGAAATAAGTTTTAAAAATCTAGTTTTAATCAAAACTTCGATCTAGTATATAAATTGTAAGGCGCGACAGCTGTTTGAGAGGCTCGATATTTTTTCAATGAGTGGTTCGAGAGCTAGAATTGGGGAAATCTATCGATTGGGTGCTCGATTCTCTATGTGGAGTTTTGTTTTGGGTTCGTGGTGTCATGGGGTAACGGTGGTCAAGATTCTGTTGGGCGTAGCGCCTTGGTATCCATCGCGACCTGTAGCAAGTCGAGGGTGGAAACCATGTTGTCGCTTTTTGATTCAGTGGCTCGGAGGTGGCGTCTTGGTGGCAGTCGAGTCGAGGAGGAGGGCGATGTGTGGGAAAGTTTGGAAGCAGCAAAGGTGGTATGCTGGTCGCGTGCACGTGCACGTATCGCATGTACGGTGGGAGCTTTACTGGAGCGTGAAGAACTGGGATAAGGGAAGAAAGGTGTTAGTTGGACGGGCTTCTCTTTTGTTGGGTATGAGTTTTATAAAATTAAATTATTGTTTTAAATTTGATTATATTTGCCGATGAACTAAAAACATGATAACTCTCACATACGAGGTCGAATCGAGACGTGGTTTTTTGCGTTGTGGTCATATCGACGAATACGACGCATACGAATTGGATTGATTGAATTTGGAGCTTGTGGAATTTTCTATTAAATTTGAAATCGAAACCAAAACATGAAATCAGCAATAGAAAATAAAGGTGAGTGTTTTATAATGCTCACAAGTGCTAGAATATTTTTATGCTAGTTAAATTTGAAATTATGAAGTGATATAAATTTATCGATCATTGTTTGATAAATTAATTTCATCTAAATTGTCCTTGAATTAACTATTAAAAATTAAAATTGACAGATAGATTTGAAATTGGAATTAATTACTATTAAAATACTCGGTATGGATATCCATGAAATTGTTGTGAATTATATTGTCTGTTTGGATGATTGATTGTGATGGATGCCAATTGATTGATATTTGGATGATTTGATGCTTATTTAATTATATATATATATATATATATCCTGTTATCATCCTATGTATTATTTATAGTGTATAAAACTGTAAATTGAATTATTTCAAATAAATTAAGAAATAGGTTAAAATGATATATACCTATGCCACTTTGATTTGGATTGAAATGATATATGTACATTCCTGAAAAATTAAATTGAAACAACTGATCACTTAGCCATAGGATAGAAAATTATATACGGATACTGGATTGGTTAAATTAAATGATTTAAAATTTTTGATTTGAAATTATTAAAACGATTCAGATTTAAAGAAATAAAATCGGGTTTATGGAAATCGAATTCTTTTTTAACTTGAGCTCAAACTGTGGGATTTAATTGTGTTAAACAAAATGTTTTAAATAATTGAAGTTCATATTTTAGGTAATAATCAAATTATGATTCAAATTTCAAAAATTGATTTGATTTAAAGGATGGGACTTTTATTCAATCATTGAATTTTACTAAGTAAAAGTATTTGAAAATTAGGATATCAAATTGGGTATTGAAGTAAATTTGATTTAAGTATTTTGGATCGATGTCTTGAAAAATCGAATTCGAAATTGATAAATCCAATGGTTTTAATTTTGTGCAGCCGATTGGAAGTGAAGGCTAAATTGAATTAATTTGAAATTGGAGAATTGAAATTGAAATTTGATCAATCGAATGGAAATTGGAATTGACTCGAATAGGGAAGTTGGAATTGGATCGGTTTGACTTCGAAGCTATTTTTCGATAGAATTATTTTGATATAAACTAGTTAAATCTATCTTTTTGCTAAGTACTCAAATTATTTTGGATTTTCCAAACAATTTTCCTATATAAACTATTTTAATACTTAAACTTTTTAATATTAAACTATTTTAACCATTTGAACTATTTTAACCATTTACATTATTTTTAACTATTTTAGTTATTTAAATTGTTTAAAAACTATTCAAATATTTTTAAAAAATTCAAGCTAGTCAATTGAGTGCCATGTCATATTTAAATCATAGATTTAAATATGAATTTGGTTAAATGAAGTTATAACCCAAATTGGAATTCGAAACGATTTTGGAAGCGAAATCGAGATATTAAGGCGAAAATGATTTTGAATTAAAATAGTATATTTTGAGTAAATATGATGATTTCGAAATGGATTTGATTGTGAAGTGAATATGATATTTTGATATCAAGTATGAACTGTTTTCGAAATATAAAGTACCAACCGGTGTGAAAAATGACGTTTGTTTGTTAAAGAGACCAGGGTCGGATATAGGCATACTCTCGATACTAGAACCACTTTAACAACTATGTATACGGAGGAGACTCCAGAATGAAGTGGTTGAATTTGGCGACGATTGCTGGACATGAAGAAAGAGAATGATGATGGATAGGCCCCTACACTTGTGCCAATTTGAAATGACTAAAACAGGACGGCTTAACAGGGCCAAGGTGGCTAGCTACCTCGAGGGGATGCATTTCTTCATTTGAATATGTTATTTTGATAGTTATTAGTCATCACCCTTCGAATTATAGGACTATTGGACGCGGTGGGCGGTCATAGCTATGATGCGTCACCACCAGCCCTGCAACCCGAACCGATAGTATCATACCTTGGGCATTGCCTCACATGCGTTGTCATACTTTTATCCCTATTGAGACCCATATGATTTTGGTTTAGTGTACCACGGCGCATCACTGACTACCGACGTTCTACTGGTGGTGTCAAATGCAAACTGTACGCCAATGCTTAAAAACGCGTTAAGGGGATTAATGTAAAGCCTTGACGCTAAGAAAAATAATTATTTTATTGATTAGACATTATATATGTAGCGTAGTCTATTACATACAAATATTTTGACGGATCCTTAAGAGATGAAAAATCCCATAACATCTCTTGGGTTATTGCATGCACGTTACAAACTGAATATAAGATGTGAAATCCTGTAAACATCTTTGACGGTATTAGACTCCTGTTATATGCGATATTGATTTGACTTACATAAGGATATTTTAGTCCTAACTCGAGTGTTTTGTCTTTTCATTATGATCGGATCAGTCCTGAGTTTTTCAGCTTATTGAAGATTTACTATGGGGGACGAAGACGAAGATTTGGTATATTATTGCTATTATTATCCCTGCATCATGTTGTCTTCGGTGTTACTCTATTTATTCTTGATGTATCTATAACTCTGATAAATGTTGTATAGATTATAATCAAATGTATTGTATAAACAGCTTCGTGAACTGTTTATATGATTATTATATGTTATCGTTCTGCTGCGAGATTCTTGTTGAATGCACTTATATATGATTTTTATTTGATGATAATAAACATATATATATATATATATATATTCATTTAAATGTAATTGTTATTGTACTATTTTATTTTTCACATAATTAAATAAATATTTGTTGAATAAAATAAATAACACAAAATTTAAATTCAAACAGATATTTTATTCAACAAATATTTTATTACAATTTTGAATAGTACAATATTTGAGCTCTCACTATATATACAAAATTTCAATTACTATACAATATCATTTGCAACACGACTTCAATTTACATATCTTTCCTCACTACATATCACTCGTTCACTCATATTTGTTCTTTAAGTACATTCCATTCTGTATCCAGCATCAAAATTATCTGCAAAATAAACGCCGACGTGGTAAAATTGAAAAAGAAATATTTTTGCGGTGTGAAATAAAATGTGTGCTTTTTTTAAAATATTATTTTCCTCCGTTATTTGTCATCATTTTCGTTTTGAATTCATTAAACACGAACAACCTGTGACATGCATAGTATATCACTGTACATGCCACAAGGCCGTGCACACCGATATACACTTGATAAAACTGCAGGGATACGTGAGCACAAGGTCAAACCCAAGCCGAGTATGGATTCAACTCAAGTGTAATACAAAAACATAAAACGAGCCTCGACCAAAAATTCAATGTGTAGTGAAAACCAGAGATTCAGGCATGTGCACCAGAACTGGAAACCACATTCAATACAAAACTGAGGTGATCATGAGACCAGATTTTGAATCAAGCAGGTCAATTTACTCAACATACATCAACACACATGTACTTTAAATGTACAAAAGACTAGACTTCGAATAGAACAATGACAAACTTCAACCTGTTCGAAGTAGTGCACCAAACAGTTCAAATGTTCATGCTAGTGGCATGTCACTAAGGCACCAAAGCAATCATACATATATACATAGATATATGTATGTATATATGTGTGAAGACCATAATGCATCAATGAAATATAAATGCAACTGGAAAACAAGAACACAGCAAAATACCAAGAAATGATAACCAATTGAAGGCTACCCAAAGAAATCAACAAATATATATATATACACACACACACACACACACACATACATACACATACATATGTATACACACATGTATACATAAATATGCAGTGCACAGAAACTAAACATGAAGATCATCGGGGATGGAACTCAAACCAGACTACAATTACAAAAATAATCAAGCATGATGATATACAACAGAGAGGACTACAACATCACATATATACACGTATACATATGTATGTATGTACATATATGGTGATAACACAAATATAAACATATCAAAGCATTTAAGAGGAACAGAACAGCACAGACTCGAAGAAATGGAATTCAAGATGAATGCAAGTCATCATAATGGAGTTTAACATGGACTGATATAAGTGCACTCATCATAGCAATATGCAGTGACAACCAGTACAATGAAAACCAAGATGAACTCAACTAAGACAGTCAGTACATACATATATACAGGTGCAGGTATACAATAACCAATTGAAGATTCCAAGAGGAACAAGTGAAGACAAACTCAAGTGAAACAAAGTTCGGGCGAACCATGAAGTACACAAGCAAATTCAGAGAACATGAATTTCAATGCAATGGTCACGACATTCAGACTCATGAAGACCATAATAACAATGCAACCAGACTTCAATTGGAATTAGTTCAGAGAATTGCACACACACATGAAAGCAAGCAGTTGAAGTAACAGTAAAATCCAATGGTGCAGTTCGAACAAAAAACATGGTAGTTGTTTCAAATCAGGGTAGCGGTTTTCAAACAAAGTCAATGATCATGCCATGCCAAAGAATCAAAGCCATGGTGACCAAGGCAAAGATTGAGCAAGTCAGAATCAAAGCTGGATGATAACATGTATGAACGAAAAATAAAAAAACAAAACAAGCCGTGATAATCGAGCAAAGAAATATACGAATTGAACCAGTCTAAACAAATCACATGTATTCAAGTAAAATCGAATGGTCGAGCTAAAATATCCGACGATTTCAAGTGAATGAAATTTAGGGAGTAAAACCCTATTTAAACTATTAACATCATCGGCAATCAGATCATTCGAGTTCAAGCAAGAAATCAGAGAAAAAGCATCAATCCAGAACTCGAATCAAGTCGAGTATAATATAAATCGAAAAGGGGACAAATTTACCAATTCAAAGCATCGTTCGATCTCGACAAATTAAAGTAGCCAAATTCGAACAAAGACGCAATCAATCCAAAGCAACTCTATAATTCAGTCAAAGCAAAAGAACAAGCGGCGGCTTCAATTCGCAAAGCCCTAAATCTGAAAGAGGAACGAACGAAGAAACAAAAGCACACGGACCGAAAAAAGAAAAGGGAGACGAGTTTATTTTTCTTAAGCCTTAATTTTAGGCTGGTCTTTATAAATTATATTGGGCTGAATATAGTAAAAAGGGATTTGCTTTTGTATTGTTTAGTTTCTTTTATAATTTTTCTTTTAAACTTTTGTAATTTTCTAGTCGTATGACTAGGGACAAACTACGGGGTGTAGTTTGGGAATTCACAACTCAATGACTGAGTTGTGGCAGGGTTTTGAGGGTTAAGTTAGGTTAGTCGATAGCGGGTAACGCAAGTTTACGTGTGTAAGCGTCTGACTACTAAACTTCTAGTAGAAACCTTGGGGGCAACACGTAGGCAGGTTATTGCCGAAGCTGGGTAAATTTGTGTTGTTCTATCTCCGCTTTTATTTTTTTGCTATTATCTGTGCTGCAATTATTTTATATATTTTCGCATTAAATTTTTATTATTATTAGTATCACCCTATTCTCCCCCCTCTAGGGTGAAAACGATCCTACAATTCTGTGTTTGTTTCTTCTTTTGTTCTTATTTTTCTTAATTCACCGCATTGATTATCTATATTTCAGTTTGTTTAAGTCGGACATGTGTGGATTATTATTGATTTAAACCTTCCGAAATATGTCTCATCATAGAGCGTCATAGCATTTGAGACTCACATTTGGAGTTTGGAGCTTTGCTTGGAGATCCATCTCTATCCGTTCAGCTTTCAGTTATTTCCAGTTGTTTATGTTCAGACTTGTCAGTTGCTTTTGTATTAGTGAATTCCATGTAATTGGGATTTTCGTTGTATTTGCTTCAAACTTTGATGTTTTATAGTAGCTTTATGAACTACTATTTATCTATTCCACTGCTTATTGTTGTATTACTCTATATTTGTGATTCTATGATTGATTTATTTACCATATATGTTTGAGAAATTCCAGTCCGGCATGTGTGTCTGCTTATGCATTTGGTGGGTGCAGCATGATAGGGGGTTCTCGCTTTTGGCTTTGGTAGCGAACGGATGACTCTTACGCCCACATGTCCGGTGGAGTTGGTGCAGTCGAGAGGCTGGCCGTAAAACCAGGACACAAGTACTATTGTATGTTACGGTGGGTGTTACCCCATAGGCTAGTGTCCCATTATGGTAGGTATCAGAGCTCTTATTTAGGAAAAACTTAGCATATGGAGTAAAAACTCGTTAGAGATAGGGTAGTAATAACCTAGAATGAGTGAAATTAATTACAGAATCATCTTCATTCGAGCTCGAAATTCATTGTTAGGATCCTCTTTGATTTGGATTTCTTTTGAATTTTTAATCTTTGCCTTTGTTCCAAATCCATTCTTGTTTTCCTGTCTGTGTTCTACTTGACTGAAGCATCCCATAGCTTCATCCTCAATTGGAACTTCATCCTTATGTGAGACTGATCCCATCGACAGTCCCGCCAACCTTAGTATGATTTGTAAAGGGGTGAAACTCCTTTACAACAGGCGTCGATTCACCAAAGATTTCTATATCCCTGGTTTTGATGTTGTTATTTCTAGCAAAGCCCGAACGGTTTCTTTAATAGACGAACATGTTAATTCTCTTATGATTGAATGTCGATGCCTTAGGATTATGCATGCAGTTTCATCTTTTCGCCTGATTCTCGGCCTAATGATCTTGACCCCACTCCGATAGTCAGGGAATCTTCTAATGTTTTGGTAAAGTCACTCCTCTTTCTCCCAAGCGGGAAATTATATTCCATATCGATCTTATTCCTGGAGTTCGACCTATTGTCTTTCCTTCCAGACGAATAGTTTCTATGAATGGTTAGTCATGCCCTTTGGATTAACCAATGCTCCTGCCTTCTTCTTCGATCGCATGAATCGCATTTTCCACGATGTTCTCAACAAGTTTGTCCTGGTTTTCATTGATGATATTCTCATATTTTCTAAGTCTGAGAAGGAACATGAATCTCATTTGAGCTATGTTCTCCAAACTCTTAGGAGTCATCAGTTGAAAGCTAATTTTCTAAATGCCATTTCTGAAGGAATGAAATCCGATTCCGTGGGCACATTGTTTCTGAAATGGATTCTCAGTTTTCCTGGTTATGGTCGCCGTGATTAATATAAGTCTATCCATCTTTTCTCTTTTGTAATTTACCTTTCGAGCCTATCTTCTTAGTCAGAATTCTCTTTGATTAGGGTCCCTCTAAATTTAAACCTTTATCCTTGTTCTAAAATACATTTTTGAATCATCCTATGAGAGAACGTATTTGTAATTGATATAAAATGTTTTATATTGTGTTGTTTAAGTTGTTAAGTTTGAAGTTTGTGTTTCGATCGATTCGTTTGGCAAACGCTACCGATAGGAATTCCAAAATACTTGAACAGAGAAAATTGACATAATATTATTTACAAAATTGTAAATGAGATATTTTTATGTATGATTATATTATATATATAAAAGTATAATTTTTTGAGATTAAATAGTTAAATGGATTGGTTATTAGAAATGATAATACTATATTATCATTTATTGTTCTGTCAACATTCTTAAACTGTTAGCTATTGCTGTATGTTATAAGGAGTTCAAATTTTATAAATACGGTTTATAAATTTGATTTACAAATGAAATGAATTTAGATTAAAGATTTGATAATAAAATTTCCGGTGTTTTTCCAAATTTGGTTTCCAAAGTTTGGAAAAATATATATTATAAAGCATTTTTGAATGAAAATTGTTTCCAAAGGATTTTAAAAGAAGCAATTTAATACTCTCCTCCTTTGCCGTTGGAAAATAATTTCGGTGATGACTGTAACATCATTGATATTCATTTTTGAGTCTCAAAGTGTGAAAACCACTTAGTAGCTTTGCTACACTTTTGTTTTGGAAAAATGGATTTGATTTGAATTTCTTGAGTATGATTTGATGTATAATATATATATATATATATATGTATGTATGTATGTATTTATTTATTTCAAAATGGTTTGAAGTAAAACCAAAAATTCAACTCTTAAGTTTATGTTAAGTGATGGTCTTTAATTTTTGAAATGAAGCAATTTTTTTGAATAATTGGAGTGTCTAAAATGGGAAATGGAATTCAAACAACTTGGAACAGTTGAACTAGGATAAAATTTATTTGTATCAATTGCCTCTATAACATATATAACTTACCTGAAATATTCAAAAGTTAAAATGTTAATATGAATACGTAATTGAAGGTTATACAAGAGAAAACTTAATAATGAAAATGTTCAAACTAAATTTTTCTTAATAAAAATGTTGTAAATAAAGGTTAAATTTGTATAGTGCTCAACACTCAGTTACATTAATAAAACTTACCTGGAAAAAGTTTGAATGTAACGAGAATATGTAATTGAATAGTATACATTATAAATGTAAATAATAAAATGCCCAAAAATGAAATTTATATGATTTTGAATTAAATATTGTATTTGGTCCAATGTATTTCGAATCTATCTTTCCTTTCCGTTGCTTCTATTCTCCTATCTCGTTCCTTTTCAGGGATGAAAAGTTTTGAGTGTGGGAGAATGTAACGACCTGGAAATTTTAACGGTTTAAATAACATAATTAACTAAATTTTTCATGAAATTAAAAAATTAAATTTTAGCAATGAAAATTTGATATTTGTGATACGTCTATTTAAACATAGCAAGTGTCAGCTTTCCAAAGGAAAATATCTAAGTTTGTTCAGTTGTGAAATTTCAATTTTAAATTTAAAATCAGTTAAATTGATGGAGATAAAATATTTTTGAAATCTAAATATTTTATATAATAAAATTGTAAACCATATTCTGAGTGAGAAGTCATATATCATTTCTCAAATTTGGACTGCTCTAGCTTCGGTTATTTTATTTTCGGCGTTTTAGCACCTGTTTTGGTAACGAAAATGAGATTTGGTAGTTTGGTCGTATCGCTCATATCTGTATACAATTCGAGTCATCTCGTTGTGTTGATCTTCATGTTATATTCATTTGTATATTTTGGTGTCCGGTACATGGCCAAATCTGCAAAATGGTTAGCCGTATCGGTACATGTTTGAGCCCTTTTGTTTCCTTTGTAATTTCATTATCCATCGTATAATACTAAGAGTTATTTGCCTTTAATATTTTTAGCTTTTGACCTTCACTATTCCCTTTACAATTTATTATATTACTAGTTCGTTTGTCTCTCTTCCTTTTCTTTTTCAATTATGTTTGTGCTCGTGAAAAAAAAAATTGGCGGCTCTCATTTTTGTTTTGCTATAACCATTCTGCTCGTCCCTTCATCTTTTTATTGTCGAGTTCCCTTCCATCTTCACCTATACCTTCATCGTCCCCATGCTCGTTCTCTTTCTCCATCACCATTCGAAACCTGCTTGTATCCCTCTTGCCGAAACAATCCTCTCCGACCTATTTTCCTACTAAACATCATCACCCTCAACCGCATTTCCTCCCTTGACCGCACTCGAAACCACCCACAGCCGAACCCCTCCAAGACTGTCTAAACCTCCACCTATACAACCCGTGAACCGCCATGCTAACCTCTATCAATAGCCAACCCACTCCTCTATAGCAGCAACTTCCACGTGAACACCCCCCATGCAAAAACAACAGCCGCCTGTCGCCACCACACCCATATCCCTTTTTACCTTCCTAGCCGCAACACTCACATCACTGGTCTAACCACCCATCTCCTTCTTATCGCCAAAAAGTTGAACCCCATACCACCCATGTGACGCCCCACCTCTATACCCACGCTGGGCAAGAACACTACGGTGTAATGCTGTCAACTAGCATGGAGAATAAGGCTGTTGAGGAGCGACCATCTATGTAATTTCTTTGCAAATCCAAAGCTACTACACAGTCGCTATAATAATCTTCGGAAACAAATATAGAATGAAACATAACAAAAATCAGTCACAGATATCCATATCACAAAAGCGGAAATAGATATGAATATACAACACTTAAAAGTGTTTATTAGAGTAGTGGTCTAAAAAGGATCCACAATATCACAAAAGAATAGTTACAAGTGCTACACAAAAGAATAAGTATACATCATGGAGTCTCTATCTCAAATGTATACGACAAAATAAACTACTAATCTAAGTAGTTAGCCAAAAGTCAGAATAATAATCCCTGGTGAGGAGTCAAGCAGAAGCACCTGTAACATCTCGGTCTGACCCGAGTATTATTCAATAAGAAAATAATAAACGGACCAGTCTAGCTATAAATATCAGATGAAATGATATAGAATAAGAGATATGGTATAAACGTATAATAACCATAATGTCATATTGTGATAAGTATGTAAATGAAAATCAGCAAGAGATTAATCAATATCATAAGAATCTTCTCAAAGATCAAAAGGAATGTCATACCCTATATTTTTATTCACAAAAAGCTAATGACACATAAATTCACCAATGCAAAAAAGTTGATAAAACTTATCAATGAAAATCACGAAAATTGGTGAAACACAAATTCTAGAAATCATCACAAGAAATCCAGAAATCACAAGAAGGGGGAGGCCTATCACAAAACGGGAGTATGAAAACTCACCAACACGTGTATTACAAAACGGAACACTATTCCATGGTAGCTAACCATTAATTTTGAGCCGAGGCTCCACAAGAACGGCCCGAAGACCATTGGTCGCTAACCCACAAATGTGAGTCGAAACTACACAAAAACGGGGTTTAGTCTCCCTCGTAGACAAAGAAACATCGCACATTGCTAGTCTAAATCACAAAAATGATCGTCATTGATTATCAAGAAGTGTCAATTACACTAAGCTAGTAAATATATGAGTTTAGCTTCATGTCCCATAACCACTTGCTTAACTTAAATATTTACGAACAAATTGTAAGTTTCCACTAGAAAATTGTCACAAGAGATTCAATCGAACAAGTCCAAAAATTAACCGATGAAGCAAACGCAAGCGTTTCATACCACTTGTTCTACTAAGCCGTTTAATTAGATTTCTCATACGAGTGAGGTAAAGGTTTGTACATACTAATAGATTGGAAAACGGTTTAAGAAACGAGCTTTGTAATAAAATCGTTTTGATGAAAGAGTTTTGATATTTACTACTAGTATTGAAACCTTTATATTTTTAAAGTGACAAATCACAAAAATGATTGTAGAACAATCAATCACCAAAATTCAAATTCAAAGACGTGAATAAAATCCAAAAAATTGATACCGAATCCATCAAAATGGATATTCCCAAAAATTTCAAAGAAAATGTCATCAAAGACGATAATAAATGGTTGCAACAAATCGGAATCAACACGAATCGATTAAAGTTGGAAATTCAAGCTAAATAGGCAAATAGGCAAAAGACTGCAGTTTCAGACGTCTGAAAGAAGTGATTCAGACGTCTGAATCTGGAAAACTAAAAGTTTTCCAGAGCATATTTCAGACGTCTGAACACTATATTTCAGACGTCTGAAATAGGCAATTTTTAGCCAATTTCCTTTCTGGTCCAAAACAAACCAATTCAGACGTCTGAATCTGGGAATAAAAGTCTTCCCAGTATAATATTCAGATGTCTGAATCTAACGTTTCAGACGTCTGAAACTGGGGTTCAGGGCATTCCCTGAACCTAGACCAAAAATGGCCAAATTAAATACCGAAAGCGATCCAACGAGCAATGACGACTAAGGATTTATGCCAAGCGACAACCCAGCCTTAGCGGTTCTTCGATACGCCTCGAATATCAATGTCCAAATATCCATAATAGGATTTTCATAGATTTTGATTTCAAAACACCAAAAATTGGAATATACACCAAATTAATCCAAACCAAAATCAATTGCACAAGAATAAGTGTTAGGAATTCACACCTAACAATCGAAGATAATTATAGACTAAGATGTGAGATAAAAATATCACCTTTGAACCCAAAACAAATGAAGGAGAAGCTATAGAGCAAAGGCAAGGACAAACATTCTTCAATTCCAACCCAACAAGCTTGAATCTAAGCTAAAAAGAGAAACATTTCCGAAGTTAGGTTTAGGAATTTCTGAAATTGACAAGAGAATGAGTTGGAGAAGAAGAGGAGGAGGCTTACAAAAGCTTCTTCTATTGATTTGGAGCTAGAACTTGATTTGTAAGTGGAAACTAGGGCTTGGAGTTTTAATTCTTTTTCTTTTCCCCCATTATTCTCTTTAGAACTGAAAAGATAAGGAAAAGGGAATGAATGAAGAGAAGTGGTTCAGTTTGGGGTATTAAGTTGGCTAGTGGGCTGAACCCAAACCCAAACCCAAAGTGAAAAAGGTCAAATTTTTAGTTAGCTCCAAACATATCAATGTTTATACTCAAAAAGGTTGCAAGCGACATTTTGAACTCAATGGAAGAGGTCTCGAGTCCCAATTCGACTGTTTGCAAAAAGTAGGATTTCAGACTATAATCCGACTAATGATGAAATATTTAAATAAAATATTTAAATATTCAATCGTAAAATATGCGGGTTGTTACAGACTCCCCTCCTTAAAGAAATTGCGTCCTCGCAATATTTAAGATGAAAATATAAAGTAACAACCGTGAAAGCATATTTAACACAAAAGAAATATGAAATAAAAGGTTCACCTTAAAGAGCATGGGAAACTAAGTTCGGATGTGTTCGCTCGATGAATTCTCTAGATTCCCAAGAGTAATCCTTAGGATTTGAGGACCATTGAACTTTCACAAGCGAGACATCTTTATTTCGAAGGCATTTGACCTCTGAAGCAATAATTCGAATAGGATGTTGCTCATAAGTTAAATTAGGCGAAACTTCAATTTCTTCCACAACACCGGGCCCAAGAATAGAATCGGAGTCTCCAAGACATTTCCGTAATTGAGAAACGTGAAACACGTCGTGAATAACAGAAAATTGAGCCGGTAATAAGAGGTGATAAGCAACGGAGCCAATGCGTTCGGTGATGGGAAATGGACCAATATACCGAGGTGCTAACTTTTCCGATCGACTGAAACGCACAACACCCTTCATAGGTGAAACACGAATAAACACAAAATCTCCCACAGAAAATTCTAATTTCCTTCTTCGGTTATCGGCATAGGATTTTTGTCTATGTTGGGCTTCTTTCATCCTATGACGAATAAGGTCAATCTTTTCTGCGGAATCACGAATAAAATCTAGACCTAAAACCAGCTTCTCACCGGCCTCAAGCTAACAAGAAGGAGATCGGCATGGTCTTCCATAGAGTGCTTTAAAAGGAGCCATACCAATACTAGATTGGAAGCTATTATTATTGGAAAATTCAACGAGAGAAATATGATCTTCCCATCTTCCACCAAAATCAAGAACACATGCACGAAGAAGATCTTCAAGAGTTTGATTCACACGCTCGGTTTGTCCATCGGACTGAGGATGATAAGAGGTGCTAAAATTAAGCTTCGTTCCCAAAGCTTTTTGAAGACTCTTCCAAAATCCACTAGTAAACAATGGATCACGATCACTAACAATAGAAGAAGGAACTCCATGCAATTTAACGTTTTCTTTGATAAAGAGTTTGGCTAAAAGAGGAACGGTCCGGTTAGACCGAACGGGAATGAAATGGGCGGATTTAGTAAGTCTATCAACTATCACCCATAAGCTATCATGACCCGAACGAGAATGGGGAAGGCCGTCGATAAAATCCATGGAAATTTGATCCCACTTCCAAATTGGAATGTCTAAAGGTTGCAATAACCCACCGGGCCTTTGATGCTTGGCCTTAACGAGTTGGCAAGTCATGCAATGCTTAACGAAGTTAGCGATATCAAATTTCATTCCCTCCCAATAATAAAGTCGCTTCATATCCGCGTACATTTTACTACTACCGGGATGAATGGTGAATTTAGAACGATGGGAATCTTCCAAAATGTTTTTTCGAAGATCACTAATATTTGGTACAATAAGTCTAACAAATTTTCCAATGCCGCCACGAGAATCAATATCAAAATCTTTCAAAACTTCAATATCAAGTTTATCCCTCGATCTTTGGCTAAGAAGAGCCAATTCGGGATCCAGCTTTTGAGCTTCAAGAATGCGGTCTAAAAGAGAAGGATGAGCCTCAAGGCTACATAAAACAAGAGATGAACATAAATTGGAAACACGATCTCGAATCTCACAATTGGATAAAATTCTGAGATCATTCCATTCGGATATAATCATAGAAACAACCACTTGTTGCTTGCGACTAAGTGCATCGGCAACTCGATTTCCCTTTCCGGGAGTATAAAGAATATCAAGGTCATAAGTTGCAAGAAATTCGAGCCAACGCTATTGACGCAAATTAAGTTCCTTTTGAGAAAATAAATATTTCAAAGACTTATGATCTGTGTGAGAATAAATTTTTCTCCCAAAAGATAATGACGCCAAATTCGAAGGGCGAAAACAATAGCCGCGAGTTTTAAATCATGAGTGGCATATCTAGCCTCTGCTGGCTTCAATTGCCTAGAAGCATAAGCAATAACACGTTCTTTATGCATAAGAACGGCGCCCAAACCAACCCGAATTGCGTCGGTATAAACAATAAAATCTTGATTCCCTTCGGGAATAACAAGAATAGGAGCATCAGAAAGGAGTTCTTTTAATTTTTAAAAAGAAGTTTCACATTCGTCCGACCAAATATATTTAACACCTTTCTTTGTTAAGCCAGTAAGAGGTACAACAATTTTAGAAAAGTCTTTGATGAAACGACGGTAATAACCCGCCAATCCAAGGAAACTACGAATTTCCGTTACATTCTCTGGTCTCTTCCAATTTTGAATCGCTTCAATTTTTGAAGGATCCACTGATATTCCGGATTCAGAAATAATATGACCGAGAAAACTGACACTAGATTGCCAAAAATGGCATTTAGAAAATTTTGTTTTTAATTGATTACTCCTAAGAGTTTCCAACACAATCCGAAGATGCTTTTCATGCTCTTCCTCGATTATTGAATACACAAGAATATCATCAATAAAGATGAGGACAAATCGATCGAGGAAATCTTTGAAAACTCGATTCATAAGGTCAACGAAATAAGCAGGAGCATTCGTTAACCCATTGGCATAACAAGCCATTCACAAGATCCATAACGAGTACAGAACGATGTCAAAGGAATGCTATCCTATGCAATACGAAGCTGATGAAATCCGGTCGCCAAGTCCAATTGTGAAAAGACTTTAGCACCACAAAGCTGATCAATAGATCATCAATCCGCGGTAAAGGATATTTATTCTTTATAGTAAGGTCATTAAGCTTGCGGTAGTCAACACAAAGCCTAAGTGTACCATCAGATTTTTTCATAAAAATTGCCGAAGCTCCCCAAGGCGAGGAACTAGAGCGAATAAATTGCTTTGTTTCCAAATCGGATAATTGTTTGCGCATCTTCTCATTTTCCTTATTGGACATGCGATAAGGAGGACGAGTAATAGGTTGAGCTCCAGAGGTAAGATTAATTTTGAACTCAATTGCTCGCTTAGGTGGTAGACCTAAAACGGGCTCAAATATGTCGAAAAATTCATGAACAACGTGAATAAGAGAAATGACATCTTCCTCATCATCACTATCATCATCACGAGGATTTAAAGAATATAAAGATGCAGACAAAGTGGAATCCGAATCTTTGAGAATAATAGAAATCTGCTTAACAGATTGAGGATGTCGAAAATGAATAGTCCGCTCTGGACAAAGAATATGGGCTTCATAATGGTTAAGCCAATCCATTCCCAAAATCATTCCAAAGCCTAAGTAACGCAAGATATGCAAATCGGCTCGGAAAGAAAAATCACACAAAACAATCTCGACATATTTACAAAGCAAGGTAAGTGTTGCGGATCCACCAACCGGATTCGCAATTCTCAAAGAAGTCATTAAACACAAAACATCCTAAGAAAAAGTATCAACAAGTTCTTTTGAAATAAAAGAATGGGATGCACCCGTATCAAAAAGAACTAGAATAGGTTGATCACGAAATATAATAATGCCATCAAGGATAGAATGAGACATACCTTGACTATGAGATGTGTTGCCAGGGGCTTGAGCCACATTCAACTTTCCCTCCTTCTTGCCTTGAAGCTTGGGGCATGAAGGTATAGCATGATCGGGACTTTTGCAGTAGCGACAAGAGAGGGACTTTGGACACTTGTTCGTGTAATGGTCCTTCGAACCACAATTATAGCATTCCCCATGACCAAAGGAAGAAGTCTTTGCCACAAGAGTTGCTGGCTTCCCTTTCTTATTGGGATAAGGACCTTTGAATTTATTAGGCCCTTTCTTGTTGTTGTTTGAAGTTTGGTTTGGCTCCCATAACTTCAACATCACTCTCCCTATCAGCCTCTTCAAGACGAAGAGCGATATCAATCAGTTGATCAAAAGAAACTTCTAGTTTTAGAAGTAATGGCTTCTTGAGACTCTTGTTCAAGCCATAGACAAATATCTGATTTTTCTTCAATGGGGTATTAATGTATTCAACCCTGTACTTGGAAAGAGATTCGAAAGATGCGACATAGTCTGTCACAGAAGATTCACCTTGAACAAGGTCAATAAAACGGCGAGCCAATGTCACCTTTTCTGCTTCTGGCACAAATTTTAATTCGAAGCGTTCCCCGAATTTCTCCCAAGTAAGATCCGCTTCAATAATTTCAAAAATAAGAAGTTCGTACCAGTCTAATGCTCTTTGTTGGAGCATACTAGAAGCCACTTGAACTCGGTGAAGGTCAATAAGATTCATGCAAGAAAAGATTCGATCGCATGATCTTAACCAAGCCTGGACTTCAATAATAGTTTCAGAGCCCTTAAATGGTTTCCCACCCAAATTGGTATAATCGTTGCACAAGCGTGCAAATCTAGACTTAGGGTGAGTAGGTTCCGAATTAGAACCAGCTGCCTGGGCATTTTTTACCAAATCAAGATGCTGTTGAGCAGTCATAAATACTCCATCCTGGGGAGTAGCACTAGATTGACCGGCGCATGGACGGCCTAGTCTAGCCATTTCTCTTCCTTAAGAAAGAAAGAAGAAAATGGTTATTCACCAAATGAATATCAGACATTCTTGATAGGTGAAGTAAGGAATCATAAAAGAAAATAGGATAGAACGGCACGAAGACCCGAATAAAATCCTAAAGCACGACTCCTAAGATGGACTTAGGACGATGATCCTTGTTAACTTATTCTACATTGTTCCGAAGATTGGCTCTGATGCCAAGCTGTGACGCCCCACCTTTATACCCACGCTAGACAAGAACACTACGGTGTAATGCTGTCAACTAGCATGGAGAATAAGCCTGTTGAGGAGCGACCATCTATGTAATTGATTTGCAAATCCAAAGCTACTACACAGTGGCTATAATAATCTTCGGAAACAAATATAGAATGAAACATAACACAAATCAGTCACAGATATCCATATCACAAAGGCGGAAATAGATATGAATATACAACACTTAAAAGTGTTTATTAGAGTAGTGGTCTAAAAGGGATCCACAATATCACAAAAGAATAGTTACAAGTGGTACACAAAAGAATAAGTATGCATCATGGAGTCTCTATCTCAAATGTATACGAAAAAATAAACTACTAATCTAAGTAGTTAGCCAAAAGTCAGAATAATAATCCCCGGTGAGGAGTCAAGCAGAAGCACCCGTAACATCTCGGTCTGACCCGAGTATTATTTAATAAGAAAATAATAAACGGATCAGTCTAGCTATAGATATCAGATGAAATGATATAGAATAAGAGATATGGTACAAACGTATAATAACCATAATGTCATATTGTGATAAGTATGTAAATGAAAATTAGCAAGAGATTAATCAATATCACAAGAATCTTCTCAAAGATCAAAAGGAATGCCATACCCTATATTTTTATTCACAAAAAGTTAATAACACACAAATTCACCAATGCACAAAAGTTGATAAAACTTATCAATGAAAATCACGAAAATTGGTGAAACACAAATTCTAGAAATCATCACAAGAAATCCAGAAATCACAAAAAGGTGGAGGACTATCACAAAACGGGAGTATGAAAACTCACCAACACGTGTATCACAAAACGGAACGCTATTCCATGGTAGCTAACCATTAATTTTGAGCCGAGGCTCCACAAGAACGGCCCGAAGACCATGGGTCGCTAACCCACAAATGTGAGTCGAAACTACACAAAAACGGGGTCTAGTCTCCCTCGTAGACAAAGAGACATCGCACATTGCTAGTCTAAATCACAGAAATGATCGTCATTGATCATCAAGAAGTGTCAATTACACTAAGCTAGTAAATATATGAGTTTAGCTTCATGTCCCATAACCACTAGCTTAACTTAAATATTTACGAACAAATTATAAGTTTCCACTAGAAAATTGTCACAAGAGATTCAATCGAACAAGTCCAAAAATTAACCGACGAAGCAAACGCAAGCGTTTCATACCACTTGTTCTACTAAGCCGTTTAATTAGATTTCTCATATGAGTGAGGTAAAGGTTTGTATATACTAATAGATTGGAAAACGGTTTAAGAAACGAGCTTTGTAATAAAATAGTGTTGAAATCGTTTTGATGAAAGAGTTTTGATATTTACTACTAGTATTGAAACCTTTATATTTTTAAAGTGACAAATCACAAAAATGATTTTAGAACAATCAATCACGAAAATTCATATTCAAAGACGTGAATAAAATCTAAAGAAATCGATACCGAATCCATCAAAATGGATATTCCCAAAAATCTCAAAGAAAATGTCATCAAAGACGATAATAAATGATTGCAACAAATCGTAATCAACACGAATCGATTAAAGTTGGAAATTCAAGCTAAATAAGCAAATAGGCAAAAGACTGTAGATTCAGACGTCTAAAGAAGTGATTCAGACGTCTGAATCTGGAAAACTAAAAGTTTTCCAGAGCATATTTCAGACTTATGAACACTATATTTCAGACGTCTGAAATAGGCAATTTTTAGCCTATTTCCTTTCTGGTCCAAAACAAACCAATTCAGACGTCTGAAATATAGATTCAGACGTCTGAATCTGGGAATAAAAGTCTTCCCAATATAATATTCAGACGTCTGAATCTAATGTTTCAGACGTCTGAAACTAGGGTTCAGGGCATTCCCTGAACCTAGGGCAAAATGGCCGAATTAAATATCGAAAGCGATCGGACGAGCAATGACGACTAAGGATTTACGCCAAGCGACAACCCAGCCTTAAAGGCTCTTCGATACGCCTCAAATATCAATGTACAAATATCCATAATAGGATTTTCATAGATTTTGATTTCAAAACACCAAAAATTGGAATATACACCAAATCAATCCAAACCAAAATCAATTGCACAAGAATAAGTGTTATGAATTCATACCTAACAATCGAAGATAATTATAGACTAAGATGTGAGATAATAATCTCACCTTTGAACCCAAAACAAATGAAGAAGAAGCTATAGAGCAAAGGCAAGGACAAACACTCTTCAATTCCAACCCAACAGGCTTGAATCTATGCTAAAAAGAGAAACATTTCCTAAGTTAGGTATAGGAATTTCTGAAATTGACAAGAGAATGAGTTGGAGAAGAAGAAGAAGAGGAGGCTTACAAAAGCTTCTTCTATTGATTTGGAGCTAGAACTTGATTTGTAATTGGAAACTAGGGCTTGGAGTTTTAATTCTTTTTCTTTTCCCCCATTATTCTCTTTAGAACTGAAAAGATAAGGAAAAGGGAATGAATGAAGAGAAGTGGTTCAGTTTGGGGTATTAAGTTGGCTAGTGGGCTGAACCCAAACCCAAAGTGGAAAAGGTCAAATTTTTAGCTAGCTCCAAACATATCAATGTTTATACTCAAAAAGGTTGCAAACGACATTTTGAACTCAATAGAAGGGGTCTCGAGTCCCAATTCGACTGTTTGCAAAAGTAGGTTTTCGGACTATAATCCGACTAACGATGAAATATTTAAATAAAATATTTAAATATTCAATCGTAAAATATGCGGGTTGTTACAACCCAGCAAGCTCTCTTTTTATAAAATAAAAATAAAGCATATAGTTGTTGCCAAACCTTGCATCCCTTCATTCAACTGAGACTCTTCTTCCTGACTTGTGCCTCTAGCCGTTCCCTCCTCCTCGACAGCCTATGCCACACCTACCGCAACCCTCCACCACCTATGCTGCTTAGCCAACCCGAGCCCATCTTCGTCCGCTCCTCCAGCCGAGCATCATTAACCCACTCATCAACTTTGCTTTGCTCGACCTCTGCCGCTTGAAGATGCAGTGTAGCCGAGCACTCATCCGCTGACTGTCTCACGACCAAACCAGTCGCCTTCCATCACTCCTTCTATAAATATTCATCATGCTCATATATAGATATGCATGTGATCTGTTTGTATGCATGTATATTTTGTGAAGCCTGTGCTTATCCTCCATGCTAAAAACGACCTTCCTCTTCGTAATAGAAGAAAAAAAAAGAGAAAAGGATATATATATATATATATATCTGTGTGTGTGTGTTTGTGTGTATTTGTTTTTCATCGAGTTCTAGATCGTGCGAGACTTGCTTTGCTTTGGAAATTTTCGTTTGGATTGATCGAGTTCATAATTCAAATCGTAGCTTGTTGTGTTGTCTATTTTCTCTAGCCTTGAAACCTGAGCTATCAGTCACGATTAATAATCTTATATTTCGTAAATTTAATTCACATGAGTTTATGATTGAAATATGTTGTTAACATTTGAATTGGTTAGAAATTTAATTGTTAAAAGTATGACATGTTATTATCTGCAATTATTTACCTATATTGATTGACATATGGCACCATAACCTGTTGTATATATTTTATTTAAATTGTTAATTAGGATATATGCTTGTAACTGATATGTTATGCTATTTTATGTTTTTATTGTTCTCACAATGCAAGTTCCCTGTAGGTAGGAAAATCCCTATGGGTTGAATCGATACATACCCGAACGATCTTATAGATTAGGGAAAATCATTATCGATTGATATGATAAACCCAAGCAATTTTATTGATTTTAAAATTTGAGATTACGGGTTGAAATGATATATACCCATAAATTTAAATTATTGCGGATTGAAATGATAAATATCCGCATCACTTGATCATAGGATAGAAAATTATACACGGACACCATTGCTCTTTTTTAAAAAAACGATTTCCAAAGTTTTGAAAAGAAATATATGGGTTTTAATAAAAATTGATTATTTAAATATAATATAAAGATTTTATTTTAATATGTGTAAAAATTTAGATGTTTAAATTGTATATTTTGGAAATTTTAAATTTATAAGTCTAAAATATAAATTACAAATTTTTTTCTTATAACTTTATTATTTTGAAAATATATACAATAAGATTTAAAATAGATTTAATAATAATAAGATTTAAAATAGATTTAATAATAATAAGATTTAATTTAATAATAATTAATATGATAAATTTAATAAGAATTTAATTTAGCTAATATATATATATAATGTTTTAAATATTTATTTACAACTTATATTAATATTTTTAAAATAGATTTTGTAATAACTTATATATATATGTGTGTGTGTGTGTGTGTGTGTGTGTGTGTGTGTGTGTTTAAGTATTTATTGGAATTTATGATATTATTTTTAAAATAGATTTTTGTAATAACATTAATAAATAGTGGTTGGAAAGACAAATTGAAGTTGACTTGAAATTTAAATTAGTTGATAATTGAATTTAAATAAAGATTGATTTGGAACTTACTGATTTCGAGATTTTGAAAGGTATGATTTTATAACTTGATTTAATTGAAGGTGATTAAATGAATATTTTCAAATTTAAATAAAACTGAATATCTTATTTCGATTTAAAATTTTAATTTGAGATTTTAATCAAATGCTTATAAAATGTGATTAGGTGAATATTTTAGAATTAAATATAATTGAAGTTAGATATTTAATTATTGATTTGATTTAAATTTGTAATTTGAGATTTTATTTAAATGCTATAAAAAATGATTAAGTAAATATTTCGGAATTAAGTAAAATTAAAGTTGTATTTTGAAGTATGAATGAAATTTATCAAATCGAGTTATTATAAATTGTTTGGATATTTAAAACTTTGAAACCCATTGAACTGGAAGTGAATTAAATTTGTAGTCAAACCCGGATTTGAAATCGGTATAAATTAATATTGTTTTAAATGAGAAATTTAAACTTTAATCTTTTAAATTGAATTGTTGAACTAAGACTGATTTAAATTGAATTTTGGGACTAAAGTTGATTTAAATTGATTTGTGAAATTGGAAGAAACAATTCTAATTTGAAACTATATTCGATATAAACTATTTTTAATATGTAAACTACTTTAATCTATAACCTATTTTTAAGTATGAAGTATTATTATTATATAATTATTCTAATATATAAACCACTTCCAATATTCAAACTTTTAGGTTGGAACAGTTATGATTTAGATTTAATGGATTTAAATGCGAATACTTTGATATTGCGGTCTAACCTATTTTGTGGTTACGACTTTGGAAGTAAATTATAATTTAAAGTGAATTATAAATTAAAGTGAGTTTGATTTCGAAAGTGATATGATTTCGAAGGTGTATATGATTTCGAAAGTGATGTGATTTTGAAATGAATATGATATTTTGATATGAAGTATGAATTGTTTGAATGAAAATGACCATGGTGAAATAAACATTTGGTTGTTAAAGAGACCGGGATTGGATATTGTCATACTCTCTGCCAATACCGAAAACCACTTTAATAACTATGTACGCGGTGGAGAATCCAAAACGAATTAGGATGGTTTGGAGACGTCTATATGAGGTATGAACGCAGCCCTGACTCTCGTGAGTCAGCTTGATGTGATTAAAAAAGGAGCCAAGTCGGGCCAAGTGAGGTCGCACCTTTGATCGAGCATGGTTCTTCGATACCATTCTATTACTTTGTAATTTGATTGGATGCACCTTTGATTTTGGGAGTGCAACTTGAGGTGGGCGGTAGTAGCTGCTATGCGTTACCACTAGTCCGGATCCACAAAACGGTAGTATCCTACCTTAGGCATTGCCTCACTTGCCTTGTTACATGCCTTATCACGCCCACTACGACTTTGGTTTGTACCGTAACTATGGAGTGCTCCCTGTGTAAACCACCAGTTTAGTGGATGTTACAGTATATGTATAGACTATGAGAGTATATAAAAATATATTAATGGGGATATGGGTAATGACTTAACGCTATTTTAGTATTTTGCTTTACTGTAGACATTATATATGTAGCGTATTGTACTATGTATGTAGACAGTTTAATAGATCCTTAAAGGATGGGAATCTCAAACATCCTTTAAGTTATGTTGCATTTCACCTAGACTTTTCACTTGAGTTGATTTACTTGTATAAGAATGTTAATCCTGACTCGAGTGTTTTGTGTTTTGCTTTATGCTCGGGTCAGATTGAGTGTCATAGCATTTGAGACTCACCTTTGGAGCTTGGAGCTTTGCTTGGAGATCCATCTCTATCTATTCTGCCTTCGGTTATTTCCAGTTGTTTATGTTTAGACTTGTCAGTTGCTTTTGTATTAGTGACTTCCATGTACTTGGGATTTTCTGCTGTATTTATTTCAAACTCTGATGTTCTGTAGTAGCTTCATGAACTACTATTTATCTATTCCACTGCTTATTGTTGTATTACTCCTTGTCTGTGATTCTATGATTGATTTACTTACTGTATATGTTAAGTTTTGCCAAATATAAATTAACAATATGTGGTTTTGAGCAATTCAAGTCTGACATGCGAGGGAATGAACCAGAAGAAAGAACAACATGTGGAGGATTAAAGAATAATTATTAATTACAACAGTTACAATTTGTGAAATAACCTACTTTTAATAAGAGACAGGTGTCATGATATTAATGTTTTGGTTTCTCATTTTTAATTCAAATAATAAATGGATAGAGTCCATGTTTCAACTATGGAAATTTTCCCATGTTTGCAGTAAAAACCCTATGGAAAAGGACATGATTATCTTAGTATTCAGTAACTAAATACTGAAAGAAACATGAATAGAGCAAGTTTTCAAACTCCTTCAATGATTGTTAATGATATTATACTTGGAAGTAAAATAGATTGTGAAACATGCATGCATATGTTTACTATTCTGTGGTAAGCTCGTTTACATGTTTATTATCTTATGGGTGTTGAAGTAGATTAGGTTTGACAGCGATCAAATTAAGATACTACTTCCATTGTCTAGCATTTTACTTTTATTTTATAATAACCTACTATTTATGATACCATGTCATAACCATATTTGGAGAAAGACCATGCAATTATATTTCCATAAACTTTTTCCAAAAAAATATATATCAAACATATACAATATATATTCAAATAGCCTAATCTTTGTTCACAGTAATTGAGAAGGTTGAAATAAAAATTTAGTCATCTTTGGGGGAGAATATTCTTATAAACAGACTTATATTGCATTGATATAGTTAAGGAAAATAAAAAATTATTGTTCTTATGATCCGTAGTCTGTTCAACTTCCCAATTTTTAGCTATTTATTTATATGAATCAAACTTAATTGAAAGAGAATTATTACATTCGTTTTCGTAATGATGTGTCAGATTCTAACACAAGACCGCTCAAATCAAAACCCCAATGCACAGCGGAAAAACGAGATCGTGGTAAGAAGTGTAAAACCAACCAATCCAAATTCGATCACAATACCTAAACAAGCAACATAGAAACCAAAGCAATAACAAAAAATAAATCACACATCGATTTATAGTGCTAACGTTGTGTTAGTGTACATCTACTTTAAGAGAGAGCTTTTATTAATATCGATAAGAAGAGTATAAAAGATTGATTACAATGATCAAAATTCTTTTAGAAATTGATTTGTGGGGAAGAGAATTGAAGAAAATTACGATTTGATAAACCCTAATTAGTGGAGGCTAAAACCCTTGCAGTCGCTTTCTGTTGCATAGAAATCTGGATCCAGAAAATAGCTTATATAGAAGAATTGAAAACCTAGAAAAAGTTCCAAATTTCACCTTCTAATATCACAAATCTCCATGTCAAGCCCATGCCAAAAATGTAGTATAAGTTTGTGACAGACGTCTGTTCAAAGTCTTAGGAAATTTTTTTTGGACACATTAGACGTCTGTCCAAAGTGAGAGACGTTTGTCCTAGCTCTCTGGAAAAATCTGCTGTAGGCTCAGATGTCTGATCATATCCTCAGACGTCTATCCTAAGTCTATGGAATAGATTTGCAGAAGCCTTAGACTTATATCTACAATGACAAACGTCTATCGTTGTTGCTTTAGCACCACTCCACCTTATTCGCCATAACTTCCTCCTCCGAGCTCCGATTTGCGAAACGTTTTCTTCTTACCAAGCTACTTCCAAACCCTTCAATTCTCTTCATATAGTGTCGCCAAAATTCAACACTCCACCTCGACACACTATCCATCTCCAACTTTAATGGCACCATACCATCAACAACAACCGATAACACCAACTATCACCACTTCTACCTTCAATCAAAATGAATGCTTTCCCAATGAGCTCTAGCAAAGCCACTGCCCATTGCACTCCATTACTGAGCTCAGGGAAAGCCCCCGCCCACTAATGAAGTGCTGAAAATATCCAAATCATAAACCGTCTCACCAAAGACAAAAGTGTGGAGAAGTGTAAACTAGCACTTACCAAGAAGACAGAACCCCATTCTCTCACCGATACTCTTCTTCATCCATAACTAAGCTCCTCCCTCAATCGTGCCACCCCGTGGCACCTAGCACTTCTCCAAGCGAATTAAGTTCGACCAATGCTCGAACTTTCTAACTTGCAATGCCTTAGTGAACAAATCCACCACATAATCCTTTGTGTACATCTGACTTATCTTCATCCATAGCTAATAAAAATGATTCTCTCATTTCAATATTCTTATTCCTTGAGTTAAACGCCCAATTCTCTGCCAAGTGAATAGCACTCTAACTATCACATCGATCATCGATGCTATCATGCTCGAATCCCAAGTCATACAATAATCGCTTCAAATAAAGTGCCTCCTTTGCCGCCTCCACCACGGCTGTCAACTCCGCCTCTGTAGTTGATAAGGCAACTACGGTCTGCAATCTCATTCTCCAACTTATGGTTGTACCACCAAGTGTGAAAACATACCCGGAAGTTGATTTTCTTCGATGCCTATCACCGGCGTAGTCCGAATCAACCAACCAACATGCTATTCTTCCCGTCACTACCGCTGAAAACAAGAACACGAGATGATGTTACTCTAAGGTATCTCAATATAAGCTTCACAAATTCCCAATGCGATTTCCCCGTATTAGCCATATATCGACTAACCATCCCAATGGAATTTGCAATATCGGGCCTTGTACACACCATAGCATACGTTGAACTTCCAACTGCACTAGCATATGGCATCTTTCGAATATAAGCCTCGTCTTTCTCCAAGATAGGTGATCGCTTACCCGAAAGCTTCATATGCGAAGGTAAGGTGTATTTGACGTCTTTGCAGTCTCCATGCTAAACCGACAAAGCACTTTCTCAATGTACTCTTTTGAGTTTATTTCAACTCAAAACGCTCTCGTTTCCTTTCAATTTCATGCCCAATATCCTCTTGCTTCTCCAAGATCCTTCATTTCGAACTCCAATTTCAAACTCCGAGTTCATTCTATCCTTTAAAGCAATGAACATGTCGTCCACATACAAGAGTAAGTACACCTACAATCATATTTCAACTTCTTGAAATAAACACAAGCATCCTTGATGCTTCTATCAAAAATATTTTTAGGCATAAAATGATCAAATCTCTATACCATTGTCTACGTGATTACTTTAAACATATAGTGATTTCTTTAACTTACAAACCAAATTTGACTTACCATCTACTACAAAACCTTTTGGTTGTTCCATGTAGATGTCTTCATCGAAATCACCATGCAAGAAGGTAGTTTTCACATCAAGTTGCTCCAACTCCAAGCCGTGAATAGCAACTATGGCAAGTAATATCCGGATTGAATATAGGTGTAAATATCTCATCATGCTCCTTCCTTTTCCTTTGTGCAAACCCCTTAGCCACTAGCCTAGCTTTGTGTCTCCCATCATCCTTCACCTTGTATATCCATTTGCACCCAATTGCACAGTTTCCTTTAGGAAGTGGATCCAAATTTCAAGTTTGTTTCTTCAACAATGATTGCATTTCTTCAACAATGATTGCATCTTTTCCCCCATGGCACAAATCCACTTCGAGCTAATGCTCGACTCCATGACGTCATCAAGGTCCATTGGCTCATTGGACTACATGAAAAGCATAGTTCAAATTATCAATAAAGCTAAGATAGTTCCAATCACCATATCTATCGAGTGACCTTATTGCACAATGACCAACCCGAGTAGCAATACCATCACCCAAACCTTCTTCGGCACCACCTTAAACCTAATCTTCTCTAGAATCATGCACATTACCAACCCTACTGGAGGAATCATGTGGACTATGTGATGTTAAATCAACTACTACCTACTTGCAAGCATCTCCAACTACTCTACTCTCTCTACTCCTTGAACAAAACATGGGAATAACTTCCTTCTTCTTTGATTCACCATGAACCAAATCCGAAACATTCAATGAACTCTTGTTCTCCTTGAACATCCCCGACCCATCAAAAGTAACATGATGAGAATTCATAACCTTCTTTCTTTTTCTGATTCCAAATCTGGTAACCTTTTACTCAATCCATATAACCAAGCAAAATCACCTTGAAAGCTCTAGCTTCGAGCTTATCATTTCCTAGATCATGCACAGAAACCGAACTACCAAACACATGAAGGTAACTCAAGTCGTTGCTCTTTCCCTTCCGTACTTCCTTCGGAATTTTGTTACCAATAGATGAGCATGGAATTCGATTAGTAATATGCATTGCGGTTGACAAAGCTTCAGCCCAAAATCCCTTAGCCAAACCCAATGTCAATCTCAAGGCACCGAGCTTTAGAGTACGGTTCATCCTCTTTACAACACCATTCGACTGCGGATCTCTTGGTGTAGTAAAATACCTTTGAATACCATGATGCTTGCAGAACTCCAAGAATTCTCTGGAAACATACTCTCCGCCATTGTCAGACCTTAAGATCTTCAAAGACTTTCCACTCTCATTCTCAACAAGAGCTTTTCATGCTTTGAACATTGCAACTGCCTTAGACTTAGCCTTCATTACATACATCATACCTTCCGAGAAAAGTAATCAATAAAAGAAATATAATAGTTAGCTCCACCCAAAGAAGCTACTGGTGCCAGTCCCCAAACACCCATGTTAACATACAAGAGAACCCTTCTCGAATCATGTTTCCCCTCACCGAACGAAACTTTAGTTTTCTTTCCCATTACGTGTTCCTCGCAAAACTCTAGTTTGTTGAAACTCTCTCCATCGATCATCTCCCTCTTCCGAAGAATATCCAAACTCCTCTCCGAGACATAACCTAACCTTAAATGCCACACCCAGTTGCATCTAAGCCACAAGAACAATCAACTCCTACACAAGTTTCCCCTTCTATGGTCACTCCTTGAAGCAAATAAATACCGTGAGTTTAGCACCCTTCATCACCACAAGTGCATCCTTCGAAACCTGCAAGTTATCACTTTGAGTAGTGATCTTACAACCTAAAGAATCAAGCTGCCCCAAAGAGATAAGAGACTTCCGAAATCTCGGAACATAGCGTACATTAGTGAGAGTATGAACCACTCCGTCAAACATACGAATTTTCATGGAATCGATACCTTTCGACTTACAAATAGCATCATTTCCCATAACAATTGAATTTCCTTCTCTGTTAACATAAGATGAAAAACAATTCCAATTTGGCATTATATGATAAGACGCTCCTAAACTGAGCAACCATTCGCTACCCGATACATCCAATGCTACCGCCGACAACAAATCTACGTCACCCTCA
Source organism: Allium cepa (assembly GCA_030765085.1). Lineage (NCBI taxonomy): Eukaryota > Viridiplantae > Streptophyta > Magnoliopsida > Asparagales > Amaryllidaceae > Allium > Allium cepa. The sequence goes on from CM060941.1 coordinate 11,721,343, forward strand.
CCAACTCCACTCTCCACCGCTACTAATGAAGATGCAACTTCCTTCTTTGTCTTCTCTTTGTCTGGACACTCATTTTTCCAATGACCGGGCTTCGTACAATTATAGAACTTGCCTTTTCTTTCCTTCGACTTTCCTCTCCAATAGGAATTCCTTGATTTAGAACACCCCCAGTTCTCCTTCTTCATATACCTCTCCTTCTCCATAAATAAACCATGACCGTTACTAGCAGACTACTTCCATTACCTAACTCCTTCATTTAATCCTGCAACTTCTCGCTAAGAGGACCTGTTTTGATATCATCAAGAGTCAATGTATCCCGACTATAGATCAGACTATTTGAGAAACCTGTATAGAGATCCAACAACGAACACAATAATATAATCACCTTTTGCTCTTCCTCAATTTTCAAATCTATCGCCTTCATCTTCATTAGCAAACCATCAAAACTATTCAAGTGCACATTTAGCGAAATATCTTCCTTCATCTTATAGGTGAAGAACGTTCACAGCAAGATCAGACAGTTAGTCAGTGACTTCTTCTTATACAACTCCTCCAATTTGTCCTAAATACCTTTAGCGATAGTCTCACCACTAATTTCGGAGATATCATTCTCCCCCATAGCAAGTTGAAATGTAGTTAATGCCCACTCTTTCATTTCCTCTCTCTCAACATCTAAGATGTCCACTAGCAACAAAAGTGTGTCAAATATATACTATCCGATGCACCCGATTCCTCCTTAGAACCTCTTTCATCTTCCATTGTCATTTTTCAAAATCATTATCGCTATGCCACTTGTATATTACCAGTTGTGATTCTAAAGCCGCATACGAACTACGTACGTAAGGCGCTACACCACTTGAATTACCTATTAAGAAACCACTTGAGGTATTATCTGATTTCGGCATTTCTATACAACCACCTATCAACATCAAAGTTCTGATACCGAATGTTGTTTAGGATTCTAACTCGAGGCCACTCAAATCAAAATCTCAATGCACAACGGAAAAACGAGATCGTGGTAAGAAGTGTAAAACCAACCAATCCAAATCCGATCACAATACCTAAAAAAGCAACATAGAAATCAAAGCAATAATGAAAGATAAATCACACGGCGATTTATAGTGGTTCCACTAGCTTTGTATTAGTGTACATCCACTTTAAGAGAGCTTTTATTAATATCGATAAGAAGAGTACAAGAAATTGATTACAATGATCAAAAATTCTGTTAGAAATTGATTTGTGGAGAAAAAAATTGAAGAAAATTAGGTTTTGATAAACCATAATTAGTGGAAGCTAAAACCCTTGTAGTCTCGCTTTCTGTTGCATAGAAATCTAGATCCAGAATATAGCTTATATAGGAGAATAGAAAATCTAGGCAAAGTTCCAAAATTTCCCCTTCAAATATCAAAAATCTTAATGTCAAGCTCAGCTAAAAAACTGGCAAAAGTTGTCACAGACGTCTGTCACAATATGATAGACGTCTGTTCAAAATCTAGGAAAATATTTCTTGAGACATCTATAGCTCTCTGGAAAAATCTGGTGCAGATTCAGACGTCTGTGCATAATGAAAGACGTTTGTCACTGTTGCTCCAGCACCACTCCACCTTATTCGCCATAACTTCCTCCTCCGAGCTTCATTTGCAAACCGTTTTCTCCATTACGAAGCTACTTCCAATCCCTTACATTCTCTCCATGGGTGTCGCCAAAATTCAACATGTATGACATAAACTTATGTATCAATATTATACAATTATCCGAGTGACAAAGCTATACTATTTATATAATTTTGAAAAAAAAATACAGTTTAGAATGAGCCGAAAGTAGGAAAAGGACTTTGCTAAGCCAATGACAGGCCACGTTCAGTTATTTTAACATGTGATTTATTTGGATATGGATAAAAATAATGAAAGTGGGTATTTATCCAAAAAATATCGAAAATGTGTCTTTTCTACTCATTGATCATCCTAACTATAATGTCAAATAGGCCACTCAGATCACTTTCATACCAATTACTTGTAACCGTTGCATGGATTTTGTAATGGTCACTCAACATGCAACTCCTTGTGGTCCGCAAACAACAAAATAAAAACTATATCAATTGATGAGATGAAAAAAGTACAAAATGCAAAATTATGCAACCAACAAAATAAAACTATATCAAACATGTTTTGCATATTGAAGAAGCCTATTGAGGAGATCAGTGCCCGAGGCTATAAATGCAATTAATAATGCCAAGTTCACGTAGATACCAATTCTAAAAAAAATCTAAAGTAAAATATTGGATTATAAAGTAAGAACTGGCAAAAACGTACCTAAAATTGTACACGCTAATGACCTGCAATACCAAAAGTCTAAGCATATGTATCGATCATAGACAAATTTCATATGCATATGATCTGGGTTGTCTAATGATTAAAAGTTCTTTTTAATTGTACAACCTTAACCCACTATGAAATTAAACTTCTGATCTAGTTAAAAGAAATTGGAAAAAATTACTCATTCACTGTGATGATTGAAAATGGTGCATAACAAAAAATAATAATGTTGTATATAAAAGCCAAAAATGTTTATTTATTCAACCTTGATGTTATCATAGTAAACAAAATATAATTTTGATTACCCCATACGTTGTAAAAATAAAACATGTGTTTCTTATTGCAGTATTAAATGTTTTGCTAAGGCATTGGTTTAGTTGTGAAATGTGGATGAAAGTGGAGGAAAAAAAATGCAATGACATATACTAACAGACTAAATACGATAATAAAAAATAGTTAATTGGTCTTCTTTTACTTCATCAAACCGGTTATTATATTTCAGCAAAAAAACCTGTAACAACCCGCATATTTATCGATTTTATATTTAAATATTTTATCGCTCGTCGGATTTTGGTCTGAAAAGCTACTTTTTGCAAACGGTCGAATTAGGACTCGGGACCCCTCCCATTGAGTTTAAAATACTGTTTGTGACCTTTCTGAGTATAAGCTTCGATATGTTTGGAGAAAGTTGATTTTTGCTACTTTTTCCCGCTTATGACTTTGATTTGGACTGCACCCTTATTAGCTCAGCCCAACCCCTTCTCTTCATAACTTCTCCTCTTTAATTAAAACACTTCAAGATAAAGTAAAAATGGTGGAAGAGATGGGAAAATGGAATTCCTAAGCCCTAGTTTTCTTTGCAAATCCAACTTCTAGCTCCAAACTCAAGTGAACCCATTGGTAAGCACCTCCTTCATCTTCTCCAACTCTTTCTCCATTCAATTTCAGAAATTTCCTAAACCTAATTTAGGAAATGTTTCTCTTTTAAGCTTAGATTGAAGCTTCTTGAGTTGTTATTGAAGAGGAATTGATCTTAGCTTGTTTTAAAAGCTTCTCCTTCATTAATTTGGGTTCAAAGGTGAGATTTTTAATCTCACATCTAAGTCTATGAATTACCTTCGATTGTTAGGTATGAATTTCTAACACTTATTCATGTGCATTTGATTTTGATTTGGATTGCTTTTGTGAATATTCCAATTTTTAGTGTTTTGAGTTCAACTCGTTAAAAATCCTAACTTTGATGTTTGAACATGTTTTTGGTGATGCATCGAGGAGCATATAGGGCCGCGTAGTCGATTGGCATAAACCCTTTGCGCCGTTGCTTGTGCGATTGCAATTTGATCGAGAGTTGCACCTCTTTTGAAATAGGGTAGGAAGTGCAAGCATACAGGTTCGGCCGACCGAGCCCCCTGGGCCGGTCGACCGACCTGTAGTCCAGGCACTTCCTACCTCTGTTTGGAAGTGCTACTTACAGGCTTCGGCCGACCGAGCCCCCTGGGCCGGTCGACCGACCTGGTGCCCCGAGCACTTCCAACCTCTGGTTCGGTCGACCGACTCAGGGAGTCCGGTCGACCGACCTGCTACTATTTGCCAGATTAGCCTATATTGCTAATTCGTTTGAATATCCAACTTTAATCGATTCGTGTTGTCTCCCTTTTGTTGTTGTCATTTATTATCGGCTTTGATGACCTTTTCTTTGGGAATTTTAGATATATCCACTTTGATGGATTTTATATCGATTTCTTTGGATTTTATTCACGTCTTTGAATGTGAATTTTTATGCCCGATTGTTTCTACAATCACTTCTATGATTTGTCACTTTAAAATATAAAGGTTTTCTATACTAGTAGTAAATATCAAAACTCTTTCTTCAAATGATTTCAACACTATTTTATTACAAAGCTCGTTTTCTCAAACCGATTTCCAATCTATTAGTATATACAAACCTTTACCTCACTCGTATGAGAAATCTAATTAAACGACTTAGTAAAACAAGTGGTATGAAACGCTTACGTTTACTTCGTTGGTTAATTTTTGGACTTGTTCGATTGAACCACTTGTGACATTTTTCTAGTGGAGATTTACCGTTTGTTCGTAAATGTTTAAGTTAAGCAAGTGGTTATGGGACATGAAGCTAAACTTTTATATTTACTAGCTTAGTGTAATTGACACTTCTCGTTGATCATGACGATCATCTTTGTGGTTTAGACTAGCAATGTGCGATGTCTCTTTGTTTGCGAGGTTAGGCTAACCACCACTTGCGCGATTCCATTCGCACATACCTTTTCGGTTAGCCTAGACACCATTTGTGTGATTTCGACTCACACATATCTTTTTGTTTGCAAGGTTAGGCTAGACACCATTTGTGTGATTTCGACTCACACATACCTTTTTGCTTTTTGGTTAGCCTAGACACCATTTGTGTGATTTCGACTCACACATACCTTTTTGTTTACAAGGTTAGGCTAGACACCATTTGCTTTTTGGTTAGCCTAGACACCATTTGTGTGATTTCGACTCACACATATCTCTTTGTTTGCAAGGTTAGGCTAGACACCATTTGTGTGATTTCGACTCACACATACCTTTTTGCTTTTTGGTTAGCCTAGACACCATTTGTGTGATTTCGACTCACGCATATCTTTTCTGTCTACGAGGTTAGACTAGACACCATTTGTGTGATTTTGACTCACATATACCTTTTTGCTTTTTGGTTAGTCTAGACCTCATCTGTGTGATTTCGACTCACACATATGGGGTAGCTCCCCATGGTCTCCGGACCGTCATGTGATAGGCCTCTTTCCCTTTTTATTACTTCCGGATTTCGTGTGCTGATTTCTGGAAATTTTATCCTTCACCTATTCTTGTGATTTCTGGATTTCGTGTGTTGAATTCTGGAATTTATGCTTCACCTATTTTCGTGATTTTTATTGATTTGATTTATCAATTATTGTGGCTTGGTGAATGAAATTAGGAGTATGACATTCCTTTTTATCTTGAGTAGATCTTTGCGATATTGATTAATCTCTTATTGATTTTTCAATTACTTATATATCACAGCTTGGCATTGTGATTATTATACGTTTAGTCATATTTCTTATTCTATATCATTTCATCTGATATTTATAGCTAGACTGATCCGTTTATTATTTTCTTATTAAATAATACTCGGGTCAGACCGAGATGTTACAGGTGCTTCCACTTGACTTCCTTCCGGGATTTGCTTCTCTGACTTTTGGTTAACTACTTTAGTTTAGTAGTTTTTGTTGTATACATTTGAGATACAGACCCTATGATGTATATTTACTCTTTTGTATAGCACGTGTTGCTATTCTTTTGTATTATCGTGGATCTTTTTGACCACTACTCTGATATACACTTTCATGTGTTAGTGTTATATTCATATCTATTTCCGCCTTTGTGATATGAATTGTCTATGACTGATTTGTGTTATGTTTATTTCTATATTTTTTCCGAAGACCTTTATAGCCACTGTGTAGTAGCTTTGAGTTTGTGTCGGTATGTCGGATTTCCTCTTGAGATGAAAAGTTATATTTTTATCTGGCATATCGGTACTCGCACAAAGCAATTATACAGATGGTCGCTCCTTAACAGCCTTATCCTCCGTGCTAGTTGATAGCATTACACCGTAGTGTTCTTGGCTAGCGTGGGTATAGAGGTGGGGCGTCACAAAACCTGTTATTATTTACGATACATATAATAATCCTTTTCTATTATATTTATTTGACATAAAATTCAATAAAATTTAACTATTGTGTCATTAGTGAGTGGTTGTAGGTTTGTAGTTGCTTTATCGCTTGTGTTACCACCTTCTTATATGCCCTATCATATTTAAGTCCACAAATTTATACGTACTCTAACTTCTGGATCAAAAGAAATGTCCATTATTCCTATATCCCACATCTAATTCTTACAGTAATTTGTACGAAGTTACTGGTGGATTCAAAAACATTATGAGTGCTCATCAGCAATAACGACAACGATTTCAATGAGGACATCAAAACAAATATTTAGCCATAATAACTGAAATCCAAACATAAATATAGTACCAAAGTTACTGACATGTTATTTACTGCATAGTAAACAAAATTGCAAAAAAGATTAGGGCTTGAGAAAATGAACTAGCTTTGAAAATCGATCTCTCTTTGCTTGAATTCTCTATTACATAGGTAGTCTTTTTCTGAGTGTTGGATCTTGTAACAATCAATTTTAATTGCCAGAGTTTTATTAGAAAATGGCTGTTGTACAATGCCTAGGAAGAAAGAAGAGCCTAATGTATGTCTTCAGGAAGGGATGCAAGTAGGGTTTTCCGTCGGAATTCACCAGAATTCACTGTGGATTCGTCGAAGATGCTGTCTGGAAGTGGTAGGGAGGTGTCAGATGCTCCAACAATGAAAGATATGGCGATAGGATGGAGTTATTGAGGTGTATCAATATGCGCATGTGTCTGTATGCTATTTACATGCACAACCAATACATCTCATTTCCATGGTTGTTAATGTTGAAGTTATGTGATTCAAATATTTTCCAAAGAAGACAAGAAAATAATTAACTGATTCAGTCAACCAATTAATTAGGCTATATATGGAAAGATAAAGAGGAAGGATATATGTGATATCTTGTACAGAAGGGAAACTAATTAATTGCTAACCAATTAATTAGTTAAAGAATTTGTTATATGAAGAAAAAAAAGATTGTTGATGGAGATTGATTCAAGCAAGGAAAATTATGGAACCCAAGTTCACCATTATCCATTTACATAGAAATCAAATCATGGATATTCAGAAAAGTTTCAAATATAATATGAAAATTTATTTTCTTAATCTCTAAGTAACTCCTTCATTAAGTCTATTTAAATGAAAGAAGCTCATCTTCATATTTGTATGAGCGTGTGAGAGAGCATCCACCATTATCCTCTTCTTCAGTAAACCCTAATTTATGCAGTCAATCAATTAGGGGTTTTGAGTGTAAGCAAGTCTTTGGATAAATTGATTATTCAATTTGTAATTATAGATTAGTCTCTCCACTACTACCTATAATTTTGCAATCTCTCTCTTTTGTACTCTCTTTCTTCAGTGAAATAAAGAATAGTTGTTGGGTCCGTGGACGTAGGCGATCCAGCCGAACCACGTTAAATCTTTGTGTTCTCTGCTCTTCTTTATTTCTTTGTTCGGTGATTATTTTTCATTGAATTTGCGGTTGGTAATTAATCGACAAGCTAGATCCTTCTTTTGATTGTTTCCGCGCATTAGCATTCCGCCGCGTTTTCGGAGTTAGCGCAAATCAATTGAATTTACACATAACAGTTTGGTATCAAAGTTAGCTGTTTTGTTCTATATTAGTTATCAATGGAAAATTCTTTCAGTAGTGGTATGAAAAATTATGCCATTACCAAATTTGTTAGAAAAGGAGTTTTTGGGACATGGAAGGTGAAGACTAATAACGGTGTTCCTCAGCAAGAACTTCATTTATCTAAATGAAGAGACAAAAACCAAAAGCACCTTGGAGGTAGAGATATGATTGGTTCCCACTTCAAGGGTCCTAGAAGGGGTGCTTGCATTATTGTAAGAAGAAGGGACATTTCATACATGATTGTCCAGATCTTAGAAAGAAGAGAGAGAAGAAGGAGAAAGCTTCATTTTTGCCAATAGTTAGATCAGATGTGGATAGAAGTGATAGTAATACATTATTACTTTCAGCCAGTATTTCACCTTTAGAGCATACAAGTTGGGTGATTGATTCTGGAGCCTCTTGTCATATGATGCCAGATAGGAGCTGTTTTGTCAACTACAAGAAAATTGATAGCGGAGCAGTTCATATGAGGAATAATACATCTTGTCATGTTGTGGGTGTTGGAAGTGTAAGGTTTAGGATGCATGATGGTGTTGTTAGGACTGTCACAGATGTTATACATGTTCCGATGCTGCGTGGAAGTTTGTTATCAGTTGGAGCTTTGAATAGACTTGGTATGAGGATAATAATAGATGGAGAAAATTTGAGAGTGGCGAAGGGCACCTTGGTAGTGATGAAAGGGGTGCGAGTTAATGATATTTATGTGCTTAATGGAGAGAGACAGTCTTAGAAGAGTCAGTAGTTTCTACTGATTCTAGTATTTCAGATTTTACTCAGTTACGGCATCTTCGTTTAGGTCATGTTGATGAGGAGAGTCTTGAAGCATTAAAGAAGCGTGGGTTGATTGATGGTGTTTGTCAGTCGAAGCCTAGCCCTTGTGGAGATTGTTCTTTTCGAAAGAAGAAGCATGTCATATTTGATGTTGGAAGACCTAGAGCTACAGAGTTTCTATCGTATGTTTATTCTTATGTGCAGGGACCCATCCCAGTTGCATCTTTTGGTGGAGCCAGTTACTTTGTCTTATTTATGGATTATTTCTCACGTAAAGTCTGGGTCTATTTCTTAAAGGCCAAAGACGAAATATTTGCCCATTTTTGTAAGTGGAAGGCCTCGGTAGAGAAGCAGTCGAGGAATCGTTTGAAGGTTCTCAAAGTTGGAAATAGTAGTGAATTTATGTCACAAGAATTCACTAACTATTGTGCGTCCAAGCATGTAATTAGAGATGTTTCTATTTCTATTGAGTCACATTGTTATGGAGTGGCGGAGAGCATGTGCCGGATATTATGGGAGAGAGTTATAAGCTTGAGAACGACTGTTGGCCTAGAAGAGGGATTTTGGGCAGAAGCGATATCTATGCCAGTATTTCTTATCAACCGCACACCTTCTATTGCGATAGATATGAAGATCGCAGAAGAGATATGGAAAAGAGAGCCTGTTGATTATTCATTGCTTAAAGTGTTTGGTTGTTCAGCTTATTTAGAAGACGAAAGACATGATAAGTTGAAGCCTAGAGAAAGCAAGCACATTTTGTTAGGCTATAGAGAAGGAGTGAAGAGGTATAGGTTATGGTGTAAAACAAGTAGGAGAATTGTGACTAGCAGGCATGCGATATTTGATAAGAGGTCTTTGTTGAAGGGTGGAGCCTCTATCAAGTGATGACATTACGAGGACAGAAAATTGCCAAACACATTTGGAGTCATTAGATTGTTTCCATATTCAGAGAGATATTGGTATTTCCAATGATACCATGATTAATGAGAAGATTACAGAGTTTCAGACTCTAGGTGGAGCTCAATTGTTGAAAAGGCCTTTTGGTTTAGTTGGCCCTATTTGTAAGCATATTTATAGCGATGATTCTTCATCTTATGCTTTCAATGTTTTGGAGCTTGTTGTGAGTCTGCTGATGTTGACTTTGGAAAGTCTAGCAAAATTCTTGTGGAGGAGATTGGAGTAGATAATATTGAGTATGTCCTCACTCAATTTGGAATGGAGAAAGTGAAGCGCACTATTAAATCTCCATTGGTCTCTCGAAGATTAATATCTACATGTTCATCTCCAACATCAGGTTTGCTGAAGAATTTTGGTATTTGTTCGTATGCATTATGTTTGCTGATGTGCATACAATCTTTCTTATGCTTGGGAACGATTTGAAAGCTCTATTTAGGCAATATTGCTCAAAATAGTTCACATTGAGCTTGTTGACGTAGACCCAACAATTTGTCGAGATGTGGTGATGCAGAGAGATTGTTATATTTGAATCAATGTGAAGTGTTGAATTTATGTGATTCGAATATCTTCCAAAGAAGACAAGAAAATAATTAATTGATTCAGTCAATCAATTAATTAGGCTATACATGGAAAGATAAAGAGGAAGGATATATGTGATATCTTGTAGAGAAGAGAAACTAATTAATTGCTAACTAATTAATTAGTCAAAGAATTTGTTAAATGAAGAAAGAAAAGATTGCTGATAGAGATTGATTCAAGCAAGGAAAATTATGGAACCAAGATCACCATTATCCATTTAAATAGAAATCAAATCATGGATATTCGAAAAGGTTTCAAACATAATCTGAAAATTAATTTTCTTAATCTCTAAGTAATTCCTTCATTAAGTCTATTTAAATGAAGGAAATTCATCTTCATATTTGCGTGAGCGTGTGAAAGAGCATCCACCATTATCCTCTTCTTCAGTAAACCCTAATTTATGTAGTCAATCAAATAGGGGTTTTGAGTGCAAGCAAGTCTTTGGATAAATTGATTATTCAATTTATAATTATAGGTTAGTCTCTCCACTACTACCTATAATTTTGCGATCTCTCTCTTTTGTGCACTCTTTCTTCATTGAAATAAAGAATAGTTGTTGGGTCCGTGGATGTAAGCGATCTAGTCGAACCATGTTAAATCTTTGTGTTCTCTACTCTTCTGTATTTCTTTGTTTGGTGATTATTTTTCATTGAATTTGCGGTTGGTAATTAATCGACAAGCTAGATCCTTCTTTTGATTATTTCCGCGCATTAGCATTCCGCTGCAATTTTGGAGTTAGTGGAAATCAGTTGAATTTTCGCACAACAGTTAATGGCTGTGTATTTTATGTAATGTATTATTAAATATTGTGTCCAATTGTAGGGCTTGTAAATGAGTCGAATCTTGTTAGTTGGGTCAGTTTTGAATTGTGTTTGTTGTTGATTGAGCCACTGGAAATTCAGGCTTGTAATTGTGTTGTTGTGGTGATGTATAAATATGAAGGAACATGCATTGTAATGGGATGATGAGAAATGATATCATTTCGTTCTTCATTTTCTAGCTTGTAGTTTCTTCTTTTTCAGTTTTAGATTCAAGTTTAGTTCTTCAATTTCCAGTTTGCAAATCTTAATTCAATTCTTATTAAGTCTTGCGTTTTAAAATTCCTATTCTTCTTTTCTACAACTAATTTCCATTTCATAGTTTGCTCGTTTCTTTTCCAGTTGCAATTTGATAACATTGCATTTTACTTTTTTGTTGATTCTTGCTTATGTCCATGTTCTTCTTTCCTGCATTGATGTCAAATTTCTGTTACATTTTGTATTTCATTACTTACATCTTCTTTCTGCAATTTTCCATTCAATTACCTAGTTAAATCCATGTTTACATCTTCAATTCTGTTCTTTTTGTCAATTCTTACCATAATACTTCATTTTACATAGTCCATTATCATCATACATCAGTTTTTCCTTATTCTTGAACTGCCATTATTTTTCTTATGTCTTGCACAATTCCCCTCCTGCCATTTTCCAGATACCATCATCTTCCTCAAATTAACCCATCAATCCACCATGGTGAAAAACTTAGATCAACCTGGGCCTTCCAATTTGGTATCAGAGCAGTCATCAGAGGTAAACGTTAACCCTGTATTCGATCCTGAGAATGCCCTCACTTCTGATTAAAATCCTTCCTTAATACAAAATCAAGATGATGCTTGATTTTGACAAGAAGAGATTAATAATCACACCACGTATTTCATGAGAAATTTAGAAATCACTGTTCGAAATTCACTACCCAAAATCTTGAGTACACTGTCCAAAATCTAGACAAAACATTCGATCAATCAACTCGAGATCTCCACACCAAGTTCGAAGGAGTTCATAATATGCTAACTGCATTTATTAATGAGCATCGCCAAACCAAGAATCAATCACTATCACTTGTCTCACAAAACCCACCACCGGTACAGTAGTCGATTCTACTAGCCGCAGCACCCCAGAACTGTAACAACCCGCATATTTTACGATTGTGTATTTAAATATAGCATCGTTAGTCGGATTATAGTCCGAAATGCTACTTTTTGCAAACGGTCGAATTAGGACTCGGGACCATTTCCATTGAGTTCAAAACTCCGTTTGCGGCCTTTTTGAGTATAAATTTCGATATGTTTGGAGCTAGCTAAAATTTGACATTTGCACTTTGGACCTTGGGTTTGGGTTAGCCTAAACTATTAACTCTAGCTCAACCCCCTCTTCTCTTCATTCACTTTCATTTCCTAACACTCCAAGCTTTCATAAAAATGGGGGAAGAGAAAAAGAATTAGAATCCTAAGCCCTAGTTCCATTGCAAATCCAAGTTCTAACTCCAAATTCAAAGAGAAGCCATTGGTGAGCACTTCTTCTTCTTCTTCCCCAACTCATTCTAACTTCAATTTCAGAAAATTCCTAAACCCTAACTTAAGGAATGATTTTCTTTTAAGCTTAAATTCAAGCTTCTTGGGTTGGAATTGAAGAGTGATTATTCTTGCCATGCTCTATAGCTTCTTCTTCCTTGTTTTGTGAAAAAGGTGAGATTTTTATCTCACATCTAAGTCTATAATTATCTTTGATTGTTAGGTATGAATTCCTAACATCTTTACGTGTTCATTTGATTTTGATTTGGATTGATTTGGAGAATATTCCAATTTTTGGTGTTTTGAAAACAAAATCTATGGAAATCCTTATATGGATGTTGGACATGTTAATCGGAGTGTATTGGTGAGTCTTTGAGGTTGGGTAGTTGTTTGGCATAAACCCCTTGTAACCTCACTCATCCGATTGCTCCCGATATGGTTTGGCCATCATTGGCCTAGGCAAGAAAATACCCAAAGCTTCAGTTTCAGACGTTTGAAATAAAGGATTCAGACATCTGAATATTGTACTGGACAAACTTTTTATTTTCCAGATTCAGATGTCTGAATTTGAATTTTCAGACGTCTGAAATTGCTCTAGTTCAACCCGAGAGCAAATAGGATAAAATTAGCCATTTTCAGACGTCTGAATTGAGTTCTGGAAAACATTTATTTTCCAGATTCAGACGTCTGAGTCATTTATTTCAGACATCTGAATCATTTATTTCAAACGTCTGAATCTGCTTATCTCAACCCAATTTGCCTAAGTTGTTTGGGTTTCCAATTTTAATCGATTCGTGTTGATCCGACTTATTGTTATCATTTATTGACTTTGATGACTTCATTTTCAGGATTTTTGGGAATATCTATTTTGGTGGATTTGATATTGATTTCTTTGGATTTGATTCACGGCTTCGAATGTGAATTTTGGTGATTGATTGTTTTTACAATCATTTCTGTGATTTGTCACTTTAAAAATACAAAGGTTTCTATACTAGTAGTAAATATCAAAACTTCTTCATCAAAACAATTTCGACACTGTTTTATTACAAAACTTGTTTCTTCAACCGTTTTCCAATCTATTAGTAGATACAAACCTTTACCTCATTCGTCTGAGAAATCTAATTAAACGGCTTAGTACAACAAGTGGTATGAAACGCTTGCGTTTACGTCGTCGGTTAATTTTTGGACTTGTTCGATTGAAACTCTTGTGACAATTTTCGAGTGGAAATCTATAGTTGGTTCATAAATATTTAAGTTAAGCCAGTGGTTATGAGACATGAAGCTAAACTCATCTATTTACTAGCTTAGTGTAATTGACACTTCTTGATGATCGATGATGATCATTTTGTGATTTAGACTAGCAATGTGCGAAGTCTCTTTGTCTGCGAGGGAGACCAAACACCATTTCTGTGGAGCTTCGGCTCAAAATTGGTGGGGTAGCGACCCATGGTCTTCGGGGCGTTTTGTGGAGCTTCGGCTCAAAATTAATGGTTAGCAACCATGGAATGGCATTCCATTTTGTGATACACGTGTTGGTGAGTTTTCATGCTCCCATTTTGTGATAGGCCTCCCCCTTTTGTGATTTCTGTGTTTCTATTGATGATTTCTAGAATTTGTGTTTCACCAATTTTCATGATTTACATTGATAAGCTTTATCAATATTTGTTCATTGGTGAATTTGTGTTTCGCTAAACTTTTTCTATTGTCATTGATATATTTATAAATATTTGTGGTTTGGTGAATATGGTGAAGAATATGAATTTCTTTTTGGTGCTTTTGAGATAATTGAGGTATTGTATGATTTTGTTGATGTTAAATGAATACTTTTCATAGTATGGCATTAATGTTATCATACATTTTGTCACATCTCTTATTCCATCTCATTTTATCTGATATTTATAGCTAGACTGATCCGTTTATTATTTTCTTATTAAATAATACTTGGGTCAGACCGAGATGTTATAGGTGCTTCTGCTTGACTCCTCATCTGGGTGTATAATCTGACTTTCGGCTAACTACATTAGATTGATAGTTTTTGTTGTTATACACTCGAGATATAGACTCATTGATGTATACATATTCTTTTGTGTAGCACTTGTATCTATTCTTTTGTGATATTGTGGATCTTGTTTGACCACTACTCCGATATACACTTCTATGTGTTATATTCATATCTTTTTCCGCCTTCGTGATATGGATATCTGTGACTGATTTTTGTTATGCTTATTTCTATATTTGTTTCCGAAGGTATTATAGCCACTGTGTAGTAGCTTTGAGTTTGTATCGGTATGTCTGATTTCATATGCATGTTATACTATCTGACATATCGGTGCTCGCACAAAGCAATTACACGGATGGTCGCTCCTCAACAGCCTTATTCTTCGTGCTAGTTGACGGCATTACTTCGTAGTGTTCTTGGCTAGCGTGAGTATAGAGGTGGGGCGTCACAGCTTGGTATTAGAGCCAAACTTCGAAACAATGTAGAATAATTTAACAAGGATCATCGTCCTAAGTCCATCTTAAGAGTCGTGCCTTAGGATTTATTCGAGTCATTGGACCCGTTCTATCCTATTTCTTTTGTGATTCCTTGTTTTATCAATCATTATTGTTTGATATTCATTCTGAGAATAAATTTTTCTTCATCTTTCTTTCTTTCTTAAAGAAGAGAAATGGTTAGATCAAATCGTCCCAGTGCCGGACAATCTAGTGCTACTCCCCAGGATGGAGTATTTATGTCGCCCAACAGCTTCTTGATCTTGTGAAGAATGCTCAGGCTGCCGGACCCATTCCAGAGCCTACTCACCCTAAATCCAGGTTTGCATGCTTGTGTAGTGACTATACCAACTTGGGTGCGAAGCCATTCAAGGGTTCCGAAAGCGTCATTCAAGTCCAAGCTTGGCTTAGAACATGCGATCGCATCTTTTCTCGCATGAATCTTATTGATCTTCACCGAGTCCAAGTGGCTTCTAGTATGCTCCAAGAAAGAGCATTAGATTGGTATGAGCTTCTTATTTCTGAAATCATTGAAGCGGATCTTACTTGGGAACAATTCTGGGAAAGATTCGAATCAAAGTTTGTGCCGGAGGCTGAAAAGTGACTTTGGCCCGGCGTTTTATTGACCTTGTTAAAGGTGTGAATCTTCTGTGATGGAATACGTCGCATCTTTCGAATCTCTTTCTAAATACAGGTTTGAATACATTAATACCCCATTAAAGAAAAATCAAAGACTTTTTTATGGCTTGAATAAAAATCTCAAGAAGCCATTACTTCTGAAATTGGAAGTTTCTTTTGACCAACTTATTGATATCGCTCTTCGACTTGAAGAGGCAGATAAGGAAAGTGGTGTTGAAGTTGTGGGTGCCAAACCCAACTTCAACAACAACAAGAAAATTCCTAATAAGTTCAAAGGCCCTTATCCCAATAAGAAAGGGAAGCAAGCAACTCCGGTAGCAAAGACTTCTACCTCTAATGGAGGGTAATGCTACAATTGCGGTTCTAAAGACCATTACGCTAATAAGTGTTCAAAGCCCCTTGCTTGTCGCTATTGCAAAAGCTTGGGTCATTATATATCTGCATGTCCCAAACTTCAAAGCAAGAAGGAGGTAAATCTAAATGTTATGCAATCCCTAGTAACACATCTCGTGGTCAAGGTATTTCCCATTCTATCCTTAATGGCATTATTATGTTTCGTGATCAACCTATTCGAGTTCTTTTTTATACAGGTGCATCCCATTCTTTTATATCAAAAGAGCTTGTTGATACTTTTTCTTTGAGTGTTGTTGCTTTAATGACTTCTTTGAGAATTGTGAATCCGGTCGGTGGATCTGCAACACTCAGTTTGCCTTGTAGTGATGTCGAGATTAATTTATGTGATTTTTCTTTCCGAGCCAATTCGCATGTCATGCGTTACTTAGGCTTCGGAATGATTTTGGGAATGGATTGGCTTAACTGTTATGAAGCTCAAATCCTATGTCCTGAGCGGACTATTCATTTTCGACATTCTTAATCTGTTAAGCAGATTTCTATTGTTTTTAAGGATTCGCATTCCAACTTGGAGGCATCTTTATATTCTTTAAATCCTCATAATGAAGATAATGATGACGAGGAAGATGTCATTTCTCTTATTCACGTTGTTCGTGAATTTTTCGACATATTCGAGCCCTTTCTAGGATTACCACCTAAGCGAGCAACTGAGTTCAGAATCAATCTAATCCCTGGAGCTTTACCTATTACTCATCCTCCTTATCGAATGTCTAATAAAGAAAATGAGGAGATGTGCAAACAATTATCCGAATTGGAGACGAAGCACTTTATTCGCTCTAGTTCCTCCCCTTAGGGAGCTTCAGCTATTTTTGTGAAGAAATCCGATAGTACCCTTAGGCTTTGCATTGACTACCACAAGCTTAATGATCTTACTATCATGAATAAATATCCTTTACCTTAGATTGATGATTTATTTGATCAGCTTAGTGATGCTAGAGTCTTTTCACTACTAGACTTAGCAACCGGTTTCCATCAGCTTCGTATTACAGTGGATAGTGTTCCTTTGACGTCATTCCGTACTCGTTATGGATCTTATGAATGGCTTGTTATGCTATTTGGTTTAACGAATGCTCCGTCTTACTTCGTTGACCTTATGAATCGAGTTTTCAAAGACTTCCTCGATCGATTTGTTCTCATCTTTATTAATGATATTCTTGTTTATTCTAAAACAGAGGAAGAGCATGAAAAGCATGTTCGAATTGTGTTAGAAACTCTTAGGAGTAATCAATTTAAAGCAAAATTTTCTAAATGCCACTTTTGGCTATCTCGTGTGAAGTTTCTCGGTCGTATCATTTTTGAATCCAGAATTTCCGTGAATCCTTCAAAGATTGAAGCGATTCAAAATTGGAAGAGACCGGAGAGTGTTATGGAAATTCATAGTTTTCTTGGATTGGAAGGTTATTACCGTCGGTTCATAAAGGACTTTTCTAAGATTTCCGCGCCTCTTACTAGCTTGACGAAGAAAGGAGTTAAATACATTTGGATGGAAAAATGTGAAGCTTCTTTTCAGAAATTAAAAGAACTCCTTTCCAATGCCCCTATTCTTGTGATTCCCGAAGGAAACCAAGATTTTATTGTTTATACCGATGTTAGTCGTGTTGTCTTGGGTGTCGTTCTTATGCAAAGAGAACATGTTATTGCTTATGCTTCTAGGCAATTGAAGCCAGCCGAGACTAGACATGCCACTCATGATTTAGAGCTTGCGGCTATTGTTTTCGCCCTTCGAATTTGGCGTCATTATCTCTTGGGAGAGCAGTTTTTTCTCTATACCGATCATAAATCTTTGAAGTATTTATTTTCTCAAAAGGAACTTAATTTGCGCCAACAACATTGGCTCGAGTTCCTTGCATCTTATGATCTTGATATTCTTTATACTCTCGGAAAGGGAAATCGTGTTGCCGATGCACTTAGCCATAAGCAACAAGCGGTTGTTTCCTTGATGATATCCGAATGGAATGATCACGAGACCTTAACCACTTGTGAGATTCGAGACCGCGAATCCAATTTATGTTCATCTCTTGTTTTATGTAGCATTGAGGCTCATCCTTCTCTTTTAGACCGCATTCTTGAAGCTCAAAAGTTAGATCCCGAATTGGCTCTTCTTAGCCAAAATTGTAGGGTTAAAATTGATGTTAAAGGTTTGAAAGATTTTGATATTGATTTTCGTGGCGGTATTCGAAAATTTGGTCGACTTATCGTACCAAATATTGATAATCTTCGTAAAGATATTTTAGAAGATTCTCATCGTTCTAAATTTACCATTCATCCCGGTAGTAGTAAAATGTACGCGGATATGAAGCGACTTTATTATTGGGATGGAATGAAATCTGATATTGCTAACTTTGTTAAGTGTTGCATGACTTGCCAACTCATTAAGGCCGAGCATCAAAGGCCGGTGGGTTATTGCAACCTTTGGACATTCCAATTTGGAAGTGGGATCAAATTTCCATGGATTTTATTGACAGCCTTCCCCGTTCTCGTTCGGGTCATGATAGCCTATGGGTGATAATTGATAGACTTACAAAATCCATCCATTTTATTCCCGTTCGGTCTAACCGGACCGTACCTCTTTTGGCCAAAATCTTTATGAAAGAAATTGTTAAATTGCATGGAGTTCCTACTTCTATTGTTAGTGATCGTGTCCATTGTTTACTAGTGGATTTTGGAAGAGTCTTCAAAAAGCTTTGGTAACGAAGCTTAATTTTAGCACTGCTTATCATCCTCAGTCCGATGGACAAACAGAGCGTGTGAATCACACACTTGAAGATCTTCTTCGTGCATGTGTTCTTGATTTTGGTGGAGGTTGGGAAGATCATATTTCTCTTGTTGAGTTTTCCTATAATAATAGCTTCCAATCTAGTATTGGTATGGCACCTTTTGAGGCGCTTTACGGAAGGCCATGCCGATCTCCTTCTTGTTGGCTTGAGGTCGGTGAGAAGCTGGTTTTAGGTCCAGATTTTATTCGTGATTCCACAGAAAAGATTGACCTTATTCGTCATAGGATGAAAGAAGCTCAAAGTAGGCAAAAATCCTATGCCGATAACCGAAGAAGGAAATTAGAATTTTCTGTGGGAGATTTCGTGTTTATTCGTATTTCACCTATGAAAGGTGTTGTGCGTTTCAGTCGATCGGGAAAGTTAGCACCTCGATATATTGGTCCATTTTCCATCACTGAACGTATTGGTTCCGTGGCTTATCGCCTTTTATCACCGGTTCAGTTTTCTGCTATTCATGACGTGTTCACGTTTCTCAACTATGGAAATGCCTTCGAGATTCCGATTCTATTCTTGAGCCCGACATTGTTGAAGAAATTGAAGTTTCGCCTAATTTAACTTATGAGCAACATCCTATTCGTATCATTTCTTCGGAGGTTAATCGCCTTCGAAATAAAGATGTTCCTCTTGTGAAAGTCCAATGCTCTTCAAATCCTAAGGATTGCTCTTGGGAATCTAGAGAATTCATCAAGCGAACACATCTGGACTTGCTCTCTCGTGCTCCTTAAAGGTGAACTTCTTATTTCAAATTTCTTTTGTGTTAACATGCTTTAATGGTTGTTACTTTTTATTTTCTTCTTAAGTATTGCGAGGACGCAATTTCTTTAAGGAGGGGAGTCTATAACAAACCGCATATGTTACCATTGTGTATTTAAATATTTTATTTAAATATAGCATCGTTAGTCGAATTATAGTCCGAAATGCTACGTTTTGCAAATGGTCGAATTAGGACTCTAGACCACTTCCATTGAGTTCAAGTCGTTTGCAACCTTTTTGAGTATAAACTTAGATGTGTTTGGAGCTAGCTAAAATTTGACCTTTGCACTTTGGGTTTGGGTTAGCCTAAACTATTAACTCTAGCTCAACCCCCTCTTCTCTTCATTCACTTTCATTTTCTAACACTCCAAGCTTTCATAAAAATGGGGCAAGAGAAAAAGAATTAGAATTCCTAAGCCCTAGTTCCATTGCAAATCCAAGTTCTAACTCCAAATTCAAAGAGAAGCCATTGGTGAGCGTCTTCTTCTTCTTCCCGAACTCATTCTAACTTCAATTTCAGAAAATTCCTAAACCCTAACTTAGGGAATGTTTTTCTTTTAAGCTTAAATTCAAGCTTCTTGGGTTGGAATTGAAGAGTGATTGTTCTTGCCTTGCTCTATAGCTTCTTCTTCCTTGTTTAGTGAAAAAGGTGAGATTTTTATCTCACATCTAAGTCTATAATTATCCTTGATTGTTAGGTATGAATTCCTAACATCTTTACGTGTTCATTTGATTTTGATTGATTTGGTGAATATTCCAATTTTTGGTGTTTTGAAAACAAAATCTATGGAAATCCTTATATGGATTGTAACAACCCGCATATTTAACGATTATATATTTAAATGTTTTATTTAAATATAGTGTCGTTAGTCGGATTTTTGGGTCCGAAATGTTACTTTTTGCAAACGGCCGAATTGGGGCTCGATACCGCTTACATTGGTTCCAAAATGGCATTTGCGATCTTTTTGAGTATAAACTTTGATATGTTTGGAGTAAGTTGAATTTTGCTATTTTTTTTAGTTGGGTTTTGGGTTTGGGCTCAGCCCACTAGCTAACTAAACACCCTAACTCAGCGCTCTCCTCTCCATTCTCTCATTCCACTCTCCAAACCTAAGCTAGAACTGAAAATGGAGGAAAGAAAGAGGAATTAGAAATTCCAAGCCCTAGTTTCTTCTTGCAACTTAAATTCTTGCTCCAAAATCAAAGAGAAGCTATTGGTAAGCCTCCTCTTCATCTTCTCCAACTCTTCTCCTCTTCAATTTCAGAAAGTTTCATAAACCTAATTTGGGAAATATGTGTTTTATTCATAGATTGAAGCTTGTAGAGTTGAAGTGAAGAGTGGTTAATCTCCTTCTTGTGTTGTGCTTCTCATCTTTGTTTGTGCGTAAAAAGGTGAGTTTTGAACTCACATCTTTATCTCTTGACATCATGGGTGATGGGTATGAATTCCTATTACTTATTCGTATGCATTTGATTTTTTTTGATTGGATTGGTTTTATGAATATT
This sequence comes from Allium cepa, assembly GCA_030765085.1. Classification (NCBI taxonomy): domain Eukaryota; kingdom Viridiplantae; phylum Streptophyta; class Magnoliopsida; order Asparagales; family Amaryllidaceae; genus Allium; species Allium cepa. Next base: position 11,742,246 of record CM060941.1, read on the forward strand.
CCAATTCTTAGGTTTCAAAGTCAAACTTTTATGAACATTCTCTTATGGATGTTTTGATCTTGTTTTGGTGATGAATCGAAGTGCTTATAGGGCCGGGTAGCCGCTAGGCGTGAACCACTAGCGTCCGTGCTCATCCGATTGAAAGTTGGGAAAGTTTGCTCATCATTTGGATAGGCTGAAAACTGCCAAGGTTCCAGCTCCGGCTGACCAAAATTCCTATTCGGTCGACCGACCTGCTTCCTGAAAGTTTCAGGATCAGGTCAGCCGACCGACTCAATAAGTCTGGTCGACCGACCTGCTCCTATTTTTCCTGTTTTGCCTATTTTTGCCCATTTTGATTGGTTTTCCAAATTTTAACGATTCAAGTTGGTTCTTAGTGGTTGTTATTGCATCTTTGGCTTTGATAACTTATTTTTGACTTCATTCACGGGTTTTTACAAATAATCCCTCTAAATTGTATTAAAAGCTCCCTTCTCCACTTCATAAATTCTATTTAAAACACACACAATTTCGCACTCCGAGCGAAGTGGGAGGAGAATTAAATGATTAGATAAAACGTGCGCAATGAACACGTGCGTTCATCTTTTAAAATAATTCCCAATCTATTCGTTTGAACATTTTGACCTTTGGGTCCGGTTTACCGATGAAATGAGGTAAACTGCTTTGAGTGTGAAATTGACTGACGGATAGTAAACCGTTTAGCGCGAACGAGTGGTTATGGGACTCACGTTAACACTTTTCGGTTTCCTTTTTGAGAGTTATGACACATTTTTCCAGTTAGTGGTGTCCAGTACTGGGCCTCTAGACCTTCGCCACTACGGTTTGTTGCCTTCGGGTATGTTGCCTTCGGGTTTGTACCTTCGGGTTTGTGCCTTCGGGTTTGTTGCCCTATAGTATTGCTTTCGGAGTTGGTCTTTCTGAGCCGCTCGAGTGATATTGGGTTTGGAGCCTCCGGGCTTATGGATCCTTGTTTATACAGTACTGAGCTCGAGCAATCTTTTGTTTCTTTGATATGTATATTCCCTAGGTATCGCCCTTCGGTGTTGGTCTTTTTGAGCCGCACGATACATAGCGGTTACCTTGTGGAACTTGTATACCTTTATTGGTATATATTAATTGCCCTTTTTGGCTTGATTTGGGATATTGGTATCCTTTGTTTATCTATGTTGCCGATGATATGAGGCTTGTCTTGATATGATTCATCTTTTGTCAGATGATTGTGTTATCTCTTTTAGAGATATTTGTTATACTTTGTAACCTTGCAGGTTTATTGTTGTTTAGTTTGTCTAACCGATTTGTTTAGCTAGACTGACCCGTGTATTTTATACTCGGGTCAGACGGAGATGTTTCAGGTTAGGTGCATTTGGACTTAGCCTATTTTGCTTCTGTATGGACTACTCCGCTAGCTTCTTTTTGCCATAGCTTTTTGCGTAGTCCCATTTTGTTGTAACTCTGATATGTATTCTCCTGGATTTGTCTGTATATTGTGGTTTGCTATACCACTTGACATGTATTATTTTGTATACTCTGTTATGTATCAGTATATGTGTATATGATGATCTACTGTTCTGTGATGTATATTGCATTTGAGTTGTCATATTCTGTTCTGATAGATCCTCAAGCCACCTATGGTTTTGTTTTAAGTATTCATTGGATATGTCGATCTGCTTGGTAGGGCAATTGTCGATGTATTCAATTGATAGTTAAAGCAAGGCTATAAATGGTCGCCCCTATCCAGCATTATTCTCCGTATTAGCAGACGGTATTATCTACTAACGCTCTTTGCTAATGTGGGTATAGAGGTGGGGCGTCACAGCGATGTTGGACATGTTGATCGGAGTGTATTGGTGAGTCTTTGAGGTTGGGTAGTCGTTTGGCGTAAACCCCTCGTAACCGTCACCCATCCGATTGCTCCCGATATGGTTTGGCCATCATTAGCCTAGGCAAGAAAATGCCCAAAGCTTCAGTTTCAGACATTTGAAATAAAGGATTAAGACGTCTGAATATTGTACTGGACAAACTTTTTATTTTTCAGATTCAGACGTCTGAATTAGAATTTTCCGACGTCTGAAATTGCTCTAGTTCAACCCAAAAGCAAATAGGCTAAAATTAGCCATTTTCAGACGTCTGAAATTAATGACTTAGACGTGTGAATTGAGTTTTGGAAAACATTTATTTTCCAGATTCAGCCGTCTGAATCATTTATTTCAGACGTCTGAATCTGCTTATCTCAGCCCAATTTGCCTAAGTTGTTTGGGTAATTTAAATCGATTCGTGTTGATCCGACTTATTATTACCATTTATCGACTTTGATGACTTCAATTTCGGGATTTTTGAGAATATCCATTTTGATGGATTTGGTATCGATTTCTTTGGATTTGATTCACGGCTTCGAATGTGAATTTTGGTGATTGATTTTTTTTACAATCAATTCTGTGATTTGTCACTTTAAAAATACAAAGGTTTCTATACTAGTAGTAAATATCAAAACTCCTTCATCAAAACGATTTCGATACTATTTGATTACAAAACTTGTTTCTTCAATCGTTTTCCAATCTTTTAGTATATACAAACCTTTACCTCATTCGTCTGAGAAATCTATTAAATGGCTTAGTAAAACAAGTGGTATGAAACGCTTGCGTTTACTTCGTTGGTTAATTTTTGGACTTGTTAGATTGAAACTCTTGTGACAAATTTCGAGTGGAAATCTACAATTGGTTCGTAAATATTTAAGTTAAGCCAGTGGTTATGGGACATGAAGCTAAACTCATCTATTTACTAGCTAAGTGTAATTGAAACTTCTTGATGATCGATGATGATCATTTTGTGATTTATACTAGCAATGCGCGATGTCTCTTTGTCTGTGAGGGAGACTAAACCCCGTTTCTATGGAGCTTCGGGTCAAAATTGTTGGGGTAGCGACCCATGGTCTTCGGGCCGTTTTGTGGAGCTTTGGTTCAAAATTAATGGTTAGCAACCATGGAATAACATTCCGTTTTGTGATACACGTGTTGGTGAGTTTTCATGCTCCCGTTTTGTGATAGGCCTCCCCTTTTGTGATTTCTGGATTTCTATTGATGATTTCTAGAATTTGTGTTTCACTAATTTTCGTGATTTACATTGATAAGCTTTATCAATTTTTGTGCATTGGTGAATTTGTGTTTCACTAAACTTTTTCGATTGGCATTGATATATTTATCAATATTTGTGGTTTGGTGAATATGGTGAACAATATGACTTTCTTTTTGGTGCTTTTTTGATAATTGAGGTATTGTATGATTTTGTTGATGTTAAATGAATACTTTTCATAGTATGGCATTAATGTTATCATACGTTTTGTCATATCTCTAATTCCATCTCATTTTATCTGATATTTATAGCTAGACCGATACGTTTATTATTTTCTTATTAAATAATACTCGGGTCAGACCGAGATGTTACAGGTGCTTCTGCTTGACTCCTCATCTGGGAGTATTATCTGACTTTTGGTTAACTACATTAGATTGGTAGTTTTTGTTGTTATACACTCGAGATATAGACTCATTGATGTATATATATTCTTTTGTGTAGCACTTGTTGATATTGTGGATCTTGTTTGACCACTACTCTGATATACACTTCTATGTGTTATATTCATATCTTTTTCCGCCTTCGTGATATGGATATCTGTGACTGATTTGTGTTATGCTTATTTCTATATTAGTTTCTGAAGATATTATAGCCACTGTGTAGTAGCTTTGTGTTTGTATCGGTATGTCGGATTTCCTATGCATGTTATACTATCTGACATATCGGTGCTCGCACAAAACAATTACACGGATGGTCGCTCCTCAACGGCCTTATTCTTCGTGCTAGTTGACGGCATTACTTCGTAGTGTTCTTGGCTAGCGTGAGTATAGAGGTGGGACGTCACAAGAACCCTCCACCCATTCAGCCTTATCCACCTTCACCACAACAACCTCCACAACCAGCTGTACCTCTATATCCACCACCAATAATCTTTAACCCGCAACCAAGAAACCCTGTAATACCTCCAAGAAATGCTCCACATTTGAACAACCCACCAGGGTACCCTCAAGGACCATTACCTCAACAACCTAGGAATCAATACCCAGACTGCTCTATTCCCTAACATCATACCCTTACTCTACTATTAAATTGGATTTCCCTACTTATTCAGGTGAAGATGGAGTTGTTGAGTAGTCAAGACAAGTAGAATCTTCAGATTCCATCATACCAAGGAGTACCGGTGGGTGGAAATTTGTTCTTTTTCCTTAAAGAAGGAAGCACTAGAATGGTACCACTGGTATACAAATACTGTGTTCAATCGAGTTGTGGCCTGTTTTTAAAGAAGAGATCTTGGTTAGATTTAACCCTGAGAAGATAGAGCGGCCCTATGAAACATTATCTAAGCTCAAACAACACACTATAGTCAGGTCTTACTTGAGTAGATATGAGCAATTGCAAGCTGTTATAAATACTCTTCCTCCTAAATTCTACTTGACCTGTTCATTGGGGGATTAAACGAAGAGATTAGATGTAATGTTCTTACATCAAGGCCAGTTGATTTCAAAGAAGTAGAATCTCTTGCAAAGATGTTTGAGAGTAAATTCCTTGAAACCAAAACAATTAAGTACCCTACTACTAGCCCCACAGTTACCAAAGATAGCCCACCATCACTTCCAAGATCATTACAAGACTCTATCTCCCATTCCTCCTATAACCAAGTTAATAACTCTAGAGACACTCAGTTAGAAGACTTAGCAAAAAAGTAGAGGACTCACTCACATTCAGATTATTGAGATGAGGAGGCAGAATTTTTGTTACGGGTGTAAAGAGAAATGGTCAAGAGACCACAAGTGTAAGACCCCTCAGGTTTATGTATTGGAAGGGGTGATGTCCTTGCAAGAAGAAGTTGACTCCATTATTGATAATGTACCCAGTCCAGAATATGGTATCCAGGTTGAAGAGACTCTATCCATTACTCTGCAAGCATTATGTGGAATTCCTGCCTTATCCACTATCAAAGTCAAGGGAAATATTCATGGTAGAACAGTTTAGACTTTGATTGACTCTACATCTACCCATAGTTCTATTATGAGAATTTGGCTAGAAATTGGGGTTAAAAATTGATGAATCTAAACTGTTTGAGGTAATGGTAGCCGATGGGGGAAACTGACTGGATCAGGAGTGTGTAACGATGTTGTACTTAAATATTATGGATGCATTATGTCAGTCGATTTACTTCTGTTACCATTAGATGGTTGTCAAGTGGTGCTGGGAGCATAATGGATTAAATGTTTGGGTGAGATTACTCTTAACTTTGAGCAGTTGCAAGTTAAGCTTATTTACAATGGCAAGCCTTGTGTGTGGCAGGGTCTTAAGCAAGAGGAGCTAAACATTATTAGTAAGAAAAAATTGAATAAGAAGTGTATGCAAGGGAAAATAGCAATGATGATATGCTATCAAATTGTTTCCCCAAAAAACCCTACCCCACCAACCCTACCAAAGATAGAAAAACTGCTTCAATAATGTCCAGTAATCACTTACCCTACTCCAAGACTTCCAACACCAAAACCATATGATCACAAAATTCCTCTATTACTTGATTCCCAACCAATCTTCCTTAGACCATATACACACTCATAACACATCGAGAGCGAGTTACAAAATATTATTCAAGAAATGTTAGAATCTGGAATTATTAGACCAACCCATAGTTTCTATGGATCCTTGGTAATAATGGTTAGGAAGAGAGATGGTACATGGAGATTATGTATTGACTATAGAAGCCTCAACGCCCAGACAATCAAGGACAAGTTTCCTATACCATTGATTGAATACTTGTTTGTTGAGTTGCATGGATCCCAATACTATTCTAAACTGGACTTAAGATCAGGGTATCACCAGATCAAGATGCAAGAAGCTGACATTCACAAACCAACTTTTAAAACCCATGATGGCTACTATGAGTTTGTAGTGATGCCATTTGGGTTAGTCAATGCCCCTTCTACTTTCCAATCTCGTATGATTAACGTATTCAGACCTTGTTTGAGGAAATTCATATTAATTTTTTGATGACATGCTTACTTATAGTAAGACATAGACTGATCATATTAAACACCTTGAAATAGCTTTTTGCATTTTACAGCAAAATGGTTTGGTGATCAAGATCTCCAAATGTCAATTTACCAAACACTCTGTAGATTACTTGGGACATGTTATTTCAATTGAGGGCAATTCTGTTGATCCAAGCAAGGTACAAGCAGTTCCTGACTGGCCATTACCACAAAATTGAAAGCTTTAAGAGGATTTTTGGGACTTACAGGTTATTGCTGCAAGTTTATTAAAGGGTATAGAGTAATTACTCACCCATTAACTAAAATGTTAAAGGGAGATGCTTTTTTATGGTGTGGTGAAGCAAGGTAGGCTTTTGAACAATTAAAGCAATGTTTAATATCACCTCCATTTTTAGTCGTGCCTGATTTTAATCAACGTTTGTTGTTGGAGTGTGATGCCAGCAGTCAAGGAAAGGAGTAGTTCTAACCCAAAATATGAAGCATGTGGCCTATTTGAGTAAAGCCCTTCATGGTAGAAATCTGACTTTATCCATCTATGAAAAGGAGCTTCCTGCTATCGTTATAGCTACCAAAAGATGGTCCAATATTTGATGGGAAGACAGTTTGTGATTGAAAGTAATCACCAAAGTTTGAAGCATTCGTTGACACAACAAATACATACTGGAGTGCAAGGCAAATGGTTGGCCAAAATCCATGGATTTGATTATAAGGTAGAATACAAAAGTAATGAAGAAAATAAAGTTGCTGATGCTTTATCAAGAAGAGGAGAAGCAAATATGGACAGTAAGCAGTTACAAGCAGTTTCAATAGTGCAAACTCCATGGCTTCAGAAACTAAAGGAAACTCTACACAGTTCTGCATGGTACCGACAATAAATTACTAAAGTGCAAAGAAAAGGATTACCTGAGAACTAGCACAAAAGTTTGGATAAAATAGTGTTTCGTAATGGCAAGGTTTTAATAGACCATCACTTAGCACAGTTGGCACAATCCGTAATTAAGGAACATCACTCTGCACTATAAGGTGGACACTCTGGAGTAAAGGCCATAATGCAAAAGTTGAAACAAGTATTTAATTGGAAGAAAATGCAAAAACATATAGAGCACTTTGTCAACTCTTATGATGAATCTCGGAGGAATAAGCATGAAATTATATTGGTTCCAAGACTGTTCCAACCCCTTCCTATTCCCGAGAAGATTTGGCCTGACATCTCTATGAATTTCATAACTCGTTTGCCAAAAAGCCAAAAGTATACTGTGATATTTGTTGTAGTTGACAGGTTGAGTAAGTATGCACGTTTCTTTCAACTCCATCACCCTTACACTGCAAAAGAAGTAACTTCAGTTTTTTTTCAGGGTGTTTTTAAATTACATGGAATGCCTATGTTAGCACCAAAATTGGCCACTAACACCCTTGAATAGAGTTATGTAGAGAGATTAATGAAGAAAGTAAATTAAAATAGAGAAATAACGCAATTGAGTGCAAAAAGAACAATAGAAACGAGAACACCAGATATATAGTAGTTCGGCATAATTGCCTACATCCACTTTGAATAAAAAATTTATTACTTTTCCAATCACTCAAATACATATACAATCCATAAATAAGCTACTTGAGTACAAGTTTAAATCAAAACGAGGAAAGTATAAAAAATGGTAGAGTTTCCCTGGAGTTCTCAAAAAAAGATCCCCTCAACTGGACCCGTGCCCCTCTATTTATGGACGAGGATAGGCTAGATCCCCCATGCAGGCCCATGAATAAGATAGCTCGGCCCATATCTAGTAGGTTAGGCAGACCAAACCAGGCATGTCAACCCACTACCATCGATCCACCTGATGCCAATCCAGGGTCTCCTTGTGGATGACTCAAAGCAAATCTATAAGCAACTCGGAGCAATTATGGGTGTGACAAGAAGTGAAACAGTACCGAATGTCTTGCCCTGTAGTAGTCTTGTTAAATCTCCTGCTATTTTGCTGGATCACTGCAACCGAACCCAAATTGCCGACCCACACGCACCGATCCACACGTGTCGAACAACCAAAGTCGAACAACAATGGCCGAACCACCTTGACCGACCTGCTTCGAGCGTCCTTCCTTGACCGAGCCACCCATGCCGCCCCATACGTGCGAACCGTATACATTGGCCGAACCGCACATGAATGTCGATCTACATATACTAATCCTCCTGAGGCCGATCCACATCTACACCGAGCCACCAAGGCCGAACCACTACGTGCTGACCCACATTGGCATGTCTCCCCTGACCGAACAACATGCGCCGACCCACTAAGGCCGACCCATCCATGACCTTCCATAAGAGCTATCCTACTACAACCAAACCACCGTCAAACACCAATCCACATAGACATGTCGAACCACACAGGTTGCATCAATCCTCATATATCCAATCTCCTCTTGGTTCGAGTCCTGTCTAGTTTCAACCATATCTTCTACAACTATCGCTTTATAGCCAGGCCAAGTAGTTGGGTAACAAACTATTGTGAGCGGTCTAGACACAATGTTTACCAGTAGTTTTTAGCAAGAGCTCCTTAAACTTCAATGCAGTTCTCTCAAATTTAGCTCATCTTATCACCCTTAGAATGATGGCCAAACTGAGGTGGTAAACAAGATTTTAGAAGGTTACTTGCGGTGTTATATGTTCCACATACCCCATGAATGTTCAAAGTGGTTGGCAGGTTGAATATTGGTACAACAGGACATGGAATACCCCTACTATAACCACAACCTATAGGATTGTATATGGCATTGATCCCTTACTATTTTATCTTATATTCCTAACACTGCCAAGGTTGAACATGTAGAGGAGGAACTATCTACTCGGGACATCATGTTGCAGTTCCTTAAGGATAGTTTGAAAATAGCACAAGAAAGGATGAAGAAATACATAGATTTTAAGAGATTAGATATGTAATTTGAAGTTAGGGATTGGGTTTTCTTAAGATTACAACCTTATAGACAAATCAAAAAACACATAATCTTTCTCCCAAGTTTTATGGTCCCTATGAAGCATTGAGGAATATCAAAGCAATAGCATACAAGTTGCAGCTCCTTAAAATGCCAAAATTCATAATTTATTTCATGTTTCCCAATTAAAGAAAAGAATAAATGATGGTGTGATCATACAAAAGGATGTTCTGAGCTTTATAAAAAAAATTGTCGAGCAACTAGAAATTTTTTTCGATAGACGAATGGTTCCAAGAAACAACGATGTGGTAGTGCAAATTTTAGTTAAATGGAAGGATAAACCGGAGGAAGAAGCTACATGGGAAGACTATTGGCCATTAATTAAGATGTTTCCCACACTAGACCATGAGACAAGGTCTCTACTTGAAGTGGGAGGGAAATTTAACAGTCAAACTTTAATTGACAGAGTTTTATTAGAAAATGGCTACTGTATAATGCCTGGGAAGAAAGATATAAAGACCCGAAATTTTCGAACCTGAAAATCCCAGATAGTTAGGAAGAAAGAAGAAAGAGATAGAAGAAATAGAAGAACAGAAAACACCAACATCTCACATTCGCAGCGGATAAAATATAATTAATAAATAAATAATAACTATTTACAAAGAATATTATATCTGTCGATTTTATTTTAATACATCAGAGTTGCACAATTATACAGACATTGAATATACATAATTACCATGCCCTAGATATACAATAATGTAATAGCGGAAGCACTCCATACATTCTTTCCATCCAGCTCGCCTCTTGAGCTCCAGAACGTCCTAACCTGAAAATCTGTAATACTCGGTCTGACCTGAGCATTACATCAAAGTAACACCCGGGTCAGGCTGGAAACCAGCGCGAGTAAACCCATCTATCAAGTAATACAAAAGTATACAACTCACATAAACCCGGGGTACGTATATCAATTTACAACTTCATAAGCTGCTATAGACATCACTTATTTCACAAATCAATTAAGTGTCAGGACTTAGATTTTATGGTCCAATTCATTTATATCATTCCATTACACCCTATTGATTTCACGTATCAATTTATAAAGAATCGAAGTGGTTTCGGGTATTAACTAATACCCGACTCCGGTCTCTTCGAATTCAGTTCATCTTAACACATATTATCCAAGTGAAATGCAATTCAATTTTAAACAAAAGATGGCACCTTTACTTAGCAATTCCTCATTGATAAATAACCACATTATCATTGCCCACCCAAACACAACATATCACGAAACAATTCATATCAGGGTTTTATTCAATTCGGGGCATTTAATTATCATTTAATCGTACATAAGCAAGATAAGTCAACCACACCATCTCGAATCAATTACCTTTAAGTCCTGCTTATTAATTTCAACCCAATTGATTAACCATGCCATAATCATTCATCTTAATTAATCTCCCATGATTAATTATTCTTTAATTACATTAAGATTATCATCATTATCTAGTTACTTTCATTAAGTAATTATACTTAACCAATCTCCCTGAATGTTTATCCTAAATTAATCAATTAAAATTAATTAATTGCATCCATTAATCAGCCCCAATTACTCATAAACAGTAATTACCCCTCTGTAATTACTTACCCAAGTAATTACTCTTTAATACTTCCCATTAAGAAATTCCTTTTAATTTATTACATTCTGTAATTATGAATTACTTCACTAAACCTCATCAAGTAATTATATTTAATTACCCTTAAACCCAATTAATGAATCTTAATTGCAGATAAATTATTCTTTAACCATCAATTGATAACCCTTAATTATTGATTAACACATCTTAATTACAAATTAAGTAGTCCTTCATCACCAGTTAATTAAGTTAGTTAATTTACTTAACTACTAATCATTCGTTAATTAACTTTAAGTAGTTAATTACAAATTTATTTTTCGATTAATCATTAATTAATCCAAACTCTAATTACAATTATAATTTAATTATTCTTAATTACACAAGATTGTTATTATCAATCTTTAATTTCAAACTTATTAAATATTAAACTATTTACTTAATCACCATTATAAATTAATTTCATTCTTAATTATCTTTCAATTTAAATTATCCATCTTATGTTTTTAAAACCCTTCTTAATAAAATTTAAATCAAGTCATAGCTTAAACCTTGTCAACAATGTTCACTTACATAATACTGATTTTTGTTAACAAAAATAATATAAAAGTGTTTAGGCTTAACCCCTTAAAATGGACCCGAGTCAAACACGATAATTACTCGAGTAAGGCCCGAGTTTCCCAAGCATTTGCCCGCGTCCCTTCTTTCTTCTGCTCGTGTTCTTCTTCCTCTTCTACTCTTCCTTTCTCTTCTGTTTTATTTCCTCTCTTTTTTATGTTATAACAACAGAACACGAAAAAGTAATCCACGCACAAACCCAGGCGAAAAATCGAAGAAAATTTCCTAATATCTCGAGTATCACTCGATACGACCAAAACTTGAAAACTGCTGACACCTTCACGACACCGTGCATGTGCGCGGTGGGTCGCCATCACTCTGGCAATCCTCGACGCCCCCAGCAAACCACAACACGACCTGACATACGCAATCAAACCCCAATTCATCACGTAAAGCTCAAAATCAAAATAGGCGTGTTCGTTAGAACAGCGGCTCGAACACATCAAAAGAAAATCGCCACGACCCCCAACGTTGACCACCATTGACGACACGACTCTGGCCACACCACGGCCACATCCTTCTTTACCTTTCCTTTGAATTTCGTGACACTCGATCACACACAGAAGGCAAACACGCCACGATTTAGACACAGACCAGAACTTGAAACCCAAACCCTAAATTGAATTCGTTCGTCCAGTTCTTGCTTTTGAAAAATTATACACTAATTTTCCCAACACCATAGATGTTCATACTAGCTCCAAAACAAATTTCAACATTTACCGATGATTCAATTGTCTGAAAATGAGAGAAATGCAAATTTATTTCAAATACAAACTGCTCTTATAATAACAAACTAAAAATCTTCGTTTTTGTTTTAAAAATCATAGATTACAGTAAGAATTCAGGATATAACCTTGAATTAACTCTTTATAACAATCGAGTTTATCAAAGTATCCTTTGATTTCCTGTAAAACAATATTTCCGGTAGAAATATTTCACTAACAGGTTTAATCAGTTTTGAAAAATCTGGATTAAGGTTCAAACATCTTGTTTGATCGAAATTGAAAGTTTTACAATGATTTGATGAGAAAAGTTTGTGTTTTGAACCTAAATAGGCAACCTGTAACAGTTTACAGAGAAAAGCAGAGCAATCACAGAAATATATACAAGGTCAAAGCATACACAACATCATGTAGTAAATGAATTCATCTATACTGTTTTAATTAATTTAAACTTGAAAATTTTATGGTTTACTCACCTGCAAGCTTTTGAATAGAGAACTATTCCTATTTTTCTTTTGGAATCCTGTGACTTGAAACTGTCTTTGAATCTGTTTTTATATAAACTGTAGTTTGAATTGAGTTAAGCTTTGTAAAATAAAGAAACTGATTATATTTTCTTTCTGGTTTTCCTCATTTGTTTTCTGAACGAACTAAAAAGAAGATGGTCACATAAATAGAAAAGAACTGGTACTTAAGGGAGGTTATAATTGGTTAAGTTGTTTTCTTACCTTTGTTTATCTTGACCAGATTTTATTACTGAAATATAAAGATTTGTAAAACCTTTGAAATGACTAAATTTGGGCTGAGATGATAGCAATTTAATGCTAAGGTTTCCTATTGTGTTTACATACTATAATTATGTTTAGCTGTACATAAATATTTTGTAAGAAAATATACACTTTGCAGGCAAGCACTTGGCTTGCAAATGAAGATATTATGTTTTTATCCTATTTAATTCATGAACACAGATATTTGCATATAAAAGTACACTTTGTAATTAGATATATGGCTTGAGTAAGAAAATTTGTTTTATCAACTACTAGCTTTCAAATGTACAGCAAATGTTTGTATTTATTAACTTCTAGTTTGAATAATGTTTGTCTGGTTTACTTTTCTTTGGTCTTGTTTCATTTTATACTTTGTGCTTATTTTATTTTATACATTTGTGCTTTAAATCTTCAGTTTATGTTGTATGTTTAACAAAATTATTTAATCCTTGTTTCTTTTATTTTTATTTTTATTTTATATTTATATTTATTTCTATTTGTACTTTACTATCAATATTTAAATTATATACATAAGTTTACTTATTTATTTATATTTTTATTTCAACTATCAACAATTAAATTAGATTCATAGGTTTGACTTATATTTTATATTGATAGAATTAGATTTTAATTTAAACATTATCGTTCATATGTATTTATTTATCAAATGTTAACAATGTAAAGCATTTTAATTCAATTTTATAAGAAAGATTTTATTGTAAATATTATTAAGAGATTTTATTTTAAATTTCCAGAATCCAATTTCCTTTCCAAAATACAAATTTATATAAACAAATGGAAATTATTTCTAAAATATTTATTCATTTTAAAATGATCAATTCACATTTATTTTAATCAGATTAAATATTTATTAAAATAAATAGGGCCAAAATCCAGGGTCGTCACATTCCTCTCCCCTTTGAATCTTTTCGTCCTCGAAAAGGAACGAAACCAGATTTATTAAAATGCTTAAAATCAGATAAATTTTCTTTGATTATTTTTAAACTACTTTAAAAATCTATATAATATTTCTAAAATAGTTTTTATAAAAATATTTTTATTACTCGATGTTCGACAAGTCCATCCTCGTTCTCACAGAAATTCGGTCATACGTTGATCAGGCGTACGACTGAAAATCTATAAGTGCTTGGCCGACCCGTTTCCGGCATCTAGTGAAAATGCTTGTGAAAATAATTTTATTGAAAATACAGAAAACAGTTTTTGAAAATAGAGGATATATCTTTGGTAAGAATGCTCTGGAAATCATCACCCACATCCATGGTCGTAGTTACATTCCAGGGTTACGTTGCCATCGCAGCAAAAGTCCATGTAACTGCAGGCTCTCCGCGGCCTCTCGATTACGCCATGGAACCCACAACAGATCACAGTTACATTCCAGGGTTACGTTGCCATCGCAGCAAAAGTCCATGTAACTGTGGGCTCTCCGCGGCCTCTGATTTTCGTTGTCAAAATGAAACTTCTCCACTCCTACATAGGTCGCAGTTTACCGATGTAAAATCAAATGCAGACTGTTGGCTCTCAGCGACACACACGACTTTCGCTATGTTACCATAGGTCGCAGTTACATCCTGGGTTACGTTGCCATCGCAGCAAAAGTCTATATAACTGTTGGCACACAGCGGCACACACGACTTTCGCTATGGTCCACTCTACTCGTAATCCTCAGGAACTAATTTTGTCCGGACTCCTCACAGGATAAACTTTAGAACCCCCCTTGGGGCTCAAGGCAGCACCACCCAGTGGCACTCCTGAGAAGTTCATTTTAAGGAAGTGCCTTTTTCCCCAGAGCTATCATCAAAGCACTTTATACTATACACATATAGTATCTTTCAAATCATACACCTAGTATGAATTTCATCAAAGCTCCTTTACACAAAATCGATTATCTCAAAATCGATAATTTTCAAACTAGGCTTTCCAAATTCCAATATTGATTTTACCCACAAATCAAAAGCCTTTCCAAATTCAAAGGTTCCCAAAACCTTTTTCCAAAATCCTCATAAGATCCTTTATATATACAGATATATATAATTTTTAAAACCGTGGATCATTTCAACTGGTATAAAATTCCTTTTATACTTCAAATACTTCCAAAAACCTTTTCCTTCTGGCCATAGATTCAACAAGGGGAGCTTCATCTTATTTAACGAAGATATATAACTTTGTTTACTCAAAATCAAATATTCAAATTTGATTACTCTTTTCAATATCAATTTCATTCAAATCCGTACGATGTACACTTATCATCCGTACGCTATACCAATCTGATCGCTCACTTGATCACATAATTTCACTTCCGAACTAGTATCGTCTACCCGACTTCCTAGTGCGGACACAGATCTGGTTTCTTGATCCGAAACCGTCATTCTCCTTGCATAGCTATAACTATGATAGAGAACATCCAGAACCAATCAACAATCCATATCCAGGTTCGCCGTCGAAAATCGAGTGCAAAATCCCACTCGGATCGATATAACTATCTCGAAATTCTGTGCTCGAATTTGGATCAAATCACTATGCGAATAGAATAATATACGTACATCCTACGTATTTATCCTTATTAGTTATTAGCCAAATCAATCCTATTTCTACTCACATTTCCTTTAATTCCATTGAATTATCACTTCAATCCTTATCTCAGTTGGGTATTAAATCAATAATAGTTTGAACTCCGACCAGTTTATATTTAGAAAATAGCTTGAAAATTTTAAAAATAGATAAGTAGTTGAAAAATAATGATTAGTTTGCAAAATAGCTATGAAATAGTTAACTAATTGTAAAATAGTCGGAAAATAGTTGAATAGTTTCAGGAATTTTAAATAATTGCAAAATAGTTGTAAAATAGAAATTGGTTTGTGAAATAGTTGAAAATTAGTAATTAGTTTAGGAAACAGTTGAAAAATGGTTAAATAGCTCCAAAAATAATTGTAAAACAAGTATAAAATAATTTGACTTTAAGAAAGAAAGGTTGTATATATTTAATAGCTTGGAAAAATAAGTCTATATCTAAATAATTTATATTAAAAATAGTCCAGAGTCAAAACTGTTCCATTCCCAATCTCCATTCTCATCAATTCAATTTAAATTTCCACTTACATTTTAGATTGACTTAATTCCAATTTAAATAACTCCAATTTCCACTGGACTTGATTTATTTCCACTTCAGGTTGAATTAATTCTCAATTTCTTTCCAACTTCAAATCAAATTCCATTTGATTTTAAACCAATTCATCTTTAATTACAATTCCAAATTATTTCGATTAATTTGGACTAATATCCATTCAATTTCAATTTCTATCACTTCAATTCAACCCAAATTTTCCATTTGAATGTTTAAACTTATACACCTTCAATCTCAAGTCCAATTAATTCAAGTCAGATTTAATTCGGACTAATTCAATTTCAATCTCAATTTTAAACCATCTCGAATTATACAAATTCGAGTTAAATTCTCTAAGGTTGGTTTAACCCTTTAAATCAAATTAATCTTTATTTATTTTTATCTTTATTTTAAATCAACCATCCGAATCTTTATACAATTTAATCTTGAGTCCGATTTCCAAAATTCCATTGTAAATTATCTTTACTTAACCTTTTCCAAAGTTCAAATAAGAGTTCAAAAGCAATTTTATCTTAAAAATTTAATTTATTACTTGGTTTTATCTTCCAGTTTTGAAATCGGTTCTTAAACAATTTCAGTTTACAAATTCCATTATTCAAATTTTTAGTTCAAAGTAATTCCATACCCTTAATTTCAAATTAACGTTAGATTTTTATTTTATCTCACTAATGGATATATTACCACACTTCATTTCTCGTTCATTTAAACAAATCCGATCCACAATTAAAGATTTTTACCAACAATAGGATGATATCATCCAATTTATTTTAAAACATCCATTCATTTCCAATTTCCAGATCTCAAACCCATTTGAGATCACACAAATTCCCAATTCAATTTAACCTTTTAACTTTCCAAGTCAAATTCCAATTTCATCTTAAAATTTGCAATTCAAGTTGTTCATTCAAACTTATTTAACTTCCCCCAAGTTAAATTTCAATTTGCTTAACCCAGTCAACTCTACTCAAATTCAAATTCCCACTTCAAATTTCAATTTTTTTTCCCTCTTAAAAGTTCAAAACTTATATCACTTTGGGTTTTACATCACACTTGAGGGAAAATCAAAACTCAACACCTTAGAGTTTATTTCAAATTATCTTTAATATCATGTATATCCATACATATATACATATTTATTTCTTGGCCCTCCCAGCCATGTTCCAAAATTTTAAACCACCTTTGGTTTTAAATTCAAGTCCAATCTTCAAACAACCCACTGTTTGCAACAAGTCTCTTTTATTCAAATAATACTTATTTATTCTTTTTGCACTTTGAAACAATTTTTCAAATTTATGGACCTAGATTTAAAATTCCACAAATTTAGGTATTTTCAATTTTATAAGTCATACTTACTTAAATGTTTAATCACATATTATTATTGAACACACAACAATCACTTATGATAATAACCAAGATTATCATATCTAAAACCATCCATTATCATCTTATTCTAAAATACTTCTCTAATTCAAGATTTCAATTTTAGTTTGAATCGGTTTCGAACTTATCTTTATTTAATTTCAGTTTGGTTGTATTATATTACTCTTAATTAATCCTAATAATTCAATAGGCAATTTTCTTATTATTTATTAGTGTGAAATATTGCTTTATATATCAAAATATAATCTTATATAAAATCATTTAAAATCCTTATATAAGAAAATAACAAGTGCGCTCTCTCATATATATATACACTCAACTCATTCTAGGGTACTATTGACCCTATCCTTAATGAGTTCACCCACTAGAGCCAAGGTTCTCGCTTAACATTCAGCTCTGATACCAACTGTAACGACCCGGAATTTTCAAACCTGAAAATCCCAGATAGTTAGGAAGAAAGAGATAGAAGAAATAGAAGAACAGAAAACACCAATATCTCACATTCGCAGCGGATAAAATATAATAAATAAATAATAACTGTTTACAAAGAATATTATATCTGTCGATTTTATTTTAATACATCAGAGTTACACAATTATACAGACATTGAATATACATAATTACCATGCCTTAGATATACAATAATATAATAGCGGAAGCACTCCATATGTTCTAGCCATCCAGCTCGCCTCCTGAGCTCCAGAACGTCATAACCTGAAAATCTGTAATACTCGGTCTGACCCGAGCATTACATCAAAGTAACACCCGGGTCAAGCTGGAAACCAGCGTGAGTAAACCCATCTATCAAGTAATACAAAAGTATACAACTCATATAAACCCGGGGTACATATATCAATTTACAACTTCATAAGCTGCTATAGACATCACTTATTTCACAAAGCAATTAAGTGCCATGACTTAGATTTTATGGTCCAATTCATTTAAATCATTTCATTACACACTATTGATTTCACGTATCAATTTATAAAGAATCGAAGTTTTTTCGGGTATTAACTAATACCCGACTCCGGTCTCTTCGAATTCAGTTCATCTTAACACATTTTATCCAAGTGAAATGCAATTCAATTTTAAACAAAAGATGGCACCTTTACTTAGCAATTCCTCATTGATAAATGACCACATTATCATTGCCCACCCAAACACAACATATCACGAAACATTTCATATCAAGGTTTCAATCAATTCGGAGCATTTAATTATCATTTAATCATACATAAGCAAGATAAATCAACCACACCATCTCGAATCAATTACCTTTAAGTCCTGCTTATTAATTTCAACCCAATTGATTAACCATGCCATAATCATTCATCTTAATTAATCTCCCATGATTAATTATTCTTTAATTACATTAAGATTATCATTATTATCTAGTTACTTTCACTAAGTAATTATACTTAACCAATCTCCATGAATGTTTATCCTAAATTAATCAATTAAACTTAATTAATTGCATCCATTAATCAGCCCCAATTACTCATAAACAGTAATTACCCCTCTGTAATTACTTACCCAAGTAATTACCCTTTAATACTTCCCATTAAGAAATTCCTTTTAATTTATTACGTTCTGTAATTATGAATTACTTCATTAAACCTCATCAAGTATTTATATTTAATTCCCCTTAAACCCAATTAATGAATCTTAATTGCAGATTAATTATTCTTTAATCATCAATTGATAACCCTTAATTTTTGATTAACACATCTTAATTACAAATTAAGCAGTCCTTCATCACCAGTTAATTAAATTACTTAATTTACTTAACTACTAATCATTCGCTAATTAACTTTAAGTAGTTAATTACTAATTTATTTATCGATTAATCATTAATTAATCCAAACTCTAATTACAATTATAATTTAATTATTCTTAATTACACAAGATTGTTATTATAAATCTTTAATTTCAAACTTATTAAATCTTAAACTATTTACTTAATCACCATTATAAATTAATTTCATTCTTAAATATCTTTCAATTTAAATTATCCATCTTATGTTTTTAAAACCCTTCTTAATAAAATTTAAATCAAGTATTAGCTTAAACCTTGTCAACAATGTTCACTTACATAATACTGAGTTTTGTTGACAAAAATAATATAAAAGTGTTTAGGCTTAACCCCTTAAAATGGACCCGAGTCAAACACGATAATTACTCGAGTAAGGCCTGAGTTTCCCAAGCATTTTCCCGCGTCCCTTCTTTCTTCTGCTCGTGTTCTTCTTCCTCTTCTACTCTTCCTTTCTCTTCTGTTTTATTTCCTCTCTCTTTTTATGTTATAACAGCAGAACACGAAAAAGTAATCCACGCACAAACCCAAGAGAAAACTCGAAGAAAACTTCCTAATCTCTCGAGTATCACTCGATACGACCAAAACTTGAAAACTGCTGACACCTTCACGACACCGTGCATGTGCATGGTGGGTCGCCATCACTCCGGCAATCCTTGACGCCCCCAGCAAACCACAACACGACCTGACATACGCAATCAAACCCCAATTCATCACGTAAAGCTCAAAATCAAAATAAGTTTGTTCGTTCGAACAGCGGCTCGAACGCGTCAAAAGAAAATCGCCACGACCCCCAACGTTGACCACTATTGACGATGCGACTCTGGCCACACCACGGCCACATCCTTCTCTACCTCTTCTTTGAAAGGACACTCGATCACACACAGAAGGCAAACACGCCACGATTTAGACACAGACCAGAACTTGAAACCCAAACCCTAAATTGAATTCATTCGTCCAATTCTTGCTTTTGAAAAATTATACACTAATTTTCCCAACACCATAGATGTTCATACTAGCTCCAAACAAATTTCAACATTTACTGATGATTCAATTGCCTGAAAATGAGAGAAATGCAAATTTATTTCAAATACAAACTGCTCTTATAATAACAAACTAAAAATCTTCGTTTTTGTTTTAAAAATCATAGATTGCAATAAGAATTCAGGATATAACCTTGAATTAACTCTTTATAACAATCGAGTTTATCAAAGTATCCTTTGATTTCCTGTAAAACAATATTTCCTGTAGAAATATTTCACTAATAGGTTTAATCAGTTTTGAAAAATCTGGATTAAGGTTCAAACATCTTGTTTGATCGAAATTGAAAGTTTTACAATGATTTGATGAGAAAAGTTTGAGTTTTGAACTTAAATAGGCAACCTGTAACAGTTTACAAAGAAGAGCAGAGCAATCACAAAAATATATACAAGGTCAAAGCATACACAACATCATGTAGTAAATGAATTCATCTATACTGTTTTAATTAATTTAAACTTGAAAATTTTATGGTTTACTCACCTGCAAGCTTTTGAACAGAGAACTATTCCTATTTTTCTTTTGAAATCCTGTGACTTGAAACTGTCTTTGAATCTGTTTTTGTATAAACTGCAGTTTGAATTGAGTTAAGCTTTGTAAAATAAAGATACTGATTATATTTTCTTTCTGGTTTTCCTCATTTGTTTTCTAAACGAACTAAAAAGATGATGGTCACATATATAGAAGAGAACAGGTACTTAAGGGAGGTTATAACTGGTTAAGTTGCTTTCTTACCTTTGTTTATCTTGACCAGATTTTATTACTGAAATATAAAGATTTGTAAAACCTTTGAAATGACTAAATTTGGGCTGAGATGATAGCAATTTAATGCTAAGGTTTCCCATTGTGTTTACATACTATAATTATGTTTATCTGTACATAAATATTTTGTAAGAAAATATACACTTTGCAGGCAAGCACTTGGATTGCAAATGAAGATATTATGTTTTTATCCTTTTTATTTTATGAACATAGATATTTGCATATAAAAGTACACTTTGTAATTAGATATATGGCTTGAGTAAGAAGATTTGTTTTATCAACTACTAGCTTTCAAATGTGCAGCAAATGTTTGTATTTATTAACTTCTAGTTTGAATAATGTTTGTTTGGTTTACTTTTCTTTGGTCTTGTTTCATTTTATACTTTGTGCTTATTTTATTTTATAAATTTGTACTTTAAATCTTCAGTTTATGTTGTATGTTTAAAAAAATTATTTAATCCTTGTTTCTTTTATTTTTATTTTTATTTTATATTTATTTCTATTTGTACTTTACTATCAATATTTAAATTATATACATAAGTTTACTTATTTATTTATATTTGTATTTCAACTATCAACAGTTAAATTAGATTCATAGGTTTGACTTATATTTTATATTGATTGAAATATATTTTTATTTAAACATTATCGTTCATATGTATTTATTTATCAAATGTGAACAATGTAAAGCATTTTAATTCAATTTTATAAGAAAGATTTTATTATAAATATTATTAAGAGATTTTATTTTAAATTTCCAGAATCCAATTTCCTTTCCAAAATACAAATTTATATAAACAAATGGCAATTATTTCTAAAATGTTTATTCATTTTAAAATGATCAATTCACATTTAATTTAATCAGATTAAATATTTATTAAAATAAATAGGGCCAAAATCCAGGGTCGTCACAAAAGAAGAGCCTGATGTTTGTCTTTGGGAAAGGGATGCAAGTAGGGTTTTCTGGAGAATTCACTATAGGTTCGTTGGAGATGTTGTTTAGAAGTGGTAGAGACGTGTCAGATGCTCTAGCAATGAAAGACATGTCCATATGAGGGAGTTATTAAGGTGTACTAGTGTGGCCATGTTTATATATCTTGTGCGCGTGCACAATTGATACATCTCATTTCCATGGTTGGTGAAGGTTGTGTATTTTATGTTTAAATATTGTGTACGTTTATAGGCTTGTAAATGGGTCAGTTTTGAATTGCATTTGTGGTTGATTGAGCCACTGGAAGTTTGGGCTTGTAATTGTGTTTTTGTGGTGATGTATAAATATGAAGGAACAGGCGTGGGATGATGAGAAATGAAATCGGTTCCTTCTTCAATCCTTTTTCATTTTCTAGCTTGTAGTATCTTATTTTTCAATTTTAGATTCAAGTTTAGTTCTTCAATTTCCAGTTTGAAAATCTTAATTCAATTCTTGTTAAGTCTTTCATTTTTAAAATTCATGTTCATCTTTTTTGCAATTAATTTTCCAGTTCATAGTTTGCTCATTTCATTTCCAGTTGTAATTTGATACCATTACATTTTACATTTTTGTTGATTCTTGCTTATGTTCATATTCTTTTTCCCTGCAATATTATCAAATTCTTTTACATTTTTTATTTCTTTATCTTTGTTTTCATTTTGCAATTTTCTGTTTCTTTCCTTAGTTAAATCCAAGTTTAAATCTTCAGTTCTGTTATTTTTATCAATACTTAAAATAGTACTTCGTTTTGCA
The DNA here is from genome assembly GCA_030765085.1 of Allium cepa. Lineage (NCBI taxonomy): Eukaryota > Viridiplantae > Streptophyta > Magnoliopsida > Asparagales > Amaryllidaceae > Allium > Allium cepa. The sequence goes on from CM060941.1 coordinate 11,764,847, forward strand.
CAATCAATTGTTACGATACATCAGTTTTCCTTGTTCTTGAATTACCATTATTTTTCTTACGTGCATATATATCATTATGCAGTGCACTTGCAAAATTCCCCTCCTACCATTTTCTAGATACCATCATCTTCCTTAAATTAACCCATCAATGCACCTTGGCAAAGAACTTAGATCAACCCGCGCCTTCTAGATCTTAACCCTTACTGTCAAATCGAGAAAATCAAGCTCGATAAAGAAAATTGTAATGAGGAAGAATCTAACTATTTTTGTATCCATCAACAATTATGACGATGGAGATCCTAAGAGCGTTGCACATCATATAGAAAATTAGTCAGATTTGATAGTGACTTTCCATTTTAACGAGTTTGAAAGTAGAGTTTTTGGGGGGAAAACAGGTAGAAAATGAAACCGAGAAAAGATAATAAGAATAGAAATCCAAAGGCCTAATAGCTTGACACATAATTGAGAGACTTCTGCTTTTCAGTTTAAAACCATACACCGCACATAGTATGTTTAAAAATAATAATGTTATAAACTCTTTAAGAATATAATTTATTATGCAATATATGACGAATTTGATAGGATAAATCAGTTCATATTGAACTTATTGTATTTCTAAGTGTATGATTTGTTTTATGAGATTCATGTATTATATATTTGATTATAAATTAAATTATCACTTTTGCTGATAAAAACAAGTTAAAAATAAAATTATTACTCTTAGGATTCAATTTATTATGCAAATAAATGAAAATTATTCTTCTTAATTAATTTTAAAATTTATATTTCTATAAAATTTTGTATATAAATATTCATGTACATACATTTTTAAATTAATGTTAAGCTTTTGATACATTTTTAAATTAACGTTAAGCTTTTGATACTAAAAGATAAACAATGTATATATCGATAATTAGTGAAAATATGTAAAATGTAAGTGTAATGTTATTGGATCAATATATTTTAAAGTTCTTCTACCATATATTTGTTAAAAATAAGTATACGATACTAATAAAGTGATAGACAAAATATTTATTAGCTATTAAAAGAAATATTAATTGAAAATAAGATCTGAAATGTAGCAATTCACATTATCGTTTTAATTATGCAAAAAAACAACTTTTAATCCATTGTTTCATACCTCGATAATTTCAATTTATAATAAAAAGTTTTAAGAAATATTTAACATTTACCTTTAAAAGATAATAAAATGCAAAAGAAAAATATTTTTAGTCAAAGAATGGTATGATTTTGTCCATAAATTAATGTAAATTACGGATATAAATAATTAAAATGTAATTTTTTTATAAAATGGTTCTAATTAAAAAATTTAATTATTTTTCAACATTATTAAATACAAACATTCAACCATTATTATTAAGTACAAGTCAACCTTAAAATATAATATATTTTATTGGTGGAAAAAAATTCACTTATTGTACAAATTTTGAAAAGTAAAAATGTTATATTTATAATGATATACCAATTTTAGGAAAAAAGAATTATGCATATATTTGTTTGTAATGAAATACCAATTTTAGAAAGAAAGAAATATGAGTATATTTCTCTGTATTAAAGTACTAATTTTTGAAGTAAAGAAATTTTATGAATTTGAAAGTAGAATAAAATAAGAGAATTGACGATAATTTTGTATATAATTGTGAAAACTTTAAATCATTGGACTTAAATAAAAAATAGTTTCACCATTTGTCAATGGGAATGCGATATACACATTGAAGTTTCAAATTTTTTTATAATTCTTTAGATCAATTTATAATTATTTTGATTGTATTTATTTAGAAGGTTTAAACTTAGGATCATTTAATAAGTTCAAATATATGGACTTGAATGTAAAAAAATATAAGAAATCTTAGGAGAAATCCGTAAATAACCGTAATAACTATTAATTGTTGGATTTAAATGTAAAATGATAGGGGAGAAAATTAGTAGAACATTGTATTTTTATATGATTGTGGAAATTTGAAAATATATAGACTTGAGTAAAAAGTTAGTTTTACCATTTTTGTCAATATTATGAATATGATACACACGTTGAATTGTCACTTATTTTAAAGAATTGATTGAATCAACTAATGGATATTTTTTGGTTGTATTTATTTACAAAGTTTAAGTTTAAGATCATTTAATTAGTTTTAACATGAGGACTTAAATGTAAAATAATTGAAGAAAACCAGTGAGAAATCAATGAACAATTGTACAAAATTATTATGTGTTAGCATTTAAACATAAAGCGACAGAAGAGAGAACTAATAGAAGCATTGTAATAATTATAAGAATGATAAGTAACATGATTTTAAAATTAAACGTCTATAAGGAATTAAGGAGAGGGGAAAAAAGGGGTTTTGGACCAAAGGTCCTTATTCTTAAAGTTCATGCACAAAAAGTTCCTATCCATAAATCCATGTAAATTAGGTCCTTATTTTGTTAATTTTTACCAAACTGTCCCCTTTCAGTAAAGCGTCCCGGCATGGAAATTAGGGGCAAAAGTGACATAAATTAGGCAGAAACTAAAAATAGGAATCTAATTTTCATAAATTTTTCAGAATGGACTATTCTTCCATCATCTTTTAAATCTAGGGAGTTGATAGTCATTCTTTGGGGGAGAAAATCCTTAGAATTAATAAGAGAGCATGAAGTTCTTCCACTTTATTATTATTTAATAATAATAGACGAATTGGGTCTAGGTTTCAAGTGGGTAGAGTAGATCATAACTTATGCTCATTATAAGGTTAGGGTGAGATGTACATGAGACTTGTGGCTTATGGCCTATGGTACATTCAGATACATGTTAAGAATTTTCCAGGATCACTACACAATTAGATTCAGAAGAGAAAGTAGTGAAGAAAGCAAACAAAATTAATTCCTCCCAAAAACAAAATACTTTTATTGATTCAACCAAGAAAATACAAAAGAGACTTAAAATTGAGAAGAAATCTCAATCCCAAACATCCAACAAAATACTTTTCTAACACACCTAATTAATGGACCATATGCATATCCTTTTATAATAGTTTTGATTAAATGCATTCTTTAATCAACCATTTTTATTTCCATCTTCCAAAAGAAATTCTTCCCACGTAGATAATTCTTTTCCTTTTTTAGTGCAATAAAAAAAGGCAGTTAATTATCTTTAAAATCTGCACAATCCGTAAAAGTGGCAATGTATTTTAGCCAAAAATCCACCTCCATTAAAATATCCCCAAAATCTATTTTGATTTGGAAATATTGTATTACAAAATCCAACAATCTCCACCTTGATGCTGTAACGACCCGTAAATTTTCGATAATTAAAATAGCTAATTTAATAAGATTTCGTGTTTTAGTGTTAGAAAATTTTTGTAATTCGTTTGGAATAATAATAACTGAAATGAATTGCAACAATAATTATCCAAGTAATGAAAAATAAAAGTTACTTAGTGAATGCCTTTGCAATCAAAAGTTGAATAGGATAATAAATGTTGAATTCATTGGGTATAATAGAGTAATTGATTGATAAGAAAATCTATTTAAATCAAATATTGAATATTGAACAAGTAAATTGTTTAAATTAAATATTTAAAACTTATTGAATAATTGAATAACTCTAAAATGAAAATAGTGTTCTAAATTGTGAATTGTTTTAAAGGTTGAATCTTATAAGTTCAATTTCAATATTTCAAGAGATAATGAATTATTGGATAAGCGAAATTGTTTAAATTTAATATTTGGAATTTATTGAACAAATAAATAATGGGAATTGAATAACCGTATAATGGAAATGGTTGTTCTATAATTTTAATTCATTTCAAAGGTTAAATTTTTAAGTTTGTTTTGAATATTTCAAAAGATAGTGATTTAAGAATAATCAAATTTGTTTAAAATTTAATATTACAAATGTTTGAATAATTAAATTTAAAATTTGATATGATTAATTTGATATTGAAATTTAATATATGAAAATAGAGTGAATAATTTAAATTTGATTTAATATGATTCAAATTGGTTTCCAAAGTGAATGTAAGTTATATCGGGATTTTAATAGAGTTAACAAAATTTTAAAAATTGGAATTTATTGGATAAATTGAATAATGGGTTTAGTATGATTAAAAATGATTTGTAAAATTTTATTTTATCATATGAAAGTTAGAATGATGTTGTAGAACTTTTAAAAATCGAATTAAAAGTAAATTTGTGAAAATTAAATATTTTAATATTTAATTATCGACTGGAAAATAGCCAATTTTCAAACAGTCTCAGAATTGGACGAAACTAGTTCCATTGGATCCGTAATAGTTAGTTATTATCGGATTTCAATTTTCGTAGCAATCGGAGTTGTCGTTTGACCGTGGCAGCTCGAAACGCATCGAAATTGTTTTAATATTAATTTAACGAGTTAAAATAGTCATGTTTCAAACGGTCTCGGATTTCGACGAAACTAGTTTCATCGGATCCGTAATGTGATATATTGTATGGTTCCAAATTTCGGGTTAATCGAATTTACCGTTTATCCGGGGCAAGCAAAAACGCACAGAAATTAGTTTAAATCGATTTAATTTAAATTGATCGTTTATCGCTGTAACTCTCACATATGATCGAATTAGCTTCCGGAACCTGTTCCATTGTGTCCGGAACGCGGGATAAACCCTAGAAACGCCGGTCACCGCACGTAAATCGGAGTTTGGAAATTCCGGAATGAATAGTGCTCGATATTTCCTATAAATAGCCCCCCCTTTTATCACAAAAATAAAAAAATAAAATTAGGGTTTAAACCCTAGCCGCCGGCCTCTAAAACCGAGGGCCAGAAAATCGTTTCGTTCTCCTCCTCTTATCTTCAAATCCGTTCATCGATTCAGCAAACCTTCAACATGGAAATTGTAGAGCATCACGAGACGAAGGTAATCAACGGCTGTGATGGGAAAACTCGCGGTGGATTGACCAGAAATTGCCCGCGATGGCCGGCCGTTCATCATCAAATTGCGTGCCCAATGGGGGACCGAGCGCCACCGTGTTGTGGCCGAGTATCGAGCACGAGGTGAGCTTGCGAATGGCAACTTCTGATCGTCGTCTCGACTAAGTTGGTGGCGGCAAATCTCGAACCCTAGTTCGTTGGTTGAGTTCGGTGTTGCGTGAGCTACCTGTAGCGAACGAACGAATGGAGGGGAGAAGCTTTCGTGCGGCCTTGATCTTCTGGAGGCAAGATCTACGGCCCTGATTCTAAGGGTTAGAAATGAGATATTAAGTGTAAATTAATTTTATTTAAATTCGTATTAACTCTAAAACTGCCTAACTTTTTCATACGAGGTCGAAAACGCACGAAACAAATTGCGTTGCGTTCGTATTGTCAAATATTACGCTATGAAGCTGGATTGGAACCGTTTGGAGCTATAGAAAATTTTGGGTTAAATCGAACGTCGTTCGATTTGATTTAAAATCGTAAAGATCAAGGTGAGTGTTTTATAACGCTCACAACGTACTAAATATCTTTATGCTAGTTAAAATTGGATATTCTGAAGTGTTATGATTTTTATTTGTCGTTGTTGATAAAATTTAATTGTCATATAGATTGTCATTTGAATTAATTGTTGAAATTAAATTGACAGTTAAATTTAAATTGAAATTGAAATTGAATTGCGATTAAATTACCTGACATTGATAACTATGAAATTGCCATGAATTGTATTGTTTATTGGATGATGTATTTCGATGGATGTTATTGGTTGATATTTAAATGTTTGGATGTTTATTTGCTTATATATATCCTGTTATGCATACATATGATACCGTGATTTAATTTAGGTGATATATATTCATCCCTGACATATAATTGAAATAAATAATTACTTGGCCATAGGATAGAAAATTATATACGAACACCGAATTGGCTAAATTAATAATTTTGGAATCGTCGATTTGAATTTTTTTAAATGTTTTGATTTAAAAGTTATAAATAGAATCGATTTATAGAAATTGAATTCATCGAAAAATTGAGTTTGGATTGTTGAAATAAATTTTGGTTAAAGGAATTTTGTTAAATAATTAAGTTGAGACTTTGAAATTTGAAATTGGATATGATTGAATGTCGAAAATTTATTTGTTGAAAGATTTAACCTTAATTCGAGCTTTGAAAATTACTAAGTAAAAGTGATATAAAAAAAATGATATTTTGAAATCGAGTTTGGAATTGAATCATATTTGGAATTTGGATTTAAACTTGAATATTGTTGGAAATTTTGTTAAGGGTTATAAATTGATATTTTGAGAAATCAAGCTCCAAATCGATATAAATTGAAATTGAATAAATTAAAGGTGAATGAAAAATTGAATTAATTCAAAGTAAAAATTGACGTTGATTGAATTGAAATCGAAATTGAATCGGTAGAATGGAAATTGGAATTGATTTGAATTGGAAAGTTATAATTGAAATGGATTGATTTTGAAGCTGTTTTAAATTTGTTTTCCAAATTACTCTGTTATATAAACCATTTTGAATACTTAAACTATTTTAATCTATTTTTAATCTACTTAACCCAATTTAAATTATTTTAAACTAATTTATCTATTTTAAATCCATTTTAAAGATTTTAAGTATTTTTAACTATTTTAATTATTTAAACTACTTTCAAACTACTTAAAACTATTTTCTAAAAAATTTCAAGATGGTTAATAAGGTGAAATGTTTATATTTAAATCTTGAATTTAAATACGAATTGAGTTAAATGAAGTTGCAACCTAAATTGAAATTCGAAATAATTTTGAAATCGAAATGAGATATTGATGCGAAAATTTATTTTGAAACGGAATCTGACATTTTGATAGATACGCTTATATTTGAAAAGGATTTGATTTTTGAAGCAAATATGATATTTTGATATCAATTATGAATCGATTGAAATGTAAAAGAGCCAACGGTGTAATAATACGTAGTTATTAAAGAGACTGTACTCTCTGTCGATACCGAACACCACTTTAATAACTATTATACGCGGAGTGTTGATCCAGAATGAAGTGGATGATTTAGTGAACGCGTTGACTGAAGAAAGAGAATGATATTGGATGACCCCTGACATGACTAAAACAGGAGCCGCGCCGGGCCATTGAGGTTCGCCACCTCTAGCGGACACGCTTCTTCGATACCATTTCTATTACATTTGTGATTCGATTTGGGTGCATTCCTTGATTTGAGAGTGTTGTTTCGCGGTGTTGGGGTAGCTGCTGGCTATGCTCAACATCAGTCCAGATCACGCAACTACTAGTATCCTAGTTGGTATCGCCTCATGTACCTTGTCATACTGATTATCTTATTCGCGACCACTACGTTTTTGATTTATAGTGAATTGGCGGTTTCGCCAACATTCTAATAAAGGGGTGAAACTCCTTTACAACTAGCATTGATTCAACAGAGATTTATATTTATCCTCGGTTTAGATGCTAGTATCTTTGGTTATTCCGAACTCTATCTCCTCAGATCGAATGTAGATTTACCCCAGAAAATCCATATCGATCTTACTCTTTAACTCACGGTTGACCAGGTTAAGGTTGCCCGCGATTTATATAAACTTATCCAGTTCCTTATTCTGTTGTTTAATCATCGAATCTTCTGATTCCAACTTATCTTTAAATCAAAATTCTCTTTGATTTGAGTCCATCAAATTTGAATCTTTATCCTTGTTTTGAAAATTTTATTCCTATATTTGGAAAAAAAAAATCTAATATTACATATAAGTATAATTTTCAGAATTTTATAATTAATTTAACTAGTTGTCAAGAGATAATAATCTTTATTTATGGTTTTGTAAACCATGGGTTTTGTCTTATATAAATAATTGAATATAAACAATGGTTATAAATTAATTTGGAAACAGAAATGAATTTAAAACAAGAACTTGAGAGTTCAATTTCCGACGGTTTCAAACCTTGTGTTTTAATTTTAAAAGGATATATTATTTAAATTATTTTCGAATAGAAATTTGTTTCCAAAGAATTTTAAAGGTTTAGAAATCAGTGCTCTTCTCTTTATTGCTAGGAAATAATTTCGGTGATGATTGTAGCATCATCGACATTCATTTTCGAGTTTCGAAGTGAAGAGACCATTCTGTAGCTGGCTACAGTGTTACCTTGAGAATTTAATTGATTTGAATCTCTAAATATGACTTGACTTATAATATATATAGATATATGATTTAAATTTGATTTGACATATTATGTACATATATTTATCTATCCCTAAATGGTTTGAAGGAAATCAGAAATTTAATTCATAAATTTTATCTTGAAGAATAAATTTCAATTAAAAAAAGGGAGGAAGGAAAATCAAATTTTTGAATAAATGATTCCAACTTGAGATAATTGAATTTGAAAGTTTTATTTGTATAATACTCAATTGCATTTCAATATAACTTACCTTGATTTTCAGAAGTTAACAATGTGATTGGATAATATACAATATAAAAAGATTTTATAAATAAAATTTGAGTGGTTATAATAAATGTTATACACTTAAATTCTAGTTATAAAAATATTAACAGAGGTAATCGAATAATTTACAATATAAAATGATGTTAAAGGAACTAAGAATAAATTTAAGCAGTTGCAATAAGTGTAAACATGCTTAACATAAATGATAAAAATATATTAAGAGAAATAAATTTAATTATAATTAGGAATAAAGAAGAAATTAATTTATTAAACACGTTTTGAGTATAACAAATGATTTTCAAACTTATGATTTTAGAAATTTTTATTTTAAGATAATTGGAAGATGAAGTAAAGAAATTTGAAATAGTTAAGTTTAACGTAAGTGAAATTAAATAGATGAAATCAATTATTAATTTAAAATTGAATTTGTATGGTTTAGATTAATGATTCTAATTTAAGTTTCAATTTAGTTTTCTCTCAGGTTGTTTTTATTCGCCTACTTTCTTCCTTTTCGAGGACGAAAAGTTCTGAATGGGGGAGAGTGTAACAGCCCAAATTCTTAACAAGTATTTTTCACTTGTATTTTTAAAACTTTGGGGTTTACTAAAAAAATTCATTTTAAATTGCCTAAAACAATTGACCAAATGTTTAAATAAATAACAAGATCTCTGAAATTTTGACGTGGTTAAGAATTAACTTTAATTGGAAATTTGGATTTTTTTTGTTAAAGATGGTAAATAAATTAATTTCTAGCAAAATCATGTTTTAATTAAGAAATAAGATTTGAAAAAAAAAATTAGTGTATAAATAAACTGTTTAATTACGCGTTTAAAAGGTGGGTTATTGATAGAATATTTTTAACGTATATTTACTACTTAAGAGAACGCGTAAATTTAAAAAGCGTTACTTTTATTATGAAACTGGGTGCGTGTTTGATTAAATTATTGCGCCGGTTTTTCACGCGTCTAAATTTATCACCTTGGATATAAATAATCAAATAAATAAGTATACATGCATTTTTAAGTGAGAAAGAAATAAATTTTCTTTCCATTGCCTCCACATATTTAATAAATAAAACCCATTGATTTTTCAATAACGTTCAAATCAAATATTCTTTTCCGTTTCTTTACTCTAAGAATCAACACTTTTCTTTGTTCAATTTTATAAAACGTTCGCTAATTTTCCATTTTTCTGTACCGTTAAAACAACACAATAAATTTTTACCTTAGCTATAAAATGGATTATCTACCTTTTAAAGTTAAGTGATATTTTGAATAATACATTTCTTTGTCAATGATAAATAGATCAGAAAAAAAATGTAAACAAATTTTATTCTATTTAAGTAATAAATTTTTAATTTTTATAGCGTATAAAGAAACTGTTTAATTACGCGTTTAAGGGCGCGTTATCTGATGAAATAAATAAAGTATATATATAAGAAAACGTATAGAATTTAATCCGTTATTTCATTATATTTTGGGCATAAAATATTACGGCTATGGTACACATTCTTAAAAATATGACCTTAGTTGTAAATGGGTAAATTTATTAGCGACATGTGTTTTTAGAGGGAAGGAATTGTCTAGTGTTCAAATCAAGTATGTTGCCTCTAATTCAACGCATTGCTTTAAAAATTTGATTACCATAGATTTTTTCCATTCAACAAAATTTATTTCTTGCAATTTCCAAAACACAATTTTCTCCTAAATCTCAATCATGCACAGTATCCATTCTCCTATCTGCTTGCCTATTTTATATGCGCTTTTCTCTTTACCCATATATCTAACGTTTATTTTTCTTTTTCTATTAAAATTTACTTCCCTATTTATATATATATACCCACGAAATCTGTTAATTTTGAATGAAAGCATTTACTTCCTCCTGTAATTTGTTTCTAAAAAAAAATCAAACGTATTTTACTTGCCAAATTTTTCCTTCCTTTGATTGCGCAACTCTCTGTTTTAAATTCAAATCCCCTTCAAAGAAAATAAATTTCTGACGTTTATTTCATAAATCAACGCAATCAATTAATTGTTGCTCATTCTTTCGCCTAAATTTTCGCAAGATTCTTTTGTTTAAAAACACGTTTGAAATGTTCAATTATTTCTACCGTTCTTCCCTATAATTCAGGCAATATAAACCCACACGTCCTATAAAAAGAAAAAAATCATTTACTTTCTTTAAGTTCTTTACAAACCACGGATATCAAATCCATTTGCTTCTTTATAAATAAACGCATGCAATTTATTGCTTCCTACTTTTCTCCCCTCTAATTGCGCAACTTTGCTGATTTAAATACAAACCCACAATATCAATGCAAACCTTTTAGGAAATACTCGTTCAACATATGCAAAATACCCAAAAATATTTGATTTGGATATTGCATGCCGTTTCTCCACCCCAATCACTACAAACTTCTTTCTTTCGGTCACGTATGCATATCCCTGAATTAATCTTTGATTTTTATTAATTTCTTGCCGTTTCTTGCATAAATCACTCAGCCTATTTAATTCTAAAAACTCACGCAGCCTATTAAATAAAGAAATTGTAACGAAACCAATTATTTCCTTAAACATTTTATCACTTGCAGTTCTTTTACGCAATCAAGTGGAAGAAATTTTATGTTTCAAAGCAATAAGTTTCTTGCCTTTATCAACTGAAATTGCATAGGCTCACGCATCAAATTCCTGACCATTCAGAGAAAAAAATCTACCTATTCTTTCTCCTAGAATATCGCAAGTTTATCTTTATATTCCAATGCACGTACGCAAATATAAATGTCTATAAAATATACAAAACTTCTTGCCAAAATTGTTCCCTTGAATTGCGAAACTCCTCTGTTATAAATATATAACCCACGCATTTTCCATCTCCTCATCAAAAGTTTGGCTTCAGCCTCGTGCGTGAGCAAGCATACTTCAGGTAATGGCCACCTTTTAGCTTATCTTCTTCTATTGTTTCTCCTTTTATTATTTATTCTTTTTTTCCCGTTCACGCGAAGCTCGACCTACACCGCCACATAACTTGACTGCACCTATTTATCCACCTTTCCTCTATGCCTGTATTCATGTTCATGGAATTATCTAAGACTGCGTGGATAGAATGCTTGACTAGGTTAGGTAAGTTATATTTTGCGTGTATGTCAGCTGATACAGAATCATGGTTTGGATATGGTACTAGGTTTTGCTACTGCTAATTAGCAAGTTTGATTTCTATGTACTATTGAATAAAATTTAATAGGATTCACTAGCTGGAGTTAGAATGAAGTTGCATGCATCTTTACTGGATTTCAGATCAAAATTAGAATATATAGTGATAAATGCTTCGGTAGACTTTTTTGCATACCTACAAGGTGATAGTTTAGTAGCAGCGCATGCGTGCCTGCATCCATTTTGGATATAGGCTAGGGCCGTACCTTTGTGTAAAAAAAAAAGTAACGTGCATTTTGGACCAAGCCTTGAGAATGTAGTCTAGCTGTGTGGTGGAGTGGTCGAGGAAATTGTGAAAATTATCATCCCTCTATTTAAATCTCGATCCAGTTTTTGTTTTATAAAATTTGTTTGTTCATAGTTCAATTCGAATACTTAGTTATTTATTTATCTTGTGAAAAGATCAAAACCAGTTTGGCTCGTCTCCCAATAATTGATTCGTGCCTCTTGTACGATGTTCTGTTGTGGTTACCGTAGTTTTGAATCAAAAACTTCAGCTTCGAGAAAAGGTGAGTATTTCTCACCAGACAATGGTACTTGTATATCTGTGAATTAATCACAAGTGTAATTGTAAATTTATTTTATTTTATCTGCCTGTGATATAAACTTATGATGTTAAAACCCCATTATTTAATTGACACATCATCAGTTGTATTATCTATTGTTATATTATTGCAGTTATACTATTTATTATTATTTACTGTTTAAATCACACTGCAAGTTCCCTGTAAAAGATAGAGATCATAACAGGTTGAAATGATAGGTCTGAACAACATATATATTTCATTTATTTATTTAGTCATTTTAACTTGAGATTGCGGGTTTGAAATGATAGAACCTGGTTTTTTTTGAAATTACGGGTTGAAATGATATAGTATCTGTATCACTTAATCTAGGTTAAAAATTATTATACAGAACCGTGGTTATATATATGTGTGTGTGTGTATTTTTGGAAATATTAAATGTTTAAATAATTCTTTGTTTAAAATTGGATTTAAATGATTTTTATATGTATAATATTATATTAGTCAGATATGTAATAATAAAGGAAATTTAAGTATGGGTTTAGCTTGAAAATTTGGATTTGTAAACCAAGTGGACTTTAGGTTAAGAAATAAATTATGAAATTTGGTATAACTTGGATATAAAGCAGATAAATATAAGTTAAGTTTTCTATGAATTAAAAAGTTAGATTTGTAAAATGTGGAAACAGAAATTTAACTTGATTTAGAATGGAAGGCAGTTTTTGAAACAAAGGTAAGGTAAGAAATTAATTGGAAATTTGTTTATTTTGGATATGGGAATTTAACTAGATTATAAGTAAAATTTATAGGAATTTATGCACTTGATTTTTAAGTAAAGTATAAGAGAAGAGGTATTTATTTATAAAATATACTTTATAAAAATCAAAATTTTCGAGTAATTTAAATGACTATTTAAAAGGTGGAAATATGATTTATAAATTAAACTGGTTTGATTATTGTTGAAACCATATTGAAGTTAAAATTTTAGGTTACTCAAGTGAACTAGGGTATAACCTTGGGATATATATTGGATTTTTATTTTAACTTCACCTTTTTCAATATAGCAATTGATTCAAATATAACTATTTTGGAATTTATAAACCACGGGTAATAATAATAACGTTGGTTGTTAAAGAGACCGGAATCGGATATGGGCATACTCTCTGTCGATACCGAAAACCACTTTGACAACCGTGTACGCGGTGGAGATTCCAGAATGAAGTAGGATGGTGGTGACGTTTCCTTTGAGGTAAATACGTGGACCCGACTCCCGTGAGTTGGCATAAGGTGACCAAAACAGGAGCAATTCTCGAATTAATGAGGTAGCACCTCTGATCGGACGCACTTCTTCGTATGTCATTCTATTACTTTTGTGATTGTTTGGTGCGCACCTTTGATTTGGGAGTGTTGTTCGAGGTGGGCAGTAGTAGCAGCTACGCGTTACCACCGGTCCGGATGCGTAATTGGTATATCTATCCTGGCATTGCCTAGTTGTGCCGTGTCACCTACCATAACGAGCCTTGTACGAGTTTGGTTTTCTCCCGTAGCCCGTGTGTTATCCTCTGGTGGCTTCCCAATCAGGAGGGACTATGATATTGGATGGACTACTAGGACTATTATTGTGTTAAAGGGGAATATTGGGTCACTCCTTAACGCTATTTAAAAGTAAGTTTATTTTAATATAGACACTATTATAATAGCGAAAATATTACTATATAGTAAATAGTTTAACGGATCCTTAGAGGATGGACGGTCCCAAGCATCCTTTAAGTTACTTGCTTTATATTACAGTTCACTTGAATTAGCTTACACTGTATAAGTATGTATGTCCTGACTCGAGTGTTTATGTTTTATTTTACGCTCGGGTAAGCCTGAGTTTAAGTTCAGACTTCACCTCCGGAGCTTGGACTTCTGCTGATCATCTTTTTTCCAGCTGCCGTCAAGTTCTGTTCAATTCTTGTTTAGGCTTGGAAATCAAGAAAATCTAATATTGAGAGTTTATGGGAAGATTTCAAACTATAATTAGTTTAAGACTATGTGCTTTATACTTATTTTGAGACTATTAATAGTGGCTTCATGAACCACTAAGTTATTTTAAATTCCGCTGCAAGTATTCTGATTCTGTGTCTATGATTTTGTGATTATTTATTTACTGTATATTCTGAGATTTGCCAAATTTTATTTACAATGTGTTATTTTGAACAATTCAAGTCCGACATGTACGGATGCGAATGGCTGAAAATACCGAGTCGTTACATTATACGACACAAAGGTCCTCTCCTGGCTAAACCGAATAGTGAGTGCAACATTTAAAACATATGGATATAGGATTTCAATTAAGTCACAGCTTAATAATTCAAACTTTATTTTAAATGGTTTAAACCAATTACCATTTCAAATTTTTTAAACAAAAGATTTACCTCATAAAGTTCACCTAGTTTCGCAAAGATTCATTCTCGGATTTCAAAACAATTTCATTTCAATTGGATTAATTCATTAAATCTTTAAATCAAAGATTTATCTCACAGCTTTCAAAACTTGTTTCCAAAGATTCGTCCATAACTTGGAAAATCATTTTCAATTCAAACTTGAAATCCCTTTAATATAAATTGGAAGTTCATTACTCATATGAAAGCTTTTATTGTTTGAAAACAACTGTTTTTATTTCGGAAAATCCGACTTTATTTACACAAGTCAAAATCTTAGGGTTAATTCAAATTCTCACAACAATACTTTAAAAATGGTTTTAAGACCCTATACAAACTTGTATACTATTTTAAAATCATAAATACTGAATATAGAATTCAATTTCAGATATTGAATTCAAATTATTCAGATTTCAAATCATTATTAAGTTATTCAAAATAACTTTCATTCTTAAAAAACCTTTTCAAAAGCTTTTCACATTAAACTTAATTTATTTCCAAAACTATTTGAATTTAAAAAATTCAATTTCAAAACTTATTTAAAATCTGTGACTTAACCGATTTCCACGTGAAATCCATATTTATGTGTGTATAGTGTGGTCCAGGGATTTTACACAATAGTGCACACATCAATTATTACAGAGATATCAATATCGATAAGTGATATAATCTGTAACGCTTATTTTTATTCACAGATTCATAGATAAACAAATTTATCAATCACAAAGATTTATCGTTACGATTCGATGTGGGTTTCGGATAACTAACCGGAATTCGAATCCCTGTCGCATCGAAATTCAAATGCTGTTTTACGGGTAAAAGGGGTTTTCTCATCGATACAGAATAGAATCACCAAATCATAATCCAGCACAGAGTAATTCACATCTCACAGCATCACAATTTCAAACAGAAATATTAATTCATTTTACAACAAATCAGATATCCTACATGAACAATCCATAAGAAATCATCTTTAATTCTTATTGTAATTAATTCAAATTTAATCAATTACTTGAGAGTTAATTCCTTAACCCTGTTTAATTAATCATTAGTTATCAATTGATTACTTATTCCATTTCAAATTATTTAATTGACAAATCATTAAATCTTAATTACTTAATTATTTTATTTCACACTATTTAACTAATTACTTTCTTGATCAATTTATTTAACTATAATTACTTAATTGATTACCCTTAGTCATTAATTGATATCCTTAATAAAACTTAATTATCCATTCATGAATTACTTAATTACTTAGTTGATCAATTATTAATTATTAATTAGATTACTTAATTAATTAACTATTAATCATCCATTAATTAACTTAAGTAGTTAATTACCCTTTTTTTATTACTTAACTATTAATAAATCCCAATTTACAATTATGATTTAATTATTCTTAATTGTTCTCAAAAAAAATTTAATTAATAATAATAATTATTCAACTTGTTTAACATTTAAAAGTCTTCTTTTAAATTGGAAAATCAATTCATTATTAACTACAAACTTAAGTGTTAACTAACTTCAATACTTAACTTAAATTAAGTCGTTTTGCTAAAGTATTAATTAGAAAAAAACTTGGTTAAGTATTGCTTAAATAATTAAACTTGTCATAATATCTTAGCTTAATTTATTAAACCTTTGTTAAATCATTAAGTTAACTCCCAACTTTTAATAGGCTGACAAATAAAATACTTGTCAACAGGGCTATATCGCATAGCAATCTTCACATGAATCCAACAACTTTCCTTGGAATCCCATAAAATGGCGTAGATACTTTATCTGAAGGGGCGTAAACAGAAGCGGCAGCTTCAGAAGGAGTGATGATGGATACAGATATGTCAATAGAAGAATTGACATGGCATGGCAAAACATCAGGACTTAGAAGATTAGCAACAGCATCAGACGGAAGAGACGGAACCACTGGATGAATAACAGCATCAGCAGAAAAACTAGAATTCAGAATAGGAGCAGGAGGAGGAGACCGGAAAACAGAACCAGGAGAACAATTCCTATCCTTAGGAACCCTCCTCCAAACAGGCAGATGAAGGAAAGGAAACATGGTGATAGGATCCACCAACGACGAGGGAGGAAGCTTGCAGGATGTGGCAAGATGACCGAAAGAATGATAGGAGGAACAAATATCAGAAGCCGAACCATATCTAACACGAACTTGAACCACATGATCAGCATCAATCTGAACTCGAAGCGAAGAAGGGAGAGGCTTATCAGGGTTTTTCAATCAGCGCCTTAGCATATACCAATTTGCCACGGGATACCTATTGGAGTCAAAGCATTTCAACTTACCAATAGCACATGCCAACCAATTTAAACCCACCAATGGATATTTTTTAGTTGTATTTATTTACAAAGTTTAAGTTTAAGATCGCTTAATCAGTTTTACATAAGGACTTAAATGTAAAATAATAGACGAAAACCAGTGAGAAATCTACAAATAATTACACAAAATTATTAAATTTTAGCGTTTAAATGTAGAGTGACAGAAGAGAGAACAAATAGAAGCATTGTAATAATTGTAATAATGATAAGTAACATGATTTTAAAATTAAATTTCTAGAAGGAATCAAGGAGAGGAGAGAAAATCCTTAGAATTAAGAGGAGGGCATGAAATTCTTCCGCTTTACTATTATTTAATAATACTAGACAGATTGTGACTAGGTTTCAAGTGGATAGAGTAGATCATAACTTATGCTCATTATAGGAGTATGGTGATATCTACACGTGACTTGTGGCTTGAGATCTATGGTACATTCAAATATAGACTCCATTTACCTTGAACACTTGAAGGAAATCATTGGATCACGGTAGATGTCCATTATCGACTTTACCCATAAGTAATGATGGGTATTGACCGTATTCTTTGTTATTTGCTTACTGTTATATTATATGTTATCATTACATTGTGAGATCTTATCAATGTCCTAGCTTAGTATTTTGTTCTAATTTTACTCCAATAATCTATCTTTCGTAGTATCCGAAAGTCGGACGATGGTGTAAGATGCAAAATTTTCGAGTGCCATGAAGGGTATCTTGTTTCAATATATATCAAAAATTATTGAAGTGAAATGTTTGTCTAAATTGATAAAAGAAGTACAATCCATTGGCAAAAAGTTCAATTAACAAAAAAATCATTCTATTGACTAACTTCAATGTTGTACCCCTATTTGAATAATTAAATATTAATTTATTTTTGAGATGAACATATGTGTGTAGCACAGGTTCGCGTTAGTAAATGATAAGTTTCTCAACTTTGTTAATATAATTGAGTTATATATTATACTATTACGAACCCGTGCTACGGACATGGTTCAACCAATAAGCATGTTAAACATATTATCTGCTTGTATATTTTTCGGTTGATCCTTATATTTTTCTTTAATTTTTAACAAAGACTAAATGATGAAGTCATGTTATATAATAAATTAGTAGTCAAATTCTATTACTTAGTGCATCGGTTAACGTATTAATGACATAAAGAAGAAACATCCCATGGTAACTTAAATTTCAAAGCATTGTTTTGTATTTTTTAGACTAAAAACCTTTAGAAAAGGTAGTGTAAGATAAAGGAAAAATGAGAGAATGAAATTGATAAATTTTATATCCATATTTCTTGTGTTTGTCTATCACACTTGACTACAATTGATTTGAGCTTGCTATTATAATTAAGTTACATACAATGTTGGAAACAACCTTTTTCGATTCATCCATTACTGATATTCTAAGTACAGAAATCAATGCACTCAAACTTTGAACAAATATTATCTTATTTATACACCGTTGTTGCTTAAGCACCAAAAGATTATTTACACAAGTTTGAGTCTTTCCCTTATTTCCTTTAACTTTATATTTACTTTATTCTCCAAGAAAACAGAAAATCAATCCAATGCAATACTAGTAACACATGATCAATAGTACTAAAGTGATTTACGAATTAAAATGTATACATCCCATTAAAAATTGAATTGTCGAGCTTCCCTCTAGCTGCAACAATTCCATAATTTATATGGCTGTATCGTTGACTATATTAGCCCTTCTTTTAGTAAATGATAAAAACTAAAAGTTTTTATCTAGGATCAGAGTATCATACCACAATCCTTGCATATTGAAATAACATGTGAAATTTCTAATGTAAAAAAAACTATCTGTAATTTTTTTATATTTAGCATAAGCTTGAAGTGAGTAAAGTTACCATCTATCCATGCATGCATACACACGCTAGATGCATGCATCCATCCATGCACGCAAACGTACACACACAGATACGTAAAATTAAAACATGGAAACAAAGTATTTTTCTTGGGTGATCAGTCAATTTTATGGCATTAGCTTATTCTTAGAGAGAAAATAGCTAATCAAAAAATAGTTTGTTTTGAGGTATTTGAGGCTAAATCCGAAAAGTGGATTCTACGTACTACATGTCTCGTAAAAGAACCATTATAAAAGCACTGCTCAAAGACAAATTTTATAGCTTTATGGAAGTGTCAACGTGACGGGGCCCATTTAAGTACCAAAACGCCAATTTCCAAGCAAGTCCAAGTTGGTTTGTCTGCATATTCAGCCATGACACAAGCAGTTCTTATGTAAATAGGTCATAATTAAATGGTAAATCAAAAGGAGCACTATAAATTCATCTATTAGTCAAGATAGAATCAGTCTGGTTTTACTCATGTACTTGTAGTAAGCCATACTATCTTTTTTAGCAAAGCAAGCGAGGTTGACTAGACCCCTACCATTATTTACTACGACGAACAACAAAATGACATAAAACACGCTTTATGCCAAAATGAAAAAAAGCAAATAAAACAAAACAAACACACACAGATAACACAAGGCAGCGAAGGGCATACATGCACACTAAAGAACAGAGATGCAGGCAAACATGCACATAGCATACAAACAAGCATACTGCAAGCAACCCATAAGGAAACAGACATACTACTAGGTCTATAGTGCATGTCGCTGAGAGGAGAAGCAATGCATGCTATCCTGCAATCTGGCAACAATATCATTCGTCGGCTTTTTCCAAAAGTCAAACCACTAGTGGAAATTCCCTGAAAACAACAACAATTTCTCTCCTCCCAAACCCTACACAAATATTTCTTGAGTACAAAAAACACAATATCTCATTGCTTCACCCTCCACCTACTTGCCTTACGAAGCACATGCTAGTGTGATATAGAACACCAGAGATACCATTGATGCCAGTTTTTTGCACCAAGGAAATCCACATGCTCTTCAAAAAAACATACTCAAAAAAGAGATGGTCCACATATGTAGGAAACATATTGCAAAATACAAACAATTGATCCACATTCATACCATAAGCCACAAGCTTATCTCTGGTCATCAGCGCATTATTTAAAGTTTTCCATAACATTAGATTATTTTTACTTGACGAATGAGATGTTCAAACAACTTTTGACCATTGAGAAACAAGCATAGACTCAACCTTACAGAGGAGATTATAAACAACATGAATACTATAAGGCTTGCCCTTCCAATTGAGAGCTTCAAATTGATTAACTTATACATGCAGAGGAGCCAAACTATTCCATAGGGCATTGATACCTAATTACTAGAGAGGGGAGCATGTGCCCTACCATTAGTAACATAATCAAAAGCTCTAGCATTGAGACCAATCAAAGATTGATGAATTTCCTGATGATGCAACTGCCCAGACAACATATAACCATAATTTACCCATGGATCCCTCCAGAAGCTGACCTTACTAGAAGAAGACAAAGAATATTTAATGAGAGGTAGCAGATCCCTCCTAAGACCAAGAATTTTACGTCAAATCCAACCGCTTCCCTGGGGAACTTCCATAGTCCATAAGTCTTTAGACTGAATATGATGTCTCCAAGTCCATTACACCTATAGACTTTCCTTCCTCAACAATATGGCATTCGTTTGCGCCAAATTTGATCACACACACCCAATCGCAGATAAAATCAGCAATTCACAGTCATGGTTCACAGATAGGATATATAAAGATGATATAAATATGAAGAACAATCAAAATTAAAAAGAAAGCGGTAAAAAGACAAGATTTATAGTAGTTCGACGTTGTATCCTACGTCCAGTTTGAAGAGTATGCAGTTTATTGATGACTCTCAACTTATTTACAATAGTACAATCAGTAGCACTCAAGTTACAATAGAGTTTCAACAGAATAACGATGTTGAAGAGCCAAAAGGTCCTTTTTCTATAGGCATAGGGGTTCTAGTTATAGGCGTAGGTTTGGAAATATCTGCCTCATAAGTGTAGGTTTGGAAATATCTGCCTCTGAACTCGGAATACTCTTTCTCACACATGGGTGGGCCCACTAGATCGTTCAGGGGTTGTTTGGGATAGATCCTGATCGATCCCTACTCTCTTCATATCGATCAATATGAGCTCCATTTGAGCTGCAATCGATTGTAGACATTTTTGAGTGAATAAGAAAGCTCCTGTAAAAATTTCATGGGATTTGGGCTTGTACATTTTGAGTTCCAAGATTTGATTTGTAGGTTGGCTGATGGCTGCATTTCGATCCATGCATATTGATCGACTGTGTATCGATCGATCCTGTATCGATGACATAGAGCGACAATTACGTGTAGATCCATTTTTCATGCTAGTAAACTGCTTCCTTTGGTGGATCATGCCTTCTTCGTATCAATCCTGTGCATTGCTCTTCGTATCAGTATCATGTCCCCACCTTCATATCAATGCTTCATCTTTGCCTTCGTATCAAGGCTTGGTTTGCGGCTTCGTATCAATGCTTAGCCCCTGGCTTTGTATTGATGCTTAGCTCCTTGCTTTGTATCGTTCAATTGACTGATCGATACGGCACATGCTGGAGTGGGATCGATACGAAGTGGGTGAGTATGTAATGGATCGATACGAAGCACATGGATATGAAGGGAATGGGTTCGAAGCACATGGATAAGGACTAGATGGATGTGAGATTGATGGATACGAAATTGACATCGATAATATGCATATTGATCGATTCATGACTCTGACCCGAAGTAGCTGCTTCCTTAACCCAAAGTAACCCCTCCAGTGACTTGAAGTAAGTGCTGAGATGACACGAAGTAGTTACGGAGCCCTTGTAAATATGCCAATCCCTCCAAGACCTGAAGCGAGCCCTTCTTTGACCCGAAGCAATCCTCTTGAAAACCCAAAGTAAACATGAAGGTGACTCGAAGCAAACTCCAAGCAGCCCATTTTCTCCAAAATTTATACTCTAAGTATGTCATGCTGTTTGTCCATTGATTATGCTATATCCTGGCCTCATATTCATGTTTATCATCCGTAATTGATCGTCCATCCATTTATCTGACGAGTTCATGACAATCCAGCTTCGGTCACTATGCAGTCGATTGGGTTAAATCCACATGTATGATGCCTTGCCAAAAGGTGGTTAACAACATTAGCATGTGTGCTCACAGCAACTTTATTCCACATGTATGATGCCTTGCCAAAAGGTGGTTAACAACATTAGCATGTGTGCTCACAGCAACTTTATTCCACATTTTCATGTTTATGATCCAAGGCCCCCCTATAAATTGGCCTCTCCAACTTGGTAAAAGAAACGGGTATCAACTTCCTTGAATGTATTGTACATGACCAAAAAACTCTAATCATAGCTCCCGTGATCATGTTCAACAGCTTAGTAGGCAGGACATATACCATCATAGAAAAGCACACCGACTTGATAAGCACAAGCCAACTAGCGTGTGTAAGCATGCTGGTGGGCCATGTTGTTATGGAGCTATTTATCCTTTCATAAAGAGGAAAATAATCTGCCTTGATTACCCTAGCAGTGCACAGAGGTAGCCCTATATGTTTCATATCAGAAGTCATAGGCTGAAGACCAGACAAGATTTCAATGGAATTCTTCGTAGAATAATCAAGACCTGAAATAAGGATATGGGAGTATTTGTATTCTGCCTGAAACCAGGAGATAAGTAAAAATCATGTAAAGTATCAAGAATACATGTTATAGACTGCTCATAAGGCTTTATGAATATCATAATGCCATCAGCAAAGAATAGGGTTGAGACGTGAAGGTGTTGACATTTAGGTGATAAAGAATTCTCTTATCATCAAATCTACAAGTTAACATACTCGAAAGAGCCACCATGACAATGATGAAAATATAGGATGAAATTGGATCTCCTTGTTGCAATCCTTGCTTTCCCTTGAAGTACCCAGAGGATATACCATTGTAGTTGAGAAAGTAAGAGGGAGAAGACATGCAAGTATACAACCAGGTAACAAAAGTCTTAGGAAATCCCATCAAAGACATGATATGAACAATAGATGACCAGTGTATGTTATCATAAGCCTTACTAAGATCAAGCTTCAACATTGTTCTTGGGGAAACCTGGCTTCTGCCATACCCTTTAATTTATTCATGTAAGCCACACTATCTTGTTTGGCCAAAGAGTGAATTCTAGTTTCTAAACCATCGACAACACCCAATTTTTTTACATAATTTTTTATAGAACCTGACAAAGCCATATATCCATATCAAATGCTAAATATAGCATTTCCTTAAGAAGACAAACAAAAATAAATCATAATGTATTTGTCACTTGATTTACTACAATAAGAGCAGCACATAATTGATTACACTTCAGTAAATCATAATCTGTTACTGGATTGATTCTTGATTAAAATGAACAAAGACAAATAAAAATATTCTAACAAAATATGTTAGCATGTGATTAACTATACAACAAAGCATGCACAACATTGATATTTAAAAAAGCTTCATGCTAATCAATGATCATGTGGTAATTGTGAGGGTGCACGCTAAGAATTTAGTTGGATGAAGAAAATTGCAGTCACTACAATTTTAGAAAGCTTGCTAAAACAATCCTCCCAATCTCCATACAAAAATCTTATTTTGTGCCTATCGACACTCGAGAGCAGAGTAGGTAAATCAATTAAATATTATACAAACTAAAATAATGTACAATGTTGCTGCTTCATTTTTAATCAACCATTAACCAAATCTTGGTTGATGGAAGCACTGAACACTGCCATAAAAGTTCTTAAATGTGGATCAATCATGTGGCTTCGAATAATAGTATTACGTTGAAATCATCTTTAGAAATGAACATATTTTGAAAATTGTTTCCATATATCCATCCAATGACATATATTACAAGAATTGAACGACCAAAAGTTCCTATTGATCACAATCTGGACTTTCATTGTCAATGTAATAATATATGACAATCACAACGAACTAAAGGTACAATTTAGCTATTCTATATGGCATTACTTTTATTTTAAAATGAATCATTTGCATTGTCGGGATACAACGTACATGCTATGTAATTTAATTTTTTGTATGTTTTACTTCATAAGATGCTTCTCTTGAACTGATTGGTGTTGTTTGCACTTTCAATTTCGATAAAATTTATACACTAATATCACTGAGAATTCACTTTTAGTTCCCTAAACTAACCACCTTTTGACATTAGTTTAGAGACGATACATATTAAGTCGTCATGTTTTACAGAAGTTAAAATTTTAGTCACCTATTAATATCCACATCAATATTATTATTGGCTTCATTTTATAATCCATACGAACATCTACATTTTCGTAATTCTAAAATGGTTCAAATAGTCAAAGTGCTAAAATTTTGTACATGGTTTAAATTTTAATGGTCCACGTTCAGCTCTCACAAAAGAAACATTTGAATATCTTCTTAGAACAGGTTTAATGAGCTACCCCGTCCAAATTAGAATATTTACACAGTTCGCATATAATACACTACCTTAAGTGTTTTGTAAAAAACAGGTCAATATTTTCATTGCTTTCAACAAATCTTGACCTCTTTAATCCCTAAATTTGAATTTGATAATCCAACAAGAGCAAAATTTTGATTTAATTGTCACATTAAATCCGATATCAATGGGAAACTGTATCATTAAGTTGATTATGAGCTAAATTAACATGCAATTGTCCTTTCGTGTAAAAAGTTGATTAGTGTTTATGTATAATAATAAGTGTAAAAAAGTTTAATATACAAAAAAATGTTAGTAAAAGATAAACTAAATTCTTATATTCTAGTTTGCAATTTTATTGTATTCATAGCCTAACTCAAAATCTATGAAGACTTGCCTTTTATGTTTACCATGTCTCCAAACACCACTCCAATGGTTAGATAATATTATAATTATTGTTTAGATAGAACTTCTATAAATCAGAAAAGTACTTATACTCAAATGTACTTGAGTCAAGATGATTAACAGGTTATCTAGCCCAAAAGTTAAGTTGGATGGAATGTTATCATCACCCGTATGCGTTGAATCTAATGAAGCTAGAATTGAAATTTGTAAACTCATTAACATCAGTAAAGAACGTGTTGAAATTAGGAAAAAAGAAACAAAAATGGTAGTAAAGTGATTTAATTAGGGCTATTTAGAAGTGTGTACACACACACTCTAAAGCAGACAACTAAGACTTGTATTTAGCAATTACCATTAATTTTGTCTACTCTAATTATCTTAACCAATATTATTCAATAAAAATGCATCAGAGCAGACAAAAACATATGACAGCTTCCGTTCTTTGCCATGGAAGTATAAGTAAACCATGGCAACTACAACAAGAATATTTTCAAAATTGGCAACTATAGCTTGATTATGAAAAAATTGTAATTTTCTACTTCATAAAGTAAATTGCAAAAATAACGCATAAAATTTCAAAAGTAACCCAAAAGGATATATAGTGTGAAAGTACATTTAGTTATAAAATGAAGTTGCTACTCCCCGCTAATACTTTTGAAGCATAATGCATGTGATCTTATTAACCAAACACGCATGTAATGTTTGTACAAAGTGCATTAATTAATAAATAAAATATTAAAAAATAGGAATGATAGTCATAGACTATTTCATCTAGGATGAAAATAGGAAACAAATAAAAACTAGCATTCATTATACAGCTGTTAGTTATACTTGATACTTTATTATAATTATGGTGTAATTCGACAATTATAATATAGAAAATAAGCAATGATTAGTAGAATTATAATTTGGGAAATAAAAAACGACTAGTAGAATTATTATTAACTAAATAAGTAATGGCTAGTAGGAATAACCATCATTTATGTCTTACCTATGACTAAGCCCTACACACTAGAATTTTAGGCTAAATGAGCTAGGGGCTAATAGCTAATGTATAGGGTGCGACCCTATACGAGTCCCATATGGTATACAAACATCCGAGTCATTTTTCATAGGTTTAACTACCCTTTATGTTTTCCTTGAAAACCTTTTAAAAATGATTTAACCCTTTAAATCATACTTATACAAGGGAAATTTACTATTTTCTTTACTCAAATCTCATTGCCATGATATATGCTTTAAACATAGTTGATGACATTTGAAACCTTTGTTTAAAACCTTTAAACAACTTCATTCAAAACAAATGAGAGTTTCATTTCGAAACCATTGAAAATACCCCTTTCGATATAGGTAAACTACTTTACTTAATACCTTAGACCCAAAGGCCAAACATATCTTTCGAAACTGTTGAAAACATCTACTTTGGAAACTTCATAAACCTTAGACATCTTCTTTTAAAATAACTTAAATTTGCCTTTCGAAACCATGGAAAACCTTTCATTTAAACACTAAAGTAAATCTTTAAAAAACACTGGGGAATCATCCCTTAGAAACCTTTTATACATATACCTTTCGAATATACTGGGAACTTTCCTTCGAAACCTTTACTTATTACCTTCCGAAAGCACTAAAGTGTACTATTTAAAATAAACCTTTTGATAGCATTGAGTTCAAGTTAAAATATATGGAAAAAACTTTCGAAACCATTCCTTTCGAAAACTTTGGGTTTAACTTTTATAATATCAAAAAGGGTCATAAAACATCCAAATCAAAAGCAACTCTGTCGAAAGCGATTCCTAAGTAAAAGAAGTGGATGGTGCCAAGACCTATTCCTTCGAAATCATTGAGAAGCGGCTCTAATTTTAAAACAAAGGACCATTTCGAAACCAAACTAGGTCGAAAGGTAAAAGGCAGAAGTTAGGATTTCGACCCCTTTGAAAGCATCTACTTAAAACAAAGGTGCAACCTTATTCGAAAGCATTCTTTCTTTAAAACCATTGACCAAGTCGAAATCTATCTTATTCAAAACCTTTCTTATCGAAAGCAAAGCAGATGCATTTTCTTTAGAAAGCAAAGCAATGGCTTCGACTCCATCGAAACCCGACTCCATCGAAACCCCTTACTTCGACCCAGTACCTTTCATCTATATCCAATTCACGCTATACCAAGTCTTTGGTACTATGCACATTGGTTTCGATGGTAATGGAGGCGAAAGTACTATGTCGATACCTGGGTGCCGAAAGTGGCGAAACATGAAAAAAAAGCATGTACAAACTGATTTTTAACTTTTTAAAGTACAACTAACCTACCTTGTTTGTCAAATATGATTGGTTGCTAATTTCTTTCCTAACAATACTACCGAAATTTCAGAAATAGACAAAATAAATTATTTACAAAATACCCCTTCTCCTTTTATAAATATATAAAAAATTTAAGTCTCATAGCTTAAATAATTTTTATATCTATTAAAACATTTAGGAAAATTCTATAAAAATTCACATAAATCTCTTTTAATATGGTTTCTAACATATTTAAATTTCAGATCAAAAACATATAATAATTGTCGAAATTAATTTTGAACCCCAATAACCTTTTTCTTTACTAGAAAATTAATATTAATTCTATGAGAATTCAAAAAACTATGAAACTTGACGCCCATTTCCAAAATATAATCTTTGTCCTTATATAAAATCTACAAGGCTTTGGATGTCATCTAATAGGTTTTTCAATTTGGATATATCATAAAATCAATATGAATAAGCATAATTCATCAACAAGCATATATATATATATATATATATATATATATATATATATATAAACATCATTCAAACCATGGAAATAAACTTGCAAAAACTTTCGGATCTGATTCTAAATGTAACAACCCGCATATTTATCGATTATATATTTAGATATTTTATCGTTCGTCGGATTTTGGTCCAAAAAACTACTTTTTGCAAACAGTCGAATTGGGACTCGAGACCACCCCCATTGAGTTCAAAATGACGTTTGCGACCTTTTTGAGTATAAACTTCGATATGTTTGGAGATAGTTGATTTTTGCTACTTTTTCCCGCTTATGACTTTGATTTGGACTGCACCCTTATTAGCTCAGCCCAACCTCATTCTCTTCATAACTTCTCCTCTTTGCTTAAACACTCAAGCTTTAGCAACAATGATGGAAGAGAATGGGAAATAGAAATTCCTAAGCCCTAGTTTCCATTAGCAAATCCATCTTCTAGCTCCAAACTCAAGAGAACCCATTGGTAAGCATTCTCTTCTTCTTCTCCAACTTATTCTCTTACCAATTTCAGAAATTCCTAAACCTAATTTTGGGAATGATCTTGTTTTGAGCATAGATTCAAGCTCATTTGGGTTGTGTTGAAGAGAGGTTGATTCTCCATTTGCTTTCAAGCTTCTTCTTGTTTGATTTTGTAAAAAGGTGAGATTTTTAATCTCACATCTAAGTCTATGAATTATCTTCGATTGTTAGGTATAAATTCCTAACACTTATTCTTGTGCAATTGCTTTTGATTTGGATTGCTTTTGAGAATATTCCAATTTTAGTGTTTGAAAGCCAAATCCTTAAAAATCATAGCTTTGAGGTTCAAATGTGTTTTTGGTGATGCATCGAGGAGCCAATAGGGCCGGGTAGCCGTTAGGCATAATTCCCTAGCGTCCGTGCTCGTTCGGTTGCGAATTGGTGGAGGTTGCATATCAATTTATGGGCATCAATTTGCAAAGCATCAGGTTCGGCCGACCGACCCCCCTGGTCCGGTCGACCGACCTGCTAGTAAAAGTGCAGTTGCACTTCTCTATTTCTGGTTCGGCCGACCGACCCCCCTGGTTCGGTCGACTGACCTGATGCCCGAGAAGTTTTCAAAACAGGGTTCGGTCGACCGAGCTCTGTAGCCGGCCGACCGACCTGATGCATTTTGCCTATTTTCGCCTAGTCGCGTGAATTTCCAACTTTGATCGATTCGAGTTGTTTCCTAGTTGTTGTTATCATCTATTATGACTTTGATGACTCTTTTTAGGGATTTTTGAATATCCATTTCGATGGATCCTTTATCGATTTCTTTGGATTTTATTCACGTCTTCGTATGTGAATTTTAGTGATTGAGTGTTCTTACAATCTTCTTCGTGATTTGTCACTTTAAAAATATAAAGGTTTTCTATACTAGTAGTAAATATCAAAACTCTTTCCTCAAACGATTTCAATACTATTTTAATACCAAAGCTCGTTTATAAAACTGTTTTCCAATCTATTAGTATATACAAACCTTTACCTCACTCGTATGAGAAATCTAATTAAACGACTTAGTAAAACAAGTGGTATGAAACGCTTGCGTTCACTTTGTTGGTTAATTCTTGGACTTGTTCGATTGAAACTCTTGTGACAATTTTCTAGTGGAGAACTACAATTTGTTCGCAAATATTTAAGTTAAGCTAGTGGTTATGGGACATGATGTTAAACTCATATATTTACTAGCTTATTGTAATTGACACTTCTTGATGATCAATGATGATCATTTTATAGTTTAGACTAGCAATGTGCGATGTCTCTTTGTATACGTGGAGGACTGTACCTCATTTTATTGAGCTTCGTCTCATTTCTTTGTGGGCTGGCATCCCATGTACTTTTAACGTGTTTTGATTCATTGGATATACCGTTTGTACTACATCAATATCTTTGCTTTTGATTCATCGGATATACCGTTTGTACTACATCGATGTCTTTGTTTTTGATTCATTGGATGTACCGTTTGTACTACATCGATGTCTTTGCTTTTGATTCATTGGATGTACCGTTTGCATTACATCAATGTCTTGGCCATCCTTTTCTTGTGATTTTTGGAATTCGTGTGTTGAATTCTGGAATTTATGCTTCACCTATCTTCGTGATTTCTATTGATTTGATTTATCAATTATTGTGGCTTGGTGAATGAAATTAGAAGTATGACATTCCTTTTGATCCTTGAGTAGGTTATTGTGATATTGATTAATCTCTTGTGGATTTTCAATTATTTATTTATCACAGCTTGGCATTGTGATTATTATACGTTTAGTCATATCTCTTATTCTATATCATTTCATCTGATATTTATAGCTAGACTGATCCGTTTATTATTTTCTTCTTAAATAATACTCGGGTCAAACTGAGATTTTACAGGTGCTTCTGCTTGACTCCTTATCGGACTATCATCCCGACTTTTGGTTAACTACTTCAGTTTAGTAGTCTTTTGTTGTATACATTTGAGATACAGACTCCATGATGTATACTTATTCTTTTGTCTAGCACTTGTATCTATTCTTTTTGATATTGTGGATCTTGTTTGACCACTACTCTTATGTACACTTCCATGTGTTATATTCATATCTATTTCCGCCTTTGTGATATGAATTGTCTGTGACTGATTTATATTATGTTTATTTCTATATTTGTTTCTGAAGATATTATAGCCACTGTGTAGTAGCTTTGAGTTTGTGTCGGTATGTCGGATTGTTATACTACCTGACATATCGATGCTCGCGCAAAGCAATTACACGGATGGTCGCTCCTCAACAGCCTTATTCTCTGTGTTAGTTGACAGCATTCACAGTAATGTTCTTGGCTAGCGTAGGTATAGAGGTGGGGCGTCACAGCTTGGTATCAAAGCCAAACTTCGAAACAATGTAGAATAATTTAACAAGGATCATCGTCCTAAGTCCATCTTAGGAGTCGTGCTTTAGGATTTAATTCGTGTCCTCGTACCGATTCATCCTAATTTCTTTATGATTCCATGTTTTATCAATCAAGTTTGATTGAAATTTATTCTGAGAATAACTTTTTCCTCTTCTTTCTTTCTTTCTTAAAGAAGAGAAATGGTTAGACCTGGCCGTCGCAGCGCCGGTCAATCTAGTGCTACTCCCCAGGATGGAGTATTTATGTCTGCACAACAACTTCTAGATCTTGTTAAGAACGCTCAAGCAACCGGTCCCAATCAAGAGCCTACTCATCCTAGATCCGGTTTTGCACGCCTATGTAGAGACTATACCGATTTGGGTGGAAGGCCATTCACGGGATCCGAGAGCGTTATAGAAATTCAAGCTTGGCTCAAATCATGCGATCGCATCTTTTCTCGCATGAACCTTATTGATCTACATCGAGTCCAAGTGGCTTCTAGCATGCTCCGAGAAAGAGCATTAGATTGGTATGAGCTTTTAATTTCTGAAATCGTTGAGGCGGATCTCACTTGGGAGCAATTCCGGAAAAGATTCGAATTGAAATTCGTGCCGGAGGCTGAAAAAGTAACTTTGGTCCGGCGTTTTATTGACCTTGTTCAAGGTGAATCTTTTGTGACAGACTATGTCCCATCTTTCGAATCTCTGTCCAAATACGGGATTGAGTACATTAATACCCCATTGAAGAAAAATTAGAGATTTGTCTATGGCTTGAATAAGAATCTTAAGAAGCCATTACTTCTGAAACTTGAGGTTTCATTTGATCAGCTTATTGATATCGCTCTTCGTCTTGAAGAGGCCGATAATGAAGGTGATGTTGAAGTTGTGCGTGCCCAACAGAACTTCGACAATAACTTGAAGAGGCCTATCAAATTCAAAGGCCCCAATTCTAATAAGAAAGGGAAGCAACAAATTCCGGTAGCAAAGACTCCTACCTCTAGTCGTGGTCAATGCTACAATTGTGGTTCCACGGACCACTATGCAAGGGAGTGCACGAAACCCCTCTTTTGTCGGTATTGCAAAGGTTTGGGCCATCTTTTATCTTCGTGTCCTAAGCTTCCAAACAAGAGAGAAGGAAAGCTGCAAGCCCCTAGCAACTCTTCTCTTGGTCAAGGTATTTTTCACTCAATCCTTGATGGCATTGTTTATTTCGTGATCTTCTTATTTGAGTTCTTTTTGATATGGCTCACTATTTTATATCAAAAGAACTTGTCGATTCTTTTTCTTTGAATATTTTGGGCTTGAAGACTTCTTTGAGGATTGTGAATCCGGATGGATCCGCAACAATTTGCTTTTGTTTAGATGTCGAAATTATTTTATGTGATTTTTCTTTCCGAGCCGATATTTTTGCTTAGGCTCCGGAATTGATTTGTGCGATAGGATTGGCTTAATCATTATGAAGCCTATATCCTATTTTCTGAGTGGACTCTTCATCTTCGACATTTTCTATCTGTTAAGCAGATTTCTGTTTTTCCTTTGTGATTTTGATTCCAATTTGATGGCATCATTTTATTCTTTAAGCCCTTATGGTGAGGAAAGTATTATTTCTCTTATCTAAATAATTTGTGAAACTTTTCCAGTATTTTTCAGTTTGTCTTAGGAATATCTCCTAAGCAATCTTTTGAGTGGTGCTAAGGTCTTTTCAATTTGACCTTATCACCGGTTTTCATTTGCTACGAGTTGCGGAAGTTAGCATTCCACTTATCGCATTCCGCACTTGTTATGATTCTTATGAATGACTTATTATGTCATTCAATTTGTCCAGCTTATTTCATCCATTTTATAAATCGAATATTCTATGAATATTTCGATGAGACCATTCTTGTATTTATTGATTTGGATGAAAATAGTAATTTAAAATTTTGCAAATCTTTTTCATAAGATTTATTTATAAGTAAAACTGGATTTTGTTCTTGAAACGAACAAAGAATATTCTTAAAACTTTTTAAGAGATTTATTTATCCTATAAAAGATGATTTTGCGATTGTATTGTCCGTTGAGTGCTTTAAGAATTTTGGTCGATGCGCTTGATCAACGTTATCGATAGGAATTTCCTAAACGCTTTGATGTGACAATCAGACACGATATATTGACTTGTAAATTGTAAATTTTTCTAGAAATATTTTTACATTGAAATAATTGTGATTTTGAAAGTTTTAGCTTTTCGAGAAAGAAGATTATCTAAAAGAACTCTTCCTTTCGATACTCTTGTTCTTGTGATTCCTGAAGGGGAACCAAGACTTTGCTATTTGTACCGATATTAGTCGTATTGGTTCGGATGTCGTTCTCTTGCCAAAGAGAACGTGCTATCACTTGTGCTTCTAAATCATTATAGCTTATCGAGACTAGATATGCCACTTATGATCTAGTGCTCTCGGCTATTGTTTTTGCTTTTGGAATTTGGCATCATCATATTTGGATGAGAAATTTGTTCTCTATCTCGATCATAAATCTTTGGAATATTTATGTTCTCTTAAGGAACTGCATGTTGACTCGAGTTCCTAGCATCTTATGATCTTGATATTCTTTTTATTTCCGAAGGGGAAATCGTGTTGCCAATACGTTTTGTCGTAGGCAATAAGGTGTTGATTCTTTGATGATGTCAGAATGGAATCATCTTTTTACCAAGTTCATCGGGCGTTTTGGTGTACTTCGTTTTATTGAGTTTCATCTCATTTCTTTTATGGACTAGCGTCCGATGTCCTTTTATTGTGTTCGGTTCATTGGACGTACCGTTTTTGTACTACGTCGGTGTTCCGAAATCATTCGGGCTTCGGTTCATTGGACGTACCGTTTTTGTACTGCGTCGGTGATCCGAATTATTTGAGCTTTGATTCATTGGATGTACCGTTTGTACTACATCAATGACTTTGCTGTTTGATTCATTGGATGTACCATTTGTACTACATCAATGTCTTTGCTTTTGATTCATTGGATGTACCGTTTGTACTACATCAGTGTCTTTGATTCATTGAATGTACCGTTTGTACTACATCAATGTATTTGCTTTTGATTCATTGGATGTACCGTTTGTACTACATCAATGTCTTTGCTTTTGATTCATTGGATGTACTGTTTGTACTACATCAGTGTCTTTGATTCATTGGATGTACCGTTTGTACTACATCAATAACTTTGCTGTTTGATTCATTGGATGTACCGTTTGTACTACATCAATGTCTTTGCTTTTGATTCATTGGATGTACCGTTTGTACTACATCAGTGTCTTTGATTCATTGGATGTACCGTTTGTACTACATCAATGACTTTGCTGTTTGATTCATTGGATGTACCGTTTGTACTACATCAATGTCTTCGCTTTTTGATTCATTGGATGTACCGTTTGCACTACATCAATGACTTGGCTTTTTGATTCATTGGATGTACCGTTTGTACTACATCAGTGTTTTTGATTCATTGGATGTACCGTTTGTACTACATCAATGACTTTGCTGTTTGATTCATTGGATGTACCGTTTGTACTACATCAATGTCTTTGCTTTTGATTCATTGGATGTACCGTTTGTACTACATCAATGTCTTTGCTTTTGATTCATTGGATGTACCGTTTGTACTACATCAGTGTCTTTGATTCATTGGATGTACCGTTTGTACTACATCACTGACTTTGCTGTTTGATTCATTGGATGTACCGTTTGTACTACATCAATGTCTTTGCTTTTGATTCATTGGATGTACCGTTTGTACTACATCAGTGTCTTTGATTCATTGGATGTACCGTTTGCACTACATCAATGACTTTGCTGTTTGATTCATTGGATGTACCGTTTGTACATCAATGTCTTCGCTTTTTGATTCATTGGATGTACCGTTTGCACTACATCAATGACTTGGCTTTTTGGTTCATTGGACGTACCGTCTTTGTACTACGTCGGTGTTCCACATTATTCGAGTTTCTAGTTTCTCGGGCGTACCGTATTTGCACTACGCCGTTGCACCGGCTCAACTTTCTGCTATTCTTGACGTTTTCCACGTCTTTTAACTATGGAAATGCTTTTATGTTTCCGGTTTTTATTCTTGAGCCCGGTGTTATTGAGGGATTGAAGTTTCACCAAATTTGACTTTTGAGCAACATTTTATTCGCATCATTGCTTTAGAGGTTGAGCGCCTTCGATATAAAGATATTCTTTTTGATAAAAGTTCAATGGTTCTCAAATCCTAAGGATTGCTCATGTGAAATCTTGAGAATTCATCGAACGAAAACTTTCGGATTTATTCCTTCGTGCTCTTTATGGTGGACTTCTTGATTCAAATTTTCTTTTGTGTTAATATGCTTCCACGGTTGTTACTATATATTTCCTTCTTAATTATTGCGAGGACGCAATTTCTTTAAGGAGGGAAGTCTGTAACAACTCGCCTATTTATCGATTATATATTTAAATATTTTATTTAAATATTTTATCGTTCGTCGGATTTTGGTCCAAAAAGCTACTTTTTGCAAACAGTCGAATTGGGACTCGAGACCACCCCCATTGAGTTCAAAATGACGTTTGCGACCTTTTTGAGTATAAACTTCGATATGTTTGGAGATAGTTGATTTTTGCTACTTTTTCCCGCTTATGACTTTGGTTTGGACTGCACCCTTATTAGCTCAGCCCAACCCCCTTCTCTTCATAACTTCTCCTCTTTGCTTAAACACTCAAGCTTTAGCAACAATGGTGGAAGAAAATGGGAAATAGAAATTCCTAAGCCCTAGTTTCCATTAGCAAATCCATCTTCTAGCTCCAAACTCAAGAGAACCCATTGGTAAGCATTCTCTTCTTCTTCACCAACTTATTCTCTTACCAATTTCAGAAATTCCTAAACCTAATTTTGGGAATGATCTTGTTTTGAGCATAGATTCAAGCTCATTTGGGTTGTGTTGAAGAGAGGTTGATTCTCCATTTGCTTTCAAGCTTCTTCTTGTTTGATTTTGTAAAAAGGTGAGATTTTTAATCTCACATCTAAGTCTATGAATTATCTTCGATTGTTAGGTATAAATTCTTAACACTTATTCTTGTGCAATTGCTTTTGATTTGGATTGCTTTTGAGAATATTCCAATTTTAGTGTTTGAAAGCCAAATCCTTAAAAATCATAGCTTTGAGGTTCAAATGTGTTTTTGGTGATGCATCGAGGAGCCAATAGGGCCGGGTAGCCGTTAGGCATAATTCCCTAGCGTCCGTGCTCGTTCGGTTGCGAATTGGTGGAGGTTGCATATCAATTTATGGGCATCAGTTTGCAGAGCATCAGGTTCGGCCGACCGACCCCCCTGGTCCGATCGACCGACCTGCTAGTAAAAGTGCAGTTGCACTTCTCTGTTTCTGGTTCGACCGACCGACCCCCCTGGTTCGGTCGACCGACCTGATGCCCGAGAAGTTTTCAAAACAGGGTTCGGTCGACCGAGCTCTGTAGCCGGCCGACCGACCTGATGCATTTTGCCTATTTTCGCCTAGTCGCGTGAATTTCCAACTTTGATCGATTCGAGTTGTTTCCTAGTTGTTGTTATCATCTATTATGACTTTGATGACTCTTTTTAGGGATTTTTGAATATCCATTTCGATGGATCCTTTATCGATTTCTTTGGATTTTATTCACGTCTTCGTATGTGAATTTTAGTGATTGATTGTTCTTACAATCTTCTTCGTGATTTGTCACTTTAAAAATATAAAGGTTTTCTATACTAGTAGTAAATATCAAAACTCTTTCCTCAAACGATTTCAATACTATTTTAATACCAAAGCTCGTTTATAAAACCGTTTTCCAATCTATTAGTATATACAAACCTTTACCTCACTCGTATGAGAAATCTAATTAAACGACTTAGTAAAATAAGTGGTATGAAACGCTTGCGTTCACTTTGTTGGTTAATTCTTGGACTTGTTCGATTGAAACTCTTGTGACAATTTTCTAGTGGAGATCTACAATTTGTTCGCAAATATTTAATTTAAGCTAGTGGTTATGGGACATGATGCTAAACTCATATATTTACTAGCTTATTGTAATTGACACTTCTTGATGATCAATGATGATCATTTTATAGTTTAGACTAGCAATGTGCGATGTCTCTTTGTATACGTGGAGGACTGTACCTCATTTTATTGAGCTTCGTCTCATTTCTTTGTGGACTGGCATCCCATGTACTTTTAACGTGTTTTGATTCATTGGATGTACCGTTTGTACTACATCGATGTCTTTGCTTTTGATTCATCGGATGTACCGTTTGTACTACATCAATGTCTTTGCTTTTGATTCATCGGATGTACCGTTTGTACTACATCGATGTCTTTGCTTTTGATTCATTGGATGTACCGTTTGTACTACATCGATGTCTTTGCTTTTGATTCATTGGATGTACCGTTTGCACTACATCAATGTCTTGGCCATCCTTTTCTTGTGATTTCTGGAATTCATGTGTTGAATTCTGAAATTTATGCTTCACCTATCTTCGTGATTTCTATTGATTTGATTTATCAATTATTGTGGCTTGGTGAATGAAATTAGGAGTATGACATTCCTTTTGATCCTTGAGTAGGTTATTGTGATATTGATTAATCTCTTGTTGATTTTCAATTATTTATTTATCACAGCTTGGCATTGTGATTATTATACGTTTAGTCATATCTCTTATTTTATATCATTTCATCTGATATTTATAGCTAGACTGATCTGTTTATTATTTTCTTCTTAAATAATACTCGGGTCAGACTGAGATTTTACAGGTGCTTCTGCTTGACTCCTTATCGGACTATCATCCCGACTTTTGGTTAACTACTTTAGTTTAGTAGTCTTTTGTTGTATACATTTGAGATACAGACTCCATGATGTATACTTATTCTTTTGTCTAGCACTTGTATCTATTCTTTTTGATATTGTGGATCTTGTTTGACCACTACTCTGATGTACACTTCTATGTGTTATATTCATATATATTTCCGCCTTTGTGATATGAATTGTCTGTGACTGATTTATGTTATGTTTATTTCTATATTTGTTTCCGAAGATATTATAGCCACTGTGTAGTAGCTTTGAGTTTGTGTCGGTATGTCGGATTGTTATACTACCTGACATATCGATGCTCGCGCAAAGCAATTACACGGATGGTCGCTCCTCAACAGCCTTATTCTCCGTGTTAGTTGACAGCATTCACAGTAATGTTCTTGGCTAGCGTGGGTATAGAGGTGGGGCGTCACACTAAAAACCGAAATCATGAAAATGTAAGATGTAATATATTACTCACCTTTAGCTTTGTTGTTAAGGTGTTGAGATATGATTCTTGGACGGAATTTGATTAGCTTTTCCTCTTGATTTAGCTTTTCTTCCCCTTACTCTTCATCAATGGTGGCCGACCTCTGGGTTTTGATTTGTTTTTGTGGACGTGTAAAATGAGATAGTATGAAGTCTTAGGGTATATGAACTATTTTACCTTATCTAATTTCCCTTTCCTATTTCGTTTTATTTCCATTTATTTCGCTACTTATCCAAGCACGACTACCCTTATTTATTCAAATCTCAATCCATTGACCATTTAATCTTTACATTATTTAATTCAGTTTAGCTAATTAAATCTCCTGAATAATGTTATCTAAAATTAGGCGTGTTAACTTGTTTTCCATAAGAGGACAAACCATATAGAGGTAGATGGTCGCTCTGTTAGAGAAAAAGTGTAATCAGGGAAATAAAAACTCCATTTGTCAATAGTAAAGAGCAACTACCAAATATTTGCAATAAAATTAATTATCATATTCTCTCTTCTCCTCTAAATTCAATACAAAAGCTATTGTTATTTTTTTGTGTATGAATGCAATACTATTGATGTTATGTTTATATTACCAACTAATTGAAAATTACTTCTTCATTTTGAAAATACATGGACAAAGCTTCAAAGATATTAGTAGGTTTTATCGTACAGTTCTAGTGTTTTACTATAAAACATTGCCAACTAAAGCTTACTTCGAACTAATTGTAGATAAACAATAAATGATATTTGAATTTCAAAAAAATCAAGGCATACCTACTTAGGTATCGGCATCAGATTTGCAACAATTAAACAACGGTGACTAGAATTAAAGGCCATGGAATTACTTTAATATTCAGAAACTAAATCAGACACCTAAAGTATGTATAGATTAGGTTTATGATATTTAATTATTTACTTATGACTTGAATTGTAGAATATCTTTAATTCTACTGGTAGTATTTTCAAGGTATCAATGAGAATAATAAATCAATTGGCAAAATGGGAAACTTGAAACATTTAATTAGTCAATTGAGATTTGATAACATATGCTTAACTTTTGGTTAAGGCTGTAGAGGTGACCGGACTGTAGTGTAAAAATTGAGGAGTTGGAAGCACCATATAGGAAGTTGGGAGATGAAAGATTCATTGAGAATGATTTAAACGATAATTTTGGCACTTAAAATTTCATATCGGTTAGCAAATAAGAAACAACATCGATTGTAGTTATTAACAATGGGTTTTCCCAACATGCTCAATAGTGACACATACTAATGAAGCATAAAGCATTTGCAGTAAAGGAATTTGGGTGAAAAGTACAAAAATAAAATGCAATGCGAAGAATAATCCAATCTATATTGAAAAATGGGTTCGTATAAGAAAAGAAAAGGGTATTAAGTTTGCAAATACACGTCTATAGCTTAATGCCCCTAAAACGTTGAAACTTTCAGCTAATTAAGACAAATTTAAACCTAACTAAAGATAAGGTATTGAATATGATACCGTTCCTTTAATTGAAAACTAGATTGGCAGCACAGTTGTTTATTGCACATGAAGAAAAATTATTGAC
Source organism: Allium cepa (assembly GCA_030765085.1). Lineage (NCBI taxonomy): Eukaryota > Viridiplantae > Streptophyta > Magnoliopsida > Asparagales > Amaryllidaceae > Allium > Allium cepa. Next base: position 11,804,109 of record CM060941.1, read on the forward strand.
AGAAATCGTCTAAAACAATGTACATTTAAATCAAATCATGTAGTCGAAAAATATCGGTCAAATAATAAGATTGAAAATAACATTATCATCTACATTCATACAGACAGGCCAGTGACATCCTGTTAAGTTAGTAAATTTATATCGGAAGAACAAATAGGCATAGAAAAAATAGCATCTGAAGATACAAACATACATAACTAACGGAGACTAACAACAGAACCAAGGTAATCAGCCTTAATTTAGAAGAAGAAACACATACAGTAAAAAAAATCGCTTTTGAACAGAAATTCATACATAAGCAGTGAGATAGAAACGCAATCAATGAAATCAGCGTTAAAACAGAAAGAATAGAAAAGGCATACCTAAACAGCGGTGGCAACATCCAAATTGTTATTGATGCAAAACTACGAATGGAAAAAGATGCTTTAAATCAAATTAACGCTACCATAGGAAATAAGGAGAAGGAATCAGTGGTAGAATCATCACCTGATGTTGATGGAGATGCCATGAAGAAGACAAAAAAGAAATTTGTTAGGATGACGAGGAATATATAAGAAAATAGAGGACGATGGTTTAAGCTGCAAACGACTGTCCATATACTCCATTAGGAAGAGAAATTGATTTGGGGAAAACTCAACTGATTGTAATGTAAGGGATCAAAGAGAGAACTAAGTGCTATTTAATATTTGGGGTCTGAGACTGCAAAATATCTTTATTTTGGACGGTTAAAATGAAAAATGTATTTCAAATAAAAGAACAAAGGAATAGAACTGAAAACAAATGAGGTGCACGGAAAAAGTTAATAAATATATAAAACTATTTATCGGCCATGTATGAATATAGTTTTATGGATTAAAATTCCTTCAACGGTAACAAAATATTATCCAAATTAAATACCATATATTATCTTAATTATCAATATAGTATTTATTTATAATTAAAAAATTGAAATGAATAACAATTTTAGCAAATATAAAAAATGAACCTAAATTAAAAAGAATGAAAAAACTAGAAGTGGTTGATTCTTCAAGCATGATTTCTGTCAAATGAGATAATATTTTTTTCAACACACTAAAAATAAGGTATACCATCTGCACAGATCATAACTATCCCTACCACCACTTAATAAGCTATATAAACAAATTCAAAAAAATTGCTTTAAAAACTCACTTTAGTCGGTTATGCAAACCAGATAATTACTTGATTTTGCATTACTAGACATGCTTACAAACCATAATAAGTTTAAGCTCTCTATTTACTATAAGAAATTTCATATAGCTAGTACTGACCGAAATATTGGCAAATTAGACTAGTTAGTAAAAAAAGTATAAAAGAACGTCCTTGCATATTCATTTATACAAGTGTAATCAGTAATTCATAATCGTGGGTTTTTGCTAATAGTGTTAAGCCAAACAATATTACATCATTTTTATAGCATTTGAAATGGAAAAAGAAAATCAAAACAATACTTACATTAAAGTAGGAGTTAAAATGATATGTGCTAAAGAATGAAAAAGATTTAGCATGTGTTGCTAGAAGCACATATAAATGTGTTTTCTAATACCATTACTAAAGAGCACCATTCATAATTAAATTATATGCTATTTAATACTAAATAGCATAAAACGAGGCACCCAATTGCTTTACTCCTAACTCCCGTTCTTCTTTTACAACCAAAACCCGTAGCATAATTGCCTCATTTGCATCATTAGGGTGCTCTACGTCTATTTCATAATTTAATTTTATTCAAGAGCTTTGTCTTCTATCATTTAACTAACAAAATTAGTAACAAATCGAAAATATTATTTGTAAATACAACAAAAGAGATTGGTATAGCCTTACGAAAAAAGCGTCGGTTGACAAGTTAAAAAAAAAATAATCAAATATCCTTTTATACCTCCTTTCCCTTCCTCGATTGACTAGCGAGATAAAATTGAAAATTTGACCAATTTCTATAATGAAATTTAAGGTTTGGGGATTATTGAAATTTGGGAGCCAAGATTTCTGATGCAGGTATGACGGTTTTTTCCTCGTGAAGCATTCGATGATTAATGGCTATGTACAGAAAAGGAAGAGGTATTAAGTAGCATGTTTATTTATTGAACGTAATTAAAATTTAATATGGTAAAAGGAAGCATATTTCTAGGTGCTTTTAGAAATACACATGATTTACTCGGGCCAACCAAACTTACATTCAGGTAAGTTTCAACCTTCAAGTCCTTTTCTAACCAAATACCGGAATTTATGCTTCATGGATTTTGTATCCACCCATAATTTTCATCAATACGATTAAGATGTTATGTTTAGGTGATTGATTTTAACTTAATTTAGCTAAATATTTTCATCAAAATTGTAGAGGTTATTCTAAATTTGAAAAAAAAATCAAAACAAAGTAGAAGTATATATACTAACTATTTTTTATCAAAATTGATTATTAAGACATTGTATATATGGCAGCCATGAGTGTATGTGCAAATGCATACATGTACATGGTGTAGTGTGGAAATAGGCCCTAGAACAGTTGTTTTATTCGGAATTTTGTTTTCTTCCAATAAGTTCATTTGCTATTTAAAGGACATTATCTATCCGATGAACTCAAGTTGAAAACGTTTTATAAGCTGGAGAATAATATAGATATATTGAGATAACACATGATGTAATGAAGTATTTTTCATTTGCACATAAATATACTTTTGGAAGTGCCCAATCATCAACTAATTTAGAAAAAAAATTAAAACTGTCGCACCAATCACTAGTTGTAAAGCAAAAATTACATCATCATCCCATCCAAGCCACTTTGAATCCGACCTAACTACATTTCATGAGTTTTCCCTAAATTAAATTTATTAATAATAAGCTTTCAAATTTAATCTGACTGGAAATTCAAACCTAAGTTTCAAATCAAATTTCAAAGAAATTCAGTAGTTTAACTAAGATAACACTGCGAAGTTTACCATCTCCTTCAACATCCATTTCCTTACCCTTTGGCCTCACCATTATATTAAAGTAGAGAGTTGATTAACAACGAATTAGGAAAATGAAGTTGGCTTCATGGAACAAAGGGCATGAGAGTTTCTTAAATTTTTTCTTCTTATTGTACTTTTATAAAGTAACATTGGGGAAGTGGAGAAGTTGTTTGTGCAACTAAGTTAAACTAGAGTTATCAAAGGTATGTGGGTGGTATTAGTACTTTAGGTTTTGGTTTTGATGACAACAACCATATGACATTATATAAAACATAGATACTAATGTTTTTATCAAGATATACATATAGTATATAGTATGGAATATTAGACAAGTGTTGATTAAGAAGACTGTACAGTATCAAGAGCATATTCAAGAGGCAAATGTAGAGACTCAAGAGTCAGAGATTGAAGACTCATAAGTTTGAAGATTTAAGATATCAAGATAAGTTTTAGAGTCATAGATTATTTTGTTAAAACTCCGGTAGCACTTCTTTGATCTCTCTTCGTTTTCCAAAAGGATTTAAAAATCTATCCTTTGATTTTAAAAGATTTCAAATATCCTGGTTTTCAAAAATGAAATTTTAAAAATCCATATTTTCAAAATGATTTTTCAAACATCTTTCCAAAATAGCTTTCAAGTGATTTTTAACCTTCATTTTATTAACAAGTTTATTATATTTTGAGTAATTAAGTTTTGAGTATTTTATATTTATTATATACTTTATTGTATTTAGATATAGATTTATGTTTATGTTTTCTAAATGTTTATGGTATTCCAAAGTATATTTTTACATACATTAATACTTTGATTTTAAATATATATATATATATATATATATATATATATATATATATATATATATATATTCACTTATACTTTATATATTATTTTTCGCAAGAAATTCATATTTAAATCCTTTACATAATGTTTTGAAATTATTTTATAAAGTTTTCTTAAGCTTTATTATGGTTAAGATGTTTACAAGCTATGATTAAATGATTTTACAAACTATTAAAATATTTTACACAACTTAATATTTTTAAACAATTTTTATTAAAAAAAATTCGATGTTACAAAGGGTATGTCGACGTACGTAGACCTCATATATCGATATATAGTCCAATATTTTCAAAATTCAAATTTTGAATAGTAGTGTCTTTTCATCGTATCTCTTTGTGAATGGACATGATTGTTGTTTCTCTATAAATACGGGTTTTCTCAACGAATTTTTTTAACCACTTTCTCATATTTTCACTTATGTTTCACTCTCTTAATTTATGAAAGAAATTCCAGTTAATATGTTTTGAAATTCAATTAGAATCAAATTTAAACTCCATTGATTTGATTCTCTATTGCATATTCTTTGTTCTCTCTCATCTCTCTCACTCAAATCAAGATTCAAAGTTATGACGACCCACATTTCGAAAGGGTTAAATCGACAATAATCTACACATATTCGACTTAAACAATCTGAAACATAGATAATCAATGGGGTTATATAAGAAAAATAAGAAGAGAAGAAGAAAAAAAACACAGAATCTCACAGCGGAAACGATAAAATATAATAATCAAATGAACAATTCAAAAGTTGTTTACTATACATTTAATTATGATCTATACATATTTATCAGAGTTATATCTATACATCAGGGATAAATAATCAATACAGCAGAATAACATAATGCCGGGGATAATAATAATAGTAATATATCAAACTCCGTTTTCGTCCTCCACAGAATAGTCTTCAATAAGCGGAAAAAACTCAGGACTGACCCGAGCGTAATGAAAAGACAAAACACTCGTGTCAGGACTAAAATACTCTTATGTAAGTCAAATCAATATCACAAATATAAATGCAATAACTTAAGAGATGTTACGGGATTTTCCATCTCCTAAGGATCCATTAAACTATTTATATATATAATAGTATATGTTATAATAGATAATGTCTAGCAGTAAAATAAATATCAAAATAGCGTTAAGGCTTTACATTGATCCACCTTAACACATTTTACTGTAACAGCCCGGTAATTTTTTTATTATTTTAATTTTATATTTTAATTATTTAATTAAATTCCTAATTTAAAAACTTTATTTTATTTATTAAAATGAATAATTTTGTTATTTTAAATATAAATTTTGATTTGTATGTGAATTATAATTTCAAACCTGAATACATTGAATATTTTACAAAAAAGTGAATTTTAGTCAAAATGGTCAAACTTTGACTTTAAATTTAAAATTTAAATATTTGAATTTTTTTAATTTTATCTTTTATTATGAAAATAAATTAAATTTCAAGAATACCGCTTTTCGTTTCGTTGAAATCCGATTTATATTGTGAAAGTTATGTTTTTTACAATATTGTGTGTAAATTGTTTTATTTAACAAAATTGTTTATTTTAATTTTTATAAATAATATTTTTGGTTGTCATATCTTGTTCTAATTTGTGTAACATGGCATGTTATGTATTTATTTTATTTTTCAAACATTTTTGTAAGTGTAGTTATATTTTTCAAATGTTTATTGTATATTGTTTTCTATTTTCCAAGTCTAGTTTCAATTATTAAACTATTTCTTTATTTATTTTCTATTTTTCTTTAAAATAATTATTTGTTTTTCTTTTTCACTTTATTTATTTTTATTTTTATTTTTATTTACTGAATTTTATTTGCTTTATTTTGTTTAAAATAAAAAGAAATTCCAATAGTAAAAAACCATTCATTTTCCATTGACTTTTCATATACTTGCCTTTCAATTTCCAATTGCCTTTTCATTCCTAGTTTTTGACCGTACACTTCTCTTTGTCATTGCCGTGACTTCCCTCTTCATTTTTCACGTGAAATTACTTCTCATCTGATAAAAACTCACGGCATGAAAAAGAAAAAAAATTGTAATGACTTCTTTTGTATATCTCTTCTCCTCTTCATTTTCTATGATTTTGCCTTTGCCTCCTCTAGCTTGCTTGGCCACTACTCCACTCCATCTTCTCCACCATCACCTCCATCATCTACATCAGAAATCATCACTCTTTCCTCTGACCATGACCAGGGCCGTGCCTCCATTTGAGCTTGCACCACAAAGTTTTGCCAAAAAACTGCACCAAACAAGGGTTAGCCGAGCCTATGCTTCACATCACCTTCATCAATCACTTTGGCCACCCCTTAACCACCACCACCAACAGCTCCACCACCCATGGTCGTATCTTCAGCCACCGCCTGAACTTTCCAGATCTGAAACAAGCATGAGCCGAGCCAATTGATCCTTTGGTCGAGCATAGCTGTTGACCAAACTTACCTCTATTTGACTTGTCCCTTTATATGCTTCATATTATTTCTACCATCAACACTCCATGTAGCCGTGTGTTAGGATACTTAACCCGACCCAAACACACATCGTGGCCGAGTCTAGTTCCAGCTATGGCCAAGCATTTGGATGGTTAGGAGCAAGGTCTAATCATTCTTATCTTTGTTGCTTTGTATTTCCATTTATGTCAATGTTGTTTTGTGTTAAATAATTCATGTGTTATATTGTCTTGCTTATTATTGTTTGCAAGATTATATCTTGGCTCTCTTCACTCAGTTGAGTCCAAAGTCGTGCTGTGTCGTACCATATTGTGCTTTTCTGTAATTTATTCGTGTAGTTTAATTTGCTAACTCCAGCCTGAAAAGGTGAGTCTTTCTCACTCTGACATTTCTACTTATGAAATCGTAAATTGATGCCAAGTGTTTAGTAATTAAAAAGTTTATGCAAGTTAATGATGATTATATGATATGCTATGCCATGTTATTACCATGTTAACTTTGTTATTTATCACCTAACATCTGATATATGACAATATATTGTGACATTGACATTGTTTATATTATTTATGCATATGTTCACACTTCAAGTTTCCCTGTTAGAATAGAATCACTATGGGTTAAAATGATACATACCTGAACAGATTTTAGAATAGGGAAAAAACGTAATGGGCTGAAATGATAGGCCTGAGCAATTTTTATTGCATTTTTATTTGACTTGGGATTGCAGGTTTGAAATGATAGAATCCGGATTTTCTTTTTAAATTGCGGATTGAAATGATATATATCCGTATCAACCTAGGTTAGAAAATTATATACAGACCCCGAGGTATATTTTTAAATGATTTTTTCTATAGATATGTAGTTTTAAAGTATGAAATTTTGATTTCAAAATATATATTTTATGGTTTGACAAAGCTAAATATTAAGTTTTGAATTTGTGAATTTAAGTATGTAAATTTGAAGTAAATGTGATTTTTGACTTTTTAAATTGTAAGTAAATAATGGAAATTTAATTTAAATTTTGAAATGATATTTGAAGTAGAATGTTAAGTTTATTTAAATTGATAAGTTAATAAACAGTTAATTTTGACTTAACAAATGAATTATTTTTTAAAATTTGATAATCAATTATAAAATTTTGTTGTGATAAATCTATGTTAAATTGATTTAAATGCGAAAGTTTAAAAGCTTAAAAATATGATTTATAAGTTTAAAATTTGCTAAAATTGAAGTTTTATTGTTTTTGAAAAGTATAATAAAATCTGGAATTTTATTAACAGCATTTCTCAAAAATGCCGTGGTATTATGACGGCATTTTAAAGTACTGTTGTTTTTTAACTTAACTATGTTTGAAACAACTATACATCTATTACGGCATTTTATAAATGCCGTTATTCCTGAACTAAACCGTTTGGAAACTATAAGCTGCCGTCGTTGCTATAATTTGACAATGTTTTGAAATGTTATAGATTTTAACACTGTTTGAGTTATATTTTAAAGTTTTGAATGATTTAACTTTTGGATTTGATTATTTGAGAAATTTCAGGAGTTTAATTATATTTTAATATTTAAATTTGAATTTTAAGGAATTTAAATTGAATTTGAATTTAAATAATGGTTTTGAATGGAATTTTGAAATGTGTTATGAAATGATATTTGAAATAAAAATGAATGACATATTTGATTTCTAAAATGATATTTAAAATTTAAATATTTGAATTTGAATTCAAATAATGATTTGATAATGAGGTTTTGAAAAGATATGATATTTTGATGATTGAAATGATTTGGAAATAATTTGATATTTATTTTGATAAAGAATATGAATTTGAAATGATATTTGATAAATGAATAATTGAAGGATATCTGGTATACTTGTAATTCTAGTTTATTTAAATGATATTGGATTTATGAAATGAATATTTCAAAACTAAGTAATAATGAAGTTAAATTTGGGATATATGAAATTATAAATTTAGTTTTGAAATGTGGGATATTTAAACTTTGAAATATATTAAAAATTGAATAGTTTATTTGTGTGGATTAAATCTGTGTTTGAAATTTATAAGATTTGAAATGGTTTGTTGGGAAACTGAATTGAATTGAAACTGATGGTTTGAATTGAATTAAATTGGAAATTTGAAGATTTGGGTTTAATTGAATAAATTTGTAAAACGTAAAGAATTAAATGAATATTCCATGATTTCAAATGTATGCTTTTGAAGTGTAATGATTTCAAGTATTTTGGTTTCGAAAGAGTTATAACTTTGAAAGTATTATGATTTTGAAAGGTGAATAAATGTTTGAAATGGAAGTGATATCATATTGATTTGGATATAGTTTTGAAGTAAAAATGATTTTGCTTTCGAAATACAAAATTATTTTGAAAGGAATATAATTTTGAAATGAAATGATTTGATTTTTAAAGAATAAACTATTTTGAAATGACCATGCCGTTATAATAACGATTGGTTGTTAAAGAGATCGGGATTGGAAGTTGTCATACTCTCTGCCAACTCCAAAAACCACTTTAAAAACTGTGTACGCGGTGGTGATTCCAATGAAGTAGGATGGTGACGACGTTCTTGAGGTATATTATATGGACCCAACTCCCGTGAATTGGCATAAGGTGGCTAAAACAGGAGCGATCTCGGGCCAAGTGAGGTCATTCCTCCTATCAGACAGATTTCTTCGATATTATACTCTTACTTGTGGTTAATTTGATGGCCATCCTCCAATTTTGTTTGAGAGTGTGTTTCGAGGTGGCGTATGTGACTGCTACGTTACCACTAGCCCGTGTGTATAATTGGTATATCCACCCTGGCTTTACCTTGTGTGCCATGTCACCTACCATAACCAGCCTTACTACGAGTTCGTTTTTCTCCCGTAGCCCATGGAGTATTTAGGGTAGTCTCCTGATCTGGAGATATGCTGATACTAGATGGACTATTGGGACTATTACGTGTTGGGGACTATATGGGTAACCCTTCAACGTTATTTTAAAGTAAGTTTATTTTACTGTAGACATTATTATAATAGTGCAATATTACTACATAGTAAATAGTTTAATGGATCCTTAAAGGATGGGCGGTTTAAGCATCCTTCAAGTTACTGATGCATTTTGTTACTATTCACTTGAGTTGATTTACAGTTCATAAATATTTATATCCTGACTCGAGTGTTTTGTGTTTTCTTTACGCTCGAGTCAGACTGAGTGATTCAGCATTCAAGACTCACCTTCAAAGTTGGAGCTTTGCTTGAAGATCCAGCCATCTATCTTGCTTTCAGTATCCCGTGATTTCAGTGATGTATTCTAATTTATACCTGATGTATCTTGTTACTCTTCTGTTGTATCTTGTTTAACTCTGATGTATCTTATATATATAGCAGCTTCATGAACTACTATCTCTTTTACTTCTGCTGCATTATTATTTACTCTGTGTTTGTGATCTGTGATTATTTATTTACTATATATTCTGAGATTTGCCAAATTTTATTTACGACGCGGTATTTTGAGCAATTCAAGTCCGACATGTGCGGATGCGAATGGTTGAAAATATCGGGTTGTTACATTTACAGTTTAAAACAAAGTCGTAATGGGCTCGTATAGGGATAAATATGACAAGGCACGTGAGGCAATGTCTAAGGTAGGATTCTACCAGTTTACCCATTCTGGCTGGTCGTAACCCATCCGTGGCCGACCGCGATAATAAATCCAAACGACAAATAAGGTGCACCCATCGAATATGAAACCACAATAGTAATACGAGGATCAACATTGCTAGAGGTAGCTAACCTCAATGGCTAGACATAGGCTCCTGTTTTAGTCATTTTAATTATGACAAGAATGTCAAGGCTATCCATCATCGTTCTCTTACTTCATTCCAGTAAACATCGCCAATTGAACCACTACATTCTGGATATCATCCACTGCGTACACGGTTGTCAAAGTGGTTCCAATATTGAAAGAGAGTATTTCAATAAGAGGCCCCGGTCTCTTTAACACCCAATTGCCGTTTTTCGCACCGGTTGATTCTTTTACATTTCGAAATAATTTGCACTTGATATCAAAATATCATATTCGTTTCACAATCAAATCCATTTTGAAATCATCATATATTCGCTTTAAAATCAAATCCATTTTGAAATTATCATATATTCAAAAGTTATCAATTTTGTCTGATAAATCAATTTCATTTCCAAAATTTGATTTGAATTCAATTTAGGTTATACTCCTCACTTTAACCCAGTTCGTATTTAAATCCAAGATTTAAATATAATTTTTTTTCCCTTTAACCAGTTTGAATTTTAGAAAATAGTTTAAATAGTTAAAGTTAGTTTAATATAAAATGTTTAAATAGTATAATCGAAAATAATTTTAATATAAAAATGGTTTATATAGTAAAATAGTTCGGAAAATCAAAATAATTTGAATATTCTAAAGAATATAGATTTTAAATCATTTATACTAAAATATATATTATAAAAAAAATTCCAAAGTCAAACCGGTCGACTTCCCAATTTCCTACCCAAATCAATTCCAAATTCCATTTCAATTTAATCGATTAAATTCCAATTTCAACTCGAATAAATTTCGATTCCATATAGATTTCAATTTCAATTCACAAATTTCTTTAAATTTCAATTTCCATTTCCATATTAATTTAAATCTCAATTTTAAATTGATTTCCAATTCCAATTTAATTTAAATTCCAATTTTAAATTAATTTTCGATTTCAAATTCAATTTCAAATTATCAATTTAAACACTTGAATCAAATTTACTTTCAATACCAAATTTTAAATCCCAAATTTTCAATTCCAAACTCAAACTTGAAATATTATTTCGTATCAATTTTTCTTAGCAATATTCAAAGTTCGAATAAAAGCCAATCCTTTAAACCAAATTCCATTTCTGAAATTTACGACGTATTCCTTTTATAACATAAAATTTTAAACTTCGATTATAAATAAAAAATCTCGTTTATCAAGTTTAAATTCCAACATTTCGAGCTCCAATTCAAAATAATTAAATTTCCATAAGTTTGATTTTATTCCAAAAATCAATTCATTTAAATAATTTCAAAAAAACTTGTAAAATTTTTTAAACTAATCAACCCGGTGTCCATATATAATTTTCTAACCTATGGCAAAGTGGATAATTATTTCAATTTAATTTCAAGAATTAATATATATTGTTTCAATCCAAATAGGTGTCATAGGTATATATCATTTCAAACTATTTCTTAGTTTATTCGAAATAATTCATTTTACAGTTTTACATACTGTAAATAATACACAGGGTGTTCACAGAATATATTAAACATAACAAAACATCCAAAATATTAACAAATCTCATCCATCACAACCAATCATCCAAACAGTCGATAAAATTCACATCAATTTCAGAATTATTAATCTCTGGTATTTACTGGCAACTAAATTCTAATTAAATTTAACTGTCAATTCAAAACCTATCAATAAATTTAGATGTAAATTTAATTGTCAATTAAATTTATCAAAAAACAATTAATAAATTCCAATCATTTCACAATATTAATTTAACTAACATAATTTTTTTTTAGCCAAAACGTAAGCGTATAAAACGCCCACCTTTTTATTTGAAACCGAAAATTCCTTCAGCTTCAAATAAATTCGATTTCCATTACAAGCCATAGCCTTTGATGATCCGATCCCCATGCAATTTGTTTCGCCTGAACTCGATCTCGTACGAGAGAATAATGAATTAATAAACAAGCAAATCGAACTAAATTTAAATCTATCAAACTTAGTTAATTAAAATTCTAATTACCCTAATTAATCAAGCTTAGGCCGGAACCGTCTTCTTCGAAATCACTAAGACCTGACTTCCGCTTCAAGTGCGCTGCCACTCCACCGAGGCCGAATGCGAAGTTTTTTTTTCTTTTCTTTTTTATCGTGATCGATTCATTCCCAAATCCACAAATCGCCGTCGTCTCCCCACTGCGTCCTCCAGCACGCATCGTGCCACTACATATGTGAGAACCGAGCACCAAAACCGTAGGCTAAGCCGCCATCGCCACCTCATTTGCACGCTGCCACCTCCAGAAATGCCGACCACGAGACTTCCTCCGTCTTCGTTCTTCCCCACGTGCCACAGAAACCTTAGCGATCACGTCGCCTTAACCATACCTCCTCATGTGCACCATCGCGCTCGCGCCTCTAGGCATAGCGCTGCCACCAGGCCGCGTGACGTCATTGATTATTATTTTTATTGGCTATGGATCTCCTTTTTTCAGGCTGCAGCCATTTATTTTATTTAGATCGATAGATTTTTCGTTCGTTACTTCTCTTTGATTCGATCTTGTTTTTTACATTTTTTTAGAAGGCTTAGATTCGAAAAGAAAGGGAAAAAATATACGCGGCTAGAGATGTGGCGTGGGTTGAACGAGTAACACAAAAAATAGTAAAAATAATATATAAATGTTACCAGGGAACATCAAACCAACTCTCGCTCACGAAAATTCCGAACTCCAAATGACGCATGCCGCCCAGCGTTAATAATATTTTACCCTCATTCCAAACGTAATGGAACTAGTCCCAAGGTCTAATTCGATCGTATGAGGGAAATAACTTTTCAAAGTCGATTATCTTAATATTCGAAATTAAATTTTTATTCGTTTCAAACCCGTATGGCCAAATGATAAGTCCGAACGCCACGAAACCATACAATAATTCATTATTACGGATCTGGTGAAACTGGTTTCGTCGAAATCCAAGATAGTGGCCAAAATGGCTATTTTACTCGTTAATTTAAAACATAAAATTCAATTTTTAACCTTTTCACATAAAAATCCAAATTTAAATGTTACCCATCTTGTTCATATTTAAATAAAACGTAAAACAATTTCCGATATTATTATGAATTACCTTAGATCTAGAACTAAATTATTCAAATAATTTCCAATATTAAATTGTGAACAATTTAGTTATCTAATAACCCACTGTTAATAGATCATTAAATTTTATTTCTACCCTTATTTATCTGATAATTGCAATTAATTTAATAATTTAAAATAACCAAAAATATGGGCCATTACATACTCCCCCACTCAAAACTTTTCATCCTCGAAAAGCCGTTATGTAAAAAATTTAACATACAATAGATTTTATTCAACAACCACTTTTAACTTTAAAATCTTGTTAGAAAATCTTTACTACACTTCTACTACGCCACTCCGCTATCTATCTTACGGAAAACATTATATAAAAAAACAAGTTATAAATTTTTTTTTAAACTTCAAAAATTTTCCAACTTCCAAATTTACAGAAAATTTCGGCAGAGTCTCCTTTGCGCGGCTCGATCGAAAAAATTTACAATTTAATGTATACCACAAATATACCAAAAAGATATCAAATATACATCTCATCTCAATGATGAAGCATCCCGAAAGGCAAAAATATAAAATCGCGGTATGTAATCCGAGATACGTACCTTATTATTTATAATACGAGCGAGTTCGCTCGTATCAAGCAAGCAAAGCATATAATAGTCCTCATATACACCCAAACAGTCTTCATATGTACCTATCTCAACTTAATTTGGAATGTTAGTCACTTATAATAAGATGTAGAACACGTATAAGTTCTAATAAGTATAAAACATGCATTTTGAATTCAAATCTCAAACATGAGCACAAATATGCAACCATACAAACATCATATGTATTCAAAACAATGAATAAGGATTTTCAACAAAACAAATCATCCAACAAATCAACATTCATTCAATTCAATTTATAACTATCAAAATTTACATTCCAATGTTAATATTTAAATTAATACATTCTCATTCTTATTAACATAAATTTTTATTAACATTTTATTTGCTTATTTTCCATTAATTCGTAACATTGAATCGACTTATATTTATTATCCTTTGTTTCCAAATTCTTTTCATTCATTTAAATGTTATTAAGCTCACATCTGCTTATTTCGTCTCAATCGTTCATATAATTAATTACACATAAGTAATTTAATTCCATACCACATTCCATATATTTAAAATTGATTCACATTCAATTATTTATATTCACTTCGTTAATCATACAATAGATTTATAATTAATTTATTCGATTTTAATTAATTTACATTCAACAAATTTGGTTTTAATTCATTCTTTTCTTTCGATCAATATTTATTACATTCAAATTTGATTTATTTTAATTCAATATACTTTCATTCAATCGATTTGTTTATATTTATATTTGTTTCATCCATATTTAATTGGTTTGCATTCCATTGACTTCTTCCAATTTATTAACACTTGTTACAGATTCCATATATTCTTTTTTTTTCTTTTCAATTCAATTTGTGAAACTCCAATTTGTTTCACTTTTTTTTAACATATTTCATATAAATTCATTTGGGAATCATTTGTAAAATTATCCCACTTAACCATGCTTAAATTAAATTTATTTCCACTTAGTATATCCTCCTTTTTATCATACTAACATCAATTATAACTTAGCTTAGTTTATTGTAAATATTTTATACAACACAACTCACTTTTATTTTTACTTCATATTTAAGTTATTATTAATTCATCGATTAACTTTATTTATTCGAATTCATCTTATTAATTTAGCAAAGTAAATTTCATTTTATAACTCAATTCATATTAATAACCCCTTTTTTTCATAATTAATTCATTCAACTTCTCTTAAGTCCACTTTATCTTATAATATATTTTATCCAATAACTTATTCCATTTTACATTAGTTAACACAAAAAAAAATCAGTTACTTCCATCCTTTAATTTATTTCATGAACTTATTTCCTATGCAATTAGCTACCATGCAATTTATTAAAAACCATTCAATTTGTGTTTAATTCATTTTCACCCAATTTTAAATTACATCCAACTACTCACATTACTTTATTTCTTCTTACACTCAGTTATTTTTATTTAATTTCTCACATTAATTTTTTTCCTTTCACACTTAAATTACATTTCATTAGAAATTTAAGTTTATATTCATTTGATTAATTCATCTTATAGATTAAATAAAATTGGTTCACTTTACTAATTTATTTGCACTTAATATCTAATTAAATTTTTTATTTAATATTAAGTAAACTTCATTTCAATTTGAATCCATTTCTCATTTTATTTAATCTTATTCAAGTCAAATCTTCTCAGCATTCCCATTTTACACACTTTAAAATTGTTTTTAGCTTAAAATTCTCAAATCTATAAGTTATACAAATATTTTTCATTCAAAAATTCCATTTTGTTAATTTATTTCAAATGCAATTCATTTTTATTTAGCTTCATGAATTAACTATATTTTACTAACTTCATTTCACTAATTCCATTTAATTTAACAATGCTAAGCCAATTAATTTTATCTGCTTAATTAAATGTTTAACCATTTAAAAATTACCTTTACTTCCCTGTTCAAATCTACATTTCACACTCTAATTAAATCATACTTAGAACATTTTCCCAAAACAAAACTTGTTTTAATCGAAACTAATTTTTTTTGGTAGCAATCTTCACTCAGAAACTCGAAAATGAACACTGGCGATGCTGCAGTCATCCTCAGAATTATTTCCCAGCGACCAAGTGAGTTTAATGCTTTTATTTATTCAAAAATCTTTTCAAATATATTTCTAGTCAAAACACTTTCAAATAATACTATTATTAATTTTTAAGGATTTGGAAAACAATTTTGAAAACAAAAGGTTTTAAATTCTAAAATCTCAATTTTTAAAATCATTTCTATATATGAGCTATATTATAATATACTTATAAAAATTTCCTTAACTTATTTACCAAATAATCCATTAATTTACAGCTTGGTTATTTAATCAATTCTCATTTTAATTTTATTTCAATTCATTTAAACTTCAAATTCTTCGTAAAATAAAATTTATTAAATATTCATTTTATTTTTAATTCAACAAATAGTCGATGATAATTAAATATTATCATTTCCAAACAAAAATTTCATTAAAAATTATCATTTTATATATATGATATAACTTAGGTAAAACTATTTCATTTACCCGATTTTTTTTAAACAATATTGTATCGACTTGCCTCATTTAAGTGTTTAGAAACCTCCATCGATGCCACGATGTCCCGCACATCGACCTGAATTCATAAACAACTTAAAGGATAAGTAAACACAATATAAAACATTTTATAACACTAACAAGTACGCTCTCTCATATATACACACGCAAACAGACTCATTCTAAGGTATTACTACCCTATCTCTAATGAGTCAAACCCTACAAAGCCAAGGTTATCGCTAAACCTCGCTCTGATACCAACTGTAATGGACCGCATCAGTGGGGTAACGCCCACCATAGCATATAATTGCACCTGTATTCTGCCTTTACGGTCAGCCTCTCGACTACACCAACCCCCGCAGGGACGTGTAGGAATAAGAGTCATCCACTCGCTACCAAACCAAATGCGAGAACCCAGTATCATGCTGCACCCTCCAAGTGCATAGGCAGACACACATGTCAGACTTAAACAATCCGAAACGTAGACAATCAATGGGTTTACATAAGAAAAATAAGAAGAGAAGAAGAAACCAAAACACAGAATCTCACAGCGGAACGATAAGATATAATAATCAAATAAACAATTCAAAAGCTATTTACTATACATTTAATTACAATCTATACACATTTATCAGATTTATATCTAAACATCTGGGATAAATATAAATAATCAATACAGCAGAATAACATGATGCGGGGGATAATAATAATAGTAATATACCAAACTCCATCTTCATCCTCCACAGAACAGTCTCCAATAAGCTGAAAAAATTCAGGACAGACCCGAGCGTAATGAAAAGACAAAACATCGAGTCAGGAATAAAATACACTTATGTAAGTCAAATCAACATCAGAAATATGAATGCAATAACTTAAGAGATGTTACGGGATTTTCCATCTCCTAAGGATCCGTTAAACTATTTATACATATAATAGTATATGCTATAATAGATAATGTCTAGCAGTAAAATAAATATCAAAATAGCGTTAAGGCTTTACATTGATCCACCTTAAAACATTTTACCGTAACAACCTTGTAATTTTTTATTATTTTAATTTTATATTTTAATTATTTAATTGAATTCCTGATTTAAAAACTTTATTTTATTTATTAAAATGAATAATTTCGTTATTTTAAATATAAATTTTGATTTGTATGTGAATTATAATTTCAAACCTCAATTTTCATTTCCAAATTTCCATTTAAATCTCAATTTCAAATTAATTTCCGATTCCAATTCCAATTTAATTAAAATTCCAATTTTAAATTAATTTCCAATTTCAAATTCAATTTCAAAATATCGATTTAAACACTTAAATCAAATTTACTTTCAATACCAAATTTTGAATCCCAAATTTTCAATTCCAAACTCAAACTTGAAATATCATTTCATATCAATTTTCTTAGAAATATTCAATGTTCGAATAAAAGCCAATCCTTTAAACCAAATTCCATTTCTGAAATTTACGACATATTCCGTTTATAACATAAAAATTTAAACTTCGATTATAAAAAAAAATCTCGTTTATCAAGTTTAAATTCTAACATTTCGAGCTCCAATTTAAATTATTTAGTTTCCATAAATTCTATTTTATTCTAAAAATCAATTCACTTAAATAATATAAAATTAATTATAAAATTATTTAATTTAACCAACCGGGTCTCCGTATATAATTTTCTAACCTATGGCCAAGTGGATAATTATTTCAATTTAATCTCAAAGATTGATATATATCGTTTCATTCCAAATAGATGTCATAGGTATATATCATTTCAACCAATTTCTTAGTTTATTCGAAATTATTCAGTTTACAGTTTTACATACTGTAAATAATACACAGGGTGATCACAGAATATATTAAACATAACAAAAAATCCAAAATATCAACCAATCGCATCCATCACAACCAATCATCCAAACAGTCACTAAAATTCACAACAATTTTAGAATTATTAACCTCGGGTATTTTACTGGCAACTAAATTCTAATTTAATTTAAATATCAATATAAAACCTATCAATAAATTTAGATGTAAATTTAATTGTCAATTAATTTTATCAAAAAACAATTAATAAATTCCAATCACTTCATAATATTAATTTAACTAACATAAAAAAAAATTAGCCAAAATGTGAGCGTATAAAACATTCACCTTTTTATTTGAGACTAAAAATTCCTTCATCTTCAAATAAACTCGATTTCCATTCCAAGCCGTAGCCTTTGATGATACGATCCCCATGCAATTTGTTTCGCCCAAACTCGATCTCGTACGAGAGAAATATGAATTAATAAACAAGCAAATCAAAATAAATTTAAATCTACCAAACTTAGTTAATTAAAATTCTAATTACCCTGATTAATCACGCTTAGGCCGGAACTGTCTTCCCCGAAATCACCCAGACCTGACTTCCGCATCAAGCGCGCTGCCACTCCACTTAGGCCGAACGCGACGTTTTTTTCCTTTTTTTTCCTTTTTTAATCGCGATCGATTCATGCCCAAATCCACAAATCGCCGTCGTCTCCCCACTGCGTCCACCATCACGCATCGTGCCACTACAGATGTGAGAACCAAGCACCAAAACCCTAAGCTAAGCCGCCATCGCCACCTCATTTGCATGCTGCCACCTTCAGAAATGCCGAACACGAGATTTCCTCCGTCTTCGTTCTTCTCCACGTGCCACGAAAACCTTAGCAATCACGTCGCCTTAACCATACCTCCTCACGCGTGCCATCGCGCTCGCGCCTCTAGGCATAGCGCTGCCACCAGGTCGTGCGACGTTATTGATTTTCTTTTTTATCGGCTGTGGATCTCCTTTTTTCAGGCTGCAGCCCTTTTTTTAATTTAGATCGAGAGATTTTCCGTTCGTTACTTCTCTTTGATTCGATCTAGTTTTGTATATTTTTTAGAAGGCTTAGATTCGAAAAGAAAGGGAAAAAAAATATGTGGCTAGTGATGAGGGCGTGGGTTGAATGAGTAACACAGAAAATAGTAAAAATAATATATAAATGTTACTAGGGAACATCAAACCAACTCTCGCTCACGAAATTTCCAAACTCCAAATGACGCGTGCCGCCTAGCGTTTATAATATTTTATCCTCATTCCAAAAGAAATGGAACTAGTCCTGAGGTCTAATTCGATTGTATGAGGAAAATAGCCTTTCAAAGTCGACTCTCTTAATATTCAAAATTAAATTTCTATCCGTTTCAAACCCGTACGGCCAAACGACAAGTCCGAACGCTACGAAACTTGAAATCCAACAATAATTCACCATTATGGATCCGATGAAACTAGTTTCGTCTAAATTCAAGACAGCGGACAAAATGGCTGTTTTACTCGTTAATTTAATATATAAAATTCAATTTTTAATATTTCACATAAAAATCCAAATTTAAATGTTACCCATCTTATTCATATTTAAATAAAACTTAATACAATTTCCGATATCATTTTGAATCACATTAGATCCAGAATTAAATTATTCAAATAACTTCCAATATTAAATTGTAAACAATTTAGTTATCTAATAAACCACTATTAATAAATCATTAAATTTTATTTCTACCCCTATTTATCCGATAATTACATTGAATTTAATAATATAAAATAACCAAAAATACGAGTCATTACAAAAGTGCTATTCAAGAGGTTATAGGATTATTTGAACTTAAGATTAAGAAATTGATTTTGTAAACTCTATCAAATCATATTCAACTACTCAAGGGTGTGCTTGGTGTCCTTAAAATTCAAGTGGGTATGCTTATGTCATGTCTAAATCAAGTGAGTGTGCTTAGTGCCCCATATAAATCCAACTGCGTGTGATGGTGTCACCTCCGGATCCAGCCAGTGTACCCAAAGCTCGAAAAATCTAGAGGATGTGTCTTGCAGGCTTGAAATTGAGGTTGTTTAAATGTTGATATTTGAAAACAAATCTGTACAAGAAACTGTATGGGACTGTATGTAGGGTAACTTCAAACCAGTATAAAAATCCTGATATAATCTCTCTAACTCTTTACCTTTTACATTTACTGCAGTTATATACATCTGTGTTTTCATCTGCGATTGTCAATTTGCATTCTTAAACTATAATCATAATTCAAAAAGATTAATAAAAGTTAGTAAATACTATTCACCCCCTTGAATTGTTAAATTAGCCCAAGATCCTTACTTCCGCAAACTAACAGGTGGGTGGTGAAATAAATGGGTTGGGAAGAAATAAATGGGTATTGGGTGTTCAAAGGCCGTATATTGATAGTTACACCCCTAAAATAACATATATAAGAGAAATTAGTTGCCTCGTAAAAAATAATAATATTCATTGATTAATGCAATCCAATATAGTTTTATAGAATATTTTTTCATTTTTAACAAACTAATAAGAGCATGGGAAAAGAAAATTCAAAAGGAGTTGGAAAAAAATGGAAAGGGAAAGAAATCTATAACATTTTGCTTCAAATATAATTTGAATGGGAACAGTTATTGATCATAGCATTTTTGTATTTTATAAAACTAATATTAAAAGACCTATTAAAATATAAATAATGATATGAAAATTAATGCTTGTCATTATTATATTTTAGTTTTCATTTGTACTTATATTCCTATTGTTACTGTTATTTTTTATGTGTTATCTGGGTAGTATGACATTCTTATACGTGCACAAAAGACCAAAAGCAAATAATTTTGAGAAATTAACAGTTTAAAAATGTTTGCACTGCTATAAAGAGGACTTCCTTTTGAACGGGGTTGCAAGAAAAAAATGGAGGTCATACAAAAAAAAGTTTATTGGTTTTCGTTTTCATTTTTAGTAAGTATAGTTATTTTTATAAATCATAATTAATTTCAAGTGTCCAAATAGTATCTTTTTACTAAATGAACAAACAATGACTTAATTCTTTGTTGATTTTTTCATTAACTTAGAAAAAAGTTATAATATAAAGTGAATAAATTGCGATTGATATCTTTATTTATTTATTAACTAATTAATGTTAATATGTTTACATAACAGTACCCGGTTAGTTTTGATGAATTACAAAATTTTCCTAATAAGTTGGAAATGAATTACCATAAAATATCGATACCATTACAATATGTAACGACCCGAAAGTTTGGATCCCGAAAACTCCAGATAGTTAGGAAAAGAAGAAAAGAGATAGAAGAAAAAAAGAAACAGAAACACCAACATCTCACTTTCGCAGCGGATAAAATATAATATCAAATAATATTCTTTACACAAAGAAAGCTGAATTAGTCAATTACATTTTAATACATCAGAGTTACAATATTTCACAATCACTGGGAAATTAAAATAACTTGTCCCAGAAATACAAACAATATATCACAACGGAATATACTCCATACATTCTTGCCATCTAGCTCGCCTTCTGAGCTCCAAAACGTCCTTACTTGAAAATCTGTAATACTCGGTATGACCCGAGCATTACAGTAAATTAACACCCAAATAAGGTTGGAAACCAGTGTGAGTAAACTCATCCAACATGAAATTTCAATACATAGATCTTATTTAACCCGGGTAACTTGTATCAATTTTACAAATTCACAATTTGCTAAAGACAATACTTATTTCACACATCAATTTCTACGTACCAAAACTTAGATTAAATGGTCAAATTCACTTAAATCATTCCATTCCAACCTATTGATTTCACATACCAAATCTATATAGAATTATTATAGATTACGATCAAAGTGGTTTCGGGTATGTACTAATATCCGACCCCAGTCTCTTCAAATTCAGTGTCATCTTATTTCCAGTTTAAGTGGATACAAGTCAGCTATATACAAAATATCATAGTCACACAGTAAATTAATTTTTGATAGATAACTAACAGTATCACAGTTCACCCTTCATAACATATCATGATTCATTATAAGCTATCGGATTAGATACAAACCAAATCATCCAACACTATTTAATCATCCATAACAAGTTAAATCAGATGTTCAAATCTTTAATTTAATTACCAACTTTAATTACTTATATTACTTTTAATCTTTCTTACTTAATGATTAGTTAATTACAACCAATAAATTAACAACCTTTAATCATCCATCTTAATTTATCATCCTTGATTAATTATTACATTAAGTAATTAACTTTTAATTACCACATAGATTAACTAACCTTAACCATTCCCATTAATTAAACATTAATTAATTAATGATATTCATTAATGATCCTTTGATACCATCCTTTAATTACTTACCTTTGTTAATTAACTGCTTAATTAATTATATTAATCCTTTGATTTATTACACTAAGTAATTAACCCTTAATTACTTCCATTAAGTAATTTTCTTAATTACTTTCCATCAACTAATTACTCTCTTCATTAATTACATTCAACAATTAACCCCCAATTAATTATATTTAGTAGTTATCCATTAATTACTTCACTAAGTAATTATACTTAATAAATTTATAAGTGATTATCTTTAATTCATTAATCTAATTAACTAACTTAAAATTGATTACATTAATTAATTAATCAATTAATCATCACTTAATCACTAGTTAATGATTCAACCCTTAATTACCTTCATTAACTACCCCCTAAATTTAACTACATTAAGTTTTAAGTATTTAATTACTTCATTCTTTTATCTTTAATTACTTATTAATTAATTAATTTATAAAACTTAATTGCGCAAGTCCTTTATTACTTAATGGATTAACCATTATCTTAAATTAATTTCTTAATTAACATTAAAATCTTGTTCAATAACTTTCGGAAATAAATACCTTTGTTTAAAAGAATGATAAAGTGAGTTATTATAAACCTACATATGTTAACCATAAACACTTGTTAACATAAACATCTACCGAGTCAACCCAGCACTTACCCCGTGTTTATCGCGAGTACAACTGCAATTACTACCCGAGTCACGCACGCATCACCCACCATTTCGAAGCAAGCATGAGAAGAACTCGTAAAAAATCCCGAGCCACAATCATATTCCCCAAAGCTATCACGACCCAAAGCACATAGGTGCACCGTGCACCGACACGTATGATCAGAGATGATCAAACCTCTGCCGCCACCATTGCCAAGTCACTAACGATTCTCTCACCCTCCACGGCTACCCAGAATATCTTCAACAACCCCAAGTCAGAAAAATCGTATTCAGATGACAAATAGAAACAGTCTGACCTCCTTCAATCACCTCGACCGACACCCTCCGACCACCGGAGCTACCCAAAATCCATTGAACTCGCCACAAACACAACTTCCACTTTTCCAAGGCCGACCCATTTCGATGTCGTCTCGAGTTCGTAACTGCCGTGCAAACAGCCACATCCCAACCAAGACCTAAAACCCTAAATTCTTACTGCCACACCTCCATGGCGTCAACGAAAATGAGCCTCCATTTTTACTGACATCCCCTACCTCCATGCTTGCCGCACCCAAGAACTCACGACATCAAACTTTCCCAATCATCAAAAACTGCTCGAAAACTAAAATACGATCATTGTTCGATTTCTCATGATTTACCAATCTAAAAATCTTGATTTTAGTTTTAAAAATCCTTGTTTTTGATGACAAAATAGATTATAGATTTGAAACAAACAATTATTTTGGTTTAGATTTTGATATAATTTCAAACTTATAGTTCTTTCCTTTTTATTTAAACCAGCTTCAGTTTTGAACTTTGAAACATTTTTAAAATTTATAATTTTGATATAAAAACAAATGTTGTTTATATATGGAAGTCTGAAGAGATTCAGGAAGAAGATCTTAACTTTTTCCAAAATTTGAAGCCTGAACAATCAAGAACAGAGACAAAAATATTTGTATACAAACATGCACATTCAAAACCAGACATGCATACAATTTTATACCTATACTTGCAAGTATACTCATATATTTATGAACATTTCACACATAACTTCAGGTATCAACCTCATGTATCAAAATATAACAGTTTAGTTTACTCACCTGATACTGTTTTGAAGTAGAGACTTAAAAAATTTTGCAGACTGGAAAACTTTGAACTGCAGATCCTTGAAACTAAAACTGGAAATGCTAGAAAACTAAAATGCTATGCTTTGCAACTGGAAAACTTTAAATTGATGATGATCTTTAGACTGGAATTAGAAGTTGTTGAGATGACTTGATTTTTGAAAACTTCTGGTTGAAGCTGCTTTAAGCTTGAATTGGATCTTGCTTTTGAACTTGATTCTATGTTTAAATTTTTGGTTGAAAAGGTGGAAGTTGATAAAATTTTCAGGTTTGTAAATTAATGGATTATTTCTTTTGCTTTTAGAAAATGAGATAGGAAAAAAATGAATGAAGAAAAAGAAGTAAAGCTATATAGATTTGATTATTGATTTATGAAAATTAAAGAAAGTAAGATAAAAATGTGACACTTGTCACTAAACTCACCTAATTAGTTAACACATGTTATCAGAGAGATTCACAAGTTAACACATGTAACTTTCATGCAAAATTTGATTTTTAAATGTTTTTAAAAAGATTTTATAATTGATTTCCTAATTTATAAATACTTATTTTAATTTATATAAATAAATCTCTTTAAAAAGAAAATAACATTAAAAAAATTTGTTTTAAATAAAATCATGAAAATACATTTTAAAACCAAAGTATGATTTAAGATATAAATAACTGTCCTTTGAATTTCAATTTAAATATCTAAATTCAAATTAAATTTCAAATTCAATTTTAAAATCAAATTTTGATATATACATATAATTTTAACAAACCCAAATTCCATGTGTATATAATAATTCTATTTAAAATCTGTATATATTCAACACAATTATTATTATTGTTTAAAATAACAATTTTATCAATTTAAATTAATTTATTAAAAGAGATTATCGTATTTAAATTTGGCTTGAAATTCCGGGATATCACATTTGTAATGTAAATGTATATATGAATTTTTTTAAAGAAAATGTAATGAAACAAATTATATACAAATAAAAGCTTATACATATATTTTAAATCCAAATATTTTTAAAATGCCTACCATTTGAATTACTTAATAAATCCAAATTCATATTCAAATTAAATTTGAAATCTAATTTAAAATTAAGTCAATAATACATATATATTTTAAACAAACCCAAATTCAATTTGTAATTAATAATTCTATTTAAAAATTTATTTATCTTTATTTAAAAACAACCCATTATTATTATTGTTTGAAAATAACAATTTTATCAAATTAAAATAATTTATAAAGGAAATTATGACATTTAATTTTGCTTCAAATTTTCGGGATATCACATTCCTCCCCCCTTTGAATCTTTTCGTCCTCGAAAAGGAACGAAGCCAGAATTTATTAAAATACTTAACATCAATTAAATTTTCTCTTTGAACATTTTGAAAATACTTTAAAATCTATATAATATTGCTAAAATAGTTTTTATAAAAAATCATTTTATAACTTGATGTTTCAATAAGTCCGTCCTCGTTCTTACAAAAATTCGGTCATACGTTGATCAGGCGTAGACTGGAAATCTATAAGTACTTAGCAGACCCATTTTCAACACCCAGTGAAAATACTTGGAATATAATTTTATTGAAAATACAGAAAACATTTTTGAAAATAGTGGAAATATCTTTGGTGAGAATGCTCTGGAAATCATCACCCACATCCATGGTCGCAGTTACATCCTGGGTTACGTTGCCATCACAACAAAAGTCCATGTAACTGTAGGTACTCCACGCCACTCGATTACGCCATGGAATCCGCCGCAGATCGCAGTTACATTACAGGGTTACGTTGCCATCACAATAAAAGTCCATGTATGTGTAGGCATCATCGCCCTCGATTTTCGCTGCCAAATGAAACTTTACCACTTTCGCATAGGTTACAGTCTACAGATGTAAAATCAAACGTAGACTGTTGGCTCTCAGCAGCACACACCACTTTCGCTATGTCACCATAAGTCACAGTCTACTGATATAAAATCAAATGTAGAATGTTGGTTCTCAGCAGCATACACGACTTTCGCTATGGTCTGCAGTAGATCGCAGTGACATCGAGTTAAACTGTCATCATAGCATAACCCAAATGCCTCTGTAGGCATCAACGCCCTCGACTTTTGCTACAAACTACACTTAATCCTCAAGAACTAGTTTGTCTAGACTCCTCACAGGATCGACTTTAGAACCCCTAGGGTTCAAGGAAGTATCACCTTGTGGTACTCCTATGAAGTTCATTTCAAGGGAGCGCCTTTTTCTCTAGAGCCATTTTCAAAACACTTTATACTATACACATAAAATATCTTCCAAATCATACACCTAGTATGAATCTCATATAAATCTCCTTTTCACAAAATCAATTATCTCAAAATCGATAATTCTCAACTAGGCTTTCCAAATCTCCAAAATTGATTTTCCCCAAAAATCAAAAGCCTTTCTAAATTCATAGGTTCCAAAAACCTTTTCTAAAAACCATTCTCATAAGATCCTTTATATATATAGATATATATATATATAACTTTAAAAATCTTTGGATCACTTCAAACTTGTATAAATTCCCCTTTTATACTTCAAATACTTTCAAAAATCCTTTTCTTCTGGCAATATATTCAGCAAGGGGAGATTTATCTTATATAACAAAGATGCATAACCTCAGGTTAAAATATTGATTTTAAGAAGAATAATAAAATGGCGTCCCCCTCCGTCAAAGCTTCTCACCATCATAAGTTCTCCCACCATCATCCCGTCTCTAAACCGGTTTCTCCTCCTCCGTCCATTTCTTTTGTTCCCAATATCTACAAGTCTGCGCCTTACTCACTGAACTCCTCCTTATCCCAGCCTCCACACCTTCTCATCCATCCAAAACCCAACAACTTTGGTGTATCTATTACCAACAATCTTCCCTTAGCTGACCCATCTGTCTCCAAAAAATCTTACGCGCAAGTGCTAAATTCCTCTACCCCCATCCTTCCTATTCCCCACAGCTCTCATCGTCGTCAATGCACTCTGCCTACATTTGCAAATGCTCGAACTACCATTGAATTTCTGAAATCAAAGAGACGTTGTCTCAGGTGCGCTAGCCTGGGACACGTGGCAAAAATCTGCAGGGAACCGAAGATTTGCTATCAGTGTGGATTATTTGGGCATGCACACACGCATTGTTTCGAGAAAGCCAATTATTATTTTTCTGCTCAAACAAAAGTCTCTGCACCTCCCACTTCGAATAAATCCAAAAATAATCTTTCCCACGTGGACAAATCCCCATCATCATCTTTCCTTCCCACGATTCGAGACACTACTCAGAAAGCTCCACGTCAAAAGTCGCCTAGTTCTTCCCCCCTCCTACTTCTCATTCCAAATTATTTCCTCCACATTCTGTACTCTCTTCTTCTCAAATTTTCTCCATGGCCAACTCTACCCACTACCTCATCACAACTATCATCGAAGGCTTCTAGTCCATAAAATCCCTTCATCTGGCCCTTTCGCTGAATTTTAACCACGCGAATGGCCAATCTGGATTTTTTTCGAAAACAGTTTCATAGTTTGTTGTCCCTCCATCGCCATCCTGGAGCGGGCCCTTTAGAAGAGAACGCTATCAAAGCCTGGTAGCTCGATCCTTCTACAGCAGTGGTCTGAATTTGAGCCCTAAACAGTTGCTATCGAACCCGCTGTTTGGGCTCGAGTGCATGGCTTCCCAGAATTCCTCAGAAACAATTCATAAGCAGTAGGGAGCGCTCTTAGCCCCTTAGGCCGGTTCATTGCTTTCGACGACTGCGTTTGGGCCAATTTCGATCACCGGTACTTATTTGTCAAAATGCAATTTTACACGGGAGTGAGCTCTCCTAGTTCCTTTGTAGCACGCTTAAATAATGAAGACCACCTTCTCACTGTAGAAAAATGGGAACAAGCCCATCCCACCCGCAGGCCAGAAACCATGTTCCTAGGTGTTGACTACGACAACGACTTCAGGTGCTTGGATGAGCCACCCTTCTCGGATGACTCGGATTATGAGAGATTTGATGCCATTCTTTTTGATCCAGATACTTCTCCCCCGCGTCCTTTTGAAGCACATGTTTATAGCCCTCCTAGGGGGGAGGCTGGCCCTCATCATTAGGAAGCCTGGCCTGTAGACCAACATGTTGACCCCCCTGTTGACATCGACCTTCCTGCTCCTCCAAATGTTCGACCTTCCCATGCCATTGTCCAGGTAACCTCTCCACCTCGCCAGCAACAGCGCCCTCGGCCCTCCCTGTTCTCTCCAGCTTCTGTTCGACGGAGTTCCAGGATCAATCGAGCGGCCTCCCTCCCTGGTAGTTTCTATAAAACTGTTATTTTTTCTTCAGCCAATAAAAGACTAAATAAAAAAGGGCACGTTGCATGGGTGTTAATTTACGTGATAGTCACTACACCGCCATGCAGGCCCTAGAATCGGAGAGATTGTCTTTTTCCCAATGAAAATTATCTCCTGGAATGTACGGGGTTTGGGGGACCCATCAAAGAGACATGCAGTCAGTCTCACTTTATCCCCTCATAAAGCGGACGTTCTTTTCCTGCAAGAAACTAAATTGTCTGACCCAACGCAATCCTTAATTAGACACTTGGAGGGGTCTACCCTTACGGGTTGGGCCCACATCAATGCAGACGGGTCCAAAGGAGGTATTATCACCGCATGGAATGAAGCTGTCCGGTCCCATTGTCATACTTCTTCTCACCCTTCTGCATTACATGTTACTCTCCGCCATATTCAATCGGGCACAATCTACTTCTTTACAAATATTTATGGGCATCGCAATATTCTGGAGATGAATGGGCTTTGGGCTGACTGCCTCTCCTTCGCATCTTATCTAAATGGTCCCTGGATTTTTGGAAGGGACTTCAACACCACACGATTCCCTGACGAACGTAACTCTGGACTGAATTCCCTTGACTCTGACTCGTTTAACTCCTTCATAGACAATTGTTCCCTCATTGATCTGCCCATCAATAACCGTCATTTCACCTGGTCGAATCGTAGAGCCAGCCACACTCTAGCTAAGCTGGATAGATACCTCTTCAACCCAGCCTGGGATGACCTCCACCTGCTTTCCTCGGTTTCCGGGCTTGCCTCTGTCATTTCGGACCATTGTCCCGTTATTTTAGACACTGGTTCCCTCCCCAATTTCAAGTGCCCCTTTAGGTTCGAACGCCTTTGGATTTTGGAACCTTCTTTTGATAATTTCATCGAACAGGTCGGGGCCCAGCCCATGCAGAATCAATCGCCCTCGGCCAGAATTGTTTTCAAGCTTCGGTCTCTCAGTAAATCATTAGACCTTGGGAGAAATCGGTATGGGGAACTCTCCGTGCTCGTATCTTAGCAACTCAAGACGAAATCTTAGCCCTTAATATCCTGGAAGAGTCTCGACCATTGACGGACGCCGAGCAGTCTCGTCTGACTACTTTGTAATCTGATCTAGACAGACTCATTAAACAGGAGGAGATTGGCTGGAAACAGCGCTCTAAAGCCTCGTCGTTGAAAGAGGGAGACAGGAATACCTCTTTCTTTCACCGCCTTGCTAGTGGCCGCCGCAGATCCACCTTAATTCCTAAGATTATCCACAATAATGTCACCTATACAGATCTCCCAGACCACCTCCGACTGTTCACTAATCACTTCAGAGACATTCTTGGCAAACCGTCCCCTCCTCTCCCAGCCATAGATTAGTCCCTCCTTTTCCCAGCCCCCTCCCCCATCTCCATTGATCACCCATTCTCCGAAGAAGAGATTTGGGCCGCCTTAAAAGGAATGTCAGACGACAAAGCACCTGGCCCAGATAGGTTTTGGGCCACTCTTTTTCAAGCACTTCTGGGAAACAGTCAAAACTGATATACTTGAATTATGTGCTGAATTTCAATCCGACCCCGCTTCCATCTCCTGATTAAACTATGCCAGTATTATTCTCCTCCCCAAATCTCCTGATGCTAACACCCTTTCATCCTTCCGTCCCATCAGCCTTCTAAACACTACCTTTAATATTATCACAAAAGTTCTAGCCAACCGCCTTCAATCTGTAATTGCCCCGCGGGTCGGAATCGAGCAGTCAGCCTTTATTCTTGGCAGAAATATCATGCACTGTGTTGCATCCGCTCAGGAAATCATTTCTTATTGTCATCAGTCATCGACCCCCGGAGTTTTGCTAGAGCTCGACTTCTCTAAAGCTTTCGATTCGGTTAATTGGAACTTCATTATTGACCTCATGAGACATAGAGGCTTTTCCTCTAAATGGTGCAATTGGATTTCGCACATTCTCCACTCCAGCCTATCTTCCATATCGATCAATGGTGCTTCTGGGGGTCATATCAAGTCAGCCCGGGGTCTCAGACAGGGTGATCCCCTCTCCCCTCTTATTTTCGTCTTGGTTGCATATGTGTTCAACAGAATGATCAAATTAGCCTCAACCAACTCCTTTTTCTCTGGCATCAAACTCCCGAATTCCTCTTCTTCGGTTTCCAACCTCCAGTTTTCAGACAACACATTGCTATTCGTATCCCCTCAGATTGAACATTTACACTGCTTAAAAGTGGCCCTTTACTCCTTCGAGCTTATTTCCGGCCTCTCCATCAACTTTAACAAAAGCTCGGTCATTATGTTGGGTAACTCCGACCATCTAGGACCCTTTATTTCATCTGTGCTTAACTGTAGCCTCTCCGATTTTCCTCTTTCCTACCTTGGTATTCCTCTCCGTCCATCCAAGCTTCATAAATCAGATTGGACCCCCTTAATATCCAGGAGTGAATCAAGGCTCCTTAGTTGGAAAGCTCAATCCCTCTCAGTGGCTGGTCGACTCGTCTTAGTCAAATCCGTTCTATCAGCAATCCCGTCGTATTGGATGTCTTTTCATAAACTCCCATCTTGGGTCATCAACCGTATCAGTAAAATCAGAAGTTCCTTTCTCTGGAACGGTAGTGGTGCCAAAAGATTAGTCAACTAGTATACTGCCTGTCTACCGCTGAATCAGGGGGGTCTTGGTATCACCAATCTCAGTTCGTTTAATACCGCGCTCCTCTCCAAGTGGATCTGGAAAATTCTCTCCCCAGACAACTTCATTTGGAAAGTGTGGATCCTTTCGCTTCATTACGGTTCCAACAGTCACTTTGTCCTTCACCTTCCTCCGAGATCTAGACCTTCTCCATTTTGGGCAGGTGTGCTTAGATCCCTTCCCCGTGTCAAACCCCTTTTCCATTTTACTCTTGGAGATGGTAAAAATTGTATTTTTTGGTTAGATATTTGGCACAACCAGTTTCCCCTTCCTAAATCTCTGCCACATCTCTTCTCTCTCTCTCATTCCCCCTTGACTTCGGTCAGCGACTGTGTCCGCCTCGGTCCAGAACTCCTCTGTCCCCCAGCCCTCCTCGAATATGATGTTTTCTCCAACCTTATCTATGCTTCCAACCTGCTTCTCTCTCTTCACCTCACCTCCAGACCGGATCGTGTTATCTGGGCTCGGGCGCCAGATAAAGGCTTCACCGTTGCTTCATGCTACTCCTATCTCCTTAATCCTGGCCGTCTCTTTACCTACCCAGACTCTGGAAATGCCCTATCCCCCCCCCCCCCCCCCCCGCATAGCCTTCTTTCAGTGGTGTCTTGCTCACGATAGAATCAACACCAAATCGAGGCTCCTCCGTCTTAGGTACCAGGTCGATCCATCTTGCGTTTTTTGCGGCGTTCATATAGAAGATATCACTCACCTATTCCGAGATTGCGACTTCGCCTTCTCGATCTGGGCAGCGATCTGTGCTCACCTTCTCGGTCGCATCCCAGACCCGCCCACCATTTTTGACCACTGGCAATATAACCCCCCGAATCGTCCTCTAGACATCCTTATTGCAATTTTCTGTTGGTATATTTGGAAGGAGCACAACGCCCTGGTGTTTAACAAACCGTGCTCCCGTTTTGAAGGAGTTTGTCGTCGCATTATTAATCTATTCTCCTCTATTTCAGGTTACAGTCACTCGACCCCTTTCAGACTCCACCTTCCACAGGGAGATTCCTCCCCTACAGAATTCGTGGGCAGCAGCTCGGCGTTTCCGCCTCATTCCTAGCTAAGTTAGTCATTCACAGCTGTTGGCTCTTAGTGAAGCTTCATCTTTTTTGGCTGGCTGCTTTATCTTTTGTGTATAGTTGCTTATGCTACTTGTTGTTGGTTATGTTCCTTTACTTCTCTGTGGTACGGTTTTGATGCTCTTCAAACTAGATGGTATCGCCACCGGTCAGGCGTGTTGACCGGCCTATATATACTTATATATATTATGTAACCGGCTGTGTAGTGCCACGCTACACACCCGTCTTTCTCCAAAAACAAAGATGCATAACTTTGTTTATTTCAAATCAAATGTTCAAATTTGACTACTCTATAAAGTCACTTACCATATTACTTACTTTCATAAATAAATTTCTATCATGGAAATATCCAATTTCCATTTTATTTCATCATATATTTCACAAAATATACCATTCATTTCAAAAACCATTCCACATTTCTTATCCACAAATTCCCAGTATCAATTTCATTCAAACTCATACGATGTACACATATCATTCGTACGCTATATCAATCTGATCGCTCACTCGATCACACAATTTCACTTCCGAACTAGTATCGTCCATCCGACTTCCTAGTGCGGACTCAGATCGGGTTCCTTGATCAGAAACCGTCATTCTCCTTATATAGCCATAACTATGATAGAGAATATCCAGAACCAATCAACAATCCATATCCAGGTTTGTTGTCGAAAATCGAGTGAAAAATCCCAACTCAGATCGATATATTATCTTGAATTTCTGTGCTCGAATCTGGATAAAATCACTATGCGAATAGAATAATATACGTACATCCTATGTATTTATCTTTATTGATTATTAGCCAAATCAATTTCCTTTTCTATTCACATTCACTTTAATTTCTATTCACTTATTCACATTTGTTTCAATCCCATTTGGATTATCACCTCGATTCTTATCTCAACTGGGTATTTAATCATAAACAGTTTGCACTCTAACCAGCTTAAATTTTAAAAATAGCTTGAAGAATTTAAAAATAAATAAGTAGTTGAAAAATAATATTAGTTTGTAAAATAGCTGTAAAATAGTTATGTAATTGTTAAATAGTTGGAAAATAGTCAAATAGTTATAGAAATTTTAAATAATTGCAAAATAGTTGTAAAATAGTAATCAGTTATAAAGTAGTTGAAAAACAGTAATTAGTTTATAAAACAGTTGAAAAATTGTTAAATAGTTCCAAAAATAATTGTAAAAAGAAAGATTGTATAGTAAGTAGCTTGGAAAAATAGATTTATATTAAATAATTTATTTTGAAAATAGTCCAGAGCCAAACTGTTCAATTTCCAATCTCCAATCCAATCAATTTCCCATTAAATTTATCCAATTCCATCTCAAATTGAATTATCCTCAATTTCTTTTCTATTCAATTCAAATTCCATTTGAATTTGCTTATTCAACTTAATCACAATTTTAATTAATTCAAATAAATTTCAAATTGAACCAATTTCAATTCATTTCAATTCCAGTTTGAATTAATCCCAATTCCCATTTGAATTTAAACTCATTAAACTTCAATTTCATTTCAAATCAACCCAATTCAAATTTTCCATTTGAATTTTAAACTTATCCATCTTCAATCATAATTCTAATTAATTCAAATCAAATTCAATTTGATTAATTCAATTTAAATCTCAACTTTAAATCATCTCGAAATTATATAAAATCAAGTTGAATTTTCAAATGTTGATTTAATCCCTTTAAATCAAATTAACTTTTTTTATTTTAAATCAAGAATCTAAATCTTTAAACAATTTAATTCTGAGTCCAAATTTTCAAAATTTCATTTTAAATTATCTTTACTTAACTTATCTCAAAGTTCAAATAAGAGTTCAAAACAATTTTATTTTTAATACCTAATTTTATCTTTCAACTTTGAAACCGATTCTTAAACAATTTTAATTTAAGAGTTCAATTCTTAACATTCAAATCTTAAGTTTAAAGTAATTCCATATCATTAATTTCAAATTAAAGTTTAAATTTCCCTTCTACTTCAATAATGGATAAATTACCACAATCCATTTCTTCATTCATTTAAACAAATCTAATTCTCAATTTAAATATTATTGACAACAATAGGATAATATTATCCAAATTATTTTAAAACAACCATCCATTTCCGATTTTCAGATTCCAAACCTATTTTGAGATCACACAAACTCCCAATTCAAATTAACCATTTAAACTTTCCAAGTTAAATCTCAATTTCATCTTGAAATTTCCAATTCAGGTTTCTTTTTAACTTATTTAACTTTCCCAAATTTAAATTCAATTTACTTAATCCAGTTAACCTTACCCAACTTGAATTCCCATTTCAAATTTTAAACTTCACATTAATAATCTTCCCACTTATAAGTTCAAAAACTTATCACTTTGGGTATCACATCTCATTCCAAATAAAAATTTAAAACTCAACATTTAGAGTATATTTCAAATAATCTTCGATATCAAGTATATCCACACATATAGACATATTTACTTCCTTTACACACCAAGTTATCCTTAAATTTTAAACCACCCTTGGTTTTTGATTCAAAACAAATTTCTTTAATTTCCATACAACTTCTTATTTTAAAATAAGATTACATTCAAAAATAGTCTAAATAATATTATTTATTCTTTTCTTTATCATTTTGAAACAATTTTCAAATTTCTGGACCTAGATTTCAGTTTTCGCAATTTTGATCACCTTTAGTTCCAATTTATAAGTCATACTTACCCAAATGTTTTATTTTCTTAAAACATTTCATTTTGCTTACTCATTAACACACATTTCATTATTAAACACAACATTTATTTATGATAATAGCTAAGATTATCATATCTGGAAACCGATTTATTATTATCTTATTCTGAAAACACTTCTACAAATTCAAAATTTTAATTTCAGTTTGGATCCATTTCAAACTTATCTTCTTTCAATTTAAATTCGATTGTATTACTTAGTTCTCATTGTTTAATTCCAATAATCAACAACCAATTTCTTTATATATTGGAAAAAATATTACTTTATATATAAAATATAAGCTTTTATAAAAATCATTCTTAAAATCATTTTATAGGAAAATAAAAAATACGCCCTTATATACCACACTCAACTTATTTTAGTGTACCATTGTCCTTAATGAGTAAACCCACTAGGGCCAAGGTTCTTCCTTAACCTTTGCTCTGATACGTACCAAATGTAACGACCCAAAATTTTCGATCCCGAAAACTCCAGATAGTTAGGAAAAGAAGAAAAGAGATAGAAGAAAAGAAGAAATAGAAACACCAACATCTCACTTTCGCAGCGGATAAAATATAATATCAAATAAAATTCTTTATACAAAGAAAGCTGAATCAGTCGATTACATTTTTATACATCAGAGTTACAATATTTCACAATCACTAGGCAATTAAAATAACTTGTCCCAGAAATACAAACAATATATCATAGCGGAATATAGTCCATACGTTCCTGCCATCCAGCTCGCCTCCTGAGCTCTAGAACATCCTTACCTAAAAATCTATAATACTCGGTCTGACCCGAGCATTACATTAAAGTAACACCTGGGTCAGGCTGGAAACCAGCGTGAGTAAACTCATCCAACATGAAATTTCAATACATAGAGCTTATTTAAACCTCGGGTAACTTGTATCAATTTTACAAATTCACAATTTTCTATAGACAATACTTATTTCACACATCAATTTCTAAGTACCAAAACTTAGATTAAATGGTCAAATTCACTTAAATCGTTCCATTTCAGCCTATTGATTTCACATACCAAATCTATATAGAATTATTATAGATTACGAATCGAAGTGGTTTCGAATATGTACTAATACCCTACCCTAGTCTCTTCGAATCCAATGTCATCTTATTTCCAGTTTAAGTGAATACAAGTCGGCTATATACAAAATATCATAGTCACACAGCAAATTAATTTTTGATAGACAACTCACAATATCACAGTTCACCCTTCATAAGATATCAAGAATCATTATAAGCTATCGGATTAGATATAAACCAAATCATCCAACACCATTCAATCATCCATAACAAGTTAAATCATATGTTCAAATTTTTATTTAATTACCAACTTTAATTACTTAGATTACTTTTAATCTTGCTTACTTAATAATTAATTAATTACAACCAATAAATTAACAACCTTTAATCATCCATCTTAATTAATCGTCCTTGATTAATTATTACATTATTTAATTAAATTTTAATTACCACATAGATTAATTAACCTTAACCATTCCCATTAATTAAACTTTAATTAATTAATGATATTCATTAATGATCCTCTGATCACTTCCAATAATTAACCATCCTGTAATTACTTACCTTAATTAATTAACTCCTTAATTAATTATATTAATCCTTTGATTTATCACACTAATTAATTAACCCTTACTTACTTCCATTAAATAATTTTATTAATTACTTTCCATCAACTAATTACTCTCTTCATTAATTACATTCAGCAATTAACCCCCAATTAATTACATTTAGTAATTATCCATTAATTACTTCACTAAGTAATTATACTTAATTAATTTATAAGTGATTATCTTTATTTGATTAACCTAATTAACTAACTTAAAATTGATTACACTAATTAATTAATCAATTAATCATCACTTAATCACTAGTTAATGATTCAACCCTTAATTACCTTCATTAACTACCCCCTAAATTTAACTACATTAAGTTTTAAGTATTTAATTACTTCATTCTTTTATCTTTAATTACTTATTTATTAATTAATTAATAAAACTTAATTGCTCAAGTCCTTTATTACTTAATGGATTAACCATTATCTTAAATTAATTTCTTTATTAACATTAAAATCTTATTCAATAACTTTCGGAAATAAATACCTTTGTTTAAAAGAATGATAAAGTGAGTTATTATAAACCTACATATGTTAACCATAAACACTTGTTAACATAAAAATCTACCGAGTCAACCCAACACTTACCCCGTGTTTATCGCGAGTACAACTGCAATTACTACCCGAGTCACACACGCATCACCCACCATTTCGAAGCAAGCACGAGAAGAACTCGTAAAAAACCCCAAGCCACAATCATCTTCCCTAAAGCTATCATGACCCGGAGCACATAGGTGCACCGTGTACCGGCATGTACGATCAGAGATGATCAAACCTCCACCGCCACCATTGCCAAGTCACCAACGATCCTCTGACCCTCCACGGCTACACAGAATATCTTCAACAACCCCAAGTCAGAAAAATCGTATTCAGACGACAAACAGAAACAATCTGACCTCCTTCAATCCCCTCGATCGACACCCTCCGACCACTGGAGCTACCCAAAATCCATCGGCAAACTCGCCACAAACTCAACTTCCTCTCTCCCAAGGCCGACCCATTCTGATGCCGTCTCGAGTTCCTAACTGCCGTGCAAACAACCACAGCCCAACCAAGACCTAAAACCCTAAATTCCTACCGCCACACCTCCACGACGTCAACGAAAATGAGCCACCACTTTTACCAACATCCCCTACCTCCAAGCTTGCCGCACCCAAGAACTCAGGACACCAAACTTTCCCAATCATCAGAAACTGCTCGAAAACTAAAATACGATCATTGCTCGATTTCTCATGATTTACCGGTCTAAAAATCTTAATTTTATTTTTAAAAATCCTTGTTTTTGACGCAAAACAGATTATAGATTTGAAACAAACAATTATTTTGGTCGAGATTTTGATATAATTTCAAACTTAAAGTTCTTCTTCCCTTTTTATTCAAACCGGCTTCAGTTTTGAACTTTGAAACATTTTTAAAATTTATAATTTTGATATACAATTTTTTTTTGTTTATATATGGAAGTCTAAAGAGATTCAGGAAGAAGATCTTAACTTTTTCCAAAATTTGAAGCCTGAACAATCAAGAACAGAGACAAAAATATTTGTATACAAACATGCACATTCAAACCCAGACATGCATACAATTTTATACCTATACTTGCAAGTATATTCATATATTTACGAACATTTCACACATAACTTCAGGTATCAACCTCATGTATCAAAATATAACAATTTAGTTTACTCACCAGATACTGATTTGAAGCAGAGACTTAAAAAATTTTGCAGACTGGAAAATTTGAACTGTAGATCCTTGAAACTAAAACCAAAAATGCTAGAAAACTAAAATGCTATGCTTTGCAACTAGAAAACTTTAAATTGATGATGATTTTTAGACTGGAATTAGAAGTTGTTGAGATGAATTGATTTTTGAAAACTTCTGGTTGGAGCTGCTTTAAGCTTGAATTGGATCTTGCTCTTGAACTTGATTCTATGTTTAAATTTTTGGTTGAAAAGGTGGAAGTTGATAAAATTTTCAGGTTTGTAAATTAATGGCTTATTTCTTTTTCTTTTAGAAAATAAGATAGGAAAAAAATGAATAAAGAAGAAGAAGTAAAGCTATATAGATTTAATTTTTGATTTATTAAAATTAAAGAAAATAAAATAAAAATGTGACACTTGTCACTAAACTCACTTAATTAGTTAACACATGTTATTAGAGAGATTCACAAGTTAACACATGTAATTCTCATGAAAATTTGATTTTTAAATGTTTTTAAAGAGATTTTATAATTGATTTCCTAATTTATAAATACTTATTTTAATTTATATAAATAAATCTCTTTAAAAATAATAACATAAAAAATTTATGTTTTAAATAAAATCATGAAAATACATTTTAAAACCAAAATATGATTTAAGATATAAATAACTATCCTTTAATTTCAATTTAAATATCTAAATTCAAATTAAATATCAAATTCAATTTTAAAATCAAATTTTGATATATACATATAATTTTAACAAACTTAAATTCCATTTTTATACAATAATTCTATTTAAAATCTATATATATACAACACAATTATTATTATTGTTTAGAATAACAATTTTATCAATTTAAATTAATTTATTAAATGAGATTATCACATTTAAATTTGGTTTGAATTTCCGGGATATCACATTTGTAATGTAAATTTATTTATGAATTTCTTTTTAAAGAAAATGTAATATAACAAATTATATATAAATAAAACCTTATACATATATTTTAAATCCAATATTTTTAAAACATCTATCTTTTGAATTACTTAATAAATCCAAATTCACATTCAAATTAAATTTCAAAATCTAAGTTAAAATCAAGTCAATAATACATATATATTTTAAACAAACCCAATTCAATTTGTAATTAATAATTTCATTTAAAAATTTATTTATCCATATTTAAAAACAATCCATTATCATTGTTGTTTGAAAATAACAATTTTTATCAAATTAAAATAGTTTATAAAGGAAATTATCACATTTAATTTTGCTTGAAATTTTCGGGATATCACACAATAACTCCATGCCTACCTTTACCGAGTCACCATAAAACTGTCAAGATATCTGATAGTAAACTACGAACTGCATAGCAATGAATCATCAATATGAGATCTAAACAGAAACCCTCAGGGTAAAACAGGAAATTGATAGCTCAAAAAATTCTATCAAAGCGATACCACGCCCTATGTCTCCCTCATTCATGCACGCCTTATCCAACTAACAGAAATGAAAAACCTCAAAACTGAAGCAAAATAATGGTGAAATCAGACGAAATAGACGAAGGACTTTGTCCATGTTCATTTAAACTTTGTGATTCCTTTACATTTTCCTTATCGGGCTTACTGATATTGATACAATGCTGGCCTTAGGTGTTGTTTTTTTTTTCCGAAGTGTCTCAACAAGGTTGTTGCTCCATCTATTCAACTGCGGCCATATAATGCAATCGCATTCTCTGGTCCAATTGTTGTTGTTCGTTTTTGGAGGAGCCACAACAATTCAAATAAGAAATATGGTGGTTGTTAGTAAGTGTCAGCATATGAGTGTTTTCAATCTCTTCTATTTAGGTTCATTACTGGTGTTTTTATCTTTTGTTCTCTCATTCTGATATTAATTCGACCTTAATTGTTCTGGAGATTTGTACGTTGTTAACATATATGATTTATGTTTTTTGTTCCAAAACTTACTAAACCATAAATTTCACACATTCAAGCTTCTGTTAAAAATTTCTTTCCTTCTTAAATTATGCTTGATTAATTTGAAAATAAAGAGTTATTTCTTTAGAGTACACGGCTATTCCATCGACAATTTTAATTGATAATTATTAGCAAGATTATATATAATGTAGACAAATCTTTCCTCAAAAGCGTCATTCGCATATCCCAAATTATTATTTTAAGTTTATACTGTGCAGTGTTTAAATTTTTTGCTTTAAATTACATGTGAAATTATTGTGAGAATGATAAAGATTATGTAATTATATGCAACAAGGAACAGAACTGTGGCAAATAAAGTGAAGATAAAGCTAAAATGTAAATGTTTGGTACTGCATTACAATTGTCCTGCATCAAAAAGGCATACATTTACATGAATATACAAATATTATTTATTTTCAACACAAAATGGAAATATTTGGATAATAAATAGAAGAAATAGCCAAAGCTTAAATCATTCACTTAACATCAAAGTTAGGATAATAACATTAAGTTGATATATAATAGAAAAATGGCCTTGATGTTGCGCTCCTCGAAATAGATGCATCAAGAGAGTGCAAACATAATAAATTAACTCTTTTTTCTACCTTGCAAATAACATGATATCATGAAAATTGAAATGAATTTGAAAGAAATTACTAGTTTTAGAAGTACGAAACTCAGATAAAGAATGGCTACAGATTTTAGGCATTACCTTTTGGGTTGTTAACACATCCTTTTTAGACTATTTTGTGTGTAGCCCTTTCTTACTCCTTTTTTTATTTTTATTTTTAAATCTTCAACCCTTTTTGTGTTGTTATGCGAAAAACATCCACATATAACTATGGAAAAGTGAATATAGGTTTGGATAAATAAATTCCAACATTCTCATGTGTTTCACCTTGACTTTTGTTGATTGCCATTGCAAAACATACTTTAATTAAAAATTGACACTGCTAAAGGATGTCAGGCCATTTGTGTTCGCTAAAGTCTTTACCATTCTTGGGATTAAAAATTTCTTACTAGCATTATTTCCCAATACTATTTCTATCTCTATCGCTTTGGTTGCAAGTTGTATTTCAATTAATATTGTACCATTATGAAGACTTAAATTTTAATTAAATTGCAGAGAAGCATTACTGTATACCAACCTCTAATGAAGCCAACACTAGAAACCGACCGTGAGTTTTGTTAATGATAAAAGAATTCACTTCAGCAACACATTCATTGGTTGGTGCTAACATGCAATGATCTTTGAAGTGGTTTGGTTCATGTTACCTCTTCTCAAATTCTGGGTAAATGCTATCAATAAATTTTCGTCGATCAAGTTTTCATTTGTAATTTTTATCCTTGTTGGCCCTTCATTATCATTCTTTACTATAGTTGGTAGCAATCAATCTCCTAGATTTAAATTCCAATTTACTAATCCAACAATCTAAATCGTTACCTCATTTTTTACACCATCGCTTGTGAGCCACATACTATGTATACGCGCAAATCATCATATTTGCTCCATAAACGCAATCAGTTTACCTATGATCCAATAATTGTCTCCCTTCCACCTTTGTCAATAACTGCCAATATTTGACTAAACTCTCCACTGAGTAGGATTGGTTTACTGTCAAAAAAACATGATCATTTCTGTTTTTAGTTTGTTCGAGTATCTCTCTATGTTTTTTCTATTGCTTCTAATGCATTTTTACCTGTCTTTGGTGCTTT
The DNA here is from genome assembly GCA_030765085.1 of Allium cepa. Taxonomy (NCBI): domain Eukaryota; kingdom Viridiplantae; phylum Streptophyta; class Magnoliopsida; order Asparagales; family Amaryllidaceae; genus Allium; species Allium cepa. The sequence goes on from CM060941.1 coordinate 11,846,289, forward strand.
GTCTCATATAATCAGATCGGCTATTTTTATTTGCTCACATAATGAAGATTTTCATGAGATACCACAAATAGAATCCTCATTTGAGTTAACTGGAACTTCAAAACGTGGGTGTGAAGTTCTTCCATTTGGTAGTACCAATGATTCTACATGTGATGTTGCAACTGCTAAAATAATTTTACCTTATAATCTTAATTTTGAAGTTACTGTTTTCCACAATAATGTTTACCTGGAACCACCATTACCATAAATGAAAAAAAAACACCAGAACCTCTATCGACTGCATGTATGATTTCATTGAATATTTCCTTTATGTAATATAATTAACTAACATAACATATTTCCATAATCTTCAAGATGTTAGTCATGATCATATATTTGTTCCTCTCTTATCATTCTATTCTGATATTTCCTATGCATCATCAAGTCGGGAAAGAGATGCATAAGTTACTTTTACAGCGATTAATTACTCTTCTTCATAGTTATCTTAGTTCCATATACCGTATAATTATGCAATTGGCATTAAGTCAATATTAGCATATTATCCTTTAAAGCTGTTCTTTGCATTCATATAATATAATGAGATAATAACTTGTAATGGTTATTCTAAGCTCCATGAGAATTGAAATTTTACAAAATAAGAGTAAGGTAACAAACATTTCTCATAGCGATTTTGCAAACGTCCATCTTCCAGCTTCCATAAAGGCACCTTTGGATAAGGATACTGCCATATCTACATCCACATCGAAAACCATTTTTGAATATCGAATATCTACATCAGCAAATATGGACACGTATAAGTAATTATCTTGTCCGATTAACGATTGATAAATCAAGGAATATAAATAGAAATTTTTTATGTAACTCAACTATTTTTCTGTCCCCTTAGTTATAAAAATATTAAAAACCAACGTATGACGATAATAAATAATTTTGAGCATTTAATATGCATTAAATGCATATAATATAAATCATTGACTTAATAAATAAGCACACATCTAACATTATGCGGAGAGACACGTAAAATAACTATTGAAAATAATCGGCCGAATAAATTTTTAAATGTGGATCCCTTTGTCATCTTTTCTATTCTTTTTTTCTTATTCCACACCTATCTTGTTGGAAAGCCAATGTATGTATGATCCTTTGCATCTTCGTTCATCTTAATTATTTTCATTAAATTTATAGATTTTTAATATATGATGATCAGTATGCATATAATGTTCCGACATTTGATGGGAAAATATTTAATTTAGTTTCAAAGATATGTAAATCACATTCACAAAATCTTATAATAACTATGATTAAATGTGTAATTCGTTTATCCTAAAAATTATAAGATGTTACATTAAAAATTATATCAACTTTTAAAGGATAGATTCATATTTTACAATATGGTAATGTAAATACATGGATTATACTCATAAAAATTAGGTTATATAATTTTTTTTATTTTCAATGTGTATTGAAGGTATCATACAATGAACTTCCTAGAATTTGGTATGAATCATATATATATGTTTGTTTAATATCTGTTTTGAAATTTAGTAAAAAATTTGTTGTTTTAAATTTGAATTTTGCATGATTATGTGTGATAGTAACATAATATGCTGAACAAAATAAGGTTTTGCTAAATTAAATTAATATAACTTATATCGATTACAGATCAACAAAAATTATACGATGTTTGTCTTACAATGATCATAAGCGTTGGGACATTTCGTATTTTCATTGAATATTATAGGTTGAAAATTCCTAAAGTGGTCACATATTTCCTAATAGTTATATGGCATTTCCCAGTGGATATAACCATTGGAAAATTCTGTATGCTATGACATATTTTTCAACGGCTGTATCCATTGGAAAATTATGAATTTCCAATGATCATAACTATTGGAAATGTGAGGATTCCTAATGGTTATAACCATTAGCAAAACTGTTACAAAATATGACATGTGGCTTCTCCTAATGGTTATAACCATTACAAATTTAATTTGTATGGTTACGACCACTAGGAAAGGGCAATTCTGGTGTTGTGATATTTTTTTAATTATTTAATGCTCAAAATTTGTACAAAGTGGACGTTTACGGATATAATGGTCTTAAGATTTGTTGTCGCACGGTTTGATGACAACGATTGGGAAGCTATGGTTCAGTATTTCAAAGAAAAAAGAACCGCAGTGCAAAAAATAGTAATTTCTTTTTTATTTTTTCATTTTTGTAATGTTAATTCATATCTATATATTTCTTCTACTTGTCACCATTATTCGTTGTGTTATTCATATTGCCATGGGGAATGAAAACTGAAATTTTAAACGATTTTGAACAATTTTTCAGCAAAAATAGAAGGAAATCAACAGCAGTTCAAAAAAGAGAATAATCACAACTATTGAGCGAGTTGTTATCCACCAATTAGTTTCTCATCATAGCACTTACTAATAGGATAAAGTGACAGAAGATTACAATGAAATTATGAAGAAATGGCCCAAAGATGTTGAGGTGAGAACAATAATAAAATACGAGAGTTATTTTCTTCACATTTTGATTAAATATAGCTGAGGTAAAAATAATGATTGAGGTAAAATAAAATAAAGAGTAGACCCCTTGATCATACATAAAGAGGGAACCCCTTGATTATTAAGGACGCCACATAATAAGGAAAACATTAATTATTTCTAATTTTAGTAATGTCGAGAATTTCGAAGTTGAAGATAAGATTTATGTAGGATCCAATAGAAGTTGCAGATAAGATTTTTATGGGATAGTATATATTTAAATGCTTTAAACATCAAATTATGTACAATCAGAGCATCTTCATCTTTTTACCTCAATTATTATTTTTACCTTGCCAATGTAATGAAAATGTAAATGTAATAACTCTTCACATTTTATTATTATTCTCACCTCAACTTCTCGGGGGACCTTCTTTGTCATTTAATCGTACTCTTCTACCATTTTATCACATGAGTTAGTGCCATGAGGAGCGTTGGTCGATAAAATCCATCACATAGTTGTGATAGGTCTTTATTGGGAATTATCATTGATTTCCTTCCACTTTTCTCGCATAATTGTTTAAAATTAGTTAAGTTTTCATTTTTCATTCCCCATAACAATACGAACAACACAGCAAAGGAAGGTAGCAAGCAGAAGAAATATATTGATATGGATTAACATTGTATAAGGAAAAATTAAAAAGGAACTTACTTTAATTTCCACCTCAAATTTTCCTTTGGAATATGGAATTGCTACTTCCCAATTGTTGCCACCAAAGTGTGCAATATTAAATCTTAAGACCATGATCTCTGGAAACGTTCAATCTGCATAAATTTTTAGTAGTAGAATACTAAATAAACTATAACACCATAATTTCTCTTTCCTAATAGTTATAATCGTACAAATGAAATTTATAACGATTAGACCTAACAGGAGAAGCTGCATGGCATATTTTTTAACGGTTTTGCCAATGACTATAACCGTTAAAAAAATGTTGCAATATATATCCACTGCGAGATTCAAAATAACTATTGGGAAATATATTACAACATTAGAAATTTTCCAACTCAATGAAAATATGAAATTACCCAACGCAAATAATCGTTAAGTATAAATATTGTGCAACTGCGCTGATCTACAATGCATATAAGTGTTACAAATTCAGTTTAGCCGAGCCATATTTATTTCAACATCTTATATTAGTATCACATATAATCATAAAAAATTCAAAATTTTAACAACAAAAATATAATCAAATTTCAAATATAATCAAATTGTTACAAATTCAGTTTAGCTGAGCCAAGTATTATCCCACCTTTTGGCAAAGCTGAGATACCCAAAAATTAATTGAAAATCAATGGTTACTAGTCATGAATATCAATTATGCATCGCAGGTTCGCTATGGATATCGATGAATTTTGTCTGAATCTGGATCAGGCTACAATTGAGAAGACGTGGTAAGCAAAGCTATAAAAGCTAGAGTTTCAAATTTCAGGTTAATTGGAGTTCGTATGATCGAGATACGATCGATGCAAGTTAAAAAAAACACACTATTCATATCCATCGAGGGAAGTCGAATTTTGAATCGATCAAGTTTGACTCGATCAATAGCATGATAACGATCTGTTCGAATCGATCGGGTTCGAGTCGATCCTTTGCCGTGCTATTCGAATCCATCAGGTTCATATCGACCAGTGTGGAACTATTCATATCCATCGTGCTTCGAATCGATCTTGTTCGATGAATAGTTCGAACCCATCAGGAGCTATGCTATTCGTATCGATCTTAAGGGGCCTCATTCGTATCGACCAAACGTCAACAGTTCGTATCGGTCGATCAATGCACCTCAGTCTTGCACTATTCGTATCGATGGTGAGGGCTTTGTTCGCATCCATCGAACGCAAACTATTCGTATTGATCCATTGCACAACGATCGATCAATGCGAATGCTTATAAATGACCGATGCGAATAGCGCTGTGGCTATCGATGCAAGCAGCACGAAGTGGTCGACATGAACTCAAATCCGATGTTGGATGCGAATAAGACTCCTTCAACCCGGCATAAAAGGTGGAGCGATCCAAGAATCTCGCGTCACGTCACCATGAACTCACGTGTCCAGATCGATTCGAAATGAAGCGAGACGAATGATGGATTCGAACTCGACAACACCCACGAAAATGCAATCTTGCATCGATCATATCTCCTAAACCACAAGTCAAAATGCTATGAAATTTTCACAGGAGCTTACGTACAAGCTAAAGAACATTCCGGCAAAATTTCAGCTCAATTGAATCATTTTTTGATCGATACGAAATTGGTTCGTATCGATCACGAATCAAGTCGAATCTTTCCGGGATCGATCGCGTGGGCCCACTCACATGCCAGAAGGAGTCTCCCAAAGTTTGAGGCAATATCAGCCTCCTACACCTATAAATATCCCCCAGGAACCTGTAGAAAAAGGGATCTTTTGGTTATTCAAAGTCCAGACTCTGCCGGATTCAATTCTACATCTCACCATCACTGTTGTACTTGAAATCTTCATTGTAATTCACTGTAATCAACCGTAACCAGCAAAGAACATCAATAAAAGATAATTAATTGAAGTGGACGTAGGCCGGAGATAACCGAACCACTATAAATCTCGTGTTTCTTTTCGTTATTTCTAGATTGTTATTTGTTGTTAGCTTAGATCTATGACTTGTGCTCGAACATTGTTGATTTACATTCATACATTGATGCTTTCACGATACTTGGGGTTTGTGGCCGATTTTGGCGCGAACACAAGGCACTTGGTAACAATTGCCCCCCAAAGTACGTCTTGTGAGTAACATGACATGCTTTGGATTGAAAGAAGTCCGAGTTGCTGGAAAGAAATGTATCTAACTTTCTAGTTGACTTCTATTATTTTATTGATCTTTAGTAATACAGGTCCGAGTTGTATCTTAGTATCACGTGCAAATTTGTTCATGTGAGGTTGGTTGGCTTTCTTCTGATTCGATTCCAAAGCGTTAAACTCTTAGATCATTTCTATGTATATTCACATAACGTCTTTGTTGTTGGCTCCCATGCATGTTTGGACGTTCGTAGGCCATTGCCAAGTTTAATAGCCCCCTATACGCTTATATTTACAATTGAATCTTCACGATGACGATCATCTACCACTTCCTAGTTGCCTGCCACTATTCTATCTCCATTTCTCACTTCTCTCATACTCACCATCATTTCATTTTTTTTGAAATTTTTGTGGAAGGATCGACATCCGATATGCTGACCCTTTGTTATATGCAGCTACTAGGGATTGGGGAAATCATAATGCCGAAGCCTATTTGCTTCCAGATTCGGTCCACCTGCACTAACTGGTAGGAATTTCTTTCCCATCGTTCATATATAAACCTGCCTCCCCATCTTTCTTCTCCTCACTTTGTACTTCACAACGCTTAGCTTTTTTCTCCTCCCTTCAGACAGCCGAACCCTATCATCCCCAGCCCTCTTTGTCGATGATATAAAGGTTGAATCTTTCCTTTAATATTAAATCCAAACACGAAAAAGTATATCCACAATCTAAGTCATCGTTAGCTCTCCTCTAATCCCAAACATCGGCCTTCATATTGGTACGTTTCCCTCTTTTAATTGTGTTAGTCCAGTCTCTAATCTCCAATTAGTATGTGTTCGAGTTGTTTTTAGGCAAGTTATGTGATGGGTTCTGCCCTGTCAACCGAGAGAGGAGAAGAAGAAGATGGAGAAGGAGGAAGGAGGAAGTGGGTTCGGTTGAGTATCCTTGAAGACTTAGAGGAAAGATAAGGTCTGGTGATGGTAAAGAAGTTATAATAGTCTTTGGGCAAGTTAAGTGGGGAATTGATGTGGGAGTCGCACTGGATGAGGGGTTGGTACAACATGCTTGAAGGAAAAGGTCTACGTGCTATTGTATTAATAAGGGATCGGTTTTAGCTACTTAAGTATAGGGATCGGTAATGGTAGCTAAAATGAAGGGTTCCTTAGTGAAGCTAGGATCAAGGATCGGTAGGGGCTAATGGTCTAAGGGATCCGTATAGATGTTTAACTGTAGGGATCAACTTAGGAGTTAAAATATAGGGATAAGGGATCAGCATTAGGAACCGAGGGATCAATATTTACAATGAATGCTAATTTTAATTTAAGCCTTTCAATCACTATATTGCATATTGCCTTGCTCGAACTTGACTGCTAGACTTAATCTCAAATAAGCGCATCTCTGTACTTCTTGACATGGACCAAATGAAATATGGTATTAAAAAACCTGGAAAAAAACTCCATAGCTTAGTATATCGAACCTATCCTAAAGGTCTCGTTGCCGAGCAGCTTTCCTGTTGATTGAGATGGTCATCGATGATGGTCTTTCTAGATGCAATTCTAAGTTTTTCCGTTTCATTCTTGCTCTTACAATTCAGAACCATTCATACTTGTTTCACACTACACTGCACTAGTTCACACACGACACTAGGGTAATGGGTTATTATTTCTAATGTTGATTATCTGCCGAGTATAACTGACATAGATCTCAAGCTGCGCGACACGCTCCATTAAAATGTCTTCCAAGTCCGCCTTAAGACACATTAGTTCTGAGGCAAGATAGAGCTCTACCACCATATCTGATAAACCTTCTCTGAGTCACCGTACAGAACAAGTAGAAGCGTCTGACATGCAAATAAATCCCTTTTCCAACATTCCAGTCCCTCCCACAGAAATTATCAGTCCGGCTCCCAATGCCGTTTAAGGTGCTATCATCCTAAATAATCATGTTGACTCACAAGTGTCTAGAATCGACGAAGCCGCTCATCATCAATTGTGCTCCATCCAAGGAATTCCTTTTGATGACGTCTTGTTCCATCAATGCAAGATAGACCTTGCTTGCCCCTAGCTAGATATATAGCTTGCAATAAGTTTATATGCTAGGCTGGATGTGTGCCACCTTTCAATTCTTTCATTCGAGAAATGTTGAGGTGCTTGGAGATCTCTCCTACCCAGTTGCATCCCAGCAGCCATGCTTTCATCCATGGAAATTTTCTTCTTTTTATGAATGTTTTGTTCTGTCCACTGACTCCTGAAGTCATTATATATATATATATAATTTCAAAAGACGAACAGGGATCCCTTCATATGCCTTTCTTGAACCCTCACCAAAATTCCAAGTATTAAAGGGTGCATGGAACAATCTCTCTCTATTCAAGCACGAGTGTTTTATGTACGACGTCCTCCTAGTTTCGCAAGGAGATGGTTGGAAGGACGTAAGGTTTACTCCTGTCATCGTCTTTAGCTAGATGATTCACGTCGCAGCTTATTCTTTAAACATACTATACCCCAGTTCATTTACGTGTTCACCCTCGACCCGAAGGCATCGAGTATTCTAGGGACGTCGCTGCCATTCATGTTCCCCTTGAGGATCGGGACATCAAATTTCTTGTCACCGATGAGTTGCTTTCATTATTCGGGCTGTTGGAAGATGGCCGCAAAATTGGACTTACCGGGAGTAAGCATTCCTAAAAAAATTTGTTGAAGGAGGGGTAGAAACAAGCAACCCTATGGTGCCCTCTGCTGAAGGAACTCGAGAAGACATCAAAGCGGAAGAGATAAAAGAATATCAAGTTGTCGGGCAGAGAAATGAAGATGTAGACCTCAAAACCGTCGGTAGTCGAAGCCCCACAGGCCAACCAACTAAAAACTCCCTCGAATAAGAGGAAAAACTTAGCGTATAAGCAGTAAAAGAGTAAAGCCAGGGAAAATCTAGAATTCGTCATTACCCCGCTTGAAAAGCATTCGTCTTCCTAACAAATGGAAATTTCGTTGAAGGGACTCTTCGACATTTTAATCTTAGATGATATATTAAATTATGACTTCCCTAACATCAACGTCAAAGAGCTAAACTCTCCCATCGGAAGCGGCAAAGGTGTGCAACCTTCCAACAGAGAGGAGGAAACTCCAATGAGTAAAGCCACCATTACCGATCCATTGAGGGAAAGCACTAGGACACACACAAACACTTGCACTCCACTATGCACTCGTTATTAATTCTTCGTTCTACAACTTGTAATATACTCCTATTTGGTTCTTTACAAGTGCAATGTCACATTCCTATGCTTTCGACCGTCTTTGGAGTTCTTTTACTTATTATCGCTCGAGCGGAGATTTAGAATCCAGAAGACGCGGAGACAGATGATGGGCGAGACAAAGACTATCATTCTCGAGAGACTTCTTCTTCATCCAAACAGAAGTCTTTACCACACGCTCCTCATCATGATGATCAACCAAACCTTCCTGCTCATAGCAGAGATAATTCTTCACATTAGGGTTCTCATGCTGCTATGCCTCATGACCAACACTCTAGGTTATTAAGTTCAAGGCAATCACGCGGGCGCCGTTCCAACAAGCACCCGCTTGTTACTTCTGATCTGCTTCCACCAATTCCTGCTCATGATCCAACTACAGTGAAAAAGTTAGTTGAACTCAAAGCTACTTTTATAAAAAAATTCTTTGATGGACTTAAGTTCCTCCCTTCCACACATGTAATTCCAGAAGCACCAAGGAAAGCTCACTGGCATGCGTGAAAGATGTGTTCATTCATCATGAGTCATTTATTCACTTGGTTGAGAAAGTCTATGAAGTCTCCATCGAACGCCAACATGAAATTGGCCGCCTCAAGTTGGAGGCTATTCACGACAAGGACATTATCAAGCATCAGGATGCTGAGCTACTTGAATATAAAACCTAACTTGCTGAGGCAGAGAAGAGCACAAAAAAACGGCAGATGCGATAAATCGCTTAGAGAATACGCACAGAAAAGAACCAAACGCGGCGCTTCATCGCAGTGGCACACTGGCCTTAGAAAAGGACTCCTTGTAAAAGGAGAAGGAGGTCTTAGCTCATTGTGTTGAAGAGCTTGAAAAATTAGTAAATAAAGAGAAGGAGGAAAAGATCAAGGAATAGGAAGAATCGTAGAGATACTGGAGGAAATCATTGAGGCAAGAAACTTAAGAATGAAGCTCAATGAACCATTTTACCTAGATTGAAGCCTTAAAGGTGAAGAAACAACATCAGTCTGCACGGAAGAAATGGTGAATTTTGAAAAATTTAGCCATTTTAGATCTTTAATGTGCCTATGAAGTCTAAACATACTTAGAAATCTTCTAAGTTTTCTTTTATATAAAATCTTTATTTTATTTAGTTTTAAAAATAAAGTTTAAAATTTAATTTAATATGTATGTAAATTAGAGTATATTAAATATACTCTTATGTACATATTTGTGTAAGGTAACGTATTAAATTTATTTAGAGATTGAAACTTTTCATTTCCTATCTCTTAAGTTATTGAATTAATGAGGGCGCATAAATTTATTTAGAGAAGGAAACTTTTAATTTCCTTCTCTTAACTTATTTAATTGATGAAGGGAAAATTATTTATATAGAGGGTGGAACCTTTCATTCATCTCTCTTTAATTAAATTAGTTAATTATATGAACGTCACTAATTAGCAATATATATATGGCATGAGAAAAGTTGTATATTCTAAAACTACTCTCATGGTGTATATCGACTCAGAGGCGAGAATGGTTAGAGCACCTCCTCCCCTAAAACCACCGGACATCTCCACTCCCTCACAATCAAATCTAAACTATCATACCACACTTACCCTAGGGGAGAGCGTGACAACATCCAACAGCAAAGAGTTGCCAATACATCTACAAATGATCGAAGCAATTCCATAGGCGACAGTTCGAACCCGTCGGCTGTTGCTAATCTTCATAATGATTCGGCTAACCCCACTAATTATTAGCAGGCTTCGGAAAACTACTCAATAGCGGTTCATTGCAATTGTACTTTGAATCGATCGTGGGCAGATACTGTCAAAGAATGCCTAGTTGACAGAGAGGCGGAAATCACTAACTTAACACTTTATGCTCTAACTCATAAAGGGGAGATAAGAAAAGATATTTTTTCTTAAACTATCTATAATTCCGTTGTAGACAAATGGAAGAATACTTTATTTGTTTACATCATGGGAAGAAGACCTATGTACGATAATTTTAAAGGTTTCGTTGACAAGACCTAGAAGCCTAATGGAACGTATGAGTTGCTCTACATGAAGAATTGTTTCATTTTTATTAAAATTTATAATTTAGAAGACTGTACTAAAATCATACGGTCAATTACTTATACCATTGGCTCCAGAACAATGATTATTAAAAAAAGGAAACCAGATATTGAAATTACAAAAGATTCATTTTCCACGATTCCAATATGGGCACGGTTCGTGGATATGAAATTAGAATACTGGAATAGTGAAGGTATTAGCAGAATAGCCATTGTCCTTGGATGCCCGATTTTTATGTATTCCACAACGGCGATGGAAAACACGCTTAGCTATGCTTGTGTATTAATTGAAGTAGATGTACATTTCTCTTATCCACCTACAATATAGTTAGAGTTCTCCTCAGTTACGTATTTATGTCTATGTTCCCACAATTCAACACTATTACCTTGCCTTCCTCTATAAGTGGTCACACCCCTATTTTGACATCCTTTAGTACACAACATCGACAATGAAAAATAGTTCCTTTTCAATATATCAATAATGGTGCTATATGCAGGGGTATGCTCAATGTATAGTGAAAGGACTGTCTGCCATTACATGGGATGCACCTACTTATAGACAAATTAAAGACAGTTAAATCTGAATTGAAAGCATGGCACAAGTTAAGAGCTAATGATAATACAATTGTTAAAATGTTTCAAAGTTAGACTTATTTTTCCACCAAGAAGAGCAAGATCCTTATAATTTTGTGTTATGCGACACTATGTATCACCTAGGCCAGAGATTAAACGATCAAATTCAAAAACACCTTGAATTTATGAGGCAACAGAGTTAAGTCATAAGGCTACAAAAGAGGGGCAACAATACTAAATACTTTTACGCTAAAATGTCTAATGGAGGCATATAAATAAGATATATGCTTTACTTGATTCTCAAGGACAATATATTTATGATTGCAATAGCATAAAAGATGAAACTATTGAATACGATCAAAAATTATTCAATGGGGACACAACAAATTTTTCCCACCTATTGCTACTAGAATGCAAGTTAATAATTCAAAAGAAGAATACTTATCTTCCCTAGTCACAATGAAAGAAATTAAAATGACTTTATTTTCGATCGGTGATTCCAAAAGCCTGAGGCCTGATGTTTTTCAGCCAAATTTTACAAGTTGCGGTAGGATTATCTGCAAGAAGACATGTTTGATGCTGTGTCAGAGGAAAAAACCTCCATAGGGAGTAAATAACAATTTCATTACATTAATACCCAAAAAAGACAAGCCACAAATGATTTCAGATTATAGGCCTATTGCATGTGCTAATGTTTAATATAAAGTCATTTCGAAAATTCTTTGCAATAGAATTAAATGGTTCCTTCCAAAACCGATCATCATTTATACCGGTAGAAACATTGGTGAAAATGTTCTACTTTCTCATGAAAAAGTTAGAGACTTTGCTATATGTGGTAAATCAAAAACGTGCATAAAAATTTACTTACAAAAAGCTTATGATATGGCGAACTGTGATTTTGTATGTCATATGCTTGTGTCCTTGGGCTTCACCACACCCACCATACAGTTAATTTACGAATGTATTTCAATGTCTACTTTCTCTATAATGATTGATAGGAGACCACAAGGGTTTATCACTTCAACTAGAGGTCTACGACAGGGTGATCCACTATCACCTTTCCTATTTTGCATAGTTATGGAGTTTTTTTACTTTATTAATGAAAGAGGGTGTTTTTGATAGACATTTAGAGCCTATAACCAACAATCAGCCTACCATAACCCATCTATTATATATTGATGTTGTCATGATTTTCCTGGATGCTACTAGAGAGAATGCGCAATTTTTATACAATGGGGGATACTGTTTGTTTACAAATAAATCAAACTAGGCCTTAATTATTTTTCAGTAAAGAATCCCTATGCAAATAAAAAAATTCAAATATTCTACATATTACAGAGAATGATTTACCTGTCAAATACTTTGGTCTTCCTTTGACATCAGATTACATCCATATTGTCCACTGTTCACCCCTGCTAAATAACATAAACTCCAAGTTAGAAGGATGGGATAGTAATCTATTGGCAACGATAGGACGTGCAGAACTAATCCACTGTATAATAACTAGACGTGCAGAACCGATCCACAGTATAATAACTCCCATTGTTATGTACTGGATCCTAGTTTACCATTTGTCCACATCAATTTTGAAGAAAATAGATCAATTATGTGCAGAATTTTTTGGAAAGGCAACTAACATAAGATATCATGGGATACCTTGTGCAAGCCAAAAGGGAAAGGTGGTATTAGACTTCGAAATTTCATTGATCTTACTACAACTGCTAGGCTTAAGTTACTCTAGAATTTATTAACAACTATGTGCCACTAGTCTAGATGGATGAGGACTAAGTATTTGTCGTAGACTAATTTTTGGGTCTTGCCCATAAATAACAACTATTTCGGTACGATGAAATCAATTCTTAGGCAATGTGATTTAGCTGCTAAAATCATGAATCGAGTTATTATCAATGGGGAACATATGGAATTATTGTTTGACCCTTGGACTAATCACAAATCCCTAGTCGATTTAATTGGCTAAAATAGGGTTCACCTTTGTAACACTGCTAACATCAAGGTGATCCATATAATAAGAGATAGACAACTAAGCCTCAGCTGTTGTCCAAGACTAAGGAAGTATCAACAAAAATTATGTAGGTGAACTTATTTTCTAATAAGCCTACTGACTATGGACCATTGTCAACCAGGGAAAATTTATTTCCCCTATGGTGTGGAATATAATTCGACAACATGCAGATATGGATGATAATTACATACTTATATGGCATAACAAAACGATAAGAAAATTTCAATTTACAACGTATATGGCGTGTATGCAACAACTGCCCAGTGTTGATACACTGACAAATTGGCAAATGAACATAGATTTACATAGTGTTCTTTGTAACAAAAATAATGAAACTCATTAGTGCTATTGACAGACTGTTAGTTTAGTACTTATCTGTGGAAGGCGTTATTCTTCGACTTAGATCTCCCACCCACAACCGAGTGTACATCGAGACAACAATTCTCCACTCTGAGGCAGAAGTTTGCAATGAAATCAGCCGTACAACATCTAGCTTATGTGGCGGCATCAATGACAACCCACCATATCTATCTAGAAAGGGTGCAAAGCCGCTTCGAGGGGAAGACTTGCTCGGTGGAACAAAGAACGAAGTTAATTGAAATTGACATTCGCCTGCATCTGGTAAGGCAATTTCATCAATGACCTCTATCATCGGTAGAGAGATTTTTTTTTGAAATGGGGCATAGATTTATAAGATTCTGGACAATGCGATACGAGCTGCTTGAAGAAGGGTATGTGAGTGCTTTTATTTGTTTTGTTATATGGGCTGGGCTGGGTAGTCTATTTGCGAAGTGTGGAGGATTTTTTCCTTTAAATCAGTTCGGGACGATTTTTGTTTGCATAGAATTGTATTTTGTTGTTTTTTTTCATCTGCAATAGAGTTAGTTCCAATAGAGGATGTCGGGCTCTTTTTTCTTACCACAATTGTAAGGTATTTTAAGGAGGTGAATCCTGCTGTTATATGGTTCTCATACATCATCAATAAAGAACCTTTTCCTTTCAAAACATATATTGCATGAATGTAAGTATAAAAAAATATTATAATGCAAATTCTGTAAGAGAAACATACAATATGTGCTATTAATTGATGATAATTTTAGATATATAACTAGAAATAAATGGATAGTTAAACACATAAAGGAAATATGGGAAATAGATAAATAATAACAAAGATGATCAACTTAGTTTCCCATTTGGTAAGCTTAATTAATGCAGCATATAACTGATAATCAATTGACATCAAGATATAAGGATATAAACAATCAACAATAAAAGTATGTATGGGTTATCCAGCCTTTTGGCAAGGCCTTGACACCAAGAAATTGACTGAGAATCGAAGACAGTTCGCCCTGGAAAAAAGTGTACATAGGTTCGCTATGGATACTAGTGAATTTTTGCTTGAGTCTGACTCGAGCTACAATTGATATGACATGACAAGAAAAGCCATGAAAGCCAACATTCCAAATTTAAAGTCAATTCGAGTTCATATGCTCAAGATATGATCGATTCGAGCCAAGAGAGCAAAATTGTTCATATTAATCGGTCAACCTCTTCTGCATCGGTCTTGTTCGAATCCATCAGTAGCGGCTTCCCGCGTATCCATCAGCAGTAGCATGGTAGCGCATTTCGTATCGGCCCAGTCTCCAGTATGCTTTGCATCGATTGTAGAGCATCATTTCGTATCGATCACCCAAGGCCATTTCGTATCGATATAAAATCTCTTACTTATATCGATCATCGGCGGCGCTTTCGTATCGATCATCATGCCCCAAATTTCATGTCATTCGATCGATACGAAGGTCCATAAGCCATCGATATGAAGTGGAGCACAGGACATCGATATGAATTAGAATGCAAAAGATCGATACGAATTGGAACATATAGCAACGATACGATGTGAGACACAGTCGATCGATACGAACAAGGCCAAGTCAGCCCGATACGAACAAGGCGTAAATATAGGAAAGACTCGATCGTTCAGCGTGAAGAGTGGAGCAATCCAGAAAGTTAGCGCCACATCAACTAGCAGGCACGTGCTCGGAGCGATACGAACACAGCGGTACGAAGAATGATCGATGCAAACTTAACACCCATCGAAAAATCCAAACTTGCATCGATCATAACTCACAATCTACAAGTCCAAATGCTACCAAATTTTCAAAGGAGTTTGTGTACAACCTAGAATGTTCATGATCGATCTCAACTCGATTGGAAAAAATACCGATCGATATGAATTCGTTCGTATCGATCACGGACCGACAAATGTCATGGGATCGATCGTGTGGGCCCACCCTCGTGAGAGAAGAGGTCTTTCGAGATTTGAGCGAGATATTTGCAGCCTACGCCTATAAATAGTAGCCAAAAGCCTACAGAAAAGAGATTTTTCGCTCTTCTACGTCCAGACTCTGCCGAAATCACTGTTATGCTCGAGATTTACTATTGTAATTCATTGTAACCAGCAAGCAAAAGTTAATAAAAGTCAATCATTATAGTGAACTTAGGCCATACGTCGAATAACTCTAATTATACGTGTTTCTATGAATTTTCTTATCTGTTTATTAGTGTGTTTGTTAGATCTTACTTATTTTCAATTTATATTCTTCATTTATCTCTTCAAACACATCTGAAGAGTGTTGTGCCTAATTTTGGTACAAACACTTTGGTGCTTTCATTAAGAGATCCCAGTTTTTCTCCTGCTCGTTGGATCTACTATCGATATCAGATTACACAAATCTAAGAAGAAGATCCATATTTTGAGTATAAAGTTCTTCCATCCTATCCAAATTTGCATCAACTCTAGGAATGAACTTCGCCATCCATCATGGTTAACATTAGGACCACCTCTACTGCCACAGATCCAGAAGGACGGGACCGAAAAATCCCATGCAACTACCTCCAACAGATCAGATGCTGTCGGACAATCAGATCTGCAAGGCCCTATCACCAGGGAAGGGTTTCAAATGCTAATGCAAGAGCTAAGGCAGAGCCGACCGTGCCAATGAAGAATTGATCAATCAACCGAATCGTCAAAGGCATAAGAGTTCTAGGAGGGATCAAGCTTCTTGTTCATCTACTGAGAGTTCAGCCTCTTCCGACTACCGTCGTAGATCCACACGCCCACGGTTAGATGGGAGTTATACTCAAATTACTGGACATCAGCATGCACTGAACCTTAGGCAACCAAAAATTAGGCCGTCAACCAGCCATCAGACTGGACCCTCCTCTCGAGGAGGTACTATTCCATATCATGTTAGAGACAATTGCACTACCACCACTGCTATTGAACCGGGAGTTGATGCCCAAAACCGTACATATCTGATCCACCATTAACATGAATACACTCCAAAACTTTAAGTTCTAGAGAAATTAGAACCAAGGAGGCCAAAAATGGGCCGTCGACCACGACCGGCCCACCCTCGCATTGTGGAACCCGACCACACCTTGGCCCAGCATGCTCAAAATGTCCAAATGCCGGACATCCCGACGATGATCCATCAGATGATCCGAGAGAGTCAAGGCCTCGCCGATGACGACTGGGGAATCTCCCAAAGTCATACTCCTTTTATTGATGATATATTCTATGCCGAACCACCTCGGCGTTTCAGAATACTAACTCTTCGTGTGTGTGAAGAGAGGTATGATCCCAACCAGCATATTTTAAAGTACAAATGGTTAATGAATGTTGCACAAGCCGATGATGCAGTTAAGTGCCAAAGTTTCCCAATCTCTCTAGGGGTTATAGTGACTGTGTGGTTTACTCGTTTACCATCCCGATCTATCTCATATTTTGACTAGTTAGCAACGAAGTTTATTGAACAATTTTGTACACATGTCACAGGGCCGAAAGATGTTAATACTCTATCTAGTGTCACTCAAGCTCCTGAAGAGATACTCAGCCGCTATTTGGAGAGATTTCATGCTGCATGCGTTGAGATTATCAATCCCAATGATAAATCAATTCTGATGGCACTAACTAAGGGGATTGATCCCGATTCCGAATTTAGAAACTGGCTAGCCGGAAAACCCCCTACGTCATTGGACCGTTTCTATTCTCAGGCAGCCCAATCCTTGGGAAGGTAAGATGCGAAATAGTCTAGGAAAAAGGATGACGCATGGCCTAGTGTGGAAGGAATCCAGAGCAATGTAGTTGTTAAACAAACTAGGGAGAGTTTCGAAAAAGTGCAATTGAATATACAAAATAAACATAATCATCTGAAAGGAAATGGAGGTCGAAACAAGAAACGGGATCAAAATCGTAGGTCACGACGTAGGGCTCCTATGTTTCATAATCATCTCCTTTGAATACGTCTCTGGAAAATGTGTACTTGCAAACTAGCAATACCATTCAATATAAGAAACCTTCCCCGAAACAATCATCATAGAAACAAATCCAGACGGGAAAGTTTTGTAGATTCCATGATAGCTACGGCCATAATACAAACGAGTGCCGCCATTTATAGGACATCATTGAGAAGTTGACACGTGAGGGAAAGTTGGAGCAGTTTGTACGGGCCCTGCAGTCTGGAGGTGTGGGCCCATCAAATCAGAACCGTGTACCGAATCAGGCAAGACAGAAGGAACCCGCTCGTACCGATGAAAGGTTGGTGATAAATACTGTTAGTGGTGGTCTTCATCCAGCAGATCTAAGCTGGAAGGGAATGGAGTCGTATGCCAGTTCTATTAGGCATGCTAGCTCCGAGTGTTGTAGTAGTTTGGAAGATGGGGCTCCGGCCAAGCAACAAAAAACGATGACTGACGACATCATGTTTCCAGACAGAGATGCTGACAGGGTCGAAGCACCAACCATTGATCCACTTGTCATATCAGCTTAAGTAGGTCCTGCTTGGATGAAGAGGGTCTTTGTAGACAGTGGAAGCTCAGTGAACATATGATTCAAGTGAGCCTATGATCAGATGAAAATGGAAACAAAGGGTTTGAAGCCTTATCAATCCTGTATTCATGGCTTCAACTGGAGTGCAACTATACCACTTGAGTGGTGGAACTGCCAGTGGAGTTGGGAATCGGAGAACGCCGAAAAGTCCATATATTACAATTTGTTGCATTTGACATGGACTCATCATACAATGCTTTCTTAGACCGACTGGCCCTAGCTGAATTCAAGGCTGCTATTGCCCCTTGGTATTTAACTTTAAAATTCCCTGTCGACAATGGAGTTGGAGCGTTCAGGGAGACTAGGTCATTGCACGAGCCTATTATGTTGCTGAGCTGTGAGAGGCGCAGCAAAAGGAAAAAGGAAAGGGCGTAGAGGAATCTCTCTGTGTCCGCTTTAACGAGAATTGACAACTAACGCCTGAACCTAAGCACGGGTACACTAACCAATTCTCGAGGCACCGTGACCCAAGAGATACTGAAAGTGAAGATGAAAGTAAAGACAGTCAAGCTTCTCCGGTCGAACTGGCGATCGATGTTACGATTGATGATGACAACTATTTTAAATTGATAAAGGTTGGATCTTAGTTAAGACAACAAATGCAAGAGGAATTGGTTGAATTTCTCTGGGAAAACCTCGATGTGTTTGCCTGGACACATTCTTTCATGTGTGGAATCTTCCTAGACATTGCGAGCCACACATTGAATATTGACCCACAACACGTCCAGGTCAAGCAAAAAAGGCATGGTATAGATCCAGAGAGATCTGCTGCCCTCAAAGAAGAGGTAGATAAGCTTAAATCAAATGGATTTATTAGAGATGCATTATAGCTGGAATGGGCATCCAGTCCTATACTTGTTTAAAAAACGAATGGAAAATGGAGAACATGTGTTGATTACTCAGATTTGAATAAAGCATGCCCCAAAGACAATTTTCCACTTTCCCAAATCGATCAGCTCGTAGACTCAACGGTTGGACATGAACTGTTATCCTTTATGGATACATTCTTTGGCTACAACCAGATACTCACGTATTTACCTGACCAGTAGCATACCAGCTTCGTGACCGATCTGGGACTTTACTACTACAAAGTTATGCCTTTCGGACTCAAGAATGCTGGAGCAACTTACCAATAGTAAGATAATCGAATATCCGCTAACCAGATTGGAAAAATAATGGAGGTATATATAGATGACATGCTAGTAAAGTCATGATTCTCCACTGATCATATCAAATATCTTGAATCAATGTTTAATATTCCCTGAGAATATAGAATGAAGCTCAACCCATTGCAATGTCACTTTGGGGTCGCATCTGGAAAATTCCTTGGGTTTATCATCAACGCTCGATGAATCGAAGCCAATCCCGAAAAGATCTGGGCGATTAGAAATCTTTTGACTCCAAGAACTATAAATCAAGTCCAAAGCCTCAACGAGAAAGTAGAAGCATTGAGCAAGTTCATTTCAAAATCCACTGAAAAATGCATTCCCTTCTTCGATCTAATCAGAAAAGGGAAACAGAACTTTGAATGGACTAGGAATGTGAGGGCGCATTACGAGCACTAGTTCAGCATCTCTTCACACCACCCATTCTGTCAAAGCCTATTGATCATGAAAGATTGTACATCTATTTGGTGGTTTCAGAAAACGCAATCAGTGTTGTCCTAATTCAGGAGGAAGATTGGATACAACGACCAGTATATTATATTAGAAAACGAATGATTGGGGCCAAGAGAAACTATCCGAAGCTAGAAAAGTGGGCATATTTGTCTTGTCATCACCTCAAGGAAGCTTCGTCCGTATTTACAGGCTCATCCTATCACCGCTTACATTGACCAGCCATTACGACAGGTACTTACGCGGCCTGAGATGTCTGGAAGGTTACTTAAGTGGAATATCGAATTTAGTTAGTTTGACATTATTTATACTCCAAGGCGAGCCATTCAAGGACAAGTCTAGCGAATTTCATAGCTGAATTTACTATACCGGAGGACTTGCTCGAAATCGATGAATCTCCCAAGCATATCTAGAAGCTACATACCGATGGGCATAAAACGACCGTTGCTCAGGTGCCAGGGTTATACTTGAAACTCCTGAACGTCGATCTATATGTTATGCTTTAAGGTTTAATTTTCATGCAACCAACAACGAAGCTGAGTATGAAGCCTTACTTGCTGGATTGAGACTTATTAAAGATTTAAATATCATTGCTGTGGAGATTTATTATGATTCACAATTGGTCATGTGCCAGGTATGGGGGGAATACCAGGCCAAAGATCAAAGTCTAGTTACTTATCTAGCTCGGGTCTAGGATATAGTAAATCAGCCTGATTATTATACCATCTACTGCATCCTCCGAGAGCGCAATCAGAAATCCGATTCATTAGCAAAGTTAGCCAGTACAGGCGAGGCACAACAAATGAGACACGTTCCCGTGGAAATGTTATCTTCCCCGAGCATCGACCAAATGGAAATAGTTTGGGTATTTAAGGTCATTCCTGACAAGGAGTCATGGATGACTCCGTTTAGAAGCTATCTCGAGCATGGAACACTGCTGGAGCGCAGAAGTGAAAAAAGACAGGCTCTTCTAAAGGCTTTGCGGTTCACTATTCAAAATGGAGTCATGTATAGAAGAGGATACTCTGTTTCTTTACTCCGGTGTATCGCTCATGATAAAATTAAACAAGTATTACATGATGTACACAAAGGAGAATGTGGCAATCACACCGGGGGGCAAGCTTTAGCCAAGAAAGTGCTCCGATATGGATATTATTAGCCGACCATAAATTGTGATGCGTCAGACTATGCCAGAGAAAGTGACAGATGTTAAAAACACGCTCGGATTCCTAGAGCCCCTACTATCGAAATAAGTCAGATAGTCAGTCCATGGCCATTTGCAGTCTGGGTCATTGATATTAATGGTTCTCTACCTCTAGCCAAAGGTGTTGTGAAATACGCCATCGTCGTAGTTGATTACTTTACTAAGTGGGCGGAAGCTGAACTTCTTGCTACAATCACAACGAAGAAAGTGATCAACTTCGTAGTACGCAACATTATCTGCCGATTTGGTCTCCCGCATACCATCATCACCGATAACGGAACCCAGTTCGGCAGTGTCAAATTCAAGAATTTCTATCAAAAATTCCACATCCATAAGAAATTCTCTACAGTTGCACACCCTCAAGCGAATGGATAGGTTAAAGCTGTTAATAAAGTTATAAAGTCTATTTTGAAGAAACGACTGGAAAAAGGCAGGGGCAAATGGGACGATGAACTTCCTATGGCTTTATAGGCTTACCGAACAACCCACAAATCTGTGACCGGCCATACTCCATTCTCTCTTTCTTATGGTTCAGAAGCCGTTACTCCAGTCGAATTAGAAGTACCTTCTCATCATGTGACATATTATGATTCGAAGACAAATGCTATATTACATGCCGAATCCTTGGATTTATTGGATAAAAACTGAGAAGAGGCTAACTTGAGGGCAGCCGCATACCGAAGTCGAGTCGTTCGATTGTACAATGCCAAGGTCCGACCCTGAACCTATGAACTCGACGATCTCGTCCTCAAAAGAATCTACCCGGTTCCTTCGCACATGAAACCAATGTGGGAAGGGTCGTGTGTAATTAAAAAAAAGCTCGAAGATGGCACATTTAAATTATCAACCGTTGACGGTCTTACTCTGCCAAGAGCCTGGAACAACAAGAGTCCTCATCGCTACTACACATGACAGGCTTTATTTATTCAGTCTACTTTTCATTTACAATTGGTTTCTGCATTTTGAAATTTGAATTTGTAATAAGGCAATACACTTTGCCGTATTTTCTTATTTCAGCAATAAAATGCAATCTCTTTGAGCCAGAGCTGTGATTTTTTGAATATGCCATACAACCATCACGTTGCACAAAGAGCTAAGTTTCATCATACGTTGGGATTTATTCAATAGGGAGTGACTGTGATACGAACGATCACTCACTAAGTGAAACCCGAGCTCGGGGCAAGCCATCACACTAAAGACTAAAAAGGATTGATGCACGACAATCCACCAACTAACTCCAGATTTCCAAAGTGCGAACTGGAGTATAAATTTACAAATGCGATTTCAAGGAGGGTGGATCCGTCCACCTAACGACCTCGCCTGTATGCAAACCAAGTTCGAGGAGGATGGATCCATCCATCTAATGACTTCACTTGTTAACTCAGGGTGGATATGAATCGACCATCCACGATCCTGATAAATCCATCATTTTCGGAGTGCGAATGAAATTCAAACGCCTAAGTAGACGTGACTGACTGTCTATCGGCCAACTCTGAATTCCCAAAGTGTGAATTGGAGTATAAATTTCAACTCCAGGTTCCTAGAGTGCGAACTGAAGTACAAATGTCTACTAACTTTGAGTCCCCAGAGTGTGGACTGGAGAATGAACATCGACTAACTTTAAATCCACAGAGTGTGGATCAGGGTTCAAACATAAACCGGATATGAACCAACTATTCATAAGACAACTCTAAGTCCCTGAAGTGCGGTCAGAGTATAAACACAAATCGGGTGTGACCGACCATCCATGTATCAATCTAAAGTCTCCAGAGTGTGGACGCAGTTATAAATGTTAAACAAGCGTGACCGACCACCCATGAAAATAACTTGAGTCCTCGAAGCATGGACATAGCAATAAAACTTAAGCGGACATAATTGACTGCCAACGAATAGGTTCAATCCCTAATGTGTGGATACAATCGTCAATTGATAAGCAAGTGTGGTTCGACTACTCGAATTCATCATGTTCAAGCTTCGTTTCATAAAAGATCGAGATCGATTTGTTAAAGGCTAACAGCGATCGCTAACCGATCTTTCCAATGTATCCCCGAATCTGGGGGCAGAACTTAAGTATCGACCACTGATTGAGAAAGTGCGATATCAGAATTCGACTCAACACACAATTGCAACTTGTGACTGTAACTCCGAGACTTGGCAACCAAATCCGGGTCTGAATTAAGGAACTAAAACTTCACAAATGTATCGAATAGACGTTCGAGTGCTGAAACACTTAAGCAAATTAACACAAGTCATACATAAGACAAAATGAAATTTTATTTCAATCATTCTTTGAAAGAAAAAGGCTAAGTATAAAACTTTACCAAAAGTCCTACTAGTAGGGGCCGCACCTGCATCCATATACGGCTTATAAAAGGAAAGCAAAAGTATAATCCTATCTATCTATCAAAAATAAGCCGACGAGACATGTCTACTCTTTCTTTTTTATCGGCTTCTTCTTCGGCATGGACCCACTGGAGCTACCACTTGGTTTTCTCTTTGAGGTCGATCTCCAGTCGGGGGAATTATATCAATTTTCTCCTCCAAACTCACTTGTATGGGAATGCTTCCCGAAGGCAGAGTTAGAGGGACCAGATCAATTGTAGGAGGCGGGATAGTCATGCTGGTGTAAACAACAGTTTTCTATCGTTCAATACTCAGTTACAATAGTGCATAGTACAACAATTGGCAGTCTATAATTCATATTACTAAAGATCAGTCAAATGTTACATCTTTTGATGAAAATACAACGACCGTTCAACAAGTCAGATAGAACTGTTCAGAATGAAGATTGCAATTTTTCAAAGCACATCATGTTCCCACAATATGTACTTTGGGCGGCAAATGTTATCCTGCCTTTTGGTAAGGATGCGACACCAAGAAATTGACTGCGAACCAAAGATAGTTCGTCCAGGAAAATGGTGTACATAGGTTCGCTATGGATACTGGTGAATTTTTGCCTGAGTCCGGATCGAGCTACAATTGATATGACATGACAAGAAAAGCCTTGAAAGCTAGCGTTCCAAGTTTCAAGTCAATCCGAGTTCATATGCTCAAGATATGATCGATGCGAGCCAAGGTAATAAACTTGTTCGTATCCATCGGTTAACCTCTTCCACATCGGTCTTGTTCGAATCCATCAATAGCGGCTTCCTTCGTATCCATCAGTGGTAGCATGGTAGCCCATTTCATATCGGTCCAGTCTCAAGCATGCTTCGCATTGGTCGTAGAGCATCATTTCGTATCGATCGCCCAAGGCCATTTCGTATCGATATAAAATCTCTTACTTCGTATCTATCATCGGCGGCGCTTTTGTATCGATCATCATACCCCAGCTTTCATATCAGTCGATCGATACGAAGGTCCACAAGCCATCGATATGAAACAACACTTCCCATTGATGCGAAGTCAGGACATCAATATGAATTAGAATGCAAAAGATCGGTACGAAGTGGAACACACAGCATCAATGCGAAGTGAAACACAACCGATCGATGCGAACAAGGCTAAGTCAGGTCGATACGAACGAGGCATAAACATAGAAAAGACTCGGTCGTTCGGCGTGAATAGTGGAGCGATCCAGAAAGTTTGTGCCATGTCAACTAGCAGGTATGTGCTTGGAGCGATACTAACAGAGCGGTACGAAGAATGATCGATGCGAACTTAACAACCATCAAAAAATCCAAACTTGCATCGATCATAACTCACAATCTACAAATCTAAATGCTATAAAATTTTCAAAGGAGCTTGCGTACAACCTAAAAAATGTTTATGATCGATCTTGACTCGATTGGACAAAATATTGATTGATACGAAATTCGTTCATATCGATCACGGACCGAGTGCAAATGTCATGGATCGATTGTGTAGGCCCACCCACATGAGAGAAGAGGTCTTTTGAGATCTAAGCAAGATATTTGCAGCCTACACTATAAATAGCAGCCTAGAGCCTATAGAAAAGGGACTTTTGGCTCTTCTACGTCCAAACTTTGCCAAAATCACTATTGTACTCGAGTTTTACTATTGTAATTCATTGTAACCAGCAAGCAAAAGTTAATAAAAGTCAATCATTCCATAGTGGATGTAGGTCATACGCCGAACCAATCTAAATCTGCGTGTTTCTGTGCATTTTCTTATTTGTTTTTTGGTGTGTTTGTTAGATCTTCCTCATTTTTAATTTATATTCTTCATTTTATCTCTTCAAACACATCCGAAGAGTGATGTGCCCAATTTTGGTACAAACATTATGCATTATTAACTAATTGTGTGTGTGTGTGTGTGTGTGTGTTTAAATATGTTTATATACGTATTGTTTAATGAATCCTCTAATATAATAAATTAATACGGCCATGTCAACTATTCTCCATTCAAGAATTATTACCAAACATGTGATGATCTGATTTAGTAAATTAATTTGAAAATATATCTTAATCAATAAATCCAAATGTAACTGATATGTATATGTTAATAATTTAACATAGAATCAAACATATAGATATTTCTTATAAATTTTTTTTCTCCAAAGTATATTTTTTTTTACAATAATAATATTATGTTGATTCATGTTTAGTTTTTACATAAATACAGTGTGTATATATGTATGTGTATGCATGAATACATATAAATATATATTAAAAAATATCTATATATGTATTGTTAACGATTCCTCTAAAATTAATAAATCAACTTAACGAAATCAATTATAATCAATTTAAGATTTCTTACCAAACATGTAGTAATTTAATTTAGTAGTACAATATGATAACAGATCTTAATCAACAAATCTAAATATAATTTATATGCATATGTTAATGAAAATATCTTAAAACCTTTCAAAATTATTTTAACTACACACATGCATTTATGCATATGTATGAACCTTAAAGTAGAAAACAAAATTGGAATTAACGTAAACAATTGTTAACAATTAAATAAAATAAAGTTAACTAGAATAACAATTTAATTGGCAGATCTATATTTAGATCAAAATCAATGGAAATTAACATAGAAAATCATGAATATAAGTTATCAATTTTAAATGAAAACCAATTCTGATGATAACAAGTTATACTACTTTAAAATCAAAAATTGTATGCTTATAAGGGACAACAAATGCATGCATAAAATTTTCAAAATGAATTAACCACTAAATCTATAATATCATGGAATAAATAAATGACTATAGAATTTACATGGTTTGATGTTGCTTATGATTCGTACCTTAAATGGTAGATGATTCTAGATCCGATTGAATCACCTCCGGAAATTACAACAATCTAAAACACCACTTTTGAATTTACTTTATTTGATTGTTTTAATTTTTTATTTCTAGGAATTTGTTACGGCTTAGAAGCCATGAAATTTCATCCAAGAAGGTAGAAAAATGAAGATGGAGGCTAGGGTTTTTAAAGGAGAGTGATTAAGAGAGAAAAGTGAATGGAAGATAACATATTTATAGAGGGATCCTTCCTTAACCTCCTCCCTTAATTTTATGATCTAACCGTTGGATTTTAAGCCTCCTTTTCTTCTTCCTTCCATGAAAAAGGTTATATGGGCCTCAAAATATTCCCAAACCCATTTAGTAACTAACTTATTTAAATTAAATTTAAATATTTTATCAATATTATATATCGATACGTAACATACATTACTCTTTTGTACGTACTTTATTAAATACTAATTGACTCAAACAAATCAATTAAATAAATAAATAAATTTAATAATTAATATTTCATAAATATTAATAATTTATTTAATTATAATGGTTATCAATTATTTGAATCATTATGTTTTCGAAGCATTCAGTATTACGGTTGTGCGACTCAAAGGTGTGAAAATCAGTCAGTGATTAATATCGAACTTTCGAATATTAACATTCACACATCATTTAGTAGATGGTTGACATTTTGGCCGAGTTTATCGCTTATAAATCTTTTAGGTAAAATCTAATTTTGCTTATTATAAGCGATACCTAATAGTGACAATTATTTACACCAATTCTCTTTGTCAAAACTCACTTGGATTTATGGAATTTGATAATAGTCAAAATTCCAATGTCAGCCACATTCAACTTTATAATCCAAAAACAAAGTTCTTAGTTCAATAATAACAACTATTATTAACCAAAATGCTTTAACCAAAAACTTTGACTTTTAATTGACTTGAGTTGACCATGACATTAACCCCATATAACTGAGGAGACAAATCCTCTCTTATAGTGCTTCACTTTCAATACTTCCACTCGACCCAACTACAGTCACTTGATGGAATACCATGCCATGATTTGACTATACTCAAAGAGGAGCTTTTATATTGAAAATCTATAGTATTCTCAAATCGAGAGAACTGTGTAAATTAGTCTCATCGATATTTTCTGTTTGACCTTAGTTATACTAACCAACAAAAAACTATCGAGTAAGTTGTTCCATGGTTATCCAATAACTATTAGTACGTAAACCCTAGGTGACCCTTGTAGTCATGAGTAATACACTGCCCAACATTTGAAGAACGTTACATACTCTAGTCTCAAAGAATACACCGATATCTAGTCTCGATGCATCTTGACAAGGAACATTTAAAATGGTATATTTGTTTTATAATGATAAATTACTCACGGTTATAACCCCTTGTAACTACTATCACAAAATATACCATCTATGGATTTTCTATTAAATATATTCTTAATTAAACTAATTAATTCATATAACCACATTATATCAAGTATATAATAGAA
The DNA here is from genome assembly GCA_030765085.1 of Allium cepa. Classification (NCBI taxonomy): domain Eukaryota; kingdom Viridiplantae; phylum Streptophyta; class Magnoliopsida; order Asparagales; family Amaryllidaceae; genus Allium; species Allium cepa. The sequence goes on from CM060941.1 coordinate 11,873,941, forward strand.
AGAAACACCTTTATCGTGAACGAATTAGATATATGTAACAAATTACCTAATTGCCCCTAGGGCATATCCCTAACTCTGACAAAAAGATGTAGCCCGCCAAGAGGGTAGAAAAGAAGTGATCGAAGAAGCTAACTCCTAGGTAAAAGCTACCACTGAGTCCAGTAGTAATGAGATCAAGGACTTGTTCGATCCACTTATTGTCGAATATAACGCGAAAGTTCTTCTTCACCGTGACTTGACCTTTCTAGACGAAGGCTATCTTGAATCGCTCGCTAAAGCCTTAGAGCTTATTAACAAAATCAGAAAGGAAGAACCGGGAGTAGCAGAGCTTAATAAAGAGGCATTCATGTAAGAGGTGCTTCGAGAAAATGAACCGTCAGATCTGGCCACTACAAAACTTCAATTCTTTAAGGCTCCTGCACCAACTAAAGAAGGATAGGACATCGTTGGATCTTCTGGCACCGATCTCAAGGGTCCTTCCCCTACCCAAATGACTGGAACATCATCTTTACAAATCATGGAGCAACAAATCGGCTATGATCTGAATGAACCCAGCTTTGGTCCACAAATGCTATCTCCCATTCTTGAAGGGAGTACTCCAATAACCATTGAGAGACAACCGGATGCTGGTATCGCATTGAACATTTTCGAATTCAAAAGTTATTGTTTTCGATGCATAACGACCATTGACTAATGTTCGAATTTTGAAGAATTTTTACATGTCATCTCGGTCCTGAAGAAACTCCTAGGAGCGATGTCACCATGGAGTAACAAGTGTAAACGGCCGAAGCTCTGGGTGCTATAGATTTTCCAAGGCCCGATGCTTAAGTCACCGGTGCACTTGATGAGAATAAGATCGAGGACCCGTCCCTTGATGAAGATTTAGATGATGTAGTGATCATGGGTGCCTCGGAGCACACCGCCAAAACTAATATAAAGAAGCAGATTGAAGAGGAAGAGAAATCAAAGCATAAAGTCAAAGGGGAGCCCGTTGAGGTGGTAGTTGAAGATTCTAACTTGTACCTCTGTAAGTCATTCCACCTGACGGGCGTCTCCACTAAGGGTTGTAAAAGGTCTCGGAAAAGATGCCCAACTATTTCTACTACTGAGAAACCGAAGAAGGAGAAGAAGTTGAAGATGTAGTCAATCCTTTGTGTCGTTGTACATAGTTTGGATAATTTAGATACGTATTTGTTTTCTTAGTTGTAAGTTTACAAGTACAAATCCCAAACTTTTGGAGTAACTTGTAAAGGATTTTTGAGATAGTGAATAAAAGATTATTTTTATTTATTAGTCATCATGCGAATCATTACTTTAATAGTTGAATAATTACTTCCCATTCCATTTTCACTAGTCTCGTTAATAATTCACTATCCCCATCTCAAGGCTTCTCTGCAGTCATTGTCTTAAGTCGTTAGCAATGCTAAGCTGAAACTGTAATGAACTATCATATCTTGCCTTTAGTAGTTTGAATTTCTTATGTCGATTAGAGATTGGAATTCGTGTTATAGAGAATAGTTGAAATCCATCCATCCATCCATTGAGTTTACGAGATAGTACACGGTTTGGGAACTTAGAGTTATTTTGCGTGCGGTCGGTCCATGCTCAACTTATGTTTTTGCCTCAGGCTATACCTTGGGGACTTATAATTTTCCCGTAGGTGATCAGCCATACCCGAGTTGCTTATACTCTAATCCTTGATCTAAGGAATTAGAGATTTTCTCGTGGGCAATCGTGTTTCCACTTATGGTAGTCGTTTTTTCCACCGAGTGGTTTTTACCCTAGTCCGCACTTCGAGGACATAGAGTATTTTTCAGGGACATTCGTGTTTCCGCCCGTAGCTACCGTTTTTCGACCAAATGGTTTTACTCTAGTCCACAGTCCGTGGACTTAAAGTTTTTCTCCTAGGAAGTCATGTTTCCATCCATGGCAGTCGTTTTTCCACCAAATGGTTTATACTCTAGTCCATAGTCCAGGGACATAGATTTTTTTCTCGTGGGCAGTCATGATTCCACCCATGGAAGTCATTTTCCCACCAAATGGTTTATACTCTGGTCCACAGTCCAGGGACTTAGATTTTTTTCTTATGGGAAGTCTTGTTTCCACCCATGGCAGCTGTTTTTCCATCAAATGGTTTATAGCCAACAGTCCCGAGACTTAGAGTTTTTCCCGTTCGTAGTCTTTTTTCTACCAAATGGTTTAGACCCTAGTCCACACTCTGGAGACTTAGAGTTTTTTCTTCTCCTTATTGTCGACGGTCTTTGTTCCTTATTGCTGCATTTTTGTTGTCTAAGAGAGTCGTCAATCGAGCAAACTTACGGAGCTCACCTTGTTCGATCCTGTCGGAGATTGATATGACTGATCGACTTCAAACTCCGTGAATCTATTCACACATAACATATCGATATCAATCAATTTCATTATGTACTTAGCATAAAATGCAATAATAGTAGCTTATGTAAAGGAAGCTCAAGATTCATTCATATTAAAGGGAATAAAATAACTTGTCTTATTACACATCGAGAAGAACAAACACTAAAATAAATGCCGAAAGTAACTAGTACTGGAATACAAAAGAAATATTCTAGGTGAAATAGCATCGTAAATGCTCACTATTCCTCGCTCTCAAAAGTATCATGCCATCAATAGTCACTAGCTTGAAAGTTCCTTCTCTAATCCTCTGTTTAATGATGTGATGGGACACGAAAAACTCATTTTAGGACAAGACCACTAACTTCAATGGTTTTCGATCGGACTTTCATGTTGTAATATCGGGCGATTCGATGTCTGTTTGCAGCTGCTCTTAAACTAGCATCCTCGCGCTTCACATCAATAAAGTTCAAAGATTCCAAGCAAAGATCTTGGTTCATTTTAGGATCGTAGTAAGTCACTCGATGAGAAGGGACTTCGAGTTCTACTTGAATAACTGCTTTAGCTCCGTAAGTAACAACGAATGGAGTATGACTGGTAGCAGACTCTTGAGTGGTCCTGTAGGTCCAAAGTGTCGTAGGAAGTTCATCCACCACTTGCCTAAAGCCTTCTACCAATGCTTTTTCAGTATAGATTTGATAATCTTGTTTAAATTCAACCTGTCCATTCACCTAAGGGTGGGTGACCACCGCAAACCTCTTTTCAATACGATGCCTCCGACAAAATTCTTTAAACTCAGCACTATTGAACCGAGTCCCATTATCTGTGATGACAGTTAGTGGAAGACCAAATGACATATGATGTTTCGAACAACGAATTTGACAACTTTCTTGGTTATTATCGTGGCTAATGGATCTGCTTAGGCCCATTTGGTAAAGCAGTCTACCACGACAATCATATACTTCGTGCCACCTTTGGAGATTGGTAAAGAGCTGATGATTGCGATAGTCCACATAGCGAATGGCCATGGACTGACTATTTGTGTAATCTCCGTCGTCGGGTCTCTTGGGACTTTCGATATATCTGGCACTTGTCGCATCACATCATATAATCAACGGCGTCTCGGTTCACGATTGGCTAGTATTATCCATATCAAAGTATCTTCTTTGCTAGGGCTTTCCCCCTAGTGTGATCGCCGGATTCTCCCTTATGAACTTCTTTCAAAACGCGCTTTATCTCGTCATGAGTGATACATTGTAGTAAGGGAACAGAAACCCATATCTGTACATAGTTCCTTCTTGCATAATATACCGTGAAGCTTTACGAAGGACTTGTTGCTTTTTGTTTCTCTTCTTGGGAAAGATTCTATGCAACAAGTACTTTTTAAATAGAGTCATCCATGATTCCCTTTCGGGCTCCGCTTCTAGTACTTGATCAGCTTCCATCATATTTATACTTGGGGTATGCAATGTCTCGACTGGAACTAAGCCCATCTGTTGTGCATCACCAATACTCATGAACTTTGCCAATGAATCGGCTACTCCATTTTGCTCATGTGGAATATGTAAAATGTCATAGTATACGATATCCGCCAACTGCTTCTGAACTCGGGTATGATACAGGGAAAATTGTTGTCCCTTAGCCTGATAATATCATCTTAGTTGATACACCGCTAGTTGTGAGTTACAAAAGATTTCGATAGACTTTACTCCAAGCTCTGTAGCATGTTTTTGCCTAGCGATCAATGTCTCGGCTTGTTATTTGTAGCAGGAAAATCAAGCTTCAAAGAATAGCAAATTGACCAGTTCTCAAGGGTTACAAGAACAATTCCAACTCTAGAATAATGATCATTAGATGCTCCATCGGTGTACAGCTTTCATCGTACAATAGAGATTACACTACTCTCTAGGGGTTCGTCTTGCACGGTAAACTCTGCTATAAAGTCTGCCAATGCTTGTCTCTAGATAACTCTTTATGGAAGATACGTAATGTCGAACTGGCTAAGCTTGATGTTCTGTTTAAGCAATCTTCCAAATGTCTTAGTCCATTGTAGGGCCTATCGTAACAGCTAGTCGATGTAAATGTTGATTGGATGGGCTAGAGATACAGGCGAAGTTCGCGCGATGCGATTAGCAAGAGGTATGCCAATTTCTCTATCTTTGGGTAGTTTCTTTCTACATCTGTTAATCATTTACTGACATAATACATTGGTCTCTATATCCAATTCTCCTCACAAATCAAGGCGGCACTTATAACATGCGACGATACAGCCAAGTAGATATACTACTCCTCATAATCTACCGACTTTGATAAGATAGGGGTCTCTTCAAATGATCCACTAGAGCTCAGGATGCGCCTTCACAATCTTGCATCCACTCGAAATTCCTCTTTCCTTCCATATCAGGTCAATGAAAGGAATGCATTTATTAGTTTTCGTAGAAATGAATCGACTCAAACCAACAACTTCCCATTCAGACTCTGCACCTATTTAATGGTTTTATGCGCTTGTATATCCTGGATAGCTTGAATCTTTTCTAGATTATCCAGCATTGATAATAAATCCCAAGAACTTCCCTGATGCAGTATCGAATAAGCACTTCAGAGTGTTGATTTTCATGTTATAGAATCGAAGGATATCAAATATCTCTGCCAAGTCTTGAATGTGTTCATTTGATCGTCATGACTTCACAAGCATATCATCTACATAGACTTCCATCGTCCTCCCAATCCGATCCTTAAACATTTGGTTAACCAGATGTTGATAGGTTGCTCCAGCGTTCTTTAATCCAAACGACATCACCACATAAAAGCATAATCCAACATCTATCACAAAACTAGTATGTTCCTGATCTGGGACATGCATCGGGATTTGATTATACCCCGAGTACGCATCCATAAATGACAACAATTCATGCCCTGCAGTTGAATCAACTAGATGGTCAATTTTAGGATGGAGAAAATTATCTTTAGGGCATGCCTTGTTCAAATCCAAATAATAAATACATGTTCCCTACTTCTCATTAGCCTTCTTCACGAGCACGGGTTTGGATATCCATTCGGGATAGAGGGCATCATGAATAAACCATTGACTCTAAGTTTATCCACCTCCTCTCTAAGAGTGCGGATATCTCCAGGTCCATGCCCTATCTTTTCCATTTCACTAGGACATATTTCAGATCAATGTTTAATGCATGGCTCGTAATGGCAGGAGAGATCCCACACATATCAGAATGAGTACAAGTGAATACATCCAGATTTGCTCAGAGAAAATCAGTAAGTTCTCATCATGGAAGGGCTAAGTTGTGATCCAATCTTCAACACCCGTGATGGATCTTCGTTACTGACTGCTATATCAATCGTTAGCTCATCTGACGCCGCCTTGTTCTCCTTGGTTTCCTCCTCAACATCCCTCGAATTGATCTCTATAGAACTGACTGTGGTACCCAATCCAATGCTTAGGCGCCATTTGTCAATCTTTAGTAACTTGGATGCGGAAAGACTTGTCCGCACCTTTTCGCTTATCTTTTCGTTGAACCTCGCTCAACTCAGCCATATAACGGGCACGTCCAGTCATCTGATTACCATGGATAGCACCTACTCCATTATCAGTTGGAAATTTCAAGGTCAAACACCATGAGGCAAGAGTTTCCCTAAATTCAGGCAAGGCCGAATGGTCCAGAAAAACATTGCACAGTGAATCAATATCCAAAACAATGAATGATAGGATCTGCAACCTTCTACGTTCACCTTCCCCCAATTCACTTGGCAATTCGACATAACCTATCACCTCAGTACCCACACTGTTGAAACCGTGTATACAAGCTTTAGATGATTTCAAATCCTTAGCTGCCATCCTCATTTGACCGCAGGCCTTCTTAAAGATAATGTTCACAAAACTTCCATAATCAGTCAAAATTATTCTCACCAGAGTAGGGCCAATCACGGTTGAAATGATCACTAGATCAATAGTAGGGCCTCTACACGATCGACATCCTTAGCATGCTCCTGAATACTATATCATCAGTAATCGTACGATGTTGCTTGGCCGGAGTTTCGTCCTCTGTATTCGAACAACATTCAAAATCCACATGTCTCATTGCGCAGGCATAGCTCTCCATTTCCTATACACCGCTATACATAGGATGTGGTCCACCAACTATCGTGTTCGTTAACAATCTTCCACCAGCCAGCGCAGGCCCTCACACCTAGACGATCCTCAGTTAGGGTAATCCGTCCCCTGTCCGCCGCCATGTAGACTTCAACAAACTGCTACAACTTCTTCTCCTAAACCAATTTCTCAATGGCATCCTGAAGATGCCTAGATTCATTCATATCATGCCCATAACATTCATGAAACCAACAATACTTTCTGGCTTTCTTTTGCATCTCCATCAACCCTTTTGGACGCGGCTTCTTATACTAAAAAGTATTGCATGTGGATAGATAAATGTTCTCCAGGGATGCATTTAGATGTGTATAGCTGTCATACATAGGAAACCTAGGATTTGGCCTTTCGGGCTCCCTCTTCCGGTCTCGATTCCCTTTACCACTTCTTTTCTATTGATTCGACTTGTTTTGAACATTGACCTGAACCTTTACAGAACTCTTGTCGGGCTGTTTTATTGCATTGTTATTTTGTATCGCTTCTCCACACGACTCCATAGAATTTCTTTTTCTAAATAATATAGCTTCCTCCTTCCTCATAAATCGGACCACCTACGAATAGAAATGTCCAGTGTGGCCGACGTTTTTCAACTAGCCAATCACCGCAGTCGGATTCGGGGTTAACCGCTCTCGTTACAACCATTAGTATCACATGGTCTTTTAGATTACTAACTTTAGTGGCAGCAGCATGAAATCTCTTAAAGTAGTCGTTTAGCAATTTCCCCGGAGCCTGGATTACATAGGAGAATGACATCACATCTTTGGGGCGAGTAGAACGAATCTGAAACTTTTCCAAACCTTGTTGCCAGTTCATCAAGTCTTGAGATTGACTACAGGGTAATCGAGTGAACCGCAGTGTGGAGATCCTAAAGAGAGTTATGAGGAAGCATCTACATTTGGTTACATCATTCGCTCTCGTTGTGTCCATCAACCATTCGTACCTCATGATGTGCCGCTTGGGGTTGGTTTTTCCCTCATAGACAGGCAATGTAGGCATGTTAAACCTTGTAGGATACTCCGCATGTAAAACACTGTCAGTAAATGGGGTGCAGATTCTCGAGACTCCCCAATCACCATTTGGAAGACCCTGTTTCCCCCTCACCAGCTGTCTAACAATTGCCAATAAGTCTGGTGTTTGGATATGTGGTGCCAAGTGGTGGTCATGCTCTACCTCGCGTGAATGCTCCGATTGGTGTCTACGGGCCGTCTCACGCCTCCTTGGCCTATCATACTCTTGATGTGCACCTTAGGCATTCACCTCGCAATCGTTTCAGAGAGGTAGTTGGTTAGCATCCAAATGTACTCCAGCATCCAAGTTTCCCGATCCAGCACGAACATGACTCCCTAGTTGCATTAGAGGAGCAACCACTCTAGCAGAGGGATCAATACTGATCCCTAGGGAGGGATCGACTCCGATACGTCCTGGCAGATCATGTTGTTCTGCCAAGCGTTGCTCCGATACCCCCATTTGTGCTACTTCAACTCTATGATGACTATGCCTATGATGTTCATTTGATGAAGTTGAACTATCTACTTTTGATGCTGGAAAGATCCCTTTTGGAGCTCTAGCACTGCTGTTGAGCAATCTGGTTCATCAAGTGGGCATTAGTCTAGATTTGCTCGTTCAACAGCCTATGACTCTCTATTAGCTCTCTCATCAAGTCATTGAATTCAGCTCTAGTTATGGAATCAGCAGAGTTTTGGACTTCAGTGGGCTCCACATTCAAATTAGCATGCCGATTGCTAGATCCCCTTATTCGTTGGCAGTTTCGTTTGCATCAACATTCTAGGAAGTAGATCTGGTGTGCCTCAACATTCTGGATTTACTTGCTTAGATATTGGTAAATCTAAGTAGTATCTTCAAGCTTTCAAAGATGAATCTGGACCCTCTTCGGGAATTTCCTCAATCTAGTAGCAACAAAGGTGATCCTAATAGGTTGAGAATTAACTTCCCAATGAAAGCACCAAAAAGTTTGCATCCAAATTGGCCACAAACACCCAAGAATGGATTTGTGTAGTGAAATAAATGAATAAATTAAAATAAAACAAAGGAAAATCAATAAATAATTGGAAAAACACAGCAGAAAACAGGAACAACAAGATTTATTGTGGTTCGGCGTGATGGCCTACGTCCATTTTGTATATTCTCTTTATTGCCTTTTAATTTTCTTGATTACAATTAAAAAAAGCAAGAGACAAGAAGTAAATGGAGGAAGTTGATTATAGTAATGACGTTATTTAACCAACAGTGTAAAAGTCCCTATATTTATAGATGAAGGCAGCCTCCAATCTGCTAGAACTTCAATAACATGACCTTCTTAACCATATGGGCCCACCTTAGGGAGCGCTAGGCCCAACTCTCAATCGATAAGGATTGTTACCGATTCCTCCATATGTTGAGTTTTAACTAGCAATCCTTATGGTAGCTTCCTTATGCTCTAACATGATGGTGCTTCAAATATTATGTCGTTTGGATATAAGGAGCTCTAGTTCTTATAGTCCTTTAGTTTGAATCTCAATCTGGTTAAGGGAGTGCCGATCCCTCTTGGTTCTTCAACGTATACCAATCCATATTCTTTGAGAGATGTATGCTGATCCATCCCCCATGAGCGAGCCATGCCGATCAATCTCACACAAACCATACCATGCAGACCCATCTCTCATGAGCCATACCATGTCGGTCCATCTCTCACAGATATTCCATGCTGACCCATCTCTTACAAGCACACTGATATGCGCGTAAATGTGCATATTTTTACCATCATATTTATTTTATTTAATTTACATAAATGATCATATTGGGTATTTTAACTTTTTTTAACCAAAATCCATTTTAATTTCAGATTGTCACATATCCATCTTCATATAGAGGCAAAACGGTCATTTGTGTGCATATATTTCTTTGAGAACAATTAATTAGAAATTTCCATACTATTTTGTAGGAATTTGATTTCAATTACAAGTTGTTTCATGAAGAAGATATGCATGCACAAAAAAGAACACAATGGAATGGAGATGAAAATAATTCAAAGTGAAGATCATAGAGGACCCCACCTACCCACCACCTTAATGTACAAATTAGAGGATAATGCACATGCCTATGGAAATAATGGCTTCATGTACACTTAAATGAGGATTATGACATGCTAATGATTACTTGGTGGCCACACTACCTCAAGGGCATTTTGGACATTCCCAAAAATATGAATTGGAGTTTCATACATGTATAAATACCCATATGTTTCATGTAATTACACTCTTTTACTTAGTCTCTCTTTAGTTAGTTTTAGGATCAAAATAAAATCAAGCTCTCTTCTTTCTTTTCATGGCTACTTGGCCATTTCTCTTTATGTAATTTTTTTATGCAACTTCAATACATGTTCTTTTCATTTTCATGCTTATTTGCTTTCATGTTGTAGTGTATATTTATTTTTCATGCAAGTAGAATAGTTTTTCTTTATCTTGCTTTCTTTTTCCTTTTCTTTTTCTCTCATGTTGCAAGCTACATTTGTTGTTTTAATGACAAATATGAGAGGCTAAACCCCTTCAATTTAGGGGGTAATGAAGCTCTCTAATTATGTAGCTTCAACTATTTGTTATTCATGCTCTCTTTTTGTGCTTATGATGATGATAGAAATGATTTACTAGTTGTTTTTTCTTTGAATTTGATAGCCTATATTGTTGATACCAAATGGGCTATGCTTGAACAATCACTAACACTAATTGCCTCTTCATCAAAATATGATTATGGCAAAATAATGTGATTTGAAATTCAATTTTGATGGTATATATTTCTAATCAATAGTTAATAGGCCATACTTAAAATAGATTTCATTTTCATTTTCTTTGTCGAGTTTCATGAAAGTTAGTAAGTGTTTTAAGAGATGTGTTATTGTTTGATGGTTTATGTTGGCTAACCAACATCACAAATATGGCATACTTATGATAAGCACACCAATTAAAGCACTAATGACCATAAAAAAGAGATCATGATTTCATATGTGTTGAACTACCTGATCTAGAGAGTGAATTTATTTCCTAAATTGTCATTTAGCTCTTATATTTGCTTCTCTTTTCTTTTAGTTAGTTAATTAATTCTTTAATTCTCTAGCTTAACTTTCACTCAACTTTGGTTTAATTTGATCGAATAGAATTTTAAAATCATCAATTCTCCGCGGACCGATCCGTATTCGCCACGTGCTACATTCGTGCACCGTGGGCTTGCGGTTTATTTTAATTTGAAATTTTTCGATGGTTTTCTAATTCCATCGAATTTCCGTCAATTAACAAGTTTTTGGCGCCGTTGCTGGGGAACAGTTTGATTTTATTTTCTATTTTTCGGATTATTTTTGTTTGATTTTTGTGTGCTTATTTTGTGTGTTTGTTTAATTTTTGTGTGCCTTGTGTTTGTGTGCTTGTTTCTTGTTTTCTAGTTCCATTTTGCATTGCATTTCTATTTTTTTTTTAGAAAAAACAATCTCATTTTAAAAAAAACAGAAAAAATTTTACATTTTAATTTATTTACATTTCCATTTTATTTTTACATAGTTTTCCAGTGCTTCTATTTTTCTGTTCATTTTTCTTCAATTATGTACTTTGCATTGTTCATTTTTCTTCAATTCTGTACATTATTTGCTCTCTGCCTTGTGTTTGTCCACTATTTGCTCTCTGCCTCTCTGTTTACTGCTCCCCAAACACTACTCACAGAATTGTAGTTTCTCCCCTGAATTTCCATCCATCTCCATATATCACTACTGCTCCATTCCCTGTCCACACCAATTCCAACCGAAGCCTTGTCATCAACAACCCTATCTTCCTTGTCACTGCCCTTCCACTGTGAATATTGAACAATGTTCACCACTTCTTCCCACTGACCATAAAAAAACTGCCTGTAGCACTTCTCAACCCACTGCCTCTTCATTCAAACTTGCTCCTCCCCTTTGCATCGACATCCACCATCAGTCTCTACTTCCTTGACCAATATCATTGACACAGTGCACAGTTTGTTGCACATACCAGAGGTGGGTTGCTGAAACATTAAATACCCGTGAAGCATTACATACCCAAACTGCCAAAAATTTCCCTTCATCCTCATACATAGCCACCCCTACTGCCTTGCTACTTCCTTTATAATAACCAACACCTCAGTCACCCCACTATCAACTTCTTCCATAACCCATTCAAAACAACACCCTTTGTCTGCATCACTCCCCCACTGCCACCTTCATCACACTCCTCTCCACTCAACTCACTTCGACCAAAACAACAAATCACCATCTTCCTTCAAATTGCTGTCTGCCTATATTTCCTTCTACATCATATAACGCTGCAACCACTTGCCTACATCTCAAAACATTCATCGCAATCGATACCAGACTACTTCCTCCTCCAATATAAACAGCCAACTCTGCAACAACCATATTACATTTCCACAGTCCACTGCAAGGCAGTCCCAACCATTGCTTGCAGACAGACAAACATTTCACAAATCAAAACATCACCTTACTGCATAGCAACTCCATAATACAGAGCATTCCCAGCGATCATTGATTCAGTTCCAACCACCCATCATTCATTCAAAATTGCCAAAGCACAACCTCAACTCTTGCAAAGGCCGAGCACCACCGCAATTCATGCCCTTCAATTCACCCAAATCACCTACAATTCAAAGAGAACCGCAACCACTTGCCATCCAAATCCAACCCAACTGCGGCATAAAAGCCCCTCGATCGACAAAATCGCCACCTTCAACCGCGATGACTTTATCAGATCCAATCGAACTCGACATCGCTTCAAACTCGAGCACATTCCTTCACCAGTCTGTCAACATACCATTTCACAAGCTCTGTTGAAATTCGATTTGTTTTATTTTGTGAAAATTGTGAAATTCGAACTATTTGTGAAATTCAATTTGGTTTTGGGGAAATTTTCATGCTGCGTTGTGGGATATAAAAGGAGTGGATGACTTATTTTGGGTAGCGGGATATAAGTGGGCCGGGTTGTGTTCTCTTTTAGTTTATTTTATTTCATTTTAGTTTTTTTATCCATATTTCGTTTTATTCGTTCTTTAAAAAAAAGTTGTAAATTTGTTGTGTTTCAATTTGTTTTTGAGTTTCATCTTTATATAGTTAAAAAATAACTATATATATCTTGTCTTTCTTTTCAGGTTGTCAAAGCAGATAAATAAGGAGTTTTGCTATAAAACCGCTCCGCTTGCTAAAAAATTTTTGCTACTTTAATCTCTAGTTTTATTTGAATTGCATTTTTGTTTGTTTGCATTTGCATTTTTATTTCAAAAATTATATAAAATTCATTCGTAGTTGCATCATTAGATTCAAGCTTAATTTCTATTTTGCATTTCATCCTAATTTTTTTATTAATAACGGTTAGACATTGACAACACTTTATTGTATATTGACAATTTGTCTTCTTTGAACAATTTAATTTCTTGGTGTATAGGCTACGGCAGAGTAATAACCATTTATAAATATTACGGCGATTTGTAAATATTTGTGACGACCGCCCAAGACTCCCGCACTAAAACAGGGAAATGGTGCGTTGAAAGGCGTGCCAGGCAGCCATGGACAGGGTAAGATAAAACAGAAACTCTATCGTATTACTCACAGCGCATGGATAAAATACAATAGAAAGTATACATAGTGAAGCTCTATAGAACAGAAGTCTCATCATATAAACTCATAATAGTTTTATACAATCGTCTGAATAGTCAATACATCAAGCCTCACTACATAACACTCAGAGTATCAAACAAACAGCAGAACATCCAGTACATATAGTAAGAAAACAATATGCAAAAGCCTCCAGCTCGTCTTCGTCATCAACAGTGTTGGTAGCCAAGAACAGCACCTGTCACCTGCTACCTAGTCTGCCCATCCCAACATGGATGAACAGCCCAAGGTAATAAGAATTGAACATAAAACCTTGAGTCAGACAACAGTCTTAGTGAGCAGTAAATCAACTATCAAACATACCAAAAGAGCATAAAGGGTAAAAGGAATAGGAACTCAACCATCCCACTCCACCTCATTCCACAGTGATAGCCCCCAGACCCTCTAAGCATAAACAAACATAGCAAAGCAGACAATTTAAGTAAAGCAATTATCACTCGAGTCAAGGTCGATGTTTTTCATGTACAAACCCCCAAGGCCTAAACCAAGATCAGATAAGCACCCAGAAAACATCGCTCTTGAGATCGAATGATGGTGCAACCAAACATCCATGACTCTGGCTATCACTGTTATCATTGCTTTGATATCACCGTTAATTGAATGACCGGCACCTTCTTTCAGCCGTCCGTCAAGGGCTAATGGCAACCCCGGTTCTAGACATAGCTCTGCACGTCATCGTGACCCGTGCCTAGGACTATCGCATCTGCCCAGAGTACTAGCACGTCATCGTGACCCGTGCTTGGAACGTCATCGTGACCCGTCCCAACGTACTCTTGCTTTGAGCATGCTAGAACCTTCAACAACGATAAAATCTCAGCCTTCTAGTCATCCTCCTCGACGACTATTTCCCATACTAGCTCAAGCGCCTCTCAAGCTAACCATTATCCACAAACCCGGACCGCATCACCGAGTTATCAACATGCTTGGGATGATCCCGTCTGGATTAAACCAAGGCTTTCTCACATCATACTTTGCTTCATCGCATCATTGCAAAGTCCCATCTCAACATCATGGCTTTCCTTATCGCATCATGGCAAAGTCCATCATCATCAAATCTATCCATATGAGCTTCAACATCCGCTTCATATGCCACAAGCAGCTTTCCTTATTCAAGAGCCTTCCCACTTAGCTTTTGAATCATCTTCGACCAACTTGTCCAAATCAAGTTATCAATCAACTAATCAATCAAATCAAACATTAATCCAAGTAATCAATCATTCAAACAAGATCTAAATAAACAATTACAACAATAATGGCAATTTCGTAAATAAAGAGCCCAAATCTAACATGCAATCTAACAAGCATGAATCATGAACAATATCTCTACAACTTGATGAATAAACTTGCATAAGTGAACATGTAGTAAAATAGGTGTTGAATCATCATTAACCATAGATCTACATGCAGACTTAAGAAAAATGCACAAAATCACTCTCTTTAACACATAAACAAGCCACCGATCCAATATACTCCTTTGGGTCCGTGTGAGAGATAACCACCACTCACCGAATCACCTAAACACCTCAAAAACAACCAACTCCAGATCTGGACAGCAAAGAATCAATCTTGATTCTCCAAAGCTCCGCTTCAAACGATGAAATCTCTCTTTGATGGATGGAGATCTTCAACTTTGGCTCTTGGATCTTCGATTTGATCTTCAATTTAGATGGAAGGAATCACTAGATTAGAGTGGAGAAAAGAAGTGAAGAAGTGTTGTAGTCGAGCACTCAAAATGGCAGCACTTCGTCGCTTCAAAATCCGGTGCCAAAAAGTGAACCAAACCCCTCTATTTATAGGCTGGAAATCCTTAGGTCGCCGCCCCCTTAGGTCGTCCACGACCTAACTCTTAAGTCGTTCGCGACTTAGCGACACAAGCCTCCACGCGACCTAACACTCAACACAACTGCACGACCTAACGACCTAACACACGCGCGACTCAACATTCTAACAGGAATGCCGACCTAAGGCTTATACCTTCCTGCGACCTAACTACACAGGACCAAACGACTTAACCCTATATGCGACCTAACACATCCTTTCCTAAGTCTCCTGGTCGACTTACGACCTAACATAGAAACCATCCTAACGACTTACGACTCAACAGAGGTGCACGACTCACGACTTAACTAAGTCGGCAGCGACTAACCCGTAAACGACTTATGACTCAAACACAGGATCACACGACCTAACAACATGACCCTCTACGCGACCTACGACTTAGCCTCCACTCGACTTAACTATACACGGCGCTAACCACTAGGTCGCTTACTTCCTATAGGTCGGTCAAATCTATAGGTCGCTCTAGTTTAACTCCTAAGTCGCTAACTCCTTGACTCGGTCACCCCTATGAGTCGCTCACTCCACTAACTCGTCCATGCTCCTTAAGTCGGTCAATTCTCTTAACTCGGTCAATTCCTTAGGTCGGTCCACACCTTAACTCGCTCACCTCTTAGGTCGCTCACACGAGCTAACTTCCACACGACCTAAGCAATAAGTCGTTGACTCCCATAAGTCGTTCCACTATTCAAACTACAACACGACTTAAACTCTGGACGACTTATCAACACTAACGACTTAATAGCATCTATTTTACGATTTATCGACACGTAAAATACGGGTCGTTACATTCTCTCCCCCTTAGGAATTTCGTCCCCGAAATTCCAAACAAACAAGAGCAATCAAAACTATTCTGCATGCCTACCATCCATAGCAATCAACAAACCATGCATCCAATTCTAGCCTAGCATGCAGAATACTAAGACTAGAACAAGTTACAAGTTCATGAGACGTCACGACACCTTAGGGCCATACCTCGAAGAGTTCAGGATGAGCTGCCTTCATCCTCTCTTCCTCCTCCCATGTACAGTCGTTAACATCATCACTCCATTGTACCTTGAGCAACTTGACTACCTTCCTCCTAAGCTGTTTCGCGTCGGTTCCCACAACACGAAGTGGCTTACGAGGTCTTCTAATAACTGGATCAACTTCTAAATCTTCACAGCTATCAGCAGAAACCACCGTATTCGAGTCGTGCACATACTTCCGTAGGTAAGATACATGAAAAACATTGTGCACACCCGCCATCTTTTCTGGTAACTCCAATTTATATGCGAGCTTTCCAATTCGCTCGATGATCGGGAATGGTCCAACAAATCTCGGAGTCAATTTTCCTTTCTTCCCGAATCGAATAACATTCTTCAGTGGAGAAATCTTCACAAAAACCATATCACCTACGTCGAATTCCAAATCTTTACGACGCTTATCGGCATAACTTTTCTGACGATCTTGGGCTGCCTTCATTCGTCGCCGAATGATCTCTATACAATCCGTAGTCTGTCGAATCATTTCTGGCCCAAGTATCAACTTTTCTCCAGTTTCCAACCAACATGTCGGAGAGTTACACGGTCTTCCATACAATGCCTCATATGGTGCCATACCAATACTTGTCTGATAACTGTTATTATACGCAAATTCCACCAAATGAAGATAATCTTCCCATGATCCTCCGAAGTCCAAAACACATGCTCTGAGGAGATCTTCGAAAATTCGGTTGACTCTCTCGGTCTGACCATCTGTTTGAGGGTGATAAGCTGTACTCAAACACAACTTGGTTCCCAAAACTTCCTGGAAGCTCTTCCAAAATCCACTAGTGAACAATGGATCTCGATCGCTCACTAAACTCTTCGGAATACCATGGAATCGAACTATCCACTTAACATAAAGCTCAGCCAACTTCGATGCAGTCCTAGTTGATCGAACAGGAATGAATCTTGCACTCTTAGTCAAACGATCTACAATGACCCAAATCCCTTCATTTCCTGCCCTGGTTCTAGGTAGTCCATCGATAAAATCCATCGATATCTGCTCCCACTTCCATGTAGGAACCTCTAATGGCTGAAGCAATCCACTTGGTTTCTTCTGTTCGGCTTTTACCAACTGGCAATTCATACATTTGGAAATAAAATTTCCAACATCTTTCTTCATACCTTCCCAGTAATAGGTTCTCTTCATATCCCGATACATCTTATTTCCACCTGGATGAATTGTCAACTTCGAGTGATGACTTTCCTTAAGAACTTCATCTCTCAATTCATCTATCTCGGGAACAACTAGTCGTCCTTGCTTCCGAAGCCAACCCTCTCGATCGACTTCGAATCCTTTATCCTTTTCTAGATTCAATCTAGATTCCAAATCGCGGTTAATCTTGACAAGCCTATCATCTCGCTTTTGGCTCTCGCCAATTCTTTCCACAAGAGTAGGTCTTATTGATAAGTTTGCCAACATCTTAGGTTCCAATTCACATCTAGGACTGAAGTCAAATCCAGCCAAATACTCAAGGTTCTTCCATTCTGAAAACATGGCTCCCAATCCTGCATGTCTTCGACTTAACGCATCTGCCACTGCGTTACCTTTTCCTAGAGTATAGGCTATACCAAAATCATATGATGCTAAAAACTCTAGCCATCGTTGCTGTCGAAGATTCAAATCCTTTCGGGAGAACATATACTTCAACGACTTATGATCTGTAAACAACTCAAATCGAACTCCCAATAGGTAATGTCTCCACATCTTCAAAGCAAATACAATCGCCGCTAACTCCAAATCATGAGTCGGATAATTCCTTTCATACGGCTTCAGTTGTCGACTTGCATACGCAACAACTTTATCCTTCTGCATCAGTACTACTCCAAGTCTAGTACCGCATGCATCGGTGTAAACCACCATCTCATCATTTCCACTAGGAATAACCAAAACAGGAGCACTTGTTATTCGCTCTTTCAGGATTCCGAAAGCTTGCTCACACTTATCATCCCATCTGAACACTTGGTTCTTTTTCGTCAATCCTGTTAACGGTGCAGCTATCTTGGGAAAAGTCTTTGATAAACCGACGATAATATCCTGCTAATCCAAGAAAACTTCTCACATCAGATGCATTCTTAAGTCTAACCCAATCCTGGATTGCTGCCACTTTCGCGGGATCAACCGCTATTCCATTTCCAGAAATAACATGGCCTAAGAACCTCACTTCACTCTTCCAAAAGTGACACTTCGAAAACTTAGCCTTCAGCTGATGTTTCCGCAAGATTTCCAAAACAATCCGCAAGTGTGTCTTGTGTTCCACTTCAGTTCTGGAATAAATCAAAATATCATCCACGAACACAAGTACAAACTTGTTTAACTGATCTCTGAACACTCTATTCATAAGATCCATAAAAAATGCTGGTGCATTGGTCAATCCAAAAGGCATTACCAGCCACTCATAGAATCCGGATGGTGTCCTAAAAGCAGTCTTCGGCACACTATCCTTAGCCACTCTCAACTGGTGAAATCCCGTTGCCAAATCCATCTGAGAAAACACCTTAGCTTCGTGAAGCTGATCAAACAAGTCATATATTCTCGGCAACGGATACTTGTTCTTCCTAGTCACTTTATTCAGCTCACGATAATCCACACACAACCTCAACGATCCATCCGCTTTGGTTGCGAACACAACTGGTGCACCCCATTCGGACACGCTACGCCGAATGAATCCTTTCCGTAAAAGGTCATCAACTTGCACCTTCAAATCTTGCTGCTCCCTAGGCGCCATCCGCCTAAGAGGCATCACAACAGGTCTGGCTCCCTCAACTAGATCAATACGAAACTCGATCTCCCTATGCGGCGGTAACCCTTTGACCTCGTCAAAGACATCCTCAAATCCATTCACAATAGGCACCGATGACAGTCCATCCTGTGGAACAACCAGCGAATACATGAAGCTCATGAAGACGCCTTCTTCATGCTTACATCGTATCACAACCTTTCGCCCTTCCACCTTCTCGACTGTCACCTCCAGCCTCTCACAATCAACCTTTGCCGCATACTTCCTAAGCCAGTCCATACCCAATATAATTCCGAACCCCGCAAAGTTCAGAACAAAACAATCACAAACAAAAGAGCAATCGTAACTCGATACAACTAGACCACGGCATAACATACACAAACAAGACGAACACCCAACTGGATTAGTCACAACCAATGGTCTATCAACAATATCCGGTTCCAAACCCAACCGGCCTACAAGTTCACTACAAACAAAAGAATGCGACGCTCCAGTATCAAACAACACTCTAACCGGAACACCACAAATGGAAAGAGTACCTTGAACCACCACACTCTTTCCTTTCTCTTCAGCAGTAGGAGCTTTCAAAGACGATGGCACAGCCCCTAAAGCATAAGCTTGCACAATCTGCTTGTCCTTCCTCGGTTCCGGACATTCCTTCCTGATATGCCCCAGCTTATCACAGTTGTGGCACTTCAACTGCACCTTTGGATTCTTGCAATCCCTAGAGAAATGACCCTTCTGCCGACAATTGTAGCAGATCACTTCGCCCTTCGGCTTCTTCTGGCCATCCTTACCCTTCTGCTGCTGCTGCTTCCTTTTCTTGTTTCCATTTTGCTCCTTGGTCACAACAACAATAGATCCTTACTTAGGAAACAGATTCTCATGCCTGAGAGCTTTCTCCACAAGCTTCTCAAATGGATCGTCCAGATGATCCACCAACTGTCTCCCAAGATAACTATCCAAGCCTGTCACAAACTTTTCGTTCTTCTGATATGAAGACTCAATATACGATCTGGCATACTTGGACAAAGCTTCAAATTCAGAAACATACTCAAGAACTGGTCTTCCACCTTGCTTGAGTTCCACAAACTTCTTAAACAAAACAGATTTCTGTGCTGTAGAAATGAACTTAGCCTCAAATCTAGCTTGGAACTGCTCCCAAGTAATCTCTTCTTCCGGAGTATCAATGGTGATAGAATTCCACCAATCAGAAGCTCTCCCTTGAAGCTGTCTTGATGCAAGCTTCCTCTTAGTTGCATCCTCAATTCCCAAATCGCCAAAGATCCTTCTACAAGCATCAATCCATCTCTGAACTTCAATGGTTGATTCTGTTCCCAAGAAAACCTTTCCCCCAAGAGCAGTATAGTCTTTGCACAACTTAGCAAAATCCACTGGTTTTGGGGCTTGAACTTGAACTCCAACATCAACTGATGATCCTGAAGTTGGTATCCTTCTCATGATCGAAGTCATCATGGCTTCGAACATTACAGCATAGTCAGTAGCTCCACCAACAGCACGACTTTCCCTAGCAGCTTGTCTCTCACTTCGACTCATCCTTAATATCTACAAAAAGGAATGATTTAGAACACCTTGAGAAACAACTACATAAGGAGTTCAAATCCTTCTAAACTACTATATTGTATATAGTAATCATCCATCAAAATACAATTACGTCTCTCTTACGTAGTTACGTCTGCGAGTGTTGGCTAAAATCGATTAACCAAAGCTCTGATACCAAATGTGACGACCGCCCAAGACTCCCGCACTAAAACAGGGAAATGGTGCGCTGAAAGGCGTGCCAGGCAGCCATGGACGATAGTCAGGGTAAGATAAAACAGAAACTCTATCGTATTACTCACAACGCATGGATAAAATACAATAGAAAGTATACATAGTGAAGCTCTATAGAACAGAAGTCTCATCATATAAACTCATAATAGTTTTATACAATCATCTGAATAGTCAATACATCAAGCCTCACTACATAACACTCAGAGTATCAAACAAACAACAGAACATCCAGTACATATAGTAAGAAAACAATATGCAAAAGCCTCCAGCTCGTCTTCGTCTTCAACAGCGTTGGTAGCCAAGAACAGCACCTATCACCTGCTACCTAGTCTGCCCATCCCAACATGGATGAACAGCCCAAGGTAATAAGAATTGAACATAAAACCTTGAGTCAGACAACAGTCTTAGTGAGCAGTAAATCAACTATCAAACATACCAAAAGAGCATAAAGGGTAAAAGGAATAGGAACTCAACCATCCCACTCCACCTCATTCCACAGTGATAGCCCCCAGACCCTCTAAGCATAAACAAACATAGCAAAGCAGACAATTTAAGTAAAGCAATTATCACTCGAGTCAAGGTCGATGTTTTTCAAGTACAAACCCCCAAGGCCTAAACCAAGATCAGATAAGCACCCAGAAAACATCGCTCTTGAGATCGAATGATGGTGCAACCAAACATCCATGACTCTGGCTATCACTGTTATCATTGCTTTGATATCACCGTTAATTGAATGACCGGCACCTTCTTTCAGCCGTCCGTCAAGGTCTAATGGCAACCCCGGTTCTAGACATAACTCCGCACGTCATCATGACCCGTGCCTAGGACTATCGCATCTGCCCAGAGTACTAGCACGTCACCGTGACCCGTGCTTGGAACGTCATCGTGACCCGTCCCAATGTACTCTTGCTTTGAGCATGCTAGAACCTTCAACAACGATAAAATCTCAGCCTTCTAGTCATCCTCCTCGACGACTATTTCCCATACTAGCTCAAGCGCCTCTCAAGCTAACCATTATCCACAAACCCGGACCGCATCACCGAGTTATCAACATGCTTGGGATGATCCCGTCTGGATTAAACCAAGGCTTTCTCACATCATACTTTGCTTCATCGCATCATTGCAAAGTCCCATCTCAACATCATGGCTTGCCTTATCGCATCATGGCAAAGTCCATCATCATCAAATCTATCCATATGAGCTTCAACATCCGCTTCATATGCCACAGGCAGCTTTCCTTATTCAAGAGCCTTCCCACTTAGCTTTTGAATCATCTTCGACCAACTTGTCCAAATCAAGTTATCAATCAACTAATCAATCAAATCAAACATTAATCCAAGTACTCAATCATTCAAACAAGATCTAAATAAACAATTACAACAATAATGGCAATTTCGTAAATAAAGAGCCCAAATCTAACATGCAATCTAACAAGCATGAATCATGAACAATATCTCTACAACTTGATGAATAAACTTGCATAAGTGAACATGTAGTAAAATAGGTGTTGAATCATCATTAACCATAGATCTACATGCAGACTTAAGAAAAATGCACAAAATCACTCTCTTTAACACATAAACAAGCCACCGATCCAATATACTACTTTGGGTCCGTGTGAGAGATAACCACCACTCACCGAATCACCTAAACACCTCAAAAACAACCAACTCCAGATCTGGACAGCAAAGAATCAAGCTTGATTCTCCAAAGCTCTGCTTCAAACGATGAAATCTCTCTTTGATGGATGGAGATCTTCAACTTTGGCTCTTGGATCTTCGATTTGATCTTCAATTTAGATGGAAGGAATCACTAGGTTAGAGTGGAGAAAAGAAGTGAAGAAGTGTTGTAGTCGAGCACTCAAAATGGCAGCACTTCGTCGCTTCAAAATCTGGTGCCAAAAAGTGAACCAAACCCCTCTATTTATATGCTGGAAATCCTTAGGTCGCCGCCCCCTTAGGTCGTCCACGACCTAACTCTTAAGTCGTTCGCGACTTAGCAACACAAGCCTCCACGCGACCTAACACTCAACACAACTGCGCGACCTAACGACCTAACACACGCGCGACTCAACATTCTAACAGGAATGCCGACCTAAGGCTTATACCTTCCTGCGACCTAACTACACAGGACCAAACGACTTAAACCTATATGCGACCTAACACATCCTTTCCTAAGTCGCCTGGTCGACTTACGACCTAACATAGAAACCATCCTAATGACTTACGACTCAACAGAGGTGCACGACTCACCACTTAACTAAGTCGACAGCGACTAACCCGTAAACGACTTATGACTCAAACACAGGATCACACGACCTAACAACGTGACCCTCTACGCGACCTACGACTTAGCCTCCACTCAACTTAACTAAACACGGCACTAACCACTAGGTCGCTTACTTCCTATAGGTCGGTCAAATCTATAGGTCGCTCCAGTTTAACTCCTAAGTCGCTAAATCCTTGACTCGGTCACCCCTATGAGTCGCTCACTCCACTAACTCGTCCATGCTCCTTAAGTCGGTCAATTCTCTTAACTCGGTCAATTCCTTAGGTCGGTCCACACCTTAACTCGCTCACCTCTTAGGTCGCTCACACGAGCTAACTTCCACACGACCTAAGCAATAAGTCGTTGACTCCCATAAGTCGTTCCACTACTCAAACTACAACACGACTTAAACTCTGGACGACTTATCAACACTAACGACTTAATAGCATCTATTTTACGATTTATCGACACGTAAAATACGGGTCGTTACAATATTATAGTGGTTTTTCCTCTGAAGGTACTTAAACCTTTGGTTGCATTGCTATGGTGATTCGTGGTGCGTCGATAAATCCTGTCCGTTACCTGGCGAAGAACTATGTTGTTTATCTAAGACAATTTGTGATTATACAGTTTTGGGTTAACTTAGGATTAATCATTTGTAATTAACTCTTGCATTCATTTAGTTGCATTAGTTCATGCATATTAAAAAAAGAAAAAAAATTCAAAATCCAAAACCAAAAAATTTGTAAATATTCATTAATTGTGTTTTTAAAATCCTTTCTTTTGAATTTTGTTTCATCAAGAACAAAAATCCAAAAAAAAACTTTAGAAAAACCAAAATTCAAAAAAAATAAAAAAATAAAACCTTTTCAACAACAAAAATAAATTTGAAAAACTAAAAAACAAAAATCAATTTCCCTTTTGAAAAATAAATTTTATTTGTAAATATTTATAAAAAACAAAAAAACATTCTTGAAAATGTCCGAGTTTCCCCACTCACTTGAATTTTACAATAGTTGGGAAAATCAATATAATCCATACGATTTCTCTCCAAATTTGCATGGATATTTTAACACCAACTATTGTTTAAACGATTCAAATTTCGAACCACAAAATTTTCAAAATGATGACCAACTCTTGACTCTTGAAAATAACATTTCATCTTTACTTGAACTCTCTACACAACAAAATCAATGTGCAAACGATTTGTGTGACTAATATTTGTGCAATAATTCAAGTCAAAATAATCAAAATTTGAATTCGCTTCAAAATTCAAATGATTTCGAGTATAACCCATGCCAATTCAATTTCGAGCTTCAAAATGAATTTCAAAATCAAGACGGAAATGTAAACCAATTTTCAAATAATTTTTGCAATGGGAATAGTTTTAATAACGATACGATTGAAAACTTTGGTTATCGACAAATTCAAAATGAAAATGTTTATATTAATAATCATGAATTTGATTTTGTTGACCACATGGAAAAAGATAATGGTGATTTATTACTTTAAAAATACAAAACTTTTTGTGAAAATCATAATCAATCTCAACTTGCGAAGAATCAAATAATAATCTATTGTTTATTGAAATTGACAATTCTTGTACTCAACAAGTCCAAATCGAAAATTTTCAAGTTAATAATTACAAATTTGACTTTGTTAAGCAAATGAATGAAATTTACGATGATTACACGAATTTGTTGATTAAAACATTGGAAAATTTTCATGAGAAACAAAATCAAATTTAATGTATGACGAGTCAAATGATAATCCATCTTTTACCCAAATCGATGATTTTCAAATAAAAACTTTTGAATTTGATAATGACGATCTTAATCAAGTTGTTGAAAATATGGTAATTAAGTAGGATTTTAATTTTTTTGAGGGCGTGAAACTTGATTTAAACTTCGATCTTCCTTTTTCTGAAAATTTGAATACGACAACTTTGAATTTTAAACTCGATTTACACGATGAAGTTGTTGATAACCCAACGAAGGAAGTCGAATTTAACGAACATGAGTTTTATGGACTTTTTGAAAACGAGTTGTTGAATTCTGAAGGGGAAAATTTCGATCACCATTTTGATTTTGAAATCGATATTTTGGAAGAAGTTGAACTTCAACCAATTTTTCTATCTACCCCAAAAATCATCGAAAATAAAACTACTCGTACGACTTTCAATAAAATGACTTTCGTTTTTCCAAATCCACATTCAACTTCGAAATCTTTTACGATTTGGTTTTTCATGCTTAAGCTGTGTCTCACACATTTGACGAGACAAATGAATCGGTCTTTAGGAGACCGTTCCATTTACTATTTGACTGTATGCTTTCTCATCTCTTGTAAATAATAATCTTTTATGTAAATATAGGATTATTAATTTATTTTTCTCCTTCCACTTGGGTTGACTGTGGGAACATAGTCAAAATCAAGTGTGGAGGGAGATTCGCCTTCATTTTTTTATATTTTTCATGGTTTATTTTTGCTTTAAAATCTCAAAAAAAAATTAAAAAAATCCCAAAAACAAATTTTCTTTTGATTTATTTTTAAAATAAACATTATGGTTTATTAAATTGAAATTTTTGAAAATTTATTTGTCTTAACAAAAATAAAAATGAAGTTTGATTACAAATAATAATGGTTTAACTAGTATATAGGAAGATTCATACGCGTTAATTATGATGTACATCCTAATTGAAAATCTTTGTTTTAAAAAGCGGTTGATTTAAAGTAAAGGATATAAAAAAATTTTGTCTTCTAAGTTAAATGGTGCTAAGATGATTTTGCAAAACTATCTCTCCCTTTTTAAAAAATAATAATAATAATAATAACATCCAAGTATTCACTCTCATTTAAAAGTCCTTACGGTTATGCATGGGTGTATTACTTAGAATCTTTGATCATGTGCTTTCATACTCATTTAAAAGTCCTTACGGTTAAGCATGTATGGAACACATGTAAAAACCAGACTTAATAAAAACCACCTACGGTCGATAGGTGTATGCACGAAAATGTGTGCACTCGACATGCTCTGTACCCCCTTCACATAAGCCCGAAAGGCAGTGCATGGGTGGTATATCTGGCCTTAGTTTACCTAAGCTAGGTGTGTAATTTTTCTTGCAAATAATGAGAGAGCAAGCAATTGAAATTGTAGCACTATTTTTACTTATTTGATTTGATTCGTTATTGAAAAGAAATGAAAATACCACTTTGATAAACTTTGATAATCAACTAAGGATCCATTTCTTAGTTACATATGTTATTAACCAAAACAACGAGTTAAACTATAGCCTATTTGTTATGATAACTTAGTTTTATTGAAAATATTGATGAGTAAATAACTTAAAGTTCAAGATAATGACCAAAACCTATATTTAACTTGTTCATGTCAATTTAAAAATAAATCCTTCATTTGTAAATATTTTCAAAAACTCACATTCATCTCTTTGTAAATAAATCTTGCATTTTTTAAATATTTTCATCCTGCATTTAGATCTTGTGGGTAGTATCCGCTGAAAACCCTCACGAGACAACACTCGTCCTACTGGGGACACCCAGAGGTTTAACGGCTTGTTGCATACGCTCAATACTATCGTGCTTCCTACGAAAACGGATTTATCTTAGTTTTTCTTTATTCGAGGACGAATAAAAAGATAAGTGTGGGGTTATTTGATGTGCACGTAAATGTGCATATTTTTACCACCATATTTATTCTATTTAATTTAAATAAATGATCACATTGGGTATTTTAACTTGTTTTAACCAAAGTCCATATTAGTTTCAACTTATCACATCCATCTTCATATGGGGGCAAAACGGTCGTTTGTGTGCATATATTTCTTTGAGAAAAATTAATTAGAAATTACCATGTTATTTTGTAGGAATTTGATTTCAATTACAAGTTGTTTCATGAAGAAGATATGCATGCACAAAAAAGAACACAAAGGAATGAAAATGAAAATAATTCAAAGTGAAGATCATGGAGGACCCCACCTACCCACCATCTTAATGTACAGATTAGAGGCTAATGCACATGCTTATGGAAATAATGGCTTCATGTACACTTAAATGAGGATTATGACATGCTAATGATTACTTGGTGGCCACACTACCTCAAGGGCATTTTGGGCATTCCCCAAATATATGAACTAGGGTTTCATACATGTATAAATACCCATATGTTTCATGTAATCTCTTCCTCTTACTTAATCTCTCTCTAGTTAGTTTTGGTTTCAAAATAAAACCAAGCTCTCTTCTTTCTTTTCATGGCTACTTTGCCATTTCTCTTTATGTAATTTTTTATGCAACTTGAACACATGTTTGTTTACGCCAAAATTGGTCACAAACCCCGAATACCGTGAAAGCACCAGTGTATGAATACAAATCAATAATATTCAAACACAAATCTCAGATCTCGGCAAATAATAACAGTAATCCCAAAGTAAAGAGCAGAGACATAAGTTTTATAGTGGTTCGGCTATCTCCGGCCTACGTCCACTCCGAAGTTTTTATCCTTTTATTGATTATCCTTGATGATTACAGATGGTTACAGCAGTTACAAAGTCCAAAACTTGAAATAAATAGCAGCAGTGATGATATGGAATGATTCTGGCAGCGTCCAAGCGTGCTTTTTCTCTCTAAAATCTCCGACCCCTTTTCTGAATGACCAGGGGCTCTATTTATAAGCGTAGGAGGCTGATATTTCTCCTAAAATCTGGGAAGACCGCTTCAGGCACGTGAGGGGGCCCACACGTCCGAAATCTGGAGGTCCGGGCCCACCTTGGGATCGATTCGAAGTAAGGTTCGAATCGATCGAGAAATCATCCAATCGAGCTGAAATTTGGTGAGAACATTCTTCAACATGTATGTAAGCTTCTGTAAAAATTTCATTGCATTTGGATCAACGGTTTGGAAGATATGATCGATTCAAGTTCAAAGTTTCGTGTGCTCTACCTGGTTCGAACCCATGCTTCGAACCCACATCCTTCGAATCCATCTCCTTCGAATCCATCTCCTTCGAACCCACCTCCTTCGAATCCATCCAAAGCGTATGCGCAATGACGTGGCGCTATCCTCCCGGGTCGATACGACTTTTATGGCGTGTTGACCGGGTTGATCCATTTTGCACTCCGAGTTGGACGCTCCTTACCTGGAGACGCGCTCGTGTCCATGCTTCTAGCTCGCACGTGTCCATCACTTATCCATATACTCAACTGTTTGCATCGCATGTTCCCTCGTATCGATCGCACGAGAGTAATTCATATCGATCCGATCGATACGAACTATTGTATTTGATCGATACGAAGCAAACAGATGGGTACGAAACCAATCTTGATGATGGATACTAACGAACCCTTACCTGATGGACACGAGAGAGATCTTTACCTGTGAGAGCATGGACTCGAAATACATTGCCTGCCCCAATCTTGATCGATACGAAGTGCACCAATTCGAAGAACCTAAACATACCAGCTACCACTCTG
The DNA here is from genome assembly GCA_030765085.1 of Allium cepa. NCBI lineage: Eukaryota > Viridiplantae > Streptophyta > Magnoliopsida > Asparagales > Amaryllidaceae > Allium > Allium cepa. The sequence continues at coordinate 11,902,311 of CM060941.1, forward strand.
GGTTTGTTGCCATCGAACCGAGATCCATCTACCCCTCCTATCTGATCGATACGAGCTTATCGATTCGAACCAACAACTCGATCGATTCGAACACTATCGAGTCGAACCAACACCTGATGCGAATCTTCGCAGTGCCGAACCCATACCAATCGATACGAACTGTATCAATTCGAACCATGTGTGCCGTGCGTTCGATCGATTCGAACCTGAAGGGTTCGAAATGAACAAAAACCTTGATGGGTTCGAATCTTAGGGATTCGAAATGAGCATCATCTTGACCCCTCGATGGGTTCGAAGAGCCATGCCTTTCCTACCTTGCATCGATCATAACTTCTTCATATGAACTCCAATTAACCTGAAATTTGAAACATAGCCTTTCCTAATCCTTATCATCATCTCCAATTAATTTCGTCCCGATCGGAGTTCAATCAAATTTTGACGATATCGATCGTAAACCTTGATTCCAACTGATCTCCAATCCTGATATCCATCATTCCTTGCCAATTTGTCGATATTCCAGTTTTGACCAAAAATGGGATAACACTTTGCCCCCCAAAACATGCCTTGTGATAACAAGGCGTGTTTTGAATAGTTTCGAATCCAATATCCGAAGTCCTTGACCATATTGCCAGAGTATATCATCCTTGACTGCTACGAGTCGATATCCAATTCCAAATCCAATAACCAAAGCTTGAGACAATTCCATGTCCATCCGAACTCGACAACCGAGTTCCAAACCATCCTTATCCAATAGCCAATAACCGAATCCAGGACCTCTCCGGGTCGATATCCAAATGAATAACCTCTCCGGGCTCTTGCCAAGCGCAATCTACACCTGACAGCCGTGATCCAGTGTCCCTGGATGTTAAGCTAGCCTCATCGTGTTCTTGTCGAGCGTACTCCACACATGACGGCCTTGGTCCAGTGTCCCTGGACGTTGAGCTAACCTCTCCAGGTTCTTGCCAAGCGTAATCTACACTTGACGACCTTGGTCCAGTGTCCCTGGACGATGAGCAATGCCGTGGCTTAAGTCCTAAGCCGAATCCTGGTCTCTCCGGACCCTTGTTGAGCATAGTCCATACTCAACGACCTGAAATAACAATTGAATATGCAGGGCCTAAGTCCTAGGCCGAATCCTGGTCACTCCGGACCCTTGCCAAGCATAGTCCATACTTGGCGACCTAAATGAGCCGATTTACCACGTTCGGGCAAAGTGACTCACCCCTTGCCAGGCATAATCCATACCCGACGACCGTTTATCAAAAGCCAGTTAAAAATCCAATCGAAATCCACCCCAAAATCCAAATCCAAACCAGAAAACCAGAAATCCAAAGCAGCATTCAAAATCAAAAACAACCATCCAAAGAAAAATCTAAATCAAAAGAAAGCAAAACCAGGAGCTCGATCCAAACTCCAAAACCAAAATCCAAAAAGAAAAGCAGTGTCCAATCCAAAAGCAAAAGATAGATTTCACAAACTACAGCATTGCAGTTTATCATCATTCAGAGCATGCCTAGGGGCTATCTCCGTCCCCGTACATGTGTAAATGATTTGGTTGCTTGCTAATAGTTCGTTACTTATTCCATATTATCCTGATTAGTGGATGATCAATCGACCACCATCCCTGGGTCTTCCATCATCACGGCGAGAGGTTGTCGGTGGTTGTTCCTGCTCCACCGTTGCATTCCGAGCTCCGACATACTGCTGTAACTATCCATTCCTTACATGCTCCTCGATTATATCCTTCAAGTGCCTGCAGCTGTTGGTGTCATGTCCGTCTAAGTCATGGAAGAGACAATGCCTCCCTGATGCCCTCTCTCGTTCAGAAGGCTCTCTCCTGGCTGGCCTCCGGTAGGGAAGCCGATTTCGAGTATCCATGTATATCCGCTCCAGCGTCTCGTTCAATCCTGTGTATGTGGAAAACTTTGGATCCTTCCATCGCTTCTTAGCATTTTCAGAATCATTATCCAATTTCCTTTTTCCTTTGTCTTTATCCGAACCACCGCCGGATATAGCTCCGACCTCGATTGTACTAACCTTTTTCACTTTTAAATCCGTACTCGCATCCTCCTGCCGAAGGAACCTTTCTGCCTCGTGAAAGAATTCGTTGACATCCTGTGGGGGATCTCGTATCAGAGATACCTTGAAGTCAGAGTCCTCCCTGACTCCTGATACTGCTGCCATTAAAACCATCGATGGATCAGGCCGATCCACCGAAGCGACTGCCGCACTGAATCGAGTTAGAAAAGCTCTAAGCGATTCATCCATTCTTTGCTTCACCGATGTTAATGTCATCACGTTCTTCGGTCTCTTGACATGAACCCGAAACTGCCCCAAAAACCTTTCCACCAATTCCCTCCAAGTCCTGATAGATCCTTCTTCCAGCTGCCTAAACCACATCGCAGCTAAGTCCGTCAAATACAAAGGGAAGCATCGGGCCATCACTTCCTCCGATGCCCCCAGCACCTCCATATGTCTGGTGTACCTCATCAAGTGATCTGTTGGATCTGCCTTGCCATCATATACCTCCACGCTAGGCAACTTAAACTTAGGTGGATTCTGAACCATCCTTATTTCCTGAGCGAATGGACTCCTATTCACTCCTTCCAAGTCTTTGTTGGCCAAACCACCTCGTACAGTTTTTCTAACGATTTCTACTAATCCAGCATTGTCTGTTGGGGGTTGTCCCCGAGGGAATTCCGGTACATACTCTTCATGTGGTTCACTAGCAGCAACGTTAGCTCTAGCCTATTGAACTCCTTCCAAAGGTCCTCCTGTATTGGATCCTGTGGGCCTGCCCCCATGCCCTTGTTGATTGCTTTGTGGCTCCGTATCCTGTCCTCCATTGGGTTCCACGACCCTAGTTCCCTGTCCTGCATCCACAGCGGCTATAGCTGTTCCTAAGTTCTGCATCCCTACAGCTCTCATTTGCTCGAGGAAAGTCTGCATCATTTCCCGTTGGCTCTTCAATAATCACTCTTGCAAAGAATTTGTCATAGCCTCCATTTCATCCCGGGTTATGTAGATTGAAGCCTGTCCTTCCCCGGCTCTGGAGGATGCTTGTTGACTTCCTTCCTTTTGACTTCTCTCAGCCCTTTGCCTTCTACTATTTTGCCTAGTCATTGTCCTTGAATCCCAACTCTTTTAAAATCTTCAAATCCAACTTTCAGATCCTCTCAAATCCGATGTAGCGGGTGCTAGTCCTTCTCAGTGAAAGCACCAAAGTGTTTACGCCAAAATTGGTCACATACCCCGAATACCGTGAAAGCACCAGTGTATGAATACAAATCAATAATATTCAAACACAAATCTCAGATCTCGGCAAATAATAAACAGTAATCCCAAAGTAAAGAGCAGAGACACAAGTTTTATAGTGGTTCGGCTATCTCCGGCCTACGTCCACTCCGAAGTTTTTATCCTTTTATTGATTATCCTTGATGATTACAGATGGTTACAGCAGTTACAAAGTCCAAAACTTGAAATAAATAGCAGCAGTGATGATATGGAATGATTCTGGCAGCATCCGAGCGTGCTTTTTCTCTCTAAAATCTCCGACCCCTTTTCTGAATGACCAGGGGCTCTATTTATAAGCGTAAGAGGCTGATATTTCTCCTAAAATCCGGGAAGACCGCTTCAGGCACGTGAGGGGGCCCACATGCCCGAAATCTGGAGGTCCGGGCCCACCTTGGGATCGATTCGAAGTAAGGTTCGAATCGATCGAGAAATCATCCAATCGAGCTGAAATTTGGTGAGAACATTCTTCAACATGTATGTAAGCTCCTGTAAAAATTTCATTGCATTTGGATCAACGGTTTGGAAGATATGATCGATTCAAGTTCAAAGTTTCGTGTGCTCTGCCTGGTTCGAACCCATGCTTCGAACCCACATCCTTCGAATCCAACTCCTTCGAATCCATCTCCTTCGAACCCACCTCCTTCGAATCCATCCAAAGCGTATGTGCAATGACGTGGCGCTATCCTCCCGGGTCGATACGACTTTTATGGCGTGTTGACCGGGTTGATCCATTTTGCACTCCAAGTTGGACGCTCCTTACCTGGAGACGCGCTCGTGTCCATGCTTCTAGCTCGCACGTGTCCATCACTTATCCATATACTCAACTGTTTGCATCGCATGTTCCCTCGTATCGATCGCACGAGAGTAATTCATATCGATCCGATCGATACGAACTGTTGTATTTGATCGATACGAAGAAAACAGATGGGTACGAAACCAATCTAGATGATGGATACGAACGAACCCTTACCTGATGGACACGAGAGAGATCTTTACCTGTGAGAGCATGGACTCGAAATACATTGCCTGCCCCAATCTTGATCGATATGAAGTGCACCGATTCGAAGAACCTAAACATACCAGCTACCACTCTGGGTTTGTTGCCATCGAACCGAGATCCATCTACCCCTCCTATCTGATCGATACGAGCTTATCGATTCGAACCAGCAACTCGATCGATTCGAACACTATCGAGTCGAACCAACACCTGATGCGAATATTCGCAGTGCCGAACCCATACCAATCGATACGAACTGTATCGATTCGAACCATGTGTGTCGTGCCTTCGATCGATTCGAACCTGAAGGGTTCGAAATGAACAAAAACCTTGGTGGGTTCGAATCTTATGGATTCGAAATGAGCATCATCTTGACCCCTCGATGGGTTCGAAGAGCCATGCCTTTCCTACCTTGCATCGATCATAACTTCTTCATATGAACTCTGATTAACCTGAAATTTGAAACATAGCCTTTCCTAATCCTTATCATCATCTCCAATTAATTTCGTCCCGATCGGAGTTCAATCAAATTTTGACGATATCGATCGTAACCTTGATTCCAACTGATCTCCAATCCTGATATCCATCATTCCTTGCCAATTTGTCGATATTCCAGTTTTGACCAAAAATGGGATAACAATGTTCTTTTCCTTTTCATGCTTATTTACTTTCATGTTGTAGTGTAGATTTATTTTTCATGCAAGTAGAATAGTTTTTCTTTATCTTGCTTTCTTTTCCTTTTCTTTTTCTCTCATGTTGCAAGCTACATTTGTTGTTTTAATGACAAATATGAGAGGCTAAACCCTTTCAATTTAGGGGGTAATGAAGCTCTCTAATTATGTAGCTTCAGCTATTTGTTAATTCATGCTCTCTTTTTGTGCTTATGATGTTGATAGAAATGGTTTGCTAGTTGTTTTTTCTTTGAATTTGATAGCCTATATTGTTGACATCAAATAGGCTATGCTTAAACAATCACTAACACTAATTGCCTCTTCATCAAAATATGATTATGGCAAAAGAAAGTGATTTGAAATTCAAATTTGATGGTCTATATTTCTAATCAATAGTTAATAGGCCATACTTAAAATAGATTTCATTTTCATTTTCTTTGTCAAGTTTCATGAAAGTTAGTAAGTGTTTTAAGGGATGTGTTATAGTTTGATGGTTTATGTTGGCTAATCAATAGCACAAATATGCCATATTTATGTTAAGTACATCAATTAAAGCACTAATGACCATAGAAGAGAGATCATGATTTCATATGTGTTGAACTACATGATCTAGAGAGTGAATTTATTTCCTAAATTGTCATTTAACTCTTATATTTGCTTCTCTTTTCTTTTAGTTAGTTGGTTAATTCTTTAATTCTCTAGCTTAACTTTCACTCGACTTTGGTTTAATTTGATTGAATAGAATTTTAAAATCATCAATTCCCCGCGGATCGACCTGTATTCGCCACGTGCTACATTCATACACCGTGCGCTTGTGGTTTATTTTAATTTGAAATTTTTTGACAGTTTTCTAATTCCATAGAATTTCCGTCGATTAACGCACACCATGTTGATCCATGTCTATCCATCTTATTATACCAATCCACTAATGCTACTGGGCTATGTTGCATTAGACATCACGTCTTATGCCGATCCCTCTACATTCCCACCTAAAATAAGTACTCAATCCGAGTGACCCCACCGATCCCTATAGCCTCTCTATGTTATACCAATCCTTATACCGTCTCATTCATATCTATCATCCACTATGCCAACCCCTCTCTCATATAAGCTAACTCTCATCTTTCTTACATCCTGCATTGTCTATCTATCAACTCCATCCAATCCGGGGTCCGTACAACTGTCCAGACTTTATATTTTGGTTATTTAGTCGTTGCCACATGATCATCCTTCTCATCAACAGTTGAGTCCGACTTGCGCGATTAGCCCAATATAGCCGGGTCAAGGCACCAGGTAACAAATGATGATGTTAAAAATCAATTAATCATTTTAAATAATGATGATTAAGGTTAATTAATTATATAAATAATGATGTGTTTAAATTTAATTTATAATTTTAATAATGGCTTTGAAAATTGATTAATCATTTTAAATAATGATGATCATCATTTAATATTAAATAATGTTGTATTTAAATTCAATTAAACATTTTATGTGACGGACGACAAATCCATACCCTTTGAATCGACAATAAACCACACAGGTTCGACCTAAAAAGCACAGACTGACAAAAAGTCATGAGAAAGAAAAGAAGAGAGAAGAAGAGAAGAGAAGAAAATGAGAAGAAAGAACCAAACAGAACAATATGGAATCTCACATCACAACGGAATAACATATAATATCAAATCAATGATCATTACAAAACAGAAACTATATATACATACCTAAATTAGAGTTCAATAATCAATCACTAATCATCATCTTGAACAGTTTTAATAACATGTACTTACAATTGTCGATAATAAACAACAACTAAGCACAAAGCGGATAATCAAAACAGATACGTGTATACGAAAGTGAAGATCTCCAGCTCTCTTGCTGAAGCTCCAAAAGCACCAAATCTAAACCTGTAAATATACTCGGTCTAACCCGAGAATTGAAAGGGAAGAACGCCCTACTCAGTCTGGTAAACCAGAGTGAAAAACACAGTTAACTGAATTTATTAAATTACTAAACTTTTCCTTTTAAAAACAAAAGTATCTCGTAAGATATGCCTACACATAAACATGGACATGTTTTTACCTTACGATAACTAAAATATTTCATATCAAATCATCTTAAATAATACCAGTGTCTATTATATACAAATAATATTAATCATAGCCGAAATGGTAACCCATATAATATTTCGAGGCTATTTATTACGCTAATACAAATAAAACCACAAGCTCGTAGTTGGGTTTGGATTTCCATAAAATGATCAGGTGAAGGGACTGCCTTCCGACAGTACATATCTGGAGGAATGTACCGAGGACCATCACAAAGGATCCTCTACCAACACAAGACCGACCCACCTCTATAACTAGGTGGTACTGAATATATCATCCTTTAGTGTTACCGACCTTTTTCGAGGGCCCTCATAGCATACAAACCAGAATAATCAGATATGTGATGTCATAGCGTGTAAAAATATATCTAGAAGAGGATGATAATAACCAATTTGGGAGAGACCCACTTAGTCTTGCCGCATCTAACCCTGTTTTGATCATTTTCAGTTGGTGAGGCCTGAGGTAACGATTACCTTTCACAAATAACATATCACATGACTTTGAATGCCACACGGCCATTTCCGTTGACTACTAATTGTCTTCCTAAAAAATACAACCCTTAAGCTCGTATGTCTCATGGACGGTGTTAAGCTAAGAGAAGTTGCCCTCTCCACCGCCACCGATGTACGTTTGTAAGAACCAAAGTACGTAATCTGTAGAAATGCAATGTCAGACAAACATCCATATAAGTTGTCCAGGAACAGGAAAACCGAAGGTACTTTCCTACCACATCCTATCGGGAAATCCTTAGGATTAGTAGCGAATAATCCTTGCATTGGATATTTCATAATGAAGAAACCACTGCTACTGGATGTATATTAGGATTTTAACCCCAAACGATCAACAAGCAGTCCCCCATAATGAAAATCCTGAATATCAACATCATCACAATCTGAAAAAATCGAACGCATATACATTGGTCCGAAGTGGTTTTCAGATAAATCCGATCCCGGTCTTTTCGCACCAACAATGCAAAAGCGTTTCTCAAGCTCACACGGAAACTAAATCTCATAGACTTATCGCATCTCCAACTTTCAACTTGCTATCCTTCGGCCAAGAAGGAGGCTCGATAGATTAGAGTAATACTCCACACTATACAAATCAACATCCTCAACACACGATAATCAAGCCTATACAGAAGGCTATGTACTAAATGTAGGACTAATTAGTTCCCTCATCAAGTCGAGGAACTAAAATGGCCAAATTTGATAGTTAGTTATTTAACTATCAAAGCAAACAAACAAATATTTAGCATCATAAGCAATCACTAGGCCCTTTTAATTAATCTTTTATTAATTAACCCATCTGCAAAATATTCACTTCAAATTATCTTTCAAAAAGATATATTCTCAAAACCATTACAATGTTTCAACATTGGAAAACATTTCAATATACTTATTTAATAATAAGTAATTCACAAATCCATTTATTTTCAACACTTAGAAAATATTCCATATACTTAAATCATGATTAAGTGTATATTTTATTCTTTAAGGAAAACCTTCTCTTTAAACATATTCATTTGGGCAAAACGAATATTGCGTAAAACATCGTTACGACAACCCAAAACTATTAGTATGTGGATTCGAAAATTAGATAGATATATAAATCTCATATACTATACAAAACATTTCCTTTCGAAAATCATTTACTATAACAACAGTGTTATAGTCCATCATTCTCTTACTTCTCGAAAACTTCTATTTCAACAATGAATGTTGAATTGTATGTATTCGATACTTGACTCATTTTAAAACATCTTCAAACCATTTAAATCTATATAAAATATCACTTTCCAAAACATTCATTTAAATTAAAATATTATTCACTGTCCAAAATTGTGAATATAATTCATAACCAAATTAATATTTCTACACATTTATTTTAAAGGATAATTTACTGTCCAAAATCATGAATATATTTTCCTTTAATCCAAATTTATTATTTCTACATCTTTAATTACAGGATTATCCACTGTCCAAAATCATGGATGAAATTACTTTAATAACCTTTCAGAATCAACTTATCAATTTCATTTCATTTCGGATTTATAAAACAATGTTTATAAATTCACATTTCTATTTTATAAAAATTTCAACTTATAAAATCCCTTTACTAACAAATTCCATTTATATCATTTATGTGCCAAAATCCAATTGTAAATTAGCTACTTATAAATCTCTTTATTTACAAATTCATCATTTATAACTTCATAAATTCATAGATCTTATTTACTTATAAAATCCATTTATAACCCCATTTTAACATTTTCAAAACTCCTTTATAATTCCATCATTTTTATTTATAAAATATCAAATTCTTAAATCTTATATGTAAACCGTTTATAATAAGTCAAAAATCTCTATTTAAACTATATTTACAAAATAATTAACTTCATATTTCAAAAATCACATTTTAATTATATTTCCCAAAAATCATAATTTTTATAACATAAAAATTATAACATCTATTTATTTCAAATAAATTCATTCCTTTAACAATTCAAAATATATATTTCAAATCACTTTAAAATCCTTTTTTATTTGAAATCATCACTTTAAATATTTTTAAATTACCAAAATATGCCCAATACTTCAACAACACTAGATACATCAATCACGGCAACCAAAACATCATATGTCACATCATAACAGCATATATCACAATATCTGAAAATAAAACCAATACCGGTGAGGAATCCAGTTGGATCCCTCCAACCCGTCACCTGCAATAAATATACATATTAGAATATTTGTACAATGTCCGCTTTGAGGCAGAAGCACATGCAAAGGGTCATCCGCTCATATACGTGAACGTATAGGGTCTCATCTGCTCCAATATGCAGTAATGTATCAAAAACCAATCAATATATATACAACATATCATATCTCATCCAAACAATCATCAATCAGCATAAAATAAATTTACTCTCACTTATATAAAAATATCCGTGAGTCAGAAAGAGTGAGTTATACTCACATTGGTTCCAATAGCAGTTGTAGTGTTTTATTCTGAATAAAATTAAACTGCCTTTAATTTTACCCAAAATTTATACTAGCTCCAATTAACTCCAAACTAGCTCTAAAATGCAGTACTCATCAATATAGACCTAACGCAACTTGTTTCGTTAAAAAAGGACCTCGTATGAAGAAGTTATGACGTTTTAAAGATTACACAAATTAATATATAATTTAATTTCAATTTCTATTTTATTTTTAAACCTTCTTTCATCTGCATCATTCATTTTTCTTTGATCAAATCTGGCCGCTATTCTTTTGTCTTCCTCATCGTTCAAGTTCACGCGCAAAACAACCCATCATCCCCGATCGTTGACCGGCCTTAGCTCCTCTATCTCGACGTTTGAAGATGATCAGTTGCCATCATCTCGAAGCCCCTACCGAGCTCCACCCACGACCACAAAGCCGATGAACTCAGCTGTCCCTATTGCGTGCGATTTGCTCATGAACGGCGCGACTTTGAACTCGATTTGCCACTGATCCATAGCTCAAATTTCGATCATACCCGTTGGATTCAAAGATCTCGTTGAGCTAAACATTTTTCTAGTTGGAACATTTTCGTAACTGTTTATGGATTAGAGATAATGAGGGAGAAAGAGTTAAGAATTTTCGGCCATTGGGAATGTGAAAGTGGCAGCTGGAAACCTTAGTCAGGTTTTAATGAAAAATAGAAAAAATCAAGTCCTTTTATAGAAAATTCTCGCGACGTTGTTCACCCGAAATTTTTTCGAACACCAATCAGTGTGCCGCCTGGCATTTATAATGTTTTATCCCTATTCCAAACACAATGGAATATATACCGCGAGCCATTTTGATAGTATTTGGAAGTTAGGTTTTCAAATCGACTTATTTAAATTTAAAATTCACTTAAACAAATTTCTACGCGTTTTAGCTTGCCACGACTAAACCGTAAATCCAATTGACATGAAATTTGAAATCATATAATAACATAAAATTACTGATCCAATGAAACTAGTTTCGCCGATATCCTAGACTATGTGAAAAATGACTATTTTACACGTTTATTAAATATTAAAATATTCAATTCAACAAACTAACTTTAATTCAATTTTAAAAGTTCACTAACATCATTCTTGTAAGATCCTGTTTTGAGTCGAATTTAATTTGGTAATTTAAATAAATTTTGAAATTTAATTGTGAATTAATTTGGTATTTTCCAAATTAAATAGATATTTATTTGTTTATTAATATAAATTGTATATAAATATGATTTTGAATAAGGATTTCTAATTGGTAATTCAGAAATAAATATCTTGAATAATATATTAATTATAAATTTAATTGTGGATTAATTTGAAAATTTGGGGTAAATATATAAAAGATTGTAAATAAAGAAACTGATTTGAAAATTCAATAAATATGAATAGAATTTTTAAAAATAAAATATCTTAAAAATGAATTAGGAATTAAAATTCTATATTTTAAATTTAATAGAAATTTGTTTTCTAATTTTAACACATACATACATACATAAATTCTAAATTAATTCTTATAAATATATATAAATAAATGTTATTTTTATTTAGTGTATAATTAAGATTTTTAAATCAATCTCTTTTAAAAATTGTGTAAATATAAATGATAGAAAATGTATGAATGAAAATATAAAATATAAATATATATATATATATATATATATATATATATTACATAAAGCTAAATTAAGATTGTAATATGAAAAAAATAACTGATATAAATTTAATTTGTGCAAATGTAAATATATAAGAAGATAAAAACATAAATATTGAAAACATTAACATATGTTAAGATATAAAATAAAAATACTCAAGTGTTTAAAAATATTTTTTTTTTAAAAAACGATTATATAAATTAAACTATAGGAAGGACTTAAACACAATTTAATCAAAAATAACAGTTGTAAATTAATAATCTCATTCATATTACAAGTGTTCATTTACTCTAACAAGTGTTAGAAAAAAAGTACAAGTGGCAAATCTTGTTTTAAAGAAAATTGAGTTTATGACTAAATGTTTAAAGGGAGAGCCTGTTATTTTCTTTAGATCAATCTTCTTCGGTTCAATCTTTCTTTCCTTCATCTAATAAAAAAAAGAAAACTGAAACCTGGAATCAAATGAAAACGGCAACAATGTTCAAACTAGATTTAAGCTATGCTTCAACAGGAAAGTATATATTCAAGTTCAACAAATAAATTCAATAGCAGTTTCAAAATTCAACAAACAAGATATCAAATTCAACTTCAAGAATCAACTCAACAACAATCAAAACAGCGAGCAAACTCAAACAACAACATTCAATTTAACAAAACAATGCCAGTTCAATTCAAAGTTCCTGTAAACAAAATAAAACTGTGTTCTCTACTTCTTTATTTCTAGTGAGTAAATGTCTTTAAAAAAAACAGATTAAACCTGATCTTATGGTTGATGATTGTTGAAGTAATATAGTATATTATGTTTATGAATGTATAGATGTGAATGTATATGTATATAGTGTGATGGCTGAAGTAATATTTGAAATTTATACAGACATGTTCTCTGTTCTTATACTAGACACAATATTTTTTGAAAAATTCCATGGCTATCTATACATTGAATTAAAGGTTAGGATTTGTAAAGATTATATGACTCTAACAGTGTAATTTACATTTTAAAATTTGTTTCAAAATTTAGCAATTAGCCTGGAAAAGCAAATATCATGATCTCAATATTCGATGAAAATCAATCATGATAACTTAAATTTATGATTATATAATCCGAATTGAAATACCGAATCATGAATTTTAATTTGAATTCGTAAATTTTTAATTTTGTATTTAAAGTGAAATTGTGAGTTGTTCGAATTTGGGTTTCTGGTCAATTGCCATCAGTCGGCGTCGACTGGAAGATCGAAATTTGGCATGGAGGAGGCCGGGGTGTCAGGCATCGCTGCAAAAACGTGGGGATATTTTTCTGATGGCCATGGAGGCCATGAAGTGGCAAAGTAGGGTTCGTTTTTCGTTTTAGTCTGCGCTGGATTCATGGTGATCGCGACAACTATGGTGGATCTGATCGAATCGCTTAGGGGGAAATAAATGCAGGGTTCGAGACGCTACCGTGGTCGAAGTGGCAGGTCTTCTTATGACGTAGTCGTCATTGGCAAGGGCTTTTGGTCGGTCGAGTTTTGTTACCTTTTGTGTTCGATAGCTGGATTTTGTCCCTCTGGAGTTTTTGGTGGGTTGTGTGGTCGAGAGGGTCGATCTGGAGGCATGTGCATGTGCACAATGATAATCGTGTGTCTGGACATGTTTTGGGTGGAGAAGAAGAAGCTTGGTCTCGGTGTGGTTCTCGTGTCGTTTGCACGTTCGACTCGAAGGTGCGAAGAAGCGAGTTTAGCCTAGGTTTTTTCTGAAGATTCTCTCGTGCGCGACTCGAAGTTTTGATCATGTTGTCTCGGGTTTACTATTTTGGCTCGAGAAATTGTTTCTAGGTTTTCAAATCTTGTTCAGTTTAACTAAAATGAAATTTAAAGCAAAGCTGAATTTTTAACGAAGTTTTTATCCAGTTTTTCTTATGATGTTTGAAATGTTTGATTTAAAACATGATGATTAGACAAGTTTAAGTTTTAAAGGTATAGATTTTAAAGCTAATCTTGTTTTTTTAAAAGAGTTTGTTTTATATAAATATTACTTTAGATAAGTCATGTATTTAGTCCATAAATGTTTCCAAATAAAAATGTAATTATTGAAATTAAGGTGTACTTAAAGTGAAAGGATTTAACTTTAATAAAATTAAGGGTTGATGATTTTGAATAAACCCAATTCAAGCTTTTAAATTAAATTTAAATGATAGGTAAGAGTTTAATGTAATGTTTGAGTTATCTTTAATTCAATCAAGTTTTATTTGCTAAAGTAATTATAGTATAATTACTTAAATTAACTAAGATGCTTAATTTAGGTAATTAAAATAAATTAATTTGTGTAATTAATTTAGAGTAACATTTATTATTAAAAAATAAATGGATTAAAACTGTTCAAATTATTCTAGATTTTAAAGTTTTAAATTTTTTATTTAAAAGAATAATTTTAAATTTGAAAATTCAAATGTGATTTGAAAATAATTTGATTTGGTTTTGAAATATCCTTATATTAAGTAAATTATTAATTAAATCTCTAAGTGGTTTTTCAAATGTAATTTAATGATTTAATTAGTTTAAAGGGATGATGATTTAATGAAATTAAAGATTAATTTCTTTAATGTTATTAAAAGTTAATTAATGATAAGTAAATTAAAGGGTAATTAATTACTTAAAGATAATTACTTAATTAAAAGTAATTAATTAATGATTTAAAGTTGATTAATCTAGTGATCAAAGAAAAATTAATTAAATGATAATTAGTTAATGTGATTGATTAATTAAGGTAATTAATTTAATGATAATTAATTAAAGGTTAATTTAACTAACAAAGTTAATTAAGAGTTAATTAACTAAAGGATGATTTCTTAATAATTAATTAAGAATGGGAGTTCGAGCTATTTTTGGATTGGTGCTTTGGAGATGGTGATTGCTGATATTGGAGTTTCTTCCTTGGAGTTCAAGTTTATGTTATCGTTCCAGCACTGGTATTGTGTATCTTTCGCTGTGATTTGTAGTATCATATCTCTGATATGTTGGGTGGTTGTATAATTGTTGTATATCATTGGATATTATATTCATTGGAGTTATATGATATTCATTTTTCTTCCTCTGTGTGTTGTACTTAATGTGTTATGAGCTCTGACGAATCGGATTTTTACGGTTGAATTTGCGACATTCGAATACGAGTGAAGTATGGATGTTGATTTTCGAATGCAAAAATTCGGGTCGTCACATTTGGTATCAGAGCTGAAGGTTGAACTTTAGCTCAGTAGTATAACACATTAAGTAACTCATTAGAGATAGGGTGAAGTATACCCTAGAATGAGTATATCCCTAAGATATCTGTCCGTATGCCTCAGTAAATTCTCTTAGTATCCACTGATAGTGAGTATGAGTGCAAGAAGAGGACGAGATAGGGGACAGGGGAGTACCACTACAAATAGTCAATACCCTGCAACAACGGAAACAACTTTTTCTACCAATCTCTTTGATCATCGTTCAATTTCAATTTCTTTGATGGTTTCCTGGAAGCTCGAGGGAGAAGCTTTGGTATGGTGGTGGCCCTGCGAATCGTTCTAGAAAAGGTTCTAGTTCCTATTTCATATTCTAATCATCTGTTTCCCTCAACTTTCTGTTATTAACTTTAATAAAGTTGAAATCTAAATTGAAACAATTGATAAACAAATATGAAGTTAAATTAATTCGTATCGGTAAAACAATTTCGGTTAAAATTTGAAAAAAAAATTCTATTGTAGATTTTTGAAAAGGATTCAAGTCCGGTGAGGGACAAGATAGTGTATGCTTAGGGATATTCCGACCTGAATTGAGTATCTATTTGTTTATTCATTGGGGTCCAGATACATTCTACGAACGCTTAGTTGTCCTTCGAACTAACCAATGCCCCTACATATTTCATAGACCGAGTGACCCGGGTATCTTGTGTAGCATTATACGAGATCATTCTCATTTATTGGTGATATTCTGATTTGGTAAGACAAATGCAGAATAAATGTTCAGTTTGATCTGGAAAGATATTTCTTTATCTTTCATCTGTTCTTTGTTGTCTCCCTGGCAAATTTCAAAGACGAAATTTGGTTAAGGGGGGAATCTGTAATGATCCTATTTTGAGTCGAATTTAATTTGGTAATTTAAATAAATTTTGAAATTTAATTGTGAATTAATTTGGTATTTTTCAAATTAAATAGATATTTGTTCGTTTATTAATATAAATTGTACATAAATATGATTTTGAATTAGAATTTCTAATTGGAAATTCATAAATAAATATTTTGAATAATATATTAATTATAAATTTAATTGTCGATTAATTTGAAAATTTGGGGTAAATATATAAAAGATTGTAAATAAAGAAATTGATTTGAAAATTCAATAAATATGAATAGAATTTTTAAAAATAAAATATCTTAAAAGTGAATTAGGATTTAAAATTCTATATTTTAAATTTAATAGAAATTTGTTTTCTAATTTTAATATACATATATATATATAATGTATTTATATTTGGAAGACATGATTTGAGATTAATATAGGAATTTTCAAAAGGCTATTCTAAATTTAATTCTTATAAATATATATAAATAAATGTGATTTGTATTTAGCGTATAATTAAGATTTTTAAATCATTCTCTTTTAAAAAATTTGTAAGTATAAGTGATAAAAAATGTATGAATGAAAATATAAAATATAAATGTGTGTGTATATATATATTAAACTATATTAAGATTGTAATATGAAAAAACAATTGAGATAAATTTAATTTGTGCAAATGTAAATATATCAGAAGATAAAAACACAAATATTGAAAACATAAACATAAGTTAAGATATAAAATAAAAATACTCAAGGGTTTAAAAACATTTTTTTAAATATAAGGATTATATAAATTCAAATAAAGTAAGGACTTAAACATAATTTAACCAAAAATGACATTTGTAAATTAATAATCTCATTCATATTACAAGTGTTCATCTACTCTAACAAGTGTTTGAAAAAAAGTACAAGCGGAAAATCTTGTTTTAAAGAAAATTGAGTTTATAACTAAATGTTTAAAGGGGGAGCTTGTTATTTTCTTCAGTTCAATCTTTCTTTCCTTCTTCTAATAAAAAAAAAACTAAAACCTGGAATCAAATAAAAACAACAACAATGTTCAAACTAAATTTAAGCTATGCTTCAACAGGAAAGTATATATTCAAGTTCAACAAATAAATTAAATAGCAGTTTCAAAATTCAAAAAACAAGATATCAAATTCAACTTCAAAAATAAACTCTAACAACAATCAAAACAGTGAGCAAACTCAAACAGCAACATTCAAATCAACAAAACAATGCCAGTTCAATTCAAAGTTCCTATAAATAAAGTAAAACTGTGTTCTCTGCTTCTTTAATTCTGGTGAGTAAATTTCTTTTAAAAAAACAGATTAAACCTGATCTTATGCTTGATGGTTGTTGAAGTGATATAGTATATTATGTTTATAAATGTATAGATGTGAATGTATATGTATATAGTGTGATGCCTGAAGTAATATTTGAAATTTATACAGACGTGTTCTCTGTTCATATTCCAGACACAATTTTTTTTGAAAAATTCCATAGCTTCCTATACATTGAATTATAGGTTAGGATTTATAAAGATAATATGACTCTGACAGTGTAATTTACATTTTAAAATTTGTTTCAAAATTTTAAATTTAGCAATTAGCCTGGAAAAACAAATATTAGTGACGATGTCAATATTCGATGAAAATCAATCATGATAATTTAAATTTCTAATTATATAATTTGGATTGAAATACCATCATGAATTTTAATATGAATTTGGAATTTTTTTAATTTATATTTAAAGTGAAATTGTGAGTTGTTTGAATTTGGGTTTCTGGTCAATTGCCACGGTCGGCATCGACTGAAAGCTCGGAATTTGGCATGGAGGAGTCCGGGGTGTCAGGCGTCGCTTTAAAAATGTGGGGATATTTTTCTGATGGCCATGGTGGTCGTGAAGTGGCGAAGTAGGGTTCATAGTTCGTTTTAGTCTGTGCTGGTTTCGTGGTGATCATGACGACTATGGTGGATCTGATCGAATCGCTTAGGGGGTAAATGGATGCAGGGTTCGAAACGCTACCATGATCGAGGCGGTAAGTCTTTTGGTGACGTAGTCGTCGTTGGCAAGGGCTTTTGGTTAGTCGAGTTTTGTTACCTTTCGTGTTCGATAGCTGGATTTTGTCCCTTTGGAATTTTTGGTGGGTTGAGTAGTCGAGAGGGTCGATGGGAGTGTTGGCGACGTGGAGAGGGTCTTAGCGATGGCCAGCGTCAATCTGGAGGCATATGCATGTGCACAGTGATAATCATGTGTCTCGACATGTTTTGGGTGGAGAAGAAGAAGCTTAGTCTCGTGTGGTTCTCGTGTTGTTTGCACGTTCGACTCGAAGGTGCGAAGAAGCGAGTTTAGCCTAGGTTTTTTCTGAAGATTCTCTCGTGTGCGACTCGATGTTTTGATCATGTTGTCTTGGGTTTACTATTTTAGCTCGAGAAATTGTTTCTAGGTTTTCAAATCTTGTTCAGTTTAACTAAAATGAAATTTAAAGCAAAGATGAATTTTTAAAGAAGTTTTTATCCAGTTTTTCTTATGATGTTTGAAATGTTTGATTTAAAACATGATGATTTGATAAGTTTAAGTTTTAAAGGTATAGATTTTAAAGTTAATCTTGTTTTTTAAAAATTTTTTGTTTTATATAAATATTACTTTAGATAAATCATGTATTTAGTCCATAAATGTTTCCAAATAAAAATGTAATTATTGAAATTAAGGTGTACTTAAAGTGAAAGGATTTAACTTTAATAAAATTAAGGGTTGATGATTTTGAATAAACGCAATTCAAGCGTTTAAATTAAATTTAAATGATAGGTAAGAGTTTAATGTAATGTTTGAGTTATTTTTAATTCAATTAAGTTTTATTTGCTAAAGTAATTATAGTATAATTACTTAAATTAGCTAAGATGCTTAATTTAGGTAATTAAAATTAATTAATTTATGTAATTAATTTAGAGTAACATTTATTATTAAAAAAGAAATGGATTAAAATTGTTCAAATTATTCCAGATTTTAAAGTTTTAAAATTATTATTTAAAAGAATAAATTTTAAATTTCAAAATTCAAACGTGATTTGAAAATAATTTGATTTGGTTTTGAAAATATCCTTATATTAAGTAATTTATTAATTAAATCTCTAAGTGTTTTTCAAATGTAATTTAATGATTTAATTAGTTTAAAGGGATGATTATTTAATTAAATTAAAGATTAATTTCTTTAATGTTATTAAAAGTTAATTAATGATAAGTAAATTAAAGGGTAATTAATTACTTAAAGATAATTGCTTAATTAAAAGTAATTAATTAATGATTTAAAGTTGATTAATCCAGTGATCAAAGAAAAATTAATTAAAGGTAATTAATTAATGTGATTGATTAGTTAAGGTAGTTAATTTAATGATAATTAATTAAAGGTTAATTTAATTAATAAAGTTAATTAAGAGTTAATTAACTAAAGGATGGTTGCGTAATAATTAATTAAGGGTTAATTAATTAATGTAATTAATTAAGGATAATTAATTAAAGGATAATTAAATAATTATAGGTTAATTATTTAATGATTAAATGTTAATTGATTTATTAATTAAGGTTGATTAATTGACAATTAAAGGTTAATTAATTTATTATTAAAGGTTAATTAATAAATGATTAAAGGTTAATTAACTAAAATGGTTTGTAATTAATTAACGTTAATTAACCAGGGTTTAGTAATTTATTAATCTGGGTTAAGTTAAGTTATAATCAGGATTGAGTAATTAATTCATAAGTAATTAATTTAATTGAACATTTAATTGAATTAAACTAAGGATCAAACAATTAATTAATCCTGCCTATAAATGATTATTGAATGCTTGGATTGCTTATGAATGTTTGTATTGTATGAGATGCCTTCAATTGGTCGTCCTAGCTGATTTGTGATATGTTGTTCTGTGAATTGAGCTATGTATAATTTATTTATTTATTTGTGATGTATTTGTATATTATCTGTGAATCTGCGAATGAATGATAAGCATTATAGATCCTACCGCTTATTGATATTGCTGTGTTTGGATTGTGATGATTGATGATGTTGCACTATTGTGTAAAACCCATGGACTATACTATACACACACAAATATGGATTGCACGAGGAAATTGGTTAATTCACAGATTTTTGAAATGGTTTTAAAATTTAATTTTGCATCCAAATGGTTTTGGAAATGGAATTGGGTTAAATATGAAAAGTTTTGAAAAGGAATTTTAAAAGATAAAAGTTATTTTGGATAACTTGATAAAGTTTTAAAATTTAAATAATTTGATTTGAATTTGAATTCAAGATTTGAAATTGAATTCTATATTTGGATATTGTGGTTTAAAAAGGGTTATACAAGTTATAAATGTGTTTATATAGGTTTTAAACCATTTTAAAAGTATTGTTTTTGGGAATTTGAATTTAGCCCAAGTTTTATACTTGAAGGGCTTTAACTCGTGCAAATGTAATCAGATTTTTCCAAAATGAAAACTATTTGTTTTCAAATAACAATAGCTTTCATATAAGGAAAAGATTCCCAATTTTGTTGAAAAGAATTCAAATTGAAACAAAATTGTTTTGAAAGCTATGAATGAATCTTTGTGAAAGATGGTCGAACCTTGTTTTGAAATTAAAGAAGATTTTAAATGGTGTATCTTTTATATAAAAGATTTGAAATGGGAATTGTGAATGAATCTTTGGAAATGGTTTTGAAAGCTATGAATTCAGTCTTTGATTTAATGATTGGATGAGTTAATCCAATTTGAAAGGGAAATTGTTTTGAAAGAATATTAATGAATCTTTGTGAAAGATGGGTGAACTTTGTGAAGTGAATCTTCTTGTTTAAAAGATTTTAAAATGGTCATTGGTTTAAACCATTTGAAAGAAAGGTTTTGGGTAATAAGTTATGACTTAACTGAGATCCATACATCCATATTGTTTTTAAATATTGCGCTCAATATTCGGTTTAGCCGGAAGAGGACCTTGCGTCATATAACCCATTTCGAATAATGATACGACGAAATGGATAGCAATTGAAGACCGGTGGTGAAGACTGGATATTTTCGAAAGCGAAAGGATGACCTATCGAATATCTCTGCACCGAATGGCCCCGATATAGAGATTTAGGTCATCCTTTGTGATGGGGAATCCGGACGTGATTTGGGATTATTCGGATTTGCAAGGGCTTCTTTGTAAAGTGCCTTCGGTTCTGTTTGAACCCGGAACAGACTTGTATGGATGTGTGTCTGACATTACACTTTGAGATTTAAAGTTAGTTTCTATCAAATATATTTCTGTTTGGTGGCGGAGAATTTATTCTCTTAGCTTATCACCCTTCTCTGAGACGTACAAGCTCAAAGGTTATGTAGTTGATGGTTACTAGTGATACATTCCCAATTTGGTAATGTGGCATACGAAATGCTGCTGATTATTTGTTGATCGAAGCATGACTTTTGTGAAAAGCGTAGCTTTGTGGCGAGACTTCATCGAGCCTCAAAGCCCGAAAATGATCGAAACAGGAATGTTGCGGAAGGTTTTTAGGGGCCGCACCCCTAAGGTATGTCCATTTCCTTCTGGATAAAAGTGATATCATGGTATGTAGCCCAGATATTTAACTGTGTGGTTATTGCTATTTGTTGGTGAATCCCGGGATAAAGGTCGGTAACGACCGGGGATGGCTTACTTGTGGGGTTACTTTCGGGCAGGGGTAACCCGACCTTGTGTTGGTAGGGAACCGTTTTGGTTCTTGGGGGCATCTCTCCAGAGGCGTTCCATTCGGTAAGGAAGTTCCTTAGCCTGACCATCGTTGGAAATCCAATCATCCAATACGCACCTTGTACGATTTTAGTTGTATAACCTGCCATCTAATATGGTAGCTATAGTAGGCATACTATAATGGTACGTATGCTGGCTAAGATTAATATTATACTTGCAAATGTTTTCCACTATGCACTAATAATAATATCAAAAGCATTTTTGCATAGTAAACATGTTTGACTATCATAAGGAGAAATCTCCCCTAAGTGTGTGATTGGATTGTGTGTGTGCCGGGAGGCCTTATGGTAGTTTCATTTTCCAAAAAGCATTATGGATTTCAAATTTAAATTCTTTTGTTGTTTATTTTAAAGATAAACTGTTTACGCTTGCTTACACTAGTCCCATGACTGACCTGGAGTTTATTGTTTCCTTTCTAAACAGTAGGTGCCCACAATTTTCCACACGGGCAGCCTAGAGTCTGGTTTAGTAAATTATCTGGAGCTAGTTCAGTCTTTGGATTCTATTGACTGACCTAGCTTATTCAACTTGATTGGGAGTTTGAGCTATTTCTGGATTGGTGCTTTGGAGATGGAGATTGCTGATATTGGAATTTCTTCCTTAAAGTTCAAGTTTATGTTATTGTTCTGCTGCGGGTATTATGTATCTTCCGCTGTGATTTGTAGTATCATATCTCTGATATGTTGGGTGGTGTATCATTGTTGCATATCATTGGATATTTTATTCACTGGAGTTATATGATATTCAGTTTTCTTCCGCTGTGTGTTGTACTTATGTGTTATGAGCTCCGGCGAATCAGATTTTTACGGTTGAAAATGCGGCACTCGAATACAAGTGACGTATGGATGTCGATTTTCAGACACGAAAATTCAGGTTGTCACAATTCTAATTCAAATAGAATTTAAAACAATTGTATAAATCATTTTCATTCACATTAAATCCAATTTCCAATTATTTCAGCAATTTCAAATATTAATTTAACGATTTAATTATCCAATTAAATCAAGATATTCAAAATTTAAGTTATTCAACTTATTAAATTTACTTGTGAATATTTAAAATCAATTAAATATATGAATTTCAAATGATCGAAATTCTGGGTAGTTGCATTTTAATAATGATGTTTGAAATTAAATAATCATTTTAAGTAATGATGGTTAAGTTTAGTTAATTATTTAAATAATGATGCGTTTTAAAGTAAATTAATCATTTCAATAACAATGTTTTAAGGGTAATTAATCTTTTTAATAATGATGAATTAAAGTTATTTAATCATTTTAATAATAACATTTTATATGTTAATTAATAATTTCAATGATGATGATTAGAGTTAACTAATCATTTTGAATAGTGATGTTTGAACTAATTAATCATGTTTAAAGTTACTTAATCATTTTAAATAATTATAATTAGAGTAATTAATCATGGTTAAAGTTAATTTATCAATTTTACTAATGTTGTTTAAAGTCGATATCCGAGATGTGAAATCCCAGCACAATTTTGGTTTAAATTATAAGAGTTTGATTTGGTTATGGAAAGGATAAGAAATTAATTTCCGTAAACGATATCGCTTATATGGACAGGATTTAGTCATACTCTAAACACTAAACGTCGAGGTATGGAAACCCATTTTTACCTCGAAGGTTAAAAATATCGTCAAGATAATGCCTAGAGGTAACAATACATTAACTTGCCCGGCTACATTTTCAACCAAGGGATAGTACAAGTTCGAAATCGACGAGTAATGGTATGAATATGAGATTTAATTTCCGTATACGGTCGTTTTAATTATTCCCAATAGTTAGCTTATTGACTATCAATTCAGCCTTCTTTGAATATCGTCAATTTAAGATGATTTGTTGCTCATTTGAGCATTGATATCCTTTTTTGTAGATGACTAAAATCAGAAAGTGAGTGGGAGCCAAGCTATGTGAGATTGCTCCCATTTGGGTATCTTCACATCTACTCTAGATTGGTTTCAATTATATGTGCACTAACATGTAAAACACTCGAATTCTAGGTAAGGTTGGCGGGGTCCAACTTGGAGTTCTCGAGAGAAGTCACAGGGGAAAATGACCCTCTCAAGTATACTGTCTATAGGTATACTTTTGGTAAGGGGGCGCACCCTTCTTGTCAATTTTTGGAAAATTTCCCTTTCCTCGCCTTTGATTCAAACCATTGAATTTGTTTCCTTAATTGTATCAAGAAGTGCCTAGAGGCCTTCTCGATGTTTATTTATTTGTTTCCATTCTCTATGTTTGGTTTTAGACCTCGTTTAGGCCTATTATTTCAATTTTGGTCTTTTTTGAAAAAAAATTCATATTGCTTGTGGTTGGATGTTGTTATGTTAGAGGAAACCCGTTACGCATTCTGAAGTCTCGCATTTTGTTTAGAGATTTACAAATACTAAACTTATTCTTTAACCTGAGTTGTCTGCTTTAAACTCTTGGGTACTCAATTATATTTGACTAATCCAAGAGTATAAAATTTCTTTAGGATCTTTTGATGATGATGGATGAGTAGGAGGCTCCTTATCTATCTAGTTATTTATTTCTAATGTGATGTTGTGTTTAATTATGTGCATGTGTAAAGGAAATGTGTATAACTGCCTAAGCTGATAGTTGTAATATTTTTCGTTCCTCTAATATCTCCTTTGTAAGGACTAACCTTATGTACTATAATATCTCATTCACAAATATTTCATTCTATTATGTTCTTTTATTTTACCTCATGATAATTCGTCTTTGGAATGCTTGAGCAACGACAAACGAATACCGAGGCTGTATTAAGTGTCATTCTTAGGGATCAAAAAGGTAAGTCATCACAGTTAGCATTAGAGCTTTGGTTAAGCAACACCTTAGCCTAGTTGGGGTACAATTCATTAAATATAGGGTTAGTGATGCCTAGAATGAGTTAATCTTAAGAAGGTGTATTTGTAGTTTTTCAATAATAATATATTTATCCTCTAAAGTCTCATTCTAGATCCTTTGGTGCTCTTTTACTTAAATTATTTTGATCTCATCCTTGTATTCTAAAGATAATAGTCATTTGTTTTGGAATAGAAGATGAATATAAGAAAAGGAGGATGGAAAGAATCTGGAGCTAGTACAGCTACCAATGGCTTGGTACCTAATATGATACCATACCAACATAGATCCTGTAGAAGTGGTAGTGAAAGTTCAGCTCTCTATGAACTTCGTGACTTTGTGTAAGAATTTTACCACTTTGGGTGGGAAAGCGTTCTATGGAACTAAAGACATTGTTGGGGGTGCAAATGTGGCTTAGATCTTGTGAAAGGATATTTGGAGATCTTCATTTGGAAGATGCAGAAAAACAACTATTAGCATTGCAACAACTTCAAAAGTCGATGATGGATTAATAGGATTTCGTAATAACCAATACTCCAAAGGAGGATTTCTCTTGGGCACAGTTCAAGGAAGTTTTTGAAGTGTTGTTTATTACAAAAGCTAGAAGGACTTGGTGGTTTAGAAGTTTCTTGATTTAAAGCAAGGTGATATGATGGTGGTGTAGTATGAGCATAAGTTTAATGCATTATTCGTTTTGGACTTGGATTGATAGACACACTTCTCAAAGAGAATGAAATTTTTATGAGTGAGATGCGACCAGGGTTTCAATGAGAAATGACCATATTATGGGTACATTCACCAACCTTATGAGTACTGCTTTGAGGTTTGAAGCTCTGGATATTAAGGAAGGAGTCCAAAAGGGAGTAGCGCCAATAATTAGTGCCAAGCCTTTATCAGTGATACCAGTTGGAGGCAAGCTGTATTTCAAGCATAAGAGAAAGAAACCCGGAGGTGGAGCTTCAGCCTAGAAGAAGCAGCCCAATTTGGCCAATGTTCATTGTTTTAAGTGCTACAAGGTGGGTCACTTTGCAAATCAGTGCACTGACCCCCCTAGCGATCCAATCTGCTACAATTGTCACAAATATGGACATATGAAGAATGAGTGCCCTTTTCCGAAGAAGGGGTCGTAAGGACAGGCTTTCGTTATTGAGGAGTTGCCCTTCACTTCTTCTAGAAACAAGGGGAATCAGGTGTTGCATGGTACAATATCCATCTATGATATTCCTACAAGAGTATTAGTCAATACAGGTGTTTCCCATAGTTCTATTTCAGTTGATCGCATTGATAAACTTAAACTTAAACCATCCTATTGAATTTTACTCTTTTTGTGTCGAACCTAGTTAGGGGTTCGATAAATCTGGGCACTATATGTCTACATGTTCATATTTTTTGTCAAATTATTCCTTTCCCTTTGACTTGTTTGTTCTTGGGTTCGTAGGTTTCACAGTGTTGTCGGGAATTGATTGGTTATCTAAGTTTAGAGTGATGTTGGATTGTGATCAAAGGACTATCAAATTTAAAGATGCTAAAAATGTTGGTGTAGATATATGTTGTGAGAAGCCTAGCCAGCTAATGGGAAGTTTTCTCTATCACTCGAAGTAGTTAAAGAAGAGCTTAAGGATATACCTACTCTTCGGGATTTCATGAATATTTTTAATTAAATGCAAGGTTTACCTCACCACCGTAAAGTGGAGTTCCGTATTGATTTGATATCAGGAACCATACTTATTGTACAACCTCGCGATGGTTGGCTCCAAAAGAGAAGAGTGAGTAAGAAAGCCGGATATTCGAATTGTTGTAGAAAGGTTTGATCTGGTGTAGCACCTTAAGTTGGGGATCGCCAGTCGTCTTTGTTACAAAGGCGGACAATTCTTTAAGATTATGTGCATGTTTGCACCAAAATTGGGCAACACTCTTCGGAAGTTTTTGAAGAGATAATAAATGAAGAAATCAAATTGAAAATGAGGATTATCTAACAAAAACTCCAAGTCACAGAAAAGTAAATTGCAAGGAAGACAGTAATTTAGAGTGGTTCAGCGTATCGCCTACGTCCACTATGAAGTTTTATCACTATATTGCTTGATACTTGAAGATTACAAGTTTTTTGTAGCGAAGTACAGCAGATAGTAAGCCAAAATTCGAAATCAATGGCAGTGATGATGATATGGAGTGATTCTGGCAGCGTCCGGGCGTGCTTTGTCTCTTAAAATTCTCCGATCCTCTTTCTGAATGACCAGGGGCTCTATTTATAGGCGTAGGATGCTAATATTTCGCTGAAAATTTGGAAGACCACTTCTGGCACGTGAGGGGGCCAACATGCCCGGCCTTAGGAAACTTGGGCCCACTATGGGATCGATTCGAACTACATTCGAATCGATCATAAAATCATCCAATCGAGATGAAATTTGGTGTAGACATTCTTCAACATGTAAGCAAGCTTCTATGAAAATTTCGTGGCATTTGGACTTATGGATCTCGAGATATGGTCGATTCGAAATTGTGTTCTCTGGCCGTTCGTCTCGTTCGAATCGACTCCTTCGTATCAATTCCTTCAAGTTGATGGTGGTTCACGGCTTCATGATGACGTGGAGCGAAACTTTCATATCGATCCGCTTTCTTCGCCTATTTGATCGACTCATCCCGGTGACTTCGCCGCCTTGACCCGATGGATTCGAAAGGCTTCAAACACCCCTGGATTCGAACAATAGGTCATTCGTATCGATCGTGTCTTTCTTGGGTTGATCAATACGAAATGACTGCACAGGATGGATTCGAAGTGAGGTGCTTTCATGGATTCAAATGACCGTGAGTTTGATGGGTTCGAACCAGATGGAGGCGAGGCTATCTTCCTTTCGACCATTTTAAGTGTTACGGATTCGAAGGTTGATGTTACTGATGGACTCGAACATCACCCTTTTGATGGATACGAAGGAGGAAGCTCCAATGGATATGAAGTAGTGCATTCGGATCGATTCGAACGAATGCTTGCTGGTGGTTGTGAACTCGATGGATTCGAACCGATGGATACGAACAGAATTTCTGTCTATGGATTTGAACTAGGGTGTAACCTATGGATTCGAATGAGGGCTATCTCCTTTATCTTGAATTGATCATAACTTGAGCATACGAACTCGGATCGACTTGAAATTTGAGATGCTGACTTCTATGATCTTTCTTTTCATGTCCTATCAATTGTAGCTCAATCTGGACTCGGACAAAATTCATTGATATCCATAGTGAACGAAGTATGACCAGTCTCTGAGACGAACTGTCCTTTGTTTTCGATCGATCTTTTGGTATCACGGCTTTGCCAAAAAGCGGGATAACATTTGCCCCCCAAAGTACGTCTTGTGGAAACATGACGTGCTTTGAAAAGCTGCAATTTCCCTCTGAACAATCATTGCTCTTTTGTCGAAGGCTGTAACCTTGCGTTGATATGATTGATTGCTGTAGAATAGTGCTTAGCTGTTTGTCATTGTAATCGTAATGAGATGTGCATTCGATTCCTGTGAATGTTTAAAATCGAGTATTAGTCTGACATATATGCACATATGTTAATTTGACTCTCATTAACGTTGTGTGTTCACGAGTCGTTGTCGGTTTTGTTTGTTATTGAATTTCGTATCGATTCTCTCCTGAACCGATTTTGGAAATTTGAGTTGAAACAACGCTTGATGGTTGTTTTGGATTATCCTCTTGTATCGATCCTCTCCTGAATCGATGTAAAAGGTTGAAAAGTAGTTTTTTATATCGATGCAGGCCGAATTGATAGATACGAAATGGTCGTTCGTATCGATGGGTTTGTTGGATACGAAAACAACGTTCGCATCGATAGACCGGTATTGCTGGGAGTCGATGGTTATACAATAGACACTTCGAATCGATCAGTACCGCATTGTCTCGTATCGATGGACCCTGTGTTGTTGGATGCGAAATGCTCATTCGTATCGATGCTCACGTATAGGCCATGATGGATACGAAATTGTTTTTCGTATCGATGTGAAGTGGATGGAGTAGTCAACTTGCTGAAAGGAACATGAGCTTCGAACCGTTGGGACTCATCGTCTTTGGTCATCTTCGTTGCTCGCGTCGAATCGATGGACCCGTCGTCTATTTCGAATCGATAGAAATTTTGGTGATGGATTCGAAACTACCGTTCGACTCGATGTGATAGTGGACCTGGAATGACCAGTTGCATCTCACCGGGATACGAATCGTCCCTGTTTCTCCTTGGACCCATATAAATACTTGGGGACTTAGCCATTTTCTCACTTTTTACTTTTTACTGCCTCCTTCATCTTTCGCATCGATCTAGTAACTTGAAAAAGGAGAACTGTGTCGTGCCTTCGACTCGATCAAATTCAGCCCTTCAAATTTTCAAATCTCAATTCTAAATTAGGTAAATAATTACGAATCCAAGTGACGGAGTTATCCCATATTCATTTTTTCTTTTTCAATCATCTTTTCTGGTATCATATGAAACCAGATCTAGGGATGGACCTCGGTCGTAAATGGCCATGGATGTGTTCAAATGATCGGGGAAGAAGGAATTAAGGATTTTGAATAATTGATCGAGGGTAGCTCGGCCTCCACTTTATACCGATGAAGAGAAAAATAGCGTTTGATCTCGTATCGATTACTGGTTGTTGGGTTAGCATCGGTATTGTGTGGGTTGAAGAATGATGGCTGTTTGATGATCGATGCGAAGCTCTCTGATTCGGAATCGATACGAGGTTGGCGCAACTCAACCGATACGAGGGGTATCGATTCGATCCTGAGTGATACGAGGCGTATCAGTTTCGAATCGATGCGGTACAAGGCATATTGACTCGAAATTTGATCGATACGAAGTGTATCGATTCGAACTCGAGAGTTACGAAGTGTATCGATTCGAACTCGATCGATACGAAGTGTATTGATTCGAACTCAATCGATATGAACGGGGGCTTCTGTCCTTTTACTGTTTTGAACTGTGGTGATCGATCCCAAGCCGAGGTTCGGTGAATTAGGGAACCTTTTGCATATTTGAACACTTGACTCCGACGAGCTTCATTTTTCCATATCTGGACTTAACTACATAACATCATATTTGACTGCCTTTCGAAGCTCGTCGATGGAACCAAAATTTAGCAACATGATGAGTAATTTGAACAGAGATCGATTGATAATATCCGGACGGTTTGGTGATAACGGTCAGCGATGACGGTTACTCCAAATGTACTCCAACTAACCTTGTCGCTCGCAAGTTTTCTTTAATTCTGCAAAATATTTTCAAGTAATGCACAACATTGCACTACACGACACATTCATACACTTTACACTGGGGAATGCACGGGTTCTTTATCTTCTAATGATGATTTCTTGTGAGTTAGCTAGTTATGGAATCTCCAAGCTCCCAACAACAAGAGGTACAGAGTTCGCCCCCTCCTGCTCTTGAAATTCCTAATATTCTTGCCGAAGTAATTGATCCGGCTCCGGATGAATTGTCGGATGCTTTATTTATCGAGAACCCTATTGACTCCGTCCAGTCTAATATTTCTGAATCTTTGCTGGGCCGGATATGTCTGAAACATAACCTATCTCCGGATGATGTGTTGTTACCGGGTGCTGATGATAGACCTCATAATCCGCCCGAAGGGTACACTGCCTTCTACCGTCATGCTTGTGCTGCTGGAACTCTTCCTCCGTTTAATCAGTAAATCAGAGAGATGCTGTCATTTTTAGGAATTGCTCCCTCACAACTTCATCCTAACGGACACGCGTTGCTGAATAGTGCCTTCATCATATTTATGGATTATTTCTTTCGTCCGCCAAGGCCGTCTGAGATTAGATATATATTTAACTTCAAAAGTAGGGGTGATAGCCCATCTTTCACTTTTCTGGAAGCAGTCAGAAACTGCCAGGTTGTGACCGGGGCTTGGACTAGACTTAGCTATTTTAAAGCCGAATGGTTTTTTGTTCGGTGCCCCCCAGGGTTTGCTAGGCGATGGCTGTCTAGACGTAAGTGTCGCAAATCTTTCTTGAATGGCTATTCTTAACATTTGTGCTAATACTCTGTCCTTCTTATAGCCATCATTTCGAGGCCCAACGTTGGATATTATAAAGGCATTTTTCGAAGCTTACAAGAGGTCCCGAGCGACTTAAGGCATATCGACTCGGTGTTAACTGACGACAACTTAAGGATGCTGGGTTTAATCAACATGAACCAGAGCATTGTTATTGAGGGGTTGGCGAAACCGGCTTCGAAGACAAAGAAGAAAACTGTGAAAAGAAAACCCGGCATAGTAATAAGAGAAGCGAGCGACGATGAAAGGACGTCCACAGATACTGAGCTAGCGGCTGATCTTTCCCGAATAGAAGAGAAGCGGAAAGGCAAGGCTGTTGTCCCTAAATTTAAGAGACGGAAGTCTGTAGTTGTATCTCGTTTGATCTCCGGAATTACTATCTCTGACGCCGCTCCTTGTCAATCAGGAGATGTTTTTAGAGGGCTGGATGACATTCCCATCCCGGAGTACGTATCTTTCCACCATGAATTTGGGTTGGAAGAGCTCCGGGAAGCGTTAGAAATAAGCGAGCCTTTACCCGTTAGTGCAATCGACACTTCTGGTTGGTCGGGGGTTTTGCACATTTGCATACACTTTCACAACACTACATGACTTCCGCATACATCGTAGTGCCTTCACTTGGTGTTTAATTGAGTTGCTTCTCTTTTGCAGGTGCTATGTCTGGCCGTCCATCTACACTGGATAAACTCTGAAGAGTGCATCATCCTTCGTCCTACTATGAATCTCGTCATGGGGATTCCGATCTCGATCGCGAACGGAGGTATTATAGGCAAGAATATTATGCGCGGGATTATCCCCGAAGCTACTCTAGTCAGGAACGCTCGGATAGAGATCGAAGATACCGCTCTCCTTCTCGCTCTCCCCCACCACCCAGAAGCCATACACATGTATCTGAGCCTTTGCGACAGCAGCCGTCTTCATAGATTTCGAGGCCTGAGTCGCATCGTTCTGGGACTGAAGTTGTTACGACCACTGCTGTGGAGGAGGCTCCTATTGAACCATCCGGTGAAGGGGCTATTAGACTTGCCCAACTGAAGAAAGACTTCCCGGAAATATGCTTTGACGCTTGCATCTTCCCTCCTAATCTTAAAAGTATTCCTGAAGACGCTGTGACCACAGCACTTAGTTATACCCACGACTTCTACGCCCAGTACAAGGAATGGTACAAGGCGTCCGTTAAAGCTTCAAAAGCAGCCTTTGACCGAGCAAAAATCATTGAGAAACTGGAAGCCGACTTGGCCCAGAAGAATCGTATCGTTGAGGTCCTTCAATTTGATGCGGAATCCTTCCGCGGGGCCGAAGTTGAATCGCTAAAAAAGGTCGATGAGACGCTAGTAGAGATGGCAAAAATGCAACAGGCTCATTGCACCTTAGTAGAAGAATTGGGCCATCGATACAAAAATGTTGAGGCCGAGCGGGATGCGACAGTTATAGAACTGGAGGAGTTAAAGGCTAAGTTTGTCGACATAAGTAAGGAAAGGGATGATGCCAATACGGCCGCTCAAGAGGCATGTGAGCAAGCCGTGTCTTTTCGGGCCGAGTGCGATGCAGCGGTCGCAAAGGTCAAGGTGATGAAATCGGAAGCGGAGGAGAAAATTCAGGCGGAGCGGTTCAAGATGGAGGCTGAGTTTGACGAACTCCTGGACACATACAATGCTAATGTGTTAGAGCACAGAAATCTCGCCTGGCTAGGAGATTATTCTATGCTTCTCTATAGTGCTTGGAAAAAACTAATGGAGAACAAGAGGATATCTTATCCAGATGAAACACTAGATGAGTTTGAACTTGAATCACGTCTGCTCAGCGAGGAAGAGAGAAGAATTCTTCATGAAGCGATAATCTCCGTCAAGAAAGAAAAACTCGGTATTCAGCAGGCGGAGATCGGCGAGGGTTCGGGTGTTGCGCATCACAGCGAGAGTATTGAAATTTCTGTCCCAACTTCGTCTGAAGTTACTGCTGCGATTGATCCACAAATCGTTCCTGCCTACAATCCGGATCAACCGGGGTTATCTCCCGCTAAGACTGTTGTCTCCGAACCTGTCCAAGCTCCGAGGCAAGGCAAGGAAGGTACTTCAAACATTTCCCTCATGTCTTAAAACGACGATCTTGGAGTGAATTTATTGGACTGAATATTTTTTGCTCCTCTTTGTTTAGTGATTGAAAGTGTTGCGCCCGTGCCCTCAACTCCAGTCCTATATCCAATGCAGGGAGCTATCGTTACCGAAGCAATTACAACTGCTGCCATGACCGGCGACATTGGAGAGGGGAGCTCGATGTCATTTGATGCTCAAATGATTGAGGAGCTTCTCGATCATTCTCTTGAACCTCTTCCTGATCCTTCATTCGTGATGAGCGGAGTTGTTCCAGCTTTTAGTTCTGTCATGTCGACCACCAATGTATCCAGCGCAGCTCGGTTGTCTCGAGAAGAAGAGATTTTTGCTGAGATAAGCGCTAAGATGGCCGCGGTGACAACGGTCGGTGGTTCTGGAAGCGGCACTGCCCCATCAAGCTTATCTTCTCTGATGATAATTTCTCCTGGCGGCACGGTGACCGTCTCAAGCGTTGCTTCCCAGACACCTGTCACAGCTCCTATGCCTTCAATTCGCCCTTCCAAAAGAATCTCTCTCCCTTCCAGCTCCGAGGAAGATGTCAAAATCATGCCAGATCCGGAGGATGAACCGTAGAAGGGCAAGAAATCTCGAAGGAAATCTGGTAGCGGGTCCAGTGGCTCGACTCCAAAGAAGAAGCCTCGGAAGAAGAAGGATTGAGCTTCTTGACTTGTAATGTAGTTGTTAATAGCAGTTCTTTTACTTCGTCTTTCATTCTTTTAGAGCCGTGTATAAGTGTGGATTCGGCCTCCACTTAATCGAATTTTTTTGATTTTCCATGTAATCAAACTCCTTTTTGTTAGCTGATGGAATGGGAAATTGTTCTTTTCTTTTGCTTAAGTATTGTATTGACTGACTCATGATCACATATGTCATAAGTCTTGAACCCGCGTCCGCACTCCGGGGACTTAGAGCTATTGGCTGCACTTTAGTTCTCGCTCTGGGAACTTAGAGTTGATAATTATACTCTGATCCTTGCTCTAAGAATCTTGATTTAACGTTTATACTCCCATTCGCACTCTGGGGATTTGGAGTTAGCCTGTATGTTTTGGTTCGCGCTCCGGGAACCTGGAATTGATATTTATACTCCAATTCACGCTCTGGGAATGTGGTATTAGTGTTTATACTCCGGTTCGCACTCTGGTAACCAAGAGTTGATGTTTATACTCTAATTCGTACTCTGGGAATTTGGAGTTAGTGTTTATACTCCAGTTCGCACTCTGGAAACTTGGAGTCCGTTCACGCTCCGGGAACGGTTTATTTGATGTTTATACTCCAATTCGCACTCTGGGAATTTGGAGTCCGTTCGCGCTCAGGGAATGATTTATTTGATGTTTATACTCCAATTCGCACTGTGGGAATTTGGAGTCCGTTTGCACTCTGGAACAAGTTTTTTGATGTTTATACTCCAATTCGCACTCTGCGAATTTGGAGACCGTTCGCGCTTTGGGAACGATTTATTTGATGTTTATACTCTAATTCGCACTCTGGGAATTTGGAGTCCGTTCGCACTCTGGGAACGAGTTATTTGATGTTTATACTCCAATTCGCACTCTGGGAATTTGGAGTTAATGGAAGGATTGTCGTGTATCAATCCTTGTAGATGCTGGTGTAGTGTTCTGCCCCCGAGCTTGGGTTTCACTTAGTGAGTGACCGGTCGTATTACAGTCTCTCCCTATTTGAATAAATCCCACCGCATGATGGAACTTAGCTCTCCGTGCATCGTGATATTGTACGTCACATTCAATGAATCACAGCTCTGGCTCGAAGAGATGGCATTTTATTGCTGAAATGAAAGAAGCATGGCAAAATCAGTTGCCTTATTACAAATTTAAACTTCGAAATGAAAAAATAAAATGCAAAGGAAGAAATTGACTAAAATAGATAAATAAAGCCTATCATGTGTAGTAGCGACGGAGACTTTCGCTATTCCAGGCTCTCGGCAAAATAAGACCGTCAACGGTCGACAACTTGAACGTGCCATCTTTGAGCTTTTGTGAAATCACGTACGGCCCCTCCCAATTTGGTTTCATGTGCAAAGGGACCGGATAAATTCTCTTGAGTATGAGATCGCCGAGTTCAAAGGTTCGCGGTTGGACCTTGGCATTGTATATTCGGGCGATTCGACCCCGATATGCGGCTGCCCTCAAATCAGCCTCTTCACACTTCTCATCGAGTAGATCCAAAGATTCAGCAAGTAGTATGGCATTCGTTTTCGGATCATAATACGTCACACGATGAGAGTGAACTTTCATTTCGACTGGAATAACGACTTCAGAGCCATAAGATAGAGAAAATGGAGTGTGTCCGGCTGCAGTTTTGTGAGTCGTCCGGTAAGCCCATAAAGCCATAGGAAGTTCATCAACCCACTTGCCCCCAGCCTTTTCCAGTCGTTTCTTCAAAATAGATTTGATAACCTTATTAACAGCTTCAACTTGATCATTCGCTTGAGGATGCGCTACTGCAGAGAATTTCTTATGGATGTGGAATCGTTGACAGAAATTCTTGAATTTAATACTGTCGAATTAGGCTTCATTATCCGTGATAATAGCATGCAGGAGACCAAACCGGCAGGTGATGTTGCGTACTATGAAGTTGATTACTTTCTTTGTTGTAATTGTAGCAAGAGGTTCAGCTTCAGCCCATTTGGTGAAGTAATCAACTGCGACGATGGCGTACTTCGCGCCACCTTTAGCTAAAGGCAATGCACCAATTATATCAACCCCCCATATTGCAAATGTCCAAGGACTGACCATTTGGGTTATCTCAGTAGGTGAGGCTCTAGGGATCCGAGCGTGTTTTTGGCATTTATCGCATTTTTTAGCATAGTCCATAGCATCGCGATTAGCAGTAGGCCAATAATATCCATTTCGGAGTATTTTCTTGGCAAGTGCTTGTCCCCCAGTGTGATCGTTACATTCTCCTTCGTGCACATCGTATGACAATCGTTTGACTTCGTCGTGCGCGATACACCGGAGAAGAGGAATAGAATACCCCCTTCGATACATAACTCCATTCTGAATGACAAATCGTGAAGCTTTTTGGAGAACTTGTCTTTTCTCGCTCCGACGCTCAGGTAATATACCATGCTCAATGTAATCTCGATAGGGAGTCATCCACGACTCCCAATTGGAAGTAGCTTCAAATGTGAAATCATTCTCTATTCGATCAATGCTCGGAGAGGATAGAGTTTCAACAGGAATGAGTCCCAACTGTTGAGCTTCGCCCGTACTTGCCAACTTTGCCAACGAATCATCTTTCTGATTGTGCTCTCGGGGTATGTAGAAAATGGTATAATAATCAAAACTGATCAAGCATCTCCTGGACTCGGGTTAGATAAGCATCTAGTCTTCGATCTTTGGCCTGATATTCACCCCAAACCTGGCATACTACCAACTGGGAATCACAGTAAATTTCCACAGCGAAAATTCT
This sequence comes from Allium cepa, assembly GCA_030765085.1. NCBI lineage: Eukaryota > Viridiplantae > Streptophyta > Magnoliopsida > Asparagales > Amaryllidaceae > Allium > Allium cepa. Next base: position 11,938,373 of record CM060941.1, read on the forward strand.
TAGTTCATGGGCTAACTTCAACCCAGTAAGCAAAGCCTCATATTCAGCTTCATTGTTGGTTGCAGGGAAATTGAACTTTAAAGCATAGCATATGGATCGGCCCTCGAGGGTTTCAAGCACTACCCCTGCGCCTGAGCACCGATCGTTGGATGCACCATCAGTGTACAGCTTCCATATGTATTCGGGAGATTTGCTAGTCTCAGGTAAGTCCTCGGGAACAGTGAATTCGACAATGAAATCTGCTAGGACTTGACCGTGTATGGCCCTTCTCGGAGTATATGTGATGTCGAATTGACTCAGTTCAATGTTCCATTTCAGTAACCTTCCAGACGTCTCAGGCCGGGTGAGGACCTGTCGTAACGGCTGATCGGTGTACACAATGATGGGATGAGCCTGAAAATACGGACGGAGCTTCCTCGAGGCGATGACTAGGAAATATGCCAACTTTTCTAGCCTTGGATAATTTATCTCAGCTCCGGTTAATCGTTTACTAACATAGTAGACCGGTTTCTGCACTCGGTCTTCCTCCCGAACTAACGCAACACTGATTGCGTTTTCAGATACCACTAGGTAGAGATATAACTGTTCATGGTCAACAGGTTTTAAAAGAATCAGTGGTGTAGAAAGATGTTGAACTAGTGATTGAAATGCGCCCTCGCATTCCGTAGTCCATTCGAAGTTTCGTTTCCCTTTTCGGATCAGATCGAAGAAGGGTATGCATTTGTCAGTTGATTTCGAGATGAACCTGCTCAATGCTGCAACCTTCCCATTAAGACTCTGAACCTGCTTTATGGTCCTTGGAGTTTGAAGATTCCTGATAGCCCGGATCTTTTTAGGGTTGACTTCTATCCCTCGGGCATTGACGATGAACCCAAGAAATTTTCCGGATGCGACTCCAAAATGACATTTTAGCGGATTAAGCTTCATCCCGTATCTCCGGAGGATGTTGAACATTGACTATAAGTCTTTGACATGATCAGTAGAGTACCGCGATTGCACCAACATGTCATCTACATAAACTTCCATAGTCTTTCCGATCTGGTTGGCAAACATCCGATTGACTAAGCATTGGTAAGTTGCTCTGGCATTATTTAATCCAAAAGGCATGACGTTGTAGCACTATAGTCCCAGATCAGTTACAAAGCTCGTATGTTCTTGGTCGGGCACATGCATAGGTATCTGATTGTAACCAGAGTAAGCGTCCATGAAAGATAGTGATTCGTGTCCGACCGTTGAATCCATAAGTTGATCAATTCGGGGAAGTGGAAAACTGTCCTTCGGACAAGCCTTATTTAAGTCAGAGTAATCAATGCACGTTCTCCCTTTCCCATTTGGTTTTCGGACAAGTACAGGGTTGGATACCCACTCCGGGTACAGAGCATCCCAGATAAACCCATTCGCCTTTAGCTTATCAACTTCTTCTTTGAGGGCGGTAGATCTCTCTGGATACATACCGCATCTCTTTTGTTTGACCGGGATATACCGTGAGTCAATATTCAAGGTGTGGTTCGCGATGTCCGACGAGATTCCACACATATCAGAGTGCGTCCAAGCGAATACGTCTAGATTTGCTTGGAGAAATTCGACCAATTCCTGTTGTGCTTGTGGGTTTAGTTGAGACCCAATTTTTAACATTTTTGAATCATCATCATCACCGATTGGAACATCAATCGTCAGCTCAGCCGGGGAAGATTGACTTTTTTTAGATTCATCATTATCTTTATTGTCTCTGGGGTCAAGATCCCTCTGGAATTGATCATGGTGCCCGGGCCGAGGTCCAGGCACTAATTGTCAATCTTCGGCGAAACGGACGCAGAGAGATTCCTCTACGCCCTTTCCTTTTTCCTTTCGCTGTGCTTCTCGTAGCTCAGAAACATAGCAGGCTCTCCCAGCAGCCTGATCTCCCTGAATGACTCCAATCCCACGGTCAGTGAGGAATTTCAAAGTTAAACACCACGGGGCAATCGCTGCCCTGAATTCGGCAAGGGCCGGTCGGCTCAAAAAGGCATTGTATGGAGAGTGGATGTCTAAAACAACAAACTGTAACATTCGAACTCTTCGGCGTTCTCCGACTCCTAACTCCATTGGCAACTCCACCACTCCGGTGGGTATATTAGCACTTCCGTCGAAGCCATGGATTCTAGATTGACAAGGCTTTAAATCTTTGGCTTCCATCTTCATTTGATCATATGCTCTCTTAAACAAAATGTTTACCGAACTCCCACTGTCCACCAGGATCCTCTTCATCCAAGCAGGACCAACCTGGGCATATATGACTAGTGGGTCTATAGTTGGGGCTTCGACCCAATCAGCATCTCGGTTTCTAAATACGATGTCGTCTGCCATCGTTCTTTGTTGTTTGGCCGGGACCCCTTCATCAAGCGGACTGCAATTCTCGAAATCCACATGCCTGATCGAATTGGCATATGATTCCATTGCCCTCCAGCTTCGGTCCACTGGATGAGGACCACCACTAACTGTATTAATAACCAATCTCCCACTCGTACGAGCGGGATCCTCCTGTCTCTCTTGGTTTTGCGCACGGTTTTAGTTTGACGGGCCCACACCACCAGCCTGTGGCGCCCGCACGAATTGATCTAACTTCCTCTCCTTGATCAATTTTTCAATGAGGTCTTGCAAATGTCTACTATCATTGGTATTATGTCCGTAACTCTCGTGGAATCTACAGAACTTTTCTGTTTGAATCTGTCTCTCCGACGATGGCTTCGGAGCAGGTTTTTATACTGCATCGTATTACAAGTCTATAGATACACGTCTTCCAGTGACATGTTCAGTGGCGTATAGCTTTCAAACATTTATGCCCTACGCCGCGGGCCACGATTCTGATCTTGCTTCTTATTTCTATTATCACCGTTCCTCGGCTGGGTTTGCTTGTTTTGAATATTCAATTGGACTTTTCCAGAGCTCTCCCCTGACTGTTTAGCTGCCACATTACTTTGAATCCCTTCATTGCTGGGTCTTGCATCGTCCTGTTTTCTAGATTGTTTCTCATCCTCACGCCTTAAGAATTGAGCGTCTTTGGAGTAGAAACGATCCAACGATGCGGGAGGCTTCCTAGCTAGCCAATTTTAAAATTCAGAATCGGGGTCAATTCCCTTAGTCAAGGCCATCAAGATTGAGTTATCATTGGGGTTAGTGATCTCCGCACAAGCGGCATTGAACCTTTCCAAATATCGCCTGAGTGTCTCTCCAGGAGCTTGAGTGACACTAGATAAAGTATTAACGTATTTAGGCCTGGCAATGTGCATACAAAACTGTTCAACAAATTTAGTAGCCAACTGATCAAATGATGAGATAGACCGTGGTGGTAATCGTATAAACCACATCGTCGCAATTCCCCCTAAAGAAATGGGAAAACTATTGCACTTTACTGCATCATCAGCTCTTGCAGCAGTCATCGACCATTCGTATTTCCGAATATGCTGATTAGGGTAGGAACTTCCTTCATACATAGGCAAAGTCGGCATCCTGAATCGCCGAGGAGGTTCAACATATAATATGTCATCAGTGAACGGAGTATGACTTCGGGAGATTCCCCAATCGTCATTTGTTAAGCCCTGACTCTCGCGAATCATTTGGCGTACCATGGCTGAGAGGTCTGGTGTTGCTATATTCGGAGCGTGGTGAGCCAAAGTGTGGTCGGGTTCCACAGTGCGAGATGGGATCGGGCGCTGTCGACGATCCGTATCTCGCCTCCTTGGCTCGATGTCTTCTGGGACATATGGTTCTGGAGCATGTTCCTGCTGGTGGTAGTTCTGATTAGAGTGATTTCGGGTATCAACTCCTATGTCAACTACAGTGGCGGTGGCATGGTTATCCGTGGAATACCGTGGAACAGTGCCTCCTCGGGAGAATGGTCCTGTATGAAAACTGGGAGAAGGGCCAACTCTTATCTGCCCAGCAGTTAATGCCTGCTGGTGACCAACATCATGTGCATGACTTCCGTCTAGCCTGGGACGAGTAGATCTGCCGCTGTAATCAGACGAAGCAGAGCTTTCAGTGGAAGAGTGAGGGGCGTGATCCCTTCTGGATCTTCTACGCCTTTGGCGCTTTAGTTGATTAGTCAACTCAGCATTGGCGCACAACTGTTCAGTCAGCTGTTGCCGACTTTGGGTTAGTTCCTGGAGTAATGTCTGGAACTCTTGTCGAGTGACCGGACCCGATGGATCTGAATGTCCGGTATCATCTTGATTAGGTGGAGATAGTTGCACGGGATTCTGTCTATCCTGACCTTCTTAACCAGCGGCGGTAGAAGCGGTTCTCGTGCTAACCATCTTGAGGTGTAGAATCATTTCATAGACTTTGGAAAATATGAATAGAAGGGAAAGAACTTGGATTTTATGACCTAGATCTCTCTCTTAGATTTATTCAATCCGGTATCGATGACAGATCCAAAGAGCAGGAGAAAATCTGGGTTCTCTCAATGAAAGCACCAAAGTGTTTGCAACAAAATTGGGCAACACTCTTCAGAAGTTTTTGAAGAGATAATAAATGAAGAAATCAAATTGAAAATTAGGATTATCTAACAAAAACTCTAAGTCGTAGAAAAATAAATTGCACGAAAGACAGTAATTTAGAGTGGTTCGGCGTATCGCCTACGTCCACCATGAAGTTTTATCACTTTATTGCTTGATACTTGAAGATTACAAGTTTTTTGTAGCGAAGTACAGCAGATAGTAAGCCAAAATTCGAAATCAATGGCAGTGATGATTATATGGACTGATTCTGGCGGCATCCGGGCGTGCTTTGTCTCTTAAAATTCTCCGATCCTCTTTCTGAATGACCAGGGGCTCTATTTATAGGCGTAGGATGCTAATATTTCGTTGAAAATTCGAAAGACCACTTCTGGCATGTGAGGGGGCCCACATGCCCGGCCTCAGGAAATTTGGGCCCACTTTGGGATCGATTCGAACTACATTCGAATCGATCATATAATCATCCAATCGAGATGAAATTTGGTGTGGACATTCTTCAACATGTAAGCAAGCTTCTATGAAAATTTCATGGCATTTGGACTTATGGATCTCGAGATATGGTCGATTCGAAATTGTGTTCTCTGGCCGTTTGTCTCGTTCAAATCGACTCCTTCGTATCGATTCCTTCGAATCGATGGTGGTTCACGACTTCATGATGACATGGAGCGAAACTTTCGTATCGATCAGCTTTCTTCGCCTATTTGATCGAGTCGTCCCGGAGACTTCGCTGCCTTGACCCGATGGATTCGAAAGGCTTCAAACACCCCTGGATTCGAACAATAGGTCATTCGTATCGATCGTGTCTTGCTTGGGTTGATCGATACGAAATGACTGCACAGGATGGATTCGAAGTGAGGTGCTTTCATGGATTCGAATGACCGTGAGTTTGATGGGTTCGAACCAGATGGAGGCGAGGCTATCTTCCTTTTGACCATTTTAAGTGTTACGGATTCGAAGGTTGATGTTACTGATGGACTCGAACATCACCCTTTTGATGGATACGAAGGACGAAGCTTCGATGGATATGAAGTAGTACATCCGGATGGATTCGAACGAATGATTGCTGGTGGTTGTGAACTAGATGGAGTCGAACCGATGGATACGAACAGCATTTCTGTGTATGGATTCGAACTAGGGTGTAACCTATGGATTCGAACGAGGGCTATCTCCTTCATCTTGAATTGATCATAACTTGAGCGTATGAACTCGGATCGACTTGAAATTTGAGATGCTGACTTCTATGATCTTTCTTGTCATGTCCTATCAATTGTAGCTCAATCTGGACTCGGACAAAATTCATCGATATCCATAGTGAAGCGAAGTATGACCAATCTCTGAGACGACCTGTCCTTTATTTTCGATCGATCTTTTGGTATCACGGCTTTGCCAAAAAGCGGGATAACAGTGCAGACTACCAGAAGTTGAATAAAAAGGCCATTAAGAATAAATACCCATATCTAGTATCGGCGACATGTTTGATCATTTCCATGGCGCTCGGATATTTTCCAAATATTGGATCTTGCTAACGATTTTCACCAATTAAGGGTAGCAAAGTAGAGTCTACCCTTAGAAGCTTTTAAGACTTTATATATTTTCTACGAGTGGTTAGTTATGAGGATTGGGCTAACTAATACACCCTCTTATTTTGTGGTTTATGAATTGAGTATTTTGAGATGTCCTTAATAAATTTGTTCTCGTCATTGTTGACAACATTGTTGTCTATTCGAAGATGGAGGAAGAGCACAAGTACCATCTCCGAGTTGTACTCAATACCTTGAGAAGCCATGTGTTGAAGGCTAGGTTTGTTAATTGCCATTTTTGGAAATCCGAAATTAGGTTTCTAGGGCATGTTATTTCGGTAGAAGGCATGTCAACAAACCCATCTAAAGTTGTTGCAGCTCAAGATTGGAAGCAGCCCAAAAAATGCGATGGAAGTTAGAAGCTTCTTAGAATTAGCTACCAAAGCTCATCAAAGATTTCTCAAAGATTTCTTCTAATTTGGCGAAGTTAACAAATAAAGATGTTAAGTTCGTGTGGACACCTAAGTATGATCAAGCATTCAATGAACTGAAGGAGAAGTTGACTAGCGTTGCTATTTTGACCATTCCATATGGGAGCAGAAGTTTAAACGTGTATGTGGATGCTTGTGGTACCAGTTTGAGAGCAATTTTGATGCAGCATGGATTATTGCTTATGCAAGGCGACAACTAAAGCCATATGAGAAAGGCTATCCAATGCATGATTTGGAGTTGTTAGTTGTTGTCTTTGCACTTAAGATGTGGAGGCACTATCTTCTGGATGAAATGTTCGAGTTATACACAGACCACAAATCCTCAAAATATCTCTTTACCCATAAAGATTTGAATTTGAGGCAGCAAAGATGGCTGGAATTTCTTGCTTCTTATGATATGGAGATTCTTTATACCCCCAGGAAGGAAAATGCTATTGTGGATGTGTTGAGTAGGAATGTTGCAGTGGTCGCTAACTTAGAAGTTAAGCCAATACTAATAGAGAGGATTGCATATAGTCAAGAAGAAGATCCTATTTTGGCTCGACTTAAGAAGAATGTTCTAGAAGTGTCGAATCTGGCTTTAAGGTTGATCTCAAAGGTGTATAGAAAATGAATGGGCGTATATGTGTTCCAAATATTAATGGACTTAAGGGAGAAGTTTTGGCTGAATGTCACAATTCAAAGTTATCTTTTAATCCAGGAGTGGCCGAGATGTCCAAAGATATAAAGACGGTATTCTAGTGGAAGGGGGTGAAGCGAGATGTTTTGATCTTTGTGAATCAGTGTGCAAACTGTCGGCAGATTAAGATTGATCAGTAGAAGTCAACCGAACTACATCAGCCACTTGAGATCCCAAAGTGGAAGTGGGACCAGATCTCTATAGATTTCATTGATAGATTTCCTAAGTCAAATAGAGAGAATGAAGGCATTTGTATTATAGTTGATCGGTTGACCAAGAGTGCTCATTTCATTTCGGTTAAACCAACTAAGTACATTGCAAGTCTAGCAAGTTTGTAAATGAAGGAGACTGTGAGGCTCCATGATATTCCATGTAGTATTATAAGTAAACGAGAACTGATATTTACTAGTAGTTCATGGAAGAACCTCAAACGGCCTTAGGACCGAGCTGAGTCTGAGTGCAGCTTACGGTCCCCAAACAAATGGGAAGATAGAGAAAATGAACCGGATCTTGAAAATTCGTTGCGAGCATGTATTCTAACATCGGAGGTTCTTGGGAAGATCATTTACTCTTAGTCAAATTCTCTTACAACAACAGCTATCAGGCAAGCATTAGCATGACTCCTTTCAAAGCTCTACTTATCGTATCCATGCCATTCTCCTTCATGATAGGTTGAGTCTGGTGATAGAATTTTTCTTAAGCCTAATATAATCTTAGAAGCCAGTGAGAAGGTAGTAGAAGGAAGATAAAGGAGGCGCAGGATCGGTAGAAGTGTTATACAGGTCGAAGGCATAGGGATCTACAGTTCTCAACAAGAGATTCAGTGTTTATGAAGGTCTCTCCATTGAGAAGTGTTGTGAGGTTTGGGAAATCAAAGAATCCAGCCCCTCGATATATTAGCCCGTTTCCTATACTGGACTGGATCATAATCTTGCATATAGAGTGAAGTTACCAGATAGACTATAAGATGTGCATAATGTATTTCGCATATCTCATTTACGTAAGTATGTACTTCCACGATAGTAAAACCGACACAACAAGTGGATTTCGAAGTTCAACCTAACCTACCAATTCTTAAGCGGCCTATTTATATCACCGCTTAAGATAAAAAGCGATCAAGGACAAAGGACATGAATCTGGTTAAGGTTCAGTAGAGTGAGAATGATAAAGATTGTACTTGGAAAACCAAGGATTATATTAGGGATTGGGATCTCAAGCTGTTGTTGTAATTGGCTGTATTTTGTTGTATTTTTTTACTATACTCACCAGTTGTAGTGGAATTACTTTCTTTGCATCTGTTTGTTTGAACGATTTCTTTTGGATTTCTTTTGAGGTCTTTAGTTAGGTGATAAATTTTTAGGGATAAAATTTCTGTAAGGAGGGGAGGATGTAACACAAATAATTTAATCACTTTGAATTTAGATATTTAAAATAATTTTAAATATTTAAACAGTGTATTATGTAACTCAAATGCACCTCTGTTAAGTTATAACCTACGATGGTGATATTGTTTTAAATTTTGGTTTACAAAAATAATTAGTTTAGTGGAAAACCAAAAATATGACTAGAAATCAATTTTGAATTTTTGACTTTTCACTGTTTAGAAGCTGTTGGAAGAAATTTTATATATTAGAGTACATATGCACACACTTAAATAATAACATAAGCTTTATTAACAAAGTAATTAGATTAAATTTTGACTTAAAAATATACTTCAACAAATTTAGTAAGATTTGACTTTTCTTTTAAATTTTAAACGTGAAATTTACAAAATAAGATAACATCTTATAATGTAAAATAGAGATGTGAAGAATGAAGGATGAATAGGAGATAACATGATGGTTGCAAGGAGAAGGTGAGGTGGCACTTGATTATGCATGGTAAATGGACTAAGGGTAAAGGGGTAATTTTCCTATCCTATTTTATATAAAAACAATTTTTTCCATTTTTATTTTCATTCTCTCATTTTCAGAATGTTCATCTTCTTTTCTAAGCTATTCAATCTTCCATACATGGCTTCCAAAAGAATTTTAAAATTTTAAAATCAGTTATTTTCCCATTTCCCTCAAGAAGAATTGTTAAAACAATTTGTTTTCCTCTCTACATCATATATACTCCACATCAAAACCCAATACCGCTCAAACCAAGAATGATTGATCCTATAGTACTCGTGGTCAAAGCCATCTAGCTCCCATATGACCTTAAATATCAAATGTTTAAGAAGAAAATCGAAGCTCGGGTGTTAGTACAAAGTGTGGTGGTAATTTAAATTGATTGGGTTGCATATTGGTGAGTAAATCTCACCTTTATAAACCCAAATTTTAAGCTTTTTCAATAATAATAATAAAGGTTTTAGTTACTTATTTTATATGTACTTGAAAGTATCGATTATTGGGTTGGTTCCGACTTTAAGCGAATGACATCTTTAGCTGTTAGTAAACGACTTGAGATTAGTCAAAAAAAGTTGACTAAATGATTACAAGTGATGCTCTCTCCATGTTATGTGAATGTTAGTTTCCTTTATATTTATGTTTATGCTTATGAATGTGATGTTTGGTTAAATATGTATGAACAATAAAGTGTTTATGGAAGTGTTCGTATAGTGACTATCGCTATATCGACACTTTGAGAAAAATATCATCTCTTTTTGAATCTTTTTGTTTGATCTCATGCTTGGTTTTTAAAAGAGTTAATTAATTATCTAAATAATGATGTGTTTAAAGTTAGTTAATCATTTTAATAATGATGTTTGAAATTAATTAGTCATTTTAAATAATGATGATTAAGTTTAATTCATTATTTAAATAATAATGTATTTATAGTTAATTGATCATTTTAATAATGATTTTTAAAATTAATTAATCATTTTAAATAATGATGATTATAATTACTTATGTGTTTAAGTTAATTAATCATTTTAGTAGTGATATTTATAATTAATAAATAACCTTACTCATGATGATTAAGTTTAATTAATCATTTAAATGATGATGTGTTTTAAAGTTAAATAATCATTTACATAATGACATTTTAAGTTAATTAATCTTTAAACAATGATGATTTAAAGTCAAAAATGATGTTTTAAACGTTAGTTAATCAATTCAATATTGATGATTGAAGTTAATTAATCATTTTAAACAATAATGTTTGAAGTAATTAATCATGCTCGAAGTAATTAATCATTTTAGCTAATGATAATTGGAGTAATTAATCATGGTTAAAGTTAATTAATCAATTTTAATAATGTTGTCTAAAGTAAATATTTGAAATCTAAAATTTGAGCAGAAGTTCGATTTTAAAATACAAAAGTTTGGTTTAGTTACGGAAATGATAAGAAATTTAATTTCCACAAATGATAGCGCTTATATGGAAAGGATTTAGTCATACGCTTAGCACTAAACATCGAGGCTGGAAACCTTTTTCTATCTCGAAGGTTAATTATGTTGTTAATGCAATGCCTAAAGTTAACACCACCTTGACTTGCCTGACTTTATTTTCAACCAAGGGATAGTACAAGTTTATTGTCGATTCAAAGGGTACGAATTTGCGGTTTGTTATATGCCCTCATTATAAATTCCTTCGACATGAAACCTGAACTTTTACATGAAGCTAAATGGTTACGTAGTTAAATTGCGATCTCCTCATTGATGAAATGTGGCATAGTACATGACATAGATATAGTATGACATCACTTGATGTTCAATTTTGGAAGGAAGCATCGTCACATGAGATGAAACATTGAAGGAATGCGGCATGAAGGAGAGGTGGTATAGATAAAAGATGACACTGTCTATGAACCTTCATAGATAAGGAGCGACATTGTAGTCCTTCATCGTCAATTGTACTAAACACTTTCAGTATTACCTGCTGATGCATGATGCCCTCAACTCTTTAGGGAAGTATAGTTCCTTATCGTGGCCTTCGACATTGTGGCCTTTCGATGTTACCTTTACCTTGTTAACTTTTATGGTACTGTTGCTATGTCATTGGCTCATGGCATGCTGCTCTTCGGCATTATCAATTACTTTACTGCTTTTCAATTTCAACATCAATGTCTTTGCTCTTATCCTTTGGGAAATTATGTGAATAACAATTTCCTTCAACACAGCAATTTGGAGGCGATGGGGAGTAGGTATGATTTTTTTATTGAGATATTTTTGTAACGATCTCGAATTTTGAATCAAATTTAAATTAATAATTAATGTAAATTTTTGGAATAAATTTTGAATTAATTTAAATTCGACCGTAGAATTTGAATTTGAATATTGAATTTGTATTTAATAAATAAATGACTTACAAAATGTTGATAGTTAAAACTTTAAAATTACGTCATACAAAATAAATTTTTATTAATAGCATTTTCTTTTAAAATAATATGTATATGATAATAATAAGAAAGATATAGTGTAAGAATTTATTTGAAAGCTTTTAATTTATGGATAGAAATAAAAATAAAAATCAAATTTGATGTGAATGATCTAAAACATGATAGGAAATTTTATATGCATGCACACTTACAAAATGATGAAACCAAAACCAAACAACATATTAAAATGGAACTTCATTTATGTTCAAAAGAAACAAGACAACAAGTATAAAAGAGATAAGTTTGAACAAATATAAAAGAAAACAAAATATCTACAAAGTACAAAGAAGTGTATTCAAGCATGTACACATGACAAAAGAAATGAAACAAAGAATATAAATATAAACAAAGTAATAAATGCTTTCATCTCTAGCCCAAGACAACATCATCTATCTGTTGAGTCACAGCTTCTATGAAGATTTTGATTGCTGACAACAATATTAAAGCGATCGACAAATCAAGACGTACATATGGTACTCTAGATTATAGGTTGATTATTTGATGTTATAATAGTAATAAAATTGTCAAAATCTATCCTCAAATAATCATGCACAAAATATAATATATATATATACACACATTTATATAGGTTGTGCACTTTATTGTGCAACTTAACAGAGACCGGTCGACCGGTCCAAAAATGAACGGTCGACCGTTCCTGTTGAATGTGCACAATAAACGTGCACACATGTACATAACGACTATATTTTTAAAAACCTGTCTACCGGTTAGTTTTTGACCTGTCGACCGTTTTTAAACAGAGAACAACTTCTTCCAAAAGACACATCTTTCTTCAATAGTTGCGTCTCTTCTTCTTCATTAATGATCATAACTTTTGACTGCAACTTTTCACCAAGGGTTATAACTATTTTCTCTCTATAAATACACATCAATATCATTGATTAAAACAATAAGTTTTATTAAGATTATATATGCTCTCTATCTATTCTTTGAATTCACTTGCATTCAAAAAGCTCTAAACTACTTTCATTCCTTATTGAATCATTGACACTATCTCATATATTTTGATTCAATAAGCAATATAAATTCCATAATCTTCACAAACATCATTCACAATTTGAGGATAAGATTATAGGAAAAGTGTACTACAAGTGACAAATCCGTGTTTACAAGAGCACAAGTTGTCAACAACAATTGTAATTGTTTTTTGTTGAAGTCCTCAGTATTGTAAGAGGCAAGTGTTGAAGCCCTCAGTGTTGTAGAGGCGTGAAATCTCGTTCGGCTGTTCGGGTAATTGTAAACCTGTTCCTCCGGGTGAAGCGAAATTAGTGAAAATCCAGATAGTAGTCTGGGACTGGACGTAGGACGGTGCTCCGAACCAGTATAAAAATCTCTGGTGTGATTTTTCTATTTTTTTATTTACAATGCTATTATCATCTATTTCTGCATTTGTATTGTAATCCATATTAAACGATCCGTGTATACTATATTAGCACATATAATTGTATATACACCGCACTTTCATTTGGTATCAGAGCACGGTCATCATATAACCGTAACACAGTTATTTGATATATTCTTGTAATATGGCAAATAACGCAAGTACTAGCACTCAAAACACCACTTACACAGAAGGGCAATCGACACAAAGACCTCCATTTTTCAATGGTCTTAACTACAGTTATTGGGCAACACATATGTCATTCTTTATGCAATCAAGTAGCTATGATGCTTGGAATGCTACTCAAAGAGAAATAGTAAATCCAACAACTGATTATTCAGAATGGACTGTGGCTGAGAAAACTGCAGCAGCCGTAAATGCAAGAGCAATAAATATGTTGTTCTGTGCATTAGACCAAAATGAATATAACCGTGTTAGTATCTGCACTACTGCATATCAAATTTGGCAAACACTAAAAATCACTCATGAAGGTACTAACAAGGTTAAACAAGCCAAAATAGCCATGCTGAAAAGTCAGTTTCAAAATTTCAAAATGAAACCAAATGAAACAATCAATGACATGTATTCACGGTTTCAAACTATTCACCATGCACTTATTGGGTTAGGACAAAAGTATTCCGATTTTGATGTTGTTTCAACAGTCCTACATTCTCTGACTAATGAATGGGAAGGAAAAGTATTAGCAATTGAAGAAGCTAATGATCTTTCCGTCATGAAGCCAGATGAATTGATAGGAAATTTAATGTCCTATGAAGCAAATTTGCAGGCTAGAAAAGAACAGAAAGAAGAAAAGAAAAATGTAGCATTTCATGTTGAGAAAGATGAAAATGAATCAGATTCTGAAGATGAAGATTTGGCGTTCATTGCTAAAGGTTTCAAAAAATTCCTAAAATATCGAAAAGCCAGTCGCTACAATAAAAGGAAACCTGGATCAAATAAACCATCTTCATCTGCTATAGAATGTTTCAACTGCCATAAAAAGGGACACATGCAGAAGGATTGTCCAGAACAAAAGAAAAAGTCAGAAAATGACAAATTCAAATATAAGAAGGACAAATCAAAGAAACGAGCCTTCTCAGTAACATGGGATGATTCAGAGTCATCTTCATCAGAAAGTGAAAGTGATTCGGAGAATGAACAAGCTAATGTTTGTTTTATGGCAACAGAAGATGAGGTACAAATTCCTACATTTGATGAATTACTTGATATTAATGCTGAATTGATAGTCAAATATAAAGACATAAAACGTCAATTAAAAGTAGTCAAAGCAGATTTAAGTAGAGCAGAGTTTGAACGAGATATGTTAAAAGATGAGAAGAAAATATTAGAAGAAGAACTTGAAAATATTCAAGAATCATCATCTAATGTTGACTCTCAAATATCTCTTTTGAGTCAAGAAATAGAAGCTCAAAAAGAGAAAAATAATGCTCTCACTACTGAAAATCATGAACTTAAAGCAAAAGTCAAAATTCTAGACCTAGAAAGAGCTAGTTTACAAACAAAGTTTGATGACATTACTCAAAATGTTTCTAACTTTAACAAAGGTCGAGAAAATTTGACTAAAATCATTGAAAGTTCACAATCTATTTCAGATAAACAAGGTTTGGGATATAACAAACATAAAACTAAGAAACATCTTAGAAATAAAAGGAAGAAGAAAGTACAAAAAACTGAAGCTAAGAAAAATCTTAGTTTATTATATTTCAAACCAAAACCAATAGTGAAATTTCAAAAGAAAGATGTCAAGACTATCAAAATATGGGTTCCTAAAACAAATAACAATTTGATTAGGAACAAATACATTCAGCAATTCATGAATACAGTGCATCTTAATAATAATTATATATATAAAGGGGATACCGGACCCAAATGGGTTTGGACTCCTAAGACCTAACTCTTAGGACCCTATGAAAAGTGGGTACCATGAACTTAATTCTATGTTTGCAGGTCCCACTGAAGAAAAGAGGAAAGTGGATATTGGACAGTGGTTGCTCAAAGCATATGACGGGAGACAAGAGCTTACTAACAAATATTAAATACTCAGATGGTGGCTCAGTCACTTTTGGAGACAATTCAAAAGGTTATATCATCGGCAAAGGCGATGTGAGCAATTGTGGTACATCTAACTTACCTCTTATTACTAATGTCATGCTAGTTAGAAATTTAAAACACAATTTACTTAGTATTAGTCAGTTATGTGACAAGGGTTTTATAATTTCCTTTTCAAATAATAAGTGTAGTATTTTAGATAAAGATCATAATTTGGTTTTTGAAGGTTATAGAGACAGAAATATATATATTCTAAATATGAATATTAATCATAATTCAGATATGTGTCTTATGGCTAATGACAATGATCCATGGCTATGGCACAAACGTTTCTGTCATATAAACTTCAGAACTATTGACAAGCTAGCCAAAAACAATCTAGTTAGAGGACTACCCAAAATGAGTTTTAAAGTTAACAACATTTGTGATGCATGTCAATTAGGAAAATTGACCAAATCATCATTTAAATCCAAGAAAGTCATATCAACATTACAACCGCTTGAGTTACTGCACATGGATTTATTTGGACCTACTAGAGTTCAATCAATAAATCACAGTCAATATGTGCTTGTAATTGTTGATGATTTCTCTCGTTATACATGGACAATTTTCTTAAAAAATAAAAGTGATACTTTCGATCATTTCAAATCTTTCGTCAAAAGAATTCAAAAATCAAAAGGGATTAAAGTTAAAAATATAAGAAGTGATCATGGCGGAGAGTTTGAAAATAATGAATTTGAACATTTTTGTACAAAGAAAGGTATATATCATAATTTTTCGTTTCCCAGAACTCCACAACAGAACGGAGTAGTAGAACGAAAGAACCGAACTTTACAAGAATGTGCAAGAACATTATTAAATGGAACCACCTTACCAAAACACTTCTGGGCAGAAGCTGTTGCAACCGCCTGTTATGTTTTAAATCGTGTGTCCATAAGACCTCTTACCAAAAATACTCCTTATGAATTGTTTAACAAAAGAAAGCCCAAAATCTCATACTTCAAAGTTTTTGGTTCTAAGTGCTTTATTTTAAATACGAAAGACCAGCTTGGAAAATTCGATCCAAAAGCCGATGAAGGAATATTTGTCGGTTATTCGGAACGAAGTAAGGCCTATCGAATATTTAATAAACGAACCAAAACTATTGAAGAATCACTTCATGTATCTTTTGATGAAATCTATCAGCATCCTCACACAATATCAGATGATGACGAATCAATAGTCATTAATAATCCAATCATCTCAAATACTGATTCTGACTCAGAAGTAATTATTGAGAATACTCCTCAAATATGTGAATTACAATCACCACCAAGAATATTAAGAGACCATCCGGCCCAAAATATAATAGGTGAAATAACATCACATGTCAGAACAAGGAGTCAACTCAATCAAATGGGTCATGTCGCTTTTCTCTCAAATATCGAACCCAAGAATTCAAAAGAAGCTGCTACAGATGATTACTGGATCATTGCCATGCAGGAAGAACTAAATCAGTTTGAGCGCAATGACGTTTGGGAACTTGTTCCAAGACCAACTGATCAGTCAGTAATTGGTACTAAATGGGTCTATAAAAATAAGGCTGACGAACAAGGAAATATCACTAAAAATAAAGCAAGATTAGTAGCACAAGGATACAATCAGGAAGAAGGTATCGATTATGAAGAAACTTTTGCACCAGTTGCTCGACTAGAAGCTATTAGAATTCTATTATCTTTTGCTTGTTATCATAATTTCAAACTTTATCAGATGGATGTCAAAAGTGCTTTTCTCAATGGATTTATCAAAGAGAATGTCTATGTCGAACAACCACCTTTATTCGTACATGAAAAATATCCTGACCATGTGTTCAAACTTAAGAAAGCTCTGTATGGTTTAAAACAAGCACCTCGTGCTTGGTATGAACGTTTACGTAGCTATCTTATTAATTCAGGATTTGAAATAGGCAAAGTCGATCAAACTTTGTTTATTAAACATTCTCGAAATGATATTCTGGTTATCCAAATATATGTAGACGATATCATCTTTGGTTCAACAAACGATAAACTCTGCAAGGAATTTGCAAGTATTATGACCAAAGAATTCGAAATGTCTCATATGGGAGAACTATCTTATTTTCTTGGACTTCAAATCAAACAACTTTCAAACGGTATTTTTATCAATCAAGAAAAATACTGTGAAAATCTTATCAAACGTTTCGGATTACAAAATACATCTGGTAAACCAACTCCTATGAGTACAACTACACATCTTGAAAAAGATGAAAGTGGTAAGAATGTTGACCAGAAATTATATCGAAGCATGATTGGTTCTCTTCTTTATCTTACAGCTAGTCGTCCAGATATATTAATGAGTGTTTGTTTATGTACTCGTTTTCAAGCCGATCCAAAGGAATCACATTTACGAGCAGTGAAACGTATAATTCGTTATCTAAATAATACCAAAGATTTTGGTCTTTTCTATCCAAAAGAATGTCCATTTGAATTAGTATCATATAGTGATGCTGATTTTGGTGGCTCACGGACGGATAGAAAAAGTACAAGTGGTACGTGCCATTTTATTGGAAAATCACTTGTCTCTTGGTTTAGTAAGAAACAGAATTGTGTTTCACTATCAACATGTGAAGCTGAATATATATCAGCGGCTCTCGCTTGTACTCAAGTACTATATATGCAACAAACACTTCAAGATTTCGATATACATTTATCAAATTCTATTATATACTGTGATAACACGAGTGCAATAAATCTCTCTAAAAATCCAGTAAATCATTCTAGAACCAAACATATTGATATCCGTCATCATTTCCTTAGAGATAATATTGAAAAAGGTAATATACATCTTGAATATGTTCACACTGACAATCAAATAGCCGATATTTTCACTAAACCATTACTTGAATCTAGTTTTATTAAACTACGAAGAGAGCTTGGCTTAGTATCTCGGAAAGATCTAGAATAGAATAAGTAACCTTCAAACTTAGGCTATATATTTTTTTTTTTCAAATAATTCTTAAATTTCAGCCTATAACAAACTATACCTATTTTTATAACTTTTTTTATCTATCATTGTTTTTGTCTAATTATCTCTAACAAATCCTATCCTCAAGTTCATTGGCAAACTTTTTTCTATATAAACGTTTGAAAAATACACTTTCATTCATTCACCTTCTTGCTGAAAATTATAAATCACCTTAAACAAGCTACCATGGCACACATTTGCGACAAATGCGCAGAGGAATCTCATATTTCTATCACTAGCTCGGAGTCGGAGGAACAATATTCTCCGATTACACCGAAACAAAGGCCGGAATGCCCTCACCATTGTTTTCGCACACCTGGCCATACTCCAACATCCAAGCGTGCAAAGAAAGCACTATTCTGCTCTCCGCGCACGAAGGCGCAAATCGATGAAATTCATCACTACCAAAAGCATCAAATTGATCTTCAACGACAACTACATTATGGTCAAAACCTACTATACCATGAACAACAACGTACTTCAACTCGTTTATCCGCTTTAGAACGAATGGCTTCATTCTTCTGCGGTTCAAACAAACACGATGTTCATGAACCAATGCCGTCAAGACCATCGACTTCAACAACTCCAAACTCTTGGGATAAAAACTATAACGAGAATGAAGGAGCTCGATATAAGTGGAGTCCGTGGGCTAAACGCATTGAAAACGACAAGAATTCTAATAACAACTCACCTTCTCATTAGAATTCCATAATGTATATTATTTTGCTTTCATATATAATTCTTGTAATACAGTATATTTTTGCAATAATAACATAATATATAATATATTAATTCGACTCGTTTTCAAAATTTTTGCCAAATTCTGCATTTTTGCACACAGAGCCAAACCGGTCGACAGCCTAAAATATGACCGGTCGACCGTTTTGCTCTCTGGTTGAAAACGGTCGACCGGCAATACGCAGGCGGTCGATCGGTCGGCAGTTGTTATTTTTTTTTTATACTTCACGTATATATTTTTGCCACCAACCCTCTTTACTTTCTACTCTCCACTGAAAATTTTCCCATTTCCAAACCCTAGTTCATATTCTCAAGCTTCACAAACTCTCAAATTCTCTTCAATGGCTCCTCCTCAGAAAAAATCAAAGAAAAGAGCAACATCAGAAACTTCTTCTCTTACTCTCTCTGCTAGAAAATGGTTAGAATCTCCGGTTGCAGTAACTAGATGGAATCAAATGACAAATTACAAATTCCATCCAGGCTCATTCATCAAATTCGACGATTTCACTGCATACGGTATTCAAAGATTAGCAAATAGATCTCGTATCTCTCCTCTTATTGATTTTTCTGTAAATAGCGTACAAATTAATCATTTGATGATTAAGCTATTTTATGCGAATATGAATTTAGAGGAATATACTCCGGAAAATCCAAATGGAGTTATTTGGTCAGGAGTATGTGGCAAACGAATCTATCTCACTTATGATAGAATTGCTTCTATTTTGGGAATACCGAATAGGGGTGAAGAGTTTTCATCGACATTTTGTGAAGTTTTCACCCGGAATAGTATGAGTCATAAATTTATAGAAGATGATAGTAACGGCACCAAATCGATTGGGCTACGACCGACTGCAAGGTTGTTACACCATGTCCTAATGCACTCTCTATTTCCTCGATTAGGAAACTATGATGCCGTTTACAAAGAGAATTTCAAGGCTCTTTATGCTATCTACGATGATATCGAAATAAATTGGGTTCACATGATTTTCGATGAAATTCTTAAGGTAAATAACTCTACTCGTCCACATTTCTTCTATAACGAGTATATTATGCGTATGTTGCTTGCATGTGGAGTCACACCCCCGGATTCGGCATATTCTACACCAAAGTGTATTGACTCCACTACTATCAAACGGATGAAGCTTCCTCCTCCATATGTTCATATTATGCCATTCGAACAATGGCAACAACGCGATACTCAAGAACAACAAGCTCCACCATCTCGTCGTCGTTCTGAAGATGTTAGATTATTGAAATCTAAATCATCTACAAGAGAATCTCTTGAAACCATCGCTCGGAATCAATTTTTACTTGAATCAAGACTAAAACGAATGGATTCGAAAATTGATAGACGATTCAATAAGGTAAAGTCATTCTTCGGCGCTATATGGGATGCTATATCATGTAGCACATCCGTCTCGACCCAACATCAAGACCCCGGAAAACGTCCGGCTCCTCCAACTTTTACTTGGTCGACATCCGAGGAATCCGGTGGTACAAGCGGACAAGGTCGTGGGGACAATGACGATGATGATAACGATGACGATGACGACGACGATGATGATGATGATGATGATGAGGAAGAGATTCAGTCGGAATGAAGTTAGTTTGTTTTTTCTTTTCATTTCTTTAAAAACATATATGGCACTTGTACTAAATAGTGTCCATCTTTTTATTCGTGGTAGACTATGACTTGCATTGTACTTCATCAAAACATCATGTGTTTGAATGTATGCATTGTTCTCTTTGGTTTATATTTTCTATTGTTTACTCCTTTTTGTCGATGACAAAGGGGGAGAAAGGTGCTAATAATTGTTTGCAGGATGAAAGAAGCTAATAATTGTCTGCAGGAAATCACATATTCAGGGGGAGATCCTATACTTGAGTTTTTATATTGTCATCAATCAAAAAGGGGGAGAATGTTGAGTCACAGCTTCTATGAAGTTTTTGATTGCTGACAACAATATTAAAGCGATCGACAAATCAAGACGTACATATGGTACTCTAGATTATAGGTTGATTATTTGATGTTATAATAGTAATAAAATTGTCAAAATCTATCCTCAAATAATCATGCACAAAATATAATATATATATATACACACATTTATATAGGTTGTGCACTTTATTGTGCAACTTAACAGAGACCGGTCGACCGGTCCAAAAATGAACGGTCGACCGTTCCTGTTGAATGTGCACAATAAACGTGCACACATGTACATAACGACTATATTTTTAAAAACCTGTCTACCGGTTAGTTTTTGACCTGTCGACCGTTTTTAAACAGAGAACAACTTCTTCCAAAAGACACATCTTTCTTCAATAGTTGCGTCTCTTCTTCTTCATTAATGATCATAACTTTTGACTGCAACTTTTCACCAAGGGTTATAACTATTTTCTCTCTATAAATACACATCAATATCATTGATTAAAACAATAAGTTTTATTAAGATTATATATGCTCTCTATCTATTCTTTGAATTCACTTGCATTCAAAAAGCTCTAAACTACTTTCATTCCTTATTGAATCATTGACACTATCTCATATATTTTGATTCAATAAGCAATATAAATTCCATAATCTTCACAAACATCATTCACAATTTGAGGATAAGATTATAGGAAAAGTGTACTACAAGTGACAAATCCGTGTTTACAAGAGCACAAGTTGTCAACAACAATTGTAATTGTTTTTTGTTGAAGTCCTCAGTATTGTAAGAGGCAAGTGTTGAAGCCCTCAGTGTTGTAGAGGCGTGAAATCCCGTTCGGCTGTTCGGGTAATTGTAAACCTGTTCCTCCGGGTGAAGCGAGGTTGTAATTAGTGAAAATCCAGATAGTAGTCTGGGACTGGACGTAGGACGGTGCTCCGAACCAGTATAAAAATCTCTGGTGTGATTTTTCTATTTTTTTATTTACAATGCTATTATCATCTATTTCTGCATTTGTATTGTAATCCATATTAAACGATCCGTGTATACTATATTAGCACATATAATTGTATATACACCGCACTTTCACTATCAGCCACCAAGCAAGGATATATCAGCCGAAGTCAACAAGAATTACAAAATATACACATTCAAGTACCAAAGCATTTAATGCTAGCACAAGCAAACTGATAATCACCTTATCCAAAAATATAATATCACCCAGTACACAATACAATATTTATCAGCCTGCAAAGAAAAAAAATCTTTGTCCTGCTTTGTGTAAAATATATCACTCTGTAAACTTCTTTCTACATTTATCAACTTCATTCCAATTTCGTTCACTATTATAACTGTGATAAAGTGAAGACTTCCAGCTAGCAAACACAAACCAGATTTCAACTTTGTAAATTCAAAAAGGACTTCAACTTCAGTCTGAAAGCTTCTGGGACTAAGGATGTTAAAGGTGAGTAACAGTTAGTAATTTAAACTTAAGTATATATATCTTGAAAGTGGTCTGTATATATATACATGTGCCAGTGTTTCTTCTTCTCTTTCTAGTTACAGGGTATAAAACAACAAAGAAAATTCAATTTCTTATTTTCTAATCAATATTAGGCTTTGGTTTTAGAACAAATTAGTCGTATTTAAGAATGAGTTATAATCAAAAAATGGTTTCATGAAGTACAAATGAATATATAATGAAAAAATCAAGTTTTTACAGTGAAAACTTTGAAGTCTGGAAATTTCGGACCTCATGAAATATTGATTCAGGTATATAACTCGAATACTCATAGAAAAATAGGATTTTTAAGCATTGTTTGATGATTTTTAAGTTGGTGGTTTAAGAACAGTTTCATGTTGATCGAAAATTGGTTTTCGATCGATTTCAAGCGGCCGGAGGAGTTTTGGGTGTCGATGTTGCTAGTGGAGGTGGAGTAGCCTATGGTGGTTCCAGGAAAAATATCGTGATGGTCAGCTGATGACCATGGTGGCGGAGGCAAGCTTTGGAAGTTTGGAAACCTAATTTTTGTCGAGTCGTGATATTTCGATTCGTTCATCCTTTCTGATGGACCGAGTGCTACGAAACGTTGGGTGATGGTGGAGGAGGTGTTGACGCGTGCGTGGCCGGAGTTGCACGAACTCTGGTGGTCGAGGCGTGGCGAACGAGGTGTTGACAGGTTGAGGTGGTATTTGCACGTGCGTTTCCAGGTTTGGATTTTGAGGCTCGATTTCAATTTCGAGTTGTAGACAAAGTTTGGGTGATTGAATTTGGATATGGGGATGATTATCAACTTGCGAGGATCATCGCTGATGATCGGAGGTGGATGTGTCGTGGGTACATGTGCACGGAGCACATGTTGATATCTGGAGAGTTGGTTTGCAGCAGAGAGGTTGGGCTCAAAGTTTTCTCGAAGTAGCTGGGTAGTTTACTCGAAGGGGATGCGTATTGGAATCGAAGTAAACGGGGGAAGGATCGGGTTACATTATGTTACAAGTTTGAGCCCGAAACTGTTTTTGTTTCTGAGAATTTAAAAAAATTAAATTAAATTTATGAAGTGGGGTTTTAAAAACTGAGTTTAAATCTAAGAAGTAAATGTAATTCAAGTTTGGATTAGAATTCAGTTTAGGCATAAATAGAATTTTAAATCCAAATTGTTTAATAACTTAAAATAGTTAAGGGTATTGAAAGTAATTTGAAATTTAAAATGAATTTTGAAATTGTAGATGGAAGATTTAAACAAGCTGAAAGTTAAAAGTTTAACAACTGAAATAAATATTTTAAACCAGATTTCCAGATTTTGAAATTAATTAAGATTTATAACTTAAGTGTTGAAGTAAATTTCAAATATGTTAAATTTAAAAAGAAAAGTGATTTTAAACCCTTTAAAATTTTCCTTTATAACCAATTGTTATTTTTACATAAAAATGTTGGAAAATTTGCTTTAAATTTTATTAAAAAGGAAATTTGAAATAAATGTTTTCAACATATTGTAAATAACAATTAAATCCTAAATATGGATGAGTTTACTTTAATTAGTGAAGATTAATGATTTATAATCCATTAATTAATGAGTTCTTAATGATTTATCAATTTATCATTAATAATGATCATGTAAGTAAACTTCTTTGGAAATGTGATTAAAGAAAATAAATAGTTAATAAAGATTTTTAACTAAGATTATTTAAATAAATAATCAATGTGATTAGTTTGACAAAAATTAGAACAACCATTTGACAATTTGGAAAATATAATTACTTAGAAAGGTAATTTATAGATGATTACCATATGTAATTAATTAAATGATAATCAGTAATTTGGGTATAAATATTTGTTATTAATTAAGGGGTTAGTTAAACTTATTAATTAAAAGGTTAATTAAAAATTATGATTAATTAAGATAATTTAAATAATTGAAGGTTAATTGGTTCATAAATCAAGATTGATTAGTTAATAATAAAAGATTAGCTAATAAAGGATTAAATTAATCATTTAACTAATAAATTTTACTTGTGAATGTTTGGAATTGACAGAATGATTTAATTATTTGATATTCTTGATATGTGATGCTTTGTGATATATCCTGATTTGTGTTATGATCTGTAATGTAGTTTATTTATCTGTTATATATGTCTATGATCTGTAAGATAAGCGTTGTAGTTTATACCGCTTATCAACTATATTTCTGTATTTTAATCTGTGATGATTGTATGATGTTGCACTATTGTGTTAAACCCCTGGACCACACCACACACAAAAATATGGATTTCACGTGGAAATCGATTAAGTCACAGATTTTTGAAAATAGTTTTGAATTTGAATTTTTAAATCCAAATGGTTTGAAATGGAATCGAGTTAAATGTGAAAAGTTTTTAAAATGGAATTTCGAAGATGAAATTTATTTGGAACAACTTGATTAAGTTTTGAAATTTGAATTTTTTGATTTAAATTGGAATTCAATGTCTGAAATTGAATTCTATATTCAGTATTTATGATATTAAACGGTATACAAGTTTATACGGGTTTTGAACTATTTTAAAGTATTGTTTTTTTGGGAATTTGAATTAACCCAAAGATTTTAACTTGTATAAATGAGATCGAATTTCTCCGAAATGAAAACTACTTTTCAAATAAAAATAGCTTTCATTTAAAGAAAGGATTTCCAAATTGTGGTGAAAAGTTTCAAGTTTGAATTGGAATTGTTTTTGAAAGGCTATGAATGAATCTTTGGAAATGAGTTTTGAAAGCTATAAGTTGAATCTTTGATTTAAAGATTCAACGATTAAATCGAATTTTGAAAGCTATGAGTTAAATCTTTGATATAAAGATTTAACGAGTTAATCCAATTGACATGAAAACCGTGTTTGAAATCCATAAATGGATCTTTGTGAACCGGGTGAAGTTCGTGAATTAAATCTTTCGTTTAAAAGAGTAAAAGTGTGGAAATTGTTTAAACCATTGAAGGTTGTTGAAATGAATCTTTTTGTTTAAAAGATTGGAAAAGGTAATTTGTTTTAACCATTCAAATGAAAAGTTTGGGCTTTAAGCTGTGATTTAATTGAGACCCCAGTATCCATATGATTTTTAGGTATTGCGCTTGTTATTCGGTTTAGCCGGGGAAGGACCTTTGTGTCATATAACCCATTCCGAATAGTGATACGACGTATATGGATAGCATTGAAGACCGGTGGTGAAGACCGGGTATTTTCGAGAATGATAGGATAACCTGCCGATTTTCGAAGGTCGAGTCAGGATCGTTGCAATTGGTATCAGAGCTAAGGTTAAACTTTAGCTCAGGAGTATAACACATTAAGTAGCTCATTAGAGATAGGGTGAAGTAAACCCTAGAATGAGTAATCCCTAAGATATCCATTCGAATGTCTCAGCAAATTCTCTTACTATCCACTGATAGTGAGTATGAGTGCAAGAAGAGAACGAGATAGGGGACAGGGAGTACCACTTCATATAGTCAATGCCCTGCGGCAGTGGAGACTTTCTTTCTCTTCTCAATCTTCTTTGATTCGCTTCCAAATTCTTTTGATTGCTTCGTGACAGCACCAGAAGAAGTTTCAGTGTGATGTCAGCTCTACGAATTTTTGTAGAAAATCCTTACTTCGTATTTCATCGGTTTCTTATCAGTTTTTGATTTAAACCTTAATGAATATGAATATGAATTTGAAATTTGAAATTTTATTGAAATTTCTTGGGTATATCGAAGTCCGAAGAGGGACAAGTTGGTATATAATTTGAGATATTTCGACTTGAGTTTGGAATCCATATCTAATATTTGGAAATTGTGGAAGATTAAATCCATTTATCTATCTTTGTTGTTTTCGTGCCTGCAAATTTTGAGGACGAAATTTCTTTAAGGAGGGGAATTTGTAACGATCTCGAATTTTGAATCAAATTTAAATTAATAATTAATGTAAATTTTTGGAATAAATTTTGAATTAATTTAAATTTGACCTTAGAATTTGAATTTGAATATTGAATTTGTATTTAATAAATAAATGAGTTACAAAATGTTGATAGTTAAAACTTTAAAATAACGTCATACAAAATAAATTTTTACTAATAGCATTTTCTTTTAAAATAATATGTATATGATAATAATAAGAAAGATATAGTATAAGAATTTATTTGAAAGCTTTTGATTTATGGATAGAAATAAAAATAAAAATCAAATTTGATGTGAATGATATAAAACATGACAGGAAATTTTATATGCATGCACGCTTGCAAAATGATGAAACCAACAACATATTAAAATGGAACTTCATTTATGTTCAAAAGAAACAAGACAACAAGTATAAAAGAGATAAGTTTGAACAAATATAAAAGAAAACAAAATATCTACAAAGTACAAAGAAGTGTATTCAAGTATGTACACATGACAAAAGAAATGAAAGAAAGAATATAAAATATAAACAAAGTAATAAATGCTTTCATCTCTAGCCGACGACAACATCATCTATCAGCCACCAAGCAAGGATATATCAGCCGAAGTCAACAAGAATTACAAAATATATACATTCAAGTACCAAAGCATTTAATGCTAGCACAAGCAAACTGATAATCACCTTATACAAAAATATAATATCACCCAGAACACAATTCAATATCTATCAGCCTGCAAAGAAAAAATAATCTTTGTCCTGCTTTGTATAAAATATATCACTCTGTAACTTCTTTCTACATATATCAACTTCATTCCAATTTCGTTCACTATTATAACTGAGATAAAGTGAAGACTTCCAGCTAGCAAACTCAAACCAGATTTCAAATTTGTAAATTCAAAAAGGACTTCAACTTCAATCTGAAAGCTTATGGGACTAAGGATGTTAAAGGTGAGTAACAGTTAGTAATTTAAACTTAAGTATATATATCTTGAAAGTGCTCTGTATATATATACATGTGCCAGTGTTTCTTCTTCTCTGTCTAGTTACAGGGTATAAAACAACAAAGAAAATTCAATTTCTTCTTTTCTAATCAATATTAAGCTTTGGTTTTAGAACAAATTAGTCGTATTTAAGAATGAGTTATAATCTAAAAATGGTTTCATGAAGTACAAATGAATATATAATGAAAAAATGAAATTTTTACAGTGAAAACTTTGAAGTCTGGAAATTTCGAACCTCACGAAATACTGATTCAGGTATATAACTCGAATCCTCATAGAAAAATAGGATTTTTAAGCCTTGTTTGATGATTTTTAAGTTGGTGGTTTAAGAACAGTTTCATGTTGATTGAAAATTGGTTTTCGATCGATTTCAAGCGGCCGGAGGAGTTTTGGGTGTCGGAGTTGCTAGTGGAGGTGAAGGAGACTTTGGTGGTCCCAGGAAAAATATCGTGATGGTCGGCCGATGACCATGGTGGCGGCGGCAGGCTTTGGAAGTTTGGAAACCTAATTTTTGTTGAGTCGTGATATTTCGATTCGTTCATCCTTTCTGATGGACTGAGTGCTACGAAACGTTGGGTGATGGTGGAGGAGGTGTTGAAGCGTGCGTGGCCGGAGTTGCATGAACTCTGGTGGTCGAGGCGTGGCGAACGAGGTGTTGACAGGTTGAGGTGGTATTTGCGCGTGTGTTTCCAGGTTTGGATTTTGAGGCTCGATTTCAATTTCGAGTTGTAGACAAAGTTTGGGTGATTGAATTTGGATATGGGGATGATTATCAACTTGCGAGGATCATCGCTGATGATCGGAGGTGGATGTGTCGTGGGTACATGTGCACGGAGCACATGTTGATATCTGGAGAATCAGTTTGCGGCAAAGAGGTTGGGCTCGAAGTTTTCTCGAAGTAGCTGGGTAGTTTACTCGAAGGGGATGCGTATTGGACTCGAAGTAAAAGGGGGAAGGCTCGGGTTACATTCTGTTACAAGTTTAAGCCTGAAACTGTTTTTGTTTATGAGAATTTAAGAAAAAAACCAAATTTAAATTTATGAAGAAGGGTTTTAAAAACTGAGTTTAAATCTAAGAAGTAAATGTAATTCAAGTTTGGATTAGAATTCAGTTAGGCATAAATAGAATTTTAAATCCAAATTGTTTAATAACTTAAAAGTAGTTAAGGTTATTGAAAGTAGTTTGAAATTTAAAATGAATTTAGAAATTGTAGATGGAAGATTTAAACAAGCTGAAAGTTAAAAGTTTAAAACCTGAAGTAAATATTTTAAACCATATTTCCAGATTTTGAAATTAATTAAGATTTATGACTTAAGTGTTGAAGTAGATTTTAAATATGTTAAATTTAAAAAGAAAAGTGATTTTAAACCCTTTAAAATTTTCCTTTATAACCAATTGTTATTTTTACATAAAAATGTTGGAAAATTTGCTTTAAACTTTATTAAAAAGGAAATTTGAAATAAATGTTTTCAACATATTGTAAATAACAATTAAATCCTAAATATGGATGAGTTTACTCTAATTAGTGAAGATTAATTATTTACAATCCATTAATTAATGAGTTCTTAATGATTTATCAATTTATCATTAATAATGATTATGTAAGTAAACTTCTTTGGAAAAGTGATTAAAGAAAATAAATAGTTAATAAAGATTTTTAACTAAGATTATTTAAATAAATAATCAATGTGATTAGTTTGACAAAAATTAGAATAATTAATCTAGAACAACCATTTGACAATTTGGAAAATATAATTACTTAGAAAGGTAATTTATAGATGATTACCATATGTAATTAATTAAATGATAATCAGTAATTTAGGTATAAATATTTGTTATTAATTAAGAGGTTAGTTAAACTTATTAATTAAAGGGTTAATTAATAATTGTGATTAATTAAGATAATTTAAATAATTGAAGGTTAATTGGTTCATAAATCTAGATTGATTGGTTAATAATAAAAGATTAACTAATAAAGGATTAAATTAATCAGTTAACTAATAAATTTTACTTGTGAATGTTTGGACTTGACTGAATGATTTAATTGTCTGATATTCTTGATATGTGATGCTTTGTGATATATCCTGATTTGTGTTGTGATCTGTAATGTAGTTTATTTATCTGGGATAACTGTAATTAATTATCTGTTATATATATCTGTGATCTGTAAGATAAGCGTTGTAGTTTATACCGCTTATCAACTATATTTCTGTATTTTAATCTGTGATGATTGAATGATGTTGCACTATTGTGTTAAACCCCTGGACCACACCATACACACACAAATATGGATTTCACGTGGAAATCGATTAAGTTACAGATTTTTGAAAATAGTTTTGAATTTGAATTTTTAAATTCAAATGGATTGAAATGGAATCGAGTTAAATGTGAAAAGTTTTTAAAATGGAATTTCGAAGATGAAATTTATTTGGAACAACTTGATTAAGTTTTGAAATTTGAATAATTTGATTTAAATTGGAATTCAATGTCTGAAATTGAATTCTATATTCAGTATTTATGATATTAAACGGTATACAAGTTTATACGGGTTTTAAACCATTTTAAAGTGTTGTTTTTTTAGGAATTTGAATTAACCCAAAGATTTTAACTTGTATAAATGAGATCGAATTTCTCCGAAACGAAAACTACTTGTTTTCAAATAAAAATAGCTTTCATTTAAAGAAAGGATTTCCAAATTGTGTTGAAAAGTTTCAAGTCTGAATTGGAATTGTTTTTGAACGGCTATGAATGAATCTTTGGAAATGAGTTTTGAAAGCTATAAGTTGAATCTTTGATTTAAAGATTCAACGAGTAAATCGAATTTTGAAAGCTATGATTTAAATCTTTGATTTAAAGATTTAACGAGTTAATCCAATTGAAATGGAAATCGTTTTTGAAATCCATAAATGGATCTTTGTGAACTGGGTGAAGTTTGTGAATTAAATCTTTCGTTTAAAAGATTAAAAGTGTGGAAATTGTTTAAACCATTTAAGGTTGTTGAATGAATCTTTTTTTTAAAAGATTGGAAATGGTAATTTGTTTTAACCATTCAAATGAAAAGTTTGGGCTTTAAGCTGTGATTTAATTGAGACCCCAGTATCTACATGATTTTTAAGTATTGCGCTCGTTATTCAGTTTAGCCGGGGGAGGACCTTTGTGTCATATAATCCATTCCGAATAGCGATATGACGTATATGGATAGCATTGAAGATCAGTGGTGAAGACCGGGTGTTTGCGAGAATGATAGGATAACCTGTCGATTTTCTCTGCATCATGGCTCGGGTATAGAGATTCCCTAAGTGATGGGAAGTCCGATCGGGATTGTGAATACCCGGATTGCAAGGGCTTCTTCGGAAGTGCCTTCGGTTCTGTTCGAACCCAGAACAAACTTGTATGGTTGTATGTCTGACACTACACTTTGAGATATAAATAAGATTTCTTTTAAATACATTTCTATGGTGGCGGAGAATTTATTCTTCTAGCTTAATACCCTTCTCGGAGACGTACGAGCTCAGAGGTTATGTAGTTGAAGGTTATCAGTGATATACTCCCAATTTGGTAGTGTGGCATGCTGAGTGCTGCTGTGTGTTGATGATCATTTGTGATCAAAGCATGAATTTTGTATAAAGCGTAGCTTTGTGGACGAGACAGCATCAGGACCTCACTCCCCGGAAATGGTCGAAACAGGAAAGATGTGGCAAGGTTATGAGGGTCGCTCCCTTTAGGGTGTGTCATTCCCTTTTGGAAAAGGGTGGTATCATGGTATAGAGCCCGTATACTTACTCATGTGGACACCATACATTTGTTACTGTGTGATGTTATTGGATTAGAGGTACCTCGGATAAAGGTCCCAAAGGACCGGGGGATGGAATGCTCGAGTAGTAGTTACCTAGTTACAGAGGTAACACGACCTTGTGTTGGCAGAGATCCGGTTAGGTTCTCGGGACGTCCCGCCAGAGGCGATCCCATGTGGTAGTAGGAAGTTCCTTAGCCTGACCATTTGTTGGAAATCCAAACAATACATTACGCGCCCTGTATGGTATTAGTTGTATTACCTGCCATCTACTTATGGTGGCTCCCCACTGTTTAGATGGTAGCTATAGTAGGCATAGTTCGGAATGTCTATGCTGGCTAAGATTAATATTCTACGTTCGAAATATTTTCTGCACTTTGCACTTATAATAATAATATCAAAAAAATTCGCGTATCAAGCATGTTTCACTATCATAAGAAGAAATCTCCTCCAATTCTGCGTTTGCATTGTGTGTGTGGCGGGAGGTCTTATGGTAGTTTCATTTTCTAAAAGCATTGCGAATTGACTTTAAAATTCTCTTATTGTTTGTTTTTAAAGATAAACTATTTTTGTTACTCACACCAGTCCCATGACTGATCCGGAGTTTATTGTTCCTTTCCTAAACTCTGGGTGCTCACTATTTTCCACCCGAGCAGTCTAGAGTTGGGTTTTTCAGATAGTTAGGTTCAGTGGATTATCTGTAGCTAGTTCAGTCTTTGGATATGGACTGCAGTTGCTTATCTTTGTGTATTGTTATCGGAAGTTCGAGCTTTTTCTGGATCGGTTCTTGGAGAAGGAGTTTCAGTTTTGGAGTTCTCTCTTATCTTAGAGTTATTTGTTATGCTGTTGGTGTTATCTATTTTTCCTTTCCGTTGCTATTGTATTGTATCATATCTATGATGTATATTGATATCTATTGTATCATCTGTTGTATCAGATATTGTATGTCAATGTATTGTTCTTTTTCTTCCGCTGTGTTGTTTACATAATGGTGTTATAAGCTCCGGCGAACCAGATTCGATGTTTGGATCTGCGACATTTGAATATAGGTGACATATTTGGTGCCTATTTTCGAAGGTCGAGTCAGGATCGTTACAATTTTAATATACACATTGAGGTTGTGCGGTAATATGAGAGTTTTATATATTTTGAGCTTGATGAGGCTGGTTTGATGTATGTTTGGATGTATGATGCATTTTCAGATGTCGAGGGATATTCCAGATTGAAATTTATGATGGATTTTTGAGATTGAATTAATGCAAATTTTATATATTGATGCATTTTTTAATATTAATGTGATATACTTTATGGTATATGTAATTTTTGTGATATGGGATTTAATATATATGATTTATTTTTGTAAAATTGTGCTAAATATATATTGTTATATATATGTTGTTTGAAGCATGAATCGTTGCTGAATTGTAAAAATAAAAGAATATTTATAATTTATGCGTGAAATTATGGTAATATATATTGTGTTATATATATGTTAATCGATGCATGAATCGTTGCTAAATTACAAAAAATAAGCCGTGACCATCTCAATGATTACTATTTGTACTGGACGAGACCAGGAAAATTATCGGATGGTCTGATGGAGACCATCTCGACGATGCCCTTGAAAAATCTGTCGATGAGCAGTAAGTTGACGGTTGTTATTTTGATGGATATTTTCTTCGGCTTTCGAGGCCGCCGACGGCTGGTAGCATTTGAAATAACCATTCCCTATAGTAGGGAGATGAGTACATATGTATACGAAATTATCAGCGTTTAGTGTGCTATTAATCGTACCTTGGGCATTTTTCATACTAATACCATGTTTAAAATATACCATCAAAATTATTTGTTATATGTTATTATATTACTAAGGAGGCTTTGGGCTAGCATTATGTATAACATTTTCTAATAAAGTTCAGATATTCCTTGAATAAGTGGGTGAATAAAATAATTCATCTTCAGCTCCACTTTTAGAGTTCGTACTGAACACATTAAAAATTTAGTCGATTCACTCAATTGCCAATGGATTATAATCATGAGAAGATGCTTCGAATAATCTCTTTATCGATATATGAAGTTTTGTAAATGAAAAGTAAATGGAATATTATTTCAAGTTTCTAAAATTCAATTTTTTTAATCTATGCATATAAATATTATTAAAGTCTGAAAATGTAGTTTCCAAAGTTTTTCTATTGATGAAATTTCGGATTAAAACATTTCTATTGAGTCGTTTTTGGTGTGATCGAAATCAGGAAGTGGTGGTAATGTGCTACGTTGTATATCCCTAGCAAAATTCTATTATTCAATGGGAAAAATGGCCGTGAGATGTAGTTTACAAAATTATATTTTTATTGTCCATTAATTGATTATTTAATAAAGAAACTTAGTTATGGTATCAGAAATAGTAAAATTCAAATGTATCTTAACTTAATTACAATGTCATTGGCTTAACAAAAAATACATTATTTTAGCAATAAGTGTAACTTATGCATGATCTATAAACTTAATGATGCATTTGCTACAAAAATTTGAAGGTCGCGTAATGAAATTCTTAATTCGAATATATGCCCCTAGTTTTGAAAATAAAGGTAGGTTTAATTCCTTATTTTGTTTTAGTTGTCAAATCTAATTGCTTGTGTTAGGGGAACTATTTATAAATTTAGTGCAGAATATGCATAACTAAGTCAATCAAAATTTTGGATAAAATGATTAGTATTTTAATTTTTGCTGAGATTAAAAAAGATATTATCATGTTTTCTAGTATTTGGTGTAAAGTTAATCCATTTTTATTGAAAGAATATAGCCATTAATGGTTACTGATTCATTTAACTAGAAGAAATAAGGATTATTTATAGATTAAATATGGTGTAACTAATCTAATTCCAATAAAGATAAAATTAAAGAGACGCGGGTAAAAATTAATTAAAGTTAATTGTATTTAATTCCTTATTTTGTTTGAAATCAAATTTAAAATTATATGTATATGTAATGGTCACTTCTTTGCTTGTAACAATGAATATATACTCATTTCCACACGATCCTAAAATTTATGTTGATTGGTATTGAAATTTTTTAAATACGATTTAATCATTTTTAGTATCATTAATTATCTACTCATTTGTTCATTTATTTCCTATTTTAAATTAGGATATTAGTTAGCGTTAAATAAAATTAATTTCAATCAAAACTATTTTTAGCTCTCTATTTTTGGTCCAATATAAGTTAAAGTCATATCCTATATAGTTAATATCAGATAATACTACCGACATATCGTTGATATATCTTATATCGCTCCAAAGCCGATTTTTTTTAAATATTGCTTAAAATATCGTCAATGATATCTCACCTGATATTTAACGATATACCTCTCCGATATTTAGTGTAAAATACCCGATATTTTTTAAGAATATCATTGTTTATTGTATTTGTTGGAGAAAATGCATTTACAAATAAATATCTTCACATTTTAAATATTTATTTTTGTATAAGATGAATGACAATATATAGACCGGATTAGAAATCTCAATGCACTAATTTTTCAGTTTTAAACATACACTTTTAGTCCTTTTCATTAGTTTTTCAATAAAGAAAACTTTACTTTTTTCATTTTTTATGTCTTATTTTTCATGAAGACTTTTTTTTTGAAATGGTACTTTATATACAACAAATCATTGGGACAACATATCCCATGTTAATAAACGTTTGAAAGCAAGTTCCGAACTTGTGACTTCTTGTACCAAGCCGAATCAATTAACCACTTGGACAATGGTGCTTGTCTTCATTAAGGAGCTACTTCTCTTTTTAGTTATTTCTACATTCAAAATTTCTAGTTGGTATTTTAGCTTATGAAAACTTGTTTTATTAGTAATTATTGTGCATGAAAAATTAAAAATTGAAAAGCAGTAAGTTTTATATTCGACAAATCGATAAGGAATGAGATAAGTTTTAATTATATCAAATCCATATTGCTTATGTGATGCCCTACCTTTATACCCTTATTAACAAAGGACATTACAATGTAATATCCGTTGCCAATGTCGAAGGTAAAGTAGTTTAGGAGCTACCATCTGTATTATTGTTTTGGGCAAGTATCGATACTTCAAATTTGGTCCAAATATTACTTTACTCGAAAGAGGATTCAGCGTATCTAATCCAGATGTCAAATAACAACATAGCAGTTTAATAAAATTCAGAACAATATAAAATATTAAAGATCACATAATCACATAATGCACATATATAATACATATCTCATAAACTGGTGGAGACATGAATTTGATACGTAGAGTGGAAAATCAGAACGGTGGTTATAAAAGAAATAATACACACACAAGTGATATATAGACAACCTAAAAGAATATATACAACAAAATGAGTCCCTATCTTAAATACGGGATATACTACAAACTATTAGACTACTATAGTAAGCAAAATGTCACCAAACTAGTCCAACCCTAAAGTCATCATATTAAAGTACCTGAAACACTTCGGTCTGACCCTAGTATTTTATAAAAATAATAAATGTGTTAGTCTAGTTATGATTCAAAAAAAGGTGAGATAAGAGTGATAAAGGTAAATGGGTTTCATAATAAAACAAATCCACATAGAGTCAAACATGGAAAAATATCTATATTCTTAAATCTTATCACTAAATCTTGAAACAATATTAGCTTATAAAAGAAAATCTCATGAAATATTTGGTAAAACACAGATCTCCTAAAATCCAGATATTAAATTGAAATCAAGAAAACACAAAGGGAGAAGCGCCTATCAAAGATTGGTAAACATATTAAATTCACCGGACATGTGTGTATACACAAATAGTCAAGAGACCTACGGACGAATTTGAAACTTATAAAACATGAAGGACCACAAGGCCCCATAGATGATTATAAAACTACATGGATGAGCATAAAGCTCATAGTTTCGCAGATGGATATAAAACACCATAGATAAGCTTAAAGCTCCAATCTTTTACACAGATAAACATAGAAACAGTTCATTAAACTCATTTTAGTAAGTGCTATCCACTTCCAAATAGTAACTAGTCAAATAACGCTAGTACATCCCATACCTTACTTGTTTATTCGAATATTTACTATAAGTTAGTAAAAGTCACTAAAGGGAAAAATAGGGTTTCAATCGAATAAGTCCAGGAATTAATCGACGTAGTAAATGTAAGGTTTCCATACCACTTGCTAAATCATTTAATTGGATTCCTCATCCGAATGAAATAACAATATATATTAATACTAGTTTTGTAAATTCTTTCCAAAAACATTTGTTTTGGAAAATAGAGTTGAAAATCCATAAAATGAGATACATACATATATATACACACATTATAAAATGTTTTATTTATAATAGGATTTTGAAATCGAATTGAAATATAATTGAATTACTTTCAAAATCCTTTTTGAAACTATTAAAACCTTTAATATATATATATATATATATATATGCATGTATGTATGTATATGTATATGTTATCGACATTTGAAAAAACAATTGGTCCCAAAAATTTATCATGAAATATGAATTAAATCACTGAAAATTAGAAGCAATTAGGATCATTAAAACTCTCAAAACAAGAAGGCTTCTAGTCTCAAATTCAGTCGATTGAACTGAGTAGGTCAATGGCATGCCTGAGCAATATGCTCCAGAATATTTGGTTCAGACGACTAAACCATAGCTCGGTCGACTACCTAGAGCTATACTCAAGATTTGCTGGTTTAGTCGACTGAACGGAAAGTTTAGTCGATGGAACGTGAATTCCTGGAGCTGTAAGGCTCCCCGTAATGCTTCGAGCTGCAACCAACGAACTTTTCAGTGAGATTTCTCAATTTCAGCAACACAATATGATTGAAAATGTAACAACCCACCTTTTTTGACGGTTTAAATCGACAATAAACCACACATGTCAACTCAAACCATTCGAAAGGAAGACTGTTAATGGGGTAAATAAGAAAACAATAGAAGAAGAAAAAGAAGGAAAAAACAAAATATAGAATCACAACGCAATGACAAAATATAATAATCAAATGAACAGTTCATGGAGCTGTTTTACAATAACATTTGATTACACTTTTACAATTCAAATCGGAGTTATACATACAGCAGGAATAAACAAATAATGCAGCAGAACACATGATGCAGTGGGATAATTATAATAAACAGCAATAATATATTGAATCTTCATCTTCGTCCTCCAGAAAAAAGTCTCCAACACATTGAAAAGCTCAGACTAACTCGAGCGTAACAATAAAAAAAAACACTCGAGTCATGACCAAAAGATTTTATGTAAGTCAAATTAATCTAAAATAAAATATGAGCGCAATGGCTTTAGAGATGTTATGGAATTTTCCATCTCCTATCAAGTGTACAATGTGAATACAATTATTTAAGAGATTCAAATAATTCAAAATACCAATTTTAACCAGTTTAATTAAATAACTCAAAGTTTAACTTAAACCTTTCAAATATTCAATTCCAATACATAATCCAAATTAAAGAAATTGTATGGCTATATATTATTTCAACCAGTATCCAAAACCAAAAATTTCCAAATCATTTAAAACCGCTATGGTTTATCATTTCAACCTATAACGATTTTCCCTAATCTATAAGATCGTTCGAGAATGTATAATTTCAATGCATAGTGATAACAGAGATATAGACACAAACAAACATCCAATCGTTCAAAATGTGAACCAATAACATCCATCACAATTCCACATCCAAATCATCCAATAAACAATTAATTGGTTATCATTATCAGGTGTTTAACTAACAATTTGTGTTTAACTAACAATTTATATTAATATTAATCAAATGGCAATTTAGTTCAATATAAATTCAAATTTAACTTAAATGACAATTTAAAATACCAAACATCAATCAATAAATTTCTAATCACATCATAAATTTAATCTAACTAGCATAAGATAATCTAGTATTCGTGAGTGGATTAAAACACTCACCTTTGATTTTCAATTGATTTAAAATCCAAAAATAGCATCAAAAGCTAGCATTCTCAGAATCCAGCTAAACCAATTCTGTGACGTCCGAAATCTTGATACGATCACAGCGGAGAAAACCACGCCAAAATTCGAGTTCATATGTAAAAGATATTCAAGTTAGAACGTTTTAAAATTCAATTTTAATTTAAATTAAAAGGAAATGGCGTTACTGTAGTTTTTTACCTCGACTACCGCTTCCTTCTACAGTATGCACGAACAAAAGAACCTAGCCAAGTCGAAACCTCACCGTTGACCGCTTGCATAACACCATCCCTGCCACCGCGTGTCATGGCACCACTACCACTGGCTTCGCCCACCCCGACCGGCCTTACACACGCCACGCGGCCACCACAGCTTGCCGCGGCCTCCTCCTAAAATCTTGGGTTTCGAAACCCTAATATCAAAATTCCAGTAGCCACGGGAGGTTCTAGGTCGTGAGACCACCATCCATCGACTCCCCACAACACGCTCTTTGAAACACTTCAGCCAATTTTGCCAATTATGGCCGAAATCAAAACGCCCAATTTTGACTCTGACTACGGTTTCTAATCGATCCGGTCATTGTCTTGAAAAAAATGCTAGACGTAGGTTCCATTCGTTGAGATCTTTTCAATGATATATAATTTGTCATATTTTGAGGATTTGGAATTTCGATATGAATTTGAAGTTGAAATAGGGTTTTGTAATTGGCATTTGGTTTATGCTATTGAAGAAAGGAATAGATAGAACTTGATGTGCGTACAAAATAAACTGAAAGACTACTAGGGTTTGAGAAACAAAGTCAATTTATATGGATACGAATAGATAAGAATGTATAACATATCGATTGGTCCAAAACGACAATAATCACCCGAAAAGCCCGTTCCATTTCTTAAACGAAAGTAGGTCATCCCATATATCGAAATAGATGTTTTCGATACTTTTAAACTCAATTGAATATATTTCAAACCCAAATTCCATTGTACACATAAGTTAGCTTTTAAAATCATCTTATTTCTATTGAATTAATTAAATAGATTCCTACGCATTTCGAGCCCGCACGATCAAATGACAAGACTGATCGCTATGAAATTTAAATTATTACAATAATCACCGTTATGGATCCTATGAAAGTGGTTTCGTCAAAACCCGAGACAATGGTCAAAATGGCTATTTTCACGTTTGTTAAATAAATTATTATTAAATTAATTAAATCACCTTTTAAATTTTAAATTTAAAAGATAGCAATTCTTATCATTCTTGATTACATATAAACTTATAATCTTTTAAAATAAATTTTCCATGTCAGATTTAATGTTAAATATTGTATTAATTCCAGCGTTCACTTTCCATTGTAATAAATTCAATAAATAAAACCTTAAATTCAAATAAATTCATTCATTTTGATTTATATCTTTATTCTTCAATTAAGCATCATCTTATGGATATAATTAACACTGATTTACCATTTATTACATCAATATTCTATAGTTATCATTTTTTTACCATATTAATTGCAATATTTCAATTATATTAAATTTTTATCCGTTTCTAAATTAATTTAAACAGATTAAATAAAAAATGATAATTAAAGCAATTATTATACACTAATAAATCAAACACATTTCCAAGTCTATTGTTTACGAACAAATCCCAATAAATTTATGTAATAATAAATTGATTTTCTAATTCATAATAAACTTATTTCAATTAATAATATATAATTCCAACATTAAATCCAACATTCCAATGCATTAATTTCGATGATTACTCATTCAACATTCAAACGGTTAAATTAATGAGAAGATAATTAAAACAATAATTTACAATAATAATTCATATCCATTATTTTATTATTTACAACCAAGGGTTATATATTGCTTACCAAAAATGATTTTAAATTCTATATTAACCTATTTCAATCAATTACATACAATCTCACCACTAAATACATCATTTAATTTATTTTATTATTTACAGTTATAACCAAATTAACCAAAAATTTACTTCAATTGATTGAAATTACATTAAATAGTTAACAATAGCATTCAAACAACATCATTAAATCATATTCTAATTATTTCCCATTAATAAATCAAGAATTTTATTTCTTACAATCTTAAACTTCCAAAATCTAATTTAATTTAATATTTTTAAATTATCGAAAATTACGGCCGTTACAGAAAACAATTTCATGCTTGCGTGCATTACTAAAACATTCATATACAAGCAAACTATAGCAATTTTGGGAAAAGATGACAATGTGGAAAACAATGGACAATGATACAATAGAGGATTCAGGATTGTTGGTATTTGGGAGCTAAGATGTTTGATGTAGGTATGTCGCTTTTTTGCCGCATGAAGCATTCGATGATTAATGGCTATGTGGAGAGAATGAAAAGTTATTAATTAGCATGTTTATTTATTGAACGTAATTAAAATTTAATATGGTAATAGGAAGCACATTTCTGCATGCTTTTAGAAACATAAATGATTTATTCGGGTCGTCCAAAACATACATTCAGGTAATTTTCAATCTTCAAGTCCTTTTCTAACCAAATGCTGGAACTCATGCTTCAATATTATTGGATTTTGTATCCACCCATAATTTTTCATCAATAGGATTAGGATGTTATGTTTAGGTGATTA
This sequence comes from Allium cepa, assembly GCA_030765085.1. Lineage (NCBI taxonomy): Eukaryota > Viridiplantae > Streptophyta > Magnoliopsida > Asparagales > Amaryllidaceae > Allium > Allium cepa. The sequence goes on from CM060941.1 coordinate 11,978,925, forward strand.
ATTTTTACATAATGTTATCTAAATATTTTCATCAAAATTGTAAAAGTTATTCTAAACTTTAAAAAAATTAACACAAAGTAAAAAATTATGTATACTAACCATTTTTTTTACCAAAATTGATTATTAAGACATTATACATATGGCAGCCATAAGTGGTTGAAAGACCAACGCAAGTGCATACGTGTACATGGTGTAGTGTAGGAATAGGCCCTAGAATAGTTATTTTATTCAGAATATTGTTTTCTTCGAGTAAGTACATTTACTATTTAAAGGACTGTAATCTTTCCATTAAACTCAAGTTGAAAATGTTTTATAAGTTTGAGAATAATATGGTTACACTGGAATAATCACATGATATAATGATGTTTGTTTTCATTTTTTTTGAAAAAGGTACTTTATGTACTAATAAAATATCACATATACTTCCATAATATGCCTCATTAAAAACTTACAACTATCCTAACCTAGACAGGTACCTTGCCAGGAAAAGGAGTATATATCATGTCCATATATTAACAGTACAACAAAAATAAAAAGCCTAAAAAACCAAGTTGTCAAAAAGATGGAGGAGTAACAAAGTAGCAACACACTTAAAACCATCTATACGATCAACATGGGGTAGCAAAAACAAAGAAAATAAAACAAATCCAACATGACACATGGAGAAAGCAAAAAAAACACAAATAAAAAATGAAGAAACCCTAATCAGATCTGCCACCTCTCCTGCCAATTGTCCTTATCTTATTTCCGGCCTGACTCCAGCCTTTTACCTGTTTGCCCGTAACCTTCCATATGGCTACCCTCACCCAACCCAGCCGCCAGTCGCCTCCCCCCATGACCCGCCTCCAATCCTCCTGGACCCACCTCCGGGATTCCCTCCTTTAGTGTTTCCTGATGTGTCTACCGAGCATGTCGATGGTTTTACTCCAGTTCAATCCAAAAAATTGAAAAGACAGACTAATCTTTCGCAACAGCCTATTACCTTAAATACTGCCACTAGAAATAATCAATCTAAGACCCTAAGACCATCCACATATTTAAATGTTCATCAGAACCTTACTCAAATCTCCAATAATTCTAACCGCTCCACTCAGTCGAAAAAAATGTCTCCTTCTAGCAGGTGGAGTTTTTCCACTTCGTCTAGCAAGGCGTGGAATGAAGTCGTTAGGGGTAGTAACATTCTAGTCTCTATCCCGTTAATATTTTACTGCCCTTGTGAATTTAATTTAATGCGATGTGCAAAAATGTCAATCGAGGTTGTTCAAGATGCTAAAAACAATGGGATAATACTATTGTGATATATGTTGTTGGTCCTAAACCTTATTATCCATATTTCAAGGATTATATTATTAGAGTTTGAAAGCCTGAAGAAGATTTTTTCATTTATTCTAAAGAAAATGGATTTTATGTTATTAAATTTAATAACCAAAAAGATTGTGATAGAATCTTAGAGGGTGGTCCTTACTACTATAATAAAAAATTGATGATGATGAAGAGATGGTCTCCAAGAATGCAGCTTAACAAAGAACTCCTCAACTCGATTCTTATTTGGATTCGTTTTCCTAATTTACCTCTTGACTACTGGACCGAAAAGGGGAGTAGTCGTATTGCATCGGTTCTTGGATCCGCCATCAAATTGGACAAATTTACTGAAGGTATTATTAAAATTGCTACGCCAGATTTTTTTTTTAATCTAAATCAACAATTCCTTTGAATTTTCGAATAAAATTCCTATAATTTTCGAGAAAGATGAAATCATTTGGCAAGAGGTGGTTTACGAATGGAAACAGACCACAAGTTCTAATTGTTCGAGTTTTGGACATATTGAAGCTCATTGTCAATTCAATAAAGTATTGCATCCTAAATCTTCCCCTCAAAATCAAGCGAATGGAAACAACGATAGGTATATAGAAGAAAATGATCCCAAAGAAAATAATGTGGTAGGAAAATCAAATAGTTTAGATGTTCAATCAAATATATGCTCTTCAATTAAAGAGCTTTCAGACCTCAATCATCCTGTAGATGGCATAATCAATAACATAAAGGAACAGACAGTGGAAAAGTATCAAAATGTTACATTATCTGATATATTGCAATTATCCACAGTTCAGTCTGTAGCACAGTCCACGACTATAAGTATACTTTCAAATCAGAATATTATTCTATAGACATTTAATTCAACAAACACTGATATAGATATACAGAATTTAGATAAATGTAGTTCAGAAGAGAGTAAAGGTTCAGATGAGCTGCTTGAGGCGAATCTTCATACTACTCCTTGCGTTGAAACCGTAGAACAAAATTCTAAATCACAACATGTTATCAGGTTTAGGACCACTCGAAAAATAAGAACAGAGGAGGACCCCTTTGAATTTGAAGCTTCATCTTCTTCTGACATAGTTGAGAACCCTGCATGGACTATGTTAGTCAATCACTTGAAGGGGAAATATAAAGACAAAAAAAAATAAGACATCCAAGGCTGCTACTTCCCCTACCAATAGTAGCATTCCAGATAGTAATTTATAGATGAAGTTCCTATTTTGGAACATCTAGGGTATGAATTCCTTGACTAAACAAATGGAAATCTTGCATCTATTAAATAACAAAAATCTCTCATTTTTTGGTATTCTTGAAAATAAATTATCAATGGAGAACATTGATAGATTCATGATCAAAGTTAATAACAATTGGAAACATGCTCATAATATTCCTAATGGCCAAAAGAGTAGAATTATTATATTTTAGGGTTCCTCTCAATGGTCCAATATTATTCTTCACTCTGGTGAACAATTTATTTCTTGTATACTCCACAATGCTAAGGGTGTTATTATGTTATGTACTGTTATCTTTGCATTCAATGATTAGGTGAAGCAAATGGATTTATGGAATTATATTGTTGAGCAATCTAAAATTTTTAATCTCCCATGGATTATGGCTGGATATTTTAACTCTATTCTATCGTCTAATGATAGAATTAATAACGGATTATTTACTTCGATGGTGCCTTGGATTTCCTAGATTGTATTTCTTTTTCTAATCTTATAGAACAAGATTTTAATTAAAACTATTTTACTTGGTGAGGGGGTGAGAACTTCTCTATTTATAGTAAGATAAATCGAGTTTTTGTCAACAATTTATGGATGGATATGTTTCATCAATTTGGTTTTAATTTTGGAAGTTGTTCTATTCGTGACCATGTCAATATAAGATTTATGCTACAAGATATTAAAAAGATCAGAATACCTTTCAGATAAGTAATTCTTAGCACCTTCAACCAGGATACCAATCTTCCCTGTATGAGGCAATGACTAAGGAATTTTAAGGCAGTCCCTTACATATGTTGTTGTGCAGACTGAAATTTGGAAAAAATGCACTGAAGACAAGGAGGAAAAATAAAGGCAACATTCATAAAGTAATAGAGCAAATAAAATTGAAGGCTAATCAAATATATAATCAACTTGTTACAAATCTGCTGAATGAGAACTTGATAAATCAACACACTTCAAAAAAATGCTCAATTACAATCAATCATGAGAAAAATTACAGTTTTTTTTTTTTGGAAAAAGGTACTTTATTAACAAAAAGAACATATACTTCTATGATATGCCTCGTTAAAACCTTTCAACCCCCCTAACCTAAATGGGTGCGTTGGAAAAGGAAAAAGAGTACATATCATTTCCGTATATTAACAATACAACATATCGAATTCTGTGCCAAGCTGTCAAACAGATAGAGGAGTAAAACGTGGTGATAAACACTCAAAACCATCCGTACGAAACAGCTTGCACAAGGGAGAGCAAATCAAACAAAATATAAAAAACAGTATTTTGAAAACAAAACAACAAACAAAAGGACGATTGGCTTTTCTCCTCAACCACAACGAGGAGAGAGAGTAAGAAATCCAGAAGAATCGAAGAAATCTCTAACTCAATCTGAAAAGGTGGCAACGGCGAACAAGATAGCAGTCCGCCTTAAGGATCTGGGGACAGAAATAAACTAGCATCTTCACTGTGTCAGGGAGGGCGAAAACAATCAAGGATTCCGAGCTCTGGGTCGTAGTTCATAATGATGAGTTTTTCCTTTTCGATTAGATTATAATCTTGAAATCTTTGATGGATGAGAGTTTTACTATCAATGAGTATTTGTTTAGTTCTCAATCTGAAAGGTTGTTCAAGACCTTTAAAAACACGAATGTTTCTTTCACACCAAATATTCCATATGATCGTAGTAAGGGAAATACTAAGAATGCTCTTTATCGGTGATTTATAATTATCCTGAGCTTGAAGAATCATATTCAGTAAGAAATTGATATCGTAGTTCATATCTATCTTTATGTTAAGCTTAGGCATAAAAGCATCCAGAACGTTCCTCGAATAAGTGCATTGGAAAAACAAATGATTTTTATCTTCATTATGATTATCACACAGCACACATCTTTGATCGATGTTAGGGGACCACTTGCTGATTCTGTACTTGGTGTGCAATTTGTCCCTTATAGCCAACATGGAACATGTAGACATTTTTGGGGCACTACCCTTGTCCCATACAACGGTGGCCCAGTCAAATTCGATATGTCTAGTTCTAGCTATGTCCCATGCAGATTTTAAAGAGAATTTACCATGCTTAGTAGGCAGCCACCACCAGAAATCATTATTCATGTTATGATGTATGATAACTTTTCTAACCTTATTCTGTGAGCTTAAGGGGATGAAATTGAGTCTTTGCTTCCAACTGTGATTAGTGATTAGCCTAGAAACTGTTTTGTAGCACCCATCCAAAGTGCTCATGGTGTTCCATCCATAATTGTCAATAAGACTGGAACCCTGAAGCCATGGGTCGAACCATATATCAGTGTTTGCACCATTAACAATTTTTCTGTCTATATGACCCTTACACCATTGTCTAGCTCGCATTATAATTTTCCATGTGTGAGATGCATTATTATCCATTCTGGCTACCCAGAAATTTCCTTTTTTACAATATTTATTATTCATCCATTTTGACCATAAAGAATCTCCACTAATATAATTCCATAGCAGCTTAGCTTCAGTGGCTTTAGCTAAATCATCAATTTTCCTGATTCCCAAACCCCCTTCACTCTTGGTTTTGCAGACCTCTTCCCATCTCATTTTGTGAGATTTAGATTTCCATAGGAAATTTGCACACAAGGAATTGATTTTATTTATAATAGATGCAGGGAATTGAGCAATTTGTAGCCAGAAAAGTAACATAGGGTGAATAACAGTATTTATGAGTTCAACCCTACCACTAATGTTGAGGAATCTGTTGTGCCAGTTGTTGAATTTTTTATTGATTTTGTCTAAGAGCAGACTAAAGTCTCTAGCTTTCAAAGAATTATTTGAAAGAGGAATGCCTAAATATTTTATTTGCAGATTATCTGGCTTGATTTTGATTATGTCAACTATGTGTTGCTTAAATTTTGCTCCTTTGCTGAAAAATAAACTGCTTTTGCCTGAATTTAATTCAAGTCCAGTAAGATTTTTCATGCTCTGAAATACATTGTGGATGGTTTCTGCATTATTAGTAGTAGCTTTCGCAAAAACAAGAATATCATCAGCATACAATAAATGTGTAATCATTGGCTCCACTTGATAAATAGGGCTGAGATTTCCTTTAAGGAATTCTAGTTCCAATTGTAGAGACAGGAATTCCATGGCAATAGAAAATAAATATGGGGATAGAGGATCCCCTTGTCTGAGACCTCTCGAACTCTTTATAAACCCAGAGGGGGACCCTTCAATTAAAACAGAAAACGATGGAGTGGAAATGCATTCATATATGAGGTTGGCAAAGGAGAGTGGGAATCCCATAGAGATCAACATATGATGAATAAACTCTCTGTTTATTTTGTCATAAGCCTTATGTAAATCAATTTTCAAACACACATTATTAGAATTTTTCCTATTAAAGCTTCTGACCATTTCATAGGCAAGAAGAGAATTTTCAGAAATAGATCTATTTGGGATGAAAGCATTTTGATTATATGAGATTAATTCATTCATGTATACTTTCATTCGATTGCATAGAAGATTGGCTAGAATTTTGTAAATAACATTACACAGAGATATTGGTCGAAAGTCAGTGATATTTGTAGCCTCTGGATTTTTAGGAATTAAACAAATGAAAGTATGATTAATTTCTTTGATGATTTTGCCAGAGTGTAGTATATCATTCATAGCTTCAAAGATATCCATTTTAATGCTATCCCAGTGAACTTTATAAAATTTAGAGTTGAAACCATCTGGTCCGGGAGAACTATTTTCATTAATTTGAAAAATAGCCTCTTTTATTTCATCCATTTGAAAAGGTCTGCATAAGTTGAATCTAGCAGCATCTGTAAGAATTTTCTTACATGTAATGTTAGGAAATTGATTTAAGGCTTGTGGCAAGTGAAATAAATCTGAGAAATATTTAATAGCTTCTTCAGCTATTTTTTCTGATGTTGAGACCCACTGTCCATTACTATCAACTGAGAAATTAATTTTTCTATGATGCTTGCTGTCAGAAATTTTACTGTAGAAAAACTCCGTCGGTCTATCTCCTTTGGTAAGCCAATTAAATTTCATTTTTTGTTCATTATCTACAGCAACTCTCCTCATCAATTTGTGTAAATAATCACAATTAGTAGAGTAAGATTCCAAGAGATTATCATCGAGAGGGTTGATAATTAATTGATTGTAGATATTGTTGTTTTGATCTTTCAAATTTTTAATTAAAGCAGTCATATTGCTTAAATTGCTAGACCATTTTTTCAGTTTAAATTTCACTGCTTTCAATTTGCAGATCATTTTGAAAAGAGGGTTACCAACACTACAAGTTTCCAGAGTTTCATGAATTGCCTGGTGGTAATCATCATAGCTATGCCAAGAGTTTTTGTATTTGAAAGGTATTCTCCTCTTAGTCATATTTTGCATTTTGAGATTGATTATAATCTGGGTATGATCACTCAACGAATGATTACCAAAAAAAATTCCAAATTTGTCAATTTTTTCGAGCCAAATAGGATTAACAAAAACACGATCAATCTTACTATGAATAGTAAAAGAATTACCTCCTCTCCACGTAAAAAAATTTCCAGAGAAATTAGGTTCCACAAGCTTCGATAAGGTAATGCAATCAATGAAGTCGTGTTCTCCAACAGAATTATAACAGCCATTGTTCATCCTGTCGTTACTGTAAAGAATAGAGTTAAAATCACCCGCCACTAGCCACGGCAAGTTGACATTTTTGGATTGGGCCACTAGATAATCCCAAAGTGGTTTACGCTTCTCCTCTTCGTTGAAAGCATAGACAACAGTGCAAATTATATTGAAGTTATCTACACTGTAGAGAATACTTGTAATGAATTGATCATTTGTATGTAAAATAATAGTAGACCATACCGTAGAATCCCAAATGATAAGGATTCGACTTCTTAGCTCTTCTGAAATATTATGAGAAAATTTCCATTTTTTATCAATTTTATTTATTAAACTTTCTGTAGACTGAATAGAAAGTTTGTTTTCTAGTATCCCAATAAGAGAATACTTATTGGAATTAATAATATTTAAAACTTCCACTTGTTTGTAGAGGGCATTCATCCCTCTAATGTTCCAGAAAAGGAACTGCATTATCTATTATTATTGTGGTTGCTACTTTCTTCTGGGAGAGTAGCTTTTCCCAAAGTCTTAGCTTTCTTTGATTTTTTCTGTTTTCCTTTTATTTGATTAACCATATTTGCCCATGCAGGGTTATCCATAACTTTAGAGTTTGGCGTAGCTTTGAATTCGAAGGGGGCTTCCTCCGGTCTTGTTTTGCGGACTACTTTTGATTTGAGGAGAGGCAGTGGATCTGGGTTAATCAAATCTTCCCTTTGATTTTCTGAAGGGACTGTTAGCATAGGAGCTACATCTTCTTTTGAAGAATTACAGTTTAAAATGTTATCAGTTGTTGTAATAATATTCAGACTAGAGTTAGTTGGCTGTTCTGTTTGTAACTTGAGAATATCATCTTGATTAGGTTCTGAACTCATGATTTCAGTTTGAATATTTTTAACATACATTTGATCTGTAGCCTTAGGATGGTTTTGGACTTGATTGGAAACTGTAATCGAAACTGGCGGTTGCATAACAGATTCTTTGTATGTTGCATTGTCATTTTGGATGAAATCATTTGTATCAATATTCATCGCTGAAGTTCTTTCTGCTGTGTCTTGTTTTGCTTTTTGAACCCATACTTTGCTAAATTGACAATGTGTTTCCGCATGACCGAAACTCGAACAGTTAGAGCACGTACTAGGCTTCCATTCGTATACAACTTCTTGCCATATAATCTCTTCTTTATCATTTAGAATAGGGATCTTATTAGGGAATTTAAATGAATTTTCAATTTCTATTAAAACCCTAGCATAAGCAATTTTAATTATACCTTCAGTGAATTTATCAAGTTTGATAGGAGAACCAATAACGGAGGCAATACGGCTTATCCCCTCTTCTGTCCAAAAGTCGAGAGGCAAATTGGGTAAACGGATCCAGATCGGGATGGTATGAAGAAGTTCTTTGTTGAGTTGCATCCCTGGATGCCATCTTTTGATCATCATAAGTTTCTTATTATAATAATATGGTCCACCTTCAAGAACATTCACACAATCTTGTTCTTTATTGAATTTAATCACATAGAATCCGTTTTCCATTGAAAAAATCGAGAAATCCTCTTTTGGTTTCCATACTCTAATTATGTAGTCTTTAAAATAAGGATAGTATGGTCTAGGGCCAACTACATAAATCTCTATGGCGTTACTCCATTGTTTTCTGGCATCCAAAATCACTTCCGAAGACATTTTAGCACATTTCATAGAGTTAATTTCCCGAGGATTGTAAAATTTCAAAGGAACAGAGATAGGAATATTATTGCCTCTAACAACCTCATTCCACGCTTTACTGGAAGTGGATGAATAATTCCACTTGACAGAGCTAGTTTTTTTACTATGAGAAGTGTTATAAGCCTCAGCAACCATCGGGACAGATGTTCTATGGTTTGTTGGAGTGTTGGATTTTGCATTCTCGTTTGGCGCTTGAATAGTTCTCTTTTCAATGTGATAACAGTTCTTATTAGCCACAAGTTTAGGGCTACGTTTCCATTTACGGGAGATCACTGGAGTGAAGCCGTCGTCGGCTTGAGCGGTGATGGCGGCGTGGGCTAAAGGTTCAAAACCCGGAGGATGCGGTGAATTCAGTGGATCTGGATTGGGGCGATGGGATCCCTGTTCGACAGATGGAGTAGAAAGCAACATGAATGAAGGATGATGAACAAAAGAAAGCGATCAAGAGGAAAAAAAAAGTAATCCGAAGGAAAATTATTGAAGAGGAAGAAGGCGGCTCCTAGGGTTTCGAATCCGCCATTCTCAAAACGATGAATTTATGATATAAAACGAAAAATTACAGTTGAAAATGAACAACAGCTAAAAATAAACTGGTTGGTTAAGGGTGATAGGCCAACTAGTTTTTTCTACAATAGAGTCAGTCGGATTAAGCCTACTCGTAGGAATGAATATATTCTCAATCCTAGTGGTTCATGGTCATTAGCATCAGAAACTCTTGCGACTGAAGTTATAAAATACTTCTCCGGTTTGTTTTCATCATCACAGCCCACATATCAATTCCCAAGCATAACTTGTAAAAAAATCCTATCCGAAAATGCAAGAAATAACATGTGCAAGCCTTTCCAATTAGAGGAAATAAAAGATGTTGTATTCCAAATTAATGATAACAGTTCCCCTGGGCCAGATGGAATTAATTCGAAATTATATAAAGTGCATTGGGAGAATTTACAAAATGTTACATGGAATGCTACGAATGACATTCTCCAATCGGGTAAAATTATTAGAGAAATCAATCATACATTCATCTACCTTAAAAACCCGATACTACTGATATATCTAATTTTATACCGATCTCTCTTTGCAATGTCACTTATAAGATTTTAGCCAATCTTCTTTTTAATCGACTAAAACCTTATATGAATGACCTTATTTCTTACGATCAGAATATCTTCATACTAGGGAAAACCATTTTAGAAAACTCTTTACTTTCATATGAAATGGTTAGAGGATTTAATAGGAAAAAGTCAAACAATTTTTGCCTGAAAGATGATTTCATAAGGCATATGATAAAATAAGAAGAAAATTTATTCATCATATGCTAATTTCCATGGGATTCCCTTAATTGTTTGCTAATCTCATTTATGAATGCACATCAACTCCTTCCTTTTCGATATTAGTTGATAGCTCACCCGTTGGTTTTATTGAGAGTTCGAGGGGATTAAGACAAGGTGATCCGCTCTCGCTATGCTTATTCCCTATTGCTATGGAATTCCTCACAATCAATCTTGTTGTGAAATACTTGAAAGGTAATATTATCCCTATCTATAAAATTGAACCTATGATTACTCACTTGTTGTATGGGGATGATATTTTAATTATTGTCAAAGCTACTAGGAAAAATGCTGAATGCATTTAGAATATATTTTAGATTTTCAAACATTTAATGTAACAACCCAGATTTTTATTACTGTCGAAATGAAAATTTAAAATAGAAATTTTAAATTGAAATTTGTGATGAAAAAAAAATTACAATGTAAATATGTTGCAAAGTCAATTGTATGGTGCATGTTGGAAATGAAGCGCAAATGTTGCCTTCACGTGTAAAGCAATTGAGCCAATTAAAGCAAAGTAATGGAACATTTTGGCTTGCTGTCACTAAGATTTGTAAAAAATAATATTTGAACACTTTTCTTTGCTCTTTTCCATCATCACTTTTATGTACAGGCTATGTCGTTTTTCTCCTCAAGTGCATGTCTAGCTTTAAATGCATTTGTACAAACTTCTGCCAACATATATTTTTATTTGACTTGTACAAAAATTATGAGAAAAGAAAAGTATGCTGCAACCTTCATTTCCAAGTTGCAGCTCATTCTTCTGTTTCTTTTTCAGTAGCTTGGTCGAGACATTAATGGAAGCGCACATTTTTACTCTCTTTTGGATTCTTCTAGCTAGTTGCTTTTGAAACGAATTAAAGGTGAGTTCCAAAAACTCACACTTCTCATTTATCCATTTATTTTTGTTGTTACTTCATCGTGCGTGCGTGAAAAACCCAGGCCATTTTTACATGCGTGCATGTATTTATTCCCAGGCCATTTCATTTTGTAAGTATGTGGCCAAGTTTGCATTGCACTAAATTTCTAGTTCAGGCACTTCATCTTTTTGGGCAAGAATGTTTTTGCAACTTTGTGTTATGTGTTGCATGGAAGTGTAATCCAGACCAAATCGTTTTTCGTGCGTACTTATAAGATGTTGCCTGGCCATCTTTTAGATTTTTACTTACTTCATTATTTATATGGAAGGAGGCTCACACATTCTATGTCCAGTTCACTTTGTACATTACGTGCAAAGAGGTGTAGTACGAGTTCAGGTTCAGGCATTGCATTTTTCTTGCGTGCAATGAGTATAGGTAGTTTTGTTTAGGTGTATATCAATGAAAAACAACATTGCTCTGTCCATTTTTCATTAAATACATGCAAATATGTTTTGAAATTTGAGTCCAGACCATAGTTGCGTGAAAAGAAGTATGCCCAGACCTTCTTCATTTTTTTTAATTCTATAATTGTGTTTACAAATATATGCAAATAAAGGCAAAGTCCAGGCACTTGTTTTATATCATTTTTAGTGTGTGCATGAGAAGTTCCCAGGTCAGTATAGCGTACACGTGTAGTAGTAATAGACATCACATATTTTTCAATTAAAGAATTCAATTTGGACAAGAGTTATAAAATTTTGTCTATAATCATTTTATACGTGCAAAGTGAACAACCCATGTTATATTTTGTCCAATTCATTAGTGTGCATGCATTTAATTCTTCTTTGTGCGTGCATTTAAAAGTATATCTTGTTTTGGTGCAAAATCATTTTTGTGCCTACTTTGTATAATTAGTGCGTGCATGAGCAGTATAGACTTTTTTGCTTGCGTGCATGTAAATGTCATTTTTCGTGCATCCATAGCGTGGTGCTGTCCAGGTGTCTTCATTTCAATTCATGCGTGTATGCAAAAATTATATGGTTCAAACCATTGCTTTATATTAATGTGTGCTTGTAAATGGTCCATGCTACATAATGTGTTACGTGAGTACGTGTAGCTTGGTTTAGGAAAATACTTTTTCATGCAAGCAATGTTTCAACTCCAGGAATTGCATCTTAAATATTTGTATTATTTAGTGCATGCACGTTGTGTTGGTAATACTTATAATGTTATTGTTCAGGCCATCATTTAATTCTTGTGTGCATGAGTTTGGGACCACGGCTACAAAGTGTAGTCCAGGTCATTGTATATCTTGTTAACTGTGTGAATATTGCCAAGGTCTTACCAATGTTTAATTTATTTTGAACCGGTGTTTGGTTTTAAAACGTATTTTGTAATATCCCGGAATTTTTAACAATATCAATTTAATAATCTGTAGTTAAAATTAAATTGATATTGATAATCTGATGATAATTATTCAGATAAATTTAATAATTTTCTTCAATAAATATTTAAATTGGTTATTTTATCTTTTAAATGATATAAATTGATTTCTATTTATAAATAAACATATGGTTTATATTTTAAATAGATTGGTTTTGTTTTAATTTTAATAAGTAAAGCATATTTTCTAGTTTTATTATTTATTGTAATTTTGGGAAAATTTGTTTTATTTAATATCTAAGCTTTTCAAAATTAAATAAATAATTTTGGTTTAAATTTAATGATTAAATCATGTTTTAAAATTCTAATATATACATTTCAATTTGGAAATTTTTTTTTAATTAGAATTGAGTTTTAAAACTATTTCATAAATAAAAATATGATTTAAAATTGATATGAAAACATTAAATGTTTTAAATTAAATTGGATTTGGTTTTAAATTTAGAATAAATTCAATAAAATGTTTTATGGTTTAATAAAATGGATATTTTATTAATAAAAATATAATCTCTTGTAAAATGATTTTAATTTAGTAAAAAGAGATTTATAAAAGCAATATTAATATTGTATTGTCTTTATAAATAAGATTTGAATAAAATTTGTAATTTTTATTTCAAATTGAATTTATATTTATAATTTGATTTGAAATTGTTTGGTTTTGAATTTAATTTGAATTTAAATTCCAAAGTATGAATTTTAAATTGTTTAATTGATTTAATCTTTAATATGTATAAGTTCATTTATAAACATAATTTGTTTTTATTTCTTTTGTAAATATATACACATGTTTAAATTTAAACTAACATATTAACTTAGGAGTACACACACATTAATTTGTAATTAGTACTAATCATTTTTAAGAAAACAAGTGTTTGATTCATGCATTGATTAAGCATGTGTTGCATTCATATGCATTCAAATTAACAAGTGTTCAAAAAACTAATTTACAATGTGACAAGTGTAAGATTTAGTTTTTATTTTTCTTTTCTTTTAATTAAATCTAAAAATCACATTTATATAAACTTGCTTCTTCATTCTTTTTTTTTTATCATTCCTTAATCAAAAGAAAAGATCAAAATTCATTTTTCATATGCATAAATGAAACCTGCATTCTGAACATCCTCAAATACAAAAACCTGCATACTCCACTCCTCTTCAAAATCAAATCCATCTTCACCTAAAATTCAAATCACAAGCCTGCATTTTCTAACCATGTTCAAAAATCTGCATTTGATTCATCTACAATCTGCATATTCAAATCCCAAATCTGCATTCCTCAAATCAAGTGAAACCTGCATATTCAAATATAAAATCTACAACCCCTCAAATCCAAAAATCTGCGTACTCCACTTCATTTCAAAATCAAAATGAAGCCTGCATGTTTTCCTACATTCTGTTTAAACCTGGAATGGATGAATTACATAACATGCATTTGGGAAATTGGCAAAAGCATCTGCATGCATGTAGGAATTGTAGTTATGGAGCATGAGCTTTCAAAATTGCAACTCAGATTAAATCAACAAATGAGCATGCCTGCATTTTTGGTGATTTCTGCATATTCAACGGAGCTCTGCATTTTTTTAAAGGTGAGTAACAATTTATTTTAAAAACTAATTCAAATTGATATAGTTGCTCAAATTGTTTACTTATGTGTATGATGATAATGTCTGTATATAAGTATGAGTTTGAATGCTTGCTTGCTAGTGATGAATTCTTTCCTGATCTTGATTCCTGACTTAAAAATATAATTCAAAATTCATGAACTCAAGATCTAACCTATGTTTAGATGCAAATTTTCAAATAAAACATGTAGTATATCCTAATTAAAGTATTAGATTTTATTTAGGATAATAAACTTGTTTCTGGACTCTGGAAACTGTAAGAACATCATGCATGTTTTAATTTATTTCAAACCCAATCTAATTAAGATGATAATTCAGTAATACAAATCAAAAATGTAAACTGAAACTTGATTTTTAAATCAAGTATTGATTTTTTTTTTAGTGTTTGTTTCATTTAGTGTCTGGTCTGGAACAATAATATGAATTGGGCAAATTCATGCAATCTGTAGTTTAAGGGAACTCAAATTTCTTTTGCGTTATTAAGTAAGGATCATAGATCCTTGGAAAAATCTGAGAAGTAATTTGAGTTTGCTAGATTGATTGCAGTTTTGGATTTTTAGAACTTAACCCTAGTTTTGAATGGGTTTGTGCTTTGAGTCAGTTTGAAGAGTAGGGTTGACCGGGTAATCTGGTACTTTGGGAATGTGTAGTTGATAAATGAAGGAGCTCGAGGTTGGAATGGGTGGACTGTAGGTGGTTGGAGCGACTTGCAATTGCCGTTGACAGGTTTCGAGTTGAAACCTGTAAAAAATTTCCTAGGTTTTAAAATTTTTTGGGGTGAAGTTTGATCCATGGGTTTTTGTTCGACCTGATGGTTGCTGTGGGGTGTTGATGGGTTTCTGGTAGTGGCTGGATCATCTTTGATGATCGCCAGAGGTGGTGCGACATGATTTCTGGTTAACTGTTTTGGTTTGGATGTGTTCTAGGGGTAGGTCTGTGTTTTCCTCGAAGTGGATAGGGAAATGACTCGGGGAAATCGAGCATGAAACTCGAAGTAAAAATAAGGTTTCTCGGGTCAACCTGTAGTTTACAGGTTACACAGTAAACTGTGTATGTTTTTAAAAATTTGGGTTTTAAACTTTTAAAATCTGGGTTTTTGAAAATTTAAAATCTGAAGTTGTGTTTAAAGAAAAGTTTAAGTTTAAAATCAAATTCAAGTTTGAATTTTTGAAGTGGATTCAAATTCCAGGTTTTGAAACCTGATTTACTGTTTTTTTTGTAAATCTGAGTTTTCTTTTTGAACTTTTTAAATCTGCAGTTTCATGTTTAGAGTAAGGCAAAGTTTAAGTTCAAATGCAATTCAAGTTTGTATTACTGATTGTATTCAAATTCTAGGTTATAAAATAAAAATAAAAGTTTAAAATTTAACTTAATTAACTATTTTATTTTTGGTAAAATAGTTGAAACTTTTAATAATGAAGTTTTTAAAATGTGATTAAGATTTAAGAATTAATTTTAAATCTGGAAATCTAAGCTTAAACCTGAACTCCAGTTTTAAATTTTAAAGAAGATTAAAATTGAAGTTTTAAATTAAAATGAAATTTTAAGCTATTAAAGTTTTGAAATGAATTTAACTCTAAAATTTTTATATAACATTTGTTTGATTTGAAATTTTAAAGGTTTTAAATTATTTAAAACTTTGTTTAGTTTTAAAATTATTCTATTTAAGCTTGAATTTAAAAGGAAATTTCTTAAGAACTTTGTTTTAAATCAAACTGTTTGAAACATAATTAAGTTATGTCTATAAAAATTTAATTTAGATAAATATTTCAAAATTAATTTGTTTAATAAGGTAATCAAGATTAATTAATTTAATTAATTAATTGAATTTGGATTAATAATTAATTAATGATTGATCAATTATAATTAAGATCATTAATTAAAATTATTAATTAATGATGAATGAATGTAATTAAGTTTTAAATTAAGGTTAGTTAATTTAATAATTAACTTTAATTAATGAATGATTAAAGATAATTTAAATAGTATTTAATTTAAGTTAATTACCCTATAAAATAATTTGAGGATGGTTAATGAGGGTCATTAACCAGGATTATTTAATAATTAATTAATGTAGTTAATTTCTATAATTAATTAGATTAATTAATTAATATAGTTAATTTCTATCCCTTTCTTTCTTAAATATGATGCGATTTTCTGGGAGTGGAAAGTCGGGTCGTCACATATTTTGTTGCCGTTATTTTGATAACAGATTTTGACTCCGGTATTAAATTTTTGAAGCGTGTTGTTTTGATGAATAAAAATTACTGTTGTTTTTACTTCAGTAACCGTCAATTTAAAGTGAATTATCAAGCGGCTATCCTGCAACGCTGATTTACATCCGTTTTTACGGTGTTTTGTGAAGCGCAATTTCCTTATCGAAATTGCTATAGATGTTGTTGTTTTAATCATGTGTTTCGAAAATTGTTTTAAAATAAAGATTGTTTCAAAATTTATTTACAGTTTATGCTTTCAAAAGAATGAGGAATCGATTTAAACACTTCAGCAAAATTAAGGTCTAAGAACCCTTACTTTTACTGATCTGATTAATTCCGGACTTGTCCATTTGAGAACGTAAATTTTATTTATATAAAATACACAATTTTGCACTTTCAAGGAAACGATGAATAGATCTAAACAATTTAGCAAAAGTGCGGTGTATGGAACCATGCTTTTACTAATTCGGTTAATTCCGGATTCGTTAATTGAAATATTTGTTGCTGTTTGAAGAGTTTGATGATTTCGTTGGGCTTTCGAGCCTCTATGCTGGACCTTCGGGTCATATGTTGGACCTTCGGGTCAATTACCAGTACTAGACCTTCGGGTCATATATTGGACCTTCGGGTTAATTACCAGTACTAGACCTTCGGGTCATATGTTGGACCTTCGGGTCATTTATTGGGCGCCAAAGGGGAGGAGTTTGTAACAACCGGGATTTTTATTACCGTCGAAATGAAAATTTAAAATAGAGATTTTAAATTGAACTTTGAGATGAAAAAAAAATTGCAATGTAAATATGTTGCAAAGTCAGTTGTATGGTGCACGTTGGAAATGAAGTGCAAATGTTGCCTTCACGTGTAAAGGAATTGAGCCAATTAAAAACAAAGTAATGGAACACTATGGCTTGTTGTCACTAAGATTTGTAAAACAAATATTTGAACACTTTGCTTTGCTCTTTTTCATCATCACTTTTATGTACAGGCTAGGTCCTTTTCTCTTCTCAAGTGCACGTCTAGCTTTAAATGCATTTGTACAAACTTCTGCCAACATATATTTTTATTTGACTTACACAAAAAATTTGAGAAAAAAAAAAGTATGCTGCAACCTTCATTTCCAAGTTGCAGCTCACTCTTCTGTTTCTTTTTCAGTAGCTTGGTAGAGACATTAATGGCAGCTCATATTTTTACTCTCTTTTGGATTCTTCTTGCTAGTTGCTTTTGAAACGAATTAAAGGTGAGTTCCAAAAACTCACACTTTTAATTTATCCATCTATTTTTGTTGTTACTTCATCGTGCATGCATGAAAATGTATTACCCAGGCCATTTTTACATGCGTACATGTATTTATCCCACGCCTTTTCATTTTGTAAGTTTGTGGCCAAGTTTGCATTGCACTAAATTTCTGGTTCAGGCACTTCATCTTTTTGGGCAAGAATGTTTTTGCAACTTTGTGTTATGTGTTGCATGGAAGTGTAATCTAGACCAAATCATTTTTCGTGCGTACTTATAAGATGTTGCCTGGCCATCTTTTAGTTTTTTACTTCATTATTTATATGGAAGGAGCTCACACGTTCGATGTCAAGTTCACTTTGTACATTACGTGTAGAGTGGTGTAGTACGAGTTTAGGTTCAGGGATTGCATTTTTCTTGCGTGCAATGAGTATAGGTAGTTTTGTTTAGGTGTGCATGCATGAAAAACAACATTGCTCTGTCCATTTTTCATTAAATACATGCAAATATGTTTTTAAATTTGAGTCCAGACCATAGTTGTGTGAAAAGAAGTATGCCCAGTCCTTCTTCATTTTTTTTCATTTTATAATTGTGTTTACAAAAGTATGCAAATAAAGGCAAAGTCCAGGCACTTGTTTTATGTCATTTTTAGTGTGTGCATGAGAAGTGCCTAGGTCAGTATAGCGTACATGTGTAGCAGTAATAGACATCACATATTTTTCAATTAAAGAAATCAATTTAGACAAGAATTATGACATTTTGTCTATAATCATTTTATACGTGCAAAGTGAACAAACCCAGGTTATATTTTGTCCAATTCGTTAGTGTGCATGCATTTAATTCTTCTTTGTGCGTGCATTTAAAAGTATATCTTGTTTGGTGCAAATTCATTTTTGTTCCTACTTTGTTTAATTAGTGTGTGCGTGAGCAGTGTAGACATTTTTGCTTGCATGCACGTAAATATCATTTTTCGTGCATGCATAGTGTGGTGTTATCCAGGTGTCTTCATTTCAATCCATGCGTGTGTGCAAAAATTATATGGTTCAGACCATTGCTTTATATTAGTGTGTGCTTGTAAATGGTCCCGGCTACATAATGTGTTATGTGAGTACGTGTAGCTTGGTTTAGGAAAATATTTTTTCATGCAAGCAATGTTTCAACTCTAGGCATTACATCTTAAATATTTGTCTTATTTAGGGCATGCACGTTGTGTTGGTAATACTTATAATGTTATTTTTCAGGCCATCATTTTATTCTTCGTGCATGAGTTTAGGACCACGGCTACAAAGTTAGTCCAGACCATTGTATATCTTGTTAACTGTGTGAATATTGCCAAGGTCTTACAAATGTTTAATTTATTTTGAATCGATGTTTGGTTTTAAAACGTATTTTGTTGCCGTTATTTTTATAACGGATTTTTACTCCGGTATTAAAATTTTGAAGTGTGTTGTTTTGATGACATTTTTGACGAATAAAAATTAATGTTGTTTTTACTTCAATGATCATCAATTTAAAGTGAATTTTCAAGCGGCTATCCTACAACTCTGATTTACATCCGTTTTTACGGTTTTTTGTGAAGCACAATTTCCTAGTCGAAATTGCTATAGATGTTGCTGTTTTAATCGCGTCTTTAAAAAATCGTTTTAAAATAAAAAATGTTTCATTTTTTTTATAGTTTACGCTTTCAAAAGAATGAGGAATCGATTTAAACGCTTCAGCAAAATTAAGGACTACGAACCCTTACTTTTACTGATCCGATTAATTCCGGACTTGTCCATTTGAGAACGTAAATTTTATTTATATAAAATACACAATTTTACACTTTTAAGAAAACGATGAAGAGATTTAAACGATTTAGCAAAAGTGCGGAGTATGGAACCATGCTTTTACTAATTCGGTTAATTCCGCACTGGTTAATTAAAATATTTGTTGCTGTTTGAAGATTTTGATGATTTCGTTGGGCTTTCGAGCCACTATGCTGGACCTACGGGTCATAATTTGGACCTTCGGGTCAATTACCAGTACTAGACCTTCGGGTCATATGTTGGACCTTCGGGTCATTTGTTGGGCGCCAAAAAATTATGATGCAGTACTTGGTAGGCTTCGGCCATATGAGATGCACGTGCGGCATAGTTTAGACTCGCCATATGATGGGATTGATCCATTTTTATGCTGATTTTTCTAGTTAACTATTTTTGATTTTTAGATTTATGTGTATTGCTGTTTTGAATTCAATTTGGAATTTGAAAGTTGATTTTGATGGAGTTTAATGAGATTTCTTCATTTAAACTATGTTGAATATATATGTTGAATTGTCCCAATCGAGATTATGATTATTTTGCTTTGATGTTGTTTAAGATGCATTCACTTCTAAGATTAAATTAGACTGATCCGTTTATTATTTTCTTTTAAATAATACTCAGGTCAGACCGAGTTATTTCATGATAATCACTATCTCTGATTCTGTTGCCGCTTCAGATTTTCGGATTTCACATCATCTTTTATCTAGACTTCGAGGAGTACTTTTGGTATATTGACTCTCATCTCATGTATGATATGATATCTATGTATTTGTACTTTGGGTTCTTGTGAACCATCGATTGTTGTAGCATGTATCCAGACTTATCTTTCGCTATATATCTGGTATTTCTGTTCCGATGTGATTATACTATCTGTGTTGTTGTTATTATGAGTTGTTCTAAACTTTTCTTAAGCCACCCCAGTTTCATTTTATATTTGGGTTGAATATATATATCTTTGGGAGTAATTTACACAACTCCTATCGATGTAATCAATACTCGTCTAAGGCATAACTTACGGATGGTCTCTTCTAACAAGCCTTATTCTTCGCAATAGCAGGTGTTATTCCTTATACTAACCTTTGTTATTGTGAGCATAGAGGTGGGGCGTCACATTTAATTGGTCTTGATGTTAATGAAAACAAATTTACTTTGTTCTTTAGCAAAGTAGTCACTAACAGGAAACAAATAGCTGATATTTTAAACACTAGAATGGGACATCATTCCATTGTCAAATAATAAACTTAAAACAAGAGATTTTGGATACTTAATAGACAAAATCAATAAAATGTTCAGTCACTGGAACAGTAAAATACTCGATATCAGTGGTAGAATGGAATTAGTGAAAACTGTTATTCATTCGATTTCACACAATTTCCTACGACTGTCATTAAGAGAATTAATTCTCTTTGTGCTAATTTTATTTGGAAGTCTAAATCACATAAAATGTGCTGGGAAGATGTCCGTAAAAAAATGAGGACGGATTTGGTATTCGAAGAATTGAGGAAATTACTAAAGATATGACACTTAAATTAGTATGGAAATTCATCCAAGGTGAAACACTCTGGGCCAAATGGATGTGCAACATATACTATAAAAGTATAAACTTTTGGACTGCTGCTATGAATAAAAATGCATCTTGTACATGGAAATTTCTTCTTAGTGCAAGATAATGGTGTAAAGATGTTATTGATGGAAAAAGTGTAAATGGTGATAATACAGAGGTTTGGTTGAACCCATGCATTAATGGTTACTCCTTAGTGGATAAATTTGGTTGGAGTTCAATGACTGTTTATAGTGGTAACAACAGAAAGGTATCTACACTTATAGCAGATAATAAATGGAAAGACCACATTGAGTGTGTGCGTATTCAGATGCAAAACATAGTGCATAATATCAAAATACATTATCAGATGCAAGATGATTACTGGTTTCGGATTCTTAATAGATCTGGATAATTTAGTCTGAATTCGGCATGGAACCATATTAGGAAAAAACATAATAAATTTAACTAGACCAATGTTATTTGGAATGATTCTTATGCCCCAAAAATGTATACTTGTTCGTTGCTGGCTAAGCTAAATAGATTGAATACTAAGGATGAAATCAACAGGTGGAATAATAATATCGATCAATCCTGTGTTTTATGTTTAAGTCAAAACGAAGACAGAAACCACTTATTTTTCAACTGCTCATACTCTAGACAGTTGTTAGAAGCCATTATTCAAAAGCTTAAAATTAGTTTCAGAAATACAGCTGAAATCAACCAAATTCTAGAAATTATGTGTTAATGTCAGAAAAATAACAGTTTATATAATCATATAAAGAATACAACTTTTAATTCTATGGTATGGAACATATGGTGTGAGTGAAATTCTCGGATATTCAAAGGAATCGAGCTACCATCCCAAGTCAGAACAAGACTTATCATACAAGATTGCAATCAATTAATTCAAACCAAACTGGACACAAAGAAAATAAGCAAAGAACTTGAACTTATCTTATCTAACTTTGGAATAGAGATGGACCCAAGCATGGGGCTTCATCCTCCTTGAGCTCCATTGTGTCTTTTTAACTGGAGCTGACATTTTGTTAGCTTTTCCATGATGCTCGTATATAGTTTCGCCTGCTATTTTTGATTCGGTGGAGAAATAATTTTAGATATGAGGATTTGGTAAAGTTGTTTGAAGCTTCCGTCTTTCTAGAAGTTTGTTTTGTGGTAGCACGCTCTACTGTGGAAGACTTTGATTACTGGTTTCCTTTTAGTGATCCCACGTGTCATGTTTTTAGTGTTTGTATTTTATTTCTTCAATTTTCTCTATTTATTGTAGCCCCAAGTTGATCGTATGGATGATTTTGAGTGTGTTGCTCCGTTGTTTTACTCCTCCATCCATTTGAAAACTTGGTTTTCTAGCTATAATTTAGTTGTATTGTTAATATATGGACATAGTATGTACTCTTTTTTCCTTGCAAGGCACCTATTTAGGTTAGGGGGTTGTAAGGTTTTAACGAGGCGTATTATGAAAGTATATGCGAACTAGTTTGTCTATAAAGTACCTATTTTCAAATAAAAATAAGAAGCCAGCTCC
This sequence comes from Allium cepa, assembly GCA_030765085.1. Taxonomy (NCBI): domain Eukaryota; kingdom Viridiplantae; phylum Streptophyta; class Magnoliopsida; order Asparagales; family Amaryllidaceae; genus Allium; species Allium cepa. Next base: position 12,001,399 of record CM060941.1, read on the forward strand.
AAAACTAAAAGTCTTCATGCTTCTGCAAACTGGAGAGAGAAGGCAATCAATCATCTTTAAGAGAAAAAGTAGACTAGAACTGACAAATCCAATGAAATCAAATTACCAATGGCGGAAGTTCTTAGTCTCGAAATAAGACAGCGCCAGGTTAGATTAGGAGACTGCATTGGTATCATGGAGGATGAAGATCGGGGTTTGGGTCAATTGCGATCCAAACCTTGACAAGATAAGTTCCAGCTCTTTACTTTTCGTCTTTGATTCCATATTATGTTGAATTACAACTTTGCAGTCTTGAATTATGAGCATGATTCTCACTTGAATTGGCAATTTGATACCGTTGAAAATGCCAATGTTTCTTTCACACCAAATGGGCCAAATCAGAAGAGTAAAAGCTACATTTATGAGATGATTAAGAAATGGATTAATTTCTTATTTTGGCACAAAATTTCAAAATTTTGGTTGATTTCATAGGAATTTCCGAGGTTACTTTTTAACCTATGCATAATATCATCAAAAAGTTGCCTCGAATATGAGCAGTTAAAAAAATGGTCCATGTCTTCATGTTGATTTTGGAAAAACAAACAATTTTTATTAGTTTTAGTATTCCATCTACTGATCCTGTCTTTGGTGTTCAATTTTTTTTAGTGTAGCCAGAAGAGAGCACATAAACATTTTTGGAGCACAATGCTTATCCCAAATTATACTGGTCCAATTAAATTCGGAATGTTTGCATCTGATTTGTTTCCATGCTGAGTTCATACTGAATTGACTATTACTATTAGGAATCTAGAACCAAAAATCATGTTGCCTTTGATAATGAGTTTTGATATTATAGACCGTATGATGCATTTGAGTAGGAATACAAATAAGCTGATCCTTTCATTCATTGCCAGATATAAGAGTAGAGACTTTCCTATTACAGCGACCAGTAACAGAGATGAGATTCCATCCAAATTTATCTACCAAGGATGAGCCATTAAGCCATGGGCCAAACCATACATCTGTATTTTCACCATTAACTATTTTCCCATCAATTAGACCTTTGCACTACTTTATAGCTCTAAGCAGGGATTTCCACGTTTAAGAAGCATTGCTATCCATAACAGAAGTCCAAAAAAGTCCATTCTCACAATATTTATTACGCATTCGATTAGCCCAAAGTGATTCACCATTTATATATTTCCATACCAATTTAATTGCAACTGCTTTAGCAATGTCATCAATTCTTCGAATACCAAGTCCACCCTCACTTTTAGTTTTACAATCATCATCCCAGCACATTTTATGAGCTTTAGATTTCCACATGAAATTAGCATAAAGAGAGTTAATTCTTTGAATATCAGTAACAAAAAAGATGGTAAATTGCGTCCAAAATTGAGCCATTGGGTGGACAACATTTTTAACTAGTTCAACTCTACCACTAATATTGAGCATTGTACTATTCCAGTGGTTAAATTTTATTTATTTATTTTGTCTATTATACATTCAAATCCCTTGCTTTAAGTTTGTTGTTAAATAGAGGGATGCCTAAGTAGACAAATAGAGGACTTCCAATACTGATATTTAAAATATCAGCAATTTGTTGCTTATTAGTTGTTCCTTTACTAAAAAAACAAAATAGATTTATTTTCATTCCAAGCAAGGCCATTTAAATCAATCAAAGCTCGAAAATATGTTGAATGCACTTAGCATTATGTATGGTAGCTTTGGACGTAATTAAAATATCATCTACATACAACAGATGGGGGATCATTGGTTCAATTTCGTAAATGAAGGTGATATTTCCTTTCATGTAGTCCATTGATTGTAAGGAATTCCATTGAAATCAAAAATAATTATGGGGAGAGAGTGTCACTTTGTCTTAATCCCCTTGTACTTTCAATAAATCCAAAAGGGGAGCCATCAATTAACACTGAAAATGAGAAAGTAGATATGCACTCATAGATGAGATCAGCGAATAGCATAGGGAACCTCATGGAAATCAGCATATGATGAATAAAACTCTCTACTTATTTTATCATAGGATTTATGCAAATCAATTTTCAAGCAGAGATTGTTAGAACTGTTTCTATTGAATCCTCTAACCATTTCATAAGCAAGTAAGGAATTCCTAGAGAGTACTCTACCAGGAATGAAAGAATTCTAATTATATGAAATAAGATCATTCACATAAGCTTTCATTCTATTACAAAGAAGATTGGTTAAAAATTTATAAGAGACATTGCAAGGAGAATTCGGTCAATAACCAGTCAAGTCAACCACATAAGGTTTTTTGGTATAAGGCAAATAAATGTATGGTTGATTTCTCGAATTATTTTACCTAATTGTAGAATGAAATTCATGGCATTGCAGATATCATTTTTAATTTGTTCCCAATGGACATTGTAGAACATTGAATTGATGCCATCTGGCCTAGGGATAATATTATCATTAATTTGGAATAACGTAGATTTTATTTTCCCTAGTTGAAATTGTTTGCATAAATTACACCTAGCATTATCAGATAGGATTTTCTTACAAGTAATGCCTGGAAATTGATATGTAACCCGAGATGATGTAAATAGATCAGAAAAATATTTAACTGCATCATACACAAGTTTTTCTGATGCTGATGACCCCGATCCATTAGAATTAAGAATAATTTTCTCCTTCGATCAGGGTTAGGAACTTTTAGCTTATTGTAAAAGAAGTTAGTTGACATGTCCCCTTTAACTAACCAATTTATTTTCATTATTTGTTCGATTTCAATTTCTATTTTCCTCATAATTGAATGAATCTTTTTGGTTTTCAAAGAATATTGTTCAATCAACCTTTCATTCAAAGGATTTTGAACTAGTTGTTCGTATAAATCATTCGCCTCATCCTTTAATTGATCTGCCACTATGTGAATGTTACATCAATTTTAAATAATTCTTCAATGCAAATTTAGCATCTTTCAGTTTGCATAAGAGAGAATGAAGGAGATTACCATGAAATTCATGCAACATCACATCATGAAGAGAAGTGTGATAATGGCATCATCCTATAATTTTTAGCATCCTGAACGACCTCATCAGAAATTTTGGCACATTGCATCGAATTGAATTCACAAGGGTGATAAAAATTTAACAGAATAGACACTGGAATATTATTTCCCTTGACAACTTCATTCCACGCCCTGCTAAATGTAGTAGAGAAATTCCATTTGTTGACAGCAGGTCTATTATCAGATTGAGTAGGGCGATTTAAATTACTATTGATGTGGGCATGAGTCTGATGTGCATTTTAATGTGGATGAGATCCAAAGTTCTTATTCTACGAATTATCTGAAATGGGACTAAAAGAAGGAGGCTGCTGCATAACTTTTGATGGACGTATCCACTTTCTTGAGCGAAGCTGGGTGAAGCCATCATCGTGAATAACATCGGAACTGGTAAGCAATATTACAGGGAAACCAAGCGGTGGGTCAGGTAAGATGGAAGGCGGATCAGGAGGGGGTGGGGAGTGACGGCTGGTAGGTTTAGAGGAAGACATACCTCCTCTGATATCTGTAAACTGGGTTAACATATCATGGTAGAAGGCAGAAGACAGCACATCGGCAGATGGAGGCTTTCAAATGATGGGGGCGACTGAAGGAATCAGGGAAGACGATGATGTTATGGAAGGCGGCAGAGGGAGGCTTTCATTTGTATATAAATATACTTTTGGAAGTCCCTAATCATCAAGTGATTCAGAAAAAAATTTAATCTATCACGCTGTTATTTAAATTAGAAAAAAAAATTAGTAACTGAATTTTTTTCATAAATATAGCTCGGTTATTCACAATCAAAAAACAACTACTTTGCAAAATTTACTGTTCAAACTATTTTTTCTCGAATCCCTAGCTGTAAACCAAAAACTACCTCATTATTCCATCTAAGCCACTTTTATCCGACGTAACTACATTTCATGAGTTTTCCCTAAATTAAATATGTTAACAATAAAGTTTCAACTTTCTTTCGGCTGGAAATTCGAACCCAAGTTCCAGATCAAATTTCAAAGCAATTCATTAGTTTAACTAAGATAATACTACTACACTTACCATCTCCTTCAACAATCACTTCCTTACCCTTTGGCCTAACCATTGTATTTAAGTATAGAGTTGATTGACAAATAATTAGGAAAATAAAGCTGACTTCAAGGAACGAAGGGCATGAGAGTTTTTTAAGTTTTTTTTTTCTTCTTATTGGATTTTTATAAAGTGACATTTAGGAAAGAGGAGAATTTTTTTGTGCAATATGCAATTTAGTTTAATCGAACTTATTAATGTGGATGTGGGTGGTGTTAGTACTTTAGGTTATGGTTTTGATAGCAACAACCATATGACATTGTGTAATTAAAATATATATACTAATGTATTTATCATGATATACATATAGTACATAGTGCAAGATATTAGACATGTATTGATTAAGAAGATTGTATTAGACATGTATTGATTAAGAAGATTGTAGAGTATCAAAAGCATATTAAAGAGGTTGATAGAGATTCAAAAGTCAGAGATTAAAGACTCATGAGTTCGAAGATTCAAGATATCAAAATAAGTTATAGAGTCATAGATTATTTGTTAAAGCCCCGGTAGCACTTTTTTGACCTCTCTTCATTTTCCAAAAAGGATTTTAAAATCCATCCTTTGATTTTAAATGATTTTCAAATATATATCCTGGTTTTCAAAAATGTTTTTTTTAAAGAATTCTAGTTTTCAAAATGATTTTTCAAACTTCTTTTCAAAATAGATTTCAAATGATTTTTAACCTTATTTTTATTAACAAGTTTATTATATTTTGAGTAATAATTTTTAAGTATTTTATATTTTAATATATAATTATTGTATTTAGTATAGATCTTGTTTTTATGTTTTCTAAATGTTTATGGTATTCAAAAGTATATTTTCACATTTATTAATACTTTGATTTTAAATATATGTTCACTTATACTTTATACATTATTTTTCACAAGAAATTCATATTTAAATCCTTTCTATAATATTTCAAAATTATTTTTATAAACTTTTCTTAAGTTCTATTATGGTTAAAATGTTTATATACTATGCTTAAATGATTTTACAAAGTATCAAAATATTTTACAAAATTAAGATTTTCAAAACAATTTTTATTAAAAAAATTCAAAATTAAAAGGGTATGTCGACATACATAGACCCTGTATATTGACATATAGTTCGATATTGTCAAAATTCAAATTCGGGATAGTAGCGTCTTTTTTTTGTATCTCTTCGTGAATTGACATGACTGTCATTTCTCTATAAATAAGGTTTTCTCAATGAATTTTTTAACCGCTTTCTCATATTTTCTCTCCTATTTTACTCTTTCATTTCTAAAGTAAATTCTAGCCAAAATCTTCTCAAATTCAATTAGAATCAAATTCAAACTCCATAGACATGACTCTCTATTGTACACTCTCTGACCTCTCTCACTCAAATTAAGATTCAAAGTGTTATCCAAAAGGTTATAGGATTATTTGTAATTAAGATTAAGAAACTGATTTTGTAAACTCTATCAAATAATACTTGGTTTCCTTGAAATTCAAGTGGGTGTGCTTGTGTCCCGTCTGAATCATGTGAGTGTGCTTGGTGCACCCATTGAATCCAAGTGGGTATGCTGGTGTCCCGTCCGTTTCCAGTGAGTGTACCCAAAGCTCGAAAAATCTAGAGAATGTGACTCGTAGTCTAGAAATCGAGATTGTATAAACTTTGATATTTGAAAAGAAATTTATATAAGAAATTATACGGAACTGGATGTAGGGTAACTCTGAATTAGCATAAACATTCTGGTGTGATCTCTCTAACTTTTTTCTTTTCACAATTACTGCATTTATATACATTTGTGTTTGCATCTCTGATTATCAATTTGCATTGCGTAAACAAAATTATAAAAGAATTCAAAAGGATTCATAAAAGTTAGTAAACACTATTCACCCCCTTCTAGTGTTGAACTAGCCTGAAGATCTTTACTTCCATAAACTAACTGGTGGGTGGGAAATAAATGCTTGGGTAAGACAATAAATGGATATAGGGTGTTCAAATGGTGTATATAGATAGTTACACCCCTAAAATATTATATATAAGTAATTAGTTACCACATAAAAAATAATAATGTTCATTGATTAATGCAATCCAAAATGGTTTTATAGTATATTATTCCATTTTTAACAAACTAAGAGGAGCATGGAAAAAGAGAATTCAAAAGGAGTTGGAAAAAAATGGAAAGAGAAACAAATATATAACATTTTGCTCCAAAAAAGTAATCTGAATAGGAATAATTATTGATCATAGCATGTATTATATTTTATAAAACTAACATTAACAGTCCTGTTAAAATATAATTAATGTTATGAAAATTAATGCTTGTCATTATTGTATTTTAGTTTTTATTTGTAGTTATATTCCTGTTTTTACTATTATTTTTATATGTTATCTGGGTAGTATGGAATTTTCATACATGTACAAAAAACCAAAAGTAAATAATCTGAAAAACTAAAAGTTTAAAATTGTTTACCAATGCTATAAAGGGGACTTCCCTTCAAATGGTGCTGCAAGAAACGAATGGAGGTCATACGAAAGATGTTTGTTGGTTTTAGTTTTTATTTTTAGAAAGTATAATTATTTTTAAAATCATAATTGATTTCAACTATTTGGGTCCAAATAGTTTCTTTTTATTAAATGAACAATTAATGACTTAATTCTCTATTGATCTTTTTTCATTAACTAAGAAAAAAGTTATAGTGTAAACTGAATAAATTGCAATTGATATCTTTGTTTATTTTCTTAACTAATTAGTGTTAATGTGTTTATATAACACTACCCAGTTACTGTTAATGAATTACAAAATTTTCTTAATAAGTTAAAAATGCACCAATGAATTCCCATCAACTATTGTTACCATTACAATAACTCTGTGCCTACCTCTCTTGGGTCACCATAAAACCGATATTAGTCAGATATTTGATTGTAAACTACGAACTGCCTAGCAATGAATCATTAATATGAGATCAAATTGGAAACCCTAAGAAAAGATAATAAATTGATAGCTTAAAAAATCTATAAAAGCAATACCATGCCCTATGTTTCCCTCATTCATGAACATATTGTCCAACCCATAGAAATGAAAAAAAAACCCTTAAAATTGAAGCAGAATAATGGTGAAATCAGACAAAACAAATGAAGGACTTTGTCCATCCTCAATTAAACTTTGTTATTCCTTTACACTTTCCTTGTCAGGCTTACTGATATTGATGTAGTTTTGGCCTTAGGTGCTATCAATTTTCAGAGGGTCTCAACAAGGTTGCTGCCCGTTTTTGGAGGATCTATAGCAGTTCAAATAAGAAATATGGTGGTTTCTAGAGACTGACATTGTTTGAGTGTTTTTAATCTCTTCAATTCAAGTTCGTTAATAATGTTTTATCTTTTGTTTTCTCGTTTTGATATTAATTCGGCCTTAATTGTTCTGGAGATTTGTACTTTCTTAATGTATATGTTTTACATTTTTTTTTCAAAACTTACTAAAACCATAAATTTCAAACATTCAAACTTCCATTAAGAATTTCATTCCTACTTAAACTATATGTGATTAATTTTAAAATAAAGAGTTATCTCTGTCGAGTACACGGTTATTCAATCGATAATTTTACTTGATAATGATTAGCAAGATAATTTATAATGTAGACAAATCTTTCCATCAAAACCATCATTTTCATATCCTAGATTACTTTTTAGGTTTTTATTTTGCAATATTTAAATATTTTTGCTTTGAATTACATGTGAAATTATGGTGAGAATGATGAAGATTAAGTAAATTTATGAACCGCATGAAACAAAGCAGTGGCGAACATAGTGAAGATGAAGCTAAAATGTAAATGTTTGGTGTTGTATAATATTTGTTTTGTGTCAGAGATGCTTACATTTACATAAATACACAAATATTATTTATTTTTAACACAAATTGGAAATATTTAGATAATAAATAGAAGAAACGATCAAAGCACAAATCAATTCACTTAATATCAAAGTTAGGTTAATAGCATTAAGTTGATATATAATAAAAAATGGCCTTGATATTACACTTTTTGGCAAAGATGCATCAAGACAGTGCAAAACGTAATAAACTACTAATTTTTCTACTTTGCAAATAACATGATATCATGAACACTGAAATGAATTATAAATAAATTACTATTTTTAGGAGTAAGAAACTCAAATAAAGAATGGATGTAGATTTACTTTTTGTGTTGTTAACAATTTCTTTGTATACTATTTTGTGTGTAGCCCTTTTTTCTCCATTTTTTATTTTTTATTAAAATCTTCACCCATTTTGTGTTGCTAAGCGAGAAACATCCACCTATAACTAGCCATGAACGAATATAGGTTTGGATAAATATATTCCAACATTCTTAAGTATCTTACCTTGACTTTTGTTGATTTCCATTGCTAAACATATTTAAATTGGAAATCGACACCACCAAAGGATGTCAAGCCATTTTGTGTTCGCTAAGGTCTTTACTACTCTTGGGAGTAAAAATTTCTTACTAGCATTATTTCCTAATACTATTTCTATCTCTATCACTTTGGTCGCAAGTTGTATTTCAACTAATATTGTACCATTACAAAGACTAAAATTTTGATTAAATTGCGGCGAAGCATTACTGGAACACCAACCTCTAAATGAAATCAGCGCCAAGAACTGACCATGAGTCTTGTTAATGATAAAAGAATCCACTTCATCAACACATTCATTAGTTAGTGCTAACATACAATGATCTTTTAACTAGTTTGGTTCATGCTACCTCTTCTCAACTTCTAGGTATATGATATCGATAATTTTTTGTATGGGATTATCATCCCATTCAATCAAGTTTTCATTTGGAACTTTTATCCTTGTTGGCTCCTCATTATCATTCTTTAGTATAGTTGGTAGCTATTGATCTCCTAGATTTAAAATCCAATTTACTAAATTTAGTAATAAAAATTGTTTCCTCATTGTTTACACTATCGCTTGCGAGCCACATACTATGTATAAGCATAAAACTTTGTATTTGCTCCATAAATGCAAATAATTTACTTATGATCCAACAATTGTCTCCCTTCCACCTTTTTCATTAGCTAAAATTTGACAAAGATCTCCACCGAGTAGGATTGGTTTACTATCAAAAAGAATACGATCATTTCCATTTTCAATTTGTTCTATTATCTCTCCATGTCCTTTCTATTGCTTCTAATGTATTTTTACCTGTCTTTGGTGCTTCATCCCATATAATCAGATCGTTATTTTTATTTGCTTACCTAGTGAATATTTTCATGAGATGCCACAAGTAGAATCCTCATCCGGGTCAATTGGAACTTTAAAACATGAGTGTGAAGTTCTTCCACTTGGTAGTACCAATGATTCTATATGTGATGTTGCAACTGCCACAATATTTTTACCTTATGATCTTAATTTTGAAATTATTATTTTCTACAATAAAGTTTTCCCAAAACCATCATTACCATCAATGAAAAGAAACCATCAAAACCTCTATTAGCTACATGTATGACCTAATTGAATATTTCGTTTGTTCAGCAATTAAATAACATAACATATTTACATAATCTTCACGATGTACATCATGGTCATACATTCGTTCCTCTCTTATCATTTTATTCTAAAATTTTCTATGCACATCAAGTTGGGAAAGATATAAATAGGTTATTCTTTTAGCGAGTAATTACTTTCTTCATAATTATCTTAGTTTCATATAACTTATAATTCTGCAATTGGCATTCTATCAATATTAGCATATTGTCCTTTAAAGTTGTTTTCGCATTCATATGATATCAAGAGATAAAAAATTCTAGTGGTTATTCAAAAGCTCTATAGGAATTGAAATTTCAAAAAATAAGAGTAAGGGAACAAACATTTCTCATAATGATTTCGCAGATGACCATCTTCCAGCTTCCATCAAGGCACCATTCCCAAGCCTGCAAACGGATACTTTTGGATAAGGATACCGCCATATCTGCAGTTAGTATTAGAAACCATTTTTGGTTATCGGATATCCGCATCCGTGGATGCGGACGAATATCAGATAATTATTCTATCTAATTAACGATCGATAAACCAAGGAATACAAATAGAAATTTTTTGTTTAACTTCATTATTTTCAATCTCGTTAGTTATAAAAATATTAAAAACCAAAAAATAAGATGGTAATAAATAATTTTGAGCACTTAATATGCATTAAATGCATATAATATAGATTATTGACTTAATAAATAAGTAAATATCTACCATTGTATAGAAAGACACATAAAATAAACTATAATCTTGAAAATAATTGATCGGATAATTTTCGGATATGGATGCCTTCGTATCCGGATCCGTATCCACTTTTTAGATATCAGATACTTATCTGCTTTCCAAATGTGAATGCATATGGATTTTAGATTTTTTTAGGTACAAGTTGACGGCTTTAACAATTTCATTCATTATCATCTTCCAATAAACCATGTGCCATATAAGTAAATTGGAAATCGTAAAAAAATCGCGCCATTCAAAATTCTTATGTCTTCATAATTTTAGGTCCTTTTACTATGCTTAACAACATACATAGATAAAACCTTTCTTCAGATGTTGCAAGCACATAGTAAATTCTTCCAATTGTATTACCTCTTTGTCATATTTTTTATTCTTTTTTTTCTTTTCCACACCTATCTTTTTGGAAAGCTAATGTATGTATGATCCCTTGCATCTTCATTCAACTTAACAGTTTTCATTAAACTAACAAATTTTAAATATATGCTGAAATCAATATGCATACAATATCCATACATATAAGGCAAAAAATTAATTTAGTTTCAAGGATATATAAATCACATTCACAAAATGTAAACATATATAATAACTATGATTATATGTGTAATTCATTTACCCTAAAAATTATAAGACATTACATTACAAAACTATATTTCTAACAACTTTTAAAGGATAGATTCATATTTTTCAACATTGTAATGTAAATACATGGATTATACTCATAAAAATTAAGCTATAGAAAATTCTCATTTTTAACGTATACGAAGTTATCATATAATGGACTTTGTAGAATCTGGTCTGAATCATATATATGTTTGTGTTGAAATTAGTAATAACTTTTTTGTTGTAAATTTGAATTTTGTATGATGATATGTGATAGTAACATAAGATGTGGAACTACATAGGTTTTTCTAAACTAAATTTGTAAAACTTATATCTATTATAGATCAAAGACAATTACACGATGTTTATCTTACAATGATCATAAGCATTGGGAACTATATCATATTTTCATTGAATATTATAGGTTGAAAATTCCTAATGTGGTAGCATATTTCCTAAGAGTTATATGGAATTTCCTAATGGATATAACCATTGGAAAATTCTATATGTTGCAACATACTTTCCAATGGTTATATCTATTGGAAAATTTCCCAACAATCATAACTATTGGAATGCGAAGCTTTCCAATGGTTATAATCATTAGCAAAGCTATTACAAAATATGACGCATGGCTTCTCTAATGGCTATAACTATTACAAATTTCATTTGTATGGTTATAACCATTGGGAAAGGACAATTCTGGTGTTATGGTTTATTTAAATATTTTAATGCCCAAAATTTGTTCAAAGTGGACGTTTTCAGAGATCATTGATCTTACGATTTATTGTCGCGTGGCTTAATGACAACAATTGGTAAGCTATAGTACAACATTTTAAAGGCAAAAGAATTACAGTGGAAATACATGTTTTTTTTTCATTTTTAGAATGTTGATCCATATCTATATGCTTCTTCTATTTGTCACCATTATTCATTGTGTTATTCATATTGCCACAGGGAGTGAAAACTGAAATCTTAAATGCTTTTGAACAATTTTTTAGAGAAAATCGAAGGAAATCAATAGCAGTTCAGAAAAGAGACTAGTTACAACTATTGAGAGGGATGTTATCTACCAATTAGTTTCTCATCACGGCATTAACTCATGGGATAAAGTGGCAGAAGAATACAATGAAATAATGAGAACAATAATAAAATGCAAGAGTTATTTTCTTTACATTTTGATTAAATATACCTGATGTAAAAATAATAATTAAGGTAAAAAAAACAAAGAGGGAACCCCTTGATTATTGAGGACATCACCTAATAAGGAAGATATTAATTATTTTTATTTTTAGTAATCGTATGAATTTCGAAGTTGAAGATAAGATTGATGTGGGATACAATATATTTAAATCCTTTAAACATCAAAGTATGCATAATCAAGAGTTTCCATCTTCATCTTTTTACCTCGATTATTACTTTTACCTTGGCAATGCAATGAAAATGTAAATAAAATAAATCTTCACATTTTATTAATATTCTCACGTCAACTTCTCAATGGCCCTTCTTTATCATTTCATTGTATTCTTCCACCATTTTATCCCATGAGTTAGTGTCATGACGAGCGTTGGTGGATAACATCCGTCTCAATACTTATGATAGATCTCTACTGGGAACTGTCACTGATTTCCTTCTACTTTTCTTGCAAAATTGTTTAAAATTAGTTAAGATTTCAACTTTCTCCCCACGACAATATGAACACTGCAAATGAATCTGATAAGAGATAAAATATATTGATAGGGATTAACATTCTATAAGGAAGAAATAAAAAGGAACTTTGAATTCGCTGCAACATTTACCTTTGGAATATGGAACTGCTACTTCCTAATTGTTGCCACCAAACCGTGCAATAATAAATCTTAAGACCATGATCTCTGGAACCGTTTAATCTGCATAAATTTTAAGTGTAGAATATTATAATAAACTATAACACCATAATTTATCTTTCCAAATACTTATAATCATGCATCTGAAATTTGTAACGATTATGCCCATTAGGAGAAGCTACATGGCATATTTTTTAACGGTTTTGCCAACGACTAAAACCGTTGAAAATATATTACAATATATATTCAAAACAACTATTGGGAAATATATCATGACAATTGGAATTTTCCAAAGATTATATTCAATGAAAATATGAAATTTCCCAACGTTTATAACCGAGTATAAATTTTGTGCAACTATGTTGATCTCTAACGGATGTAAGTGTTACAAATTTAGTTTAGCTGAGCCATATTTATTTCAGCATCTTATATTAGTGTCACATATCATCATAAAAGATTCAAAATTATAACAACAAAAATATAATCAAATTTCAAATAGACATTAAATACACACATACACACACAAATATACACGCATATACATATACGTACATACATATATAAACACATACATATATATATATGCTTCATACCAAGTTATTAGAATACATGAACACATACGACATACACAAATATATACGCATACACACACATGCATGACAAATTCAATACACATTTCACTTCTGACTCTACTATTTTACACAATGTCTAAAGCTTAGAAATATCAAAATTGAAAAATCTATAAATGCTTAGATAATATTGTCATCTATCCTAATACGCATAGACGAACTATAAAAAGTGCTATTAAAAACTGAGTCAATGTGAAGAAACCAAGCACACCACATAATTAAAGTATCAGTATTAGTAATCATGTTCCTTTCAAAGAAAAAATCTTCACCTATAAATAATTCATAATATGTAGCGACTAAGAAATATTTACTATATATTACCAAAAATATGATGGGTTAACAAATTTATATTAATGTAAAAAAAACCTTGATTCAAGAATGGGTGACTCCAATTTAAATTATGAAATCGATCTTCTATTCTAAATAAAAAAAATAACATAAATTTATACAAAAGATGACAAAACACCTTCAAATTATAGGAATAATATTTAATTCGTACCCCAACTCGATCAATTACCATAAGTTTAGGTCTAGCTCAAGACTTTAGGTTTATTCATCAATAAAAGATAAGGGCTTTTTAAAAGAAGTCAAGGAATGAAGAAGAGTTCACTGAGTAAAAGGAAAATAGTCGAAGAACGAAAATAACTTATAAACGATTTTATATTATAATTTTATTGGATTAATTTGCATATGAGATCTATCAAATATTAAAGGATAGTAGTGATTGTATTTGCAACATTTGGAAAAGAAGAAAAAACTAGTTACAAACATATAAATCAAAATGAAATAAGTTAATGAAGGAAAAGTGCAACACATTCATAGAGAAAGTGTAAGTCATTATTTTCAAAAACTACTAAACATACCCAAAATTACCATAGCACTAATAAAAGTTAGCATTCACAGGATAGAACATCTAGGTATTGATGAACATAATCTTTCATCCACTACTCATCCATTTGACAAAAATTTGAAATAGCCAAACAAAAAAATCGTATTTTGAAAGCTAAAAGTTGATTTAAATGTTAAATGTTGATTTGAATGTTCACTATTTTAGAATTCAAAAGTTAAAATTTTCTTTAATTCATAAAATTTTTGAGTCGTAGATGGCGGAATAGTAATATCTTAGCTGAAAGGAGTATGTAATATGTGCGTAGTACATGCATTAGAAAGGGGCTAACAATAAATAAAAGCTAAATTTACTGATTTATGCTCATTACTTTAATCTACTTACATAACTAACATAAATACTCACTGTTATATGCATGGCAATTATTTCCAATTGAAAATACTATTAGTAATTTGTAACGCTAATAATTGTTCGAAATTTTAAAAATAAGTGTTGCAAAATGACTAATCTGGTGTAATGAACATCAATGATTAACAAAATTCTATTTAACTTACATGTAATCCAAACTGAACTGAAATACATTAAGTGATGATGACCTACAGAGAAGAAACGATAGGAGCACTGGAAAATAATTTTAATATAATTGCTATGAAAAGGGGGAAGAAAGAGAGAGAGGTTAGGCTTTTATAATTGCTGCGTAAATTAGAAGAAGAAAACGAGATAGTTTTAGGCTTTTATAATTGCTGCAAAAATAAGAAGAAGAAAGAGGGAGAGAGGTTTGCTGTGAAAATAAGGAGAAGAAAGAGAGGTTTGCTATGAAGAAGAGGAGAAGAAAGAGAGATAGGTCTCTAGTGAAAATGAGAAGAAAGAGACAGGTTTAGGCTTTTGTAATTATTGTGAAAATGAGGAGAAGAAAGAGAAAAGTTTTGGCTTTTATAATTGCCATGAAAATGAGGAGAAGAGACAGAACTAGGCTGTTACAAGTGTGTTACTATCTAAAAACACCTAAATTAACACCAATGCAGGTCAAAAGTGTATTAAAAGTAATTGTCGAAAGAATATTATAAAAACTCACTTTGGTCGGATATGCAAAGCTAAAAAAGAAATAATCATTCGGTTATGCATAGCCGAGTAAAAAATTAGTCATCTAGTTTTGCGTTATCAAATAAAATATAGAAAAAGCTAAACCCTAATTAGCAAACATAATAAAAGATTCAAAGATCATCAATTAATAGTAAAGCATTACTTATTGAAAAATAGTACTACTAACAAAACAAGCTAATCTGTAAAACCAAAAAATCATCTGATAAATAATATCATAGAAGAAAGATGGTCATTGGACTAAATAAGATGTTCAAATAAAGAACCTATGATAAGTACAAGTTTCTAAAGGAATATATCCATCTTGTTATTATACAAAGCACATATCCACGAACCAATACTTTGCAACTTATAAACATATAAAGTGAAAACATGTTTTGTATTGTATAATTAAAACCATAGTTCATAAAACTAGAATCTTAAAAATAATAATATGAGCACTTTATATGTAGTGTAAATTTCTACCTACTTCATAATTTCAAACTATAAATTGGTCAAGAACAATAAATAGCGGTACCCATGAAAGTACCTGATCACTATGAGCATTTTGTCTCCTTAGGTCATCAAAAAGGTTTTATTTGAGAAGGGCTTAATGCAACGCCTTATAACATTGAAAGAGTCATACTATAGGGAACAAACTTAAAATGCAATTTCATAGAGATCCAAATGTACTTTTGGTTGGGTACAAGCTTCTACACCTTCTTCAGAATAAAATCATAAGTAGGATTCACACTAATCGTTGTCTTTACCAACTAAAGCTTACATACAAAGCACTAAAGATCTTCATAAAGAGTTGAAGTATTTGAAAAATCATTTGATGAAGAAAAGAGTAGGTATGAAGTAAACCAAGGCTTGTCTTATTAGATAATATAGCAACAAATTTTATTTCAATAAACACCAAAACATTTAAACTCATTTCAAGCCATCGAAAGTAGAGAACGAATTATACATTGTTGTCATTGTTCATTATTATAGTCGAAAAATTATGTACTACAATCAAACTAATTCATCGCATTATATTCAATCACAATCACTTCTACATTTAAATATCTTAATCCATCGGTAATAAGGTCCTAATATTCACATAGATAATTAGAAACTTATCGTAAAATTAAAAACCTAGAAATTTCTTAAAAAATAATAATAATGCTATATGTTAAATTTAAAAGCCTTTATTGAGATATTGAATCAATGTTCAATATGTAAAATCAAAAGACCTTTTATGTCACTAAATCAATATGTAAAATGGAAAGTTAAAATTCATATAAAAAATGAAGTTTTAGAAACGCATTTTTTTTAAACTTGAAAAGTCAAATATTGTTAGTACTAAGAAAACACATGTTTGAAGACCATTGAGTTATACCGACATGAAATACATTTTTACCAAAATTGCTATCTGCAAAAGTTTAGTAACATTGAATATATATATATATATATATATATATATATAAGTTATTGTTCACAATTATAAATGTTTTAAAAGTGCATATTTCTCGAATTATAAGAACAAAGTGTAAAACTATTTTGTTAGAAATATTAATACAAAAACTTTAAAGCCTTTTGAATTTAAATTCAACATGTAAAATCAATAGAACTTTATTAAGCTTTGGAATAAAATTTAATTGTTAAATTCAATATAGAGATGATGTTTAGAAAAATACATAGTTCTCGAAAATGAATTGTTCATAATGGGTATACATAAAAAATGAAATCCTAAATATTGTTAGTTCCAGGGCTCAATTTAGTCAAGGGGAAAATATGCAAGACATATGCCTTAGGCCTTTATGCTCTTTGCGCTTTTGTACGCCTTAGTTGTGCTTTTCTCCTACTACCCTGCTATTAAAGCAACCATTAAACATGCAATTTTGATAATAAAAATCACATATACATGCAATTTTGAGAATAGAACTTCATAAGTTAGTCAAAAATCCAAATAATTAATTTTCTTCAGAATAAAAGAACAAAGCACAATTTATTTATTTATAATATCTAAAAATAGTAGAGAAGGGAAAGCAGCAAAGCTTTGCCGCTTGATTAGAAAATATGAGAAGAAAAGTGAGGGGCTATGCCTCTATCTATAGGCTGTTGAATTAATCGTGTCCGGTTAGATCAAAATAATTAAATCCAGCACTTCATGCCTAAATTAAACCTAGCCGCCACACAAGCATTGGTCTTCTATTTGGAATGCGAATTAATACCTGCTTTTATTTCCCTATTTGTTTCTAAACTTATTTCAAACGTTAACATTTATTTAATGTTCCTTAAATCATAAGCTTCCTTTAGCATTAAAATAATATTTATTACCTTTTTAATTCTAACCGTTAAAGTTATTTAATTTTTACATTTGAATCTATTTGAATTATTTTAGACTTCAAAATATCAAACGTTGATAATTTTTTCATTTGAAGTCCGATAGTAAAACTTTTTATATGAAAGCCATGAACACAATGGTGCAAGCTTCATGATCAAACTCACATATTCTTAAATTTCATTTTTGAGTCCCAATAATTATTTATTAATTACTATATATTTTATAGGGTGTTACAATTTATTCCTTTGTTAATGAAGTCCTACCGATGATCAACATTTAAGCTGATGAAGTGTTATTCGATTGTTCACATGGTCTAGTAGAAATCTATTCCTTTAGGTGAAGCGAGGACTATTTAGCGAAATTCCAGAAGCAGCCCGGGACTGGAAGAATGACGAAAAGTCCAAACCAATATAAAATCATAGGTGTAATATTTTATTTACTGCTTTCGTTTACCTTGCTTATATTATTAGCTTAAGCTATATTTTTCCATATTGTATATCATTCCGCATTCCACATATAAGTCACATCATGTAGCGACTTTCAAAATTATTATTGCATCGTTATGGAATGAACTTTTAGCTAGTTATGAGTTCCTAAAGATGGTTGACAAAGTTTCTGCAGAGACTACTAAACATGTTAAAGTGAATATCCCAACAAAATCGTTCTTGTCGAAATAAATCTCAAAAATGTCAAATTAGAAAGTTGTCATTTATTTTACATTTATTTTTTGTTTTGATTGTATTCTTTTGAATAAAATGATATATTTTAATATTTCATACTAGTCTACTATCCATGCGTTAGATAGTGTGATGTTGTTAAAAACAATTCTTAATTTATGGGTATTATTATTGACACTCCACGTATGGATATGAAGGGGCCCCTTTTTAATTTTTTTTAATACAAAGGGTAATAATCAAACTAGTCCTCTCATAAAATTACAATCATATTAACCTAAGAGCCCTTTCTTTTATCCATTCTAATTTTTCCTAAATTATCATTGACCTTTAATCCAAAACCACTAATCAAATAATAGAGAATTCAAACTCACGTCTAGATGGAATTGCAAATGAAAAACGGATATGATTGATTCGTACTCAAAAAACATTTAACATGCTAATATTTAATACTCTACATGTCAAATTTTTAGTTCTTCCCTCAAAAAGATAAATAAAATGTGTCAGTGCTGGTATAAAAATATATTCACATTCGATCGCCCTTAACCAGCCGTATTCTCCAGATTAGCTGACGACATTGCTTGTAATGTTATTTTCTAAACTAGGCGTAGCAATGGGGTCGTTACAAAGATCTTATACTTATCATTAAGCTTTGTGGTAGGGAAAATTCTACCTATCCTAAAATATAAGAATGTTGTCGAGTTAAGGTTTGAGAGGTAATAATACCCCAACTTGAACAGCTTTATTATTATTCAAAGGATAGTTTTAGTTTGAAATCAAAGATTGATGTTAACTATATAAATTATTATTTTTGTATATGAATTTGGTTGCTTATGGAAATTAAGTAGTCCTATACTTGGACTAAAATACGATGGGTAAATTGATCCTCTACCAATGGGATCTTGGATCGGGGTGTCTTGGCAAGGCTAGGATAAATCAGTTTCTTGAGTTACTTGGCTTCGTTTTTGGGCAAGGGATAGAGTAAGCTGAAATATCAAAAACATGACATGTATAAAAAGTTTGATTTCTATAAATGATCTTTATAATTTAGGGTGGTAAGGAAAAATCATTTTTCTAATACTTAACACTACATTCCCAGGTAGGGAAACTCGTCTCTATTTGTGAGAGTTTAAGAATGTTCATTGAGGCAAGGATAGTAGGCGAACTTGTCCGACTACATAATTGAGTGGCAGTACAAGTTTGAAATCGAAAAGTAATGGTAAATATATTTGGTCTAATTTCTATACGATCTATCTACTTACACCAAAAGGGAAAGTGGTTTGAATTTATAGTAAATAATGTATTAAAATGATATATTTTTTTGACCGATTTATGTATACTTTTGAAATATCAAATTTTTCATAAATGTTTTGTGAATATACTTATGCCGTTGAGACAAATATAAAGTTACACTTTTCAAGTATTGAAAGTGTAGTGTTTCATTAATATACTTAAGCCAATGAGATAAGTATATGGATATTTTTTCAAACATTGAAAAAGTATAAATGAATAGTGAATGAGAAGTATATATGTGCATCTTTTGTAAAGGTATTTTACTACAAGTATTAACAAATTTGTTTTAATTAGTGAAAGGATTAATTAAAAGAAGCTTAGCAGTTGCTTATGTTCTTAATCTTGCTTGGCTTCCATATGAAATTCTCTAATTAGATTGTTTGCTTATTTGATAGTTAATAATCGACTATCAAATCTTGGTAAGTTTTCAAACTATCGATTGTTGGTTCAAAGACATCGGGATCAGATAAGTTATCCGAAAACCACTTCGAGCCAATATAAACATTTGAATTAGAGACATCCTGAAGATGATGAAAATTGAAGATGGTGCTCTTTGAAGTGCAAGGTTTACTTGCTACTAATCTTGAGGGTTATTCCAAAAAGGATATAGTAGAAGTAGCATTTTCAGTTTGTATAGTCCTAGAACAACTTGTATGGATGAATCCTGGCATTACAATTGTTCCATGAAGGGCAGTGTTAGCATTTCAAGAGGAATTTGCTAAAAGGTAAAATGTAAATTCAAGTCTCACACTTGGAAATGATAGAAATAGGGGAGATGAAGCATGGCTATATGGTTCACTACTATTAGGGTATCATCACTTGTACCTAAATTGATATTGGAGGATTATGTATGATGGGCCATGGTAACGGTTTGTCAATTTGGAAGTTGGGATGATGATAATATTCGTTACAATCAAAGAAAGAGTAGACCTGATTTGTATTGGTAGAGTGCAATATTTATAGCCTCGTTACATTTTCTCTGGAGGTGTACTGTACGAAAGGTAGTTCCTTAACTTATCATTATTGGAACCATTTTCCGATATGTACCTTACAAAATTAGTTGTATGCCGAATGTACTGGAATGTGCGACGCAAATATTTCAACTATGTTATATATTTATTTTAGACCCTAGACATTATTATAATATCATGGATTTTCTACTACAATAGTTTGACTATTGTAAGATAAAAATCTGTCCATTGTTTATATGCGGTGTGGTCTTACGAGACACCTTTATTTTGAAAGGTTTTACAAATATAAAAATCCATCTGATTGAGTTTCTCATGCTGGTTTACTAGAATGATTCAGATGTTATTTTATTATAATAGTTGGGCAGACCCGATTATATTTCCAGACTTAGTTATGGATGTTTTGGAGCTTCAGGAGATGAGCTGGATCCCTCTAAGACCTATTTATGTATTTAATTTCTATTGCATTTCTTATTTTGTATTTATCATCATTTGTAAGGACAAGCTGTTATAACTGTCTAGACCGATAATAGTTTAGTTTACTCTAATAGTTGTATGTATATTAATTTTTTCTTTTATAAAGATCATTTGGATGTTGTATATTACTCTTCATGATGTGAGATTCTATTCTGTATTTTCTTTTCTTTCACCCCAACAATATATGTTTCCAACATTTGAATGTTTGGCATATGGATACCGTGGATGTATTAGTGTCGACTATTGGGGGTCGAAAAGAGAGAGCGTTGCATGTGGTATCAGGGCTTAGGTTGAGTTAATTCCTAGGCCTTGGTAGGGTAAACTCATTAGAGATAGGGTAAGTAACACCCTAGAATTAGTTTGAGTGTGTATGCATGTATGTGAGTACGTATTGTAATGCTATAAAAATATTTTATATTCTTTTGATTGATCTGTTGTGTGTTTCATGAATTCTGGTCGATACAGAAGGTATAATGATAGGAGATTCTAAACAATTAAACAAGGTAAACCGACATAGTTTTGTTATTGAAATTGGTAAATGAAATAATTTTATCTAGGATTATATTTTATATATATAGGAATAATTTCAAAAAATATGATATAGTTATTTATGATATGTTTGTTTGTTAGGAAATGATAATATTCAATTATTATCATGTATCGTTAGACTAGTCATTCTCATCCAGTTTAGAGCATTGACTATTGTTTGCCGATCGATTATGTATGCTCAGCCGTTCGTGAGTATTTATTTGTTTGATTTGTAAAAGATTCTTACGACATCTTAACATAGGTTTTAGAGTTGACATGTTTTATACAACCTACAAAAAAGTACTTTTATTTAAATGCAATTGGTTCGGCAATGTTTCTGGTTCTAGAATCAACATGCATAAAGATTATAAGCTTATTGAAATAAAGCACAACTCCATTACCATAAGCATGATCCTTTCGTATTAGCCAAACAAGCATTACAAAGTTTATTATGCTCTACGTCCATTCCTAAAATGAGATAAAGTAGATTGGTAGGATGTTTTGAAAACAAATGTAAGATTTACGTTTGACGGAGATAATATTCAGGACGAAGCAGCTTAGCAGGTAGATTTTAGGCAAAATAATGAAATAATAATATTGATGACCATACTAATTTAGTGCCTTTGAATGATGAACCAAATGTTCTAATGGAAAGATTTGAGAGTACAGAGGGAAACAATATAGAGTATGAGACCGGGTTTGAATCAGAAAATGAGAAAGATTGGTTATTATTTACTAATTATGTAATGTGTATATGATGGATATTTATATGGCTTATTGTATAATTTATATTTTGAGTTTCTGATGTTATTAATTATGATGACTGTGTTGTGAGTTATGTATTATTTTGTTTTATATATTTTATGTATTTAGGAGATATTGTTTTTATTTTTGTAGTTTTCTTGGAAGTTCTATGCAATTATAAATCAGACGTGTTTTCTAATAATAAAATGATATATTTTTTCATTATATGAAATGAAACATTTGTGGAAAATAGTAGGAGATCTCGACATGCTGCTTCTTCTGCTACTGGCGAGGGTTCCAGAGGCGTGATTGATTTACGCCTAAGGCGACAATGATCCTTAAGAAAGGAGGGTAAGTATCAAATTTATTCCAAGTTCATTAATATTCAATTCATATATATTATATGAAATTTATTAAATGTCTATAAATTCATACAGGGGATTTGAGCTAAAGCCTTCCGGTTACATCTGGTTGTTTCCAGGCAGGCGTATATGGCCGGACGTCTACCTGTTGGCTGACGTAGGACGATATCCCATCACATATTTTGGATGCGATATGCACTAAGTTGTTGGTAACTAGAAATTTATAATTCATCGGAAAATTTCCTATTCGATCTTTGAAAATTAATATATTATGTATAACTTATTATAATTTTAATGCGTAGGTGGCAGTGATTATGGAGGAACAAGATTGAGATCTGTTCAGGATTCACTGAAACAGGAAGCCAATGAAGAATTACAAGGACACCATCTTAGGAGCAAAGCAAAAATATTAGAAACATGATTGGACGATTGATAGCGTTTGGGCAAGTTTCAAGCTTTCTAGGAGACTGACGCTGCAAAAGTAAGTTTTCTAATTTTATATTATTATTATAATTTATTAAGTTTGTACAATAATTATATTAATTAAGTCGATCACATGTTTAAATTTACAACCAATTGCCTCTCGAAACTCGACAAACAGGAATAAAAATCCTATCACACACTACAGCAGATCAAAATCCTTCCAACAATATCAGAAGGAACTGGTAAGTTTATAAATTGCAATTATAAAATACTTATAACATTGTTTAATCATGTACAATTTTAGGCGAAGGAGAAGCACCAAGAGCCTACATATTTGGAGGTCTTTACTCGCACTTATGTCGTAGAGCACAGGAACGACAATGGCACGGTGTCATTTACCTAGACAGATTCCAGATCTAGAGCTATCATGGTAAATATAATTTATTTATTTTTCTTTTATGTGACATTACATAAATTGTAAAACAAATATTTATTTTAACAAAAATCCATTTCTAATCAGGGGAGAAGTTTGATATGGAGTGAGCTCGCTTGGTCGAGGAGACTGGCCGGAAGGAGTTGACTCCTGAGAAGGAGGATATGATTTTTGATGATATAACTAACAAGCGACGCGGAACAAATGCTACGGTTTTAGAAATTGGGAGTAAAATTGTTTATTGAGTTTAACTACTTCATTAACTAATTTATAAATTTCATTTAATATTACGAATAAATTATTTATAATTAGCTATTAATTGATTTACAGGCAAGGAGTCCTCAGGCTAGGTACAGGAAATCATAGGAGCAAGAGGAGATTTCACAACTGAGAGCTTGGGTAGCAGAGTTACAGGATTGGTGGGTGGTTGGATTGAGCGCTTTGCTAGATGCGTAGATAGCAACGTTCATGGCTGAGCATGGGACTTTCCTAGATCAGGAGGTGATGATGGGATAATGAGTATGTATTTGACATTTTTTTATATTTGCTTGGTTGATGGAAAAGTGGATTTGAAGGTATGCTTGTTTTGTTTGTTGGAATATTGATGTATATATGGATTTTTTTGGTAAAATTAGGTTATGTGTGATATATATGAATTTATGTGATGGATATGATATTATGTTGTTTGGAATTGGATTTTATGTGTTGTATATGATGTGGATAGAGATATGAATGTGTGTGGTTGGATGGTTAATAAATAAGCTGGAAATCAAAATTAGTGTTTCAAACTAGCGACGGCATACTGATTGCAGATTAGCGACGGCTAATGACGACCTAATGGTATAAGCGTTACGATCGTATGAATCAACATTGGTCCATCGGTTGACGATGGTTAGCCGACACGAATCGTCGCTAATTTCAGCGATGAAGTCGTCGCTTGTAGAAGCGTAGGTTTTATTCGTTGGCTAACTAATACTAGCGATGGCTTTTTGCTGTCGCTATTGATAGTGTTCCTTGTAGCCTGTAAGCATGTTGAATGTAAATAGAAATTTAACAAAAACACTAAACGATATCTCATTTGCGTCAGTGTGTTTACTTGTCTCCATTTAATCCTTCGACTTGTTTCAACTACACATACTTTTTCTGTAAATGAACGTATATAACATTAAAACAATATTGGGAAAATCACATTTTGTCTATCACTGAGCATAGGTATGAAGACGTCATTTCATTTGAAATGGATATAAACATGACAAAGCTAAAGAAGTAGCGGAGAGGAATGAAAAGAAGAGAAGAGTGAAAAAAGAAGTGAAAAGAACCAATGTTGATTTGGAGTCCGTGAGGTTTAGACTTGTATTTAACACGTCCACAACAACGACTAAGGCAACCTGTTCCACCCACACATTGCACATCATTTTTAATGTTCCTACATGTATATTATTAGCCTCCATTTATCGTTTTTGTTTAATCATCTCCCCTTATATTCGTATATATATCTACTGTACATGTAAGTATATAGACATATTATATTATGGCCAAAGTTAATTTGCACTGGCGAAAAGTCATAACAAAATGGGAAGAGCTCCATGTTGTGAAATTATAGGGTTGAAGAGAGGAAGATGGACGGCTAAAGAAGATGATAAACTGGCAATGTACATCACTGAAAATGGCGAAGGATCCTAGAGATCTTCGCCTAAGAATTGAGGTATTTTTTCCCAGTTTATTTTCTCTATTTTTACAGGCATCTTAATGTGCATTTTTGGTTATTTTTTGGATCCCTTTTTACACAACTATCACTCATTTATGAAGTTTTTGTTAATCGACGTGTATACAAAAACAGATATAAATCACTTATAAACTATACATCAGTAATTTTGAACAATAATTATTGTTATAATGAAATTTACAACCACAAACTGCAGCAATAACAACAGCTAAGTGTTGCATTAAATTATAGTGATAAACAATCGTTGTACTACTTCGTAAAAACATCACAACTTTGAAATGGAAAGATGACAGAACAATGTATATGTATATAAACAAACAAGTAATCTAACCGGATGAAGAAGAATTTCATCCGAGACTTGCTGTACATAACAATTTATTTAAGACTTTATTCAAAATCTTTCAAGATACAACAGACGTGAGCTGCTCGAGATTATGGTTTGTATGATCTTCTGTGTGATACGTACAAGCGCACAGATTTTAGAGTTTTAGAAACGAAGAGTAAGAAGAGAAAAATTGAAGTGGGAAATTGATCAGGTTTCCATCTCGTGAACTCTCAATGGTTATGTCCATTGGGAATAACCATGTCTCTTCATCTGCAACGGTCGAAAATGGTCGCGTCTCTTCGTTTGCAATGCCTATTTCTGTTTAAAAAGCAGCGTCCGTTCAGACAATTTGCAATGGTCATTTCCGTTAGGAAAATCCACGTCCATTCGAATCCAATAGTCTCTTCTGTTTCAATTTAAACGGTAGAAAACTATTTATTTCTGTGCAGCAAAAATATAACACGGTCCACTGTCATTGCAGGACGGCGACGCCGCGCGTGTCTGTTAGTAATGGCCATATAGATCATTCCTCTCGCACAAAACTATCTAACATAAGGGCGAACATAGGTTTAAGGGAAATAGTATATAAACAAGAATACTAACTTATTTTTGGCGATGAGACAATATCTCATTCATCTGTAAAGGCCTTTACCATTTTTTTATGCGTATAAGCAAATCGCGGAGATTACGTGCAGTGTTTATGTCATTTTCTTATTTTATTTTTCTCGCAACTGTTTGGATGCTTGATAAATGTACCTATTGATACTTCTGAATTCAAAACAAGATATTTTTGAAGCAATAAAGATTTTACATTGCGCACAATTTAATATGAATTGTTAGGTACATGCCGCACTTGTTTTGCTTGTAGTTGGAGAAATAAATTAAGTGTAAATGTGTTGGTGAAATAATTGATGAAGCATCTTTAATCGGGATCTAGTATTATCTATTTGAATAACAATGTAACTTAACATCAAATGTGAAATCACACAAAAGTAAACAATGAAAAGAAATAGAGAAAAAGAAATAGAAGATTTAACGTGTTTCACATATAAGTATCCTACGTTCACGAAGCCCCAAGAACTATTTGTTATTTCTTCACTTCAAGAGGAAGTACAATACGAGAAAAATATGAATCATTCAATAAATTTCAGTCAGCCTAAGAATTACATAAATATGGATCTTACTGAGAATATTTTGGTGGAGAGCAGCCTTATAGGTTTGTGATCAAAAGATAACAAATGCCTTCATATTTATAAGTGCAAGGATGTAAACCGCCTTATAGATAGGAATGATATGTTTCTGATTTGCTTGATTATATTAATTTAGGTTTTACAGTTGTAGTTAGTTGTCACACAGTTATCTATCTTTGCATAATATCATCAAGTTCTGGTACTTAATGTTCAGGTATACCTTTGTTGCTTGGGTTGAGTCAAAAGTGAAAGATCCTGCAGCGGTATAGTAACTCATAAAGTACGAAGTTCAGTTATAAATGTTTATGCATGTACTTACGTCCAAATATAGGAACAGTTGTTGAAATGACAACGATGGGCAGAGGTTAGACGCATTCCTGTTGCACTCTTTCATTATCAAGATGACTGATGTTTTCCCACTGTACCAAAGTATTTCTGCAGAAAGTTAAGACTTGAAGAGTGCAACATCCTTTTGGTTTATATAGTTTTTATACCTTAAAGTTTCAATATGCAACTCTCTTTTGACAGATTGAGTATCATCCTTCTTGGTGATTTGTAGAACTTTTGATATGGCACGTAAAAGACCACCATAAACCAAGTTGGAAAGCGTTTGTGTGTTCTGACTCATTGTACTTGTTTCAGAAAGAGGGCAGTTAGTATAGTAGTTGAACATAGTGTGAAAGGATTATGGAATATATCGGTAGATCATAAAAAAGTTGGTGAACGAAAAGCAGTGAACAGCAGTACTGGAATTGCAGGGAATTGTAGTTTGTCAATATTTTTTCTTTTTGTAAATATTTTTGAAATAGAATGTAGGCTGCAGTGGTATTTATACGTCAATGTGGGTAGTTACCCTGCATAACTGACTATAGTTACAAAACTGTCTGGGTGGGCTGTCCATTGAGTCCACGGTTTTTGAGCGGAAGTAGTTATCCAACACGTGAATCAGTTTAGTTGAATTATTTATAGTGGGAACGATTGTATGTCATCTACACAAGAGATGTAATTTAAATTGTTTTAACCGGAGTTTTTTACCGTTAATTAAATTTCAAAAAAAATTAAAAATAACTAATAGTGGGTAATTTTGTGTAACGTAAGGAAATGGATAAAAAAATATTTTGCTCTTGAAAAAATAAGTTATTGTGCACCTCTTTCTTTCGATCGTTCCAATCTCTGGCTTCCTCTTTCTTCTGGGGATCGAAGGTTGTCAAACACCGCCATCACTGGATCTCTTGGGATGTTATATGCCGTCCAAAGATTGAGGGTGGGCTTGGTTTGCGAAATCCAAAGGGCATTTGTTCGGCGTTCGCTTGCAAATTGTGGTACAGGTTTGGAACTAACGATTCCTTATGGGCGATGTTCTTACATGCCAAATACCAGAGACTTGCTACTGGTGGCTATTCCGGATCTCCATCATTCGCCAGTGAGACTTGGAAACATATGCAATCGGTCAAATTGTTTTCTGATTCTCATGGAGGCCAATCCGGTTGGGATGGTGGTCCGTTTTCTATTCTTAAGGCCTGGAACTCTGCTCGTACTCCGGCCCCCGCTCTCCCCATTTTCTCTTTCATTTGGGACGCTAGAATCCCCACTAAAGTGTTTCTATTCATGTGGCGAACCCTTCATAAAGGGTTGCCAGTTGATGTGAACCTTCAGCGAATTGGCATTTCTTTTGTTTCCCGTTGTAAATGCTGTGGCAATGGGGAAACAGAATCGGTGGATCATCTGTTTTTTTCTGGTTCCTCCGCCAGAGCCTGCTGGAATTACTTCGGAAATTTATTGGGTAACCGCGGTAGCATTTCCTCGCCGAATGATTTTCTGAGAACCTGGTGGAAAGGTAGCACTGGTAAATCTCTTCGTTCTACCATCTTTCGTTTGATTCCATGTCTAATTTGCTGGCACATCTGGTGTGCGCGGAATAAGGCAATTTTTGAGGTGACTCCTATGTATCTTTTTCCATTATTCGGCGGGTTAGAAATGATGTATTCTTGGCTTTTCGTGGTAGACCTTTCAAGGGGTCGGTCAACTTTCGTTCTGGGCGCCTTGTGGCCCTGCTTTCTATTACCTGTTCTCAGTCTTCCTATAGAGCGGGTATTGGTTGAATTCCTATCCCGAGACTGGTGGCTCTTGCTTGTTGGTCTTCATTTCACCCTTCCCCCCCCCCCCCCCTTTATCTCCATTTTTGTGGCAATTGGTTTCAGTTCATTTCTTATTAGTTTGGAGCTTGGATGGAGGATATTCGGTTCTATTTATCGGCTTCCGCATTTGTAAATCTTTGGATGTCGGGCGTTTTGATTGGACCGGTGGTTTTTCTGAAGCTTATCGAGATTGATCTGTGCCTGATTCCTGCGGTCGTCTTCCTTTATGACTCCCCAGCTTCTAGTGGTTTTGGTCTTTTGTTCTTCTTTATTTTTATTTTTAGTCTGAGCGGCTTTGGTTTCCTGCTTTGCTTTCGGATTACCTGTCAGGCATGTTGACAGCTTTTGGGATTGGTTAATATATTCAGGGTTTTTTTTTTTTTAAAAAAAAAAAAGTTATTGTGCACCTATCGGTTCACATGGAAGGTTGAAGAATTAATTGTTAACATATGTAAACCTATATATGATTTAACCAAAATAGAACAACAGTGAGTTTTTAAATAGTTAATGTTGGTATAATTTCGTTTATTCAATAGGTTAATGTTGGGAACCATGTAATTGATACTTCCATGTTAGTACGTGTAAACCTGTTGATGACTTGATTCACATGGATGGTGGATCCCTGCTACAGTCCAGGATTACCGAAATGCAACATAAGTAAGTGATAGTTAGTCTCATTGAAAACGTTAATATTGGCTCACTGATTATTTAATGATGAGTAATGTAATCCTACACTATAGCAGCGTACAAAATAAAGTCAAATTTATAAACAGTTTAAAAAAATAGGTTGGTGGCATAAATTTGGTGAGAATAAACAATTGAAAATGCTAGTTGATGATTAATGAATTCATGTATGTAATCATGTAAGTTACTTTATAGTATACAAAGTGTCTTTGCATGTATTAGTAGAAAAATTGGATGATGTTACGAAGCTACAATAGGCATGTATTTTTTGAATACAGGAAGAGACCTGGAAATGCAAGTGGGCTGATGTGCATCACCAATAACGGGGTTGACGACAAGGCTGCAAAACACCAATCTTAATGGGAGAACATCTACAATATGAGTGTTTAAACCTCATTTATCATTTATGGAAGCAATGTTCCTCCAACAGTGCGTACTATATTTGTTCTGTGTTTGCACATGGTGATTGGACTTTGTTTGTGCCAAAATTGGTCACAAACCCCAAGGGTTGTGAAAGCACCAGTGTATGAATATAAATCAGCAATATTCAAACACAAATCACAGATATAAGCAGGTAAACAAAAATTATGAACAAGAACACACGATTTATAGTGGTTCGGCTATCTCCGGCCTACGTCCACTTCAAAGGTTTTCCCTTTTATTGATGTTCTTCGCTGATTACAATTGATTACAGCGGATTACAATGGATTATAGCTCTGAAATTCGAGTACAACGGTGATTGTGGAGTGCAAAGTAGATTCTGGTAGAGTCTTGGTGCTTCAGAGTCTTGATCTAGCCAAAGAGAAATCAGTCCCTTTTCTGAATGATCTGGGGCTCTATTTATAGGTGTAGAAGGCTGATATTTCTCCTAAAAACCAGGTAGACCGCTTCTGGCACGTGAGGGGGCCCACATGGCCGAATTCTGGAAACCCGGGCCCACTTTGGGATCGATTCGACCCTTGGTTCGAATCGATCAAGATATTTTCCAATCGTGATGAAACTTGGCATGGACGTTCTTCAACATGTAGACAAACTCCTGTAAAAATTTCATGGCATTTGGATCAAGGGATCGAGAGATATGATCGATTCAAGATGGTGTTCTTCGGCATGCTGGTTGGTTCGAATCGATCCTATGGATTCGTTCGAATCGATCAATTGGAATCCATAGGGTCGAATCCATGCTCTTGTGATGTGGCGCGCGTTCTTCGTGTCGATCCACCTATCTCTCCGAGTTGAATGGGTCGAGTCCGAGTTTGTAGCCGCGTTTCCTTGATGGCTTCGAGTGTTGGTTCGAAGGTCTGCTTCGAATCGATGGAGTGGTACTCGTTCGAATCGATCCAAATGCGTTACTCCGGATCGATTCGAAGTTGTCTTTAACATGGGGGTTCGAAGATAATTACGGCATGGAGCCGAAGCCATAACGGGTTCGTGGTCGTGTGAAGATGGTTTCGAAGCAAGGTGACTTGGGCGGACTCGAACCAATCGTGTGGTCGATGGACTTGAGCTATGGCATGCGCGTATGGATTCGGAGCATGGCTATCTGGGGGCTTGCTTAATGGAGTCGAAGCAAGGTGCAAGATGGGTTCGAAGTATGGCAACTCCATGGATTCATACTCTTTAACCTGGAGGGATACGAAGAGAGGTATCATCATGGGTTCGAAGCTAGGTCATCGTGATGGATACGAGTAAGATGGAGTCGAAGCCGATGGAGTCGAAGTCAATGGTGTCGAAGCAGGTATTGGCTGACGGATTCGAACGATATCCCTGCCTATCGATTCGAACATGGAGCCTGCTTGGATGGGTTCGAACTTAATGGTTTCGAACTAGTGAAGGGGTGATGGATTCGAACCGAGCAAGGTCCATCTCTCTCAACTTGAATCCATCATAACTTGAGCATACGACCTCAGATTGACTTGAAATTTGAGATGCTGACTTCTATGATCTTTCTTGTTATGTCCTATCAATTGTGGCCCGTTTCGAACTCGGACAAAATTCATCGATATCCATGGTTATCCTGCAATGCACAGTCGACATTCAAGAATAATAATAATTGATTTTCGGTAAATTTTAGGTATCTCA
This sequence comes from Allium cepa, assembly GCA_030765085.1. Classification (NCBI taxonomy): domain Eukaryota; kingdom Viridiplantae; phylum Streptophyta; class Magnoliopsida; order Asparagales; family Amaryllidaceae; genus Allium; species Allium cepa. The sequence continues at coordinate 12,033,079 of CM060941.1, forward strand.
ACTTTGCCAAAAGTTGGGATAACACTTTGCCCCCCAAAACATGCCTTTTGGTAAAAGGTATGTTTTGAACGGTCTTAAATCAAGTGTAATAAATTCATGTTTCATCCATATCTGTAGTATTATCAATCAAGTTTATGGCTGTTCGAAGCCAAATCAGCATTCGTTCTTTCCGTAGAAGTTGAGAATGAAGTTTCGTAGTCACTCCGGACTATTATTGGCTACTCTGAACCCTTACTAAGCCCATTCTAGACTTAGTGATTGAACAGAAAGTCCTATTGCACTCTTGTGTTGCCTTCTATCCCTGTGTAGTTAATACCCCGCTATTACCCCAGTATAACCCCGCAATATCTCATAGCGGATTTCTACCGCTACGATTTTTCCATGTAGCCCCATAATATAGCATTTCCGCTTTAATCCCCGCTATATCCCGTTATTCTCGCTATATTTTGCTATTTCCGCTATATCTTCTTTACTAAAATGAATTAAAAAATTGCATTTATACATTATGAAAATTATGAACTAATTTATTTGATTTAATTTTTAATATATTTTCAGAAATGAAAATACTCTAATATTCTACTAAAGTCAATTATGTTATATAACAGTTTTACGTTTATTTAAAATATATCCGTACATGCTTTTTGTTTAAAATCATTTATGTATTAATTATAATTCAATTAAATGATAATTTTTCATTTAATTACCATTTATGTATTTGTAAAAACATTAAGTACGAGTTTTATATGCTATTTTAGAGTTATCCGCTATATCCCGCTATAACCTCGCTGTATCCCCGCTATGACTTTTTGCACCTCCACCACTTTGAATCTGCCGAGCGCATTAACTGCATAGTTCTATCCCTTGCACTCTGGTCCCGGTTAGGACGTGTAGCGATGTCATGGTCGTTCTAGACCGATCATAGCCTCTCCGGGCTCTTGCCGGGTCCCATCCTGTCACTCTCCGGTGAAGGGGAAACAACACTTAAGTGAGTTGATCCTGTCGCTCTCCGGCGAAGCAACTCACTTCTTGCACTCCGGTTCAGTGTATCTGAACATTAAGCGATGTCATGGTCGTTCGGGACCGATCATAGCCTCTCCGGGCTCTTGCTGAATCCCATCCTGTCACTCTCCGGTGAAGGGGAAACAGCGCTTAAGTGAGTCGATCCTGTCGCTCTCCGGCGAAGCGACTCACTTCTTGCACTTCGGACCCCGTCTTTCCGGGTAGGGTCATAAAGCGATCATGTTTATATTGGTATTTAATGCTCATCCTTTGACTCTCCGGTCAAAAGGTTTAATGTAAGAAGTTCTAATTTATTTATTAAAATTCAGGTCCTAGATGTTCAATCTCAAACATCAGGAAAAAGCTAAATATTGCCTCTTCGGGCATATCGGTTTATCTCCATCTCAGAGCATGCCTAGGGATCTCTCTGGTTCCCGTACATGTGTAAGTGGAGTAACCGTTTATTCTGAAAATAAATCTAAATAAAATTATTTGACCGAAGTCCAAATCCTGGACTTGGCCCTTGCCATCTTTAATCAGTTGATGACGAGTCGTGATCCTGATCCAGGATCGTTCCTATTAGGTGGAGGCGGTAGTCGTTCAGGTCTTGCCGCCGTTGTTCGTTCTCTGACAAATTGCGGCAATCTACCACCCCTAGCATGTTCTTCCACCTCATCCTTCAGGTTGCGGCATTCATCTGTAGTGTGCCCATCCAGCTCATGGAATAGGCAGTATTTTCCAGTCCTGCGCTCCCGCTCAGTGGGATCCCTTATAGGTGGCGTTCGATAGGGGAGTTGCCCCCTAGTTTCGGTGTAGATTCTTTCTAGGCCTGCAGTCAGATCGGTGTACTGCCTGAATCTTAGTTCTCGTAATTTCTTCCATTTATCAGGACCATCATATCTGTCATCCTGTTTCCTCTTTCCCTTGTTCGCTCCAGACTGTTCTCTGGAGGTTCCTACGCTTTGTGTGGTATTTATTTCACGACTCTCGACTCATGATTCTTCTAATCGGATGAACTTTTCAGCTTTATGAAAGAATTCTCCGAGATCTTGTGGTGGATCCTTAGTTAGAGAATCTTTAAATTTGGTGCCTTCCGCGACTCCTGCCACCGCCGCCATTAAAATCATTGATGGATCCAGGCGATCCACAGAAGTCACTGTCACATTGAATCTCAGTAGAAAATCTTTTATGGACTCTCCGGTCCTTTGCTTGATCGAAGCTAAAGTTATCACACTCTTGGGTCGCGTTACATGAACCCTGAACTGTCTCATGAAGCAATCAACAAGCTCGCTCCATGTTCTGATTGATCTAGTCTCTAGTTGTCTGAACCAAAGTGCAGCCATATCTGACAAATATAGAGGGAAGCATCATGCCATCACTTCCTCGGATGCCCCCAGCACTTCCATGTGCCTGATATATCTGGTAATGTGCATGGTCGGGTCTGACCTCCCGTCATAAGGTTCTAGCGTCGGTAATTTGAATTTTGAAGGGTTCCTTGCGTTTCGGATGTTCGGAGTGAACGGACTCGGACTAACTTCTTCCAGCTCTCCGCTAGGCAATCCTCCTCTCATGATTCTTCGCATGAGGCCAATCATTCTCTCGTCTCCGTCTAGGGGTTGGCCCCTTGTCAAGTTCCTATCCTGCCCCCCGAGCCTTGAAGGGAATTCTGGTACGTATTCTTCTGGTGGCTCGTTAGCATATGCATTGGCTCCAGCTTGTTGAGCTCCGTCTGTTGGTCTTCCAGTATCGGACACTGAGGGTCTGCCCCCAAGTCCTTGTTGATCACCTTCAACTCCTGCATTCTGGCCTTGAACCTGTCCTTCATTAGCTTCTGCAATCCTGATTCCTTGTCCTGCACTCGCAGTTGTTGTAGTTGGTCCAAGGTTTTGCATATTTACCGCCCTCATTTGCTCGAGGAAATTCTGCAGCATTTCCTGTTGAGTTTTCATCATGCCTTCGCGTAATGAATTAGTCATAGCTTCCATCTCGTCTCTAGTAATGTAGATGGAAGCTTGTCCTTCTCCTGATCCGGAGGATGCTTCTTGGCTTCCTCCTTGTTGGCTCCTATCAACTCTTTGTTTTGTTTGTCGAGTCATCGTTTCTGAATCGGAATCCTTTAAACTCTTAAATCTGAATTCTGAATCTGGTGTAGCGGGCGATAGTCCTTCTCAGTGAAAGCACCAAAGTGTTTGTGCCAAAATTGGTCACAAACCCCAAGGGTTGTGAAAGCACCAGTGTATGAATATAAATCAGCAATATTCAAACACAAATCACAGATCTAAGCAGCAAAACAGAAATTATGAACAAGAACACACGATTTATAGTGGTTCGGTTGTCTCCGGCCTACGTCCACTTCAAAGGTTTTCCCTTTTATTGATGTTCTTCGCTGATTACAATTGATTACAATGGATTACAATGGATTATAGCTCTGAAATTCGAGTACAATGGTGATTGTGGAGTGCAAAGTAGAGTCTGGTAGAGTCTTGGTGCTTCAGAGTTTTGATCTAGCCAAAGAGAAATCGATCCCTTTTCTGAATGACCTGGGGCTCTATTTATAGGTGTAGGAGGCTGATATTTCTCCTAAAAACCAGGTAGACCGCTTCTGGCACGTGAGGGGGCCCACATGGCCGAATTCTGGAAACCCGGGCCCACTTTGGGATCGATTCGACCCTTGGTTCAAATCGATCAAGATATTGTCCAATCGTGATGAAACTTGGCGTGGACGTTCTTCAACATATAGACAAACTCCTATAAAAATTTCATGGCATTTGGATCAAGGGATCGAGAGATATGATCGATTCAAGATGGTGTTCTTCGGCATGCTGGTTGGTTCGAATCGATCCTATGGATTCGTTCGAATCGATCAATTCGAATCCATAGGGTCGAATCCATGCTCCTGTGATGTGGCGTGCGTTCTTCGTGTCGATCCACCTATCTCTCCGAGTTGAATGGGTCGAGTTCGAGTTTGTAGCCGCGTTTTCTTGATGGCTTCGAGTGTTGGGTTCGAAGGTCTGCTTCGAATCGATGGAGTGGTACTCGTTCGAATCGATCCAAATGCGTTACTCCGATCGATTCGAAGTTGTCTTTAACATGGGGGTTCGAAGATAATTACGGCATGCAGCCGAAGCCATAACGGGTTCGTGGTCGTGTGAAGATGGATTCGAAGAAAGGTGACTTGGGCGGACTCGAACCAATCGTGTGGTCGATGGACTTGAGCTATGGCAGGCGCGTATGGATTCGGAGCATGGCTATCTGGGGGCTTGCTTAATGGAGTCGAAGCAAGGTGCAAGATGGGTTCGAAGTATGGCAACTCCATGGATTCGAACTCTTTAACCTGGAGGGATACGAAGAGAGGTATCATCATGGGTTCGAAGCTAGGTCATCGTGATGGATACGAGGAAGATGGAGTCGAAGCCGATGGAGTCGAAGTCAATGGTGTCGAAGCAGGTATTGGCTGATGGATTCGAACGATATCCCTGCCTATCGATTCGAACATGGAGCCTGCTTGGATGGGTTTGAACTTAATGGTTTCGAACTAGTGAAGGGGTGATGGATTCGAACCGAGCAAGGTCCATCTCTCTCAACTTGAATCCATCATAACTTGAGCATACGACCTCGGATTGACTTGAAATTTGAGATGCTGACTTCTATGATCTTTCTTGTTATGTCCTATCAATTGTGGCCCGTTCCGGACTCGGACAAAATTCATCGATATCCATGGTTATCCTGCAATGCACAGTCGACATTCAAGAATAATAATCATTGATTTTCGGTAAATTTTGGGTTTCTCAACTTTACCAAAAGTTGGGATAACAAACTTCATATAAGCAGGAGAAGGAGAATATAGTCCTGGACATCCACCAACTGAAACTGGGATATCCAAAAAGGTAGATAATGTTATTTTAAGAAAGCTTCCATCAAGTCAGAGCATCTTCACCGACAGTTCGGAGTGAGAAAATTGGATTTTTCGCAATTCGAAATGTTGGAGGCCTTGAACAGACACCTGAAGCTCGGGCACTTGTTCAACAGGCGTCCGCTTTCAAAAGAAACCGGACGCCTGTTGAATAGGCGTCTGGGCTTGCCAGCGCCTATATCAAGCGCCTCATCCCCTCTTCACTGCATTTCCACCTCTTTCACCATCTCTTTAGTTAATTTTTTTATTTTACTTTGCGTCCAAATGCTGCTGCGTCTGGTCAAAACTGGTAGACGCACCGTTCGATATACGACAAATGCCAATATCGGACCTGCTCGTGTCTCTCCTGATGCAACCGTGGCTCCAAACGATCTTCGATCCTTACATGACTTGCCCCCTACTGTTTCGCATCGACTTACTGCAGTTATAGCGATGCCACAGGTATACGTTTATTTCTTTATTGCTTGATAAACAACCGTGTAACTATATATGTATGATAATTGTTTGTTTATTTTAACATTAAATAATCACATATGTAGCTTCAGAAGGAGTGACGATGGATACATATATGTCAATAGAAGAATTGACATGGCATGGCAAAACATCAGGACTTAGAAGATCAGCAACAACATCAGACGGAAGAAACGGAACCACTGGATGAATAGCAGCACCAGCAGAAAAACTAGAATTTAGAATAGGAGCAGGAGGAGAAGACTGGGCAACAGAACCAGGAGAAAAATTCCTATCCTTGGGAACCCTCCTCCAAACAGACAGATGAAGGAGAGGAAACATGGTGATAGGATACACCAACGACGAGGAAGGAAGCTTGCAGGATGTGGCAAGATGACCAAAAGAATGATAGGAGGAATAAATATCAGGAGCCCAACCATATCTAACATGAACTTGGACCACATGATCAGCATCAATCTAAACTCGAAGCGAAGAAGGGGGAGGCTTATCAGGGGTTTTTAATCAGCGCCTTAGCATATACCAATTTGTCACGGGCTACCTATTAGAGTCAAAGCATTTCAACTTACCAGTGGCACATGCAAACCAATTTAGGCCCACCAATGGATATTTTTAGTTGTATTTATTTACAAAGTTTAAGTTTAACATCGCTTAATCAGTTTAACATAATGACTTAAATGTAAAATAATAGACGAAAACAGTGAGAAGTCTATAAATAATTGTACAAAATTATTAAATGTTAGCATTTAAATGTAGAGTGACAGAAGAGAGAACCAATAGAAGCATTGTAATAATTGTAATAATGATAAGTAACATGATTTTAAAATTGAATTTCTAGAAGGAATCAAGGAGAGAAAAGAAAATCCTTAGAATTGTGACTAGGTTACAAGTGGATAGAGTAGGTCATAACTTATGCTCATTATAGGAGTATGGTGAGATCTACACGAGACTTGTGGCTTGAGATCTATGGTACATTCAAATACAAACTCCATTTACCTTGAACACTTCAAGGAAATCATTGGATCACGGTAGATGTCCATTGTTGACTTCACTCATCAGTAATGATGAGTATTGACCCGTATTCTTTGTTATTTGCTTACTGTTATATTATATGTTATCATTACATTATGAGATGTTATCAATGTCCTAGCTTAGTACTTTGTTCTAATTTTACTCTAATAATCTATCTTTTGTAGTATTCGAAAGTCGGACGATGTTGTAAGATGCAAAATTTTCGAGTGCCATGAAGGGTAGCTTGTTTCAATATATATCAAAAATTATTGAAGTGAAATATTTGTCTAAATTGATAAAAGAAGTACAATCCATTGGCAAAAAGTTCAATTAACAAAAAAAATCATTCTATTGACTAACTTCAACGTTGTGCCCCCATTTGAATAGTCAAATATTAATTTAATTTTGAGATGAACATATGTGTGTAGCACAGGTTCGTGTTAGTAAATGATAAGTTTCTCAACTTTGTTAATATAATTGAGTTATATATTATACTAGTACGAATCCGTGCTAGGCACATGGTTCAACTAATAAGCATGTTAAACGTATTATTTGCTTGTATATTTTTCGGTTGATCCTTATATTTTTCTTCAATTTTTAACAAAGACTAAACGATGAAGTCATGTTATATAATAAATTTGTAGTCAAATTCTATTACTCAGTGCGTCGGTTAACGTATTAATGACATAAAGAAGAAACATCCCACGGTAACTAAAATTTCAAAGCATTGTTTTGTATTTTTTAGACTAAAAACCTTTAGAAAATGTAGTGTAAGATAAAGGAAAAATGAGAGAATGAAATTGATAAATTTTACATCCATATTTCTTGGTTTTGTCTATCACACTTGACTACAATTGATTTGAGCTTGCTATTATAATCAAGTTACGTACAAAGTTGGAAACTACCCTTTTCAATTCATCCGTTACTGACATCTAAGTACAGAAATTAATGCACTCAAACTTTGAACAAAGATTATCTTATTTATACACCATTGTTGCTTAAGCACCAAAAGATTATTTACACAAGTTTAAGCCTTTCCCTTATTTCCTCTAACTTTGAATTTACTTTATCCTCTAAGAAAGCAGAAAATCAATCCAATGCAATACTATTAACACATGTTTCATAGTACTAAAGTGATTTACGAATTAAAATATACACATCCCATTAAAAATTGAATTGTCGGGCTTCCCTCTAGCTGCAACAATTCCATAATTTATATGGCTCTATCGTTGACTATATTAGCCCTTCTCTTAGTAAATGATATAAACTAAAAGTTTTTTTCTGGGATCAGAGTATCATACCACAATCCTTGCATATTGAAATAATATATGAAATTACTAATGTAAAAAAAACTATCTGTAATTTTTTTATATTTAGCATAAGTTTGAAGTGAGTAAAGTTACCATCTATCCATGCATGCATACACATGCTAGATGCATGCATCCATCCATGCATGCAAACGTACACACATAGATACGTAAAATTAAAACATGGAAACAAAGTATTTTCTTAGGCTATCCGTCAATTTTATGGCATTAGCTTATTCTTAGAGAAAATAGCTAATCGAAAAATAGTTTGTTTTGAAGTATTTGAGGCTAAATCCAAAAAGTAGATTCTACCTACCACATGTCTCATAAAAGAACCATGATAAAAGCACTGCTCAAAGACAAATTTTATAGCTTTATGGAAGTGTCAATGAGTTGGGGCATTCCATTTAAGTACCAAAATGCCAATTTCCAAACAAGTCCAAGTTGGATTGTCTGCAAATTCAGCCATGACACAAGCAGTCCTTATGTAAATAGGTCATAATTAAATGGTAAATCAAAAGGAGCACTATGAATTCATCTATTAGTGAAGATATAATCAGTTTGGTTTTACACATGTACTGTTAGTAAGTCATACTATCTTTTTTAACAAAGCTAACGAGGTTGACTAGACCCCTACCATTATTTACCACGACGAACAACAAAATGACATAAAACACGCTTTATGCCAAATGGAAAAAAAAAAAAACACACACAGAGAACACAAGGCAGCGAAGGGCATACTGCACACTAAAGAACAAAGATTCAGGCAAACATGCACATAGCATACAAACAAGCACACTGCAAGCAACCCGTGAGGAAACAGACACATTACTAGGTCTAGAGTGCATGTCGCTAAGAGGAGAAGCAATGCATGCTATCCTACAATCCAGCAACAATATCATTCGTCGTCTTCTTCCAAAAGTCAAACCAGTAATGGAAATTCCCTGAAAACAACGACAATTTCTCTCCTTCCAAACCCTACACAAACACCCAATCATAGATAAAAGTAGCAATTCATAGCCATGACTCACAGATAGGATATATGAAGAGGATATAAATATGAAGAACAATAAAAATTAAAACGGAAGCGATAAAAAACAAGATTTATAGCAGTTCAGCATTGTATCCTACGTCCAGTTTGAAGAGTATGCAGTTTATTGATGATTCTCAACTTATTTACAATAGTACAATCAATAGCACTCAAGTTACAATGGAGTTTCAGCAGAATAACGACGTAGAAGAGCATAAAAGTCCCTTTTCTATAAGCGCAGGGGTTCTAGTTATAGGTGTAGGTTTGGAAATATCTGCCTCTGAACTCGGAATACTCTTTCTCACACATGGGTGGGCCCACTAGATCGATCTGGGGTTGTTTGGGATAGATCCTGATCGATCCCTACTCTCTTCATATCGATCAATCTGAGCTCCATTTGAGCTGCAATCGATTGCAGACATTCTTAAGTGAATAAGAAAGCTCATGTGAAAATTTCATGGCATTTGGACTTGTACATTTTGAGTTATGTTTGATCCAAGATTCGATTTGTAGGTTGGCTGATGGCTGCATTTCGATCCATGCGTATCGATCGATCCTGTATCAATGACATAGAGCGACAATTACGTGTAGATCCATTTTTCATGCTAGTAAACTGCTTCTTTTGGTGGATCGTGCCTTCTTCATATCAATCCTCTGTATTTCTCTTCTTATCAATATCATGTCCCCGCCTTCATATTAATGCTTCATCTTTGCCTTCATATCAAGGCTTGGTTTGTGGCTTCGTATCGATGCTTAGCTCCTGGCTTTATATCGATGCTTAGCTCCTTGCTTCATATCGTTCAATTGGCCAATCGATACAAACATGCTAGAGTGGGATCGATACGAAGTGGGTGAGTATGGAATGGATCGATACGAAGTGGGTGGATATGAGGGGAATGGGTTCGAAGCACATGGATAAGGACTAGATGAATGTGAGATTGATGAATACAAAATTGACATGGATCGTATGCATATTGATCGATTCATGACTCTGACCCGAAGTAGCTGCTTCGTTAACCTGAAGTAACCTCTCCAGTGACTCGAAGTAAGTGCTGAGATGACTCGAAGTAGTTGCAGAGCCCTTATAAATATGCCAATCCCTCCAAGACCTAAAGCGAGCCCTTCTTTGACCCGAAGCAATCTTCTTGAAAACACAAAGTAAACATGAAGTTGACTCGAAGCAAACTCCAAGCGGCTCATTTTCTCCAAAATTTATACTCCAAGTATGTCATACTGTTTGTCCATCGATTATGCTATATCATGGCCTCATATTCATGTTTATCATTCGTGATTGATCATCCATCCATTTATCTGACGAGTTCAAGATAATTTGACGATGTAAATCGAATCCGTCCAGGATCTCACACGATTAGCGGAAATAATCGGTGAATCGATGATAAATCGATGGATTTAAGAATACCCAAATGCCCAAATCCGTTGATCACGAAGATATCGGATTCTAGCAATCTTCGACACGTTGATCGCGCACGATACCGTGAAAGAAGATCTATAATTCTTCGAACGTTGATCAAGCGCACTTGATTCCGTGAATTGGCTTCAACGATCGTTGATTCGAGCGCATTCGAATGCCGAAGGTGGAGACAGGAGATAACACTCAACTACCAATTTTAATGGAGGCACAAAGTACAAACTAAATTTTATTCAAAATTCAACAAACCCTACAATTGCCACGACCCCCTATTTATAGTAGTTACAACTCATATACACGACTAAAAAAAATACATCTCAACGGTACAATGACTTACAAAACACACAGACAACAACGTACGCGACTTAAAAATTAAACAATAACGACCTAAATGACTTAACAAACAGTGATTTAAAGACGCCTGTTCACGACTTAACGGAAGTTCGGCAACATAAGCTTCGTTCACGACCTAAAGAGGAGGAGCTTCGCGATGTAGGAGTAGGTCGCGGTGATTTAGGTCACGGTGATTTAGGTCGCGATGTAGTTTTCAGGAGTTCGCGACCTATGCTGGAAATTGGAGCGATTTAGGCCTCGCGAGCTAATCCTTGGGTGGATGTAAGTCGCATAGCGACGGAGGGTGGATTGGTGATGTGGCTAGGTCGCGGTGATGGTTTTAGGTCGCGGAGCAACGGCGATAGGTCGTTGATGTGGTTAGGTCGTGGATCGTGGATGGGGGTTAGGTCGTGGATGGGGGTTAGGTCGCGGATATGGCGAAGGTCGTGGATGGAGTTAAGGTCGCGGATGGGGGTGACGCGATTCGAGGTACGCGCTTCATCATCCTCCCCATGTTGGAAGGAATTCGTTCTCGACTTCACACTCTCGTCATCTTCGACAAGTTCCTCCCCATAATACGGAATTAAGTGTTTGACATTGAAAACATCAGAAGTATGAACCTCTTCCGGCAACCATAACCGATACGCATTATCATTGATCTTCTTCAAGATTTCTACTGGACCAATCTTTCGTGCTTTCAACTTGTTGTAAGTCCCAACTAGGAAACGATCTTTCGTCAATACTGCGTAAACAAAATCACCCACTTTGAAGTCCACATTCCTTCGTTTCTTATCTGCCAGTTGTTTATATTTCGTATTTGCTGCAAGCAATCGTTCATGAACAGTTCCGTGGAACTCCTACAACTCATTCACGAAATCACCAGCTCGTTTAACAACTCCCTTCTGATGTGGCACTGTCGTCAACTCCAACGACCCCTTTGGCATTGCTAAATATACCACTTGAAATGGACTGAATCCAATACTTCGATTGAGTGCATGATTATGTGCAAATTCCGCCTGACATAACTTCATATCCCAACTCTTCAAATTATCCTGCACAAGACATCTCAACAAGTTTCCCAACGACCTGTTCACCACTTCCGTTTGTCCATCTGTTTGTGGATGATAGGCGCTACTAAAATTCAGCTTCGTTCCAACCATCTTCCACAAACTCAACCAAAAATGACTTAGAAATCTGGTATCCCTGTCTGAAACTATAGATTCTGGTAAACCATGCAAGCGATAGATCTCTCTAAAGAACAACTGTGCCACATGGACTGCATCTGCCGTCTTCTTACAAGTAACAAAATGTACCATCTTCGAGAAACGGTCCACCACAACATAGATAGAGTCATTTCCCCGTTGAGTCCTTGGCAAACCCAATACAAAGTCCATGCTTACGTCAACCCACGGTTTTGTAGGAACAGGTAAAGGCATATACAATCCCGCATTTGTAGCTGTCCCTTTCGAAACTTGACAAACATGACATCTTCGAACAAACTTTTCAACTTCCCTCCTCATAGAAGGCCAAAAATATGATTGAGAAATCAATTGCAATGTTCGGTCTCTACCCACATGTTCTTCCTCATGCAGCTCCTTCACTATCTTCATTCGCAAGCTACAATCTGGTATGCACAATCGATTCCCTTGAATAAGAGTCCATCTACCAACATAAACTCATCAGTATTCCCATCCTTGACTTTCTCAACAATCTTCGTAAAGTAAGGATCTTCTTCAAACAACTCTGGCAATAGTTCAAATCCTATCACTTCAACCTTCATCGATGTCAACAAATGATTCCTCCTGCTCATGGCATCAGCTACACAATTCGTTACCCCTTATTTATGCTTCACAACAAAAGTAAACTGTTGCAAGTAGGCGATCCATGAAGCATGTCTGGCTGCAATCTTGTCCTGTCCCTGCAAATGTTTCAATGCTTCATGATCAGTATATAGAACAAATTCTTTATGGAACAAATAGTGTCTCCAGTGCTTCACGGCTTGCACAACAGCATAAAATTCCACATCATAGTTATTATATCTCATCTTTGCTCCCGCAAGCTTCTCACCGAAATAAGCAATAGGACGGCCCCTCTGACTTAACACCCCTCCAATTCCAACCTTACATGCATCAGTATGTAATTCAAATACCAATTGAAAGTCCGGCAAAACTAGAATTGGGGCTGACGTCAACAGTTCCTTGATCCGCTCAAAAGCAAATCCTGCTTCCTCTGACCATGTAAATTGCTTTCCCTTCATACAATCAGTAACTGGTGCCATCACGCTACTGAAATGTGGAATAAATCTTTGGTAGAATGATGCTAATCCATGAAAAATTCTAACTTCTGTTATTGTCCTGGGTAGTGGCCAATTTCTGATTGCTTCAACTTTATTCTAATCCACCTGTATACCTCCTTCTGATACAACATATCCTAAAAATAAAACACCATGCGTCATGAACACGCATTTCTTCGTTGCAGCATAAAATTGTTCATGTCGCAGTATCATCAACACTTCTCTCAGATGATGCAAGTGTTCTTATGGGCATCCACTGTATATCAGTACATCATCAAAATACACCACCACGAACTTCCCAATAAATGGTCTAAAGATCTGATTCATCACCCGCATAAACGTACTAGGTGCATTCGAAAGGCCAAACGACATAACCAACCATTCATACAACCCTCCCGTGTCTTGAACGCTATTTTCCATTCATCACCTGGTCTAATTCGGATTTGATGATAACTGCTCTTCAGATCAATCTTAGAAAATATAGTAGCTCCATTCAACTGGTCAAGCAAATCATCCAATCTAGGCATAGGAAACCTGTATCGGACAATAATCTTGTTCAATGCCCGACTATCAGTACACATCCTCCACGTTCCATCCTTCTTCGGCACCAACAATGCTGGTACTACACATGGACTGAGACTCTCCTGAACACGCCCTTGCTCAAGCAACTCTTCCACTTGCCTTCTCAACTCCTCGTGTTCTTTCGGACTCATACGATAATGTGGCCTATGCGGTAAAATAGCACCTGACACTAGATCAATTTGATGTTGTATGTCTCTCAACGGTGGCAATTATTTTGGCAGCTCTTCAGGGAATACATTTTCAAATTCTTCCAGCACTGGCTTTACTTCTTCAGGAACTTCCACCACTTCACTACTCTCACGTTCAATCAACAAAAACACTTCAGGTTCCTCCTCCACCTCTTTAACAAACTCCTTCAAAGTCAATAGAGTCTTTAATTCTTCAATCTCCTCCATCTTGTTTTCTTCTTGTTGTCGCTTCTTAGAAACTAAAGTGATTTTTGTGCCTTCAAACATGAAACTGTAGTCATTGGTACGACCGTCATGTTGCACAGCCCTATCATACTGCCACGGTCTCCCCAGCAACAGATGACATACATCCATATCCACAACATCACACCAAATCTCATCTTTATATTTCTTCCCAATCGAAAAAGTTACACAAGCCCTTCTACCAACCTTCACCTCTCCACCTTTCCTCAACCAAGCTAACTTGTAAGGTTTCGGATGCTTCTCAGTCTTTAATGCCAACTTCTTCACAGCCTCGATAGAAATTATATTATCACAGCTTCCAGCATCAATAACAAATTCGCAAACCTTTCCCAGAATAGTGCACGTTGACTGGAAAATATTACTCCTCAACCAACTTGAATCATCTTCTTTCTTTGGTGTCAAACACGACCTCCTCATCATCAAATTACAACCCTCATCTCCCGACAATTCTTCTTCCTCCTCAACCGGTAATGAATCAGAACATTCTGCATCTGCATCCTCATCTTCAACCTCAGCAATCATTGCCCGCTTCTTCGGCTTTAGACATTCATTGCTCTTGTGGCCAAACTCTTGACAATTAAAGCATTTGATACTACTATTGACCTTGGTCTTAGCAACTTCACTACCAACCGGTTTTGCGATAGCCTTGGAAACATTCGCATTGCTACTAGCCCCTTTCATTTGATTGTTGGAATTTGTAAACACATCACCTCCTTGTCTTCCCTGCTTCTCCCAAGCCAACGCTTTCTGGTGCGCTTCGGCCACAGATCTAGGGTCAAACATATTTACCATGTCCTGGATCTGGATCCTCAACCCCCTAACAAATCTAGCGGTCAACTGTTCTTCCGTCTCCATGATGTCATTCCTAGCAATGAGTTGGTAAAATTCATCCACATAATCATTAACTGACTTTGCCCCCTTCCTTAGATTTTGTAAGCGTTGATACATAAGAGATTGATAATTGTAAGGTAAGAAAGTAGCTTTCATTAACTTCTTCATCTTCTCCCATGAAACAACCTTCGACTTTCCCATCCATTCTCGTGTTAGTTTTGTCTGCTGCCACCACGCCATTTCTCTCCTTATCATACGAGTAGCAATCAACTTCACTCTACGATCTTCCGAAACCTCCTTGAAATCAAATATCTCATCAACATTAGATAACCAATCTAGAAATTCTTCAGCCTGCATACCACCCTAAAACTCTGGAATTTCAATTTTCATTCCGGACTCCCATTTGTGATCATACTCTGGATGATTTCTTCCTTGGCTTTAATTTCGACTATGAACACTACCACCATCAAACTCCTCCTCAAAATCTGATGCATATCGTTGTCGATCATGACCATCAACATCTCTACCACCACCATTTCTTCGATCTACATTCCTTTCACGATCGTCAACATTCCTCCGATCATGATCTCCTCTTCTCTCCCGATCCGACTGTGGTGAAACTCTGTTTCCCCCATGACTCGATTCAGGTGAAATCCTTCTTCTACTTTGATTCATTTCAAGCATCATTCTCTCTAATCGACCAATCCCTTCATTCAACTTCTCAGTGAAACTCTCATTGATTCGTTGCTCCATTTCATCGGCCTCTTCTCTTCCATAAAAAGCATTAATATTGCGATGACGTTGAGCTCGTCTCGGTGGCATGATTGAACTTCAAACAAATTCAAAAAAAAATCAAACACTTTTCGAACTTTGATCCAAAAGGATATGGATCGAAACTTCCAACTTGTTGCAACTTCACGATGAACACGATGAACACCAAACTTCTCAATAATTGCAAATCTGAACTCCAAACTACAAATTCTCGAAACCTAATTCTCCAAATGATACAAACTTCAAATGATGCAAACTCCTTGCGATCTAGCTCTGATACCAAACTGACACAGTGTAGGAAGCGAATTGGACGATGTAAATCGAATCCATCTAGGATCTCACACGATTAGTGGAAATAATCAGTGAATCGATGATAAATCGATGGAATTAAGAATACTCAAATGCCCAAATCCGTTGATCATGAAGATACGGGATTCTAGCAATCTTCGATAAGTTGATCGCGCATGATACCGCGAAAGAAGATCTACAATTCTTCGAACGTTGATCAAGCGCACTTGATTCCGTGAATTGGCTTCAACGTTTGTTGATTCGAGCGCACTCGAATGCCGAAGGTGGAGATAGGAGATAACACTTAACCACCAATTTTAATGGAGGCACAAAGCACAAACCAAATTTTATTCAAAATTCAAAAAACCTTATAATTGCCACGACCCCCTATTTATAGTAGTTACAACTCACACACACGACTAAAAAAATACATCTCAACGGTACAACGACTTACAAAACACACAGACAACAACGTACGCGACTTAAAAATTAAACAATAATGACCTAAACGACTTAACAAGCAGTGATTTAAAAAAGCCTGTTCACGACTTAACGGAAGTTCGGCAACATAAGCTTTGTTCGCGACCTAAAGAGGAGGAGCTTCGCGATGTAGGAGTAGGTCGCGATGATTTAGGTCACGGTGATTCAGGTCGCGATGTAGTAGTCAGGAGTTCGCGACCAATGCTGGAAATTGGAGCGATTTAGGCCTCGCGAGCTAATCCTCGGGTGGATGTGAGTCACATAGCGACAGAGGGTGGATTGGTGATATGGCTAGGTCGCGGTGATTTAGGTTGCGGTGATGGTTTTAGGTCGCGGAGCAACGACGATAGGTCGTTGATGTGGTTAGGTCGTGGATCGTGGATGGGGGTTAGGTCGCGGATATGGCGAAGGTCGTGGAAGGAGTTAAGGTCGCGGATGGGGGTGACGCAATTCGAGGTACGCACTTCTTCATAATTCAGCTTCGATCACTATGCAGTCGATTGCATTAAATCCATCTATATGATGCCTTGCCAAAAGTAGGGTTAACAACATTAACATGTGTGCTCACAGCAGCTTTATTCCACATTTTCATGTTTATGATCCAAGGCCTCCCTATAAATTGGCCTCTCCAACTTGGTAAAAGAAATGGGTATCAACTTCGAATGTATTGTACTTGACCAAAAAACTCTAATCATAGCTCCCTTGATCATGTTCAGCAGCTTAGTAGGCAGGACATATACCGTCATGGAAAAGCACACCGAATTGATAAGCATGAGCCAACTAGCGTGTGTAAGCATCCTGGTGGGCCATGCTTCATGGTGTTAGTTATCCTTTCATAAAGAGGAAAACAATCTACCTTGGTTAGCCTAGCAGTGCACAGAGGTAGCCTTAAATATTTCATATCAGAAGTCATAGGCTGAAGACCAGAAAAGATTGAAATGAAATTCTTCGTAGAAGAATCAAGACCTAAAATAAGGATATGGGATTATTTGTATTCTTCTTGAAACAAGGAGATAAGTAAAATTCATGTAAAGTATCAAGAAAACATGTTATATATATATATATATATATTTTTAAGGGAAATTTTATAAATATAAATATACCTCAAAAGCCGCCAACAAGCCTGACGGGTAACATGAAAAGAAAACCAAAAACCTCTTTAAACCGTCAACAAGCCTGACGGGAGACTAACGAAGAAAACCAACAATCCCGGACGAAAGAACAGAAGAATAAATCGAAAAGCAAAAACCCAGGCAAACAAAAAGAGGAAAACAAGAAACCGGACGAAACCCAAAAAACAATAGAAGATAAGAGGTTCGAAAGAAAGCGATCCGATCTATCCATCGCTCCGAACCAGATAGAAAGAAAAGCCAGCTCCAGCCAAACAAGAGAAACCTAAACCTGAAACCAATAGCAGCGAAGTAAGATGTAAAAAGGGGGGAGGGGAAGTAAGAGCCAGAAAACACCTGGCCCGCAACCGAGTCTCAACCAATTCCCGCTCTAGCGGAAAGCCTAGAAGAATGTTATAGACCGCTCATAAGGCTTTATGAATATCATAACGCCATCAGCAAAAAATAGGGTTGAGACATGAAGGTGTTGAAAGTTAGGTGATAAAGAATTCTCTTATCATCAAATCTACAAGTTAACATACTCGAAAGAGCCACCATGAAAATGATGAAAATATAGGATGAAATTGGATCTCCTTATTGAAATCCTTGCTTTCCTTTGAAGTACCCAGAGGATATACCATTGTAGTTGAGAGAGTAAGAGGGAGAAGACATGCAAGTATACAACCAGGTAAAAAAAAATCTCAGGAAATCCCATCAAAGACATGATATGAACAATAGATGACCAGTGTATGCTATCATAAGCCTTACTAAGATCAAGCTTCAACATTGTTCTTGGGGAAACCTGGCTTCTTCCATACCCTTTAATTTATTCATGTAAGCCACACTATCTTGTTTGGCCAAAAAGTGAATTCTAGTTTCTAAACCATCGGCAACACCCAATTTTTTTTACATAATTTTCTATAGAACCCGACAAAGCCATATTTCCATATCAAATGCTAAATATGGCATTTCCTTAAGAAGACAAACAAAAATAAATCATAATGTATTTGTCACTTGATTTACTACAATAAGAGTAGCACATAATTGATTACACTTCATTAAATCATAATCTGTTACTGGATTGATTCTTAATTATTGATTAAAATGAACAAAGACAAATAAAAAATATTCTAACAAAGTATGTTAGCATTTGATTAACTATACAACAAAGCATGCACATCATTGATATTCAAAAAAGCTTCATGTTAATCAATGATCATGTGGTAATTGTGAGGGTGCACGCTAAGAATTTAGTTGGATGAAGAATATTGCAGTCACTACAATTTTGGAAAGCTTTCTAAAACAATCCTCCCAATCTCCATAAAAAATCTTATTTCGTGCCTATCGACACTCGAGAGCTAAGAAGGTAAATCAATTAAATATAACTAATGTAAAATGATGTTGCTTCATTTTTTAATCAACCATTAACCAAATCTTGGTTGATGGAAGCACTGAACACTACCATAAAAGTTCTTAAATGTGGATCAATCATGTCACTTCGAATAATAGTATTACGTTGAAATCATCTTTAGAAATGAACATAATTTGAAAATTGTTTGCATATATCCATCCAATGACATATATTACAAGAATTGAACTACCAAAAGTTCCTATTGATCACAATCCGGACTTTCATTACCAATGTAATAATATATGATAATTACAACGAACTAAAGGTACAATTTAGCTATTCTATACGGCATTACTTATATTTTAAAATGAATCATTTGCATTGTTGGGATACAACGTACATGCTAAATAATTTAACTTTTTGTATATTTTACTTCATAAGATGCTTCTCTTGAACTGATTGGTGTTGTTTGCACTTTCAATTTCGAAAAAATTTGTACACTAATATAATTGAGAATTCACTGTTAGTTCCCTAAACTGACCACCTTTTGACATTAGTTTAGAGACGACACATATTACGTCATCATGTTTTATAGAAATTAAAATTTTAGTCACCTATTAATATCCACATCAATATTACTGTTGGCACCATTTTGTAATCCATACGAACATCTACTTTTTCATAATTCTAAAATGGTTCAAATAGTAAAAGTGCTAAAAATTTGTACATGGTTTAGATTTTAATGGTCCACGTTTAGCTCTCACAAAAGAAACATTTGAATTTCATCTTAGAACAGGTTTAATGAGCTACCCCATCCAAATTAGAATATGTACAGAGTTCGCATATAATACACCACGTTAAAGGTTTTGTAAAAAAAACAGGTCAATATTTTCATTTCTTTTAACAAATCTTGGCCTCTTTAATCCCTAAAGTTGAATTTGATAATCCAACAAGAGCAAAATTTTGATTTAATTGTCACATTAAATCCGATATCAATAGGAAACTGATCATTAAGTTGATTAGGAGCTACATTAACATGCAAGGTTCCTTTCATGTAAAAAGTTGATTAGTGCTTATGTATAATAATAAGTGTAAAAAAATTTAATATACAAAAAAATGTTAGTAAAAGATAAACTAAATTATTATATTCTAGTTTGCAATTTATTTGAATTCATAGCCTAAATCAAAATATATGAAGACTTTCCTTTTTTGTTTACCATGTCTCCAAACACCACTCTAATGGTTAGATAATATTATAATTATTGTTTAGATAGAACTTCTATAAATCAAAAAAGTACCTATACTCAAATATACTTGAGTCAAGATGATTAACAAATTATCTAGCCCAAAAGTTAAGTTGGATGGAATGTTGTCATCAACCGTATGCGTTGAATCTAATGAAGCTAGAATTGAAATTTATAAACTCATTAGCATCAGTGAAGAACTTGTTGAAATTAGGAAAAAGGAAACAAAAACGGTAGTAAAGTGATTTAATTAGGGCTATTTAGAAGTGTGTACACACACATACACACTAAAGTAGACAACTACGACTTGTATTTAGCAATTACCTTTAATTTTTTGTACTCTAATTATTTTAACCAATATTATTCAATAAAAGTACATCAGAGCAGACAAAAACATATGAAAACATGAAAGTAGAAGTAAACCATGGCAACTACAGCAAGAATATATTCAAAATTAGCAACTATAGCTTGATTATGACAAAAGTGTAATTTTCTACTTCATAAATTAAATTGCAAAAATAACGCATAAAATTTCAAAAGTAACCCAAAAAGATATATGGTGTAAAAGTACATTTAGATATAAAACGAAGTTCCTGCTAATACTCTTGAAGCATAATGCATGTGATCTTATTAACCAAACACGCATGTAATTTTTGTACAAAGTGCATTAATTAATAAATAAAATATTAAGAAATAGGAATGATAGCCTTAGACTATTTCATCTAGGATGAAAATAGGAAACAAATAAAAGGCTATATTCTTTATGCAGCTGTTAGTTATACTTGATACTTATTGTAATTATGGTGTAATTAGGCAATTATAATATAGAAAATAAGTAAGACTGGTAGAATTATAATTTGGAAAATAAGCAACGACTAGTAGAATTATAATTAATTAAATAAGCATTGGCTAGTAGGATTAAGTTATAAATAATCATGTTAAAAGAGCTTATAGAATCAGAGAAAATTTTTGCAATAAAATTAATTATTCATCATATTCTCACCTGTCCCCTAAATGGTATCGGAGCAGGTCAAATCCAGACTTAAAAGTTCCATAACAACATCAATTGCTGTAGATATCAAATAACTACAGTATGTTCAGCATATCTCAATCGGAAAACATTAAACTCAGAAGTAACATATTCAACGGCAACATAAATTACATTCCTCGGTCAAGATCGGTATCAATTGGTCTTGGTAGCAATGAAAAATTAAGCTTTGTCACCGGCAAAAAAGAGAAACCCAAAGCAGCAGAGCCAAATGAGCCAACTCCCGAAGAGAAAGCAAAAATAGAGGGTGTTAACTCCTCAATTTCATGACTCAACGACCTAAGCTAAGGAAATAAGTACGCCTCTCTTACGTAGCTACGTCAGCGAGCGTTGGCTAAAATCGATTAACCAAAGCTCTGATACCAAATGTGACGACCGCCCATGACTCCCGCACCAAAACAAGGAAATAGTGCGCTGAAAGGCGTGCCAGGCCGTCATGGACGATAGTCAGGATAAAATAAAACAGCGGAATCTCCATCGTACAACTCATAGCGCATGGATAAAATACAATAGAGAAATATAAGTATAGTGAAGCTCCATAGAACAGAATATCATCATATAAGCATCATAGAAGTTTGATACAACATCAGAACAATCAATACATCAAAACCTCACTACAAAGCACTCAGAAACATATACAAACAGCGGAACACCCAGTACATATAGTAGAAAACAATATGCATAAGCCTCCTGCTCGTCTTCGTCATCATCAGCGTCAATCACAAAGAACAGTACCTGTCACCTGTTACCTAGTCTGCCCATCCCAACATGGATGAACAGCCCAAGGTAATAAGAATTAAACATAAAACCTTGAGTCAGACAAAGTCTTAGTGAGCAGTAAATCAACTATCAAACATACCAAAAGAGCATAAGGGATAAAAGGAATAGGAACCAAACCATCCCACTCCACCTCTTTCTACAGTGATAGCCCCCAGACACACACTAAGGAGAAGCAAGCATAACATAGCAGACAATTAAAGTAAAGCAATAATCACTCGAGTCAAGGTCGATGTTTTCCAAATACAAACCCCCAAGGCCTAAACCAAGATCAGATAAGCACCTAGAAAACACCGTTCTTGAGACCGAATGATGATACAACCAAACGTCCAAACATCCATGACTCTGGCTATCACTGTTATCATTGCCTTGATTTCACCATTAGTTGAATGACCACCTGTCAAGGGCTAATCGTAACCCCGGTTCTAGACATAACTCCGCACGCCGTCGCAGCCCGTGCCTAGGAATTTTCGCAACTACCCAGAGTACTAGCACGCCGTCGCAGCCCGTGCCTGGAACGCCGTCGCAGCCCGTTCCAACGTACTCTTGCTTTGAGCATGCTAGAACCTTCAACAACGATGAGATCTCAGCCTCCTAGTCATCCTCCTCGACGACTATTTCCAAACTAGCTCAAGCGCCTCTCAAGCTAACCATTATCAACCAACTCGAACCATCCCTCGAGTTATCAACATAGCTTCGCACGTCGTCGTGACCCGTGCTTGGAACGTCATCATGACCCATCCCATCTCAACATCATGCTTTGCCTCATCGCATCATAGCAAAGTCCCATCTCAATATCATGCTTTGCCTCATCACATCATAGCAAAGTCCATCATCATCGAATCTATCCATATAAGCTTCCACATCCGCTTCATATGCCACAAGCAGCTTCCACCATTCAAGAGCCTTTCCACTTAACTTTTGAATCATCTTCGACTAACTTGATCAAATCAAGCTATCTATCAACTAATCAATCAAATCAAACATTAATCCAAGTAATCAAACATTCAAACAAGATCTAAATAAGCAATTATAACGACAATGGCAATTTCGTAAATAAAGGATCCAAATCTAACATGTAATCTAACAAGCATGAATCATGGACAATATCTCTACAACTTAATGAATGAACTTGCATAGATGAACATATGGTAAAATAAGTGTCAAATCATCATGGACAATAGATCTACATGCAGACTTAGAGAAAAATGCACGAAATCACTATCTTTAACACTTAAACAAGCCACCGATCCAATATACTCCTTTGGGTCCATGTGAGAGATAACTACCACTCCCAAAATCACCTAAGCACCTCAAAAGAAACCCACTTCAGATCTGGACAGCGAAGACCAAAGCTTGATCCGGAAAAATCTCGCTTCGATCGATGAAATCTCACTTAGTTGGATGAAGATCTTCAACCTTGGCTCTTGAATCTTCGATCTCGATCTTCGATCTTGGATGGATGCTAGCACTAGATTGGAGTGGAGAAAAGAAGATGAAGAAGTGTTGTACTCGAGCTCTCAAAATGGCAGCACTTCTCCGCTTCAAAATCCGATGCCAAAAAGTGAGCCAAACCCCTCTATTTATAGGCTGAATTCCCCCTGAGTCGCTGCCCCCTGAGTCGCCGCCGACCTATCCCCTGAGTCGTCCACGACTCAAGCCTCTAACGACTCAACGACATACAGTTCAACACACACACACACAACTCACGACCTAAAGCACATGCACATCCACTTCAAGCCGACCTAACGGCTCATGACTCAACGCACATGCCTTAACACAGCTCAACACGGCTCACGACTTAACCCAAGCGCCGACCTAACGACTCAACTCTAACACGGCCCAGCCATATACGGCTTATAACACACACGACCTATCCTGCACACGACTCAGCAAACACGGCTTACCGACCTAACCAAACACATGCCGTATTTTCCTAAGTCTTAAGCTGTATGGTCGACTCAACGACCTAACACTAAGCCTAGTCCCAACGACTCAACACTAAGTCGTCTGGACGACTCAACTACCAACCGACTCAACTATCCTACGACCCCACGACCTAAGCCTTAACTCCTTAAGCCGCTAACCCTTGAGTCGGCATCCCCTAAGTCGTTAGTTCCCACAGGTCGGCCAACCACCTTAAGTCGTTTAACCTATGAGTCGGCCAAACCTGAACTCGGTCATACCTATGAGTCGCTCACTCCACTAAGTCGTCCATGCTCCTTAAGTCGGCCACACTATGAGTCGGCCACACCTTAACTCGTCCAAACCCTATAAGCCGTGACTCGTTCAACCCTTAAGTCGCAACCTCCTTAGGTCGTATACTATCTTAACTCGGCAATTACCTATAAGTCGCCCAAATTCCTAAGTCACCCCATCGACTCATGCCACGACACGACTTAACCTTGGACGACTCATTTCTGGACGACATAAGCTCTAAACGACTTAACAACATCAACTACTTAAAGCATATAGTTTAACAATGTTTCGATCCGTAAAAATACGGGTCGTTACATTCTCTCCCCCTTAGGAATTTCGCCCCCGAAATTCCAAACAAACAAGAGCATCCAAAATTATTCCGCATGCCTACCATCCATAGCAATCAACAAACCATGCATCCAATTACTAGCCTAGAATGCAGAATATTAAGATTAGAACAAGTTACAAATTCGTGAGATGTCACGACACCTTAGGGCCATACCTCGTAGAGTTCAGGATGAGCTGCCTTCATCCTCTCTTCCTCCTCCCACGTACAGTCGTTAACATCATCACTCCATTGTACCTTGAGCAACGTAATCGTCTTCCTCCTAAGCTGTTTCATGTCGGTTCCAACAACACGAAGTGGCTTACGAGGTCTCGAAACAACTGGATCAACCTCTAAGTCTTCACAGCTATCAGCAGAAACCACCGTAGTTGGGTCGTGCACATACTTCCGTAGATACGATACATGAAAAACATTGTGCACACCCGCCATCTTCTCCGGTAACTCCAATCTATAAGCGAGCTTTCCAATTCGCTCGATGATCGGGAATGGTCCAACAAATCTCGGAGTCAACTTTCCTTTCTTCCCGAATCGAATAACATTCTTCAATGGAGAAATCTTCACAAAAACCATATCACCTACGTCGAATTCAAAATCCTTACGACGATTATCGACATAACTTTTCTGACGGTCTTGGGCTGCCTTCATTCGTTGCCGAATGATCTCTATACAATCCGAAGTCTGTCGAATCATTTCTGGCCCAAGTATCAGCTTTTCTCCAGTTTCCAACCAACATATCGGAGAGTTACACGGTCTTCCATATAATGCCTCATATGGTGCCATACCAATGCTTGACTGGTAGCTGTTATTATACGCAAATTCCACCAAATGAAGGTGATCTTCCCATGATCCTCCGAAGTCCAAAACACATGCTCTAAGGAGATCTTCCAAAACTCGGTTGACTCTCTCGGTCTGACCATCTGTTTGGGGGTGATAAGCTGTACTCAAACACAACTCGGTTCCCAAAACTTCCTGGAAGCTCTTCCAAAATCCACTAGTGAACAATGGGTCTCGATCGCTCACTATACTCTTCGGAATACCATGGAATCGAACTATCCACTTAACATACAACTCAGCCAACTTCGATGCAGTCCTAGTTGATCGAACAGGAATGAATCTTGCACTCTTAGTCAAACGATCTACAATGACCCAAATCCCTTCATTTCCTGCCCTGGTTCTAGGTAGACCATCGATAAAATCCATCGATATCTGCTCCCACTTCCATGTAGGAACCTCTAATGGCTGAAGTAATCCACTGGGCTTCTTCTGCTCAGCTTTCACCAACTGGCAGTTCATACATTTGGAAATAAAATTTCCAACATCCTTCTTCATACCTTCCCAGTAATAGGTTCTCTTCATATCCCGATACATCTTATTTCCACCTGGATGAATCGTCATCTTCGAGTGATGACTTTCCCTCAGAACTTCATCTCTCAATCCATCTATATCGGGAACAACTAGTCGTCCTTGCTTTCGAAGCCAACCCTCTCGATCGACTTCAAATCCTTTATCCTTTTCTGGGTTCAATCCAGATTCCAAGTCACGGATAATCTTGACAAGCTTATCGTCTCGCTTTTGGCTCTCGCCAATTCTCTCCATAAGAGTAGGTCTTATTGATAAGTTTGCCAACATCTCAGGTTCCATTTCACATCTAGGCTTGAAGTCAAATCCAGCCAAATACTCGAGACTCTTCCATTCCGAAAACATGGCTCCCAATCCTGCATGTCTTCGACTTAACGCATCTGCCACTGCGTTGCCTTTTCCCGGAGTATAGGCTATACCAAAATCATATGATGCCAAAAACTCTAGCCATCGTTGCTGTCGAAGATTCAAATCCTTTTGGGAGAACAGATACTTCAACGACTTATGATCCGTAAACAACTCGAATCGAACTCTCAATAGATAATGTCTCCACATCTTCAAAGCAAATACAATCGCCGCTAGCTCCAAATCATGAGTCGGATAACTCCCTTCATGCGGCTTCAGTTGTCGACTTGCATACGCAACAACTTTATCCTTCTACATTAGCACTGCTCCAAGTCCAGTACCGCATGCATCGATGTAAACCACCATCTCATCATTCCCACTTGGAATAGTTAAAACAGGAGCACTCGTCAGTCGCTCTTTCAGGATTACGAAAGCTTGCTCATACTTATCATCCCATTTGAACACTTGGTTCTTCTTCGTCAATCCTGTTAACAGTGCAGCTATCTTGGAAAAGTCTTTGATAAACCGACGATAATATCCTGCTAATCCAAGAAAACTTCTCACATCAGATGAATTCTTAGGTCGAACTCAATCCTGGATTGCTGCCACCTTAGCGGGATCAACCGCTATTCCATTTCCAGAAATAACATGGCCTAAGAACCTCACTTCACTCTTCCAAAAGTGACACTTCGAAAACTTAGCCTTCAGCTGATGTTTCCGTAAGATTCCCAAAACAATCCTCAAGTGCGTCTTGTGCTCTTCTTCAGTTCTGGAATAAACCAAAATATCATCCACGAACACAAGTACAAACTTGTTCAACTAATCTCTGAATACTCTATTCATA
This sequence comes from Allium cepa, assembly GCA_030765085.1. Classification (NCBI taxonomy): domain Eukaryota; kingdom Viridiplantae; phylum Streptophyta; class Magnoliopsida; order Asparagales; family Amaryllidaceae; genus Allium; species Allium cepa. The sequence goes on from CM060941.1 coordinate 12,059,867, forward strand.
AGATCCACAAAATATGCTGGTGCATTGGTCGAACCAAACGGCATTACCAGCCACTCATAAAAACCGGATGGTGTCCTAAAAGCAGTCTTCGGCACACTATCCTTAGCCACTCTCAACTGGTGAAATCCCGTTGCCAAATCCATCTGAGAAAACACCTTAGCCTCGTGAAGCTGGTCAAACAAGTCATCTATTCTCGGCAATGGATACTTGTTCTTCTTAGTCACTTTATTCAGCTCACGATAATCCACACACAACCTCAACGATCCATCCGCTTTGGTTGCGAACACAACTGGTGCACCCCATTCGGACACACTACGCCGAATGAATCCATTCTGTAAAAGGTCATCAACTCGCACCTTCAACTCTTGCTATTACCTAGGCGCCATCCGCCTAAGAGGCATCACAACAGGTCTGGCTCCCTCAACTAGATCGATACGAAACTCGATCTCCCTATGCGGCGGTAACCCTTTGACTTCGTCAAAGACATCCTCAAATCCATTCACAATAGGCACCGATGACAGTCCATCCCGTGGAACAACCAGCGAATACATGAAGCTCATGAAGACGCCTTCCTCATGCTTACATCGTATCACAACCTTTCGCCCTTCCAGATTCCCGACTGTCACTTCCAGCCTCTCACAATCAATCCTTGCCGCGTACTTCCTAAGCCAGTCCATCCCCAAAATAATTCCGAACCCCGCAAACTTCAGAACAAAGCAATCACAAACAAAAGAGCAATCATGACTCGACACAACTAGATCACGGCATATCATACACAAACATGACGAACCCCCAACTGGATTAGTCACAACCAATGGCCTATCAACAATATCCGGTTCCAAACCTAACCGGCCTACAAGATCATCACAAACAAAAGAATGCGACGCTCCGGTATCAAACAACACTCTAACTGGAACACCACAAATAGAAAGAGTACCTTGAACCACCACACTCTTCCCCTTCTCTTCCGCAGTAGGAGCTTTCGAAGACGATGGAACAGCTCCCAAAGCATAAGCTTGCACAATCTGCCTATCCTTCTTCGGTTCCGGGCAATCCCTCCTGAAATGCCCCGGTTTGTCACAGTTATGACACTTTTCCGGCACTCTAGGTTTCTTGCAATCCCTGGAAAGATGGCCCTTCTGCTGACAGTTGTAGCAGGTCACTTCGCCCTTCGGCTTCTTCTGACCATCCTTCCCCTTCTGCTGCTGCTGCTTCCTCTTCTTGTTTCCACCCTGCTGTGGCCTAGACCCTTCCTTGGTTATAGCAACAACAGTTCCTTCCTTAGGAAACAAACTCTCATGCCTGAGAGCTTTCTCCACAAGCTTCTCAAATGGGTCATCCAAGTGATCCACCAACTGCCTCCCAAGATAAGCGTCCAAGCCCGTCATAAACTTCTCATTCTTCTGATAGGGAGAATCAATATACGATCTGGCATACTTGGACAAAGCTTCAAACTCAGAAACATACTCAAGAACTGGTCTCCCACCTTACTTGAGCTCCACAAACTTCTTAAACAAGACAGATTTCTGAGCCGTAGAGATAAACGTAGCTTCAAATCTAACTTGGAATTGCTCCCAAGTAATCTCCTCCTCTGGAGTATCAATGGTGATAGAATTCCACCAATCCGAAGCTCTCCCTTGAAGCTGTCTCGATGCAAGCTTCCTCTTAGTTGCATCCTCGATCCCCAAATCACCAAAGATCCTTCGACAAGCATCAATCCATCTCTGCACTTCAATGGTCGATTCCGTTCCCAAGAAAACTTTTCCTCCAAGAGAAGTATAGTCCTTGCAAAGCTTAGCAAAATCCACCGGTCTTGGAGCTTGGACTTGAACGCTCACATCCACTGATGATCCTGAAGCTGGTATCCTCCTCATGATCGAAGTCATCATGGCCTCAAACATAGGAGCATAATCAACAGATTCCCTAGTAGCACGGCTTTCCCTAGCAGCTTGTCTCTCACTTCGACTCATCCTTAATATCTACAAAAAGGAATGATTTAGAACACCTTAAAAAACAACTGCATAAGGAGTTCAAATCCTTCTAAACTACTATATATTATATATAGTAATCATCCATCAAAATTACAAGCACGCCTCTCTTACGTAGCTACGTCAGCGAGCGTTGGCTAAAATCGATTAACCAAAGCTCTGATACCAAATGTGACGACCGCCCATGACTTCCGCACCAAAACAAGGAAATAGTGCGCTGAAAGGCGTGCCAGGCCGTCATGGACGATAGTCAGGATAAAATAAAACAGCGGAATCTCTATCGTACAACTCACAGCGCATGGATAAAATACAATAGAGAAATATAAGTATAGTGAAGCTCCATAGAACAGAATATCATCATATAAGCATCATAGAAGTTTGATACAACATCAGAACAATCAATACATCAAAACCTCACTACAAAGCACTCAGAAACATATACAAACAGCGGAACACCCAGTACATATAGTAGAAAACAATATGCATAAGCCTCCTGCTCGTCTTCGTCATCATCACCGTCAATCACAAAGAACAGCACCTGTCACCTGTTACCTAGTCTGCCCATCCCAACATGGATGAACAGCCCAAGGTAATAAGAATTAAACATAAAACCTTGAGTCAGACAAAGTCTTAGTGAGCAGTAAATCAACTATCAAACATACCAAAAGAGCATAAGGGATAAAAGGAATAGGAACCAAACCATCCCACTCCACCTCTTTCTACAGTGATAGCCCCCAGACACACACTAAGGAGAAGCAAGCATAACATAGCAGACAATTAAAGTAAAGCAATAATCACTCGAGTCAAGGTCGATGTTTTCCAAATACAAACCCCCAAGGCCTAAACCAAGATCAGATAAGCACCTAGAAAACACCGTTCTTGAGACCGAATGATGATACAACCAAACGTCCAAACATCCATGACTCTGGCTATCACTGTTATCATTGCCTTGATTTCACTGTTAGTTGAATGACCACCTGTCAAGGGCTAATGGTAACCCCGGTTCTAGACATAACTCCGCACGCCGTCGCAACCCGTGCCTAGGAATTTTCGCAACTATCCAGAGTACTAGCACGCCGTCGCAGCCCGTGCCTAGAACGCCGTCGTAGCCCGTTCCAACGTACTCTTGCTTTGAGCATGCTAGAACCTTCAACAACGATGAGATCTCAGCCTCCTAGTCATCCTCCTCGATGACTATTTCCAAACTAGCTCAAGCGCCTCTCAAGCTAACCATTATCAACCAACTCGAACCATCTCTCGAGTTATCAACATAGCTTCGCACGTCGTCGTGACCCGTGCTTGGAACGTCATCATGACCCGTCCCATCTCAACATCATGCCTTGCCTCATCGCATCATAGAAAAGTCCCATCTCAATATCATGCTTTGCCTCATCACATCATAGCAAAGTCCAGCATCATCGAATCTATCCATATAAGCTTCCACATCCGCTTCATATGCCACAAGCAGCTTCCACCATTCAAGAGCCTTTCCACTTAGCTTTTGAATCATCTTCGACTAACTTGATCAAATCAAGCTATCTATCAACTAATCAACCAAATCAAACATTAATCCAAGTAATCAAACATTCAAACAAGATCTAAATAAGCAATTATAACAACAATGGCAATTTCGTAAATAAAGGATCCAAATCTAACATGTAATCTAACAAGCATGAATCATGGACAATATCTCTACAACTTAATGAATGAACTTACATAGATGAACATATGGTAAAATAAGTGTCAAATCATCATGGACAATAGATCTACATGCAGACTTAGAGAAAAATGCACGAAATCACTATCTTTAACACTTAAACAAGCCACCGATCCAATATACTCCTTTGGGTCCATGTGAGAGATAACTACCACTCCCCAAATCACCTAAGCACCTCAAAAGAAACCTACTTCAGATCTGGACAGCGAAGACCAAAGCTTGATCCGGCAAAATCTCGCTTCGATCGATGAAATCTCACTTTGTTGGATGAAGATCTTTAACCTTGACTCTTGAATCTTCGATCCCGATCTTCGATCTTGGATGGATGCTAGCACTAGATTGGAGTGGAGAAAAGAAGATGAAGAAGTGTTGTAATCGAGCTCTCAAAATGGCAGCACTTCGTCGCTTCAAAATCCGGTGCCAAAAAGTGAGCCAAACCCCTCTATTTATAGGCTGAATTCCCCCTGAGTCGCCGCCCCCTGAGTCGCCGCCGACCTATCCCCTGCGTCGTCCACGACTCAAGCCTCTAACGACTCAACGACATACGGTTCAACACACACACACAACTCACGACCTAAAGCACATGCACATCCACTTCAAGCCGACCTAACGGCTCATGACTCAACGCACATGCCTTAACACAGCTCAACACGGCTCACGACTTAACCCAAGCGCCGACCTAACGACTCAACTCTAACACGGCCCAGCCTTATACGGCTTATAACACACACGACCTATCCTGCACACGACTCAGCAAACACGGCTTACCGACCTAACCAAACACATGCCGTATTTTCCTAAGTCTTAAGCCGTATGGTCGACTCAACGACCTAACACTAAGCCAAGTCCCAACGACTCAACACTAAGTCATCTGGACGACTCAACTACCAACCGACTCAACTATCCTACGACCCCACGACCTAAGCCTTAACTCCTTAAGCCGCTAACCCTTGAGTCTGCATCCCCTAAGTCGTTAGTTCCCACAGGTCGGCCAACCACCTTAAGTCGTTTAACCTATGAGTCGGCCAAACCTGAACTCGGTCATACCTATGAGTCGCTCACTCCACTAAGTCGTCCATGCTCCTTAAGTCGGCCACACTATGAGTCGGCCACACCTTAACTCGTCCAAACCCTATAAGCCATGACTCGTTCAACCCTTAAGTCGCAACCTCCTTAGGTCGTATACTATCTTAACTCGGCAATTACCTATAAGTCGCCCAAATTCCTAAGTCACCCCATCGACTCATGCCACGACACGACTTAACCTTGGACGACTCATCTCTGGACGACATAAGCTCTAAACGACTTAACAACATCAACTACTTAAAGCATATAGTTTAACAATGTTTCGATCCGTAAAAATACGGGTCGTTACAGGCAGCTGGCACCGTCGAAGGGCACCTCCCCAAGCTGGAGGATCAGGGCCGCAGCCAACCCTCCGCGAACGCTTGTCAAGACAAACTTCCTAGAAAATGGCTGATGTCTGTCCCGTAGAGCCTCTAAATTATGAGGAATATTTCTCTTGAATGGTTCGACAAATCATGAAAGAGAGCATGCAGAGAGAAGAAGATGAAAAAGAATAGGGATTCGGTCCGAGCAAGACTCCATTCACTGAAAGGATTTTGAAAGCTGAATTTCTAAGGAAGTTTGTTCCTCCTACCATCCCGGCTTATAAGGGAACAAGCAACCCTAATCAATTCCTATATAAGTATGACTGGCACATGAATGGTGCTAGGGAATAGGATGAGATCAAATGCCGATACTTTCTGGTATACTTGGAAGGAGTGGCTCTACTTTGGTTTAGAAAGCTACCGGTCCAATCTATAGACCAATTCTCCGATTTAACTCGAAAGTTTAAAGAACAATTCAGGTTGTATGCTTCAAAGGCGAAGGATATTATGTCACTGTCCAGCCTGGAACAGAATCCCGGAGAATCTATTAGATCTTTCTTGAACCGCTTCAACATAGCCTTGGCTGAAGTGGACAATGCAGAGCCACAAATGGTCTTGACTTACTTAATGAGGGCTATCGACAAGTCGAGTGAGTTTGGGAAATGGTTGAAGATGAAGGAACCAAACTCGCTTGAGAAATTCTACAAAAAAGCTGATGAATTCATGCGCTTGGAAAGCCTTCAAACACCGGCAAAAGTGGTATTGACAGAGGTTTGGAACAATAATGCTGCTTCGAATAAAAGAGTCTGGTACTCAGAAGAGGGAGAACGATGGAGGGAAGAAGCAGAGAAATGCGAAGAGGAATCGTCCTTTTCACTTCACTCCCTTAATCGATACACCAGAAAATATTTTCTTTGCAACCAAGGACACTGTCGAATACCCCATACCAGCTAAGTTGAGGCTTGGGAAAAACGCTGAGAAAACTGGATGATTTGCCGATTCCACAGTCAACCAGGCCATGATACTAACGAGTGCCGTCAGTTCAAGAATTTGATTGAGGAACTATTGAAAGAGAATAAACTTTAGCAGTATGTGAAGAGGAACAGGAACAACCCAACTTCTTCAACTCAGGGTCAACAAGTCCCTATCCATCAACCCAGCTTGAGTAAGAGGGGTAGCAGCGCATGAGTCGGAGAGGCCTGTTATTAACGTGATTACGGGAGGTCCTCACCCAGTAGGCAAAAGCTGGAGTGAGATGGAAAGATATGCCCGTGCCTTGAAATATGCACCAACAGAAGAGAGTGTTTTTGTGTTGGAAGATGTTGCACCTTTGAAGCAGCAGAAAACTTTTAATGATGACATTGTGTTCAGGGCCAGGGACTCTATAGGTGTTGAAGCTCCAACCCTGGATCCCTTGGTCATCTCTGCAGGCATTGGGCCGGCTATTGTAAGGAGAGTTCTTATTGATTGCGGCGCTTCTTGCAATATTCTCTTCAAAAAGACATTCGATCAAATGAAAATTCCGATGGCTGATGTTCAAGCTTCATCGTAAAAAATTGTTGGGTTTACTGGGGAACCGAAGCAGCCAGTTGGAACTATTGACTTGTTCGTGGAGCTTGGAGAGGGGCAGAAAAGGGTGGTTCGAAAATAGATTTTTGTAATTGTTGATGAATTTTCTGCCTACAACGCCTTCCTAGGCCGACCAACTCTTGCGGCATTTAAGGCAATCCTCGCCCCGTGGTGCCTTACTATGAAATTCCCCACGGATCATGGAGTTGGTGTTGTTAAGGGGGATCAAAATGCTGGGCGAGAATGTTATCTTATAGAGTTGCGTGAAGCAAGGAAGAGAGAGATGAGAAAAGATGCGGCAGCCCCAGTCCGCATCAAAGAACCAACCTTGTAGCAATTACAGGGTGGACCCTGCACTGGCGAGCATAGCGGGGCATGAAGAGAAATGGATCCTAGAAAAGCCAGTGCAGGGGAGAACAGAGTGGTGCCAGTGAAGGTAACGGTGCCAATACCTGTTGACCCGAAAGACCCTAACAAGGTGCTGAATGTGGGTTCACAACTTAATGCGACAGTTCAGAATATTTTGATATCATTCTTGAAAGCAAATCTGGATGTCTTCGCTTGGACTCATGCTGATTTGTGTGGAATATCCCCAGAAGTTGCAGTACATACTCTGAATATTGATCCGAAGTTTACACCGGTAAAGCAGAAAAGAAGAACCCAGGGTCCTGAAAGGTCAGCAGCATTGAAAGAAGAGGTAGATCGGCTCATGGAGAATGGTTTCATCAGGGAGTCTACTTATCCGAATTGGGTTTCAAACCCAGTACTGGTTAAGAAAGCTAATGGAAAGTGGAGAGTATGCATCAACTTTTCAGATTTAAACAAAGCCTGCCCCAAAGACTTCTTCCCGTTGCCCAGGATAGATCAGTTGGTGGATGGAACAGCGGGGCATGAATTATTATCTTTTATGGATGCTTACTCCGGATATAACCAGATTATGATGCATGAGCCAAATTAGGAGGACACGAGCTTCATCACCAATGTTGGTCTCTACTGCTATAGAGTCATGCCCTTCGGACTTAAGAATGCAGGGGCAACTTACCAAAGACTGGTTAATGCTATGTTCAAACCGTAGATCGGCAAGACTATGGAAGTTTATGTTGGCGATATGCTAGTGAAATCAGAGAAGGCAGTAGACCATATGGACCACTTGGCAGAAATGTTTGCTGTCCTCCGAAAGTACGGAATGGAGCTTAGTCCCTTGAAATGTTCATTTGCGGTGAAGTCCGGAAAGTTCTTGGGTTTCATTGTGAGTGCTAGGGGCATTAAAGCTAATCCTGCTCAGATTACTGCCTTAAGAGAAGTCAAAACTCCTAGAACGAAGAAGGAATTGCAAAATCTTGATGGAAAAGTCGCTGCCTTGAGTCGGTTCATTTCCAAAGCCACTGATAAATGCATTCCATTCTTTGATGCTATGAAGAAAGGAAGGAAAAAATTTGACTGGACTTCTGAATGCCAGAAAGCTTTCGATGAGTTGATTCGTCATATGGAAACACCTCCAGTACTTTCTAAGCTCGACAATGGTGAAGATCTTTTCGTATATTTGGCAATCTCATCTCATGCTCTCAGTGCAGCGTTGGTATGGGAGGACGTAAAAATTCAGCGCCCGGTCTATTATATCAGCAAAAGATTCACTGGGGCAGAGATGAATTATTCGAAGTTGGAAAAACTCGCCTATTGTCTACTGATTGCATCAAGAAAATTGAGGCCATATTTCCAAGCTCATCCTATCAAAGTCCTCACTGATCAACCTCTGAAGCAAGTCCTATTTCGCCCTAAGACTTCGGGTCGTCTTTTGAAGTGGAATATTGAACTTAGCCAATACGATATCACTTATCATCCCCTAAGAGCAATCAATGGACAAGCTTTAGCAGATTTCATCGCAGAATGTATAAATAAAGGTGATAGTGAGGAAGAGGAGACTGATAATACCCCAATTCGATGGAAATTTTATGTTGATGGTGCGAGAAACGACTATTGTTCTGGGGCTGGGGTTGTGCTTGAAACCCCCAAAGGGTGATCATTGTGCTTCGCATTGAGATTGGAATTTCCTTCAACAAATAACGAAGCAGAATATGAAGCTCTTATTGCCAGCTTGAAGATTGCTAGAGAACTGAATGTCAAAGTGTTGCAGATCTTTGGTGATTCACAGCTTATTGTATACCAAATCAAGAAAGAGTTTCAAACTAAAGGAGGAAATCTGCCTGCTTACTTGTCAAGACCCTGGGAACTTCTCGATGATTTCGATCATTATAAGATAAGTCATATGCCTCAGGAAGAGAACATGAAGGCAGATTCTCTCGCAAAGTACGCAAGCACTGGCGAAGCTCAGTTACTGGGACTGGTTCCTGTAGAAGTCTTGTCAGCCCCAAGTATTGATGAAATAGAGATTGATTGGATCGTGACTGTTTCTCAAGAGCAGGAGTCATGGATGACTCCAATCAAGGAATTTCTGCTTAACGGCTCCCTTCCAGAAAATTCAAAGGAGCGTCAGAAGCTGTTAAGAAAAGCCTCTAGATATATAATACAAGATGGCCGATTGTACAGGCGGGGATTTTCAATGTCATTGCTCCGATGTGTGACCAAGGAAGATGCTAAGACAATTCTAGCTGAAGTATACGGAGGAGAGTGTGGAGATCATTTTGGTGGTCAAACTCTAGCAAAGAAAATTCTCCATTATGGGTATTTTTGGCCAGACATTAATCGTAATGCTGCCAGCTACGCCCAAAAATGCGACCTATGCCAAAGATTTGCAAAAATCCCAAGAGCACCTTCCACCGAGATAATACAGATGGTCAGTCCATGGTCATTTGCTATTTGGGGAATAGATCTCATGGGCCTTTGCCAACTGCCAAGTCCGGAATCATATATGCTATTGTTGCTGTTGATTATTTTACTAAATGGGCTGAATCTGAACCATTAGCTACTATTACCTCTAAAAAGATGATAAACCTTGTGACTAAGAATATCATTTTCAGCTTTGGTGTGCCTCAAAAGATAATCACAGACAATGGAACCCAATTCGAAAGTGAAGAGTTCCAACATTTTTGCAAGCGATTCAAGATCCAAAAAAGCTTTTCAGCGGTGGCTCATCCGCAGGCAAACGGGCAAGTGGAAGCGGTAAAAAAAAAATTATCAAATCAACCATCAAAAAACAGCTAGAAAAAGCAAAAGGTGGTTGGGTCGATAAGCTACCACTAGCACTATGGGCATACAGAACTACCCAGAAAACTACAACTGGGCACACTCCATTCTCGTTAGCATATGGATCAGAAGCAATGATTCCGGTAGAAATAGAAGTCCCTTCACACAGAAGAATTCATTTTAACCAAGCTGAAAACGAAGAGTTGCAACTTGAAGCACTTGACTTCCTTGATGAAAAAAGGGAAGAGGCTCAGCTCAGAATCGCAGCTCATAGGCAAAGAATTGCCAGGCGCTTCAATTCCAAAGTTCGCCAATGCAGCTTTGAGATTGGGGATCTAGTCTTGAAAAGGATCGTGACAGCAACAGGAGTGTTTGCGCCAATCTGGGAAGGGCCGTATGTCATAGGCAAAAAACTTCTTGATGGCACCTTCAAACTAACAACTATCGAAGGAGATCCAATTCCAAGAGCTTGGAAAAACAATCACTTGCGTCCATATTTTACTTAAAAGCTTTGCTTAAATTTGTAAAATGATTATGGATGTTTCACTCTTGCATTGTAAACCGTTGTAAAATCAGTATGAATGAATAATAAGAACTATAAAGTGGATGTAGGCCCTGTTCTTGGCCGCACCACTATAAATCTTGTGTTTTCTACTATTACAAAATGCCTTTTTTATTTCGATATGTAAAGTACTTTAATTGTATTGCTAAAATGTCGATTTAATATTGTAGGCCATTAAAACAAAGCTTACCCATCACAAGACCGAGCGATTCCTGACATCACTCAACAGACGAATATTAAGCCACAAAAATTCCATATTCAAATCCTATATAAGAAGTGTTTCAAGAAAACAGTTAGTGATTCCGCCGGAGGTGAGCCCTTGCTAACTAATTGTGATCGTTTGTGCAAACAGACATCCGATTAAGTAGCCTGTGACTGCCCCTGTGAACTCACTTAACAATGAAGTACACTTCTTTGGATAAAACAAACTACTTGCAAAAGAAAGGAATGTGTGCTTGAAAATGATAACAAGGAGTCGCTGATATGAGCAAATGGCGAAAAGACATGGGCGAGCATGCAGGAAATGGATACAGACCTCTTCGGAGGCACAAGCCCTCTCCGGAGGCACAACTCTTCGGAGGATAAAGACCTCTACCGGGGCTTGCCAGAAAAAGAAAGTTCTCTTTCTCAACCAAAAAAGATTGGTGGAATGACTGGTGGCACCTTCCCAAGTGGAAGGCACAGGGCCCTTGTTAACTAGTTGCGATCGTTTTTTCAAACAAACATCCAAGTAACTTGTGTCCGCCCCGTGAATCCATCCAACCATGAGAAAGAAACTTCCAGGCAAAAGCCCTACTTGGAGGCACACATTTCACCAAGATTTGAAATAAAACTTCACAAGAGTTGAAGTGTTAAAAGCCCTCTTCGGATGCCCATTTCACCGGAGTTGAAATGTTAAAAGACCTCTTCGGAGGCACACATTTCACCGAGATTTGAAATAAAACTTCATAAGAGTTGAAATGTGAAAAGCCCTCTTCGGAGGCCCACTTCACCAGAGTTGAAGTGCCAAAGCCCTCTTTGGAGGCCCGCTTCCCCGCGTACAGGGAAAAAACAAAAGCCCTCACCCCAAAGGCACACACAAAAAAGCCCTCTTCCCAGAGGCACAATCAAACAAAAGCCCTCTTCGGAGGAACAAACAGGTCAAAGCCCTTTTCGGAGGCCCACATTACCGCGTAGGAAAATTCACTTGCCAAAAATAAAAGCGACTTTCTCTGAAAGTGAAGTGTAAAAACTTTTTCAAAAATAATAATAATAATAATAAAAGAGCAAGAAGACTTCTCCAACACAAGACACACTCTACTAAAAGCAGAATAACATTCCTTCAAATTAGCAAAATTATTCTCTAAAGTAAGAGTGTAAGCCTTCTCAAGATGGAAGAAGTGTTCTCCAACTTAAGAGTACAAGTCTTCTTGAAACAGAAGAATTGTTCTCCAAAGTTTTATCAAATGAAAGAAATTGCAATAAGACATGGTATGGGGCAATACAATATAGCTATATTAATAAAAGCGGCGCTCAAACGACATACCACAGACTTATTGCAGTGTCACACAAAGACAATGAAGAAACTTGTGCAAAAATGAGGAATAAATGCATTCATAAAGACAGTCAAAAGATTGTACAAGTAAAAAGGATCATTTTATTCCATACTATAAACAATTTTGTACATGTGTAGATTTCTAAAGAGACGGGAGCAGCGGGCTTCTCAGAAATTGCAGACGCCGTCTTTTCACTAAGCTTGGCCCGCTTACTTGGATCTTCAACGACATGACCTTTCCCTCTGTCATCATGAGACTTTCTTTTGTGGGAATCATCATCCCTTTGGGAGGAGTCGTGTCGTTCATCCCTTCCCCCGTAGCGCTCTTCATAAGCCCGCCCCTCACGAGCTTTCCTCGCGGCTCTTTCTTCGTCGGTCTCCCGGAAAGCAGGAAGATACCTCTTGGGGTCATAGGAGCCGCGCCTTCCGTAGCGCTGGAAGTCGTCGTAGTATGAGCCACTTCGCCCCATTGGAGAGCCTGAAAGTGAAGAAGAGACAAAGCTTAAAAATCTTTGGAGTAAAGAAGCAAAATGCATATAAGTGCCGAAAAATCCTAAATGTGTGTAACGTGCAAACTACGCGCGACAAACTACGAACGCTCCTCGGTTGGGGGGTGATGACGGATTTTACGGCAAGTGTCAATTCTTGGGCTGACGGAGTTTGTTGCAAGACAGATGTCGCTTCCACTGCTGGAGAGATAACTTTAGTAGCAGTGGTATCGTCTTTAAAGAGGTCCTGTGAAGTAATCATCAAGTCGCTCAATCCTTCAAAAATGTCGTCACCATCGTGCCCAGTGGGACCCATCCCCTCAGCTCCTTCATCAGCAGTCTTCCCAGATTGGTGGGGAGGTTCCTCTTCCTCAATGATTGGGGCAAGTGCAAATTTTCCAGATGACCCCGCAACATCATTAGAAGCAGAACACTTCACCAGTGAAGCCTCTGTAGTAGGTTCTTTCGGTATAAGTCCTTCGACGGACACTGGGGCATCTGGTGTCTCTACTGGAGAATCAGGGACTTCATGAGGCTGAGTGGAACGGGAAGAGTGCAGAAGTCCGAATTGGTGTAGGAACTCATCTTTCAGCAAAAACTTAATACTTCTTTCCTCAACCGCCACGGCACTTAATCTTTCAAAAGTCAGCTTGTGGCTGGGATCTTTAGAAGGAGGAGGAAGTGCTGTAAAAGTAAAGAATGAAGTTAGAACCTAGCAACTCGGACTTTGAAAAGCTCAAATGGAAAGAGTGGGGATAAACAATCTTACTTCCTACTCTCCAGATGGCGTAAAATCCTGGAAGGGGACGAATGAAGAAGAATTGATTTAAGAACCCGTGGGCGCTTTCCGGAAGATCGACGATCAGTCTACGGTTCCTGGCGCTTCTCACGAGTGTGATAGAGGGATGATCTTTATTCTTTGCAAATGTGCACAAGTAGCAGATTTCTTCAAAGCTCGAAAGACGATCAAGTGTCCTCCTGAACAGCACACAAAGTCCCATTAGGATGGCGTAGCCATTGGGATGCAACTGGAAGGAAGAGATAGTTAATCGGAGAAGGAGCCGTTGAAGAAAATCATTAAAAGGAGGAATAACACCACACAGGCACATCTAACGATTAACCGCGAGAAATCCGAGAGGTGGCCTGTCAGCAGTATCATTTGGCCCAGGAAGTAAAGCATCTGCTTCAGCAATACCAAACTGAATACGTAGTTGGTTGAACGCCCGTTGACTTAGGGTAGTTGGAGTTCTTTCTGGGGGATTGTCCAATGGATTGACTATCGGGAAGACCTTTTCAACTTGCTCTATTATCTCTTCTTCAGAAGACATTATACACAAGGAACTGGGTATTCAAATATGAAGGTGCACGTTTCCTAAATGTGTGAAGTGTTGTGCAAAACTAATAAAACGACAAGCAAATATGACTGAAATTAAACTAATATGCATTTGTCAATTATAAAGTTTCAGGGCTTATTGTTTTGGGTCCAAGTACAAGTGCAGTGTTGATGCATACAAATCAGCTTTAGTTGATTAGTTCTGCTTTGCTTCAATACTTCACTTGAATTTGGTGATTCATAGCATTTCATTCGTATAATTTCTTTAAGTTGATTGTTTTATATCGACTAATCTGTCATTCGATGTGGGCAGTCAGTGACAGTATATTCGCCCTAGTTTTCTGCAAATGTTGTGTTTAGCAGGTTAATAGCGTTAAGATCTGCGAAGAAAGTACAACGAGTTCAAGCTGTTCATTCTAGCTGTTTAAGTTGGAAATTTAATCAAGTCCTATCAAATTCTTGCAATTGTTCAAGTTCTGTTGAAGTCCTTAAGTCGCAAGAACGACTCAAGCTAGCTCGGGGCTTATTTAGGTCGTCCAGATCAAATCCAACGACATAACATAAGTTGAACTCTCATAAGTCGCGTTGTTCGAGCCAAGGAGGTCAAGGCAGTCCAAAATTGTTTAAGTATTAGCTCGTCTGCGACCTACAAGTTGTACGACAAAGGGTTAGCACGTCCAAATCATAGCGCGACCTAAAGTTAGGTCGTTAAAGGTGTATTTCATCTGAAGCAGCATACTATACATCTAAGGTCGTTGTCTCCTATGTCGCTCAGAATTTAGAAGTTAGGTCGTTAAGTCATTAAGGTCGTGCAATTCACATCTAAACCGTTGCTTTAGGTCGTTCGAAGCTCCTAAGCCAGTCACTTCCTCACTCACCTAAACCCGCTAACTTTGCTTCACTCACAAACCCTATAACCCTCTATCTTCTCCACAGTAGAACCCATCATCTTTCAACACCACCAAATCACCTAAAACCGATTCGAATCACCTCAAATCCATCATGGATCCAGTGCATTACCGCATTCTCATGAATTATAACATCAACGTGTCCAATGATGACTAAAGACCGATTGTAACATGATTCATGGTAAGACACAGCACATGAAATTGGATTAAGGCCGGAAAAAGGAGGATTCGTGTTTCGATGATGGCCGTGGTTGAATTTTGACTGAGATTACTTACGTAATATGATGAAAAGGATGAATTGACGACTGGTTGGATTGAATTCGCCCTTGGAAGCTTGGAGATTCGTTAATGGCAGAGCGGGTTGTCCAAGCAGTTAAGTAAGGAGGAAGAAACAACCTAACAGCTTATATAGGGGAGAGAGAGGAAGACGTATCGACACGCGAGCTAATGAGCCAATTGAGTCGCTCACGACCTGGAGGAATTAGGTCGAAGCACACGACCTACGACATAGGCGTGTACTTCGAGGGGCAAATGTTAACTCCTCAATTTCATGACTCAACGACCTAAGCTAAGGAAGTAAGCGACCTAACTGATGGAATGAGCTAGCGACCTAACCAATGGAGTGAGCTAGCAACCTAACCGATGAAGCATCCTAGCGACCTAACTGCCGAAGTGGGTTAACAACCTAAAAGGTACCGCGACTTAACGACTTGCAGAAGACAGCGACCTAACCTGTTTCACGACTCAACTACCTACAACTTAATGGCTAAAGGCTCTGGTGATTCCATGAGAGATGCGACCTAGCGATCTAGCGACCTAGCGTCCTAACGACCTAGCGACCTAGCGTAAACCAAGACAACTCCATATGCCGAAGTACCTTAGGTCGCCACTCCCTCTCCTGGTAACCCCTAAGTCGCCCACGACCTAGAACTTGGCCAACCTGACCCTTAGGTCGCTCACGACCTACGACCTAACCCCTAAGTCGCCCACGACCTACGACCTAACTCTAGAAAACTCCTATAAATACCATGCCTACACCACCAAAGAGGGGATCTTTTGGGCTCATTTCTGGAACACCGATACTCTGCTGATTTCTCAACTCACTCGATACTTCAAACACGAAAGACAATTCAACGAACTTCTAAAAGAAATCTAACACATTCGACATGGATTCAAAGAGTTCTTCTACATTGGAGTTCTATCTATTTGTCTCAGTAGTGTTGTAATCAAAGATTGTTATAAAGTTGTAACTGATTAAGCAATAAAGAAGATTAAAGTGGACGTAGGCTTAACTTGAAGTCGAACCACTATAAAACTGTTGTCTCTTTACTGTTTTTCCTGTGACTTTTCTACTTACTTCTAATTCCCGTATTAACGGGTGGTGCTTTCACTTAATCTCTACTTACACCGAGGTGTTAGCATTCAATTTTAGCGTTAACAGAGGGAGACAATCGACTAATTAATCATGTCATGGCTTCTTAGAATAATGGAACCCTATATTCCAAACGTACTCTTATACTCCAGCACATCACAAGAGGTTTGGGACAAAGCCAAAAGAAGACATGACCAACAAATTTGTTTTGCTCATACTTTATCCTTAAACAAGAGCTTGCCCAAAATTAAGCAAAGTGCCCAAATAAAAACGAACTAGTAACGAAATTATGTCAAAATGGAAAGAGCTCAATGTCTATCTCCCACCAACAATAGACCTAGTTGAAATCCAGAATAGATCTGAACAAGAATTAATCTTCACCTACCTACGGGCTCCATATCCAAGCAATGGATTGATTAGGTATCAAGTCTTGGCATCAGCTGAGATGCCAAGTTTTGATAATGTAGTGGCATGAATTGAGCAAGGGCAATATCGACGGGTGCTCGTGTACCCACGACAATTGTAAAATCAAGAGAATAAGGCATTTTAAATGAAACACACAAACCCTAGTTTTAAGGACACCACAAGAAGGAAGGGTGCTTCGGGCATTGAGCAGTGTGACCACTAAAAGAAAGCAGGGCATCACTACAATGGTCGTTGGTTCTTCCATCCCCTTTTGACCCGTAAAAGAGAAGGGCTACAGAGAAGTAGTTGAGGCGAGGTAAAAAATGAGAAAAAATTCAGTGGTTTTAGCAAAGGAGCAGAGGTAGAATGGGATGGATCAAAATCATCTCAATGCACTTATAACACCTCCAATTTACCAAGAGTTTTTGCGAGTCAAATCATGCAATTGAATCAACTGCTAACTAATTGAACAGTTTGTTGCAGCAAAAACTTTTGTTTTTGTATATTATAATGCTATTTTTAATTCATCGAAGGTCAGTAACATTGAAATTGCAAAAATGCGTCAAAATACAAATAGATGGATCATTGACTCAGGTGCTACTAATCACATGATATGGGACAAAAATAAATTAAACAATATTACACAAAATAATGACCCACTACATGTAAATGTTGAATATGCGACTATATGATTTTTGTTTGATGATAATAAACATATATATATATATATATATTCATTTAAATGTATTTGTTAATGTACTATTTTATTTTCACTGATTAAATAAATATTTGCTAAATAAAATAAATAAAAAAGAATTTGAATTCAAACGGATATTTTATTCAAACAAATATTTGTTACAATTTTTGAATAGTACAAATTCAAGCTCTATATATATATATATATATATATATATATATATATATATATATATAGACACACACACACACACAAATACAATACAAATTTGATTACATCACAATTCACATTTACATTTGCACCTCACTACATTTACATATATTTGTTAATGTACTATTTTATTTTCACAGATTAAATAAATATTTGCTGAATGAAATAAATAACACAGAATTTGAATTCAAACGGATATTTTATTCAAACAAATATTTGTTACAATTTTTGAATAGTACAATTTCAAGCTCCCGCTATATATATACAAATACAATACAAATTCAATTACATCACAGTTCACATTTACATTTGCACCTCACTACGTTCCACTCACACTCGTATTTATCTTCAACTTCATTCCAATGTGAATCCAGCGTCTGAGCAATCTGCAAAAATATACATTGGCGCAGTAAAATTGAAAATAAAATATTTTTGCAATATAAAATAAAATGTGAATTTTGAAAATAATATTTGCCC
Organism: Allium cepa; assembly: GCA_030765085.1. Taxonomy (NCBI): domain Eukaryota; kingdom Viridiplantae; phylum Streptophyta; class Magnoliopsida; order Asparagales; family Amaryllidaceae; genus Allium; species Allium cepa. Next base: position 12,077,662 of record CM060941.1, read on the forward strand.
CAGTTATTTGGGTTGTTCGTCATCATTTAATTTTGAATTCATCATAAACGAACAACTTGTGGCATGCACAGTGTATCACTGTACATGCCACAAGGCCGTGCACATCGGTATACACTCGATAAAATTGCAGGGACAGGTGAGAACAACGTCAAACCCAAACCAAAAGTCGGGTTCAACTCAAGTGACATCACAATACGAGCACAAGGTCAAACCCGAGCTTTAAAGTTGGATTCAACACAGGTGCAAGTTCATGAAAATGGTCAAGATAACTAAAACAAGCCTCGACCAAAATCCAAATGTACAAATGCAATATGAACCAAACAGTACACAAAGGTAGTGGTATAAACTACATGAAGACAATGCACAAACATATATATACCTATGTATATACACATGTATACATACATGTTGTGACAGCAAAACTCAAACCAGCCATGATATGGAAGCAAACCAGACCAGTTCAGGTTAAAGCAAGAAAGTACACATGAAGCTAATAGTGCAACCGGTCATAGAAACCACAGTGCAAAGTGGTGAAAGCAAACAGAGGTAGCAACATGAAACTGCACCAAACCAGGCGAATGCAACCGATTTCAAGTAAATGACATAGTGCGAAATGAAATCACATACATACATACATACATACATACATAAATGTATGCACACAAGTGGATAAATACATATGCAAATGCCACTGTGATTTCGACAAACCAAAACAAGTTGATATGCAGACTAACTTAAACAATACAATGAAACCAGAGACAATGAATGGTCAGACAATATGCAAACTATATATGCGATTCAACTAAATCAACATCATCAGGGATGGAACACAATGCCAGACATCAAGTGTGACTAGAAGCATCAACCAACATCTCAGCAACAACAACAACCATGAAATACAAGTGCACTAACAACTTGAAGCAGAAGTTAACAAGCACAAAACCCAAAACAGGCAAAGGCTACACAAGCATGATGTAGTAAAACAGTAAATGCAACTGTATGTCAAACTGCTCCATACCAGTTCAAACACGAATTATGAAAACAATAAACTAGTACAATGTGAACTAGCTCGAATGAATCAAGTGCAGACAGTACAAAACCAAGTAAAGCAGAAGACCAGTGATGCAACTCAATACAGCAAAGACCAGTGAAGCAACTCGATGCATCACTGAGACACGAATACATGGAGAAAATGCATCAGTCGACAGTGAAGACATACAAATATGCTACAGAGAACAGTGCAACAACAATGATGAACCAACAGAGTTCGATTTTCAAACACAACAACTTGATGCATCACTGTGACACAATTACAAGCAAAAATGCACACTGCACTAATCCAGACATACATATGTATCAATGAAGCAGTGCAACAACAAACGACAGCAACTCGAACTCAAGTAAAGCAAAAGTCAGTGATGTACACATGAACTACATGTCTCGAAGAACAGTGGACAGAGCTCGATGCAAGAAGACTCGAGTGCTACCAAAACTCAAAACCAAGCAGTGAACCAACTAATGAAAAAAGGGCCAGAAACTAAAACAGTTGCAAGTTGAACAAGTTACTACCAAAATCAACATAATCAAATCAAGGGACCAAAGTCAACAGAAATCGAAATCGTGGTGGCCACAAACGAAATCAACATCATCAAACCAGAATCGAAACCATGATGACCAAGAAAAATGAACAGTTCAAAATCAACACCGTGTTATTCAAGTAAATTGAAAAAGTCAGTAATCATCTCAAGCATCCAAAAAAAGATCAATGGCCAATGCAAATCAAATGACAAATTCAAACAATAATATACGAACGAGAAAATAGGGATTCGAACCCTATATAAACATTAACATCATCAGTAAATTTCATCATACGAGTTCGAGCAAAATAGAGAACAGTAATCATTCAACTCGAATCATCGATCGAGTTCAAGCAAGAAAATCAGAAGAAGCAAAAGCATAGATCACATACCAGATTTACGAATTGAACTCGTCGAAGCAGCCAAAGTGAGCAACCAGGAAACGATCGATCAAAGCTACACGCGAATATCCACTTAATCGATCAACAAAGTCGGCGGCTTCACAAAATTTCACAAGCCCTAATTCTAGATTGAGGAACGAACGAACGAATGAAACAAGAGCCGCCATTTTCACCAAATAAGGACGGGCCGATTAGAGATAGAAGAAAAGTGGGCCGGCATAAACAAAGAGGAGATATTTTATAACTTATTAATTTGGGCCAAATTAGGAATTATAATTTAAAATTAGGGCTTTATTATTTAAATTTGTTTTTAAATTTTAATTCTTCTGTTAAACCATTGTAAATTCTAGTCGTGTGATTAGGGGACAAACTACGTGGCGTAGTTTGAGAATTCACAACTCAGTGGCTGAGTTGTGGTAGGGTTTTGAGCGTAGAGTTAAGGCTAGTCGATAGCGGGTGTCGCGAGTTTACATGTGTAAGCGTCTGACTACTTAATTTCTAGTAGAAACCTTGGGGGCAGCACGTAGGCAGGGTTTTGCCGAAGCTGCGTAAATTCTGTGTCATTCTATTTCTGCATTTGTTAATCTGCTAGTATCTTTGCTGCTATTATTTTGATATATTTGTGTTGAAATAATTTTATAAGCTTCCGCAATAATTTTTATAATTAATAGCATCACCCTATTCACCCCCCCCCCTCTAGGGTGAAATGGATCCTACAGTAAAGATTGCTACAAGAGATAAAGTCCAAATTCATAGTTTTGGTACAACAAAGTTTCTTACAAAAGATGTACATAAATATTTTATATTTACAAGAATTTAATTCAGTTTTCTATCAATTAGTAAAATAACCCTTAAATTGAATTGCAACTTTATATACTCACCATATAAAGTGACCTTACAGAATCGAGAATTGGGTAAGAAGATTGGTGGGAGATGTCTAGAAAATGATCTCTATTATCTTGATGAAAGCACCAATAAATGTCATGTGTCATTAAATTTAGAAATTCGTGATAAATTGCTGCATTGAAGTTTTGGTTATCCATCTGATCAAATTTTGAGTGAACTTTTTGTTATAAATTAGATATCAAAACTTGTGATGTTTGTAAGCTTTCAAAACAAACAGATTTACCATTTTCTTTATCCACTTATAAATCAAAAAAATGTTTTGATTTAATTCATCTTGATATTTGGGGTCTTGCCCCTATTGATTCTTATGATCATTCTAGATATTTTGGCATATTTATTGAGGATTTTTCTCGCACTACTTAGGTCTACCTTTTAAAAGGAAAAAAATGAAGTTTTTTCATGTTTTCAAGAAGTTTACAATTTTATAGATCAATATGATGTGAAAATTAAAAACATTCTATCTGATAATGGGACATAATATGTAAACTAAGATTTCATAGAATTTTTGAAAAAAAGGAATTTTACACCAAACTACTTGTATTAATACACCTGAACAAAACAGAGTTTCAAAAAGAAAAAACCAGCATTTACTTGAAGTCAATAGATTGCTTCTTTTTCAAAATAACGTTCCACAATCTTATTGGTCAGATGTTATGCTAACTATGACTTGCCTCATAAATAGATTGGAAAGTGTCATGCTTAGAAATATGAGTCAATTTGAAATTATTAAGAATAGGAAACTAAATCATGATCACATGGGAGTTTTTGTTTGTACATATGTCGTACACATAAAAAGACATGACAAGCGAGATAAAAATCCTGTTAAAGCCATATTTTGAGAATGCTCATCCCAAAAAAGAGTATAAATGTTATGATTCAAAAAATCATAAACTTTATATCTCATGAGATGTATCATTTTAATCACAAACTTTATATCTCATGAGATGTATCATTTTTTGAAAATCAACCATACTATCAAACAAGTGAACAAGGAAATACAAAGGTAAACTGATCATATTGTTTCCAATTAATCTATTATTTCCTGGGGAAACAAATCAAGAACAGATTGATCATACAAATTGGAGAAAAAAATCTAATTCATTCAGAGAGAGAAGTAGAGATAAATTAGTCTAGTAAAGAACTAACTCATGAAGAATAAAAGTAAGAAGAAAATGCCATAAAAAGATCTATAAGATAAACTCGACCTTCCATCAAATTTAGGGGATTATGCATTCCATCAGGTGATGCATCCAATAGAAGATTTTATTTCATATAACAGAGTATCCTCTTCATATCAAGCCTACTTAAGTAACATCACTAACCTAATAGAACCGACCAACTTTAGTGAAACCAATCAAAGCCCAATTTAGCATAAGGCTGCAAATAAGGAACTTCAAGCCTTAGAAAAAAATGACACATAATTGATGAAACACAGGTAATAAAACAATCGAAACCTTTGTTTAAAATCTTTAAACAATTTCATTCGAATCTAATAAAATTATCCCTTTCGAAACCATTAAAAGTATCCCTTTTGACATAAGTAAACTACTTTACTTAATAACCTTAGGCCTAAAGGCCAAACATACCTTTCGAAACTATTGGAAATATCTTCTTCGAAAGTTTCGTAAACCTTAGACATCCTCTTTTAAAATACCTCAAATTTGCTTTTCGAAACCATTGGAAACCTTCCATTTAAACGTTAAACCTTTCAGAAACACTGGAGAACCTCCCCTTCAAAACCTTATATCCATATACCTTTCAAATGTACTGGAAGCCTTCCCTTCGAAATCTTTATTTATTACATTTCGAAAACACTAAAGTATACTACTTAAAACAGACCTTTCGAAAGCATTAGGTTCAAGTTAAATATATGGAGAAACCTTTCGTAACCATCCCTTTCAAAACCTTTGGATTTAACTTTTATAATATCAAAAAGGGTCATAAAACATCCAAATTGAAAGCACCTCTATCGAAAGAAACTCCTAATTAAAACAAGTGGATGATGTCGAAACCTATCCCTTTGAAAGCATTGGAGAAGCGGCTCCAAATTTCAAACAAAGGACCGTTTCGAAAGCCAAACTGGGTCGAAAGGTAAAAGGCGGCAGTTAGGGGCCTCGATCCCTTCTGAAGCATCTACTTAAAACAAAGGCGCAATCTCATTCGAAAGCATTCTTATTTAAAACTGTTGACCAAATCGAAAGCTATCTTATTCGAAACCTTTCCTTTCGAAAGCATAGTATGCACATTTTCTTTAGAAAGCGAAGCAAAGGCTTTGACGCCATCGAAACCCCTTGTTTCGATCTAGTCCCCTTTGCTTATATCCAATTCACTCTATTCCCGGTGTTTGATACTATGTGCATTGGTTTCGATGGTAATGGAGGCGGAAGTACTATGTCGATGCCTAGGTGCTGAAAGTGACGAAACATGAAAAAAGCACGTATAAACTGATTTTTAACTTTTTAAAATAATTCTTTTCAACTAACCTACCTTGTTTGTCAAAATATGATTGGTCGCTGATTTCTTCTCTAAAAGTACCGCCGAACTTCCAGAAATAAACAACTTAAATTATTTATCACTTCTCCTTTTATAAATATATAAAACATTTAAGTCTCATATCTCAAATAATTTTATATATCTATTAAAACACAAGTATTAAAAAATTGAAGTCCCAAAACATATCATAAAATTAATATGAATAAGCATAATTCATCAACGAGTATATATATATATATGTATATATATATATATTTGTGTGTGTGTGTGTGTATAAACACCACTCAAAACATGGAAATACAGTATCAAAAACTTTCAGATTTGATTCCAGAAAAAGAAACCATCAAAATATGAGATGAAACATATCACTCACCTTTAGCTTTGTTGTTATGGTGTTAAGATTTGATTCTTGGATTGAATTTGATTAGCTTTACCTCTTGATTTAGCTTTTCTTCCCCTTACTCTTTTTTAATGGTGGCCGACCTTTAGGTTTTGATTTTTAGTTTGTGGATGTGTAAAATAAAATGGTATGAAGGCTTAGGGTGCATGAAATATTTTACCATTATATAATTTCCCCTTCCTATTTCATTTTATTTCCATTTATTTCATTGCTTATCTAGGCATGACTACCTTATTTATTCAAATCTCAGTCCCTTAACCATTTAACCTTTAAAATACATTATTTAATTTAGCTAATTAAATCTCCTGAATAATTTTATCTAAAATTAGGGGTGTTACAAATTCCCCTTCTTAAAGAATTTTGTCCTCAAAATTACGACATGGTACAAATCAAATCAAGCAAAAAGCTAAAATAAACCAGAAAAAGTCAGGATAAGTATCCCAAATCTTGCTCTCAGTTTCCCAAGTACAATCTCACGTCGTTACTCCACTAGACTTTGACTAATTGACTATCTAGTTCCTTAGTTTCTTCTCATCTCCCTCGATTATAACAACTGGTTTTATAACTTTAGGAAAATTCGGCTCCACCACTAAGTCATCTAACACAATCGGTGATGAGAAACATGTAAATCATCATGAGCCCCTATCTAACAGCTCAGTAGCTCTACTCTTCCCGATCCTCTCTATAATAGGAAATGGTCTATGAACCTCGGTACCAACTTCCCTGATTTCCCAAATCCGATTACACCTTTCGTCAATGACACCTTGACGAAAACCTAATCTCCAACTGACAACTTCAAGTCTTTCCGTCATCTATCTACATAACTCTTCTACCTAGACTGAGCTTCCTTTATCCTAGCTCGAATGATCTCAATCTTCTCTACAGCTGCTCTAACCAAATCTGGACCAAGAACCAACCTATCTTCGGTCTCTAACCTACATACGCGAGATTTCCGTGGCCTTCCATACAAAGCTTCAAACAGTGCCATCACTATAATAGTCTGATAAATGTTGTAATATGAAAACTCAACTAAGTATAGATGGTCTTCCTATGATCCCCCAAAATCTAGAATACAAGCTCGTAACCAGTCTTCCAAAACTTTGTTACCTCTTTTCGTTTGCCTATCGGTCTGTGGATGTTAAGTGGTACTCATTTTGAGCTTGTTACCTAAAATCATATGTAGACTCTTCCAGAACTCACTAGTGAATAAGGAATATCTATCGCTTATTATACTACTAGATATCTCATGCAGTTTAACTATGTTCTTCGTAAATAACTTAGTAAAAAACAAGTGGAGATGTATCTTATATAACAAAGATATATTGCTTTGTTTATTCAAAACAAATATTCAAATTTTGATTTCTCTTTCCAATATCAATTTTATTCAAATCCGTACGATATACACATATCATTCGTACGCTATACAAATCTGATCGATCGCTCGATCACACAATTTCACTTCCGAACTAGTATCGTCCACCCGACTTCCTAGTGCGGACTCAAATCTGGTTTCTTGATTAGAAACCGTCATTCTCCTTACATAGCTATAACTATGATAGAGAATAACCAGAACCAATCAACAATCCATATCCAGGTTCGCCGTCGAGAATCGGGTGAAAAATCCCAACTTGGATCGATTTACCTATCTCAAAATTCTGTACTCGAATCTGGATCAAATCACTATGCGAATAGAACAATATACGTACATCCTACGTATTTGCTTCATTGATTATTAGCCAAATCAATTTCTCTTTCTACTCAAAATTCCCTTATTTCTCATTTGGATTATATCTTCAATTCTTATCTCAGTTGGATATTTAATTAATAACAGTTTGAACTCCGACCAGTTTAGAAAATAGCTTGAAAATTGAAAAATAGGTAAGTAGTTGAAAAATAATTATTAGTTTACAAAATAGCTATAAAATAGTTAACTAATCGTAAAATAGTTGGAAAATAGTTAATTAGTTTCAGAAATTTTAGATAATTACAAAATAGATGGAAAATAGTAATATTTTTGTAAAATAATTGAAAAATAGTAATTAGTTTATAAAGTAGTTGAAAGCTAGTAATTAGTTTATAGAACAGTTGAAAAATAGTTAAATAGCATCAAAAATAATTGTAAAACAAGTATAAAATAATTTGGCTTAAAGAAAGAAAGGTTGTATATACTAAATAGCTTGGAAAATAAGTTGATATTAAAACAATTTATATTGAAAATAGTTCATAGTCAAAACTGTTCACTTCCCCTACTATTCAATTTAAATTTCATTTAAATTGTCCCAATTCCAATTCAAATAACTCCAAATTCTATTGGACTTGATTTATTCCCAATTCAACTTCAATTCTAATTAATTCAAACTAAATTCAATTTGTACTAATGGAATCTAAGTTTCAACTTTAGCCCATCTCGAATTATATAAATTCGAGTTGAATTCTCAAAGATTGGTTTAACTCTTTAAACCAAATTAACTTTTATTCAAAGTTCTTCTCCAATTTAATTTCTGAATCCAATTCTCAAAATTCCATTTTAAATTATCTTTACTTGTGTATTTCAAGGTTCAAATAAGAGTTCAATACAATTTTATTTTAAAAATTTAATTTATTACTCAATTTTATCTTCCAATTTGAAGTCGGTTGTTAAACACGTTTTATTTACAAATTCAATTATTCAAATTTTTAATTCAAAGGAATTCCATACCCTTAATTTCAAATGAAAGTTGAACTTCCCTTTTCCTCAATAATGGATATATCACCCACTTCATTTCTATTTCATTTAAACCAAACCAATTCACAATTTAAAAATTTTCATTAACAATAGGATGATATTATCCAATTTATTTTAAAACGTCCATCCATTTCCAAATTACAGATCTCAAACCCATTTTGAGAACACACAAACTACCAATTCAAATTGACCATTTAACCTTCCAAGTTAAATTCCAATTTCATCTTAAAATCTCCAATTTAAGTTGTTCATTCAAACTTATTTAACTTCTCCCAAGTTATATTCAATTTATTTAATCCAATCAACCCATTCAATCCTTAAACTTCACAATAATAATCTTCCCACTTACAAACTTATTACTTTGGGTATCACATCCCATTCCAAATTTCAAACTCAACATTTAGAGTTTATTCAAACTATTTTTGATTATGTATATTCCTTATTCATACGTATTATTTCCTTTAAACATGAGGTCATCCTTAAATTTTAGACCACTTTTGGTTTTTAATTCATATCAAATTTTCAAACAACCCATTGTTTGTAACAAGTCCCAGTTATCCAGATAATACTTATTTATTATTTCTCATTACTTCAAAACAAATTTCAAATTCTGGGCCCAGATTTAGAGTTTCATTTTCAATTAATTAGATTTTAGTTTGGTTGTATTATATTACTTCTTAATTTTAATTTCAATAATTTAATAACCAATCACCTTAATATTTATTAGAAGAAAATTTTTCTCTATATATCAAAATATACTTTTATATAAAATCATTTAAAACCTTTATATAAGACAATTACAAGTATGCTCCCTCATATATATATATACACACTCAACTCATCCTAGGGTACCATTGACCTTATCCTTATTGAGTAATCCCAACAGAGCCAAGGTTCTCGCTTAACCTTCAGCTCTGATACCAACTGTAACGACCCAAAATTTTTCAAACCCGAAAATTCCAGATAGTTATGAAAAAGAAGAAAGAGATCGAAGAAGAAGAAGAACGGAAACATCAAACATCTCACATTCGCAGTGGATAAAATATAATAATAGATAATAACAGTTTACGGAAGAATACTATATCTGTCGATTTAATTTAAATACATTAGATTTACGCAAATATTCAATACTGGACATATACAAATCAACATGTCTCAGATTTACAACATTATAATACAGCGGAAATACTCTACACGTTCCTGTCATCCAGCTCGCCTCTTGAGCTCCAGAATATCCTTATCTGAAAATCTGTAATACTCGGTCTGACCTGAGCATTACACCAAAGTAACACCCGGGTCAGGCTGGAAACCAGCGTGAGTAAACCCAACTAACATGGAATACCAAAGCAATCAACTTATATAAAACCCGGGGTAACTCGATTCAATTCACAAAACCACAATTAGTTATAGACATCATTTATTCCTCACATTCATTTCCTAAGTACCAAAGCTTATATTTAAATAGTCCAATTTCCTTTTTATCACTCCACTCCAGCATATAGATTTCACATATCAATAATATAAAAGATATTCGAAGTGGTTTCGGGTATTTTCTAATACCCGACCCCGGCCACTTTGAGATCGTGTCATCCTAACCCAAATTATCAAAATGAAATACACAACATTTCATATCAAGAATATCATCTCATTCAAGCATCTAATACCATTCCATCATTCACAACAAATTTGATCACTTCCAAATTAATTCAATTGATTCTAATTGAATTTTAATCCGCAATCACTTAGATTTCTTTACTTGTTAATTAATTAATTTCAAATCAAATAATTCAATTATCCCTCCAATATTCATCTTAATTAATCAACCTGGATTAATTATCCCTAAATTTCATTCAAGCAACTATCTTTAATTAACTTCACCATATATCTTATCCTCAACCAAAACTATGAGTAATCTTAATTGCTTCATGAGCAAATTAACTATTTAGTTACATTAATCCTTCATTATTTATATATTAACTTCTCATAAGTCACTCATTATTGATTAATCAATCTTGATTAATCAATCTTTAATTACGTCATTGATTATATAAATTAACGATTTTCAATTCTATTTTAATTTATCCAAACCTAAATTAATTACATTAATTAAACCACAGTATTCATCATTCTTGATTTATCTCAACCCTGTAATTAACTATCTATTTATTTACTTCATTAGATAAATCAAATTCTCCTTAATTAATCATCTTAATTAATCTCCTGATTAATTTCACAAAGTAATTATATTTTATTAATTTCATTAAGTAATTATTTTTCAAACCAACAAATGATTATTCTGAATTACTTACACTTAATCAATTAACGCAAACTTAATTAATTAATTCAAACCCTTAATTACTAAATTAATTAACCCAAATCATTAATTAATTGAATTAATTAATTATTCATTTTAATTACCCTACTAATTTAATGAATCACAAACATCAAGCCCTTATTAACTTTAGAATGAAAATATTTTCTTATTTATGTTTTAAGTTTAAAATAGTTTAAACCCCTCATACTTCGAGTCAAACAACATTTAACCCGAGTATCAAATCATAGCTAAAATCACCAGATCATCAGTAAACGTCCAAACAATTCAATCATGCATCCAATTATTTAAATTTAACCATTTAAATTTAAATAAAAATCCAACAGAGTGAGATTTACTCACCTTTGCTTCCTGAGTTTGCAACCCATATCCAATCTCGACTTGTTTCCTTTAGATTTAGACCTTGTATAAACAGTTATACGATCTTATTAATATTCGAACAAATTCCATTTCTATTTAATAAATTTCATTTTACCTAATAAGTTAATTTCAAACAAATTTTCTGTTTATAAAATATATTCTAGTTATCAAATAATTATATAGTTAACTGAATAAATAGGATTTCCATTTCGTAAATTTAATTTAACTAAATCTTTATTTAACAAATAATTAATATTTTCCTAAGCTAATTTCCTCCCCCTTTTTTTCTTCTTTCATGTACATATATTATATATAAACTTAGGAAAATTAAAATGAAACAAAAACTGCTCACCAAACTGTCGACAACGAAGATGCCGCGAGTCTCCCACTGTTGATCATCGAGAGAACGCCATGAGCTCCCATCAAAGAAGAATTCGCTGTCACCACGAACCCGAAAATCGAGCTCCTGAGCTTGCGTCACCGTCACCATATACTGCCGCGCCCCTCTCTTGTCGTCGAGTACGCAAGTGCACGTCAAAGTCATGGCTCCACAGCTAGCCTCGAATGCTCAAAATCTCCAAATCGATTTCACCTCTACTTCGCGCGTGCGTACGCGAACCCAATTGCGGCCCCAAAACCGAACGGCATGAAATCGAGCTTTCCCCCCCATTCTCACGCGACTGTGCCATCGAGTTCGAACTCTATTAAGACCACGTCGCCTTCTCTTCAAGGGCTTCAGCCATTTTTTGTTATTATATTTTAATTTTATTTTATTTTTTAATTTTTGGAGATGCGATTTCATTAGAGGGATTAGGGCTTGAATAAAAAATTGATTACGATTTCTGTTGAAGGTGAGAGGCCGGTGATAAATATTGTTTTGAGGTTAGCTTCTTGAATATGAGTGTTAATTAAAATATTTAAATATTGAAAATATCCTTTTTGCTTAAGTGAAGCTCCGAACCCCAAATCAGATATGCCGACAGACGTTCAGAAGGTTCTACCCGCAATCCGAACACAATGGAACATGTTTCGGAGGCTAATTTAATTGTATGTGGAAGTTAGCTTTATAAATCGATTTAAAATATTAAATTATCAATTTTAATTTCAACGCGTTTCTCACCCATATGAGCAAACGGTAAATCCAAACGCTACGAAAATTGAAATCCGATAATAACTAACTATTACGGATCCGATGGAACTGGTTCCGTCAAATTCCGAGACTGTGCCCTCGGAAGGCTATTTTTAAATTCAATTTAAATGGTATATTTCAAAATTGAACAAATTATCTTTAAATTAAATCCCAATCATTCTATTATCTCCAGTATTATCATTATAAATTTTATAAGCCTTCAAATTATTTTTTATAGCTTAAAATTCCAGATTCCACATTTAACCCAATTTTGAATTATATAATTCAATAATTTAATTATCAAATAAATATTATTATTTGGAATTCTAGTTAAAATTAACTTTTAAATATTGAAAATCAATTTATTATTCAAATTTAAATTGTTAGAAAATTCTGGGTGGTCACATTCCTCCCCCTTAAAAGAATTTCGTCCTCGAAATTACTAGTTAGGAAGAATGGTCCAATACCCGTTTACTTTTCTTCCAAAACCAACCGTTCAACATCCTACCATCTATCTTTCATAAAAGACCCCTTATCATTCTTACCTACTTCCCAAACTCTCCCACAGTTTTCATACAGTACCCTTTTGTTCAATCATTCAGATTTCAATTTAAAACCAAATTTTGAATTAATTTTCTCAAAAATTTTCTAACTCCCTAAATTCCGAGAAATTTTGCCAACGTCTCCTTTGCGCGGCTAGCTCGGTACAACTACAAAATGCCTCTACGGGCTCCCAAATTCCAAAAGAAAACAAAAGCCAAGTGGCTAGATCGAAAACCCAATCCAATTTCATACGGAAATTTAAATACATACCTTTTTGTCGGGCAATTCACATTATCTCCTGGAATCAAATCCAATTTTCTTTTCCCTTATAATCCCTGCATATCTTACTTAACAATAATATCCAATCGTAACATTTCCAATCATTTTATACATTTTCTTACATAGGTTTCATATCTATTTCAATTTAGTTTTTCTCATTTCCATATGATGTCAATTTGTCTTCAATTCTGAATATGGAATTTATCTTCCATTTATAACTGATTCATATTAGTTATTTTAGATTAGTTTCATTCACTAGTTTATTTCCATTACCAATTTGAAATCGTTTTGTCATTAAAAAAAAATTTCCCAAAAATTTTCTAACTCCCAAAATTTTCAGAAAATTTTGGCAGAGTCTCCTTTGTACGGAGGAGCTTTTGCAATTTGACAGGAGATATAAATATGTATACATCGACCCACACGGTCGGAAAAAGCAAAAACAGTTCATATTTCCTATTTTTATTGCATAAGCATACCTTATTTAGCATTTTAAGCATGCGGCTTATTTATTTTAGCAATTAGTGCAATCCAAACCAGCCAAACGGCCTTCAGGTACCTGTACTTACTCAATTTGAATATGTAAGTGCCATATATAGAAAATCTATTAGCATTTCACTTATATTCGATAGCTAAACACATGTATATCATAAGCAACAAGCAGCAAAATGCTTTCCATAAGCGATTATCTGATTTAAAGCTAATTCCAATTGCTTCCAACCAAATTTATATGCCATTTCATTCAATTTTAATGGTTTGCAACCCAAGTGCTTACATTCAATTGATTTTTTTATCCAAACAAGCTCATATTCAATTCAAACGATTCAAAATCAATATTATTTAACTTCTCTCGACCCATATTATTTTAATTACTTTTTTTTACAACATCATCAACTGTTTTTATGAAAATTTTGGCGATATTTGCTTAATATAGTGTCCATTTAAGTTTATAACTACTTCTTAATTTCAACGCATTCTGAATTTAATTCCATTTTATTTCTAATTTATTTACCAACCACACATTGCATTTCATTTCATCTCTGCATTGGATTCATTCAAAACAATTTATTAAGCTTGGCACATTCAACTTATAAATTAATAACCATTTCCAATTTAATTTAACCCAGACTTTTATAATCTTTTACTTTTACTCGAAGCCAAACTTTTATTAATTTTAAACTTAAGTTAATTTACTTTCTTCAAATTATTCCAACTTCATAACTTGAGCTCACATCATTGCGAATAAATTTTATTAACATACTCAATCAAACAATTATTTAGCCAATTAGCTTACTTTCAATTTTCGATTTTATTACAAAAATCATTTCATTTAATTTTCCTGAGTTCAAATTTTGTTTTTCATATTTCCAGATTGGATTTTCTTTCATTATCCAAAATTCCAACACCTTTATTTTAAAAAATTTAAAAAAATGCTTTTATATTCACATAATACTATTAAAATAACTCTTTTGTAAAAATACTTTTTATAACTCGATGTCTCAACCGGTCCATCCTTGTTCTCATAGAAATTCAGTCATACGTTGATCAGGCGTAGGACTAAAAATCTATAAGTACTTGGTAGATCCGTTTTCAACACCCAGTGAAAATACTTGGAAAATAATTTTATTGAAAATATGGAAAACAGTTTTTTTGAAAATGGAGGAAATTTCTTTGGTGAGAATGCTCTGGAAATCATCACCCCCATCCATGGTCGCAGTTACATCCAGGGTTACGTTGCCATCGCAGCAAAAGTCCATGTAACTGCAGGCTCTCCGCGGCCTCTCGATTATGCCATGGAACCCACAACAGATCACAGTTTCATTCCAGGGTTACGTTGTCATCACAGCAAAAGTCCATGTAACTGCAGGCTCTCTGCGGCCTCTGATTTTCGCTGTCGAAATGAAATTTCTCCACTACTACATAGGTCGCAGTCTACCGATATAAAATCAAACGCAGCCTGTTGGCTCTCAGCGGCACACACGACTTTCACTATGTTATACCATAGGTCGCAGTCTACGATATAAAATCAAACGCAGACAATTGGCTCTCAGCGGTACACACGACTTTTGCTATGGTATACTCTACTCATAATCCTCAGGAACTAGTTTTGTCCGGACTCCTCACAGGATCAACTTTAGAATCCCCTTGGGCTCATGGCAGCACCACCCGGTGGCACTCCTGAGAAGTTCATTTCAAGGGAGCACCTTTTTCCCCAGAGCCATCATCAAAACACTTTATACTATACATAAATAGTATCTTCCAAATCATACACCTAGTATGATATCATATAAAGCCCCTTTAAACAAAATCGATTATCCTAAAATCGATAATTCTCAAACTAGGCTTTCCAAATTCAATCTTGATTTTACCCAAAAATCAAAAGCCCTTTAAAATCCAAAGGTTCCCAAAACCTTTTCCAAAATCCTCATAAGATCCCTCATATATATATATATATATATTCAGATATATATAATCTTTAAAACTTTGGATCATTTCAATCTTGTATGAAACTCCTTTTATACTTCAAACACTTTCAAGAATTCTTTTGTTCTAGCAATAGATTAAACAAGTGGAGATGTATCTTATATAACAAAGATATATATCTTTGTTTATTCAAAACAAATATTCAAATTTTGATTTCTCTTTCCAATATCAATTTTATTCAAATCCGTACGATATACACATATCATTCGTATGCGATACAAATCTGATCGCTCGCTCGATCACACAATTTCACTTCCGAACTAGTATTGTCCACCCCACTTCCTAGTCGGACTCAAATCTGGTTTCTTGATCAGAATCCGTCATTCTCCTTACATAGCTATAACTATGGTAGAGAATATCCAGAAGCAATCAACAATCCATATCCAGGTTCGCCGTCGAGAATTGGGTGAAAAATCCTAACTCAGATCGATTTAACTATCTCGAAATTCTGTGCTCGAATTTGGATCAAATCACTATGCGAATAGAATAATATACGTACATCCTACGTATTTGCTTTCATTGATTATTAGCCAAATCAATTTCTCTTTCTATTCAAATTTCCCTTAATTCTCATTTGGATTATATCTTCAATTCTTATCTCAGTTGGGTATTTAATTAATAACAGTTTGAACTCCGACCAGTTTAGAAAATAGCTTGAAAATTGAAAAATAGGTAAGTAGTTGAAAAATAATTATTAGTTTACAAAATAGCTATAAAATAGTTAACTAATCGTAAAATAGTTGGAAAATAGTTAATTAGTTTCAGAAATTTTAGATAATTACAAAATAGATGGAAAATAGTAATTTTTTTGTAAAATAATTGAAAAATAGTAATTAGTTTATAAAGTAGTTGAAAGCTAGTAATTAGTTTATAGAACGGTTGAAAAATAGTTAAATAGCATCAAAAATAATTGTAAAACAAGTATAAAATAATTTGGCTTAAAGAAAGAAAGGTTGTATATACTAAATAGCTTGAAAAATAAGTTGATATTAAAACAATTTATATCGAAAATAGTTCAGAGTCAAAACTGTTCACTTCCCCTACTATTTAATTTAAATTTCATTTAAATTGTCCCAATTCCAATTCAAATAACTCCAAATTCTATTGGACTTGATTTATTCCCAATTCAACTTCAATTCTAATTAATTCAAACTAAATTCAATTTGTACTAATGGAATCTAAGTTTCAGCTTTAGCCCATCACGAATTATATAAATTCGAGTTGAATTCTCAAAGATTAGTTTAACTCTTTAAACCAAATTAACTTTTATTCAAAGTTTTTATCCAATTTAATTTCTGAGTCCAGTTCTCAAAATTCCATTTTAAATTATCTTTACTTGTGTATTTCAAGGTTCAAATAAGAGTTCAATACAATTTTATTTTAAAATTTTAATTTATTACTCAATTTTATCTTCCAATTTGAAGTCGGTTATTAAACACGTTTTATTTACAAATTTAATTATTCAAATTTTTAATTCAAAGGAATTCCATACCCTTAACTTCAAATGAAAGTTGAACTTCCCTTTTCCTCAATAATGGATATATCACCCACTTCATTTCTATTTCATTTAAACCAAACCAATTCACAATTTAAAAATTTTCATTAACAATAGGATGATATTATCCAATTTATTTTAAAACGTCCATCCATTTCCAAATTACAGATCTCAAACCCATTTTGAGATCACACAAACTACCAATTCAAATTAACCATTTAACCTTCTAAGTTAAATTCCAATTTCATCTTAAAATCTCCAATTCAAGTTGTTCATTCAAACTTATTTAACTTCTCCATGTTAAATTCAATTTACATAATCCAATCAACCTCATTCAATCCTTAAACTTCACAATAATAATCTTTCCACTTAAAAACTTATCACTTTGGGTATCACATCCCATTCCAAATTTCAAACTCAACATTTAGAGTTTATTTAAACTATTTTTGATTTATGTATATTCCTTATTCATACATATTATTTCCTTTGCACATGAGGTCTTCCTTAAATTTTAGACCACTTTTGGTTTTTAATTCAAATCAAATTTTCAAACAACCCATTGCATGTAACAAGTCCCAGTTTTCCAAATAATACTTATTTATTATTTCTCATTACTTTAAAACAAATTTCAAATTCTGGGCCCAGATTTAGAGTTTCATTTTCAATTAATTAGATTTTAATTTGGTTGTATTATATTACTTCTTAAACTTAATTTCAATAATTTAACAACCAATCACCTTAATATTTATTAGAAGAAAATATTTCTTTATATATCAAAATATACTTTTATATAAAATCATTTAAAACCTTTATATAAGAAAATAATAAGTACGCTCCCTCATATATATATACTCAACTCATCCTAGGTTACCATTGACCCTATCCTTATTGAGTGATCCCAACAGAGCCAAGGTTCTCGCTTAACCTTCAGCTCTGATACCAACTGTAACGACCCGAAATTTTCCGAACCCGAAAATTCCAAATAGTTATGTAAAAGAAGAAAGAGATAAAAGAAGAAGAAGAACAGAAACATCAAACACCTCACATTCGCAGCGGATAAAATATAATAATAAATAATAACAGTTTACAGAAGAATACTATATCTGTCGATTTCATTTAAATACGTCAGAGTTACACAAATATTCAATACTGGACATATACAAATCAACATGTCTCGGATTTACAATATTATAATACAGCGGAAATACTCTACACGTTCCTGTCATCCAGTTCACCTCGTGAGCTCCAGAATATCCTTACCTGAAAATCTGTAATACTCGGTCTGACCCGAGCATTACACAGAAGTAACACCCGGGTCAGGCTGGAAACCAGCGTGACTAAACCCAACTAACATGGAATACCAAAGCAATCAACTTATATAAAACCCGGGGTAACTCGAATCCATTCACAAAACCACAATTAGTTATAGACATCATTTATTCCTCACATCCATTTCCTAAGTACCAAAGCTTATATTTAAATAGTCCAGTTTCCTTTTTATCACTCCACTCCAGCATTTAGATTTCACATATCAATCTTATAAAAGATATTCGAAGTGGTTTCGAGCATTTTCTAATACCCGACCCCGGCCTCTTCGAGATCGTGTCGTCCTAACCCAAACTACCAAAATGAAATACACAACATTTCATATCCGGAATATCATCTCATTCAAGCATCTAATACAATTCCATCATTCACAACAAATTTGATCACTTCCAAATTAATTCAATTGATTCTAATTGAATTTTAATCCTCAATCACTTAGATTTCTTTACTTCTTAATTAATTAATTTCAAATCAAATAATTCAATTATCCCTTTAATATTCATCTTAATTAATCAACCTGGATTAATTATCCCTAAATTTCATTCAAGTAACTATCTTTAATTAACTTCACCATATTTCTTATCCTCAACCAAAACGATAAGTAATCTTAATTGCTTCATGAACAAATTAACTATTTAGTTACATTAATCCTTCATTATTTATATATTAACTTCTCATAAGTCACTCATTATTTATTAATCAATCTTGATTAATCAATCTTTAATTATGTCATTGATTATATAAATTAACGATTTTCAATTCTATTTTAATTTATCCAAACCTAAATTAATTACATTGATTAAACCACAATATTCATCATTCTTGATTTATCTCAACCCTGTAATTAACTATCTATTTATTTACTTCATTAAATAAATCAAATTCTCCTTAATTAATCATCTTAATTAATCTCCTGATTAATTTCACAAAGTAATTATATTTTATTAATTTCATTAAGTAATTATTTTTCAAACCAACAAATGATTATTCTGAATTACTTACACTTAATCAATTAACGCAAACTTAATTAATTAATTCAAACCCTTAATTACTAAATTAATTAACCCAAATCATTAATTAATTGAAATAATTAATTGTCCATTTTAATTACCCTACTAATTTAATGAATCACAAACATCAAGCCCTTATTAACTTTAGGATGAAAATATTTTCTTATTTATGTTTTAAGTTTAAAATAGTTTAAACCACTGATACTTCGAGTCAAACAACATTTAACCCGAGAATCCAATCATAGCTAAAATCACCAGATCATTAGTAAACATCCAAACAATTCAATCATTCATCCAATTATTTAAATTTAACCATTTAAATTTAAATAAAAATCCAACAGAGTGAGATTTACTCACCTTTGCTTCCTGAATTTGCAATCCATATCCAATCTCGACTTGTTTCCTTCAGATTTAGACCATGTATAAACAGTTATACGATCTTATTAATATTCGAACAAGTTCCATTTCTATTTAATAAATTTCATTTTACCTAATAAGTTAATTTCAAACAAATTTTCTGTTTATAAAATATATTCTAGTTATCAAATAATATATAATTAACTGAATAAATAGGATTTCCATTTCATAAATTTAATTTAACTAAATCTTTATTTAACAAATAATTAATAAATTTCCTAAGCTAATGTTATCCCACTTTTTGGATAAAACTGGAATATCAACAAATTGGCAAGGAATGATGGATATCAGGATTGGAGATCGATTGGAAACAAGGCTGCGATAGATGTCGTTAAAATTTGGCCGAGCTCCGATCGGGACGAAATTGGTTGGAGATGATGAAAAGGACTAGGAGAGGCTATATTTCAAATTTCAGGTTAATCGGAGCTCGTATGAAGGAGATATGGATGGGTCACGGTGTGCAAGGGGCAGTTCGTATTGATGCATTTCGCATCGGTCAGGATGGTGTTCGAATTGATGCAGTTCGCATCGATCGAGGATAGGTTCGTATCGATGACCTTCGCATCGATCAGGGAAATGGTAGTTCGAATCGAAACAATTTGTATCGATCAGGTTCGTATCGATACCGTTCGTATCGATAGGCACGGGTTCGACTCAATGACTTCGCATCGATCAAAGGGAGAACAGGGTGAAGGACTTCGAATCGATACTGTTCGTATCGATCGACATGGACGCGACTCAATGGTTTCGTGTCGGTTAGGATGGGAAGAAGCGGCATGACTTCGAATCGATACGTTCGTATCGATGGCAGATGGACTTTGGCATTTTCGTATCCATGGAAGGCTGTCCAGTCTCGTATCCATCGGGTAAAATCTCGCTGGTATCCATCAGGTAAGGCTTCGTTCGTATCCATCATCGTGCATGGTTTCTTACCCATCTGTTTGCCTTCGATTCGTATCGATAGCGTTCAATGTTTTCGTATCGATCGGATCGATACGAATAACCCCCTTGCTATCGATACGAAAGAACATGCCGCAAACGGTTGAGTACATTGAGGAGTGATGGACACGTGCAAGCGTGAAGCGTGGATACGTGCGTGTCTCTAGGAGGAAAGCGTTCAACTCGGCGCAACAAATGGAGTCAACACGCCGCATAATTGGAATCGACCCGGGAGGATAGCGCCACGTCATTGCGTGCGCGTGCTTCAGATGGAGTCGAAGGATATGGATTCGAAACAATGGATTCGAACCAGGCAGAACACACGAAGCTTTGGACTCGAATCGATTATATCTTCCAAACCGTTGATCCAAATGCAATGAAATTTTCACAGTAGCTTGCATACGAGGAAAGGAATGTTCCTGCCAAGTTTCAGCTCGATTGAATCATTTTTTGATGGATACGAAATCACTTCATATCGATCACAGATCGAGTCGAAACTTGGTGGGGTCGGTCGCTTGGGCCCACTCACGTGCCAGAAAAAGTCTCCCAAAGTTTGAGCTAGATCTGAACCTTCTACGCCTATAAATAGCACCCTGAAGCCTAAAGAAAAAGCACCTTTTGGCTGTCGGACGTCCATACTCTGCCGGATTCATTTCTACACTTCAACACAACCATTGTATTGGAAATTCTTCATATTTACTGCTGTAATCACTTGTAACCAGCAAGGATAATCAATAAAAGGATAAAACTTTGGAGTGGACA
This sequence comes from Allium cepa, assembly GCA_030765085.1. Lineage (NCBI taxonomy): Eukaryota > Viridiplantae > Streptophyta > Magnoliopsida > Asparagales > Amaryllidaceae > Allium > Allium cepa. The sequence goes on from CM060941.1 coordinate 12,099,237, forward strand.
TAGGCCGGAGATAGCCGAACCACTATAAAACTTGTGTCTCTGTTCTTTATTTTTGATTTGCTGCTTGTTATTTGCTGAGATCTGTGATTTGTGCTTGAATATTGTTGATTTGTATTCATACACTGGTGCTTTCATGGTATTTGGGGTTTGTGACCAATTTTGGCGCAAACACTTTGGTGCTTTCACTGAGAAGGACTAGCACCTCCTACATCGGATTTGAAGAGTTTGAGGAGTTTGGATTTGGAAGGCAATGACTAGGCAAAATAGCAGAAGGCAAAGGGCTGAGAGAAGCCAGCAGGAAGGAAGTCAACAAGCATCCTCCGGAGCCGAGGAAGGACCGGCTTCGATCTACATAACCAAGGATGAAATGGAAGCCATAACAAATTTACTGCAAGAGAGGTTGTTGAAGAGTCAACAGGAAATGATGCATACTTTCTTGGAGCAAATGAGAGCTGCAGGGATGCAGACTTAGGAACAGCTATAGCGGCTGTGGATGCAGGACAAGGAACTAGGGCAGTGGAACCCAATGGAGGACAGGATACAAAGCCAGAGGGCAATCAGCAAAGGCTTGGGGGCAGGCCTGCAGGATCCAACATAGGAGGACCTTTGGAAGGAATTCAACAGGCTAGAACCAACGTTGCTGCTAGCGAGCCACATGAAGAGTATGTGCCGGAGTTCCCTCGGGGGCAACCCCCGACAGACAATGCTGGATTGGTAGATATAATCAGGAAGACTGTGCGAGGTGGCTTGACCAATAGAGATTGGACGGAGTGAATGGGAGTCTGTTTGCTTGGGAAATAAGGATGGCTCAGAATCCACCTAAGTTCAAGCTACCTAGCATGGAGGTATATGATGGCAAGGCAGACCCAACGGATCACTTGATGAGGTACACCAGACACATGGAGGTGCTGGGGGCATCGGAGGAAGTAATGGCCCGATGCTTCTCTTTGTACTTGACGGACTTAGCTGCAATGTGGTTTAGGCAGCTGGGAGAAGGATCTATCGGGACTTGGAGGGAATTGGTGGAAAGTTTTTTGGGACAGTTTCGGGTTCATGTCAAGAGACCGAAGAACGTGATGACATTGACAGCGGTAAAGCAATGGATAGATGAATCGCTTAAAGCTTTTCTAACTCGATTCAGTGCCGCAGTTGCTTCGGTGGATCGGCCTGATCCATCGATGGTTTTAATGGAAGCAGTATCAGGAGTCAGGGAGAACTCGGATTTCAAGGTATCTCTGATGCGAGATCCCCCACAGGATCTCGACGAATTCTTTCACAAGGCAGAAAGGTTCCTTCGGCAAGAAGATGCGAGTACGGATTTAAAGTTGAAAAAGGTTAATGCAACCGAGGTTGGAGGACCATCCAACAAAGGTTCGAATAAAGATAGAGGAAAAAGGAAGTTGGACGATGATTCTGGAAATGCTAGGAAGCGATGGAAGGATCCTAAGTTTTCCACATACACAGGAATGAACGAGACGCTGGAGCGGATATACCTGGATACTCGGAATCGCCTTCCTTACCGAAGGCCGGCTAGGAGAGAACCGACAGAACGGGAGAGGACATCAGGAAGGCATTGTCTCTTCCATGATTTGGATGGACACGACACCAACAGCTGCAGGCACTTAAAGGACATAATTGAGGAGCATGTAAGGAATGGACAGCCGCCACAATATGTTGGAACTCGGAATGCAACGGCGGAGCAGGAGCAACCGCCGCCCACCTCAAGCCACTATGGGGGGAGGCCCCGGAATGATGGTCGGTTGATCATCCATTGACCAGGATAATATGAAATAAGTAGCGAACTATTGGCTAGCAACCAAGTCATTTACACATGTACGGGGACGAAGATAGCCCCTAGGCATGCTCTGAATGATGATAAACTGCAATTCTATGGTTTGTGAAATTTATCTTTTGCTTTTGGATTGGACACTGCTTTTCTTTTTGGATTTTGGTTTTGGAGTCTGGATTGAGCTCCTGGTTTGGCTTGCTTTTTGATTTGGATTTTCCTTTGGATGATTGTTTTTGGTTTTGGACGCTGGTTTGGATTTCTGGCTTTCTGGTTTTGATTTGGAATTTGGATTTGGATTTTGGATTGGATTTTGATTGGATTTTTATCTGGTTTTTGATAAACGGTCGTCAGGTATGGATTATGCCTGGCAAGGGGTGAGTCGGGAATTGGTGGAAAGGTTTTTGGGACAGTTTCGGGTTCATGTCAAGAGACCGAAGAACGTGATGACATTGACAGCGGTAAAGCAAAGGATAGATGAATCGCTTAGAGGTTTTCTAACTCGATTAAGTGCTGCAGTTGCTTCGGTCGATCGGCCTGATCCATCGATGGTTTTAATGGCAGCAGTATCAGGAGTCAGGGAGAACTCGGATTTCAAGGTATCTCTGATATGAGATCCCCCACAGGATCTCGACGAATTCTTTCACGAGGCAGAAAGGTTCCTTCGGAAAGAAGAAGCGAGTACGGATTTAAAGTTGAAAAAGGTTAATGCAACCGAGGTTGGAGGACCATCCAACAAAGGTTCGAATAAAGACAGAGGAAAAAGGAAGTTGGACGATGATTCTGGAAATGCTAGGAAGCGATGGAAGGATCCAAAGTTTTCCAAATACATAGGATTGAACGAGACGTTGGAGCGGATATACCTGGATACTCGGAATCGCCTTCCCTACCGAAGGCCGGCTAGGAGAGAACCGACAGAATGGGAGAGGAAATCAGGAAGGCATTGTCTCTTCCATGATTTGGATGGACACGACACCAACAGCTGCAGGCACGACATAATTGAGGAGCATGTAAGGAATGGACAGCTGCCACAATATGTTGGAACTCAGAATGCAACGGCGGAGCAGGAGCAACCTCCGCCCACCTGAAGCCACGATGGTGGGAGGCCCAGGAATGATGGTCGGTTGATCATCCATTGACCAGGATAATATGAAATAAGTAGCGAACTATTAGCAAGCAACCAAGTCATTTATACATGTACGGGGACGGAGATAGCCCCTAGGCATGCTCTGAATGATGATAAACTGCAATGCTATGGTTTGTGAAATTTATCTTTTTCTTTTGGGTTGGACACTGCTTTTCTTTTTGGATTTTGGTTTTGGAGTTTGGATTGAGCTCCTAGTTTTTCTTGCTTTTTGATTTGGATTTTCCTTTGGATGATTGTTTTCGGTTTTGGACGCTGGTTTGGATTTCTGGCTTTCAAGTTTTGATTTGGATTTTGGATTTGGATTTTGGATTGGATTTTGATTGGATTTTTATCTGGTTTTTGATAAACGGTCGTCGGGTATGGATTATGCCTGGCAAGGGGTGAGTCGGGAATTGGTGGAAAGGTTTTTGGGACAGTTTCGGGTTCATGTCAAGAGACCGAAGAACGTAATGACATTGACAGCGGTAAAGCAAAGGATAGATGAATCGCTTAGAGCTTTTCTAACTCGAATCAGTGCCGCAGTTGCTTCGGTGGATCGGCCTGATCCATCGATGGTTTTAATGGTAGCAGTATCAGGAGTCAGGGAGAACTCGGATTTCAAGGTATCTCCGATACGAGATCCCCCATAGAATCTCGACGAATTCTTTCACGAGGCAGAAAGGTTCCTTCGGCAAGAAGATGCGAGTATGGATTTAAAGTTGAAATTTTTTAATGCAACCGAGGTTGGAGGACCATCCAATAAAGGTTCGAATAAAGACAAAGGAAAAAGGAAGTTGGACGATGATTCTGGAAATGCTAGGAAGCGATGGAAGGATCCAAAGTTTTCCACATACACAGGAATGAACGAGACGCTGGAGCGGATATACCTGGATACTCGGAATCGCCTTCCCTACCGAAGGCCGGCTAGGAGAGAACCGATAGAACGGGAGAGGACATCAGGAAGGCACTGTCTCTTCCATGATTTGGATGGACACGACACCAACAGCTGCAGGCACTTAAAGGACATAATTGAGGAGCATGTAAGGAATGGACAGCTGCCACAATATGTTGGAACTCGGAATGCAACGGCGGAGCAGGAGCAACCGCCGCCCACCTCAAGCCACGATGGTGGGAGGCCCAGGAATGATGGTTGGTTGATCATCCATTGACCAGGATAATATGAAATAAGTAGCGAACTATTGGCAAGCAACCAAGTCATTTACACATGTACGGGGACGGAGATAGCCCCTAAACATGCTCTGAATGATGATAAACTGCAATGCTATGGTTTGTGAAATTTATCTTTTGCTTTTGGATTGGACACTGCTTTTCTTTTTGGATTATGGTTTTGGAGTTTGGATTGAGCTCCTGGTTTTGCTTGCTTTTTGATTTGGATTTTCCTTTGGATGATTGTTTTCGGTTTTGGACGCTGGTTTGGATTTTTGGCTTTCTGGTTTTGATTTGGATTTTGGATTTGGATTTTGGATTGGATTTTGATTGGATTTTTATCTGGTTTTTGATAAATGGTCGTCGGGTATGGATTATGTCTGGCAAGGGGTGAGTCACTTTGGCCGAACGTGGTAAATTGACTCATTCAGGTCGTCGAGTATGGACTATGCTCGGCAAGGGTCCGGAGTGACCAGGATTCGGCCTAGGACTTAGGCCCTATACTATCAATTGTTATTTTCAGTTCGTTGAGAATGGACTATGCTCGGCAAGGGTCCGGAGTAACCAGGATTCGGTCTAGGACTTAGGCCCCGTATTATCGATTATTGTATCAGCTCGTTGAGTATGGACTATGCTCAACAAGGGTCCGGAGAGACCAGGATTCGGCTTAGGACTTAAGCCATGGCATTGTACAACGTCCAGGGACACTGGACCAAGTTCATCAAGTGTGGATTGCGCTTGGAGGGAACCCGGAGAGGTCAGATCAACGTCCATGGACACTGGACCAAGGTCATCAAGTGTAAATTGCGCTTGGAAAGAACCCGAAAAGGTTAGCTCAATATCCAAGGACATTGGACCACGGTCGTCAGGTGTGAATTGCGCTTGGCAAGAGCCCGGAGAGGTTATGGATTCGGATATCAACCTGGAGAGGTCTTGGATTTGGTTATTGGCTATTGGATAAGGATAGATTAGGACTCGGTTGTCGAGTTCGAATGGATATGGAATTGGCTCAGGCTTTGGTTATTGGATTTGGAATTGGACATCTACTCGGAGCAGTCAAGGATGACATACTCTAGCGATATGGCTATGGACTTTGGATATTGGATTCGGAATTATTCAAAACACGCCTTGTTATCACAAGGCATGTTTTGGGGGGCAAAGTGTTATCCCACTTTTTGGATAAAACTGGAATATCAACAAATTGGCAAGGTATGATGGATATCAGGATTGGAGATCGATTGGAAACAAGGTTGCGATCGATGTCGTCAAAATTTGGCCGAGCTTCGATCGGGACGAAATTGGTTGGGGATGATGAAAAGGTCTAGGAGAGGCTATGTTTCAAATTTCAGGTTATCGTATGAAGGAGATATGGATGGGTCACGGTGTGCAAGGGGCAGTTCGTATCGATGCATTTCGCATCGATCAGGATGTTGTTCGAATTGATGCAGTTCGCATCGATCGAGGATAGGTTCGTATCGATGACCTTCGCATCGATCAAGGAAATGTTAGTTCGAATCGATACAATTCGTATCGATCAGGTTCGTATCGATACCGTTCGTATCAATAGGCACGGGTTCGACTTAATGACTTCGCATCGATCAAAGGGAGAACAGGGTGAAGGACTTCGAATCGATACTGTTCGTATCGATCGACATGGACGCGACTCAATGGTTTCGTATCGGTTAGGATGGGAAGAAGCGGCATGACTTCGAATCGATACGTTCGCATCAATGGCAGATGGACTTTGGCATTTTAGTATCCATGGGAGGCTGTTCAGGCTCGTATCCATCAGGTAAAATCTCGCTCGTATCCATCAGGAAAGGCTTCGTTCGTTTCCATCATCGTGCATGGTTTCTTACCCATCTGTTTGCCTTCGATTCGTATCGATAGCGTTCAACATTTTCGTATCGATCGGATCGATACGGAACACCCCCTTGTATCGATACGAAAGAACATGCCGCAAACGGTTGAGTACATTGAGGAGTGATGGACACGTGCAAGCGTGAAGCGTGGATACGTGCGCGTCTCTAGGAGGAAAGTGTTCAACTCGACGCATCAAATGGAGTCAACACGCCGCATAATTCGAATCGACCCGGGAGGATAGCGCCACGTCATTGCGCGTGCGTGCTTCAGATGGAGTCTAAGGATATGGATTCGAAACAATGGATTCGAACCAGGCAGAACACACGAAGCTTTGGACTCGAATCGATCATATCTTCCAAACAATTGATCCAAATGCAATGAAATTTTCACAGTAGCTTGCATACGAGGAAAGGAATGTTCCTGCCAAGTTTCAGCTCGATTGAATCATTTTTTGATGGATACGAAATCACTTCGTATTGATCACAGATCGAGTCGAAACTTGGTGGGATCGGTCGCGTGGGCCCACTCACGTGCCAGAAAAGTCTCCCGAATTTTGAGCGAGATCTGAGCCTTCTACGCCTATAAATAGCACCATGAAGCCTACAGAAAAAGGACCTTTTGGCTATCGGACGTCCATACTTTGCCGGATTCATTTATACACTTCAACACAACCATTGTATTGGAAATTCTTCATATTTACTGCTGTAATCACTTGTAACCAGCAAGGATAATCAATAAAAGGATAAAAATTTGGAGTGGACGTAGGCCGGAGATAGCCGAACCACTATAAAACTTGTGTCTCTGTTCTTTATTTTTGATTTGCTGCTTGTTATTCGCTGAGATCTGTTGTTTGTGTTTGAATATTGTTGATTTGTATTCATACACTGGTGCTTTCACGGTATTTGGGGTTTGTGACCAATTTTGGCGCAAACAGCTAATTCCCCCTTTTTTCTTCTTTCATGTACATATATTATATATAAACTTAGGAAAATTAAAATGAAACAAAAACTGCTCACCCAAACTGTCGACAACGAAGATGCCGCGAGTCTCCCACTGTTCATCATCGAGAGAACGCTACGAGCTCCCACCGAAGAAGAATTCGCTGCCACCGCGAACCTGAAGCTCGAGCTCCTGAGCTTGCGTCGCCGTCACCATAAACTACCGCGCCCCTCTTCTGCCATCGAGCACGCAGGTGCACGTCAAAGTCGCGGCTCCATAGCTAGCCTCGAACGCTCAAAATCCCCAAATCGATTTCACCTCTAATTCGCGCGCGCGTACGCGAACCCAATCGCGGCCCCAAAACCGAACGACCTGAAATCGAGCTTTCCCCCACTCCTCTTCTCACGCGACTGCGCCATCGAGTTCGAACTTGATTAAGACCACGTCGCCTTCTCTTCGAGGGATTCGGCCATTTTCTGTTATTATTTTATTTTTATTTTTATTTTTATTTTTGGAGATGCGATTTCATTAGAGGGATTAGGGCTTGAATAGAAAATTGATTTCGATTTCTGTTGAAGGTGAGAGGCAGCTGATAAATATTGTTTTGAGGTTAGCTTCTTGAATACGAGTGTTAATTAAAATATTTAAATATTGAAAATATCCTTTTTGCATAACGCGAAACCCCGAACCTCAAATCAAATATGCCGACAGACGTTCATAAGGTTCTACCCGCATTCCGAACACAATGGAACATGTTTCGGAGGCTAATTTAATTGTATGTGGAAGTTAGCTTTATAAATCGATTTAAAATATTAAATTATCGATTTTAATTTCAACGCGTTTCTCACCCGTATGAGCAAATGGTAAATCCAAACGCTACGAAAATTGAAATCCGATAATAACTAACTATTACGGATCCAATGAAACTGGTTCCGTCAAATTCCGAGACTGTGCCTCGGAAGGCCATTTTTAAATTCAATTTAAACAATATATTTCAAAATTGAACAAATTATCTTCAAATTAAATCCCAATCATTCTATTATCTCCAGTATTATCATTATAATTTTTGTTAGCCTTCAAATTATTTTTTATAGGCTTAAAATTCCAGATTCCACATTTAACCCAATTTCGAATTATATAATTCAATAATTGAATTATCAAATAAATATTATTATTTGGAATTCAAGTTAAAATTAACTTTTAAATATTGAAAATCAATTTATTATTCAAATTTAAATTGTTAGAAAATTCCGGGTCGTCACACACACTTTGTTTAGAAGCAATCTCTTCGATCATCATCGGTCGAACTTCTAAAAAAGACAATATATCGGTTTCTACACTACACCTACGTTGAGATCTCCAATGTACTCTGCATGTCATTAGCGCTTCTAAATCTTTCCACTCGGCTATCATCGCTAACACTGCAGTCTGGTATTTTCTTCTAAGTACATCTGCAACTGTGTTGCCTTTCTCTGGTGTGTGCTCAATACCGAGATCATAAGCGACTAAAAACTCAAAGCACCTCTGCTGTCTCACATTCAACTCCTTCTGAGAGGATAAATACTTCAGCGACTTATGATCTGTATATAATGCAAGTCTTTCTCTTAAAAGGTAATGTCTCCACACCTCCAATGCAAAAATTACTGCAACTTACTCCAAATAATGTGTTGGGTACCTAGCATCATGTGGTCTAAGCTGTTGAGATGCATAGGCAATCAATTTACACTTTGCATTAACATAGCTTCTAACCCAATTCCACAAGCATTTGTATAAACTACCAAATCCCGATTCCCTTCTGCAACTAGCAACACGGGTGCATGAGTCAATAAGTGCTTCAGCCATTGGAATGCTTCCTCATACTTATCGGTCCAAATAAATTTCACATCCTTTCTAGTTAGCTTGGTCATTGGTGTCGCTACGCGCGAAAAGTCCTTAATGAACCTCCAGTAATACCCCGCTAATCCGAGGAAACTTTTTATTTCAGTCATTATCTCGAGTCTCTTCCAATTATCTACCACTTCAATATCAGGTGGATCTACAGACAACCCTTTCTCTAAGACTACATGACTAAGAAACTTCACTTCCTTCTTACAGAAATAACACTACGAAAACTTTGTTTTTAGCAAACACCGCCTCAGTACCTAAAGCATCACTCTAAGATGAACTTCATGCACTCTTTCATCTCTAGATTATATCAAAATATCATCTACGAAAACCAACACGAACCTATCCATGTGCTCTCAGAAAACTCGATCCATAAAGTCTACAAAGAATGCTGGTGCATTAGTTAATCTAAACGACATCACTAGCCATTCGTATGGTCCATGTCTGTGTCCTCAAAGGAATACTATAGTCGCCCACTCTACGCTGGTGGAACCTTATCGCTAAATCCAACTGCGAAAATACCTTAGCTTCACTCAACTGATCGAACAAATCGTCAATTCTTGGTAGCAGATATCGATTCTTTATCGTCTTCACATTCAACTTACGATAATCGATACATGACCTTACGATCCGTCCGGCTTCTTAGCAAACACTACGGCTTCTCTCTAAGGAGAACTGCTTGGTCTGATAAAATTCTTGCCTTTCAAATCCACCAACTGCACCTATCACTACTTCATCTTAGTTGGTATCATTATGCTTGGTGGTCTACTCAATTGTTTTGCTCTCGACACCAAATCTATGCGAAATGCAGCGGCTCATTTCGGTGGCAGTCCAACTAGGGTTTCAAAGACATCTGCATATTCTCTAACCATGAAAACTCTACTCAAATCGTCCTCTATCTCGATAACACCCAACAAAGCATTCACCTCACAGCTAGGGTTTTCAATGGAGTATATAATCCAATCCCCACTGTCAGGATGTCTAAGCGATATTTTCCTATCATGACAAAATATCCTAGCATCTACTTACTCAAACAATCCTTACCCAAAATAATTCTGAACCCTACGAATCAAACATATGTAAACTACAAACAAATGTATGACCTAACAAATCAAACACTAGGTGGTTACACTTCATCCTAAGTGTCGCATACTCTTCTATAGGATTTGCAACCCTTAAGGAAGTAACTACGTATGAAGGTTCTATGTTAAACTTACCTACCAAACAATGAGATATAGAAGAATGTGATGCACCAATATCAAACAGTACTCTAACTGACATACCACGTACCAAAAGCGTACCTCCTTATACCGCTTTTCCTTTCTCCTGTGCTGTTGGTCTCGAGGTAGCTGGTTCCAATTCATACACTTTGCCTTTCCTATCCTTAGCAGGATCCTTGTGTTGGTTCTTATAGTGTCCAGCTTAATCGCAGTTGAAACACCTTAACTCTTTCTTTTTAACGGATTTGTTTCCTTTGTCTGTCCAGAACTCATGGGCATAGTGTCTCTTTTTGTCACACTTATAGCAGACAACTTCTACCTTTCACTTCTTTGCAACTCCACCCTTCTAAGCCCCTTTCTTGTGGAAAAACTTTTTATCCGACCCTGCCCCATCTGAACTTCCTTGGCCTCATTCCTTTCAACAAATGCTTGCCATTTCTTCATGCCTCAAAGCTATCTCAACTACAACATCATATGGGTCTCTGATATGCGATAACATGGCATTAGCGAGCTCAGGCTTCAAACGTCGAATGAACTTTTCATTCCTCTTAATCACAATGTCAATGGTAGTGTAGCCAAAACCCCTAACTGCCATGATATATGCTTTACTCTAAACATAGATGATGAAACATTTAAAACCTTTGTTTAAAATCTTTAAACAGTTTCGTTTGAAACCAATTAAAGTACCCCTTTCGAAACCATTGAAAATACCCCTTTCGATATAAGTAAACTACTTTACTTAATAACCTTAGGCCTAAAGGCCAAACATATCTTCCGACACCATTGAAACATCTTCTTCGAAAGCTTTGTAAACCTTAGACATCCTCTTTTAAAATACCTTAAACTTTCATTTCGAAACCATTGGAAACCGTCCATCTAAACACTAAGGTAAACCTTTCGAAAACACCGGGGAATCATCCCGTCGAAACCTTATATACATACCTTTCAAAAACACTGGGAACCTTCCCTTCGGAAACTTTACATATTACCTTTCGAAAGCACTAAAATATACTAGTTAAAACAAACCTTTCGAAAGCATTGGTTTCAAGTTAAAATACGTGGAAAAACCTTTTGAAACCATTCCTTTCGAAACCTTTGGGTTTAATTTCTATAATATCAAAAGGGGTCATAAAACATCCAAATCAACAGCAACTCTTTTGAAAGAAATTCCCGAGTAAAAAATGGATAGGTTCAAAACCTAACCCCATGAAAGCATTAGAGAAGCGGCTCTAATTTTAAAACAAAGGAACCTTTCGAAACTAAACTGGATCGAAAGGTAAAAGGCGGCAGTTAGGTGTTTCAATCCCTACGAAAGCATCTGCTTAAAAAAAAGGTTCAACTTCATTCGAAAGCATTCCTTCTTTAAAACCATAGACTAAGTCGAAAGCTATCTTATTTGAAACCTTTCCTTTTGAAAGCAAAACAGGCGCATTTTCTTTAGATAGCAAAGCAACGGCTTCAACCCCATCAGAACCCCTTGTTTCGATCCAGTATCTTTCATCTATATCCAATTCACTATGTGCTAAGTCTTTGATACTATGTGCAATACTTTCGATGGTGTTGGAGGCGGAAGTACTATGTCTATACTTGGGTGCCGAAAGTGGCAAAACATGAAAAAACATGTATAAACTGATTTTTAACTTTTTAAAGTAATTCATTTCAACTAACCTACCTTGTTGGTCAAAATATGATTAGTTGTTAATTTCTTTTCTAAAAGTACTGCCGAAATTTTAGAAATAAACAAATTAAATTATTTATAAAATGCCTCTTCTTTATAAATATATAAAACATTTAAATCTCATACCCTAAATAAATTCATATATCTGTTAAAACACTTAGGAAAATTCTATAAAATTCACATAAAAATTCATATATCTATTAAAACACTTAGGAAAATTCTATAAAATTCACATAAATCTCTTTTAAATGTTTTCTAACGTATTTAAATTTCGGATCCAAAACATATACATAATTGCTGAAATTAATTCTAAACCCAAATAGCTTTTTTCTTCACTAGAAAGTTAATATTAATTCCATGATAATTTAGAAAATTGTCAAACTAGAAACCCATTTTCAAAATATCATTTCTGATCTTATATAAAATTCGCAAGGCATTTGTCATTTAATAGGGTTTTCAATCCAAAACATATCATAAAATCAATATGAATAAGCATAATTCATCAACAAGCATACACACACACACACACACACACACACACACACACACATATATATATATATATATATAAACATCATTCAAAATATAACAATACACTAGCAAAAACTTTCAGATCTAATTCTAGAAACCGAAATCATCAAAATATTAGAAGTAACATATTACTCACCTTTAGCTTTGTTATTAAGGTGAGATTTGATTCTTTGATTGAATTTGATTAGATTTCCCTCTTGATTTAGATTTTATTCCCCTTACTCTTCTTTAATGGTGGTCGGCCTTTAGGTTTTGATTTTAATTTTGTGGATGTGTAAAATGAAATGGTATGAATGCTTAGGGTATATAAATTATTTTACCCTTATCTAATTTCCCCTTCCCATTTCATTTTATTTCCATTTATTTCATTACTTACCTAGCACGGCTACTCTTATTTATTCAAATCTCAATCCCTTAACTATTTAATCATTACAATATTTTATTTTATTTAGCTAATTAAATCTCCTAAATAATGTAACTTAAAATTACAGGTGTTACAAATTCCCCTCCTTAAAGAATTTTGTCCTCAAAAGTATGATAAGGTACACATCAAATCAAGCAAAGGGGTAAAATATACCATGAAACAAGTCAGCATATGTATCTCGAATCATGCTAGTAGTTCTGCAAGTACAGTCTCTCTCGTCTTCACTCCACTGGACTCTAACTAATATGACTATCTTATTCCTTAGATTTTCCTCATCTCTCGTGACTATACCAACTGGTTTTCTAACTATAGTCAAATTTGGCTCACTACTAAGTCATCTAACACAATCGGTGCTATATTAGTCTTTAGGTCTCAAATACACTTCCTTGGATGAGAAACATGAAAAACATCGTGGACCCCTGCCAAACAACTTGGTAGCTCTACTTTATATGCAAGTTTCTCAATCCTCTCTATAATAGGAAATAGTCTAAGAAGCTTGGTGCCAACTTTCCTGATTTCCCAAATCTGATTACACCTTTCATCGGTGATACCTTGATGAAAACCTGATCTCCAACAGAGAATTCCAAGTCTTGCCATCATCTATCCACATAACTCTTCTGCCAAGACTGGGCTTCCTTCATCCTACCTCGAATGATCTCAATCCTCTCTATAATCTCTCTAACCAAATCTGGACCACGAACCAACCTATCCCCAGTCTTTAACTAACACAAGGGAGATTTGCATGGCCTTCCATGCAAAGCTTTGAATGGTGTCATCTCTATACTAATCTGATAACTATTGTTCTACGAAAACGGGACTAAGTGCAGAGGTTCTTCCCATGATTTTCCCATGATTCCCCAAAATCTAGCACATAAGCTCGTAACAAGTCTTCTAAGCCTTTGTTAACTCTTTCTGTTTTTCCATCGGTCTGCGGATGGTAAGCGGTACTCATTTTGAGCTTGGTACCTAAAATCTCATGTAGAATCTTCTAGAACTCGCTAGTGAATGAGGAATCTCTTTCGCTTATTATACTACTAGGAATCTCATACAGTCTAACTATATTTTTCATAAACAACTTAGCCAAAATAGGTGCCATCTTGGTTGACTTAATTGGAATGAAATGGACACTCTTGGTCAACCTATCCACTATAACTCATATGTTTTCATTACCTCTGCTTGACCTTGGCAACCCGCCTATAAAATCCATAGAAAAAGAATCCCACTTCAAGATTGGAACATCTATAGGCTGAAGTAACCCACTTGGTTTATAGTATTTGGCTTTTACCTGTTGAGAGTTCAAACACTGCATTACTCATAAGCCTACAGCTCCCTTCATACCTCCATAGGAGAAACTCCTTTTCATGTCCTGATACATCTTGGTTCATCCTAGATGAATAGTGAACTTCGAACAATAGCATTCCCCAAGAACTTCTTTCCTAACGTTTTCCACATTTGAAACACACAATCTCCCTTTCTTCCTTAACCACCCAATCTGCTCAAGAATGAAATCTTTCAAGTCATCGCTATCCGTTCCACCTCTTATCTTTCTGATCTGCTTAACTAATACTGGATCCACACTCTGTTTAGAAGCAATCTTTTCGACCATCATCGGTAGAACTTCTAAACTAGACAGCATAGCAGTTTTTGCACTGGACCTACCCTGTGATTTCCACTGTACTTTGCATGTTGTCAGTGCTTCTAAATCGTTCCACTCAGCTATCATCATTAACACTACATTGTGATGTTTTCTGCTAAATGCAACTGCAACCTTGTTGCCTTTCCCTGGTGTGTACTCAATACTGAAATTATAAGCGGCTAAAAACTCTAACCACCTCCACTATATCACATTCAACTCCTTCTGAGAGAATAAATACTTCAGCGACTTATGATCCGTACATAAATCAAACCTTTCTCCTAAAAGGTAATGTCTCCACACCTCCAACGCAACAATTATTGTAGCTAACTACAAATCATGGGTTGGGTACCTAACCTCATGCGGAGTAAACTGTCGAGATGTATATGCAATCACTCTACTTCTTTGCATTAACACAGCTCCTAACCCAGTTTTACAAGCATTTGTATAAACTACCGTATCCCGATTCCCTTTTGGAACTAGCAACACAGATGCATGAGTCAATAGGAGCTTCAACCACTGGAATGCTTCCTCACACTTATCGGTCCAAATAAACTTCACTTCCTTTCTAGTTAGCTTGGTCATCGGTACCTCTACCCATGAAAAGTCCTAAATGAACCTCCGATAATTCCCCGCTAATCCAAGGAAACCTTTATCTCAGTCACTGTCTTGGATCTCTTCCATTTATTCACCGCTTCAGTCTTACTCAGATCTATAGACAACCCACTCTCTCAGATTACATGACCAAGAAATTTCACTTCCTTCTTCCAGAAATGACCATTGAAAATTTTGCTTTTAGCTGATGTTGCCTCAATGTCTCAAGCATGACTCTAAGATGAACTTCATCCTCCCTTTCGTCTTTAGAGTATATCTAAATATCATCTATGAAAACCAACAAAAACCTATCTAAGTGCACTCAGAAAACTCGATTCCTTAAGTCTATAAAGAATGCTGGCGCATTAGTTAGTTCGAATGGCATCATTAACCATTCGTACGATCCATATCTAGTTCTAAACATCGTCAAAGGAATGTTATACTCAGCCACTCTAAGCCGATGAAACCCTATAGCTAAATCCAGCTGTGTAAATACCTTTTCTCCACTCAATTGTTTGAAAAAATTGTCAATTCTAGGCAGCGGATATCGATTCTTTATTGTCTTCTCATTCAACTTACGATAACCGATACATAACTTTAACGATCTGTCCAGCTTCTTAGCAAACACTACAGCTGCTCCCCAAGGCGCACTGCTTGGTCTGATAAAATTCTTGCCTTCAAAATCCTCCAACTGCACATTTAACTCTCTTATATCGGTAAGCGTCATTATGCTTGGCGGTCTACTCAGTGGTTCTGCTTCCGCCACCAAATCTATCTGAAACTCAATTGCTCATTTTGGTGGCAATCCCACTATGGGTTTAAAGACATCTGTGAATTATCTAACCATGAAAAATCGACTCAAATAGTCTTCTATCTCCATAGAAACCAACAAAGCATTCACCTCACAGCTAGGGTTTTCTATGGAGTATATAATCTGATCGCTACAGTCAGGGTGTCGAAGCGATATTTTTCTATCATGGAAAAATATCCCAGCATCGTACTTACTTAACCAATCCATACCCAAAATAATTCTGAACCCTATGAAATCAAAAGCACGCAAACTGCAAATAAAGGAATGACCTCACAAGTCAAACTCTAGGTGGTCACACTTTATCCCAAGTGTCGCATCCCTCCTATCAGATTTGCAACCCTTAAGGAAGTAATTAGGTAGGAGGGTTCTCGGTTAAGCTTATCTACCAAACAATGAGATGCAAAAGAATGCGATGCACCAGTATCAAACAGATTTCTAACTGATATACCATGAATCAAAAGCGTACCTCCCAACATAGTTTTTCCTCTCCTATGTTGTTGGTCTCGAGGTAGCTGGCGCCAATGCATATACTTTGCATATCCCATCCTTAGCAAGCTCCTTGCACCAGTTCTTATAGTGCCCAACTTGATCGTAGTTGAAACACCTCGCCTCTTTCTTCTCAGCAGCTTCTTTTCTTTCCCTGTTCGAAACTCATGGGCATAGTGTCCTTTCTTGTCACACTTTTAGCAGACAACTTCTGCCTTTCCCTTCTTTACGGCTCCACCCTTCTAAGGCTCTTTCCTATGGGAAAATTTTCTCTTTTGACCCCACCCGAACTTCCTTGGCCTTACTCCTTTCAAGAAATTCTTGCATTTTTCAATGCCTCAAAGCCATCTCAGCTACAATATCACATGGGTCCCTGATATGCGATAACATGGTCTTAGCAAGCTCTGGCTTTAAACGTCGAATGTACTTTTCATTCCTCTTAATCACAGTGTCAGTGGTAGTGTAGCCATATAGCGTTGGCTCCTCAAACCTTATCGCATACTCAAGCACAGCCATGTCCCCCTGCTCCAACTCAGCGAATTTTCTGAGCAATGCAGACGTAGCAATCTCAGATATGAATATCTCCTCGAACCTTCTACTAAACCCAGACCATGTCATATTCTCTTCACTTACTCCAACAGTAATGCTATTCCACCAATATAACGCTGCTCCCTATAGTTTTCTCGAAGCAAGTCTTCTCTTCTGCTCATCATTAAGCCTTAGATCAACAAATATTCTTTTGCAATGAAGCATCCGGTTCTCTAATTCAATTGCAACCTTGGTACCAATGAACGGCTTTCCTCCTAGCCGAGCATAATCCCTACTTAGAATGGCATAGTTATTCATTATTGGAGCTTCTTGGTATGCTCCTCCAGCATTACCTCCAACTACTCTAGCATCAATTCCTCCTTACATCATGTTCATGAAAAATTGATATATTGCTCTCATGTCTACTTGGGATTCTAGCACCCACATTTTTAGCTTAAGCCTGACCTTGGTTACTCCTCGTATTTTGTCAGGCATTTCCATTTATTGTGGTGCTTTCCTCTCCAAAGCTAACTCTTCCTCTTCTAGCATCCATATCTATATTCATGTCTCATAAAATATTGAAGAATAGCCTAAGAGAGAAAGGAGAATATATCTAAAATGTACTTATATATAGCAAATACAAGCATGTTATTGTATCGCTATCCCATACCCGATCTTATCTCTAATTCCTTAGGATTATGTTTTCAAAAATCATTTTAGTCTAAAGTTTTTCATAAACCTATGCTCTGTTATCAAGTTGTAACATCCAAAGAAAAGCAGTACAGATGCTGCAGTCATCTATAGTATTAACTTCCGATGACAAAATATGGTAATGCTAATGGTATCCATAATATCAGGAGCACATGAATATGAAACAAACACAGATTCAAAAAAAACTTTTCTAATTACATTTCACAAAACATTTTTCATATCCAGTTACATAATCCAATCATTTACCAGGTTCAGACCAAATATAATTATTACATAAATACGCCAAGATGACATATGATGATGCCCCTTGGTTGACCCGAGTACTATATAATCATATTTGACTTAATACAATATAGCGGAATAAAATGAAATAAAGCAATAACTCCTAAATAGCTATCTGTCAGCCTCCTGCTCGTTTTTGGAAAGCTCTATTCATCCACTACTAACATTTGGAATCCCAAATTCTCAATCTACTCAATTCAATTTTGTGCACTCAAAGTTTAAGGATATTAAGTGAGACCACGCCACTTAGAAAAATGGGTTTCCCCTTCCTGATATCCCATTAAAACATATCTTTTTGTAAATCATTATCCTACAACCAAACTGGTTAATCAAATTGATTATATTAATAACAGCAAATATCATATATGCTCAAAACAGATAATAAATGGACTAGTTGTCCAAATAATATGTAGCTTCGTTTGGATAAATACTAACCTTTGGTTGACTCGGGCCTACCAAAAACTAAACAAATTATCTAATAATTGTTAGACATACTTATAGACGGCCTGTCCGTAACTAACTTCTCCAAAGGTCACCTGATCCTAATGGTTTTGTGGGCCCACCAATAACCTGTGTGTGTGTGTGTGTGTGTGTGTGTGTGTGTGTGTGTGTGTGTGTGTGTGTGTGTATTCCTTTCAATGTGTAACCATCATTTGAGTCTTACCATGACTAAGCCCTATACACTGGAATTTTAGACTAAATGAGCTAGGGGCTAATAGCTAATGTATAGGGTGCGATCCTATATGAGTCCCATATGGTATACAAATATCCGATTCATTTTTCATAGGTTTAACTACCTTTTAAATTTTTCTTGAAAACCTTTTGAAAATGATTTAACCCTTTAAATCATACTTATACAAGGGAAATTTACTATTTTATTTACTCAAATCTTATTGCCATGATATATGCTTTAAACATAGTTGATGACATTTGAAACTTTTGTTTAAAACCTTTAAAAAACTTCATTCAAAACAAATGAAAGTACCCATTTCGAAACCATTGAAAGTACCCCTTTCGATATAGGTAAACTACTTTACTTAATAACCTTAGGCCTAAAGGCCAAACATATCTTTCGAAACTGTTGAAAACATCTTAATTAGAAACTTCATAAACCTTAGACATCCTCTTTTAAAATAACTTAAATTTGCCTTTCGAAACAATGGAAAACCTTCCATTTAAAAATTAAAGTAAACCTTTCAAAAACACTAGGGAATCATCCCTTAGAAACCTTATATACATATACCTTTTCAAAATACTGGGAATTTTCCTTCTAAACCTTTACTTATTACCTTCCGAAATCCCTAAAGTGTACTATTTAAAATAAACCTTTTGATAGCATTGATTTCATGTTAAAATATATGGAAAAACCTTTCGAAACCATTCCTTTCGAAACCTTTGGTTTTAACTTTTATAATATCAAAAAGGGTCATAAAACATCCAAATCGAAAGCAACTCTGTCGAAAGCAGTTCCTAAGTAAAAGAAGTAGATGGTGTTAAGACCTATTCCTTCGAAATCATTGAGAAGCGGCTCTAATTTTAAAACAAAGGACAATTTTGAAACCAAACTGGGTCGAAAGGTAAAAGGCGGAAGTTAGGATTTCGACCCCTTCGAAAGCATCTAATTAAAACGAAGGTACAACCTTATTCGAAAGCATTCTTTCTTAAAAATCATTGACCAAGTCGAAATCTATCTTATTCAAAACCTTTCCTATCGAAAGCAAAGCAGATGCATTTTCTTTAGAATGCAAAGCAATGGATTCAACCCCATCGAAACCCTATGTTTCGACCCAGTACCTTTCGTCTAAATCCAATTCACTCCATACCAAGTCTTTGATACTATGCATATTGGTTTCGATGGTAATGGAGGCGGAAGTACTATGTCGATACCTGGGTGCCAAAAGTGTCGAAACATGAAAAAAATCATGTATAAACTGATTTTTAACTTTTTAAAGTACAACTAACCTACCTTGTTTGTCAAAATATGATTCGTTGCTAATTTGTTTTCTAAAATTACTGCCGAAATTTCAAAAATAGACAAAATAAATTATTTACAAAATGCCTCTTCTCCTTTTATAAATATATGAAAAATTTAAGTCCCATAGCTTAAATAATTTTATATATCTATTAAAATACTTAGGAAAATTCTATAAAAATTCACATAAATCTCTGTTAATATGGTTTCTAACATATTTAAATTTCAGATCAAAAACATACAATAATTGTTGAAAATAATTTTGAACCCAAATAACCTTTTTCTTTGCTAGAAAATTAATATTAATTCCATGAGAATTTAGAAAACTATGAAACTTGATGCCCATTTTCAAAATATAATTTTTGACCTTATATAAAATTCGCAAGGCTTTGGATGGCATCTAATAGGTTTTATATATCTGGACATATCATAAAATCAATATAAATAAGCATAATTCATCAACAAGCATATATATATATATATATATATATATATATATATATATATATATATATATATAAACATCATTCAAAACATGGCAATACACTTGCAAAAACTTCCGGATCTGATTCTAAAAACCGAAATCACGAATATATAAGATGTATATATTACTCACCTTTAGCTTTGTTGTTAAGGTGTTGAGGTTTTATTCTTAGACTAATTTTGATTAGCTTTTCCTCTTGATTTAGCTTTTCTTCCCCTTACTCTTCATCAATGGTGGCCGGCCTCTGGGTTTTGATTTATTTTTGTGGAAATGTAAAATGAAATAGTACGAAGGCTTAGGGTATATGAACTATTTTACCCTTATCTAATTTCCCTTTCCTATTTCGTTTTATTTCCATTTATTTCGTTACTTATCTAAGCACGGCTACCCTTATTTATTCAAATCTCAATCCCTTGACCATTTAATCTTTACATTATTATATTCAGTTTAGCTAATTAATCTCCTGAATAATGTTATCTAAAATTAAGGGTGTTAACTTGTCTTCCATGAGAGGACAAACCATATAGAGGTAGATGGTCACTTTGTTAGAGAAAAGTGTAATCAGGAAAATAAAAACTTCATTTTTCAATAGTAAAGAGCAACTACCAAATATTTTCGTAGAAGCACTTGACTAGACCAGTCATCTGAACATACTTAACAAGTTGGATTCTATAAATTTATTCAAAACTACCTTAAGGAGGAGTGTTGAGAAATAGAAATGATAGCCTTAGCATATTTCATCTAAGTTGAAAAAGAAAGCAAAAAAAGGCTAGCATCCATTATACAGCTGTTAGCTATACTTGGTACTTTGTTGTAATTATGATGTAATTAGGCAACTATAATTAGGAAATAAGCAACGAATAATAGAATTATAATTTGAAAATAAGCAACCGCTAGTAGGATTATAATTAATGAAATAAGCAACGGCTTGTAGAACTAAGCTATATATAACCATGTACAAAGTTGTAGAATCAGAGAAAAAAATTGCAATAAAATTAATTATTCATCATATTCTCTTCTCCTCTAAATTCAATAAAAACCTATTGTTATTTTATTGTGTATGAATGCAATACTATAGATGTTATGTTTATATTACCAACTAATAGAAAATTAGATCTTCGTTTTGAAAATACATGGACAAAGCTTCAAAGATATCAGTAGGTTTTATCGTATGGTTCTAGTGTTTTACTATAAAACATTGCCAACTAAAGCTCACTTCGAACTAATTGTAGATAAACTTTAAATGATATTTGAATTTCAAAAAAAAATCAAGGCATACCTGCTTACGTATCGACATTAGATTTGCAACAATTGAACTACAGTGACTAGAACTAAAGGCCATGGAATTAGGTTTATGATATTTAATTATTTACTTTTGACTTGAACTGTGGAATATCTTTAATTCCAATGGTAATATTTTCAAGGTATCAATGAGAATAATAAATTAATTGGCAAAATGAGAAACTTGAAACATTTAATTAGTCAATTGAGATTTGATGCCATATGCTTAACTTTTGGTTAAGGCTGTAGAGGTGAATGGACTGTAGTGTAAAAACTGAGGAGTTAGAAGCACCATAAAGGAAGTTGGAAGATGAAAGATTCATTGAGAATCATTTAAACAATAATTTTGGCACTTAAAATTTCATATCGGCTAGCAAATAAGAAACAACATCGATTGTAGTTATTAACAATCGGTTTTCCCAACATGCTCAATAGTGACACATACTCATGAAGCATAAAGCATTTGCAGTAAGGAATTTGGGTGAAAAGTACAAAAATAAAATGCAATTCGAAGAATAATCCAATCTATATTGAAAAATGGGTTCGTATAAGAAAAGAACAGGGTATTAAGTTTGCAAATAAACGTCGATAGCTTAATGCCCCTAAAATGGTAAAAATTTCAGCTAATTAAGACAAATTAAACCTAACTAAAGATAAGGTATTGAATATGATACCGTTCCATTAATTGGAAACTAGATTGGCAGCACAGTTGTTTATTGCAAATAAAGAAAAATTATTGTCAGAAATCGTCTAAAACAAACTATTGCACATTTAAGTCAAATCATGTAGTCGAAAAATGTCAGTCAAATAATAAGATTGAAAAAACATTATCATCTACATTCATACAGACAGGCTAGTGACGTCCTGTTAAGTTAGTAAATTTAAATCGGAAGAACAAATACGCATAGCTAAAATAGCATCTGAAGATACAATCATACATAACTACTAGAGACTAATAACAGAACCAAGGTAATCAGCCTAATTCAGAAGAACAAACATATACAGTAAAAAATTGCTTTTGAACAGAAATTCATACGTAAGCAGTGAGATAGAAACCAATAAATGAAATCAGCGTTAAAATAGAAAGAACATAAAATGCATACCAAAACAGCGAAGGCAACATCCAAATTGTTATTGATGTAAAACGACGAATAGAAAAGGATGCTTTAAATCAAATTAGCGCTAGCCATAGGAAATAAGGAGAAGGAACAATCGTAGAACCATCACCTGATGTTGATGGAGATGCAAAACAGAGTTCATCGAACGTAATTAAAATTTAATATGATAAAAGGAAGCACATTTCTAGGTGCTTTTAAAAATACACATGATTTACTCAGGCCAACCAAACTTACATTCAGGTATGTTTCAATCTTCAAGTCCTTTTCTAACCAAATACCAGAACTTATGCTTCATGGATTTTGCATCCACCCATAATTTTCATCAATACGATCAAGATGTTATGTTTAGGTGATTGATTTTGACTCAATTTAGCTAAATATTTTCATCAAAATTGTAGAGGTTATTCTAAATTAAAAAAAATTTAACACAGAGTAAAAGTATATATACTAACTATTTTTTTTTATCAAAATTGATTATTAAGACATTGTATATATGGCAGCCATGAGCGTTTGTGCAAGTGCATACATGTACATGGTGTAGTGTGGGAATAGGCCCTAGAACGGTTATTTTATTTGGAATATTGTTTCCTTCCAATAAGTTCATTTACTATTTAAAGGACATTATCTATCCGATGAACTCAAGTTGAAAACGTTTTATAAGCTGGAGAATAATATAGATATATTGAAATAATCACATGATGTAATGATGTATTTAGCTGGAGAATAATATAGATATATTGAAATAATCACATGATGTAATGATGTATTTTTCATTTGCACATAAATATACTTTTGGAAGTGCCCAATCATCAACTAATTTAGAAAAAAATTAAAACTGTCACACCAATCCCTAGTTGTAAAGCAAAAACTACATCATTATCCCATCTAAGCCACTTTGAATCTGACCTAACTACATTTCATGAGTTTTCCCTAAATTAAATTTATTAATAATAGGCTTTCAAATTTTTTCTGACTGGAAATTCAAACCCAAGTTTCAAATCAAATTTCAAAGAAATGCAGTAGTTTAACTAAGATAACACTGTAAAATTTACCATCTCCTTCAACATCCATTTCCTTACCCTTTGGGCTCACCATTGTATTTAAGCAGAGAGTTGATTAACAAAGAATTAGGAAAATGAAGTTGACTTCATGGAACAAAGGGCATGAGAGTTTCTTAAGTTTCTTCTTCTTATTGGACTTTTATAAAGTAACATTATGGAAGTGGAGAAGTTGTTTGTGCAACTAAGTTTAACTAGAGTTATCAATGGTTATATGGGTGGTATTAGTACTTTAGGTTTTGGTTTTGATGACAACAATCATATGACGTTATATAAGACATAGATACCAATGTTTTTATCAAGATATACAAATAGTATATAGTACGGGATATTAGACAAGTGTTGAGTAAGAAGACTGTACAGTATCAAGAGCAGATTCAAGAGGCTAATGTAGAGACTCAAGAGTCAGAGATTGAAGACTCATAAGTTCGAATATTCAAGATATTAAGATAAGTTATAGAGTCATAGATTATTTTGTTAAAACTCTGGTAGCACTTCTTTGATCTCTCTTCGTTTTCCAAAAGGATTTAAAAATCTATCATTTGATTTTAAAAGATTTTCAAATATCCTGGTTTTAAAAAACGAAATTTAATGAATCCATGTTTTCAAAATGATTTTTCAAACTTCTTCGCAAAATAGCTTTTGTTAGCGCCAAAATTGGTCACTAACACCCCAGTGTAAATGAAAGCACCAATTAACAGTTACTAATAACAGATAGAGTGTGTGTAGAGAGCAACAATATGAAGAATAACAGAAATTCAAATGAAAGCGGTAAAGACACGGAATTTATAGTGGTTCGGCTAACTCTGGCCTACGTCCACTCCAGTAATTTCTTTTTTATTGCTGTAACAATCGATTACAGTTACAAAGTGATAAGCTAGCCTTAGCCTTAGGGGATAGAAAGTTAGAGAGCAGGAGAGAGAATCAGGATCCCTTTTCTGAACCCCCACATGCTGTATTTATAGGCAAATCCTGAGTTGTTGGGTCTTTGCGTGATTCAGGCCCACCGAGTTTATGGCCGGTCCACATATGTCGAGCCATGTAATGTCGATCCATCTGGGCAAAGCCGTGTCCCATCAATGCCGAGCTACTCGATGCCGAACAACAACCATGGCCGTACCATCCTTTGCTAAACCCTCAGGCCGACCTACCTCCTAATGCCGAGCCAACCATCGGATGTCGAACCATCCAAAGGCCGAGCCACTAATGAGTACCGAACTACCCCGATGATGATCGATGCCATCATGCCGAACGCTAGTCTAATGCCGAACACTACTTCCATGCCGAACGCTGCTAGGATGCCGAGCGATATATCTAATGCCGACCGATCCCTGATGTCGAATGATCCATCCTGCCGAACAACCTACCATGCTGAACGATTGCCAATGCCGAACAATAGTAAGCCGAACGATAGTTTGGCCGAACAATGTTTATGCCGAACGATAGTTGATGCCGAACGATCTCTAATGCCGAGCGCTTCTAAATGCCGAACGTTCATAGATACCGAACGTTCATAGATGCCGAACGTCCATAGATGCCGAACGTTCTCTAATGCCGAACAATCCAAATGTCGAGCGACATCTGCCAAACTGCCTAGGCCGAGCCATGTAATTTCTCCACTCCTTTTCCCAATGACATATCCAAGTGAACTTCATCATTTTAAACCGAACCCATCATACTTTAGTCTCGATAGTTGTGAAGTTGTTTAAGTTAAATCCGCCTATCTGTGGCTTGGTAAAAAGGCGGGTTAACACTTGCCCCCCAAAACATGCCTTGTGATAACAAGGCGTGTTTTGAATAGTTCCGAATCCAATATCCAAAGTCCATAGCCATATTGCCAGAGTATATCATCCTTGACTGCTCCGAGTCGACGTTCAATTCCAAATCCCATAACCAAAGCCTTAGCCGATTCCATATCCGTCCGAACTCGACAACCGAGTCCCAATCCATCCTTTTCCAATAGCCAATAACCGGATCCAGGACCTCTCTGGGTCGATATCCAAATCCATAACCTCTCCGGGCTCTTGCCAAGCGTAATCCACATCTGACGACCGTGGTCCAGTGTCCCTGGACGTTGAGCTGACCTCTCCGGGTTCTTTCCAAGCGCAATCCATACTTGATGCCCTTGGTCCAGTGTCCCTGGACGTTGAGCTAACCTCTCCGAGTTCTTGCCAAGCGTAATCCACACTTGACGACCTTGGTCCAGTGTCCCAGGACGCAGTAAAATGCCATGGCTTAAGTCCTAAGCCGAATCCTGGTCTCTCCGGACCCTTGCCGAGCATAGTCCATACTCGACGACCTGAAAATAATAATTGATAATACAGGGCCTAAATCCTAGGCCGAATCCTGGTCACTCCGGACCCTTGCCGAGCATAGTCCATACTCGACGACCTGAATGAGTCAATTTACCACGTTCGGGCAAAGTGACTCACCCCTTGCCAGGCATAATCCATACCCGACGACCGTTTATCAAAAATCAGATAAAAATCCAATTAAAATCCAATCCAAAATCCAAATCCAAAATCCAAATTCAGAATCCAAATCCAAAATCCAAATCCAAAACCAGAAAACCAGAAATCCAAACCAGCATCCAAAACCGAAAACAATCATCCAAAGGAAAATCCAAAACAAAAAGCAAGAAAAACCAAGAGCTCAATCTAAGCTCCAAAACCGAAAACCAAAAAGAAAAGCAGTGTCCAATCCAAAAGCAAAAGATAAATTTCACAAACCATAGCATTGCAGTTTATCATCATTCAGAGCATGCCTAGGGGCCATCTCCGTCCCCGTACATGTGTAAATGACTTGGTTGCTTGCCAATAGTTTGCTACTTATTTCATATTAACCTGGTCAATGGATGATCAACCGACCATCATTCCTGATCCTCCCACCATCGTAGCTTGAGGTAGGCGGCGGTTGCTCCTGTTCCGCCGTTGCATTCCGAGGTCCAACATATTATGGCAGCTGTCCGTTCCTTACATGCTCCTCAATTATGTCCTTTAGGTGCCTGCAGATGTTTGTATCATGTCCATCCAGATCATGGAAGAGACAATGCCTTCCTGATGGCCTTTCACGTTCAGAGGGTTCTCTCCTAGCCGGCCTTATGTAGGGAAGGCGATTCCGAGTATCCAGGTATATCCGCTCCAGCGTCTCGTTCAATCCTGTGTATGTGGAAAACTTTGGATCCTTCCATCGCTTCCTAGCATTTCCAAAATCATCGTCCAACTTCCTTTTTCCTTTGTCTTTATCTGAACCTTTGGTGGATGGTCCTCCAACCTCAATTGCATTGACCCTTTTCAATTTTAAATCCGTAATCACATCCTCCTGCCGAAGGAATCTTTCTGCATCGTGAAAGAATTCGTCGAGATCCTGTGGGGGATCTCGTATCAGAGATACCTTGAAATCCGAGTTCTCCCTGACTCCTGATACTGCTGCCATTAAAACCATCGATGGATCAGGTCGATCTACCGAAGCAACTGCGGCACTGAATCAGGTTAGAAAAGCTCTAAGCGATTCATCTATCCTTTGCTTTACCGATGTCAATGTCATCACGTTCTTCGGTCTCTTGACATGAACCCGAAACTATCCCAAAAACCTTTCCACCAATTCCCTCCAAGTTCTGATAGATCCTTCTTCCAACTGCCTAAACCACATCACAAATAAGTCCGTCAAGTACAAGGGGAAGCATCGGGCCATCATTTCCTCCGATGCCCCCAGCACCTCCATGTGTCTGGTGTACCTCATCAAGTGATCCATTGGATCTGCCTTGCCATCATATACCTCCACGCTAGGCAACTTTAACTTAGGTGGATTCTGAGCCATCCTTATTTCCCGAGCAAACAGACTCCTGTTCACTCCTTCCAAGTCTCTATTGGTTAAGCCACCTCGCACAGTCTTCCTGATTATCTCTACCAATCCAGCATCGTCTGTCGGGGGTTGCCCCCGAGGAAATTCCGGTACATACTCTTCATGTGGCTCGCTAGCAGCCACGTTGGTTCTAGCCTGTTGAACTCCTTCCAAAGGTCCTCCTGTGTTGGATCTTGCGGGCCTGCCCCCAAGCCCTTGTCGATTGTCCTCTGGCTCTGTATCCTGTCCTCCATTGGGTTCCATAACCCTAGCTCCTTGTCCTGCATCCACAGTCGCTGTAGCTGTTCCTATGTTCTGCATCCCTGCAGCTCTCATTTGCTCCAAGAAAGTCTGCATCATTTCCTGTTGGCTCTTCAACAATCTCTCTTGCAAAGAATTGGCCATAGCTTCCATTTCATCCCGAGTTATGTAGATCGAAGCCTGTCCTTCCCTATCTCCAAAGGATGCTTGTTGACTTCCTTCTTGTTGGCTTCTCTCAGGCCTTAGCCTTCTACTGTTTTGCCTAGCCATTGTCTTCCAAATCCAAACTTCTATTCGATGCAGCGGGCGCTAGTCCTTCTCAGTGAAAGCACCAAAATGTTAGCGCCAAAATTGGTCACTAACACCCCAGTGTAAATGAAAGCACCAATTAACAGTTACTAATAACAGATAGAGTGTGTGTAGAGAGTAACAATATGAAGAATAACAGAAATTCAAATGAAAGCGGTAAAGACACGGAATTTATAGTGGTTCGGCTAACTCTGGCCTACGTCCACTCCAGTAATTTCTTTTTTATTGCTGTAACAATCGATTACAGTTACAAAGTGATAAGCTAGCCTTAGCCTTAGGGGATAGAAAGTTAGAGAGCAGGAGAGAGAATCAGGATCCCTTTTCTGAACCCCCACATGCTGTATTTATAGGCAAATCCTGAGTTGTTGGGTCTTTGCGTGATTCAGGCCCACCGAGTTTATGGCTGGTCCACATATGTCGAGCCATGTAATGCCGATCCATCTGGGCAAAGCCGTGTCCCATCAATGCCGAGCTACTCGATGCCGAACAACAACCATGGCCGTACCATCCTTTGCTAAACCCTCAGGCCGACCTACCTCCTAATGCCGAGCCAACCATCGGATGTCGAACCATCCAAAGGCCGAGCCACTAATGAGTACCGAACTACCCCGATGCCGATCGATGCCATCATGTCGAACGCTAGTCTAATGTCGAACACTACTTCCATGCCGAACGCTGCTAGGATGCCGAGCGATATATCTAACGCCGACCGATCCCTGATGCCGGACGATCCATCCTGCCGAACGACCTACCATGCCGAACGATTGCCAATGCCGAACAATAGTAGGCCGAACGATAGTTTGGCCGAACAATGTTTATGCCGAACGATAGTTGATGCCGAACGATCTCTATTGCCGAGCGCTTCTAAATGCCGAACGTTCATAGATGCCGAACGTCCATAGATGCCGAACGTTCTCTAATGCCGAACAATCCAAATGTAGAGCGACATCTGCCAAACTGCCTAGGCCGAGCCATGTAATTTCTCCACTCCTTTTCCCAATGACATATCCAAGTGAACTTCATCATTTTAAACCGAACCCATCATACTTTAGTCTCGATAGTTGTGAAGTTGTTTAAGTTAAATCTGTCTATCTGTGGCTTGGTAAAAAGGCGGGTTAACAGCTTTCAAGTGCTTTTTAACCTTCATTTTATTAACAAGTTTATTATATTTTGAGTAATTAAGTTTTTGAGTATTTTATATTTATTATATAGTTTATTGTATTTAGATATAGATCTATGTTTATGTTTTCTAAATGTTTATGGTATTCAAAAGTATATTTTTACATCCATTAATACTTTGATTTTAAATATATATATATTCACTTATACATTATATATTATTTTTCAGAAGAAATTCATATTTAAATCCTTTACATAATGTTTCAAGATTATTTTATAAAGTTTTCTCAAGCTTTATTATGGTTAAAATGTTTACAAGCTATGATTAAATGATTTTACAAACTATTAAAATATTTTACTAAACTTAATATTTTCAAACAATTTTTATTAAAAAAATTCGGTATTACAAAGGGTATGTCGACATACATAGACACCATATATCGATGTATAGTCCACCATTTTCAAAATTCAAATTTTGAATAGTAGTGTCTTTTCGTCATATCTCTTCATGAATAGACATGATTGTTGTTTCTCTATAAATACGGGTTTTCTCAACGATTTTTTTTAACCATTTTCTCATATTTTCTCTTCTCTTTCACTCTCTTGATTTCTAAAAGAAATTCTAGTTAATATCTTTTGAAATTCAAGTAGAATCAAATTCAAACTCCATTGATTTGATTCTCTATTGCATATTCTTTGATCTCTCTTATCTCCCTCACTCAAATCAAGATTCAAAGTGCTATTCAAGAGGTTATACGATTCTTCAGACTTAAGATTAAGAAATTGATTTTGTAAACTCTATCAAATCATATTTAATTACTCTCGAGTGTGCTTGGTATCCCTGAAATTCAAGTGGGTATGCTTGCGTCATGTCTAAATCAAGTGGGTGTGCTTGGTGCCCCGTATGAATCCAAGTGAGTGTGATGGTGTCACCTCCGGATCCAGCCAGTGTACCCAAAGCTCGAAAAATCTGGAGGATGTGTCTTGCAGGCTTGAAATTGAGGTTGTTTAAATGTTGATATTTGAAAACAAATCTGTACAAGAAATCGTACGGACTATATGTAGGGTAACTTCAGACTAGTATAAAAATCCTGATATGATCTCTTTAACTCTTTACATTTTACATTTACTGCAATTATATGCATCTGTGTTTGCATCTGTGATTGTCAATTTGCATTTTTTGAACTATAATCATCAAAGAATTCAAAAAGATTAATAAAAGTTAGTAAACACTATTCACCCCCTTTTATTGTTAAATCAGCCCAAGATCCTTACTTCCGCAAACTAACGGGTGGGTAGTGGAGTAAATGGGTTGGGAAGACAATAAATGGGTATTGGGTGTTCAAAGGCTGTATATAGATAGTTACACCCCTAAAATAACATATATAAGAGAAATTAGTTGCCTCATACAAACAACATTGGTTAATGCAATCCAATATAGTTTTATAGAATATTATTTCATTTCTAACAAACTAAGAAGAGCATGGAAAAAGAGAATTCAAAAGGAGTTGGAAAAAAATGGAAAGGGAAAGAAATCTATAACATTTTGCTTCAAAAATAATAATTTGAACAGGAATATTTATTGATCATAGCATGTTTTATATTTTATAAAACTAACATTAAAAGACCTATTAAAATATAAATAAAGGTATGAAAATTAATGCTTTCATTATTATATTTTAGTTTTCGTTTGCAGTTGTATTCCTGTTATTACTATTATTTTTTATGTGTTATCCGGGTAGTATGTAATGCAGCGCGGTCTACAATTACACAAGTGATAAGTCGGCCACGACCTAAGGAAGTTCTAGGTCGTCTACGACCTAACAAAGGCTTAAGTCGTTCGGTTACTTTAGGTCGTTTACGACCTATAGCTATAGGAGCTAAGGGAGAAGCAACGCAAGCTAACGAAGAGAAGGCACGAGTTAACTGCGTACGACCTAACCCCAGGGTCGTTGACTGCGAACGACCTAACTTAGGTCGTCCAGATATCACCGCTTCTTTAAGCCGCAAACGAGTTACGACTCATGATAAGTCGTCCCTGTTTAAGTCGTATGAAGGTGCTGCTTGAAGATGTCTCGTAAGTCGTAAGTCTTAAGTCGTAAGTCGTGACGTGTGTTGTAATTTGTTTGTATTTCTTGAGTCGTAAGTCGTTAGGTCGAATACGACCTAGGTGTAGTATATTTGTGTGTGTTGTAACTGATAAGCCGTGTGCTCTAAGTCGTGTACGACTTAAGTGTTTGAGTCGCGTTGTTGATAGGTCGTTGCCGACCTAAGGGTGAGTCGTGAGTCGGGGGTGTTAAGTCGGAAATGACTTAATGAGGCGGTTGTGAAATGCTATAACTAGAGAGTGTGTTGTACATTTTGAGGTTGTTGATTTTGGAATAAAATTCTTGTTTGATTGCTGTGTGCTTTCATCTAAATTGGTAGTTGAGTGTAATCTCCTATCTCCACTTTCGGGTATTCGAGTGCGCTCGAATCAACGATTGTTGAAGCCGATTCGCGGAATCAAGTGTGCTTAATCAACGCTTCAAGAATTGAAGATCTTCTTTCACGGTATCGTGCGCGATCAACGTGACGAGGATAGCTACAATTCGGTATCTTCGGATCAACGAATTTGGGCATTTCAGTATTCATCAATCCACCGATTGCTACTTTCACCGTTTCATCTACTATTCGTATTATCCATTGCGTCAGTTTTGGTATCAGAGCTAGACTTAGCCACTCATAGCTAAACCGAGTCTTGGAGCCAAAGAGTTGAAGTTTGAAGCGTTTGAGCCGAGAGTTGAATCATCACTTTGGTATCATTTGTTGAAGGTAGGCCGTGTATACTTGTGAGAAGTAGCCGAGCCTTGGTGAAGTTTGTTTTGAAGTTTGAAGCCGTGCTTTGTTTGTTTGTGGGGTTTGGAAAGTTGTGAAGTTTTGAAGTGTTTGTGATTGTGTAATCATGCCGCCGAGAAGAGCTAACTGTCACCAAAATGTTGAAGCTTTGTATAGAAGAGAAGAGGCCGAGCAAATGGAACAATGTATCAATGAGAAATTCGATGAAGGTATTGGAAAGCTAGAGAAGTTGATGAATGATTTGAATCAAACTCAAAGGAGGAGATCACCAGTCTCGAACCATGGAGGAAACCGAGTTTCACCATCGGTTACGGAAGCAAGGAGGGTATCACCGCAATCTTTTAGAGAAAGAAGAGAAACATCAATTTCATCAAGAAGAGATCAGCATGAGTATAGACATGAAGAGAGGAGAACTCCACGAGAATTTGAAGATGAGCCATATAGAGATGAAGAGAGACATAGTAGAAGAAACATGCATGATCGAAGAGATGTTGATGGTCGAGATCGATATAGACGTACATTTGATTTTGATGAAGAGGGTGATAGAACTAGCATTCATTATCGAGATCGAGACCAAGTTCGAAATTCTTACCGGGATGTTGAAGATGATCGTCGATGGGAATCGGGTATGAAGATGGAAGTTCCTGAATTTAAAGGTGGGATGGTAGCTGAAGAGTTCTTAGATTGGTTGTCAAATGTTGAGGAGATCTTTGATTTCAAAGAAGTTCCGGAGAATCGTCGAGTGAAGTTGGTTGCTACTAGGTTGAGGGGGAGAGCTTTGGCATGGTGGCAGCAAACTAAACTTACGAGAGAGAGAATGGGAAAGTCAAAGATTGAATCATGGGAGAAGATGAAGAAGTTGATGAGAGCTAAATTTTTACCTTACATCAATCACTTATGTACGAGAGATTGCAGAATCTAAGGCAGGGGACGAAATCAGTTAATGATTATACAGATGAATTTACCAACTCATTGCTAGAAATGATATTATGGAGACGGAAGAACAACTGACTGCCAGATTTGTTGGAGGGATGCGAATGCAGATCGAGGATATGGTTAATATGTTTGATCCAAGATCTGTGGCGGAAGCACACCAAAAGGCGTTGGCTTGGGAAAAGCAGGGAAGGCGTGGAGGTGGTGTGTTTACTAATTCTAACAATCAAGTGAAGGGTGTTAGTGGAAGTTCTAATGTTCCTAAATATGTCAGTAAGCCCGTGGTGAAGGAGGGTGAGAAGGCGAAGGTCAACAACAGTTTTAAGTGCTATAATTGCCAGGAGATGGGTCATAAAAGCAATGAGTGTCCAAAGCCGAAGAAGAGAGCAATGATAGCTGAAGTTGAAGATGAAGATGTAGAAGTTGAATGTTCCAATTCACCACTTGTTGAGGAGGAAAAAGAGTTGTCCGGGGATGAGGGTTGTAATTTGATGATGAGGAGGTCTTGTCATACACCAAAGCAAGAGGATGATTCTAGTTGGTTGAGGAGCAACATTTTTCAGTCGACATGCACTATTCTGGGGAAGGTTTGCAAGTTTGTTATTGATGCTGGAAGTTGTGATAATATTATTTCTACCGAGGCTGTGAAGAAGTTGGCATTGAAGACTGAGAAACATCTGAAACCTTACAAGCTAGCTTGGTTGAGAAAGGGTGGTGAAGTGAAGGTTTGTCGACGAGCTTGTGTTAATTTTTCTATTGGAAAGAAATACAAAGATGAAATTTGGTGTGACGTTGTAGACATGGATGTGTGTCATCTGTTGTTGGGCAGACCATGACAGTTTGATAGAGCAGTACAACATGATGGTCGTACTAATAGCAACAGTTTTATGTTTGAAGGTACTAAGATCACTTTAGTTCCCAAAAGGCAACAACAAAAGGAAAGCAAGTTGGAGGAGATTGAAGAACTTAAAACTTTTCTATCTTTGAAGGAGTTTGTTAAAGAAGTTGAAGAGGAGCCTGAAGTGTTTTTATTGATTGGGCGAGAGTGTAATGAAATGGTTGAAGTTCCTGAGGAAGCGAAACCAGTTTTGAAAGAATTTGAGGATGTATTTCCAGAAGAGTTGCCTAAGGAGTTACCGCCACTGAGAGACATTCAACATCAAATCGATCTTGTTCCGGGTGCAGTTTTACCGCATAGGCCACATTATCGGATGAGTCCGAAGGAACATGAAGAGTTGCGAAGGCAAGTGGAGAGTTGTTAGAACAGGGACGTGTTCAGGAGAGCTTGAGTCCTTGTGCGGTTCCAGCCTTGTTGGTGCCGAAGAAGGATGGAACATGGAGAATGTGTACCAATAGTCGGGTATTGAACAAGATTACTGTTCGTTACAGATTTCCTATGCCTAGACTGGATGACTTACTAGATCAGTTGAGCGGGGCTACTATCTTTTCGAAGATTGATTTGAAGAGCGGATATCATCAAATTCGTATTAGACCGGGAGACGAATGGAAGACGGCATTCAAGACGAGGGAAGGATTATATGAATGGTTGGTTATGCCGTTTGGTCTATCGAATGCACCGAGTACATTTATGAGGGTGATGAACCAAATTTTCAGGCCATACATTGGAAAATTTGTGGTGGTTTATTTTGATGATATTTTAATCTACAGTGCTAGTGCAGAGGAGCATGTTGAGCATTTGAGAAAGGTGTTAATTATTCTTCGTGAGGAACAATTTTATGCAGCTACAAAGAAGTGTGTGTTCATGACTCGAAGTGTTTTATTTTTGGGATATGTTGTATCTGAGAAGGGTATTCAGGTGGATCAAAGTAAAGTTGAAGCTATTAGAAATTGACCACAGCCCAGAACTATTACTGAAGTTAGAAGTTTTCACGGTTTGGCATCATTTTACCGAAGATTCATTCCACACTTCAGTAGCGTGATTGCACCAGTTACTGATTGTATGAAAGGGAAGCAGTTTTCTTGGTCGGAGGAAGCAGGGGTTGCTTTTGAACGAATCAAAGAACTTTTGACAACAACACCAATTCTTGTATTACCAGATTTTCAGTTGTTGTTTGAGCTACACACTGATGCATCTAAGGTTGGAATCGGAGGGGTGTTGAGTCAGAAGGGGCGACCTATTGCATATTTCAGTGAGAAGTTATCAGGGGCAAAGACGAGATATAGTACATATGATGTAGAATTTTATGCGGTTGTGCAAACTGTTAAACACTGGAGGCATTATCTATTTCAGAAAGAGTTTGTTCTTTACACTGATCACGAGGCGTTGAAGCATTTACAAGGGCAGGATAAGATTTCAGCAAGGCATGCATCGTGGATTGCCTATTTGCAGCAGTTTACTTTTGTCGTGAAACATAAGTCAGGGGTGACGAATCGTGTGGCTGATGCTTTGAGCAAGAGGAATCACTTGTTGACAACGTTGAAGGTTGAAGTGACAGGATTCGAATTATTGCCAAAGTTGTTTGAGGAGGATCCTTACTTTGCAAAGTTCGTTGAGAAAGCTAAGGATGGAGATACCGATGAATTTGTGTTGGTTGATGGATTCTTATTCAAGGGAAATCGATTATGTATACCAGATAGCAGTTTGAGAATGAAGATTATCAAGGAATTGCACGAGGAAGGACATGTGGGCCGTGATCGTACATTGCATTTGATTTCTCAATCTTACTTTTGGCCGTCAATGAGAAAAGAGGTTGAAAGGTTTGTGGAGAGATGTCATATCTGTCAGGTTTCGAAGGGAACAGTGATAAATGTAGGATTGTATATGCCGTTACCTGTACCGACTAAACAGTAGGTTGATATCAGCATGGATTTCGTTTTGGGTTTGCCTAGAACTCAAAGGGGGAATGATTCTATATTTTTTGTGGTAGACAGATTTTGGAAAATGGCGCATTTTATTGCTTGTAAGAAGACGGCGGATGCAGTTCGTGTCGCTCAGTTGTTCTTTAAAGAAATCTATCGTTTACATGGGTTGCCGGAGTCTATTGTTTCAGATAGGGATAACAGATTTTTAAGTCATTTTTGGCTAAGTTTGTGGAAGATGGTTGGAACGAAGCTGAAATTTAGTAGCGCTTACCATCCGCAAACCGATGGGCAAACGGAGGTGGTTAATAGATCATTGCGGAATTTGTTACGATGTTTGGTGAAAGATAATCTGAGAAGTTGGGACATGAAGTTATGCCAGGCAGAATTTGCACATAATCATGCAGTGAATCGTAGTACGGGTTTCAGTCCATTTCAGATTGTATATTCAAATTTACCCAGGGGACCGTTGGATTTAGCCGTAGTACCACAACCGAAGGGGACGGTTAAACGAGCTGTAGACTTTGTTGATGGGTTGACTGAATGTCATAAAATCGTTCAGGAGCGATTGGAGAAAGCAAATGAGAAGTATAAAAGATCCGCAGATATGAAGCGAAGAAGTGTTGAGTTTACTGAAGGAGATTTGGTATATGCTGTGTTAACAAAAGATCGTTTTCCAGTAGGCGCTTATAATAAGTTGAAAGCTAGAAAACTTGGTCATGTAGAAGTCGTGAAACGGATTAATGAAAATACTTATAAGTTGAAGCTGCCGGAGGATGTGTACACTTCTGACGTGTTCAATGTTAAGCATCTTGTACCATATTATGGAGATGAACAATCTGATGTGGAAGAATTTGCAAATTCGAGGACGAATTTTTCTCAACCAGGAGAGGATAATGCAGTGCGGTCTACAATTACACAAGTGATAAGTCGACCACGACCTAAGGAAGTTCTAGGTCGTCTACGACCTAACAAAGGCTTAAGTCGTTTGGTTACTTTAGGTCGTTTACGACCTATAGCTATAAGAGCTAAGGGAGAAGAAACGCAAGCTAACGAAGAGAAGGCACGAGTTAACTGCGTACGACCTAACCCCAGGGTCGTTGACTGCGAACGACCTAACTTAGGTCGTCCAGATATCACCGCTTCTTTAAGCCGCAAACGAGTTACGACTCATGATAAGTCGTCCCTGTTTAAGTCGCATGGAGGTGCTGCCTGAAGATGTCTCGTAAGTCGTAAGTCTTAAGTCGTAAGTCGTGACGTGTGTTGTAATTTGTTTGTATTTCTTGAGTCGTAAGTCGTTAGGTCGAATACGACCTAGGTGTAGTATATTTGTGTGTGTTGTAACTGATAAGCCGTGTGTTCTAAGTCGTGTACGACTTAAGTGTTTGAGTCGCGTTGTTGATAGGTCGTTGCCGACCTAAGGGTGAGTCGTGAGTCGGGGGTGTTAAGTCGGAAACGACTTAATGAGGCGGTTGTGAAATGCTATAAATAGGGAATGTGTTGTACATTTTGAGGTGTTGATTTTGGAATAAAATTCTTGTTTGATTGCTGTGTGCTTTCATCTAAATTGGTAGTTGAGTGTAATCTCCTATCTCCACTTTCGGGTATTCAAGTGCGCTCGAATCAACGATTGTTGAAGCCAATTCGCGGAATCAAGTGCGCTTGATCAATGCTTGAAGAATTGAAGATCTTCTTTCACGGTATCGTGCGCGATCAACGTGACGAGGATAGCTAGAATTCGGTATCTTCGGATCAACGAATTTGGGCATTTCAGTATTCATCAATCCACCGATTGCTACTTTCACCGTTTCATCTACTATTCGTATTATCCGCTGCGTCAGTATGACATTCTTTTACGTGTACAAAAGACCAAAAGCAAATAATTTTAGGAAACACATAGTCAAAAAAGCTCAACGGTAATAAAAATGGCGATTTTCCTCTAATTTCTCTTTTCTCTGCGATTGCTCTTGTTCTTGGATCTTCTTCGATTTTCTCTCTACTACTACGCTCTCTGTTGTCGCTGCCTTCTATCTGGACTT
This sequence comes from Allium cepa, assembly GCA_030765085.1. Classification (NCBI taxonomy): domain Eukaryota; kingdom Viridiplantae; phylum Streptophyta; class Magnoliopsida; order Asparagales; family Amaryllidaceae; genus Allium; species Allium cepa. Next base: position 12,136,975 of record CM060941.1, read on the forward strand.
CGTCTATTTTGTTTGAGGTTGGCTCGTTTCCGATGTCGTTCTCGTATGAAGGCGAGTTCATACTTTCAGGCTCGTTCTTGCATGCTTGTCCACCTTTCAACGATATTGCCTCTGCCCTTATGGCGGTAGTGGCTGGACCCATCTCGGTTACCTTCTCTGGTGATTGTACGGTGGAAATTAGGGTTTTCTCTGTTTCTCAATTTGGGGATCTTTGTCGCTCGAGATTCCGGATGGTTCTGGATTGTTTTATGGAAATTTTGCCCGTCTTCGACGATGGTTTGCAGACACGGCCACCTCCCTTTAGGCGTTGTTCTCTGCCAATGATGGCGCCGGCTAGTCAAAGCAGGCTCGAGGTGGATTCGAGGCGGGGATTCATCGCCCAATTCGAACCTGCCTTGAGCTTTTCTGCGTCGTGTGCATTGCAGCCTTGTGGGGAGGACTCGGTATCGGTGGGCTCGGTGGTTTGTGATTTTGGTTCATTTGAGTTTCTTTCGGCTGATGGGGATTTCATCGCCCCATGTAGCCCTGAGCTTACTACCTCCTCTTCCTCTTCTCAGCAGTTACTTGCTTGTTTTGGGGAGGGAGCTTTGGCTGAGGGAATCGATGCTGGTGATTCCAATTGCTCTGTGTTTTATCGGCATTGTACATGTCCTCTATGTGTGCGGTCGGCTGGTGACCAGTGCGTGCTGGCCGTGTCGAATGATGAGCAGCTGTTGGATGGCTCGGTTGTTTTATGCCAAGAATGGGCACGGCAGGTGAGTATTGGTCTGAGCTGGCAGGTGAGCTCCTCGCCTTCGTTTTCTTTTTTGCTCCTAGTTGATGGATTAGCAGTGGCTGTTTGGTTAGTAGTTGATGGTGCTTCTTGTTTGATTATGAGCCATGACACACCAAGGTGTGTGCTCCCTGACAGTGTTGCCCAGTCCTTGAATGGTGATGTGTCAGGTCCTATAAGTACTGAGCGCTTCGATTGGAGCGGACAGTGCGGGTCCTTCTATTGGTTTCTGGTTTTGAGCCATGGCGAGGCCTTCTCAGTGTCGTTCATGGCTTTCTTGAGACTTCATTTTTTGGCTGATCTTCTCCGGTCTTTACGGAGATTTCATCTAGCCTGGATCGATTGGCTCGGGCGACATTCTTGGTCTGGTCGCATAGTGGTCTCTGACTCGGATCACTATGCGGACAGCCGGGAATTTTGCCAGCTTTCTTCGATCCGCTCTGATGATCTCTCTGTCAGGACCACCGTGCGAACCATACCTGTCGCGCGGGGTTGTCTGATTAGTGACAGTCCGGCATGGGTTAGGTTCCTTCAGCACCGTGGGTTGCGCATTATCAGCTCCCCTTCATTTTTTCGCTTTTTTTCGATTGCCGCGGAATCTTCTTTCTCTCCGTCTGATTGTTGTTCTTCTCTTTGCTCCCTTCCTTCTTCCTCTTGCTCTTTTTCGATTTCCATTCCGTTGCTTAGCGAAGCGGAGATTGCGATCATTAATGATCGTCTAGCTCGCCTAACTAAGAACTCGGCTCCTTCCAGATCTTCTTCTAGGATGACGGGTTCGATCGCACCGATTGGAGTTTCTGACGATCCGATCCCTCGGATTTCGGATCCGGTTCCTCATAGATGCTCTCGTCGCAGATCGAGAGGTCATCACGTCATTCCTCGCACTATCCGTACTCGCTCTATAGCGGCGATTGAGCAGACTGATCGGTCTGCTTTTCACTCCTTATATCTTATCTGAGTAGTGCTTGCGCTGTTTTTCTTTGCTTTTCCTGCTCCTCTGTTATCTCGGCTTTAATGTCGAACTTCCTTTTTTGGAATATTCGTGGTATTGGCAATGAGGCTTCTTGCGCTCGGTTGAAGCGTATTGTCCAAAAACACTATGTTTGCTTGGTAGCTCTTTTAGAACCTTTTGTGGTTCCTGGAGAGGTTACCAAGATTGTCCTGACGCTTGGGTTTGGCGGTGCCATGTCCAATGTTTCGGGTAAGATTTGGATTCTTTGGTCCAAAGGTTGTGAGGTTCGCCCTGTTTTTGACTCGGACCAGCTTTTCTCTGCAGTGTGTTCAGCCTCCTTCTTTCCTCAACCTTTTCTCTTCTCGGCGGTATACGCCAAGTGCGATAGGTTGTAGAGATTATCCCTGTGGGATGATATTCTTTATCTAGCTGAGATGGGATTTTCTTGTTCTGTTGTGGGTGGAGATTTCAATGTTGTCGCTAGTCAGGCTGAAAAACTAGGAGGGGTCGCCATTAACCGCTCCTCTGTTTCTGACTTCAATTCGTTCATAGTTAGCTCTGGGTTATCTGAAATCCCATTCGTGGGCTCTTCTTATACTTGGTCTAACAACCAGGAGGGTCCGAACCGGATTTTATCGCGGCTGGACAGAATTTTTGGTTCTCCCGATTGGCTGAATCTTCCCTTTTCCTTCTCGTCCTCTCATCTTCATCGTTCCTGTTCTGATCATGCCCCGATGGTATTGTGCTGTTCTCCACGTTCTCTAACGGGTCCTTCATCCTTTCGATTCCTTAGTATGTGGTGTTCCCACCACTCGTTTCTTCAGGTAGTGGAGGACCCGTGGTCCTCTCCAATTTCAGCTTCTCCTATGGGGTCTTTCTCCCAAAAGCTGAAACGCCTTAAGACTCGCCTAAAGCATTGGAATTCCCATGTTTTCAAAAACATTTTCGATCGTGTTCGGGCGGCGGAGGAGTCCCTCATCCTCGCTGAATCTTTGTTCGACGAGAGCCCTTCTGCCGATAACAAGGAGATATGGGCCTCTGCCCAACTGGTATTCTCTTCGGAACTCCGTATCGAAAACGCCTATCTCTGCCAGAAGGCGAGGGTCAAATGGGTGGTCGAAGGGGACTCGAACTCTAAATATTTCCATTCGACTATTCGCAAGAAAGTCAACCTTCTTTCCATTCGTGAAATTTTGAGGCCCGATCTATCAGTGGCTTCGTCTCCGTCTGAAGTCAAGGAGATCATCTTGTCTCATTTTCAATCCTTTTTGGGAACTCCTTCTGTGTCCGATCCGGACCAGGATATCCTCTCCTTCATTCCCCGAATGGTCCCTTCAAAGGGGAGTGACGCCTTAGCTGCTCCGCCTTCTCCGGAAGAAATCCGTGCCTGCGTCTTTGCTCTTAGTAAGGACAGTGCCAGTGGCCCAGATGGCTTCAACGGCTCATTCTATCGGAGTGTTTGGCCTATCATTCAACCGGATTTCTGCTTGGCTATCCAGCATTTCTTTGCCGGTAGCATTCTTCCCATTAGTTGGTCCTCCACCAACTTGGTCCTAATTCCGAAGTGTGATAACCCTCGATCATGCACGGAATTTCGACCGATCAGCCTGTGTAATTTCTCCAACAAAGTGATTTCTAAGGTTTTGGCCATTCGCTTAGCTCCGTTCCTTGATCGCATCATCTCCTCTTCTCAGGCGGGTTTTGTTAAAGGTCGTTTAATCACTGATAACGTCCTGTTAGCACAGGAACTGATTTCCCAGATTGACCGGAAGGTCAGAGGCTCTAATGTTGTTTTCAAGCTTAATATGGCTAAGGCCTATGATCGTATGTCTTGGTTTTTCGTCATTAGAGTTCTGCGTGCCTTTGGGTTTCCTGAAACCCTTATCGACTTGGTTTGGAGGCTTATCTCTAACTGTTGGTTCTCCGTTCTCATTAACGGATCGGCCTACAGTTTTTTTTGGGCGGGTAGAGGTCTTCGACAAGGTGATCCTCTATCTCCATCTCTTTTCGTCATTGCGGCAGAGGTTCTCACTCGAGGGATTCACACCTTGACGATTTACGGCCAGGTTCACCGTTTTGCTCTTCCGAGAGGGTGCCCACTCGTTTCTTCCTTATCCTTTGCGGACGACATTGTCATTTTCTCAAACGGCAATCGTTCGTCTGTTCGTCGGCTGCTTTGCTTCATCCATCAGTACGAGCGATGTTCGGGTCAGCTCGTTAACTCTTCGAAGAGTTGCTTCGTTCATGCGAAAGGCATGGATCCTTCCCGGGTTTCCTGGGTCCATTCGTTCACCGGCTTCAGGGAAGCTTCCATGCCTCTTCCTTACTTGGGTATTGTTCTCTACAGAGGTAGGAAACTAAACGCCCTATTCGATCCTCTGACGGACAAGGTTAGGGGAAAGATTATTCGTTGGAATGCATTGATGCTTTCTCAAGCAGGGAGACTGGTGCTTATCAAGTTGGTATTAGGCTCGTTGGGTACTCATGTCTTCGCTGCGATGTCCCCCACCGATTCGTTCTTCCGATCTTTCCAATCTTTGGCCTCGTCCTTCTTTTGGGGGTCGAAGATTGCAACCATCGTCATCACTGGGTATCATGGGACGTGGTGTGCCGTCCCAAGAACGACGGCGGTCTAGGTGTGCGATACCCCAAAGACATTTGCTCGGCTTTTGCTTGCAAGCTTTGGTACAGATTTGGGGCAAACGATTCCTTATGGGCTAAGTTCCTGCATGCCAAGTACCAAAGGCTGGCATCCGCAGGCTTTTCCGAATCTCCCTGTTTCGCTAGTGAGACTTGGAAGCACATGCAATCGATCAAATCTTTCTCTGACTCTCATGGAGGTCATTCCGGTTGGGATGGTGGTTCGTTTTCTATTTTCAAACTTGGAGTTCAGCTCGCACTCCGGCTCCAGTTCTCCCACTTTTCTCTTTTATATGGGACGTAGAATTCCTCCTAAAGTGTCTCTGTTCATGTGGCGAACCCTTCATAAGGGGTTGCCAGTTGATGAGAACCTTCAGCGGATTGGCATTCCATATGTATCCCGGTGCAGGTGCTGCGGCAGCGGGGTGTCGGAATCTTCGGATCATTTACTCTTCTCTGGTAACACTGCAAGAGCCTGTTGGAATTACTTCGGTAACCTTATTGGCATCCGAGGAAGATACGGCTCGCCTGGTGATTTACAAAGAACCTGGTGGAACGGAATCTCAGGTAAACCCTTGCGCTCTGTCGTTTTTCGCTTGATTCCTTGTCTGATCTGCTGGCACCTTTGGTGCGTGCGAAATAAGGCTATTTTTGAGGAATCTCCGATGGTTCTCTCTTCCATTATTCGTCGGGTTAGAAATGATGCTTTTTTTTGCTTTTCGTGGTAGACCTTTCAAGGGATCGGTTAGCTCCCGTTCTGGCCCCCTTGTGCCCCTGCTTTCCATTTCCTGTACTCAGTCTTCCACTAGAGCGGGAATTGGATGAAGACCGGTTGCGAGCCAGGCGGTTCTGGCATTTCCTTTCCCGTTACCCCCCTTCCCCTTTTTTCTCTTATTTCGTTGCTTTTGGTTTCAGGACCTGAATTTATAGGTTTGGTCGGGGCTGGTATTCCTTCTCTTTTTCTGGATCTTGGACGAAGGATTGCTCGGATCGCTCTTCTTCCGATCTCATTTTCGTTTGTCGTTCCTGGGGATTGACGGGTTTTTGCATTTCTCTCTGGATGGCGTCTTTTGCTGTTTCCGCTGTTATTGTGGTTTCCTGTTTTTTATTTTATTATACTGTTAGCCCGGATTTTTTGGTTTTTTATGTTGGTTACATGTCAGGCATGTTGACGGCTTTTGGGGATTACTAATAAAATTCTATTTTGTATAAAAAATATTTTTTTTTGGAAACTAACAGTTTAAAAATGTTGGCCACTGCTATAAAGAGGACTTCCTTTCGAATGGGGTTACAAGAAAAGAATGGAGGTCATACAAAAAAAGTTTGCTGGTTTTAGTTTTCATTTTTAGTAAGTATAGTTATTTTTACAAATCATAATTAATTTCAAATGTCCAAACAGTTTCTTTTTACTAAATGAACAACCAATGACTTAATTCTTTGTTGATTTTTTCATTAACTTAGAAAAAAGTTATAATATAAAGTGAATAAATTGCGATTGATATCTTTGTTTGTTTATTAACTAGTTAGTGTTAATGTGTTTACATAACAGTACCCGGTTAGTGTTAATGAATTACAAAATTTTCCTAATAAGTTGGAAATGCATCAATGAATTACCATAAAATATTGATACCATTACAATAACTCCATGCCTACCTCTACCGAGTCACCACAAAACTGTCAAGATATCTAATAGTAAACTACGAACTGCCTAGCAATGAATAATCAATATGAGATCTGAACAGAAACCCTCAGGGTAAAACAGGAAATTGATAGCTCAAAAAATTCTATCAAAGCGATACCATGCCCCATGTCTCCCTCATTCATGAACGCCTTATCCAACTAATAGAAATGAAAAAACCTCAAAACTGAAGTAAAATAATGGTGAAATCAGACGAAATAGACAAAGGACTTTGTCCATGTTCATTTAAACTTTGTGATTCCTTTACATTTTCCTTATCGGGCTTACTGATATTAATGCAATGCTAGTCTCAGGTGTTGTTAATTTTTGGAGTGTCTCAATAAGGTTGTTGCTCCATCTATTCAACTGTGGTCATATAATGCAATCGCATTCTCTGGTCCAATTGTTGTTGTTCAAATAAGAAATACGATGGTTGTTAGTGAGTGTCAGCGTATGAGTGTTTTCAATCTCTTCTGTTTTGGTTCATTACTGGTTTATCTTTTTCTCTCTCATTTTGATATTAATTCGACCTTAATTGTTCTGGAAATTTGTACGTTCTTAACATATATGATTTACGTTTTTTTGTTCCAAAACTTACTAAAACCATAAATTTCACACATTCAAGCTTCCATTAAGAATTTCATTCCTTCTTAAATTGTGTTGATTATTTGAAAATAAAGAGTTATTTCTTCAGAGTACGCGGCTATTCCATCGATAATTTTAATTGATAATTATTAGCAAGATTATATATAATGTAGACAAATCTTTCCATCAAAAGCATCATTCGCATATCCCAAATTATTTTTTAAGTTTGTACTGTGCAGTATTTAAATTTTTGGCTTTAAATTACATGTGAAATTATTGTGAGAATGATGAAGATTATGTAATTATATGCAACAAGGAATAGAACTGTGGCAAACATAGTGAAGATAAAGCTAAAATGTAAATGTTTGGTACCGCATAACATTTGTTCTGCATCAAAGGCATACATTTTCGTGAATACACAAATATTAATTATTTTCAACACAAATGGAAATATTTGGATAATAAATAAAAGAAACAGCCAAAGCTCAAATCAATTCACTTTACATCAAAGTTAGGATAATAGCGTTAAGTTGATATATAATAGAAAAATGGCCTTGATGTTGCGCTCCTCGGCATAGATGCATCAAGAGAGTGCAAAACGTAATAAATTAACTCTTTTTTCTACCTTGAAAATAACATGATATCATGAACATTGAAATGAATTAGAAAGAATTTACTATTTTTAGAAGTACGAAACTCAGGTAAAGAATGGCTGTAGATTTCAAGCATTACCTTTTGGGTTGTTAACACTTCCTTTGTAGACTATTTTGTGTGTAGCCCTTTCTTACTCCATTTTTTATTTTTATTTTTAAATCTTCAACTCTTTTTGTGTTGTTATGCGAGAAACATCCACATATAACTATCACCGAGTGAATATAGGTCTGGATAAATAAATTCGAACATTCTCAAGTGTTTTACCTTGACTTTTGTTGATTGCCATTGCAAAACATATTTTAATTAGAAATCGACACCTCTAAAGGATGTCAGGCCATTTTGTGTGTGCTAAAGTCTTTTCAAATTTTGGGATTAAAAATTTCTTACAAGCATTATTTCTCAATATCTCTATCGCTTTGTTTGCAAGTTGTATTTCAATTAATATTGTACCATTACAAAGACTTAAATTTTGATTAAATTACAGAGAAGCATTACTGTATACCAACCTCTAAATGAAGCCAGCATTAGAAACTGACACTACAAAAAAATGGATTATTAAAGGATCTTATATTTTGTCTCTAAATATAAGATTTTGTCTCTAATTTATATTTGTAACCCACTTAAGACAGATAAGTATTGTCTCTAAAATCAGGCCTCTAAATAAACAGAGACCACAAACATTCGTCTCTAAAATATTAGAAACTCCACAAATGGTCTCAAATACATGCCTAGATCAAAAACTAGTTAGAGACAATTTTATGGGTCTCTTGCATAACTATAGAGACCATATTCAAGGTTTCAAATCAGTCATAAATACAATGGTTATTATAAACCAGTTGGACAACAGAAATAAACAAAATTTTAGTACAGTTTCATCGCAAATCAATTATTAAAAAAATACAATGTCTAACAGAACATATAAAGCTCATGTTCAAAAGTAACCAATTGTTCATTGCAAGAAAAGAAAATTACAGAATATCCATAGCACGGAAGTCAAAACCAAAAAACAACATATCCAATTTGGATCCTACAAACTATAGTCCTAAAACAAGATCCCAAAAAAACAAAACTAGTATAGAAGTTTAAAAGAAAAGACAAGTTTTCCAACAATGCCTACTTGATACTTTCAAAAGCTAACAAGCAATTCATGCACCATCTTCATTACTCGATCGAATGTTTCCTCGAGTGGTTGATGCTTGATTATTTCCAAGTTGACTATGATCGGGTTGATCTTGTGTTATAGGTCTCAATAGTTGCATGAAAGATCCAAATTGTTGTGAAATGTTTCTAAAAATTGGGTGAAAAGGCACATGCATTGTTTGAAATTGTTCGGGTGTTTGTTGAAAAGCAACTAATGGTTGTACATTTGATAAAGCGGTTGAGAAGACCGACCTGCTGGTTGCAGGATATGATTTGGAACTTGTAGAAACGGTTGATCACATGGTTGTAGGATTTGACATGATGGCTGTGAGAGAAAACTTGAAGGTTGTAGAAATGGTTGAGGAGGATGCTGCAACACTTGATTTGGTGGCTGTGGTAACGGTTGAGCAGATGGTAGTGCGAATGGCTGAGCAAGCGGTTGTGGGATTTGACTTGGCGGCTGTACAGAAAACTGACCCAAGTGTTGTGTTTGACCGGATGGTTGGTTGAACGAACATGATTGTTGATTTATGCTTTGAAGATTAGTCGGATTCATTGAACTAAGCAAGCTACTTATTGTCAATTGCACTTCTCTTTCTATTATCGATTTAAGCTCCGATGTTAATAACATACCACTGGACATTATACATTGTTCTTGATTTGTACAATCTGCTACACAGTTGGATCGAGAACTTTTACGCAATATAGTGTTTGTATCAACGTAAGGTGCTCCGTAAACCCTTCCTCTTGTAAGGCCTCCAGATGACTCAACCCAAAGTCTTGGATTCCATACATTTTCATCTTCTTGTAGCTCGTCCTTTTTCTTCGTATATATTTCCTGAAAAGTTTAAAAGGGTAACATCATACAGGCTTGTTGGATAGCAACATCTAAGCTTTTATTTTGATATAGACTAATAAATGAGATAAATTAAAATTTTAGCAAACAAAAGTTAAAACTGTGGACTAGCCACTGTGCTAACTATACTTACAAATGACAACCAAATTGATGTGACTTATTGTAATCAAAGTTTAAAATTAGTTTTCAAACTGTGTGTAAACTTAGTACCAGAGCAGTTTGGTATGTTTAAACTAGCTTACAAAATTAGTGTAAGTAACAAAACTAATTCTGTAATTATAAGCCCAAGTAGCAGGAGCTTCATTGCATAAGTAACAGGAGTTTCATGTCTCATTTGTAAGTAACAGAGCAGTTTGGTATGTTTAAACCAGCTTACGAAATTAGTATAAGTAACAAAACTAATTCTGTAATTATAAGCCCAAGTAGCAGGAGCTTCAATGCATAAGTAACATGAGTTTCATGTCTCATTTGTAAGTAACGGAGCAGTGGGTAATAAACTCAGTATGAACAGAGCAGTTTTGTTAAAAGGGGTATTTAATTAAAAGCGTTTTATATTAATTGATGTTTAAACATAAGTAACAGGAGTTTATTTGCATGTCTCGTGTATGTTTTCATGTCTGTAGCAGGTCTGGCCTAATCATGTCTTCGTGTCTCTTGTTTGGACATGTATACTAATCTAATGTTTGTACTATATTGAAACAAATGTAGATTTCAGTACATTATGCTTCTTACCCACTGGATGAAAAAAATGAGAATTTTCCCATCAAAATATTAAAGGTGTTTATAATTATTAGAATTTAAACTTAAGTAAATTAGTTGTTTTATAACTGAGATTAAAAAACTAAGTTTAAAACTCAGTTTTAAAGTGAATCTCTAAGTTTTATTCTTAAACTAGTAATAAGTTGATGATATTTGCTAGATCCTTAAATTTTTTGTTGATCAAAGCTTCTTAATAACTTATGTTACAAGCTGAACATGCCGTATCATTGCTACAACAATTTGGTATCAGGAAAAAAATGCATGCTTTTAAGATCTTAAGATGCATTGTTCTTTGTACATACTAGTAATAGACCTCAGTCCCGCTTTGCCTACCAGTATAGATTTTCTACTTATAAAGCAGATCAGATTAGGCAGCAAGGGCTAAGCTTTGTACATGTCTCCAGTCCAAGCACAAAAATGTTAATGTTAAAGACAATTTTTTTCTCCCTGTACACGTTCATGTATGCATATGACAGTACTAATGGGATATTTGTTGTACGTACCTTATAGATACCTCGCTTTTAATAACTTTATTACTTAGCACTTATTGAAAAACTAAATTATCGTAACTTGTAACCTTTTAAAACTTTTTATAAGACACTTTTAGGAAAAATGAGTTGTTGTATGTTTACCAAAAAAACATTTGCTGCCATATCTGACAAAACAGTTCAATGCCAACAGAGTTAACAATATAAGCTACTAAAAAATTGGTTTAGTACAGCACACACGTAACTATACCATAGACGAGTATGAAACTGTTGTATAAGAAGCCCAAGTAGCAGGAGCTTCATTGCATAAGTAACAGGAGTTTCATGTCTCATTTGTAGGTAACAGAGCGGTTTGGTATGTTTAAACCAGCTTACAAAATTAGTACAAGCAACAAAACTAATTCTGTAATTATAAGCCCGAGTAGTAGGAGCTTCATTTCATAAGTAACATGATTTTCATGTCTCATTTGTAAGTGACAAAGCAGCCGGTAATAAACTCGGTATGAACAAAGCAGTTTTGTTAAAAGGGGTACATAAAAGACTTTTGATTAACTGATGTTTAAACCAAAGTAACAGGAGTTTCATTGCATGTCTCTTGTATGTTTTCATGTCTGCAGCAGGTCTGGCCAAATCATGACTTCATGTCTCCTGTTTGGACATTGATGAAGCGCTTACCTCCATTCGCAATCGCCGCTCCCGCTCCACCATGAGTCGCGCTGCCCCAGGTCGCGAAAGCGAAGAACCCCAAATCGCCTCAGCCCTAGGTCGCGACCTACTCTACATCGCGAGCACCATAGGTCGCGAACGACCTTCGAACTGCTCCACCATCATCGTCTCTCCAACCCTAATTCGCGAGCGACCTACCAAAAGTCGCGTTGTCTTGTTCTTCCACCGCCTAGGTCGCTCCACCACTCCAGATCGCAAACTCCGACCTAACCACAATTGCGAGGTTCAGAATACTTAGGTCGCGAACGATCTTCCAGCTAGGTCGCTGAAGTTCTGATGCCGAAGAATTTAAGTCGCGAAGTTTCTTTTAGGTCGTTGATTACTTTCGCTGAAGATTTCTTTAGGTCGCTTCCAGCCTAAGTCGCTCATTCCAGAATACTTAGGTCGCTGCCGTTCTTGAGTCGCTCAAGTTATGTCATTATGTGTTGTTGAGTCGTTGGATTTTAAGTCGTCTTGTACTTAGGTCATAGGTCGTCGAGTTTAGGTCGCTGATGACCTAGCGTGAGTCGCTGTGTGTTTAGCTCGTGTTTGGTGAGTTTGTGTTGTGTTGTAAAGGCTATAAATAGCGGGGTTGAATCATTTGTAAAGGTTGTTGAATTTTGAATAAAATTTGGTTTGTGATTTGTGCCTCCATTCAAAATTGGTAGTTGAGTGTTATCTCCTATCTGCACCTTCGGCATTCGAGTGCGCTCGAATCAACGATTGTTGAAGCCAATTCACGGAATCAAGTGCGCTTGATCAACGTTCGAAGAATTGTAGATCTTCTTTCATGGTATCATGCACGATCAACGTGTCGAAGATTGCTAGAATACGGTATCTTCGTGATCAACGGATTTGGGCATTTGGGTATTCTTCAATTCACCGATTTATCATTGATTCACCGATTATTTCCGCTAATCGTATGAGATCCTGGACGGATTCGATTTACATCATCGAATTCGCTTCCTACGCTGCATCAGTTTGGTATCAAAGTTACATCGCAAGGAGTTTGCGTCATTTGAAGTTTGGAGATCGGATTTGCAATTGTTGAGAAGCTTGGTGTTCAAGTTGCAACAAGTTGGGAGTTTCGATCCATATCATTTTGGGTCAAAGTTCGGAAAGTGTTTGAATTTTTTTGAATTTGTTTGAAGTTCAATCATGCCACCGAGACGAGCTCAACGTCATCGCAATATTAATGCTTTGTATGGAAGAGAAGAGGCCGATGAAATGGAGCAACGAATCAACGAGAGTTTCAATGAGAAGTTGAATGAAGGGATTGGTCGATTAGTGAGAATGATGCTTGAAATGAATCAAAGTAGAAGAAGGGTTTCACCTGAATCGAGTCATGGGGGAAACAGAGTTTCACCACAGTCGAATCGGGAGAGAAGAGGAGATCATGATCGTAGGAATGTTGATGCTCGTGAAAGGAATGTTGATGAACGAAATCGGGGAGATGTGGATTATCGTGATCATAGGAATGTAAGTGGTCATGATCGACAACGATATGCGTCTAATTTCGATGAGGAGTTTGATGGTGACAGAGGAAGTGTTCATTACCGAGATCGAGGTCACGTGTGGAGTCGAGCTAGAGAATATGAAGATGACCGTAGATGGGAATCGAGAATGAAAATGGAAATTCCAGAATTTAAAGGTGGTATGGTTGCGGAGGAATTTTTGGATTGGGTTTCAAATGTTGAGGAAATTTTTGACTTCAAAGAAATTCCCGAGAATCGTAGAGTGAAGTTAGTTGCTACAAGATTGAGAGGGAGAGCTATGGCGTGGTGGCATCATAAACTTACACGGGAGAGAATGGGGAAGTCAAAGATTATTACATGGGAGAAGATGAATAAGTTAATGAAAGCTACTTTCTTACCTTACAATTATCAGTCTCTAATGTACCAGCGTTTGCAGAACCTGAGGCAGGGGACAAAGACTGTTAATGATTATGCTGATGAGTTTTATCAACTGATTGCTCGAAACGACATCATGGAGACGGAAGAACAGTTGACCGCTAGATTTGTTGGGGGGTTGAGGATCCAGATCCAGGACATGGTAAATATGTTTGACCCTAGATCTATGGCTGAAGCGCACCAGAAAGCGTTGGCTTGGAAGAAGCAGGGAAGACGAGGCGGTGGTGTGTTTACAAATTCCAATAATCAAGAAGGGAGCTAGTAGCAATACTACTATTTCAAAGGCTGTTACTAAACCGGTTGTCAATGAGGTAGCAAAGACCAAGGTCAACAATAGTATCAAGTGCTTCAATTGTCAAGAGTTTGGCCACAAGAGCAATGAATGTCTAAAGCCGAAGAAGCGGGCAATGATTGCTGAGATTGAAGATGAGGATGTTGATGAAGGTCATTCTAGTCCAGTTGAAGAGGATGAACAGGATATCGCGTCGGAAGATGAAGAATGTAATCTAATGTTGAGGAGATCATGTTTGACACCGAAATAGGACGAAGAGGCTAGTTGGTTGAGGAGTAATATCTTTCAATCGACATGCACGATACTAGGAAAGGTGTGTAAATTTGTGATTGACGCGGGAAGTTGTGACAATATCATTTCTACCGAAGCTGTGAGAAAGTTGAAGTTGAAGACGGAGAAGCATCCAAATCCTTACAAGTTAGCGTGGTTGAGAAAAGGAGGAGAGGTGAAGGTGGATAGGCGAGTTCATGTTCCATTTTCTATTGGTAAGAAGTATAAAGACGAGATCTGGTGTGATGTGGTGGAGATGGATGTTTGTCACTTGCTTTTGGGAGGACCATGGCAGTATGACCGAGCAGTGCAGCATGATGGTCGAACCAATAGCTACACTTTTATGTTTGAAGGTACTAAGATTATTTTAGTTTCGAAGAAGAGACAGCAAGGAGAAAGCAAATCAGAAGAGGTTGAGGAGCTGAAGACTTTGTTGACTTTGAAGGAGTTTATTGAAGAAGTAGAGGAGAGTCCAGAGGTATTCTTGTTGATTGGACATGAAGCTATTGAATTTGTTGAAGTTCCAGAGGGAGTAAAGCCAGTATTGGAGGAATTTGAAGACGTGTTTCCTAAAGAATTGCCAAAGGAGCTACCACCGTTGAGGGACATTCAACATCAGATAGATCTTTTTCCAGGAGCAGTATTACCTCACAGACCACATTACAGGATGAGTCCTAAGGAGCATGAGGAATTGAGAAGGCAGGTGGAGGAGTTGTTAAAACAAGGGCGTGTTTAGGAGAGCTTGAGTCCTTGTGCAGTGCCAGCCTTATTGGTGCCGAAGAAGGATGGGACTTGGCGGATGTGTACGGACAGTCGGGCTCTAAACAAGATCACTGTGAGATACAGATTTCCTATGCCGAGGTTTGATGATTTGATTGATCAGTTGAGCCAGGCTTTTGTGTTCTCGAAGATTGACTTGAAGAGTGGATACCATCAGATTCGTATTAGACCTGATGATGAGTGGAAGACTGCTTTTAAAACAAGGGAGGGTCTATACGAATGGTTGGTTATGCCGTTTGGCTTGTCTAATGCTCCTAGTACTTTCATGAGAGTGATGAACCAGATTTTCAAACCATTTATTGGGAAGTTCGTGGTAGTTTACTTTGATGATATTTTGATATATAGTGGGGGTATGGAAGAGCATGTCCAACATTTGCGAGAAGTACTATTAATTCTACGACAGGAGCAATTCTATGCAGCAACGAAGAAGTGCGTGTTCATGACGCACAGTGTTTTGTTTCTGGGATATGTTCTGTCAAAGGAAGGTATTCAAGTGGATGAAAACAAAGTGGAAGCTGTCAGGAGTTGGCCACAACCCAAGACAATTACTGAAGTAAGGATTTTTCATGGGTTGGTATCTTTTTATCGAAGATTCATTCCACACTTTAGCAGTGTGATGGCACCTGTAACCGATTGCATGGAAGGAAAGAAGTACGTTTGGACAGAGGAAGCAGAGTTAGCTTTTGAGAAGATCAAGACACTTTTGACGACTGCACCCATTTTGATACTGCCGGATTTACAGATATTATTCGAGTTACACACTAATGCTTCGAAGGTTGGGATTGGTGGAGTATTGAGTCAAAACGGAAGACCAGTTGCTTATTTCAGCAAGAAATTGTCTGGAGCCAAGTTGAGATATAGCACTTATGATGTGGAGTTTTACACGATTGTTCAAGCTGTGAAACACTGGTGATTATCTGTTTCAGAAGAAGTTTGTTCTTTATATGGATCACGAAGCTTTGAAACATTTGCAAGGGCAGGACAAAATTTCAGTCAGACACGCTTCATGGGTCGCGTATCTGCAGCAGTTTACTTTTGTTGTAAAACACAAATCAGGGGTGACGAATCGTGTAGCTGATGCCTTGAGCCGGAGGAATCATTTGTTGACGACAATGAAGGTTGAAGTGACAGGATTTGAACTATTTCCAGAGTTGTTTGAGGAGGATTCTTACTTTACGAAGATTGTTGAGAAAGTCAAGGATGGAAGTACTGATGAGTTTGTATTGGTAGATGGATTCTTATTCAAGGGAAATCGATTGTGCGTACCAAATTGCAGCTTGAGAATGAAAATTGTAAAAGAGTTGCATGAAGAAGGACATGTTGGTTGGGATCGTACTTTGCAGTTGATCTCAAGGTCATATTTTTGGCCGTCAATGAGAAAAGAAGTTGAAAAGTTTGTTCAGAGATGTCATGTTTGTCAAGTTTCGAAGGGGACAGCTACAAATGCGGGTTTGTATATGCCTTTACCTGTTCCTACAAAACCGTGAGTGGATGTAAGTATGGATTTTGTGTTGGGCTTGCCGAGGACTCAACGGGGAAATGACTCTATCTATGTTGTGATGGACCGTTTCTTGAAGATGGTACATTTTGTTGCTTGTAAGAAGACGGCAGATGCAGTCCATGTAGCTTAGTTATTCTTTAGAGAGATCTATCGCTTGCATGGTTTACCAGAATCTATAGTTTCAGACAGGGATACCAGATTTCTAAGCCATTTTTGGTTGAGTTTGTGGAAGTTGGTTGGAACGAAACTAACTTTTAGTAGCGCTTATCATCCGCAAACAGATGGACAAACAGAAGTGGTGAATAGATCGTTGGGAAATTTGTTGCGATGTCTTGTGAAAGATAATTTGAAGAGCTGGGATATGAAGTTATGTCAAGCGGAGTTTGCTCATAATCATGCTATCAATCGTAGTACGGATTTCAGTCCATTTCAGATTGTATATTCAAGCTTGCCAAAGGGACCGTTGGATTTGACGACAGTGCCATATCAGAAGGGAGTTGTTAAACGAGCTGGTGATTTCGTGAATGAGTTGCAGGAGTGCCACAGAACTGTTCATGAACGATTGCTTACATCAAATGAGAAATATAAACAACTGGCAGATATTAAACGACGACATGTTGACTTCAAAGATGGATATTTTGTATATGCAGTATTGACCAAGGATCGTTTTCCTGTTGGTACTTACAATAAACTAGCTGCTAGGAAGATTGGTCCTTTAGAAATCATAAAGAAGATCAATGATAATGCGTATCAGTTAAGATTGCCGGAAAGTAGTCATACTTCTGATGTTTTCAATGTCAAACACTTAATTCTGTATTATGGAGAGGAGCTTGTCGAAGATGACAAGAGAGTGAATTCGAGGACGAATTCCTTCCAACAAGGGGAGGATGATGAAGCGCTTACCTCCATTCGCAATCGCCGCTCCCGCTCCACCATGAGTCGCGCTGCCCCAGGTCGCGAAAGTGAAGAACCCCAAATCGCCCCAGCCCTAGGTCGCGACCTACCCTACATCGCGAGCACCATAGGTCGCGAATGACCTTCGAACTGCTCCACATCATCGTCTCTCTAACCCTAGTTCGCGAGCGACCTACCAAAAGTCGCTCCACCACTCCAGATCGCAAACTCCGACCTAACCACAATTGCGAGGTTCAGAATACTTAGGCCGCGAACGATCTTCCAGCTAGGTCGCTGAAGTTCTGATGCCGAAGAATTTAAGTCGCGAAGTCTCTTTTAGGTCGTTGATTACTTTCGCTGAAGATTTCTTTAGGTCGCTTCCAGCCTAAGTCGCTCATTCCAGAATACTTAGGTCGCTGCCGTTCTTGAGTCGCTCAAGTTATGTCATTATGTGTTGTTGAGTCGTTGGATTTTAAGTCGTCTTGTACTTAGGTCGTAGGTCGTCGAGTTTAGGTCGCTGATGACCTAGCGTGAGTCGCTGTGTGTTTAGCTCGTATTTGGTGAGTTCGTGTTGTGTTGTAAAGGCTATAAATAGCGGGGTTGAGTCATTTGTAAAGGTTGTTGAATTTTGAATAAAATTTGGTTTGTGCTTTGTGCCTCCATTTAAAATTGGTAGTTGAGTGTTATCTCCTATCTCCACCTTCGGCATTCGAGTGCGCTCGAATCAACGATTGGTGAAGCCAATTCACGGAATCAAGTGCGCTTGATCAACGTTCGAAGAATTGTAGATCTTCATTCACGGTATCGTGCGCGATCAACGTGTCAAAGATTGCTAGAATCCGGTATCTTCGTGATCAATGGATTTGGGCATTTGTGTATTCTTCAATTCACCGATTTATCATCGATTCATCGATTATTTCCGCTAATCGTATGAGATCCTGGACGGATTCGATTTACATCATCGAATTCGCTTCCTACGCTGCATCAGACATGTATACCAATCTAATGTCTGTACTAAGTCGAAACAAATGTAGATTTCATTACATTATGCTTTTTACCGACTTAATGAATAAAATGAGAATTTTTCTATCTAAATATTAGAGGTGTTTTTAATTAGTATAGTTTAAACTTAAGTAAATTAGTTGTTTTATAACTAAGATTAAATAACTAAGTTTAAAACTCAGTGCTAAAAGTGAGTTTAAAACTTAGTTTTAAAATGAGTTTAAAACTCAGTTTAAACTCAGAAATTGAGTTCAAAACTCTATATGAGTTTTAAAATCAGTGAAAAACCGACCGAGTTTAAAATTCAGTTTAAACTCAGAAACCGAGTTTAAAACTTGGATTTAAACTGAGTTAAAACCTCGGTTTTAAGCTTTGAGTTTGGATTAATTGTAAAATGAGTTTAAAAGTCAATTTAAATTAGTTGTTTTATAACTGAGATTGAAAAACTAAGTCTTAAACCCAGTTAAAACTCAGTTTTAAAATGACTTTAAAACTCAGTTTAAGCTCAAAAACTGAGTTTAAAACTGTCTGAGTTTTAAACCGAGTTAAATGCGCTAAAACTCGGTTTAAAACTGAGTTTTAAACAAGTTTTTCCGAGTTTAAAGCTCAGTTTAAACCCAGAAACTAAATTGAAAGCTTGATTTTAAAACTCGGTTTTAAACAGAGTTTAAAGCTCAGTTTAAGCTGAGTTCAACCTTAGTTTAACAAAAGAACATAACAAGACATATAAAATTTAAAATAACTCACATAGACTTTCCGCGACTTCTTGTCAATAACTTCGCAAGTTGGTACTGAAGCTCGCTTTGCTTTACCCATTTCCTTAGCTTTCTCTCTCTTAGTATGCCAAGCCACGAAACATTCCTCGAAACTCATTGGTTTACCTATCTCAAGTTCCTATATATAGAGGATACAAAGATTAGTAGAATACCGAATAATGCAGTAAGCACTTGTGCTACATATATATATATATATATATATATATATATATATATATATATGATTATTTGATTCATGAGTTGGCCTTAGTATGCAAGAAGAAAAGTAGAATTTGAAATATGCTAGTATTTTGTATTTTCTCATAATGATGAGGATCATAGATAGATTTTATAATTCCCACCTTCTACCTAATATGTAATTCTGAGTGTTTGTACTAACTACTAGACAAGGAAAGTAGCATTTAAAATTGAAACAAAGAAATAATGAACTATTTATTTAGTAATTTGCTATTTTTATGTGGAACAGCTAATATGATACTGAATATTTTGTTTATGAGTATATGGTAAATTAAATGTTAAACTACAACAAATTTGATAAATAATTAGGTCCATAGATTATTATATGTTTAGGAAAATTTTATTTCGATTTCCATACATATCAACTAATTAGCATAAGCTTTATTACTTTATTTACTTTCCTATTTATGTTACCGTGTTGTAGATATTTATAAATGGTTCTGAGCAATATAGGGAACCCATGCAGGAATCAAAAGTAAATGCTGACAGCCGTTAGTATTTAATGAACAGAGATAAATAATATCATAGTATAGCACTATTGTTACAAAGGAAAGCCGTATAGAAAGATGGAAACATTTTACTATTGCTATTGCATTGTAATGGGTCTTCGTATATATCAGTCTATGAGTACACCGTAATTAATAAAGAAGAGCGAAAAATGCCCAAAAAAACTATGGGTGTTAAAGTGGTACATTGGTTTTGTTTTATTTTGTAAAATAGTCAAAACTATAATGTTAAAAAGTACAGTGGTAGTTGAAATATGGAGGAGAATAAGTACAAATTGAGCAGCACCAACACGAAATGATAGCGATGCATTTAAGTGGAAAAAATGTCAGCAGTGCATAAATCAAATCTCAGCTTTAATTTGAGGTTAATTTTTAAATCAAACACAATGTTGAATAAAATAAGTTATAAATAGATAAATCAGAATTATCCACAATTGTCAACCATTTCTGTATTGGCCTATCTATGGAAGTTAGTTTTTCAGTAACAAATCGTAAACAAAGAACTATATGTAAATTTGTTCAATTTTTAAAACAATTAACAGTAAAAATTAAATTATTATAAAGTAGCTTGATAAATCTATAAGTCATTACATGCTTAGCAGGGTGAAATTTCAAATTTTAGAGAGACAAATGTAATATGAATTCAAATATGAGATTAAGTAAACACAATGCAACTCATAAAAATATGAAGTTATTTTGTTACTTTTAATTAAATGTGTACCACTTGCACGTCATGTGAAACGTGATCCAGCGGTGTGACGTGACGTGTGACGTGTGTGTCCCTTCTTTTGGTGTTAAATGATTGTCTCTCATCTTCTGATATTATCATCATATGCGCTTTTGTTCCATTCAATATCAATCATTTTATTCCATACATCCGCCTGTATCCATGCCGGAGGGGTGTCTCGACAGTCGGTCATCTTTATGATTTGCTTTAATCTTTTGGCTCTTTGTCATGCACGATTTAGTTTTTTTTCAAGATAGAAGCTGCTTTCTTTTTCCACATCTCATAAACTATATGCTCATAAATAACGTCATAAATGTATGCCCTCTGCAAAAAAAAGCAAGATAATTGAAATTAAATTTTAAGATGCTGCAAATTACCTCACTGGTAGTCTAGCTACAATTTGGTAACTGTATGTTCATACACGCACACACATTGTAGCTAATTTGAGATTAAATTAAACTTATCGCTATCAAGGTCAACAAAGTGTTATAATAGAAGGTAATTATGTAGGTTCTGACAAAGAGCTTGAAGTAGCTACGTGAAAGGTAATCTAATCACAAATCATCGATAGACAATTCATTGCTTAAAAAAATTTGCTTTCAGCCCACTCATTGGTAAATCGCATAATGCGTTATGTATAATATAATGATAGTGTGCAAACTAAAATTACAAGTGCATTTGAGAAATGTCACGACCTGAAATCTGGTGCTCGAAAATCGACATCCATACTTCATTTGTATTTGAATGCTGCAGATTCGAACGTCGAACTCCAGTTCGGATGGAGCTTATAACACATTAAGTACAACAACACAACGGAAGAAAAAGATATATCATTGATATACAATAGTTGATTACAACAATGATACAATGAATATCACGCACTATCAGAGACAAGATACACAGTGGAAATACAACAGCGGAAAAGATATCTTCATAGATTCCAAGAGAAAGAGAGAATCCAATAGAATGCAACTCCATAGCCAAAGCTTCAAAGATCTCCAAAAGCTAGATCCACTAACATGCTTTTTAAACGCGAAGCGAGAACCCCCATCACGTTGCTTTAAGCAAGGTCAGATTTTGAATGTTGAAGAGAAGCACAAAGCGATAGCCAAATCCAAAGGCTGAAGAAGATTTCCAAGTGCTACCCAACCAGAGACTTCGAAAGATATCGAATCTACATCTATTATCTGACTATCTGAAAATCTAACTCTAGGTTGTCCATGTGGGGAAATTGTGGGCACCCAGAGTTTAGAAAGGGAACAATAAACTCCAGGTCAGTCATGGGACTGGTGTGAACAAACAAAAACAATTTATCTTTAACAAAAGCAAAACAACATAATTTTAAAAGAAATCCGTAATGCTTTTTAGAAAATGAAACAACCATAAGGCCTCCTGCCACACACACAATGCAAACGCAAAATTGGATTCTTCGTATGATAGTCAAACATGCTTGATACACGAAAACCTTTTTGATATTATTATTAGAGCATAGTGCAGAAAAGATTTCGAAAGTATAATATTAATCTTAGCCAGCATACAACCATTATTGTATGCCTACTATAGGTACCATGTTCAATAGCAGGTTACCGCCTCATTCCATGGCAGGTTATACAACTAAAACCGTATAGGGAGTGTATTGTTTCTTTGAATTTCCAATAAATGGTCCAGCTAAGGAACTTCCTATTGCCACATGGGTACGCCTCTGAAGGGATGCCTCGAGAACTTACCCAGCTCTTTGCCAACACAAGGCCGGGTTACCCTTGCCTGTAAGTAACACCTACAAGTATGCCATCCCCGAGCATTTGTGACCTTTATTCGAGGATCCTCAACACCAACAACCACAAAGAAGTGTATTTGCAGTAACCACATAGGTTAAATATCTGGGCTCCATACCATGATACCACCTTTTCCAAAAGGAATGAACATACCCTAGGGGCGCGACCCCTAATAAGCTTGCCGCATCCTTCCTGTTTCGACAATTCCCGGGTTGTGAGGTCCAACGAGGTCACGTTCACAAAGCTACGCTTTTCACAAAGCCATGCTTCGATCAACAAATGATCAGCAACACTTCGTATGCCACATTACGATATTGGGAATGTATCACTAGCAACCATCAACTACATAACCTCTGAGCTCGTATGTCTCAGAGAAGGGTGTTAAGCTAAGAGAATAAATTCTCCGCCACCAAACAGAAATGTATTTGATAGAAACCGGCTTTACATCTTAAAGTGTAACGTCAGACATACATCCATACAAGTCTATTTCGGGTTCGAACAGAACCAAAGGCACTTCCAAAGAAGCCCTTGCAAATCTGGATAATCTCTAATCACGTCCGGACTCCCCATCACAAAGGATGATCAAATCTCTATACCGGGGATCAGCCAGTGTAGAGACATTCGACGAGTTATCCTTTCGCTTTCGAAAATATCCGGTCTTCACCACCGATCTTCAAATGCAGTCCATAACGTCGTATCATTATTCGGAATGGGTTATATGACATAAAGTCCTCTCCCGGCTAAACCGAATAATGAGCGCAATATTTAAAAACCATATGGATAATGAGATCTCAGTTAAGTCCCAACTTATTACCCAAATTTTTCTTTCAAATGGTTTAAACAAATTTCCATTTTCAAATCTTTAAACAAAAAGATTCACTTCAAAAAGTTCGCCAATCTTTCACAAAGATTCATTCATATCCTTTCTAAACAATTTCCCTTTCAAATTGGACTAACTCATCCAATCTTTAAATCAATGATTCAATTCATAGCTTTCAAAACCATTACCGTTTCAAATCTTTTATACAAAAAATACACATTTTTGATCCTCTTCAATTTCAAAACAAAGTTCAACAATCTTTCACAAAGATTTACTCATAGCTTCCAAAAAAATTCTATTTCAAACTTGAAATTTTTCAACATAAATTGGAAATCATTTCTTTATATGAAAGCTATTATTATTTGAAAAACAATCCTTTTCGCTTTGGAAAAATTCGATTACATTTGCACAAGTTAAAGCCCTTCAAGTATAAGATTTTGGTTAAATTCAAATTCCAAAACAATACTTTTAAAATGGTTTAAAACCCATATAAACACATTTATAACTTGTGTAACCTTTTTAAACCATAATTTCCAAACATAGAATTCAATTTCAAATCTTAAATTCAAATTCAAATCAAATTATTTAAATTTCAAAAATTTATCAAGTTATTCAAAATAACTTTTATCTTTCAAAACTCCTTTTCAAAAGCTTTTCATATTCAACCCAATTCCATTTCCAAACCATTTGAATTAAAAATTCAACTTTTTAAAACCATTTCATAATATTAAATTCAAGCATCTGTGACTTAACCGATTTTCTCGTGAAATCCATATTCGTGTGTGTATGGTGTAGTCCAGGGGTTTTACATAATAGTGCAATATCATCAATCATAATAATCCAAACACAGTAATATCGATAAGTGGTATAATCCAATAACGCTTATCTTCATTCACAGATTCACAAATAAACAATACAAATTCATCACAGATAAATAAATTACATCCATCACAGCTTAAATGAAAACAATTCATATCAAAAAGCATCACACATCAAGGATATCAAATAGTTCAACATTCAATAGAATCCAAACATCCATAAGTAAGATCAATTAATTATCTGATTAATTTAAATCAGAATATATATTATTATTTTTTTGCAAGGCAAGCGGGGTTAATTGGTCCCCTACCAGTTTATTGCTAAAGAATGAAAGGGCAAGCACAAAACAGAGGTGACAAGAACAAACTCAAGTCACCATCCATACACAAACATCACAGGAAAGAACAAACACACAGAAAGAAAAACAAGAGAGAGACAGCACAGTAAGAAGAGAAGAGCAAAAAGGAAACAAAAAGGAAAAAAGAGAGTTAAGGCCAATCAGTAGGATAGTAATCACTGAAATCAAATTTACTCTCCCTTATTCCAATCCTGATGCTAGCCTTCAAAGCATTCCATAGCTGGTGGATGTTCCTTGATTTGTTCTCAAAACTTCTCTGGTTTCTTTCATCCCATATTAATGCCATGTACCTTTTGATCATAAAAAAAAGCACAAATCTTTCCTTCTTTCTCCATTTAGTTGCTTTGCCAATCAGATCCCAATCAAAACTGGTTATTCCTTGAGTATGATTTTGATTCATTTTACCAAACAGTTTAGTCCACAATCCCCTGAGCTCACTGCAATTAAAAAACAGCTGATCCACGGTTTCAGTTTGCATCATGCAGATGACACAAATATGATCAACTGCCATCCCATATGTCAATAATTTGTCTTTTGTCAGGAGGGCTTTATTTATGACCTTCCACGGCATTAAGTTATCTCTGGCATTAGAATTAACTGCCCAAATTACCTTGTGCCATTTTATTGCAGTAGCTACAGGAGCTTTATCAAGCAGTTTATAAACAGAGGAGATAGTGTGATGCTTTCCATTCCAATGTATATCATCAGAAGTACTAAAGTGATATGTTTTGTCCTGAAAATTGTTCCATACTGCTCTAATAACCTGGTTGCTAGTATAAGGCAACAGGATCTTACCATCATGAATGAAGTCAGAAGCTTTTGCATTTGCACTTATACCAGATTGGTTAATTTGCTATGGGGTAAAAATTTTGCCAAGAATTAGGCCATTTGCCATCCAAGGAACAGTCCAGAAATTGGCAGTGCTCGTGGGAGAGATCAACACTTTGATATACGGGGAAAGAGAGGGCCTTAAATTCAGCAAGCTCTTCCAAGTCCAACTGCAGTTTGGTGGGACTATCATTGTCCAGAAATTCATATTACCCAAGTTATGAATTTTGGTCCACCTAACCCATAATGAATCTCTATCAGCTATCAAATCATTTAGAACAGAGCTAATGGTAGCTCTATTCCAAGTGTGCATATTGAGTATTCCAAGACCTCCTTTATGTATCTGCTGCTCCATGATGGAAAAGGAGCAGGGAATGATTTTCTTTGAATGTATAGAGCCAGTCCAGAAGAATCGTAGCATGGCATTTCTCACCATGTTCACAAGTTTATTGGGAAGAATGAAGACCCTGCTCCAATACACCATCATGGAGGATATAACAGATTTGATAAGTACAAGTCTTCCAGCTTGAGAGAGAAAACGATTGGCCCAACACTTCATTTTGCTACAGATTTTTTCATACAATGGCAAGCAATTGGCAGTTGTGATTCTTGAGGAGCATAGAGGAATACCCAAATAGGTCATATTATTGTTCATAGGTTGGATACCAGAGGATACAGATAAAGAAGTTGCTTGCTCTGATGGTAAGCCAGAAATTAGAATATGGGATTTATTGAAATTGCGTTGAAGGCCAGTCATAAGATAGAAACTGTGAAGAGTAGCTTTGATATTTTCCAAAGATCGCTTGTCAGGTTTAGTGAATAACAAAATGTCATCAGCAAAAAGCAGAGAGGTGATACTCAGTGATTTACATTTAGAATGATACAAAATTTCCTTGTTCTCATAGTTTCTATTCAGCAAGACAATCAGGACTTCCATAACAAGAATGAACAAGTATGAGGAGATGGGGTCCCCCTGCCTGATACCCTGCTTACTCTTGAAAAATCCAGAAGTGAAGCCATTGTATTTGATTGAGAAGGTGGAGGAAGATATACAGACATAAATCCATGCCACAAATACTTTAGGAAATCCCATCAGAGCCATTATTCTCACTATAGAACTCCAGTGTATACTGTCAAAAGCTTTCTTTAAGTCCAGCTGCAACATAGCATTCTTGGAAGCATGAGCACGTCCATACCCTTTCAGTAGTTCATGAGTAAGTAAAATATTATCAATGATGTTCCTTTTGGGTAGGAAAGCAGATTGATTCTTAGAGATGATTCTGGAAAGAACAACAACAAGTCTGGAGGCCAAAATCTTTGAGATGCATTTGTAAACCACATTACAACATGAGATGGGTCTGAAGGAATCAACAGCAGTAGGATGTTGCATTTTAGGTATGAGCACTAAGTTTGTTGCATTCACTTCTAATAGCAATTTTGATTTATTGAAAAAATTGTGGACTGCTTTGAGGAAATCATCCTTGATGATTTCCCAACTATGGATGTAGAAGTGTAAGTTGAAACCATCCGGCCCCCACATGAATGCTTGTTCATGGTAAAAAGGGTGTCTTTAATTTCTTTGTCTGTTACCTTGATAATTAGACTGTTTACTTCCTCATGATTCAGTTTGGGAAGTTGCACATGGTCAAGTTCATCAAATAAGGGATTGAAATCATCTTTGTTACCCAGCATTGATTTGAAATAATGTAGTATGGCATGGTCAACACCAGAAGGATTAGAGTGTAGGATACCAAACTCATCATGAATATGATTGATCTGCTCCCTGGCATGTTTGATCTTTGTTGCACCATGAAAATATGCAGTGTTGTAGTCCCCTTCTTGAGCCCATTTTTGCCTTAGTTGCTGTCTCCTCATTTTACCTTCAATTGATAATGCTTCATTTAGTTTCTCAAAGAGGATCCTTTCATTCCCAGCAGCAGCAGCATCATTAGTTTTTTTCATCATTAAATCTTGAGCTTCATTGAGTTTCTGTCTGAGCTGTGTTGAAAGAAGAGAACCATTACCAAATTTATTCTTTGCCCAAGTTCTTAAAGCTTCTTTGGTTGCATTTGATTTCCTGCAAAAAATGTACATAGGATTTCCATAAAATTTTCCAGACCAAGATTTATTTATTATATTAGTATACTCAGGATCATTGACCCAAGTATTATAAAATTTGAAGCTTATTTTTCCTTTTAATATCATCTGACCCGTGGAGAAGATTATGGGGGAATGGTCAGAAAGGACAGGGTTTGGGATAAGAGTTGACATGGTAGGCTAAGTGGTTAAAGCTTTGAGATTGGCAAAAGAGTGGTCAATGTTTGAGAATATTCTAGTACCAGACCTACTCTTATTGTTCCAAGAGAATTCAGCTCCAAAGGTGGTAATAGGGAGGAGACTGGAATCATCAATGGCTTTATTGAGGGGGAACATGTCTTTGGGTAAAAGTGGTGATCAACCATGTTTGTCATGTAAATTGTAATAGCAGTTGAAATCCCCAAAGACAAGCTAGGGATGGGAATTCTGCCTGAAGGCAGGTAGAAGATTAAGGAAGGTTTGTCTTGAGTTCAGTGAATTATGAGCATATATAATGGATAGATAGAAAGAAAGTTGGGTATTGTTCATTTTAGCTTGGAAGTGCATAACTTGGTCAGTGTTGAGAATTGAGGTAAGGGTCATGGCAGTGGGATCATGAATCACCATAATGCGGCCATAAGAAGCATGGTCCAGATTATGGTGTAATGTCCAAGATGGTTCAATGTGCTTAGCTACTTTCACTGTAAGTGTTTCATTCAGCTTGGTTTCCAGAATGGCAAATAAGGAGAGTTTGTGCTAGAAAATGAGGTACTTAACTTGATCTAGCTTAATAGTGGAATGAGCTCCTCTTATGTTCCATATGGCAAAGTTGTGCATCATTAGGAATACTTTAAGGATTGATGGATGATATTTTTCATGCTCCTGGTTGCAGGAGAGTCTCTGGGATCAGTGCTTCTTGTTGCTTTGTCTTGTTTTCTAAGTCTTGTTCTTTTCTCACTATCCAGACTTGATACATTGGGAGATTGTGACTTGATAGGAGATGTTGGGATTGATTTCCATCCAGGTAAGGCACCAATGAAAGAGTATTGTTTGTTGTTGTTACCAACTGGTTCTTTCATGCACAACATAAGAATATCATTTTCCAGTGCATGTCTGAACATTGTTTCATCTATCTTTGGAATATCTGCCGTGTCTCTGATGTTTTCATGCGTGGCAATATCGTCTCTGGATTGTAATGAAATTTCTTCACTTTTACTGACTAATTCAGTTATGTTACTATATGCTTCCAGACTATGAAGTGGTTGGTGTGATTCTCCTTTGGATTTGTTGCATTCAAGTTCCTGTCTTTCAGTTTGTATATTACTTGTTGCTGGGTCTAGTTCAATAACAACAGCATCATTGTGCTTGACACCTTGTATTTCTCCCTCTTCCAACTGGTTATTCTTTTCACAGTTCTCATTTCCTAATACATTGTTACAATCTACATAGCATTCCTCAGTTAAATTTTCATCCATCAACACATTGAATCTATTTGTGGCTGAGACTTCCCCCACCATTGTTCTTAAAGTATTATCTTTAGTCATACTGCTGGTTGTTGAAACATACAATAAATTATTACCAACCCCATTACCTTCATTCACTATATTTTTTAACATTTCTTCTGATATTATATTTTTTCCTTTGTCTAATATTGTCTTTGCTCCTTTGTTTTCCACCTTTTTCCATTCTTGCTTATGTTTAACATTCTTCAAAACTTTACCATGCATAATTTCTTTCCCCATGCTTTCTTTATTTGCTTTTTGTCTTGTATCTGCCTTTGCTTGCTTGTTCAGTTCCATCTTGAGACAATCTTGTGTCTTGTGACCAAATTCTTTACAAATAGTACATATTTCAGGTCTCCAGAGATATTTTACTTTGACTATCTGCTCTGATCCGTCCATTAATCTTACAGGAAACTCATTCAGGAGTTCATCAGTTGGTGTAACTTCCACCATGCATTTTGCATATCCTATCCTCTCCAACGTTTCAGTTTGTGCATCCATACACATGAAAGATCCAACACGAGAGGCAAGCCAATTAATTCCGAGATGGGACCACGCATAAAGTGGTATATTGTGGAGTTTGACCCAAACAGGTACAGATCTTATTGTACTACAACTATTACCAACTGTTTGATCCCATTGCTTAACAATGAATATTTTGTTCCTCATAATAATAGGGTCTGACTCAATTATCTTCCTTCTGTCTTCTTCGCAAGACAGATTGAACAGGAACAGAAATCCATCCGATTTAACTTTGATCGAACCTTTAAGTTTCCATATCTTTTTGAGGTGCGAGATAACAGTCATGTATGATAAAGGCTTATCAAGAAAAAAGCCAACCAAGTATTCTCCCCAGACTTCATTTCCTGCCTTAATGACGTTATCTGGTGGAACCAAGACGAGACCATCAAAAACCAGAGGGACATGAACAGGGGAATGATGACCAGCATTTCGCTGCTTCACTTTGAACAGAGAATTCCATTTAACTGGAATGGGATTGTGGGAGGAGGAAGAGATAAAAGATGGGTCATTGTACGGGGGACCAATTAGGGCAGGGGGAGGAAGGGGTGGTACAACCGGCTGAGGTAGGTCAGGCGGGTGTGGCTCGGGAGGAAGTTGAGGTGATGGGTGAACAGGAGGAGGTATGGCAGAAAGGACGATGGCGATGTTTGAAGGTAAGTGTTGTGAGGGAAAAAGGGGGTCAATGGACATTAAAAAAATAAAAAACTGAGGAGGTTTTTTTGCTCAGATATATTATTTTTCCCAACCTTTTGAAAACTTTGGGGCTAAGGAAACTATGCTTGCCCTGGCCTTTGGTTAAGCCGGTTTTATAAGTAGCCGTGCACTATGTCTCATTATTGTGGCCGTTGGGATTCGAACCGGTGCCACTACAACCACATGTAGCAACTCCACTATGTCTTAACCATTGGACCACTAGAACTTGACGCAAAACTTTGGGGACAAGGAAACTATGTTTGCCCTGGCCTTCGGTTAGCCGGTTTTATAAGTGGCCGTGCACTATGTCTCATTATTGTGGCCACTGGGATTCGAACCGGTGCCACTACAACCACTATGTAGAACTCCACTATGTCTTAAGCACTGGACCACTAGAACTTGACTTTAAATTAGAATAATTACTTATGAATAAACTACTAAGCCTGGTTAATTAATATTAATTAGTTACAAACCATCTTAATTAATTGACCTTTATTCATTTATTAATTAACCTTAAATAATTAATTAATTATGCTTAATTATAAATCAAACAACCTTTAATCATTAAATAATTACCCTTTAATTATTTAATTATCCTTTAATTAATTTTTCTTAATTAATTACATTAATTAATCCCTAATTAATTACCATTTAATTAATTATTATTAATTAATTACAATAATTGATTATCCTAATCACTTATATTAATAAATCACAAATTAATTTTAATCACTTGATTAATCAACTTTAATCGTTTATTAATTTCTTTTAATTAATATAATTCACTAATTAACCCAATACTTAATTATATACCCTAAACAATTTTTGAAACCATTTAACTTTAATTTCAAACCTTTAAATCTTGTTTAAAACTTGTTTTAAATAAATTTTACTTTGAAAACTAAATTCATATTTATTTTACTTTTAAAACTTAGTTAACTCATATTTATGAAAACTTACAAATTTCCATTTGTCTTTGAACTAGTTTAACATTTTTACTATGCTTATTAAAAACTTGATTAAAAACTTTTCCAAGCTTCATACAAAAATCTAGAAAGCAAATTTTTAATGCACAAATAGAAAACCCAAGCAAATATCGAATCAAACCCGTGTTTCTCCCGAGTCCCTTCCCTCTCTTCTGCTTTTCTTTCTTTTTCTGTTTTCAATTTAAACCTTTAAAATTTGTTAACATATTCACGCACCAACTCGACGTTCTCTTCGAGCCAACACCATGATTTCACGAGCATGACTTTTATCCAACTCCTTCTTCCTCCTCGAGCTCACTAATCTTAACAACGCATATACCACAGAGATATGTGCACGTGCACAAGTCGTCTGAGCAATGGCGATCGACGCTGTCACCTTCCACACGTCAACGACTACCCCCACAGCCACCACCATCACCCAGAATCTCGAGCAAATTCGAAAATCGAATTCGAGTCACTCGATCCAAAAACTAGAACCACACCCCATCGAAAAATCACCACGTGTTGACCCCCTTGACCATAGAGATCTCGCCATCCATACCAGAGATGCGTCACGGCCTCCTCGCAAAGTTCCCCCACCTGCGATCACCTCAAGTTCGCCCACGGCAATGCGACAACTCGTTTTCCGACCATGACCCAAAACTGGATTTAAACCCTAATTTAACTTCGAATGATAATCATGATCAACTAAAAATCCATCTAATATTTTTTCAATGATCCTCAATCTCCCCTCTACCTCCAGCAACAATTATGTTGATCAACTTATCACTGATCAGTGAAATTGGAAAAAAATGTACTTTATGTTCAACTTACAAATACTCAACATCCCCAAATCTAAAAATCTTGATATTGATATTAAAATCCATCATTTTGGAGTTATTATCAAGTTGAAACAAGAATTTAAAAATATTGATTTTTCAGTTATAAAAAGTTCTTCTGTGAATTTTCCTTTTCCAGTAAAATATCTTACTTGATTTTGCTTAAAATTATTTTTAAAAATAACATTAGGTTAACACGAACAAATTTTCTTTAAAGATCATGGCATAACATCAATTATATGAAGAGATATTTTTTTCTTGATTTGAAAGCCTGCAATAAGAACAGAACTCTATCTTCATATACCCAGATATATACACTCGGATATTTGCATGTATACAGTCATGCAATGATAATTCACATTCACACAATATATTTCATATCAGGATTTCAATCAAATGAATCAGAGATGAACGGAACAAGGGCTAGAGGTTCACTCACCGGGAATTGAAATAGAGAAGCACAGTTTGTTTTTTAAATCTGAAAATTTTATTTGATCTGACTGCTTGCTTAATTTGAAATGTTTTCAGTTTGATTAATTTGATCTCCATTTGATTATGGGTTGAATATGATCTCTTTTAGCTTGGAACTGAAAGTGTTTTGATGTGGTAACTTTGATCCAGTCTAGATTTTGATTTTTAAGTAGCTTATGAATCAGGTTAAAAATGTTGTTTTGTTTGAGATGATCTTCTACAGGTTTGCAAACTGATCTGGATGTTTGAATCTGGTTTGCCTTGAAATGCTTTAGATTTGAAACAGTTTTACTGCTTTGTTTTGTTATTTCTTTTTTTTATTTTGATTTTCAGTTTTGTAGTTTATTTTGAGAAGTTAAACTGAGAACAGCCTTCTTATTTCTTTTAATACATGTTTTATGTACAAAATCCACACCGAAATCAGCCAAGCACACCACCTCACATCAGCAACCAGTTTCCACATCTTTTCTATATGAACAAAATAACATATAACCTAAACAAGCCTTTCTCAATTACCTATATTGTCTCAAGCCAAGTTGTACACGGTAGCTTTGGAAGCCTAGCACAAAATATAAGTGATTCAACGTCGCTTAAAAGAAAGTGGTTGAAAAGCTTTATAACCAATTACTATACATCAAGCCAGCTTTCTTCAGATTTGAATATCTCATAGTAATAAAACCATGTTATACCTATTTGAATATCTCACAGTAAGAAAACCCAGTCACTTCATCGTGGTCTCAGTTCTACACAAGCCATGCTTTCAATCTGCCTATTGTTTATTAATGTTTTTTCTAAGTTTATTTTCTGATCTGCACATTATTATTCTCAACTTGCATAAGTTTTTTTGTCCAAGTAACCTAAGTCAGATTCATTTATAATCCTAGCAAAATTAAGTTTGGATTTTTTTAGGGACTTAGCATGGTCTATAATCCTAGCAGTGTTGCTTTCAGAATAATTACAATTATAAAACGAGGGTTTCAACAGACTGGATCTGAACTGATGCTGGATGGTTTAAATTTTGTTAAGAAAACCATAAGGTTATGGACTCATAAATTGTAAGAACCACTTATTAATTAACTTAAAATTCGACCAAAAATAATAATTATCATCAGTAAATCGTTTAACGCTGTTTTTCTATTGGCACGTAATAAAATCAAAGATCCTCTTTCAAATTAAGATGATATCGGAATGATTCCTGAACCCAAAATGATGAAAAAGAAAAGTAAAAATCAGAAAATTAATCGTAATATCGACTTGTAGTCATCAAAGAAATCCACATAAAACAAGTAGTAGATCAGTTAGAAATTAAAACACAAACCTATATGTTCTTCAAATATACAAATCGACAGCTCATCTATGATGAGGAATAGAGATTTGCTTGAAGGAGGATCGACTTTTAACTTTTTAGGGGAGAAAATTTCTGGAGGCGGCTAAGTTTCTTTCTTTGTTTTCTTTTTTGAGCGGAGGAAATTAGCGAGGGTTTCTCTTTTTTTCAAACGTGCATGGGTGTGGTGGAACAGTAATTAACAAAACATTTTTTGGGCAGACGTTTTCTTATGCTGAGACCAACTTAAAGATTATGGTTTAAATTTTTTAGCAATTAATTAAAACCATTTCATGTTGAGACCCACTAAAGACCATAATTTCAATCTTTTAGTAATAATTAGTGACGTATTTATTTTGTTTTTCATTGGACCTTATTTAAAGACAAAAAGGTTTTGGGTCCCTAAAATTTGTCTTAAAAATAATATTTTGTTGTAGTGTGACAATGAGTTTTGTTAATGATAAAAGAATTCACTTCAACAACACATTCATTAGTTGGTGCTAACATTAAATGATCTTTGAAGTGGTTTGGTTCATGTTACCTCTTCTCAAATTCTAGGTAAATGCCATCGATAATTTTTCGTCGAACAAGTTTTCTTTTGTACTTTTTTCCTTCTTGACTCCTCATTATCTCTATATGTTCGATTATCTCTCTATGTTCTTTCTATTACTTCTAATGAATTTTTACCTGTCTTTGGTGCATCGTCCCATATAATCAGGTCGGCTATTTTTATTTGCTCACCTAATAAAGATTTTCATTAGATACCACAAATAGAATCCTCATCTGAGTTAACTGGAACTTCAAAACGTGGGTGTGAAGTTCTTCCACTTAGTAGTACCAATGATTCTATATGTGATGTTGCTGCTAAAATAAATTTACCTTATGATCTTAATTTTGAAATTACTATTTTCCACAATAGTATTTTCCCGGAACCACCATTACCATAAATGAAAAAAAACCACCAGAACCTTTATCAACTGCATGTATAACTTCATTGAATATTTCCTTTATTGAATAATTAACTAACATCACATATTTGCATAATCTTCACGATGTGAGTCATGGTCATATATTTGTTCCTCTCTTATCATTCTGTTTTGAAATTTCCTATGCATCACCAAGTCGGGAAAGAGATGCATAGGTTTCTCTTTTAGTGATTATACTCTTCTTTATAGTTGTCTTAGTTCCATATACCGTATAATTCTACAATTGGCACTCGGTCAATATTAGCATATTATCCTTTAAAGCTGTTCTTTGCATTCATATAATATCATGCGATAATAACTTCTAATGGTTATTCCAAGCTCCATAAGAATTGAAATTTTACAAAATAAGAGTAAGGTAACAAACATTTCTCATAATGATTTTGCAAATGTGCATCTTCCAGCTTCCATAAAGGCACCATTCCCTGGCCTCCAAACGGATACCTTTGAATAAGGATACTGTCATATCTGCATCCACATCCGAAACTATTTTTGAATATCGAGTATCTACATCAGCGGATATGGATGAGTATCGAATAATTATCTTGTCTAATTAACGATCGATAAATCAAGGAATATAAATAGAATTTTTTTATTTAACTAAACTATTTTTCAGTCCCCTTAGTTATAAAAATATTAACAACCAACATACGATGATAATAAATAATTTCGAGCATTTAATATGCATTGAATGCATATAATATAAATTATTGACTTAATAATAAGTACATATCTAACATTATAAAGAAAGACACAAAAAATAACTATAATCTTGAAAATAATTGACCGGATAAATTTTTGAATGCGGATGCCTTTGTATCCACATCCATTTCCACATTTCAGATATCAGATACTTATCCGCTCTCCATATACAGATGCGTATAGATTTTAGATATTTTGGGTACGAACTAATAGCTTTAACAATTCCATTCATTATCATAATTGTCAATAAACCACGTGCCATACAAATTGGAAATCGTAAAAAATTATACCATTAAAAGTTCTTATGTCTTCATAATTTTAGGTCCTTTTGCTATGCTTAATAACATATATACAAATCCTTTCTCCAGATGTTGGGTGCGCATAGTAAGTTCTTCCAATTATATTACCCCTTTGTCATTTTTTCTTTTCGTTTTTTCTTATTCCACACCTATCTTGTTGGAAAGCCAATGTATGTATGATCCTTTGCATCTTCATTCAGCTTAAATGTTTTCATTAAATTTATAAATTTTAAATATATGATGAAATCAATATGCATACAATGTTCATACATATGACGGGAAAATATTTAATTTAGTTTCAAAGATATATAAATCACATTCACAAAATGTATATAATAACCATGATTAAATGTGTAATTCGTTTATCCTAAAAATTATAAGACATTATATTAAAAATTATATTTCTATCAACTTTTAAACGATAGATTCATATTTTACAATATTGTAATGTAAATACATGGATTATATTCATAAAAATTAGGTTATATAAAATTCTTTTTTTCAACGTGTATTGAAGGTATCATACAATGGACTTTGTAGAATTTCGTATGAATCATATATATGTTTGATTGATGTTTGTTTTGAAATTTAGTATTAATTTTGTTGTTGTAAATTTGACTTTTGTATGATTCTATGTGATGTAACATAATATGTTGAAAAAAATTATGGTTTTGCTAAATTAAATTTATAAAACTTATATCTATTACATATCAACAAAAATTATACGATGTTTGTCTTACAATGATCATAAATGTTGGGAAATTCTATATTTTCATTGAATATTATAGGTTGAAAATTCCTAAGGTGGTAACATATTTCCTAATAGTTATATGGAATTTCCCAATGGATATAACCATTGGAAAATTCTGTATGCTATGACAATGGTTATATCCATTGGAAAATTGTGAATTTCCAATGGTCATAACTATTGGAAATATGAGGCTTTCCAATGGTTATAACCATTAGCAAAACTGTTACAAAATATGACATGTGGCTTCTCCTAATGGCTATAACCGTTACAAATTTCATTTGTATGGTTACAACAACTAGGAAAGGGAAATTCTGGTGGTGTGATTTATTTAAATATTTAATGTTTAAAATTTGTGCAAAGTGGATGTTTATGGATATGATGGTCTTAAAATTTGTTGCCGCGCTGTTTGATGACAACAATTGGGAAGCTATAGTTCAGTATTTCAAAGAAAAAAGAACCGTAATGCAAAATACAAGTAATTTCATTTTTATTTTTTCATTTTTATAATGTTAATCCATATTTATATATTTATTCTACTTGTCACATTATTCGTTGTGCTATTCATATCGCCACAGGGAATGAAAAATGAAATTTTAAATGATTATGAATAAATTTTAAGCAAAAATAGAAGGAAATCAACAGTAGTACTAAAAAGTGACTAATCACAACTATTGAGAGGGATGTTATCCACCAATTAGTTTCTCATCACGATACTTACTCATGGGATAAAGTGACAGAAGAGTACAATGAAATAATGAAGAAACGGCCCAAAGATGTTGAGGTGAGAACAATAATAAAATATGAGAGTTATTTTCTTCACATTTTGATTAAATATAGCTAAGGTAAAAATAACGATTGAGGTAAAAGAATAAAGAGGGGACACCTTGATTATACATAAAGAGGGAACCCCTAAATTATTAAGGACGCCACATGATAAGGAAAACATTAATTATTTTTAATTTTAGTAAGATTTATGTAGGATCCAATAGAAGTTGTGTGATAACCCGAATTTTGGGTCTTCTGTAATTGATTAACAAACTGGATTAATTAATATAATACTGAATTTTAAATTGAACGAATGAATCTGATCAGATAAATATTTATATTTGAAATTGTGTTGTATATATATATATACATAGATTTTAAATAAAATTATTGATTACAAATTTAATTTGTGTTGCTTAATACATACATATATTTGAAAAAATATATATGGAGTTAAAATAAATTTTCCAAGCATATAAACATATGATGCATTTAATTTCATCAAACATAATTTATTTATAAATAAATGTTTACTTGAATTCACTTTTATTTATTTATTAAAATCTAGAAGCTTATTTATATAAGATAAATACATTTTATATCCATGTAAACGTTTCATATATATATATATATATATAAATTTAAAAGAATTAATAAGAGACAAGAGTACCACTTGTAAGCAATTTAAAATGGGTTGAAGACATTTGTAAAGATAAATGCATATATGTAAGCTAATTAACACGTAAGAGGACAAATGTCAACATTTCTTTTTGTTAAAAAAAATAAAAAAAAATATGGAAGAAGAAAGTTGTTTTCACTTTTCAGCTGAATTCTTATTTTCTGCATTTCAACAAAAATCTAATTCAAATCAAAAGGAGATAAAAACTGCAAATCTGAGAGAATGGAACTGGAAAATTCAACAAAGCAGGAAATCAAAGGCAATAACAATATCAAAGCTTCAAATACAACCAGTCAAGATAAATCTAACAACAAGCAACAATGCACAGATCAACACCAGATGTAAATTTAATAAGCAAAAGAAGATTAAATAAATCTGGAAACCATCAGCTTGGAACAAATCTGTTCTCTGTTTGCATGTGCAGGT
This sequence comes from Allium cepa, assembly GCA_030765085.1. NCBI lineage: Eukaryota > Viridiplantae > Streptophyta > Magnoliopsida > Asparagales > Amaryllidaceae > Allium > Allium cepa. The sequence continues at coordinate 12,174,696 of CM060941.1, forward strand.
GAGTAAACTGCTTCCATTATTAATGTTTAAACCTGACAACCTTAATGCTTGTGATTTATCATTAAAATGACTTATGGAAATTTGTTTGCATTTATCGGTATGTGGATAGAAATATAGTTATTGAATAAGTATGCCTGAAAATATGTTTGCTCATCTCTGTTCCTTGATACGGTTTGATAAGTCTAGTATTAAAATCTTAATTTCTCATTATACAGACAATAATAAGCAAGAATTTAAAAGGGGAAATTGTTCTGGACAATGCAATTTCATTTTTAAAAAGAATTTCAAGAAGAATTATTGAGTAAAATATGTGAAACAAGAAATAACAGTAAAGTTTTTTTTTTCAAAACAGAAAATTTAAATGTTTAAATTTCTTGTATTGAATATGAAATCTGATTTATGTCAAAATTTCATGAATGTCGATAACTATTGCATAATTTTTAAGTTTGTAGACAGAGAGGCGTTAAGTGATAATCAGTTTTGGGTTTAACCTCGATCTCCGACGTTCTCGAAGCTCGTAAACATCGGCATTAAGATAGAAGATAGATTGATGATCAACAATGGTGGGGAAAATGGCTCAGGGTTTTATTGATGATCGTGGAGGTCGGTACGAGTTGATCTAGGGTTTAGTGGTGCTAGTGGAAGGTCATTGGATTTGTGGAATTGTCGAACTACTCAGGAAGAATTGAACAATCGGTCTAGGGGAGATGATGAAGGAGGAAGAGGGAAAGCTCGAGGTGAAATCTGGTGGACGTTAGGGTGATGATTCATCGACGCGGGGCAATTAAAATTCAGGAAGATGATTCCAGTTAGAACTGGAATGCTCGATTTTGATTTCGAGATTATAGATGGAATCTGGTGGTTTGGATAGAGAGAAGTGATGATCAATGATTTGCCGGATGTGCGATGTGTGGCCGGAGCGTCGCCTTGCTTGGGTGCACATGCACCGAAATTTTTTTGTGCAACCGAATTTTTACTGTGCACTGGTTTGGGAACGAAGGGATTTCCTCGGTTTGATGCTCGGGAAGAAGAAGGTTGTAGCTTGGGAATTCTTCGTGTTCTTTTTGTGTTGTTCTCGAAGTATTTTGGAGTAGTGAGATCTTTGTGTTTGCTCGAGAAATCAATCGGGGATATTTAGTCTGGGCTCGGGTTAATTTGACCTGATGATTAAGTAAGGTATTTTGAAAGGAATCGAATAAAAACCAGGATGTGACAAGTTTTAAAATAATGTAAAGTATTAACCTAGTTTTTCAAGAATTAAAAATCTATTAAGAAAATGTGATTTAATTTTGGTTAATTAAGTAGATGGTTTAAGATAAGTGTATTAAATGTAAGTTAATTAGGGGTCTCAAGTAATTTTTGTATGCTTGTATAAATAAATTTTTAAACATTCAATTTAAATGTGATGTATATGTTAGTTAAGTGATTAATTAAGATAATAATTTTATCTTAGAGTAATCAAGGACTTAAGTAAATAAGGGTTAATTAATTAATTGGATAATCAATTAGTTGATTAAAGATTAATTAATTGATTATTTAAGTAATTAAGGATTGATTACTTTGTATGGAAGAAGATTAATTGACAATTAAGGTTTATTAATTGATAATTAAAGAGTAATTAATCTATAATGAAAGATTAATTAATTAGTTTATTGGGTAATTAAAGGGTGAATTACCGAACTGTAATTAATTAGATGAATGTAATTATTTAATCTGTTAATTAATTAAAGATCGTCACTTGGTAATTGATTAAGTATAATTACTTAATAAGATTTGATTGGTGTAATTACTTAAGGGGAAGTAATTAAAGGTTAATTACTTAGGAGAAGTAATTAAGGATTAATTACTTAGTGGATAAATTGATTAAAGAATTAATTAATCAAGGGTTGATTTATTTAAGGAAATTAACCAAGAGATTAGCTAATTAATGAGTGAGATTAATTAGAGAATAATTAATCAATGTAATTGTCGGATAATTAATTTGGGTAATTAATTAAGATGGCAAGTAAAGGTTAAGTAATGTGATGGGTTAAGAATAATTAATTTGTGTAATTAATTTAATGGAAAATTACTTAATGTAATTAAAGAATGATTAATCAAGGATGATTGATCAAGATGAATAATTAAGGGATGATTAATTAATTGGATATAATTAATTAATGATAAATAAGCAAGATGTATAAATAATAAGTAATCAATCTAAGTCACTGGTAGATAATTAGACTAATGGGAATGGTATGACTAATTTATCTTGCTTATGAATAATTGATAGATATTTGAATGCCTTGGATTATTTGTTATCCCTGATATGTGATTGTGATGTTTTGTGAAATGGAATGTTTTGTAATATGATATGTTGGGTTGAACTGATATAATGTGGTTATCTTCGATGAATTGTTATGTAAAAGTGATACCTAGAATTTAATTTTTTAATCACTTGAATAACTTGGGATAAGATAGTATTGAATTCGAAGAGACCGGAGTCGGGTATTAGTGAATACCCGAAACCACTTCGATTTGTAATCTAAGTTTTATATAATTGGATGTGTGAAATTAAACAGGCTGGAATGGAATGAATTAAGTGGCATGGACATTTAACCTGAGAACTGTGGTGTGAGATAACGATTTACTTTAATAAAGAAAGAACTCGTAAAGTTATGAGTTTTCTTGCTATTCACTCAAGCTTATACATTAGTATTTCATTTTAGTTGGGTTTACTCACGCCGGTTTCCAGCCTGACCCGGGTGTTACTTTGATGTAATGCTCGGGTCAGAATGAGTATTACAGATTTTCAGGTAAGAACGTTCTGGAGCTCAGAAGGCGAACTGGATGGCTAGAACGTGTGGAGTGTTTACCGCTATGTATAGTATAGTTGGCTTGGACATGTTGTTTTAAACTATCCGGTGTATTGTAATGGTTGTAATTCTGATGTATGAAAATGTAATTGTACCGATGATGAATCTTCTTGTAAAACCGTTATTTATGTTATATTATATCTTGATCCGCTGCGAATGTGAGGTTTCTGTGACTGGTTTCTGTTTTCTTCTTCTTTCTCTTTCCTTCTTTTCTTAACTATTTGGAAGTTTCGAGATCGAAATTTTCGGATCGTTACATTTTGGTATCAGAGCTGAAGGTTAAGCGAGAACCTTGGCTCTGGTGGGTGTACTCATTAGGATAGGGCCAATGGTACCCTATGATGAGTTGAGTGTATATATATGAGGGCGTACTTTTTATTTTCCTATATAAGATTTTAAATGATTTTATATAAAAATATATTTTTATATATAAAGCAATATTTCTTTCTAATAAATATTTATTGAATTGGTTGCTAAATTATTGAATTAAATTAAGAAGTAATAGAATACAACCAAATTGAAATTAAATAAAGATAAGTTTGAAATAAATTCAAACTGAAATTTAAATCGTGAATTTAGGAAAAAAATTTCAGAATAAGATAATAATGAATTAGTTTTCAGAGATAATAATCCAGGTTATTATCGTAAATGGTTGTTGTATTTAATAATGAAATGTTTTAAGGAAGTAAACCATTTAGGTAAGTATGGGTTATAAATTAAAATTGAAGTTGATCTAAATTGTGAAATTTGAATCTTAAGATTTAAAAACATTTGAAATTTGTTTTCAAATTATTGGAAGGAATAATAAATAATATTATTTGAATGAGAGAGCTTGATGCAAACAAGAGTTGTTTAAAGATTTAAAGGAATTTGTTTTGGATTAAAAACCAAGGGTGGTTTAAATTTTAAAATTTGGCTTGGCGGGCCAAGAAGTAAAAATGTATATATATGTAACAACCCCGTATTTTCTGATTATTGTAATTGTATATTTTAATTATTTTAATTTAAATTCCTAATTTAAAAAAACTTTATTTTATTTGTTAAAATGAATATATTTTGTTATTTGAAATATAAATGTTGATTTTGATGTGGATTAGAATTTCAAACATGCATAAATTTAATATTTCCAGAAAATGTGAATTTTTGGTCAAAATGGTCAAACTTTGACTTTTAAATTTAAAATTTTAAAGTTTGAAAATTTGAATTTTATCTTTTATTATGAAAGTAAATAAAATTTTAAGAACACTGCTTTTCGTTTCGTTGAAATCTGATTTATAATGTGAAAGTTATGTCTTTTTAACTATTGTGTGAAATTTGCTGTATTTAACAAAATTGTTTATTTTAAATTATATAAATAATATTTTATTTGGTCATGTAATGTTCTAATTCATGTTTATATGGGTAAATAACATGTATTATATATATTTTGGTTTTAAAAACATTTTTGAAAGTGTAATTGACATTTTCCAATGTCAGTTGTATTCTGTTTATAATTTTTAATTTCTAGTTTCAATTGATTAAAGAAATTCTTTATTTATTTTTCTATTTTTTTAAGATTTTCATTTTTATTTCATTTCTACTTTATTTTTTTCTCATTTATTTTATTTTTTTGACATTTTATTTGTTTTAAAGTGAAATAGAAATTTGTCTAGAGCCAATGGTATTTTATTTGTAATTTTCATGTCCTGTTTCCAATTTTTAAACAATTTCTTTATTTATTTTTCTATTTTCTCTAAATTTAATTATTTATTTCACTTTAAATATGTTTAGGAAATTACTTTATTCCAAAATTTTGCTTTAGAATATTTTTAAAATGAAGTAGATATTTTCCCAAAGCCAATGATGATTTAATTGTAATTTTTGAACCCTGTTTTGGAATTTTAAGCAATTTCTTTAATTCTTTTTCCATTTTATTTAAAATTTATTATTTATTTTTATTTTATATTACTTTATGTCGTTTTTAAAGTCAGATTACTGAAATTTTAATTTGTTTATTTGAATAAAAGAAAATAGAAAACAAAGAGTCAAAACCTTTCATTTTCCTATGACTTTTCCTTTCTTTGTCTTTTCCTCTTCTTGCCTTTTCACTTCCTTTCTTTTGGCCGACCATTTATTTTCATTGCTGTGTGTTTTCTCTTGTGTTTTCACGTGAATAAGAAGTTTCTCGCTTTCAAACTCACGGCTATCTTCAACAAGAAAAAAAAATGGCTTCATCTCCTTCGTCTTTTCACTATTTTTCAATGTTTTTCACCTTCCTCTTCTCCTATCTTTGCTCGGCTCCACCACCTTCATCTCCACCCACTACCACCATCACCATACATACCAGCAACCATCACCTACTCCCACCTCCAGATCTGGCCATGCCACTTGATGATGCCATCACCACAAAATTTCAAAGATCCACCAAAAACCAAGCATAGCCAAGCCTAGATTCCACCATACCCTTCCTATTTCACTTTGGCCACCCCCTTAGCCACCGCCACCAGTAGCTACCCCTCCTCTATACACCACTTCAGCCATCTCTACCTCTATCCAGGTATGAAATCCCATAGGCCGAACCCACTAGCCTTTGGTCGAGCCAAATTGTTGAACTAAAGTTGCCTTTTTGCCTTGTTTCTTTTATATGCTCTATGTTTCACCTCTATACTTCATCTTCATGTTGCCGTGCTATTTTGATGCCATAACCTGAGGTTAACACACATCATGGCCGAGCCTAGGTCCAGCTATGGCTAAGATTTTGAATGGTTAAAGCATGGTAAAGTCATCTTGTCCGTTGTTGCATTTTGAATTCAAATTGTTTCAATGTGTTTGGTGTTAAATATATTTGTATTTATGTTACATTGTCTTGTTTTGATTGTTGCATACAAGATCATCATCTCGGCTCCCCACTCACTTGAATCCAATATTGTGACGTATCGTGCTTGTCGTTCCTTTGGAATCATTTTGTGTGTCGTAGTGGTCTTCAGCTTGAAAAGGTGAGTCTTTCTCACTCTGACATTTATACTTATGAAATAGTGAATTGATGACAAGTGTTTAGTAATATAAAATATTTATGCAAGTTAATGATGATCATGTGATATGTTATGCCATGTTATTACCATGTTAAAACTGTTAATTATCACCTGACATCTGATATATGACATTATATTGTGAAATTAGCATTGTTTATATTGTTTATGCATATATTCACACTGCAAGTTCCCTGTTAGAATAGAATCACTATGGGTTGAAATGATACATACCCGAATGGACTTTAGATTAGGAAAAAATCGTTATGGCTAAAATGATAGGCCTGAGCGATTTTTATTGTATTTTATTTGACTTGGGATTGTGGGTTTGAAATGATAGAACCCGGGTTTTCTTTGTAAACGGCGGATTGAAATGATATATATCCGTATCACTTGACCTAGGTTAGAAAATTATATACAGACCCCGTGGTATATTTTTAAATGATTTTTATTAAAATATGTATTTTTTTTAAAAGTATGAAATTTTGATTTTTAAAAAAATATATGTTTTATGGTTTTAAGAAAAGTAAATATTAAGTCTTGAAATTGTGAATTTGAATACGTAAATTTGAAGTAATGGAGATTTTTGACTTTAAATTTTATTTTAAAATGTAAATAAATAATGGAAATTAAATTTAAAGTTTTGAAATTATATTTGAAGTAAAATTTTAAGTTTTATTAAATTTATAAGTTAACAAACAGTGAATTTCGACTTAATAAATGAATGGAGTTTTTAAATTGAATACTTGATCTAAAAAAAATTTTGTTGTGTTAAATCATATGTTAAAATGATTTTAAATGCGAAATTTTGAAGGCTATAAATAAGATTTTTAAGTTATAAAAAAATTTGGAGTTTTATTATTATTTTTGAAAAGCTAAAATGAAATCTAGAATTTTATAGCATTTTCAAAATGTTGTAGTCTTTTGACAGCATTTTATATGTTGTTGTTTTGAATCTAACGATGTTTGAAATAACTAAATATCTATTATGGAATTTTATAAATGCCGTTATTATTGAACTAAACCATTTTTGGAAGCTATAAGCTACGATAGCACTTTATAAATGATGTCGTTGCTATAATTTGACAATGTTTGAAATGTTATAGATTTTAACACTGTTTAAGTTATATTTTAAAGTGTTAAATGATTTAAGTTTTGGAAATTGATTAATTGTGAAATTTAAGAACTTTTAAATATATTTTAATATTGAAATTTTAATTTTTAAGGAATTTAAAATTGAATTTGAATTTAAATAGGGTTTACTTGGTTATGTGTTAAATGGAATGAAATGTAATGAGATAAATGAATTTTTGAATGGAATTTTTAATGTATTTTGTAATGATACTTGAAAAACAAATGAATGACTTATTTGATTTAAAAATGATATTTAAATTTGAGTATTTGAATTTGAATTCAAATAATGATTTGATAATAAGGTTTTGAAAAGATATGATATTTGATGATTGAAATGGTTTGGAAATGATTTGATCTTTATTTTGATAAAGAATATGAATTGGAATGATAAGTACTTTTGATAAATGAATATTTGAAGTTTATATTGGTATGAATGGATATTTAGTTTAATTGTAAATTGAGTTTATTTAAATAATATTGGATTTATGAAATGAATATTTCAAAACTAAGTAATAATGAAACTAGATTTGAGATATATGAAATTATAAAATTTAGTTTTTGAAATGCGAGATATTAAAGCTTTGAAATATATTAAAAATTGAATAGTTTAATTTGTGGATCAAATCTATATTTGAAATTGATATGATTTGAAATGGTTATTGGGAAATTTAATTGAAACTGATGGCTTGAATTGAATTAAGTTGGAAATTGAAAATTTGGAATTAATTGAATGAATTGTAAAATGTAAAGAATTAAATGAATATCCCATGATTTCAAATGTATGATTTTGAAATGTTATGATTTTCAAAGTGTAATTGTTTCAAGTATTTTTGGTTTCGAAAGAGTTATGCTTTGAAAATATTATGATTTTGAAATGAACATATGTTTGAAATGTTTTTGGTTTCGAAGTATAAACTATTTTCATTAAATAAATAGTTTTGAAATAAAAATGATTTTGGTTTCGAAGTATAAACTATTTTTATTGGATAAATAGTTTTGAAATAAAAATGGTTTTTGGTTTCGAAGTATAAACTATTTTGAAAGAAATATAGTTTGAAATGAAATGATTTGATCTTTTTGAAGTATAAACTATTTTGAAATGACCGCGGCGTTATAATAACGTTTGGTTGTTAAAGAGACCGAAATCGGAAGTTGTCATACTCTCTGCCAACTCCGAAAACCACTTTAACAACCGTGTACGCGTGGAGATTCCAGAATGAAGTAGGATGGTGGCGACGTTCTTGAGGTATATTACGTGGACCCAACTCCCGTGAGTTGGCATAAGGTGGCTAAAGCAGGAGCGATCTCGGGCCAAGTGAGGTCATTCCTCCGATCGGACACATTCCTTCGATACTATACTCTTACTGGTGATTGATTAGATCGCCATCCTCCGATTTTGATATGGGAGTGTGTTCCGAGGTGGGCGTATGTGGCTGCTGCGTTACCACTAGCCCGTGTGCGTAATTGGTATATTTACCCTGGCATTGCCTTGTGTGTCGTGTCACCTACCATACCGAGCCTTTACTATGAGTCTATTTTTCTCCCGTAGCCCGTATGGTATCCTCTGACATTCACCCGGAGTGGAGATGGCATGATATTGGATGGACTACTGGGACTATTATGTGTGAAGGGTGATATGGGTAGCCCGGAACGCTATTTAAAAGTATGTTTATTTTACTGTAGACATTATTATAATAGCGCAATATTACTACATAGTAAATAGTTTAACGGATCCTTAAAGGATGGGCGATCCCAAGCATTATTTAAGTTACTGATGCTTTTTTTGTTACTGTTCACTTGAGTTGATTTACAGTTCATAAGTATTTATGTCCTGACTCGAGTGTTTTGTGTTTTGCTTTACGCTCGAGTCAGATTGAGTGAGTTGGCATTCAAGATTCACCTTCGGAGTTGGAGCTTTTCTTGAAGATGCAGCCATCTATTTTGTTTTCTGTATCCAGTGATTTCAGTGATGTATTCTGATTTGTACCTAATGTATCTTGTTACTCTTCTGTTGTATCTTATGTAACTCTGATGTATCTTATTTTTATATAGTAGCTTCATGAACTACTTTCTCTTTTATTTCCGCTATATTATTATTTACTCTGTGTCTGTGATATGTGATTATGTATTTACTGTATATTCTAAGATTTGCCAAATTTTATTTACAATGCGGTATTTTGAGCAATTCAAGTCCGACATATGCGGATGCGAATGGTTGAAAATATCGGGTTGTTACAGTTGGTATCAGAGCTTTGGTAGCTCTAGGCAAAACTCAGTATATAGGGTAAATATATTTACAGAATCACTTTCATTCGAGTTTAAATCTCTTCCTTTTTGACTCGATTCCTTTGAATTTTGGAACATTCCCTATGGTTCCAAAATCCATTCGTGTCCCTCACTATTTATCTTCTTTTGTTTCTGGGGTATCCCATAACTCCACTTCAAAAGATCTTCATAATCCAAAATCCATTCGTGTCCCTCACTATTTATCTTCTTTTCTTTCTGGAGTGTCCCATAACTCCACTTCAAAAGATCTTCATAATGAGTCGGCGGTCTCGCCAACCTCAAATTTATTTGTAAAGGGGGAAAACTCCTTTACAACAGCATTGATTCACCAGAGATTCTATATCCTCGGTTTAGATGCTAGTATCTCTTATAATTTCGAATTCTACATCTTGAGACCGAATGTTGATTTACCCAAGAAATCCACATCGATCTTATTCTTTAAGTCACGGTTGACCCGGTTAAGGTTGCCCGCGATTTATATAAACTCATCCATCTTCCTATTCTGTTATTTAATCATCTCATCTTTGTTTCCAACTTATCTTCAAATCATTCTTGAAGTGTATTTGTAAACTAATATTTAAAATGTTTTATATATTGTGTTGTTTGAGTTGTTGATGTTGATTTGGGTTTCTAATCGATTCGTCTGATCAACGTTATCGATAAGATTTCCAAAACACTTGAACAGAGCAAACTGACACAATATGTTTTTAAAATTTAGTAATGAAATAAATTTTGTGAAATAAATTTTGTAACTATATTATAAATCTTTATCTGGATTTTATTTGAATTGGTTGTTAAGAAATAATATTTGATTTTATATAACATTTTCTATTGTTTCATATATCTAATTGAACTGTAAAACATGGTTATAAATTTATTTGGAAATTTAAAATAAATGTAAAACAAGAATTTGAGAATTTAATTTCCGATGGATTTCAAACTTTGTGTTTAAAGTTTTAAAGGATATATTATTTAAAGTATTTTCGAACAGAAATTTGTTTCCAAAGAATTTTAAATTTAAATTTAGTGCTCTTCTCTTTGTCGCTGGAAAATAATTTCGATGATGACTGCAGCATCATCGACATTCATTTTCGAGTTTCGAAGTGAAGAGACCGTTCTGTAGTCTTGCTACAGTTTTGTTTTGGGAAAATTTAATTGATTTTAATTTCTGAAATAAGAATGGATTTATAACATATGCTGATATATGATTTAAATTTGAATGGATATATATATAGCATATGAGCATTTATTTATCTCTAAATAGTTTGGAATTTATCGAAAATTTAATTCCTAAATTTTATCTTCAAAGATAATTTCTAAGTATAATTTCAAGATTTGGATAAATATTCAAGCTTGAAATAATTGAATTAGAAAGTTTTATTTGTATAATACACAATTTCATTCCAATATAACTTACCTTAATTTTCAGAAGTTGAATATGTAATTGGATAATATACAATATAAAAAAAGGATTTTATAAATAAAATTTGAGTGGTTATTATAAATGTTATATGCCTAAATTTTAGTTATAAAAGGATTAACAGAGGTAAATAAAGAAAAAGTGTAATGGAATAATTTACAATATAAAATGATGATAAAGGAACTAAGAATAAATTTAAATCAGTTACAATGAGTGTAAATATATTTAACATAGGTGATAAAATATATTGAGACGAATAATTTTAATTTTAATTAGTAGTGAAGAAAAATTAAATTTTATTTGGTACATTTTGAGTATAATAAAAGATTTTTTTTCAAATACATGATTTTAGGGATTTGTTAATTTAAGATAATTGGATGATAAGATAATGAAATTAGAAATGCTAAAGATTTATTTGACTTATGTAAAATTAATTTTCAGTTTAAGTTGAAATTTTATGGTTTCAAATTTATTATCTTATTTTGTTTTTCAAACTATCTTTCGGTTGCCCTAATTTCTCTTATCTTGCTACAGAATGGGAGGCTATTACTTATACCAGTCTGTTTAGAAATCTTTCTATAATCTTTAATAATCTTCGGTACTCATTTTTGAATCTGAGCACTGTTTTCCATCCACAGACCGTCGGTCAAACGGAAAGAGTGGATCAGATTCTTGAAATAATTTCGTGCTTGTGTTCTTGATTCTGGAAGATCTTGGAAAGATCATCTCCACATTGTTAAACTTGCCTATAGCAACAGTTATCAGGTATAATTTTAATCTTCTTGTCATCTTGTCTTAATACTATTTCATTCTATCTTTTCCTGTGCTTTCCCGTACCTCATTCCTTTTCGGGGACGAAAAATTTTGAGTGGGGGAGAGTGTAACAACCCTGTATTTTCTGATTATTGTAATTGTATATTTTAATTATTTTAATTTAAATTTCTAATTTAAAAATACTTTATTTTATATGTTAAAATGAATATATTTTGTTATTTGAAATATAAATGTTGATTTTGATGTGGATTAGAATTTCAAACATGCATAAATTGAATATTTCCAGAAAATGTGAATTTTTGGTCAAAATGGTCAAACTTTGACTTTTAAATTTAAAATTTTAAAGTTTGAAAATTTGAATTTTATCTTTTATTATGAAAGTAAATAAAATTTTAAGAACACTGCTTTTCGTTTCGTTGAAATCTGATTTATAATGTGAAAGTTATGCCTTTTTAACTATTGTGTGAAATTTGCTGTATTTAACAAAATTGTTTATTTTAAATTATATAAATAATATTTATTTGGTCATGTAATGTTCTATTTCATGTTTATATGGGTAAGTAACATGTATTATATATATTTTGGTTTTAAAAACATTTTTGAAAGTGTAATTGTCATTTTCCAATGTCAGTTGTATTCTGTTTATAATTTTTAATTTCTAGTTTCAATTAATTAAAGAAATTCTTTATTTATTTTTCTATTTTTTTAAGATTTTCATTTTTATTTCATTTCTACTTTATTTTTTTTCTCATTTATTTTATTTATTTGACATTTTATTTGTTTTAAAGTGAAATAGAAATTTGTCTAGAGCCAATGGTATTTTATTTGTAATTTTCATGTCGTGTTTCCAATTTTTAAACAATTTCTTTATTTATTTTTCTATTTTCTCTAAATTTAATTATTTATTTCACTTTAAATATGTTTAGGAAATTACTTTATTTCAAATTTTTGCTTTAGAATATTTTTGAAATGAAGTAGATATTTTTCCAAAGCCAATGATGATTTAATTGTAACTTTTGAACCCTGTTTTGGAATTTTAAGCAATTTCTTTAATTCTTTTTCCATTTTATTTAAAATTTATTTTTATTTTTATTTTATATTACTTTATTTCGGTTTTAAAGTCAAATTACTGAAATTTTAATTTGTTTATTTGAATAAAAGAAAATAGAAAACAAAGAGTCAAAACCTTTCATTTTCCTGTGACCTTTCCTTTCTTTGTCTTTTCCTCTTCTTGCCTTTTCACTTCCTTTCTTTTGGCCGACCATTTTTTTTCATTGCCGTGTGTTTTCTCTTGTGTTTTCACGTGAATAATAAGTTTCTCACTTTCAAACTCACGGTTATCTTCAGCAAGAAAAAAAATGGCTTCATCTCCTTCGTCTTTTCACTATTTTTCAATGTTTTTCACCTTCCTCTTCTCCTATCTTTGCTCGACTCCACCACCTTCATCTCCACCCACCACCACCATCACCATACATACCAGAAACCATCACCTATTCCCACCTCTAGATCTGGCCATGCCACTTGATGATGCCATCACCACAAAATTTCAAAGTTCCACCAAAAACCAAGCATAGCCAAGCCTAGATTCCACCATACCCTTCCTATTTCACTTTGGCCACCCCCTTAGCCACCACCACCAGTAGATACCCCTCCTCTAGACACCACTTCAGCCATCTCTAGCTCTGTCTAGGTCTGAAATCCCATAGGCCGAACCCACTAGCCTTTGGTCGAGCCAAATTGTTGAACTAAAGTTGCATTTTTGCCTTGTTTCTTTTATATGCTCCATGTTTCACCTCTATACTTCATCTTCATGTTGCCGTGCTATTTTGATGCCATAATCTGAGGTTAACACACATCATGGCCGAGCCTAGGTACAGCTATGGCTAAGTTTTTTAATGGTTAAAGCATGGTAAAGTCATCTTGTCCATTGTTGAATTTTAAATTCAAATTGTTTCAATGTGTTTGGTGTTAAATATATTTGTATTTATGTTACATTGTCTTGTTTTGATTGTTGCATACAAGATCATCATCTAGGCTCCCCACTCACTTGAATCCAATATTGTGATGTATCGTGCTTGTCGTTCCTTTAGAATCATTTTGTGTGTCGTAGTGGTCTTCAGCTTGAAAAGGTGAGTCTTTCTCACTCTGACATTTATACTTATGAAATAGTGAATTGATGAAAGTGTTTAGTAATATAAAATGTTTATGCAGGTTAATGATGATCATATGATATGCTATTCCATGTTATTACCATGTTAAAACTGTTAATTATCACCTGACATCTGATATATGACATTATATTGTGACATTAGCATTGTTTATATTGTTTATGCATATATTCACACTGCAAGTTCCCTGTTAGAATAGAATCACTATGGGTTGAAATGATACATACCCGAACGGACTTTAGATTAGGGAAAAATTGTTATGGGCTGAAATGATAGGCCTGAGCGATTTTTATTGTATTTAATTTGACTTGGGATTGTGGGTTTGAAATGATAGAACCCGGGTTTTCTTTGTAAACTGCGGATTGAAATGATATATATCCGTATCACTTGACCTAGGTTAGAAAATTATATAACGATCCCGTGGTATATTTTTAAATGATTTTTATTAAAATATGTATTTTTTTTAAAAGTATGAAATTTTGATTTTTAAAAAAATATATGTTTTATGGTTTTAAGAAAAGTAAATATTAAGTCTTGAAATTGTGAATTTGAATACGTAAATTTGAAGTAATGGAGATTTTTGACTTTAAATTTTATTTTAAAATGTAAATAAATAATGGAAATTAAATTTAAAGTTTTGAAATTATATTTGAAGTAAAATTTTAAGTTTTATTAAATTTATAAGTTAACAAACAGTGAATTTCGACTTAATAAATGAATGGAGTTTTTAAATTGAATACTTGATCTAAAAAAAATTTTGTTGTGTTAAATCATATGTTAAAATGATTTTAAATGCGAAATTTTGAAGGCTATAAATAAGATTTTTAAGTTATAAAAAAATTTGGAGTTTTATTATTATTTTTGAAAAGCTAAAATGAAATCTAGAATTTTATAGCATTTTCAAAATGTTGTAGTCTTTTGACAGCATTTTATATGTTGTTGTTTTGAATCTAACGATGTTTGAAATAACTAAATATCTATTATGGAATTTTATAAATGCCGTTATTATTGAACTAAACCATTTTTGGAAGCTATAAGCTACGATAGCACTTTATAAATGATGTCGTTGCTATAATTTGACAATGTTTGAAATGTTATAGATTTTAACACTGTTTGAGTTATATTTTAAAGTGTTAAATGATTTAAGTTTTGGAAATTGATTAATTGTGAAATTTAAGAACTTTTAAATATATTTTAATATTGAAATTTTAATTTTTAAGGAATTTAAAATTGAATTTGAATTTAAATAGGGTTTACTTGGTTATGTGTTAAATGGAATGAAATGTAATGAGATAAATGAATTTTTGAATGGAATTTTTAATGTATTTTGTAATGATACTTGAAAAACAAATGAATGACTTATTTGATTTAAAAATGATATTTAAATTTGAGTATTTGAATTTGAATTCAAATAATGATTTGATAATAAGGTTTTGAAAAGATATGATATTTGATGATTGAAATGGTTTGGAAATGATTTGATCTTTATTTTGATAAAGAATATGAATTGGAATGATAAGTACTTTTGATAAATGAATATTTGAAGTTTATATTGGTATGAATGGATATTTAGTTTAATTGTAAATTGAGTTTATTTAAATAATATTGGATTTATGAAATGAATATTTCAAAACTAAGTAATAATGAAACTAGATTTGAGATATATGAAATTATAAAATTTAGTTTTTGAAATGCGAGATATTAAAGCTTTGAAATATATTAAAAATTGAATAGTTTAATTTGTGGATCAAATCTATATTTGAAATTGATATGATTTGAAATGGTTATTGGGAAATTTAATTGAAACTGATGGCTTGAATTGAATTAAGTTGGAAATTGAAAATTTGGAATTAATTGAATGAATTGTAAAATGTAAAGAATTAAATGAATATCCCATGATTTCAAATGTATGATTTTGAAATGTTATGATTTTCAAAGTGTAATTTTTTCAAGTATTTTTTGTTTCGAAAGAGTTATACTTTGAAAATATTATGATTTTGAAATGAATAAATGTTTGAAATGTTTTTGGTTTCGAAGTATAAACTATTTTGATTGAATAAATAGTTTTGAAATAAAACTATTTTGATTGAATAAGTAGTTTTGAAATAAAAATGGTTTTTGGTTTCGAAGTATAAACTACTGTGAAAGAAATATAGTTTGAAATGAAATGATTTGATCTTTTTGAAGTATAAACTATTTTGAAATGACCACGGCGTTATAATAACGTTTGGTTGTTAAAGAGACCGGGATCAGAAGTTATCATACTCTCTGCCAACTTCGAAAACCACTTTAATAGCCGTGTACGCGGTGGAGATTCCAGAATGAAGTAGGATGGTGGCGACGTTCTTGAGGTATATTACGTGGACCCAACTCCCGTGAGTTGGCATAAGGTGGCTAAAACAGGAGCGATCTCGGGCCAAGTGAGGTCATTCCTCCGATCGGACACATTCCTTCGATACTATACTCTTACTGGTGATTGATTAGATGGCCATCCTCCGATTTTGATATGGAAGTGTGTACCGAGGTGGGCGTATGTGGCTGCTGCATTACCACTAGCCCGTGTGTGTAATTGGTATATCTACCCTGGCATTGCCTTGTGTGCCGTGTCACCTACCATAACGAGCCTTTACTACGAGTTTGTTTTTCTCCCGTAGCCCGTGTGGTATCCTCTGACAGTCACCCGGAGTGGAGAAGGCATGATATTGGATGGACTACTGGGACTATTATGTGTGAAGGGTGATATGGGTAGCCCAGAACGCTATTTAAAAGTATGTTTATTTTACTGTAGACATTATTATAATAGCGCAATATTATTACATAGTAAATAGTTTAACGGATCCTTAAAGGATGGGCGATCCCAAGCATTCTTTAAGTTACTGATGCATTTTTTGTTACTGTTCACTTGAGTTTATTTACAGTTCATAAGTATTTATGTCCTGACTCGAGTGTTTTGTGTTTTGCTTTACGCTCGAGTCAGATTGAGTGAGTTAGCATTCAAGATTCACCTTCGGAGTTGGAGCTTTTCTTGAAGATGCAGCCATCTATTTTGTTTTCTTTATCCAGTGATTTCAGTGATGTATTCTGATTTGTACCTGATGTATCTTGTTACTCTTCTGTTGTATCTTATGTAACTCTGATGTATCTTATTTTTATATAGTAGCTTCATGAACTACTATCTCTTTTATTTCCGCTGCATTATTATTTACTCTGTGTCTGTGATCTGTGATTATGTATTTACTGTATATTCTGAGATTTGCCAAATTTTATTTACAATGCGGTATTTTGAGCAATTCAAGTCCGACATGTGCAGATGCGAATTGTTGAAAATATCGGGTTGTTACAATATATGTGGGTATACATAATGTCAAAGATGCTTTGAAATAAACTCTAAATGTTGAGTTTTAAATTTGGAATGAGATGTGATACCCAAAGGTGATAAGTTTTCGAATTTATAAGTGGAAAGAATTTTAAAATTTGAAATGGAAGTTCAAATTGGGTAAGGTTGACTGGATTAAGTGAATTGAGTTTAACTTGGGAAAAAGTTAAATAAGTTGGAATGGTCAACCTGATTCGAAAATTTCAGGATGAAATTAAGATTTAACTTGGAAAGATTAAATGGTTGATTTGAATTAGGAAGTTTGAGTGATCTCAAAATGGGTTTGAGATCCGAAAAATTGAAATGGATGGATGTTTTAAAATAATTTGAATGATACCATTCCGTTGTTATTAATAATCTTTAAGCTAAAATTGGATTTGATAAATGAAGAAATGGACTGTAGTAATATATCTATTATTGAGATAAAAAGAAAATTTAACTTTAGTTTGGAAATAGGGAAATGGAATCACTTTGGACTTGAGATTTGGGTGTTTAAGATAGAGTTTCAACTGAAATTGCTGAAAATTGGTTTTAAGGTTGAATTTGGATAATAAATTGGTTTTTGAAAGATTAAATTGATTTAAAATGAAATTATAGAATGTGGACTTAAAATTTGAAATTAGTTCAAATTGAATTTGGTTTGAATTAATTGAAATTGTGATTTAAGATGTATAAGTATAAAATTCAAATGGAAAATTTGAATTGAATTAATTTGAAACGATTCGAAATTGTAGTGGGTTCAGTTTGAAATTAGTCCGAATTGATTTGAATAATTGGAATTGTAATTAAGTTGAATAGTTTTAAATTCTATTGAATTTGAATTTAATTTGGAAGGAAATCAAGAATAATTCAACTTGATTTGGAAATGGAGTTTGAAATTGGGATTAATTCAAACTGGAGTTGAAATGAATTGAAATTTGAAACTAGTTTAATTGAAATTTATTTGAATTAGTAGAATTTGAGATCAAGGTTGAATAAAATTAAATTTGGAAAGAAACTAAGGTTAATTCAACTTGAATTGGGTTTGAATCAATTTCAATGGAAATTGAAGTTATTTAAATTGGAATTGGGTCAATTTAAATGGAAGTGGAAATTTATATTGAATTGATGAAAATGGAGATTGGGAAGCGAGCAGTTTTGACTCTGGACTATTTTTAATATAAATTGTTTTAATATAAACCTATTTTTCCAAGCTATTCATTATATATACAACCTTTCTTTTAAAAGCCAAACTATCTTATACTTGTTTTACAATTATTTTTTAAACTGTTTAACAATTTTCCAACTGTTTTATAAACTAATTACTATATTCCAACTATTTTACAAAACTAATTACTATCTTACTATTATTTTGCAATTATCTAAAATTTATATAATTATTTTAACTATTTTATATCTATTTTACACCTATTTTACAAAGCAGTAATTATTTTCCAACTACTTATCTATTTTTAAATTTTTCAAGCTATTTTCTAAATAAACTGGTCAGAGTTCAAACAATTATTGGTTAAATACCCAATCGAGATAAAAAATAGAGGTGATAATCCAAATGGATTAAAGCAATTGTGAGTAAGTGATTGAAATTCAAAGTGAATGTGAATAGAAATGGAATTGATTTGGCTAATAACTAATAAAGATAAATACATAGGGTGTACGTATGTTATTCTATTCGTATAGTGATTTGATACAGATTTGAGCACAGAGTTTCAAGATAGTATGTCGATCCGAGTTGAGATTTTTTCTTTTGATTTTCGACGGCGAACCTGGATATGGATTATTGATTGGTTCCGGATATTCTCTATCGTAGTTATGACTATGCAAGGAGAATGACGGTTTCTGATCAAGAAACCAGATCTGTGTCCGCACTAGGAAGTCGGGTGGACGATACTTGTTCGGAAGCGAAATTGTGTGGTCGAGTGAGCGATCAGATTGGTATAGCGTACGGATGATATGTGTACATCGTACAGATTTGAATGAAAATGATATTGAAAGGAGTAATCAAATTTGAATATTTGATTTTGAGTAAACAAAGTTAAATATATTTGTTTTATAAAATGAAACTCCCCTTGTTGAATCTATTGCCAGGAGAAAAAGGATTTTGAAGGTGTTTTGAAGTATAAAAGGAGTTTTATACATGTTTGAAATGATCCAAAGATTAAAAGATTATATATATCTGAATTTATATATATATATATAAAGGATCTTATGAGGATTTTGGAAAAAGGTTTTGGGAACCTTTGGATTTGGAAAGGCTTTTGATTTTTGGGTAAAATCAATATGAGAATTTGGAAAGCCTAGTTTGAGAATTATCGATTTTGGAATAATCGATTTTGTGTAAAGGAGCTTTGTATGAGATCATACTAGGTGTACGATTTGAAGATACTATATGTGTATAGTATAAAATGTTTTGATGATGGCTCTGGAGAAAAAGGCGCTCCCTTGAAATGAACTTCTCAGGAGTACCACCGGGTGGTACTGTCTTGAGCCCCAAGGGAGGGTTCTAAAGTTGATCCTGTGAGGAGTCTGGACAAAACTAGTTCCTGGGGATTATGAGTAGTGTATACCATAGCGAAAGTCGTGTGTGCCGCTGAGAGCCAATAGTCTGTGTTTGATTTTATATCGATAGACTACGACCTATGGTAACATAGCGAAAGTCGTGTGTGCTGTTGAGAGCCAACAGTCTACGTTTGATTTTATATCGGTAGACTGCGACCTATGTAGGAGTGGAGAAGTTTCATTTTGACAGCGAAAATCAGAGGCCGCAGAGAGCCTGCAGTTACATGGACTTTTGCTGTGATGGCAACGTAACCCTGGAATGTAACTGCGATCCGTTGTGGGGTCTATGGCGTAATCGAGAGGCCGCGGAGAGCCTACAGTTACATGGACTTTTGCTGCGACGACAACGTAACCCTGGAATGTAACTGCGACCATGGATGGGAGTGATGATTTCCAGAGCATTCTCACCAAAGATATTTCCCCGATTTCAAAATGCTTTCAATATTTTCAATAAAATTATTTTTCAAGTATTTTCACTGGGTGTTGGAAACGGGTCTACTAAGTACTTATAGATTTTCAGTCTTACGCCTGATCAACGTATGATCGAATTTCTATGAGAACAAGGATGGACTGGTTGAAACATCGAGTTATAAAAGTATTTTTATAAAACTATTTTGGAAATATTATATAGATTTTTTAATGTATTTTAAAATGATCAAAAAAGTGATTTATCTGATTTTAAGTATTAAATAAGTTTTGGCTTCGTTCCTTTTCGAGGACGAAAATATTCAAAGGGGGGAGGAATGTAATAACCCGAATTTTTGGTCTTCTGTAATTGATTAACAAACTGGATTAATTAATATAATATTGAATTTTAAATTGAACGAATGAATCTGATCAGATAAATATTTATATTTGAAATTGTGTTGTATATATATACATAGATTTTAAATAAAATTATTGATTACAAATTTAATTTGTGTTGCTTAACACATACATATATTTGAAAATATATATATGGAGTTAAAATAAATTTTCCAAGCATATAAACATATGATGCATTTAATTTGATCAAACATAATTTATTCATAAATAAATGTTTACTTGAATTCACTTTTGTTTATTTATTAAAATCTAGAAGCTTATTTATATAAGATAAATACATTTTATATACATGTAAATGTTTCATAAATATATATATATATACACACACACATATATATATATAAATTTAAAAGAATTAATAAGAGACAAGAGTAACACTTGTAAGCAATTTAAAATGGGTTGAAAACATTTGTAAAGATAAATGCATATGTGTAAGCTAATTAACACCTAAGAGGACAAATGTCAACATTTCTTTTTGATAATATATATATATATATATATATATATAGAAGAAGAAGAAAGTTGTTTTCACTTTTCAGCTGAATTCTTATTTTCTCCATTTCAACAAAAATCTAATTCAAATCAAAAGGAGATAAAAACTGCAAATCTGAGAGAATGGAACTGGAAAATTCAACAAAGCAGGAAATCAAAGGCAATAACAATATCAAAGCTTCAAATACAACCAGTCAAGATAAATCTAACAACAAGCAACAATGCACAGATCAACACCAGATGTAAATTTAATAAGCAAAAGAAGATTAAACAAATCTCGAAACCATCAGCCTGGAACAAATCTGTTCTCTGTTTGCATGTGCAGGTGAGTAAACTGCTTCCATTATTAATGTTTAAACCTGACAACCTTGATGCTTATGATTTATCATTGAAATGACTTATGGAAATTTGTTTACATTAGTCGGTATGTAGATAGAAATATAGTTATTGAATAAGTATGCCTGAAAATATGTTTGCTCATCCCTGTTCCTTGATACAGTTTGATAAGTCTAGTTTTAAAATCTTAATTTCTCATTATACAGACAATAATAAGCAAGAATTTAAAAAGGGAAATTGTTCTGGACAATGCAATTTCATTTTTAAAAGAATTCAAGAAGAAATATTGAGTAAAAGATGTGAAACAAGAAATAATAGTAAAGTTTTTTTTTAAATCAGAAAATTTAAATGTTTAAATTTCTAGTGTTAAATATGAAATCTGATTTATGTCGAAATTTCATGAATTTTGATAACTATAGCATAATTTTTAAGTTTGTGGATAGAGAGGCATTAAGTGATAATCAGTTTTGGGTTTAACCTTGATCTCCGACGTTCTCGAAGCTCGTAAACGTCGGCATTAAGATAGGAGATAGATTGATGATCAACGATGGTGGGAAAAATGGCTCAGGGTTTTTCTGATGATTATGGAGGCCGGTACGAGTTGATCTAGGGTTTAGTGGTGCTAGTGGAAGGTCATTGGATTTGTGGAATTGTCGAACTACTTAGGAAGAATTGAACAATCGGTATAGGGGGAGATGATGAAGAGGGGAAGCTCGAGGTGAAATCTGGTGGACGTTAGGGTGATGGTTCATCGACGCGGGGCAATTAAAATTCAGGAAGATGATTCCAGTTAGAACTGGAATGCTCGATTTTGATTTCGATATTATAGATGGAATCTGGTGGTTCGGATAGAGAGAAGTGATGATCGATGATTTGCCGGAGGTGCGATGTGTGGCCGGAGCACCGCCTTGCGTGGGTGCATGTGCACCGGAATTTTTCTGTGCACCCAAATTTTTACTGTGCACTAGTTTAGGAACGAAGGGGTTTCCTCGGTTTTATGGTCGGGAAGAAGAAGGTTGTAGCTCGGGAATCCTTCGTCTTCTTTTTGTATTGTTCTCTAAGTATTTTGGAGGTGTGTGATCTTTGTGTTTGCTCGAGAAATCAATCGGGGATATTTAGTCTGGGCTCGGGTTAGTTTGACCTGATGATTAAGTAAGGTATTTTGAAAGGAATCGAATAAAAACCAGGATGTTACAAGTTTTAAAATAATATAAAGTATTAACCTAGTTTTTCAAGAATTAAAAATCTATTAAGAAAATGTGATTTAATTTTGGTTAATTAAGTAGATGGTTTAAGATAAGTGTATCAAATTTAAGTTAATTAGGGGTCTCAAGTAATTTTTGTATGCTGGTATAAATAAATTTTTAAACATGAAATTTAAATGTGATGTATATGTTAATTAAATGATTAATTAAGATAATAAGTTTATCTTAGAGTAATCAAGGACTTAAGTAAATAAGGATTAATTAATTAATTGGATAATGAATTAGTTGATTAAAGATTAATTAATTGATTATATAAGTAATTAAGGATTGATTACTTTGTATGGAAGAAGATTAATTGACAATTAAGGTTTATTAATTAATAATTAAAGAGTAATTAATCTATAATGAAAGATTAATTAATTAGTTGATTGGGTAATTAAAGGGTGAATTACCCAATTGCAATTGATTAGATGAATGTAATTATTTAATTTGTTAATTAATTAAAGATCGTCACTTGGTAATTGATTAAGTATAATTAATTAATAAGATTTGATTGGTGCAATTACTTAAGGGGAAGTAATTAAAGGTTAATTACTTAGGACAAGTAATTAAGGACTAATTACTTGGTGAATAAATTGATTAAAGAATTATTTAATTAAGGGTTGATTTATTTAAGGAAATTAACCAAGAGATTAGCTAATTAACGAGTGAGATTAATTAAAGAATAATTAATCAATGTAATTGTCGGATAATTAATTTGGGTAATTAATTAAGATGGCAAGTAAAGGTTAAGTAATGTGATGGGTTAAGAATAATTAATTTGTGTAATTAATTTAATGGAAAATTACTTAATGTAGTTAAAGAATGATTAATCAAGGACAATTAATCAAGGATGATTGATCAAGATGAATAATTAAGGGATGATTAATTAATTGGATATAATTAAGCAAGATGTATAAATAAAAAGTAATTAATCTAAGTCATTGGTAGATAATTAGATTAATGGGAAAGGTATGACTAATTTATCTTGCTTATGAATAATTGATTGATATTTGAATGCCTTGGATTATTTGTTATCCCTGATATGTGATTGTGATGTTTTGTGAAATGGAATGTTTTGTAATATGATATGTTGGGTTGAACTGATATAATGTGGTTATCTTCGATGAATTGTTATGTAAAAGTGATACCCAGAATTTAAATTTTTAATCGCTTGAATAACTTGGGATAAGATAGTATTGAATTCGAAGAGACCGGAGTCGGGTGTTAGTGAATACCCGAAACTACTTCGATTTGTAATCTAAGTTTTATATAATTGGATGTGTGAAATTGAACAGGCTGGAATGGAATGAATTAAGTGACATGGACATTAAACCTGAGAACCGTGGTGTGAGATAATGATTTACTTTAATAAAGAAAGAACTCGTAAAGTTACGAGTTTCCTTGGTATTCACTCAAGCTTATACATTAGTATTTCATTTTAGTTGGGTTTACTCACGCTGGTTTCCAGCCTGACCCGGGTGTTACTTTGATGTAATGCTCGGGTCAGACCAAGTATTACAGATTTTCAGGTAAGAACGTTCTGGAGCTCAGAAGGCGAACTGGATGGCTGGAACATGTGGAGTGTTTACCGCTGTGTATAGTATAGTTGACTTGGACATGTTGTTTTAAACTGTCCAGTGTATTGTAATGGTTATAACTCAGATGTATGAAAATGTAATTGTACTGATGATGAACCTTCTTGTAAAACCGTATTTATGTTATATTATATCTTGATCCGCTCCGAATGTGAGGTTTATGTGACTGGTTTTCTGTTTTCTTCTTCTTTCTCTTTCCTTCTTTTCTTAACTATCTGGAAGTTTCGGGATCGAAATTTTCGGGTCGTTACAAGTTGTAGATAAAATTTTTGTGGAATATTATATATTTAAATGCTTTAAACATTAAATTGCGTATATCAAAGGTTTTGTATTCATCTTTTTACCTCAATTATTATTTTTACCTTGAAATAAAATAAATCTTCATGTTTTATTATTATTCTCACCTCAACTTCTCGGGGGCCCTTCTCTATCATCTAATTGTACTCTTCTACCATTTTATCGCATGAGTTAGTGCCATGATGAGCATTGGTGGATAAAATCCATCTCAATAGTTGTGATAGATCTTTATTGGGAATTGTCATTGATTTCCTTCTACTTTTCTTGCATAATTGTAGTTAAGATTTCTCTTTTCATTTCCTATAACAATACGAGCAACACAGCAAAGGAAGGTAACAAGCAGAAGAAATATATTGATATGAATTAACATTGTATAAGGAAAAATTAAAAAGGAACTTACTTTAATTTCCACCGCAATTTTTACTCTGGAATATGGAATTGCTACTTCCCAATTGTTGCCACCAAACGTGCTATATTAAATCTTAAGACCATGATCTCTGGAACCGTTCAATCTACATAAATTTTTAGTAGAATATTTAAATAAACTATAACACCCTAATTGCTCTTTGTTAATAGTTCTAATCGTACAGATGAAATTTCTAACGATTAGACCCAATAGGAGAAGCCGCATGGCATATATTTTTTTTTAATGGTTTTGCCAATGGCTATAACCATTGAAAAATACGTAACAATATATATCCATTGGGAGATTCAAAATAACTATTGGGAAACGTATTACAACATTAGGAATTTTCCAATTTATTGAAAATACGAAATTTCCCAACGCTTATAATCGTTAAGTATAAATATTGTGCAATTACGTTGATCTATAATGCATATAAGTGTTACAAATTCAGTTTAGCTGAGCCATATTTATTTCAGCATCTTATATTAGTATCACATATTGATGTAGCACAGGAGGTGGAGTCGATTGCCTTAAGTCGCGAAGTGCATAATGACTTACAATGTAACGTGCTAAATGATGCAGTGCGTGCCTTAGGTCTCTCCCAGGTAGGTCGTTCAGATGCTTCGGTTGCTTTAGGTCACGCGAGTACTTTAAGTCGTTCGCGACCTAGCGCATCAACCCTTAAGTCGCAAACAAGCAGTGTGGACCAACCTAGCAAGTCAAGCAAACTGGCGCGCATTTCTCTAGGTCGCTCCGACCCTTCAACCTACGACCTTGCCGAGTTACGACCTATGTTAGGTCGCTCATTCTTATGTCGCGAGCTACTGAAGTTATGCTATCCTTTAAGCCGCGAGCCTTCTTAAGTCGCTGTTAAAGATAGGTCGCTCCATGGTTAGGTCGCATGAAGATTCCAGAAGCTAATTCCTTAGGTCGCGTAAAGTTTAGGTCGCAAGGTTGCTTATGTCGCTCAGATGTTAGGTCGCTTGAAGAAGATCCAGTGCTGAGAAGTCCTAGGTCGTATGCCGCTTGTCTATACTGAGTCGCATGCTGTTGTAGTGTGTTAACTCGTGTATTGTGTTTGTGTTGTACATATTTGTTAACTCGCGTTGTGTTGTAAGTCGCGACCAGTAGGTCGTAGGTCGTTTGTGCTGTATAGGTCATGAGTCATGATGTTGTATTTTCTTTATGTTGTACATATTAAGTCGCTTACCATATGTTGTGAGCTTGTTAGGTCGTTAACGACCTATGATAGGTCGTAGGTCGTGGCCTATGTTAGGCTGGTGAAGGTTGTGTTGTGTGAGTTGTAATCTCTATAAATATGGGGGTAGTGTTATTTGTAAACTTGGTTGATTTTGAATAAAATTTGTTTGAGTGCTTTGTGCCTCTTTTGAAATTGGAAGTTGAGCGTTGTCTCTTTTCTCCATTTTCGGTTATTCGAGTGCGCCCGAATCAACGGATTTGAAGCCGATTCACGAAATCTCGTGCACGAGATCAATGTAGAAGAATCATAGATCTTTTAACACGGTATCGTGCGCGATCAACGTGTTGGAGATAGATAGAATTCGGTATCTTTCGAGATCAACGAATTTGGGCATTTGGGTATTTTTAATCCATCGATTCTACTTTTCATCGTTGTATCCATTTTTGATATAATCCGCTGCGTCAGTTTGGTATCAGAGCTAGACTAAGCCAATCATAGCTAAGCCAAGCCTATTGGAGAAGATTTGAAGTTTTGAAGTTGTGCATCACTTGTAGATCAAGGTTAAGCTTGTTTGTTGTTAAGTATAGGCCGAGAATTGTTGAAGTTTGAGCCGAGAGTTATTGAAGTTTGTTTGATTTGTTGAAGATTCTACCATGCAGCCGAGAAGAGCTAATCGATTTCAGAATGTTGAAGATGTATATCGAAGACAAGAGGTCGAGCAAATGGAACAACGAATCAATGAAATGTTTGATGAAGGTATTGGGAAGTTAGAGAAATTGATGAATGATTTGAATCAAAGTCAAAGAAGAAGGTCACCAATCTCGAAGCATGGAGGAAACAGAGTTTCACCATCGGTTGCAGAATCGAGGAGGGTGTCACCACAATCTTGCCAAGATCGTAGAGAATCTTCAGTTTCTATGAGACAAGAACATCATGAGTATCGAGGTGAAGAGTGAAGAACTTTGCGGGGGTTTGAGAATGATCCATATTGTGATTTTGAAAGACTTAATAGAAGAGATATGCATGATCGAAGAGATGTTGATGGTCGAGATCGATATCGAAGTACATTTGATTATGATGAATATAGTGATAGAGGTAGTGTTCATTATCGATATGAAGACTAAGTACGAACTCACTATCGGGATGTTGAAGATGATCGTAAATCGGAGTCGGGGATGAAAACTGAAATTCCAGAATTCAAGGGTAGTATGCAAGCTGAAGAATTCCTTAATTGGTTATCTAATATTGAAGAGATTTTTGACTTCAAAGAAGTTCCCGAGCATCGCAGAGTTAAGTTGGTTGCTACGCGGTTGAGGGGAAGAGCTTTAGCATGGTGGCAACAAACTAAACTTACACGGGAAAGGATGGGAAAGTCGAAGATTGAATCATGGGAGAAGATGAAGAAGTTGATGAGAGCTACTTTCTTACCATATAACTACCAGTCTCTTATGTATCAACGCTTGCAAAATTTAAGACAGGGAACAAAGTCGGTGAATGACTATACTGATGAATTTTATCAATTGATTGCCCGAAATGACATCATGGAGACAGAAGAGCAATTGACAGCTAGATTTGTTGGAGGGTTGAGAATGCAGATTCAGGACATGGTGAATATGTTTGATCCGAGATCTATTGCAGGAGATCTATTGCAGAAGCACACCAGAAGGCATTAACTTGGGAAAAGCAAGGCAGAAGAGGCGGTGGTGTGTTTACAAATTCCAACAATCCAGTGAAAGGGGCTAGTAGCAACACGATTGTTTCCAAGATTGTCGGAAAACCGGTTGTCAATGAAGCTGTTAAGATCAAAGCCAACAACAATTTCAAGTGCTATAACTGTCAGGAATTTGGCCACAAAAGCAATGAATGTCCAAAGCCTAGGAAGCGAGTGATGGTTACTGAGGCTGAGGATGAGGATGTTGGTGAAGGTTATTCTAGTCCAGTTGAGGGGAATGAACAGGATATCGCGTCGGGAGATGAAGGATGTAATCTAATGTTGAGGAGATCATGTTTGACACCGAAGCAGGAAGAGGAGACTAGTTGGTTGAGGAGTAATATCTTTCAGTTGACCTGCACTATACTGGGGAAGGTTTGTAAATTTGTGATTGACGCGGGAAGTTGTGACAATATCATTTCTACCGACGCTGTGAGAAAGTTGAAGTTGAAGACGGAGAAGCATCCAAATCCTTACAAGTTAGTGTGGTTAAGGAAAGGAGGAGAGGTGAAGGTAGACAGGCGAGTTCATGTTCCATTTTCTATTGGAAAGAAGTATAAAGACGAGATCTGGTGTGATGTGGTGGAGATGGATGTTTGTCACTTGCTTTTGGAAAGACCATGGCAGTATGACCGAGCAGTGTAGCATGATGGACGAACCAATAGCCACAGCTTTATGTTTGAGGGTACTAAGATCATTTTAGTTTCGAAGAAGAGACAGCAAGAAGAGAGCAAGTCAGAAGAGATTGAGGAACTGAAGACTTTGTTGACTTTGAAGGAGTTTGTTGGAGAAGTAGAGGAGAGTCCAGAGGTGTTCTTGTTGATTGGACATGAAACTACTGAATCTGTTGAAGTTCTAGAGAGAGTAAAGCCAGTATTGGAAGAATTCAGAGATGTGTTTCTTGAAGAGTTGCCAAAGGAGTTACCACCATTGAGAGATATTCAGCATCAAATTGATCTTGTGCCAGGAGCGGTATTACCTCACAGGCCACATTACAGGATGAGTCCTAAGGAGCATGAGGAACTGAGAAGGCAGGTGGAGGAGTTGTTAGAACAAGGGCGTGTTCAGGAGAGCGTGAGTCCTTGTGCAGTGTCAGCCTTATTGGTACCAAAGAAGGATGGTTCGTGGAAGATGTGTACGGACAGTCGGGCTCTAAACAAGATCACTGTGAGATACAGGTTTCCTATGCCGAGGTTCGATGATTTGATTGATCAGTTGAGTGGGGCTGTTGTGTTCTCAAAGATTGACTTGAAGAGTGGATACCATCAGATTCGTATTAGACCGGGTGATGAGTGGAAGACTGCTTTTAAAACTAGGGAAGGTCTATACGAATGGTTGGTTATGCCGTTTGGCTTGTCAAATGCTCCTAGTACTTCTATGAGAGCGATGAACCAAATTTTCAGACCATTTATTGGGAAGTTCGTAGTAGTTTACTTTGACGATATTTTGATCTATAGCGGGAGTATGGAAGAGCATATCCAGCATTTGCGAGAAGTGCTGTTTATTCTACGACAGGAGCAATTCTATGCAGCAGCGAAGAAGTGCGTGTTTATGACGCACAGTGTTTTGTTTCTGGGATATGTTCTGTCAAAGGAGGGTATTCAAGTGGATGAAAGCAAAGTGGAAGCTGTCAGGAGTTGGCCACAACCTAAGACAATTACAGAAGTGATGAGCTTTCATGGGTTGGTATCTTTTTATCGAAGATTCATTCCACATTTTAGCAGTGTGATGGCACCTGTAACCGATTGCATGAAAGGAAAGAAGTTCGCGTGGACGGAGGAAGCAGGATTTGCTTTTGAGCGAATCAAGGAACTTTTGACGACGACACCAATTCTAGTTTTGTCGGATTTTCAGTTGTTGTTTGAGTTACATGCTGATGCATCGAAGGTTGGGATTGGAGGGGTGTTGAGTCAGAAGGGATGTCCTATTTCTTATTTCAGTGAGAAGCTTTCAGGAGCAAAGATGAGATATAATACATATGATGTGGAATTTTATGCTATTGTGCAAGCCGTGAAACACTAGAGACATTACTTGTTTCACAAGGAGTTCGTGTTATATACTGATCATGAGGCGTTGAAACATTTGCATGGGCAAGACAAGATTGCAGCTAGGCATGCATCATGGATTGCATACTTGCAGCAATTTACATTTGTTGTGAAACATAAGTCAGGACTTGCGAATCGTATGGCAGATGCATTGAGCAAAAGGAATCATTTGTTGACTACGATGAAGGTTGAAGTGACGGGGTTTGATACACTTCCAGAATTGTTTGTTGAAGATTCTTACTTTGCGAAGATTGTAGATGAAGTCAAGAAGGGGGAAACAGATGAGTTAGTTTTGGTGGATGGTTTCCTATTTAAAGGAACTCGATTGTGTGTACCAGATTACAGTTTACGGATGAAAATTGTGAAGGAATTACATGAGGAAGGCCATGTGGGTAGAGATCGTACATTGTAGTTGATTTCTCAATCTTATTTTTGGCGGTCAATGAGAAAAGAAGTCGAAAGGTTTGTGGAGAGATGTCATATCTGTCAAGTTTCGAAAGGAACCGCTACAAATGCAGGATTATACATGTCGTTGCCTATACCTACTAAACCCTGGGTGGAGGTTAGCATGGACTTTGTGTTGGGATTGCCGAGAACGCAACGAGGCAATGATTCTATCTTTGTGGTGGTGGACAGATTTTCAAAAATGGTATATTTTATTGCCTGTAAGAAGACAGCTGATGCCGTCCGAGTTGCTCAATTATTCTTTAAAGAGGTGTATAGATTACATGGGCTACCTGAATCTATTGTTTCTGATCGGGATACTAGATTTCTAAGCCATTTTTGGATGAGTTTGTGGAAGATGGTTGGAACAAAACTGAATTTTAGTAGCGCTTATCATCCGCAAACAGATGGGCAAACGGAGGTGGTGAATAGATCATTGGGAAACTTGCTGCGATGTCTTGTGAAAGATAATTTGAAGTGCTGGGATATGAAGTTATGTCAAGCGGAATTTGCACATAATCACGCTGTTAATCAAAGTACTGGATTCATCCCATTTCAAGTAGTATATTCAGCAATTTCGAAGGGACCGTTGGATTTGTCGATAGTTCCGTCTCAGAAAGGAGTTGTTAAACGAGTTTGTGATTTTGTGAATGAGCTGCAGGATTGTCACCGAGCTGTTCATGAACGATTGCTTGCATCAAACGAGAAGTATAAACAACAGGCAGATAAGAAGCGAAGGAGTGTGAACTTCAAAGAAGGTGATTTGGTTTACGCCGTTTTGACGAAAGACCGTTTTCCAGTTGGAACTTACAATAAGTTGAAAGTTCGAAAGATTGGTCCAGTAGAAATCGTGAAGAAGATCAACGAGAATGCGTATCAGTTGAGATTGCCGGGTAATGTTCATACTTCTGATATTTTTAACATCAAATACTTGATTCCGTTTCACGGGAATGAGCCTGTCGAGGAAGAGGAAGGTGCAAATTCGAGGTCGAATTCTTGTCAACCGGGGGAGGATGATGCAGCATAGGAGGTGGAGTCTATTGCTTTAAGTCGCGAAGTGCATAACGACTTACAATCTAATGTGCTTAATGATGCAGTGCGTGCCTTAGGTCGCTCCCAGGTAGGTTGTTCAGATGCTTCGGTTGCTTTAGGTCGCGCGAGTACTTTAAGTCGTTCGCGACCTAGCGCATCAACCCTTAAGTCGCAAACAAGCAGTGTGGACCAACCTAGCAAGTCAAGCAAACTGGCGCGCATTTCTCTAGGTCGCTCCGACCCTTCAACCTACGACCTTGCCGAGTTACGACCTATGTTAGGTCGCTCATTCTTATGTCGCGAGCTACTGAAGTTATGCTATCCTTTAAGCCGCGAGCCTTCTTAAGTCGCTGTTGAAGATAGGTCGCTCCATGGTTAGGTCGCATGAAGATTCCAGAAGCTAATTCCTTAGGTCGCGTAAAGTTTAGGTCGCAAGGTTGCTTATGTCGCTCAGATGTTAGGTCGCTTGAAGAAGATCCAGTGCCGAGAAGTCCTAGGTCGTATGCCGCTTGTCTATACTGAGTCGCATGCTGTTGTAGTGTGTTAACTCGTGTATTGTGTTTGTGTTGTACATAATTGTTAACTCGCGTTGTGTTGTAAGTCGCGACTAGTAGGTCGTAGGTCGTTTGTGCTGTATAGGTCGTAGGTCATGATGTTGTATTTTCTTTATGTTGTACATATTAAGTCGCTTACCATATGTTGTGAGCTTGTTAGGTCGTTAACGACCTATGATAGGTCGTAGGTCGCGGCCTATGTTAGGTCGGTGAAGGTTGTGTTGTGTGAGTTGTAATCTCTATAAATATGGGGGTAGTGTTATTTGTAAACTTGGTTGATTTTGAATAAAATTTGTTTGAGTGCTTTGTGCCTCTTTTGAAATTGGAAGTTGAGCGTTGTCTCCTTTCTCCATTTTCGGTTATTCGAGTGCGCCCGAATCAACGGATTTGAAGCCGATTCACGAAATCTCGTGCACGAGATCAACGTAGAAGAATCGTAGATCTTTTAACACGTTATCGTATGCGATCAACGTGTTGGAGATAGCTAGAATTCAGTATCTTTCGAGATCAACGAATTTGGGCATTTGGGTATTTTTAATTCTACTTTTCATCGTTGTATCCATTTTTGATATAATCCGTTGCGTCACATATAATCGTAAAAAATTCAAATTGTAACAACAAAAATATAATCAAATTTCAAAAAGACATTAAATACGCGCACACGCGCGCGCGCACACACACACATATATACATATACATACATATACATATACATATACATATACATATACATATATATACATATACATATACATATACATATATATATATATATATATACACATATATATATATATATATATGTATATATGCTTCACACAAAGTTATACAAAGTTCACTGCATGACAATTTCATTACACATGTTACTTCAAACTCTACTATTTTACATAACTTCTAAAAGCTTACATTAGATGTAGAACTAATTACATGACAATAGCTTTTCTATATCATTTCCAAAATGCCATCAACACTAGCTTTTGACTTTTTGCTTTTCTTCTACATCTTTTATCTAAGCATGCATATTTAGAAACAATGCTTAGTTTATGCTTAGTTTATAAAATAAGAAGGGAGAAAACACACAAAAAAATGTTATCTAAATTTTCAGCTTAAAACCTAGCATTCTTCGATTTATGAAGCTAAGGAAAATGAGCTCAATTTATATAAAATAAGCTTTGTAAAACTGAGCTTTTTCTTAGAATATTATAAAACCAAGCTTTGTTCAATTTATATATATTAAGAAAAATGTGCTTAGTTTATTATAAAATCGAGCCTTGCTTGGTTTATTATAAAAAATACCTTTGCTTGGTTTACATAAATTAAGAAAAAACATGGTCACTTTGTATAAATTGAGAAGAGTTTAGTTTACATAAATTGAGCTCTTAGTTTGTATAACCTGAGCATTACTCAATCAGTGTAGATTATATTTTACATGTTAAATTTTCCCGAAGATGCAAGAGGTAGTATTTGAAATACGTTAAGAACTTATAATATACTAATTGTATAGTAAGATTGAAAAATAAAGTATGATCTACACTGGCAATTCTATTGATATTTCTAGGCTTTTAAATGCAATGGGTTCTTGTTTTTATTATATCTATTAGTGCAGACCACTTTCTCAATTATTTACCAGTTATAGATCATCTATCTTAGTAAAAAAATGTTTGTTAATAGTGGAACTTTGTATAAAAGACATATTGGTTTTTACTTTGAAAAGATCAAAGTGGATTTATCCTTACCAATCAAAACTTTTGTGTTCTGATTATAGAGGTAGATTTCAACTTTCTATGGAATAAAATATTTGAACCAAAAAGATAATGTGAAGGCATACAAACATGACCGAACATTGATAGGTTGAATGCTTATAGGTCCCACATGTTAAGTTATTCTCCAAAGTGAAATAATAAGATGCCAAAGCATAGTGCTCAAACATCTTCCATTTTAGGTATTTCGACGGGCATGGCCATTGATGAAAATAACATTTTTTTAAGTTGTAGATTAGAACAAATAATATTTTATTTCAATGGGCATTGCCATTGATCAATATTGGAAAAAGGAATGCATATTTAATTTCAGTAGATTATCGGTCAAAGATAAATTTAGAAAAAATATATCATTTAATCACTATAATACAATGCATTATTATATCATGAAACACATACTAAACTTATTATACATCTTTTCTAAAAATTTCCAACAAAGTGAAAAATCTCTAAATGCTTAACTAACTTTGTCATCTATAGCCAATATGCATAGATGAACTATAAAGGTACTATTAAAAACTGAATCAATATGAAGAAACCAAAGGCACCACATAATTAAAGTATCAATATTAGTAATCATGTTTCTTTCAAAGAAAACTCTTGACCTATAAATAATTCAAAATATGTAGTAACTAAGAAATATTTACTGTATACTACTAAAAATATAATGGGTTAACCGATTTATATTAGTGTAAAATAAACCTTGATTCAAGAATGGGTTGCTTCAATTTAGATTATGAAATCAGCCTTCTGCTCTAAATAAAGCAATAACATAAATTTGTACAAAAGATGACAAAACACCCTCAAATTACAGGACATAATATTTAATTCGTACCTTAACTCGATCCCTTACCATAAATTTAGATCTATCTCAAGACTTTGGGTCTACTCATCAATGAAAGGTAAGGGATTTTAAAAGGAATCAGAGAATGAGGAAGAGTTCACTAAGTAAAAGGAAAATAGTCGAAGAATGAAATAACTTAAAAGGAATAGATCCGAGAAGTAAAATAGCCAATGGGAAAGGGGATAAAGGAACAATTTTACAACATAATTTTACTGGATTGATTTGCATATAAGATTTATTAAATATTAAGGGATAGTAGTAATTGTATTTACAATATTTGGAAAAGAAGAAAATACTAGTTACAAACATATAAATCAAGGCAAATTCTATTCAAACCCCAACCTTTTTCCTTTAACATCCGAGTCAAATAAAAAAATTAAATGGACAAAAATAACATCATCTTCTCCAAGAAATCATCACTAAGATTAAAATCCAACATATCCTTTTTTCATCAAAACCTAATCATTACCTCTACTACCAATGTTCCAACCATGCCCTAACTGAAATCAGTAGAGACCACTGACCCCATATTCACATACCTATTCCATTACTAGCCTGTAAATCTAACCCTTATAGTCCAAAATTATAATCTTAGACAATTCATTCCATTACCACAATTTAAACAAAAAAAATATTAATTATAAAAAACTAATGTTATACTTATCAAACAAAATGAAACATTTACATAATCAACAACGAATTATGTTTCAAGAATCTAAAAACTGAAGAAAGTCTAGGTTTTTATGTAATAAAAGAAGATCGTGAGTTAGAAAAGATGGAACTATTTATGGGCATTTTTGTCAATATTGGTGGGAGGGTGAATGACAAACAGAGGTGTTTTATCTTATTTTAAGTTGTATAGGGGGTGAAGAGCATAATGTGAGGTTCCAATAGAATTAGCCATAAATCAAAATGAAATAAGTTAATGAAGGAAATGTGCACACACTCATAGAAAAAGTGTAAGTCATTATTTTCAAAAACTACTAGACATACCCAAAAATACCATAATGCTAACAAAAGTTAGCATTCACAGGATATAACATCTAGCTATTAATGAACATAATTTTTCATCTACTACTCATCCATTTGATAGAAATTTGAAATAGCCGGACAGAAAAAACCATAATTTGAAAGTTAAAAATTGATTAAATGTTAAATTTTGATTTGAATGTTCACCATTTTTGAATTCAAGTTAAAAATTGCTTCAATTCGTAAAAAAATTTAAATGTAAACAGCGAAATATCGATATCCTAGCTGAAAGGAGTATGTAATATGTGCATAGCACAAGCTTTAGAAAAGGGCTAATAATAAATAAAATCTAAATCTACTTATTTATGCTCATTACTTCAATCTATTTACATAGCTACCATAAATCCTCACTGTTATATGCATGGCAATTATTTACCAATTGAAAATGCTGTTAGTAATTTGTAACGCAAATAACTATTACAAATTTTAAAAATAAATGTTGCAAAATGACTAATCTGGTGTAATGAACATCAATGATTAACAAAATTCTATTTAACTTATGCGTAATCCAAACTGAACTGAAATACGTTAAGTGATGATGGCCAATAGAGTTGAAACGATTGGAGTGTTGGAAAAGAATTTTGATATAATTTCTATGAAAATGAGGGGAGAAAGAGAGAGAGGTTAGGCTTTTATAATTGTTGTGTAAATGAGGAGAAGAAAATGAGATAGTTTTAGGCTTTTATAATTTCTGTGAAAATAAGAAGAAGGAAGAGAAAGAATTTTGTTATACAAATGAGGAGAAGGAAGAGAGGTTTGCTATGAAAAAGAGGAAAAGAAAGAGCGATGGGCTTCTAGTGAAAATGAAAAGAAAGAGACATATTTAGGCTTTTGTAACTATTGTGAAAATGAGGAGAAGAATGAGAAAAAAATTGGCTTTTATAATTGCCATGAAAATGGGAGAAGAGACATATCTAGGCTATTACAAGTCTATTACTATCTAAAGACACCTAAATTACCACTAATGCCACTGAAAAGTGTATTAAAATAATTTCCATATAATATTATAAAAACCCACTTTGGACGAATATGTAAAGATAAAAAAAAATAGTCATTCGATTATGCATAATTGAGGAAAAAACTAGTCATCTAGTTTTGCATTACAAAGCAAAATGTATAGAAAAATCTAAACCCTAATTAACAAACATAAAAAAAGCTAAGATCATTGATTAACAGCAGAGCATATTAATTACTGAAAAATGGTACTACTAACAAAACGAGCTAATCTGCAAAACTAAGCAATCATTTGATAAATAATATCATATAGGAAAGATGGTCACTGGAATAAATAAGATGTTCAAATACAAAACCTATGACAAGTACAAGTTTCTAAAGGAATATTATTCATCCTTTTATTATATAAAGCACAAATCCACGAACCAATACTTTGCAACTTCTAAACATATGAAGTGAAAACATGTTTTTTATTGCATAATTAAAACTAACTCCACGAACCAGTACTTTGCAACTTATAAACATATAAAGTGAAAACATGTTTTGTATTGTGTAATTAAAACCATAGTTCATAAAAATAAGATCTCAAAAACAACAATATGGGCACTTTATATGTGGTGTAAATTGCTACATACTTCATGATTTCAAACTATAAATTGGTCAAGAAGGACAAATAGCAGTATGAACATACCTGATCACTATGTGCATTTTATCTCCTTAGGTCGTCAAAGAGTTCTATACGAGAGGGGCCTAATGCAAAGCCTTTTAACATTGAAAGAGTCGTATTATAGGAACGTCCTTAAAATGAAATTGCATATAGATCCAAATGTGCTTTTGGTTGGGTACAAGCTTCTACATCTTCTTTAGAATAAAATCATTCGTAGGACCTACTCGTTGTCTCCACTAACTAAAGCTTACAAACAAAGCATTAAAGATCTTGATAAAGAGTTGAAATATTTGGAAAAAGCATTTAATGAAGAAAAGTGTAGGTATGAAGTGAACCAAGGGTTGTCTTATTAGATAATATAGTAATCACTACAAGAAAACTGTGTTTTACCTACGCCAAAATGGCATAGGCGGGGCATAGGTAAACGCAGTAACTACATGATCCCTACGTCAGTATTAGCGTAGGTAAAACCTGCGTAGGTAATAAAATGCACACGTCTTACCTACGCCATCCGTGGGGTTGTTTCCTACGTCTTAACTACGCCATTATTTTTCTTACATTTCCCACGTCTTCCCTACGCCATTCATTTACCTACGGTTTACCTACGCCTGTATTTTCTAATTCTTCCTACGTCATCCACATGACTTTTTGCTACATTAAAATTTGATTACCTACGTCTTTCCTACGCCTTTTCTGAAGAAATTTTGATATATTACTATTGTGCTTCTTTTCAGCACATATCAAACAAAAACTAAAATCAACTTATTCCATATATATATGCAGATTTCAACAAAAAAGACATAACATGAAACCATTCATCATCTATTAAGTTCAAATATCTCATCCGTATTACAAAGTTAAACCAATATTAATCAAATTCTCATACGTCTAAACAGCATGATACATGACATCATATAGATACCACTAAGAATAAGAAAAAAGTGGCATAGGACAGATAGGCATAACATGTAACGACAAGAAAATAACTCAATAAACTACTTAAATAAACAATAGTTCAAGAAAGTTCAGTCTCGATTAAACATCTTTTAATAGTCAAACAACCACATATTCCATTCAACAACATGTTTTAGGAAATAAGAGGGAGTATATGAGTAAGCAATGCAAACAAGGACATTTCATATCCGGTGGTAGGTGAACAGTAGGGTATGGCCCTTGTTGTAGAAGATCAAAGGGAACATGCAACAAAAGAGATATCTGCAGAATGCTGCAATGATCCTGAAGACATCGTAATCGAAAATCCATCCACTGATGGTTTCATCTTAATAACTCCAAGCAACGTCATAAAAATTCCAATGCCAACTAATTATCCAAATATTGAACTGTTAGAATCAAATAGCACATAAAAACATAATAAAATGAGAACTACATAGTCAAGGAAAACAAGAGCAAAAGGGATCTCATTAGAACTACATGACTCAGAAGATAAGGATGTTATAAATAACTACATGGGAATAGTTTGCACCACATCTAAATGTTACGGAAAAGAAACACAAGAAGTGTAAAAACAACTCAATGGGCAGCTCAGATGCTAGGAGTACTTTAGTTGATTAATGTTGATTTTAGTATGGAACATGGTGGGTTATAACACCCTCACCAGGAAATAAGACATTGAACAACATCTTGTTTCACTTAAAGTGCATATCATGGTTCTAGTTGAGCATAAATTATCTAGTGAGAATGTACTTAGATTATGTAACTTCATTAGTTATGAATGGAAAGCATTACACAGTAACCAATGTAATAGTAGAGGAAGAATACTAGTATTGTGGAAAAAATAATATAGAGTGTCAACACCGTCTCAATCTCAAATCAACATATTACATGCTTAATAACCAATAAACTGGGATTCAAATGCCTACTTTCAGTTATCTATGCTAAATATCTGGCTACTAAAATGAAAAAAATGTAGAGAAACCTATCCGAGGATGCTAATATTCTCTCCCCACCATGGATCCTAGCAGGGGACTTCAATTGCACCCTAAATAATAACGAGAGAATGTCAGTTAATGGTTCCTTGGGTGCTAACAACGACTTTTAAGCCTTTATTCACACTTTGAGTTTAAAGGAGGTAATGTATACTGGTAATTTATTTACCTAGAGAGGAGGTATGAACTTTTCTACTGATAGTAAAATAGATGGAGTGCTGGGTAACCTTGAATTGTTTTTAAGAGTCTCTGCAATAAATGTGTCGATAGTAAATCACTCATTTAGTGATCACTACCTAATACACAACTTGATTAATATTGGTTTAACTTTAGACACAACTTGAAGATCGGTGAACATACAATCGACCATTTGCAAATTATGTGCCAAAGAGAATGAAATAGGAGACATCTGTTTTTCCAAAGTGAATTCAGTAGCAATCTACGTGTCTGCGGTCAGTTCTATGCTAAAACTACATGTCAATCATTCACCGTTATTACATTTCTCTTTTGAAACAAGAATTAAATTAATGTACTAGAACTTTTGATTTCAGCAAAATAGCAAGATCAATATAGGTAAATGGAGATGGAGTTAGACATGGGACACCGTTTTCATTTTTGCCAACCTTTACAAGTTATAGATGGAAACCATATTAATCAATATCTCTGTCAAATATCATAAACACTTCATACAAAATCATCACATGTTACTCTCTACAAAATTACTTGAACAATGCAAGCCTATCCTTTTTCATTCACTTTCATATTGAAAATTATTGATTTACATTGTTTTGGGTTATTTACCTTATATCTAAGAACATAATACAGAAAAAAAAACCCAACCGAAATTTAAAAAAAAGACATAAAAAAGGAAAAAGAATAGAGTAGAAGATACTACCAGAATTGTAATTGGTGGCAGCTCTAACATGGAAAATGGTAGGGAAGCATTTGGAGTAGA
Source organism: Allium cepa (assembly GCA_030765085.1). NCBI lineage: Eukaryota > Viridiplantae > Streptophyta > Magnoliopsida > Asparagales > Amaryllidaceae > Allium > Allium cepa. The sequence goes on from CM060941.1 coordinate 12,214,613, forward strand.
GCTTAGAGGAGCCACTGGCAGCTGCCACGTCCTTACGACAACCTCGATGCTGCCTATTTGATGGACTTCGAAGCGTCGCGATAGCCAAAAAATGTTTAAGTCGTTATTTTGTATGGTTGTTTTATACAAGTAGAACGATGCCAGAAATTGAAGGTCACCAAGTTATTATACCAAAAAATTTCCACAGCATAATTTCATACAATCACTATACTAGTTAGTACATAAATTTTAAACTCTTTATCCATTATCATTAAGATTTCAACTCAATTTTCAGTCAAAAGGATAGTGACATAATGACTTTCATGTATAAAAGGGGAACAAATATTTTGGTACCTGCTGTCGCCCTGAAGATCAGGATTTCAACCCCGTGGAGCTACCAAGTTTTATCAACTTTTTGGGTCTTAATTGAAAGAATGCAAGGAAAATCATAATATAGATATTTCTGCAAAGTGCAATACTTTTATCGCACTAGAATTTCAGGATGGATTAATTGTGAAGTAATACAAAATAGATACTAAAGAGCAAGTTTCATAAAGTAATGACATAAAAAACATATCTATTGTCGAACACCGTAGTAATTTCTACACATGCTTCGGTGGCTCCACACCTGATTCTTCACAGCTCGGATCCCTCACAAGCTTCGTCTTCTCGTCGATCGGTATATTTTTCAAAATCGGCTGCGCGAACAGAAATTCATCGTTCAAAGGCATAAATCTTCTTAAATCCTTCAAAACCGCCGACTGGAGAAAAGCGTTGCTCAAATTCGACCCGCCTGGAAATCCATGCTGTGCGATTTCGATCTCTTCAAGCGCGCGGACTAAATCGTGAAAGTTTGATTGGGTTCTATTTTTAGATTCGCGATGGAGACGGCGGTTCTCCCTACTGTTTGGATGAAGAGGGAGAGGACAGATGAGAGGGACCGGAGGGCGGTAGGTTCAGCTCTAGTGAATCCGATGGAGGAAGCAATTTGGGCGGCAGCGATAGTGGAGATGGCGAGAACGAATGAGGCGTCTGATGATAACGAAGAAGCGGATGATGAAGATGAAGTGTACTGGATAGGATTTGTTTTGCATTGGCACCTTGTTAAAGGAGGCATTAATTTTAGATGCTTTTTCCTCTTTTTCTTTTTTTGATTGGGATGGACAGAGGGAACTTAGTTGGGAATTAGGGTTTTGGGGATGAAGCTATGTTTTTATAAATGTGCTTGTTTAATAAATCATGGTAAGTTAAAGCAAAGTTGTTTAGCAAATCTTGTTAGATCCGACATATTGAAGTTGGCATAGGAAAGCCTACGCCTTTACACCTTTCTACCTATTTCCTACGTCTTCCCTACGCCCCGCCTTTTGGCATAGGAAACGCGTAGGAAATTTTACGTAGGAAATTGAAGAATTTTATAGTAGTGAATAATGTTTATTTCAATAAATACTAAAACAATTAAACTGATTTCAAGCCATTAAAAGTAGAGAACAAATTATACATTGTTGTTATTGTTCATTACTATAATCAAAAAATTAATGTACTATGATCTAATTGATTATACGGGACATCATAATATATTCAATCACAGCCACTTCTACATTTAAAATATCTTAATCCATTGGTAACAAGGTTCTAATATTCACACAGATAATTAGAAACTTACGGTTAAAATTAAAAACCTAGAAATTTTTTACAAAATAATAATAATGCATATATGTTAAATTTGAAAGCCTTTGTTGAGATTTTGTGTAACAACTCTGGTTTTGGTGTTTACCTGTAAATATTAAATTATAACTAATATTCATAGGTAATCACCAAAACCAGGGTTGTTACATATTGAATTAATATTCAATATGTAAAATCAAAAAGACATTTTATGTCATCAAATCAACATGTAAAATGGAAAGTTAAAATTCATATAAAAACAAAGTTTTAGAAATACATTTTTTAAACTTGAAAAGCCAAATATTGTTAATACTAAGAAAACATATGTTTAAAGACCATTGAGTTATATTGGCATGAAATACATTTTTACCAAAATTGCTATCAGCGAAAATTTAGTGACATGAATATATATATATATATATATATATATATATATATATATATATATATGTTATTATTCATAATTATAAATGTTGTAGAAAAGCATATTCTCGAATTATAAGGACAAAGTGTAAAAACTATTTTGTTAGAAATATCAGTACACAAAACTAAAAAGCCTTTCGAATTTAAATTCTACATACAAAATCAATAGAACTTTATTAAGCATAAATATAACAGTTAAATTCGGAATAGAACATGATGTTTAGAAAAATCATTTCCCAAAAAAATGAAAAGCTAAATATTATTATACTGGGTATACATAAAAAATGAAATTCTAAATATTGTTAGTACCAGGGTTCAATTTAGTCAAGGGGAATATGCACAAGACTTGCGCCTTGGGACTTTCAGCACTTTGTGCTTTTCTGTACGCCTTAGTAACGCTTTTCTCCTACCGCCTTGCTATCAAAACTGGTATTAAACTTGCAATTTTGATAATAGAAATCGCATATATGTGCAATTTTGAGTATAAAACTTCATAAGTTAGTCAAAAAGCCAAATATTTAATTTTCTTCAGAATAAAAAAACAAAGCACATTTTATTTATTTATTTATAATGTGTAGAAATAGTGGAGAAGGGAAAGTAGTAGGGTTTTGCTGTTTTGATTATAAAATATGATAAGAAAAGTGAAGGGCTATGCCTCTATTTATAGGCTCTCAAATTAATCGTGTCCGACTAGATTAAAATAATTAAATCCAGCCCTTTGTGCCTAGATTAACCATAGCCACCACGCAAGCTTTGGTCTCTTATGTGGAACGTAAATTAATTCCTACCTTTTATTTCCCTTTCTGTTTCTAAAATTATTTCCAACATCAACATTTATTTAATGTTCCTTAAATTGTAAGCTTCCTTTAGCGTTAAAATAATATTTATTACCTTTTAAATTCTAACTGTTAGTGTTATTTAAATTTTACATTTGGATTCATTTGAATTATTTTAGATTCCGAAGCTTCAAGCATTGATAGTTTTTTTGTTTGAAGTCTAATGGTAAAACTTTATATATGAAAGTTGATCAAGAAACCATCACGAACACAATGATGCAAGTTTCATGATCAAACTCTGATATATTCTTAAATTTCATTTTGAGCCTTAATAATTGTTTATTAATTATTGTGTATTTTACAGGGTGTTACAATTTACTCCTTTGTTAATGAAGTCCTATTGGTGATCAACATGTAAATTGTTGAAGTCTTATTCGGTTGTTCATACGGCCTTGTAGAAATCTATTACTTTTGGGAAATCTAGGGATTGTTTAGTGAAATTCCAAAAATATTATGGAACTGGATGTATGACAGAAAGTCCGAACCAATATTTATATAAAAATCGCAGATGTAATATTTTATTTACTGCTTTCATTTACCTTGCTTATACTATTAGCTTAAGCTATATTTTGTCGTATTTTAGATCATTCCGCATTCCACATATAAGTCACGTCATGTAGTGACTTCCAAAACTATTATTGCATCATTATGGAATGATCTATTAGCCAGTTATGAGTTGCTAAAGACGGTTGACAAATTTTTTTCTGAGACTACTAAACATGTTTAAGTGTATATCCCAAAAAAATTGTTTTTGTCGGAAGAAATCTCAAAAATGTCAAATTAGAAAGTTATCATATATTTTACATTTATTTGTTGTTTGTTTGTATTTTTTGAATAAAATGACGTATTTTTATATTTCATACTAGTCTCCTACTCATGCGTTACATAATGTAAGGTTGTTAAAAAACTCTTAATTTATGTGTATTATTACAAACACTCCACGTATGGATTGAGAGGGCCTCCTTTTTAAAAAAAAGTTTTTTTAATACGGAAGATACTAATTGAACTAGTCCTCTTATAAAAATACAATCATATTGACCTAAGCGTCCTTTCTTTTATCTATTCCAATATTTCCTTAATTATAATTAACCTTTAATCCAAAATCATTAATCAAATAATGGAGAATTCGAACTCACCTCTAGATGGAATTGCAAATGAAAAAGAGACTCGACTGATTCTTACTTAAGAAAACATTTAATACAGTAAGTTTAAACCCTAATTTTCAACATAGTTAAAATACGCACGATGAATTAGATTAATAAATTATCTTTTCTTTACGGTTCTGGCAATTGGTCAGATTGTAAAGATCGAGATGAATTTTTTTATTATCGCCGTCATTTTCTTTTTAAAAAAGAATGATAAGGAGATAGTAAATGAATTGTTTAGCATTTTAATGATTTGACTAAGGACAAATTAGGTAAAAATATATGTTTTTTAATAAGATGAGTACCCTTCTTAGCAATTTTATTTTGTAGGGAATACTAATAAAATTTGACCCTCTCATATTCAAAGCTTGAGTGTCAATGACAGTACCTAAATTTATTATTTGAAACATAACTTGTTTCATATATGGCTAGTTTTGAAGATGAATGACCTAAAATCTAAACTTTTTATGTCCATTTCATTTTTATTTTTTGTTTTATGTATTAATATTATATTATTTTTTATTTAATCTATTTTATCTTCATCAAATAAAAAGAGAACACATGACTTTTCATTTTCTTCTCCCATATTTCTTCTCAAGCTATATGCTTGATTTTCCTTTGTTCATAGTCCATTTTTCATTTTCCTCTCTCTCCCTAATTGTTGTAAATTTTCTCGTTAAACATTAACCCTAGCTATTACTGGGGTCCTTTAATTAGCGTTGTAAGCAAATTCCTCTTTCATGGTTTATTAACAACTCAATTCCATTAGCTAAATAATAAATCAAATCAATGTTTGTCATCCCATTTCTATGCTTATTTCCAATAGTCAACCCAATGTTATTATCTTCCCGTAATCGTTTTTTCTTAATCTTTTTCATTATTGCAAGTGAAATCAATAGTAGATAATAATTCCTTCCACCGTATTTTCTATCCCCTTTCTATGCTTAATTTATATAATCACCACATGTTAATTTGTTCTCCAGATTCATTTTCCTTAGTGTTCTTCACCATTGGTTGTGTAATCAAGTAGTAGGTAGTAAACTATTCTATCTATTAAAAATTGAACAACTGACCATTAGCATTCTTTAAACCTATTCCATTGCAAGGAAAATACAGCACTCGATGTTAACATTTAACATAGATCAAGAAAATACAGCATTCGATGTTAATGTTTAACATAGATCAAGAAAATATAGCACTCGATGTCCGTCCTTGTGTTCTCCATTAAACCACAGCCACACGTTACAATTGTTTAATTCAAACGTGGGACTAACAATGGGACATAGAAAATGGGGAGCTAGGAATCGAATGCCATTTAATAAGAAACCATTTTCTTTTGTTCACTATATGCATTTATTGCTTCTTTAATATGATAAATACCTTCCTTTCGTTTGACTTTCATGATTTCATTTCCATCCATGAATTGACGTAGATTTCTTCTTCCCAAAATCATGTTATCTCACTTTCGATTACACACTTATCTCCATTTGTTAAACAATTATGCCTTTTCCTTTTCTTCTTTTACAATTCATGGATGCTTTCACTTGCTTGAAATCACCATTTTGGAATTTATTTTTCTATCACTCTACAAGTACTCATCGTTTTCATTTTGTGAATGGTTCCTCCTTCATTAAACCAATTTCTCATACCATAAGGAAAACTATTTTTTGTGATATATTATAATTTTGATGGAATCGTATTGAAAACTTTTATAATTTTATTCGTAAATTTGTAGTAGACTTTAACGCTAAGAGATGTCGTCATTTGACAAAGGAATTAAAATTTGAAAATTGGTATTTTTCAAAGGAGAAGCTCTTGTTTTTAAATACGATTGGTTTTGTTTGTTTATTTATTTACTTTACATATAATATTATTTGGGTTTCAATTATTCATCAACACATAGGATTCTAGATGTGTTTTGAGCATGAATTTGTCCAATATAAAAATCTCAGTTTGCATAGCTATTAAGATAAATATATAATACATTATAAATGTCTGATCTAGCTAAATATTACTCGTCCCAGGCAGCATTAGGTGTACATAGATGATCTAGGTATCAATTTTTGTACTTCTAGAGGAAATATAGTTATCTATCGAGGGATGCAAAAAAAAGGAAAGGTGCAGTTGTCATTTTTGAGGGGGTGGACCTATAGTTTCAACAATTAATGTAAATTAATTGACCAACCCAAAGTACCAAATTAACCTGTAAGAGAAATAGAATGTTGGACAATTTTTGTTATTTATGAAAGCTTTTAGTTACAGATTCTTACATCTTGTATATTCCCTTATTATTTGTAGGTTTCCAAAACTTCCAACAATTAACTCTTATAAGTCACCCTTAAATTTGAAAGAGGAAACATAATAGAGAAGGAAATTTGAAAAAGATGAATGTATAAAATAGTTTCAAAAAGGGAGGGATGTAAGATCGAATAAGTTTTAGAAAGGGGGATGCGTCCCTAATTTCCACATAATTTACTATGGTTAAAATATTGTATATTTAGTGCTTAGCGCAATGATAAACAAATGGTTCGAATAAAATATGTATTAGGGTTTATTAGTAGTGTTATACTTGAAGCACTTTACATTGCCCTGTATGAAGTTATTTCTATAGTAATAAGGTTTGGGTATTCTTTAGTACCATCATGCAAGAAAAGGTTTAGTTAGATGTATGATATCATTCTCCACTTTACATTGTGTAATTATGTTAGGCTCATAAGTGTCCATTGATTATTTTTATCCTTTACATGAAATGTGAAATTATCCATTTTAATATGTTTTTTGTGCCTGGCATTCATTATACACATATCATTTAAAGCTACAAATGTAAAGGAAATATACTGCATTATGTAACGGTTTTACATTGCTAATATAAAGGTATCGACACATTCTCAATTTGTTGCTTTCTGAATAGTGCATTTGCTAAAAAAGATATGGAATAACTTCTAATTTTCAGTTTCATGTGAATATAATGGAATACACCATTATTTCAATGCTTATTTATGTAATGAAAGTGTAATACATATAATATTTGGATCTTTATCATATTTTAAAATTACAATACCAAGCTTAATATATCATTTTGTGTTGATAACCTTCGACTCTAAATTCTATTCGCAAATATAGCTGTAGCAGAACCCATTTCTTCCTTATTTCTCTTCTATTTCAAAATCTTATAGCACATGTTTAAACCACTAAGTTCATCCCAAAACATCCTAGCCTTTGCAATCCGCCAAATCTATTGCAATTTTCATCGAATTGGATTCTCCATCTTCAACATCTTCAATCCATAAAAAATAGGAATATTCTCCTTCTAAACTAATTACTTCAAATTGTGATAAAATTAGTATTAATTTATGCTTAAATTTATTGATAATAGTCTATTCATTGGTTATAATTGTGTATTAGTCGATTTGGAAATGTTAATTAAGGTTATTATTGTTTAAATTGTAATAATAAATTAAATTAATGTCAAATCCGAAATTAATGTACTATTAGGGCTAATTTAAGTTGATTAGTGTATGTGGTTATTAGTATAACATAATTTAGGATCAACAAATGTATGTGTTAGCCAAAATATCAACAAAAAAATTATTTACATAATCCCTTTATTAGTTTATAATGTTAACTATACACAAATTTAGTTTAGGGGTTTTCAGGCAAAGGGAAGAAGTAGCAAAAAATTTAGTATCAGGGACAGAAAGTTTGTATTTTAGTCTGAATGACACTTTATAGTGTAAATCACAGAATGATAGATGTAGCTATCATTTTCTATTTACAATATAAAGTGTCATTCAGACTAAAAAAACAAACTTATCGTCTTTGAGACTAAATTTTTTATCAACTTTTTCCTTGTGTCTATTTTCCTGTTTAGTTTATGTTTATGTGTTAATATAAATAAATTAGAATATAATATTAATTTTCTATTTGTGTATAATAAATTCAAATTAGTGTTATCAAAAATGTTGAAAAAAATAATTTTTTAAATAGTTTTTAATTATTAGCAAATTCAAATAATGAATTACTAAATAGTGTTAATATAAAAAAAACTTAGTGTATAATGTACTAATTTTTAAATCCGTTAGATTTTTTGCCCCGTCTAACAAGTATTGTACATGGTCATTATACAGATATTCATCTTTATCACAAAATGGACAAAAATATTCATCGAATATATCATTAATCAGATTTATCAATGTATTTGACAAGTTATAAACAAAATATAATAATTACATTTTGTAAATCATTTCATGTGAAACAGTTCACAAAATTTCAACTATTCTTCCTTTTGTTCTTTGTGTATGCACATTTGTGTACGATACGGGAAACAAAAGGAAAGTGTTGTCAAAATTTTATTAAATAATTTTGGATGAAATGATTTGGGAAATTTAATTTTTATTGTGCTTTTAATAGGAAGTGGGATGACTAACTATCAAGGTAAAAAAATAATGCAAAAGTATAATATTATATTTATAGTGTGTTAAAACTGAAAATAAGTTTTATAAGAATGTAAAAGAATGATATATGTATAATTATTAAAAAACTAAAAATTTATAAATGAATTGTAAAATAAAATGTCAATAAAAAATCATAATTTTTTAAATCTTGCTATAATTTTTTAAATTCCTATATTTTCTAAAGTAGGAAAAATAGTCAATATTTTATTGCCCTTGTAGTAACTACAAACATTCGATGGATTGGAAATCAAATATGGTTATAGTACATTTGCAAGGGGCAGTAGATTTAAAGAAAATAAACTTGTCCTTTGCAGAAATTATTGGATCAAAAAAATATGGAATAATTAGTGCAACGTAATGTCAAGTATTAATAAAGTGAATAAAAAGCCCACTGGATGAGTGCAGCCTTCTAGGAAGCTTGCAATAGTCCAGATATGACTGTAAATTTACCATTCTTGTATGTTTATTAAAAATTTAGTAGAAATTAGTGTAATAATTACACCAATTTATAAATGAGAAATAAAATGTTAATATTAAATTTCCAAGCGGAATCTGAGCAGAATTCTACAAACATGAATACATTTCCTATCATACATCAAGGGGGAGGAGGGGTTTCAAAGTCGTTCTAGGAAAAGAATGTGCTCGTCCCGTCTCCTACTTGGAAATTTTATTAATCCTACCATATGAAACTCAGCACTTTGGTAAAAAAATATTACATGTTAGATGAAGGTAAGTCAATTATAGAAGAGCTCAGGATAATTAGGATATTGTAGACTTGAGAGCTCGGATTGCTGAGCTCGAGGATAGAGATATGCATCAGACTAGGAAAAAATGTATGTAATGACTCGTAATTTAATCATTTTGAATTTGGATATTTGAAATATTTTTAAATATTTAGATAATGGATTTTATAACTCAAATAAACCTCTTTTAGGTAATAACTTATGATGGTGATATTGATTTAAAAAAATACAAAAATAATTAGTTCTAAGAAAAACCGAAAATGTGACTAGAATCTTTTTTCGAATTTTCGACTTTGCATCGTTTAAAAGTTATCAGAGAACATTGTGTATATTAGAGCATATATGCACACATACTTATTAATAACATGTGTTTTATTAATAAAGTAATTTGATTAAATTTTCATTAAAAAATATACTTAAATAAATTTAGTAAGAATTGACTTTTCTTTTAAATTTTAAAATATGAAATTTACAAAATAAGATAACATATTATCATGTATAGTAGAGATGTTATGAAATAAAGGATGATAGGGAGGTAGTAAGATGGTTGCGTGTGGATGGGGCAAGGAGGAAGTGGCACTTGGTTATGGAGGATAAATGGACTAAGGGCAAAAGGTCAATTTCCTATCCCATTTTATAAAAATAACAACTTTTTTCCATTCTCATTTTCATTTTCATTATCTCATTTTCAAAACATTCATCTTTTTTCTGAGCTTTTCAAGCTTTCATCTATGGCTTTCAAAAAGTTTTAAATTTTAAAAATCACTTCTTTTCCTCTTTTACCTTAAGCAGAATTGTTAAAACACCTTGTTTTCCTCTCTACATCACATATACTTCGTCTCAAAACACAATACCCCTAAAATCAAGCATGGTGGAGGTAATGATACCCATGGTTGAACCGGTCTATCTCCTATATGACCTCAAAAATTAAATCTCTAAGAAGAAAAATGAAGTTGGGTGCTAGTACAAAGTGCGGTGGTAGTTCGACTTGATTAATTTTCTTTTTTGAGTAAATCTCACTTCTATAAACCACATTTTTAATCTTTCTTATTGATAAATAATAATGATGATTACTATTTACTTTTTTAACGTGTTGGAGAGTAATGATTGTTGGCATGGTTCCTGTTTTAAGTGGACGACATCATCAGTGGTTAGTAAATGACTTGAGATTAGTCGAAAAGTTTAAGTAAATAATTACAAGTGATGCTTTTTCCATGTTATGTGAATGTTATTTGCCTTTATATTTACGTTTATGCTTATGGATGAGATGTGTAACGACCCGAAAATTTTAGTGGTTTTATTCATTTATTAATTGAAATTTTGTGAAATTTTAGATAATAAAATTTTGAATTAAAATTTTGAATTTGGAATACATCTCTTTTAACATAACAACTTGTAAATTTTCATCAGATAATATGGAAGTTTATTTTTGTGTGTAATTCAATTTAGTTCTAATCAGTCAAAAGTCGATCGTAATAAAATGTTTTCCAAACCTGAATATTATTCTATAGAAAATTTGTAAATCATCTTCTGAGTGTGACGTTATATTTTGTTTCTTCAAATTTTGACTGCTATTGCTCCGTTTTTCTTATTTTCGGCGAATTAGCAGCATTTTCGGTACCGATTGTCGACTTTTGATAGGATGATCGTTTCACTGATATCTGTATACCATTTTGATCGTCTTGTCGTGCTGATCTCCGCAGCATATTCGTTTGTGTGTTTCGAAGTTCGGTACTCGACGAAATCGATAAAACGGTAATTTGTACCGGTACCCAATTTTAACTTTTGGGTTCTTTGTACCTTTTTATTTTCAACCGTAAAATACCAACAGTCATCGAATATTTTATTCCTTGAATTCAAGTATTGGCTTTTGGCTATCCATCTTCATCTCAATATTTCTAGTTCGTTCATTTTATTCTTTGGTTCACTTCCTCCCTCTTTTCGTTTCTCTTCTGTTCTCTTTCATGCTTAATATAAAAATACATATAGCACATGTTCATCCTTCCACCCTTTTCATTTCAACGCAACCGAGCACAGCCATCAAAATCTCCTCACTATCGAACCGCACCTCACCCTTCGGCCTTCAACCCATCGTGAAGCCTTCTCCTCTCTTCTCGCTTCAACCTACGGCCTTCACCACCAAAGCTCCGTCGATCTCCACCATCACAGCAAGCAGCCGCTCATTCCACTGTGCCCCTCCTTCTCCCCAACCTCCAGCTTCGAAAAACATCTCGCTAGTCCAGTTTCCTTCCCTTTTTGTTATATATATGGCACGTATGTTTTAATTATAAATGTATGGTTATATATATTATTATTATGCTACTGATTATTATATATTATATGATAATGAAGCTATAGTTTTATGTAATTTGTTATATAGGTTATATCAGATTTGCACTTTTGGTTTGTAATCTATATTTATATAATACGTTATGTTTTGTTCCAGTTAGATTAAATGGGTAATTTATATATGTTTAAAGTGGTTTGAGTATATTATTCTATTTACTTTATAAGTCTGTTAACTTTGGAAAATATATATATAATCTATAGTACATGGTGTATATGTTAGCATATATATGACATTTTGTGTATATATAAAGTTTACAAAAGTTTGATGATCTACTGATGCGATATAATATACATGTATTCTATCTCTGCATATTTTACAGATTTTATATATAATATATTGGTTTGGGTTGTATAGTTTAGCTATAAATTTGGTTTATATATTTTTATTTATATTGTTGTTATAGTACTATATATTTATATACGTTATTGAATGTATATCATATAATTTAAAGGTATAAAATACGTTTTATAGTTTATAAAAGTTATAAAGGTTATATGTGTATATATGAATTTGTATGTTATTGTTTGTAAACTATATATATTATATTAAGTTATATTTGTAAGCTTGGATTTTTTTGTTTTTCCGTTCTCGTAATATGATGTTTTACTATATTATATATATATATACACACACATATATATATGCCGTTATAAGGTGTATATTTGGTTTGAGTGTAGTATATGCTGTTAATAAATTTATAATATATATGTTTATATATTTTATCATACAAGATTTTTTTTATATAAGTTGTTGCATTGTACAGGTTATATAACAGTTTATATAAATGTGAGTTTACTTAGTTAGTATATATAAAAGTTGTATTATATAATAAATTAGAGTCTGTTACATTAGAGTTTGTTATATATATATATATATATATATATATATATATATATATATATATATAATTCAAATCAGTCTGTAGGATTATATGTATAAACACAATATATCAATTATACATATATATTTTGATTTTAATTGATATAGATTTGATTTCTATATATATCCATTTACAGTTGTATCGATTTTTCAAAACTGTATTTATTATTTTAAAAATATTTGTTTTGATTTAAACATTGTTTCAAAAGGATGTAATATAATAATATTTTTTTAAAAAAAAACTTGATTCTGATTAGTTCTCATCGTTTTTCCCATTTATCAGCTTTGTCCGTCATGCCTGTGTTCTTCATCGAATCGTGTCCATCTACGTTGCTTTGGATTTCGTAGCTCATTCTTTGTCAAATTCATCTAATCTCGAAATGTGAGCAATCACTCACGATTAATGTTTTTATATTTATTAAATTTGATTTCAATTTAAACGACAATTGAAATATGCCGCTGTTAGTTATTTACATTGCTATTTATATGCTATTATATGCTATCTTCTCACCCGTGAAATCTGACACCCTTTATCTTTTATTTATATTGATGATATATGCCAGTGATATTATTTTCATATTTGTTATCACTCTGTAAGTTCCCTGTTAGTATAGAATTACTATGGGTTGAAATGATACATACCCGAACGATCTGTAAAATAAGAGAAAAACTTTATGGGTTGAAATGATAGACCCAAGCAATTTTAAATTTAATTGAATTTGGGATTGCGGGTTGAAATGATATATATATGCCCGTATATATTTAAATTGTGGATTGAAATGATAAATATCCATATCACTTGACCATAGGATAGAAAATTATACACAGACACCGTGGTCTATATACAAAATATTTTGAAAAATTGTTTCTATGGTTTTGGAAAGAAATATATGGTTTTATATAAATATTGATTTTAGATATTATATAAATGATATTTTATATATAGTTAAATTCTTGATTTTAAGCTATGAATAAATTTATTTTAATATAGAATAAGTTTTATAATAAAGTTAGATTTTATTAAAATATATTATGGTTAAATATTTATTTAAAATTATATTTTTATATAGAGTTTATAATGATTTAAATAAATTAAGGTTGGAAGATAAATTTGAAATTGGTTTGAAATTGAATTTATTTAAGAATTAAACTCAAATAAGTTTGATTTGAGATTTATTAAATTTGATATTTTAAAGGATATGATTTTTTATAAATTGATTTTGGTTTAAGGTAATTTAAAAGAATATATATCAAGTTTAAATAAATTGAAGGAATATTCAGTTATTTGAAGTTTAAAAGTTTATTTAAAGGATACTGGATTTATTAAGGAATTTTTTCAAAACTAAATAATAGTAAATTGAATTTGATATATATATATATATATATATATATATATATATATATGGAATTATACAAAATTTAGTTTTGAAATTATGGAATATTTGAAACTTTGAAATATATTGATATGGAAAAGGTTTATTTTGTGGTAAAAAATCTGTTTTGAAATTGATATAATTTGAAATGGTTTGCTGAGAAACCAAATTGAATTGAAATGGATGATTTGAGATTTGATTAAATTTGAATTTTGGAATTTGAGTTGATTTGAAATTGATTTGTGGAATTTTGAGGAAACTATTTTACTTTATAAAATATTTTCTTACATATACTATTTTAATATCTAAATTGTTTAAGCGGTGGAAGTTATGTTTCCAAAGTTATGATTTCAAAGTATTATGTTTCGATATGTTTTAATTTCAACTGTTTGGTTTCGAAAGTGTTATAACTTTGAAAAATGCTATGATTTTGGAAAAAGATATATTTGGATTGGAAATTATATCGTATTTGGTTTTGAAATGGAAATGGTATTTTGGTTTTAAAGTATATACTATGTTGAAAATGACCGCGGTGTTATAATAACGTTTGGTCGTTAAAGAGACTGGGATCGGAAGTTGTCATACTCTCTGCCAACTCTGAAAACCACTTTAACAACTGTGTACGCGGTGGAGATTCTAGAATGAAGTAGGATGGTGGCGATGTTCTATTGAGGTATATACGTGGACCCAACTCCCGTGAGTTAGCATATGGTGGCTAAAACAGGAGCGATTCTCTGGCCAATGAGATAGCTCCTCTGATCGGACAAACTCCTTCGATATTATATTCTGATTTTGTGATTTCTCTGGCCAATGAGATAGCTCCTCTGATCGGACAAACTCCTTCGATATTATATTCTGATTTTGTGATTGATTTGGTGGCCACTTTTGATTTTTGATTTTGGGAGTGTGGCTCGAGGTGGGCGGTAGCTGTGGCTATGCGTTACCACCAGCCCGGATGCGTAATTGGTATATCTACCATGGCATTGCCTAGTTGTGCCGTGTCACCTACCCTATCATGCTTTACTACGAGTTTGATTTGTGTCGTACCTATGGAGTATTTTTGGTAGCCTCCCGATCTGGAGGTACGACGGTACTGTATAGACTATTGGCACTATAAAATGTGTTGATGGGGATATGGGTAACGCCTTAATGCTATTTTTAAATATATTATTCTTTACTTTAGACATTATTATAATAGCGTATGTTACTACATAGTAGATAGTTTAACGGATCTTTAGAGGATGGTTATCCCAAACATCCTTTGAGTTACTTGTATTTCAGTTGTTATTTCACTTGAGTTGGATTTATTGATATAAGAATGTTAATCCTGACTCGAGTGTTTTATGTTTTGCTTTACGCTCGGGTCAGACTGAGGATACAGCTTTTGAGACTCACCTTTGGAGTTGGAGCTTCGTTCGGAGATCCATCTACACCTTTTTAGCTTGTTGTTATTCAGTTGATTTCAGTGATGTATCCTGATCTTGTACTTGTCTATTTTATTTGAAACTTGTATTGTATCTTATTTAACTTTGATATGTATATAGTAGCTTCATGAACTAACATCTATTTTGTCTCTGTTGCATATTGTATATTACTCTGTGTCTTGTGATTCCGTGATTTGTTTATTTACTGTATATGTTGAGTTTTGCCAAATATAAATTAACAATCTGGTATTTTGAAGCAATTCAAATCTGGCATATGTGGATGCGAATGTTTGAAAATATCGGGTCGCTACATTTGGTATCAGAGCTTTGGTTTAGGCAAAACTTAACATATGTAGTGAATTTAATTTACAGAATTTCTTTCGTTCGAGTCTGAATTCTTTTTTTGATTCGGTTCCTTTGAACTTTGGAACGTTTCCCTCGGTTCCAAAACCCATTATTGTCTTCCCCTATCCAATTCACCTTGATTCTGGAGTATCCCATAGCTCCACTATATGATTTATAAAGGGGTGAAACTCCTTTACAATGGCATGGATTCACCGAAGATTTTTGTATCCTCGGTTTAAGATGCTGCTATCTTTTGCTATACCCGAATTCTATCTCTGGCGATCGAATGTCGATTTGCTCTAGAATTCTACCTCGATCTTATTTTAAAGTCACAGTTGACCCGGTTAAGGTTGCCTGCAGTTTATATAAGTCTACCCATTTGTTTCTCTCTTTGAAATATATTTATCTCCCTATCAAGCCTATCTTCTTGTTGAATTCTTTTGATTAGGACCCTTGAATTTGAATCTCTATCCTTGTTTTGAAATCCATTATGGAATCAATGAGTGAGGGAGTGTATTTGTATTAATATCAAAATGTTTTATATTGTGTTGTTTGAGCTAATGATGTTGATTTGGGTTTTCGACCGATTCATTTGATCAATGTCATCGATAGGAATTCTAAAACACTTGACCAGAGCAAGCTGACACAATTGTTTCCAAAATTTAATAATTTTGTATGATTATATTATATATATAAGTATAAATTTTTCTAAAATTAAATTGTTAAATGAATTGGTTGTTTAAATGATAATATTGGATTTTCATTAATGTTTCGTAAACCTTTGACTATTGCAACATAATATAAATAAATGAGAATTCTAAACATGGTTTATAAATTGATTTGGAATTTAAATGGATTTAAATTAGAATTTGAGAATTTAATTTCCGGTGATTTCAACTTTGATTTTTTAGTTTAAAGTGTATATTATTTAAAGCATTTTAAAAATGGAGATTGCTTACTAAAGGAATTTAATTTTTTTTAAATCAGCGCTCTCCTCTTGTGTCACTGGAAACTAATTTTGGTGATGGCGACCACATCATCGACATTCATTTTCAAGTATCAGAGTGGAGAGACCATTCGTAGCTTTGCTACACTTTTGACTTGGAAAATGAATTTGATTTGAATCTCTTCAGTATGATTTGATTTGATATATATATATATATATATATATATATATAGTGTGTGTGTGTGTGTGTGTATCTCTAAATTGTTTGAAGTTAATCGGAAATTTAATTCTTAAATTTTATATTTAAAGAAGATTTCAATTGTAAAATAAAGCCAAATTTTTAATAAATGTTTAAACTTGAATTAATTGAATTAGGAAAATTTTACTTGTATAAGGCCCAATTACATTCTAATATAACTTACATTAATCATCCAGAAGTTGAGTATGTAATTGAATAATTTACAATGTAAAATGATGTTAAAGGAATTTATAAATAAATTTGAGTGGTTATAATAAATGTAAATATACTTAATATATGTGATGAAGTGGAATAAAATTTAATAATAATTTGGAATAAGGAAAAATTAAATTGGTTGAATAAGATATGATTATAACAAATGACTACTCAAATTATGGATTTAGAAATGGTAAATTAAAGATAATTGGATAATAAGATCGTTAAGATTGATTTTTAAATAAATTAAATGGATTAAATAATTATTGAATATTAATTAATTTAAATTGAAATTCTATATGGTTTTAAATTGATTATTTTGTTTTGTATTTCAATTTATTTTTCTTTCTAGTTGTTTCTATTCTTCTACCTCGTTCCTTTACGGGGACGAAAAGTTTTGAGTGGGGGAGAGTGTAACGACCCGAAAATTTTAGCGGTTTTATTCATTTAATTAATTGAAATTTTGTGAAATTTTAGATAACAAAATTTTGAATTGAAATTTTAAATTTGGAATACGTCTCTTTTAACATAACAACTGGTAAATTTTCATCAGATAATATAAAAGTTTATTTTTGTGTGTAATTCTATTTTAATTCTAATCGGTTAAAAATCGATGGTAATAAAATGTTTTCCAAACCTGAATATTTTTCTGTAGAAAAGTTGTAAATCACCTTCTGAGTGTGACGTCATATTTTGTTACTTCAAATTTTGACTACTATTGCTTTGTTTTTCTTATTTTCGGCAAATTATCGGCATTTTTGGTTCCGATTATCAACTTTTGATAGGATGATCGTTCCAATGATATCTGTACACCATTTTGATCGTCTTATCGTGCTGATCTCCATAGCATATTCGTTTGTGTGTTTCGAAGTTTGGTACTCGACGAAGTCGATAAAAAGATAATTTGTACCAATACCCAATTTTAACTTTTGGGTTCTTTGTGCCTTCTTATTTTCAACTGTAAAATACCACAGTCATCAGATATTTTATTCCTTGAATTCAACATACTTGCTTTTGGCTATCCATCTTCATCTCAATATTTCTAGTTCGTTCACTTTTATTCTTTGTTTCACTTCCTCCCACTTTTCATTTCTCTTTTGTTCTCTTTCATGCTTAATATAAAAATACATATAGCACATGTTCATCCTTCCACCCTTTTCATTTCAACGCAACCGAGCACAACCATCAAAATCTCCTCACCATCGAACCGCACCTCACCCTTCGGCCTTCAACCCATCATGGAGCCTTCTCCTCTCATCTCACTTCAACCTGCGGCCTTCACCACCAAAGCTCTGTCGATATCCGCCATCACAGCAAGCAGCCACTCATTCCACCGTGCCCCTCCTTCTCTCGGACCTCCAGCTCCGAAACCCATCTCGATAGTCCAGTTTCCTTCCCTTTGTGTTATATATATGGTACGTATGTTTTAATTATAAATGTATGGTTATATATATTATTATTATGCAGCTGATTATTATATATTATATGGTAATGAAGCTATAGTTTTATGTAAGTTGTTATGTAGGTTATATCAGATTTACACTTTTGGTTTGTAATCTATATTTATATAATATGTTATGTTTTGTTCCGGTTAGATTAATTGGGTAATATATATATATATATATATATATATGTTTAAAGTGGTTTGAGTATATTAGTCTATTTACTTTATAAATCTATTAACTTTGGAATATATATATATATATATATATATATATAATCTATGGTACAGGGTGTATATGTTAGCACATATATGACGTTTTGTGTATATATAAAGTTTACAAAAGTTTGATGATTTGCTGATGCGATATAATATACGTGTATTCTATCTCTGCATATTTTACAGATTTTATATATAATATATTGGTTTGGGTTGTATAGTTTAGCTATAAGTTTGGTTTATATATTTTTAGATATACCGTTGTTATAGTACTGTATTTTTATATACGTTATTGAATATATATCATATAATTTAAAGGTATAAAATACGTTTTACAGTTTATAAAAGTTATAGAGGTTATATGTGTATATATGAATTTGTAGGTTACTGTTTGTAAACTATATATATTATATTAAGTTATATTTGTAAGCTTGGATTTTTTTGTTTTGCCGTTCTCGTAATATGATGTTTTACTGTATTATATGTATATATTTGCAATTATAAGGTGTATATTTGATGTGAGTATAGTATATGTTGTTAATAAATTTCTAATATATCTGTTTATATATTTATTATACAAGAGTTTTTATATAAGCTGTTGCATTGTACAGGTTATATAATAGTCTATATAAACGGGAGTTTACTTATGTTAGTATATATATAAGTTTTATTATATTATGTATTAGAGTCTATTGTATTAGGGTCTATATATATATATATATATATATATATATATATATATATATATATATATATATATATATATATAATCAGTTTGTAGGATTATATGTATAAACACTATGTATCAATTATATATGTATTTTGATTTTAATTGATATAGATTTGATTTTTAAATATATCCATTTTACAATTATATTGATTTTTCAAAAATATATTTATTATTTTAAAAATCTGTGTTTTGATTTAAACATTGTTTCAAAAAGATGTAATATAATAATATATATTATTTTTTAAAAAAATTGATTCTGATTAGTTCTCATCGTTTTTCCCATTTATCGGCTTTGTCCATCATGCCTGTTTTCTTCATCTAATCGAGTCCATCTAGCGTTGCTTTGGATTTCGTAGCTCATTCTTTGTCAAATTCCTCTAATCTCGAATGGTGAGCGATCAATCATGATTAATGTTCTTATATTTATTAAATTTGATTTCAATTGAAACGAAAATTGAAATATGCGGCTGTTAGTTATTTACATTGCTACTTATATGCTATTATATGCTATCTATTCACCTGTGACATCTGACACCCTCTATTTGTTATTTGTATTGATGATATATGCCCATGATATTATTTTCATATCTGTTATCACTCTGCAAGATCCTTGTTAGTATAGAATCACTATGGGTTGAAATGATACATACCCGAACAATCTATAGAATAGGAGAAAATCATTATGGGTTGAAATAATAGACCCAAGTGATTTTCAATTGAATTGAATATGAGATTGCAAGTTGAAATGATATATATATACCCGTATATATTTAAATTGCGGATTTAAATGATAAATATCCGTATCACTTGACCATAGAATAGAAAAATATATACAGACAACACGGTCTATATATAAAATATTTCGAAAAATTATTTCTATGGTTTTGGAAAGAAATATAGTTTTATATAAATATTGATTTCATATATTTATAATATTATTTTATATACAGTTAAATTCTTCATTTTTAGCTATGAATAAATTTGTTTTAATATAGAACAAGTTTTATAATAAAGTTTGATTTTATTAAAATATATTATGGTTAAATATTTATTTAAAAATATATTTTTATATAGAGTTTATAATGACTTAAATAAATTAAGGTTGGAAGATAAATTTGAAATTGGTTTGAAATTGAATTTATTTAAAAATTAAACTCAAATAAGTTTGATTTGATATTTATTAAATTTAATATTTTAAAGGATATGATTTTTTATAACTTGATTTTGTTTTAAGGTAATTTAAAAGAATATATATCAAATTGAAGGAATATTTAGTTATTTGAAGTTTAAAAGTTTATTTAAAGGATATTGGATTTATTAAGTAAATATTTCAAAATTAAATAATAGTAAATTGAATATATACACATATATATGGAATTATACAAAATTTAGTTTTGAAATTATGGAATATTTGAAACTTTGAAATATATTGATATTGAAATAGTTTATTTTGTGGTTAAAAAATCTGTTTTGAAATTGATATAATCTGAAATGGTTTGTTGAGAAACCGAATTGAATTGAAATGGATGATTTGAGATTTGATTAAATTTGAATTTTGGAATTTGAGTTGATTTGAAATTGATTTGTGGAATTTTGAGGAAACTTTTTTACTTTAAAAACTATTTTATTATATATATACTATTTTAATATCTAAACTGTTTAAGTGGTGTAAGTTATGTTTCCAAAGTTATGATTTCAAAGTATTATGTTTCGAAGGTGTTTTAATTTCAAATGTTTGGTTTCGAAAGTGTTATAACGTTGAAAGATGCTATGATTTTGGAAAAGGATATATTTGAAATGGAAATTATATCGTATTTGGTTTTGAAATGGAAATAGTATTTTGGTTTTAAAGTATATACTATTTTGAAAATGTCCGCGATGTTATAATAACGTTTGGTTGTTAAAGAGACCGGGATCGGAAGTTGTCATACTCTCTGCCAACTCCGAAAACCACTTTAACAACTGTGTACGCAGTGGAGACTCCAGAATGAAGTAGGATGGTAGCGACGTTCTATTGAGGTATATTCATGGACCCGACTCCTGTGAGTTGGCATAAGGTGGCTAAGACAGGAGCGATTCTCGGGCCAATGAGGTTGCTCCTCTGATCGGACACACTCCTTCGATATTATATTCTGATTTTGTGATTGATTTGGTGGACACTTTTGATTTTTGATTTTGGGAGTGTGGCTCTAGGTGGGTGGTAGCTGCGGCTATGCGTTACCACCAGCCCGGATGCGTAATTGGTATATCTACCCTAGCATTGCCTAGTTGTGCCATGCCACCTACCCTATCATGCTTTACTACGAGTTTGATTTGTGTCGTACCTATGGAGTATTTGTGGTAGCCTCCCGATCTGGAGATACGACGGTACTGTATAGACTATTGGCACTATCAAATGTGTTAAGGGGGGTATGGGTAACGCCTTAGCGCTATTTTTCAATATATTATACGTTGCATTAGACATTATTATAATAGCGTATATTACTACATAGTAGATAGTTTAACAGATCCTTAGAGGATGGTTATCCTAAACATCCTTTGAGTTACTTGTATTTCAGTTGTTATTTCACTTGAGTTGGATTTGTTGATATAATAATGTTAATCCTGACTCGAGTGTTTTGTGTTTTGCTTTACGCTTGTACAACTTTTGAGACTCACCTTTGGAGTTGGAGCTTCGTTTGGAGATCCATCTACACCTTTTCAGCTTGCTTTTATTCAGTTGATTTCAGTGATGTATTCTGATCTTTTACTTAGCTAATTTATTTGAGACTTCTATTGTATATTATTTAACTCTGATATGTATATAGTAGCTTCATGAACTACTATCGATTTTGTTTCCACTGCATATTGTATATTACTCTGTGTCTGTGATTCTGTGATTTACTTATTTACTGTATATGCTAAGTTTTGCCAAATATAAATTAACAATCTGATATTTTGAGCAATTCAAATCCGGCATATGTGGATGCGAATGGTTGAAAATATCGGGTCGTTACAAGATGTTTGGTTAAACATGTATGAACAATAAAGTATTTATGGAAGTGTCTGTAAAGCGACTATTTCTATATCGATATTTTGAAAAAATATCATCTCTTTTGAAATCTTTTCATTTAATCTCGTGCTTGGGTTTTTACAAAGTGAATTAATTATTCAAATAATAATGTGTTTAAATTTTAATAATGTTTGCAACCCAATTGGCCACAAACACTCAAGAGCGGATTTATGTAGTGAAATAAATTATGAAATTAAATGATAGCAGAGAAAAATCACCAAATAACAAGAAAAACACAACAGAAAACAAGAACAACAAGATTTATAGTGGTTCGGCATTGATGGCCTACGTCCACATTGAATATTCTCTTTATTGCTTTG
The DNA here is from genome assembly GCA_030765085.1 of Allium cepa. Lineage (NCBI taxonomy): Eukaryota > Viridiplantae > Streptophyta > Magnoliopsida > Asparagales > Amaryllidaceae > Allium > Allium cepa. Next base: position 12,237,391 of record CM060941.1, read on the forward strand.
CAATTTTCTTGATTACAATTAAAAACAGCAAGAACAACAAGAGACATGAAGTTAATGGAGGAAGTTGATTACAATAATGGCGTTATTTAACCAACAGCGTAAAAGTCCCCAGAATGGCTCCTTATGCTTGTATTTATAGATGAAGGCGGCCTCCAATTTAACTTGAACTTTAGTGACAAGACCTTGTCGACCATATAAGCCCACTATATGGAGAACTAGGCCCAACCCTCAATGGATAGGGATCAGTACCGATCCCTCTATATGTTGAGTTTTAGCTAGCGATCCTTATGGTAGCTCCCTTATGCTCTAAAATGATGGTGCTTCAAATATCATGGCGTTTGGATATGTAGATCTCTCGTTCTTATATTCTTTTAGTTCGAATCTCAATCTGGTCAAGGGAGTGCCGATCCCTACTGGTTCTTCAACGTATATGGATCCATATTCTCTTAGAGATGTACGTTGATCCATCCCCTATGAACGAGCCATGCTGATCAATCTCACACAAACCATACCACGTCGACCCATCTCTCATAATACATACCATGCCGATCCATCTTTTAGGAATATGCCATGCGGACCCCTCTCTTACAAGCACACCATGCCAATCCATGTCTATGCATCATATTATACCAATCTACTAGAGTTGCAGAGCCAAGTTGGATTAGATATCACGTCTTATGCCGGCCCCTCTACATTCTCGCCTAAGTTGACTACCCAATCTGATTGACCATACAGATCCCTATAGCCTCTTCATGTTATACCGATCCCTATACTATCTGATTCATATCTATCATCTACTGTGTCGATCCCTCTCTCATATATGCTAACTTTTATCTTTCTGACATCCCATATTGTCCATCTATCAACCCCGTCCAATCCGAGCTCCGCACAACTATCCAGACTTTATATGCAGAAGTTGCCTTATGATCATCCTTCTCATCAATAGTTGAGTCCGGCCTGGGCGATCAGCCTAATTATAGCTAGGTCAAGGCAATGGGTAATACTTTCCCCTAAAGTAGGTCTTGTGAGTAACATAGCGTGCTTTGAATTGAAAGAAGTCTGAGTTGCTAGGAAGAAGTGTATCTAACTTTTTGGTTGACTTCTGCTCCTTTAATGGTCTTTAATAATACAAGTCTGATGGTGTATCCTAGTATCACGTGCAAATTTTTTCATGTAAGGTTCGTAGGCTTTCTTCTGATTCGATTCAAAAGTGTTAAACTCTTAGATCGTTTTGAAGCATATTCACATACACGTCTCTGTTGTTGGCTCCCGTGCATTTTGGACATTCGTAGGCCATTGCCAAGTTTAATAGCCCTCTACACACTTATATTTACAACCGAATCTTCATAATGATGATCATCTGCACTTCCTAGTTGCCCGCCATTTTCTGTCTCCATTTCTCACTTCTCTCATACTCACCATCATTTTATTTTATTTTTTGAAATTTTTGTGGAAGGATCGACATCCAATATGCCGAACCCTTGCTATATGCAGGCTACTAGGGATCGGGGAAATCCTAATGCCGACCTCTATTTGCTTCCAGATTCGGTCCCCCCGCGCTAACCGGTAGGACTTTCTTTCTCACTGTTCATATATAAACCTACCTCCCCTTCTTTCTTCTCCTCACTTTTATACTTCATAAAACTTATCTTTTTTTCTCCTCCCCTTCATACAGCCGAACCCTATCTTCTCCATCCCTCTTTGCCGAATGATAGAAAGGAGGAATCTTTTCTTTAATATTAAATCCAAACATGAAAAATAATATCCTCAATCAAAGTCATCGCTAGCTCTCCTCTAATCCCAAATACCAAACACCCGCCTTTAATTTAATTCATATAGGTACGTTTCCCTCTTGTAATTGCATTAGTCGAGTCTCTAATCCTCCAATTAGTATGTGTTCGTGCTGTTTTTAGACGAGTTATGTGATGGGTTCTGCCCAGTTAGCTTAGAGAGGAGGAGAAGAAGTTGGAGATAGAGGAAGGAGGAAGAGGGTTCGATTAAGTATCCTTGAAGACTTAGAGGAAATTTAAGGTCTGGTGATGGTAAAGAAGTTATAATAGTCTTTGGGTAGGTTAAGTGAGGAATTGGCACGGGAATCGCTCTGGACGAGGGGTTGGTACATCATGTTTGAAGGAAAAGGTCTACACCCTATTGTATTAATGAGGGATTAGTTTTAGCTGCTTAGGCATAGGGATCAGTAATGGTAGCTAAAACGAAGGGTTCCGTAGTGAAGCTGGGATAAGGGACCAATAAGGGCTAATGGTCTAAGGGATCGGTATAGATATTTAACTGTAGGGATCCGCTTAGGAGTTAAAATATCGGGATAAGGGATCGACATAAGGAACCGAGGGATCAATATTTACAATGAATGCTAATTTTAATTTAAGCCTTAAAATCACCATATTGCATATTGCCTTTCTCGAGCTTGGACTGCTGGACTTAATCTCAAATAAGCACATCTCTGTACTTCTTGACATGGACCAAATGAAAAATGGTATAAAAGTACCTAGAAAAAAACTCCATAGCTTTATGTCGAACTGATCCTAAAGCTGTTGTTGATGAGCAGCTTTCCTGTTGATTAAGACGGTCTGCGATGACGGTCTTTCTGGATGTAATTCTAAGTTTTTCCATTTCATCCTTGCTTTTATGATTCTAAACTATTCATATTTGTTTCACATCGCACCGCACTGCACTTGTTCACACACGACATAAGGGTAACGGGTTATTATTTCTAATGTTGATTATCGACTGAGTATAACTGACATAGATCTCAAGCTGCACGATGCGCTCCATTAAAATTTCTTCCAAGTCCACTGCAAGACACATTATTTCTAAGGCAAGATCAAGCTCCGCCTCCATATCTAATAAACCTTCTTTGAATCACCATACAGAACAAGTAGAAGTGGCTGACCCGCAAATAAATCTCTTTTCCAACATTCCAGTCCTTCCTCAGAAGTTATCAGTCCGGCTCCCAATGTCGCTGAAGGTGCTATCATCCTAAATAATAATGTTGACTCACAAGCGTCTAGAATCGACGAAGCCGCTCTTCGTCGATTATGCTCCATCCATGGAATTCCTTTTGATGACGTCTTAGTACCATCAAGGCAAGTCAGACCTTGCTTGCCCCAAACTGGATATACGGCTTGCAACAAGTTTATATGCTAGGCTGGATGTGTGCCACCTTTTAATTCTTTCATTCGGGAAATGTTGAGGTACCTAGAGATCGCTCCTGCTTAGTTGCATCCCAACAACTATGTTTTTATCCATGGGACTTTTCTTCTTTTTATGAACATTCTGTTCCATCCACAGACTCCTGAAGTCATTAGATATATACATAAAATTTCAAAAGACGAATAGTGAGCCCTTCATATGTCTTTCTTGAACCCACACCTAAATGCCAAGTCTTAACGGGTGCATGGAAAAAGCTCTCTCTATTCAAGCACGAGTGTTTTATGTATGATGTCCTCCTAGTTTCGCAAGGAGATGGTTGGAAGGACGTAAGATTTACTCCTGTCTTCGCCTTATGCTCGATGATTCACATTGCAACTTGTTCTTTAAACATACTAACACCCCAGTTCTTTTAGGGGTTCACCCTCGACCTGAAGATGTCGAGTATTCTAGGGCCTTTGTTGCCATTCATGTTCCCCTTTAGGATCGAGACATCAAATTTCTTATCACTGATGAGCTACTTTCATTATTCGGGCTGTTGGAAGATGACCGCAAAATTGGACTTCTTGGGAGTAAGCAGTTTCAAAAATTGTTGTTGAAGGAGAGGTAGAAACAAGCGACCCTATGGTGCCCTCTGCTGAAGGAACTCGGGAGGACATCGAAGAGGAAGAGATAAAAGAATCTCAAGTTGTTGGGCCGAGAAACAAAGACGTCGGCCCTGGAAAACCGCCGGTAGTCGAAGTGCCACAGGCCAGCCGAACGCAAACTCCCCCGAAGAGGAGGAAAAAGTTGGTGTATAAGTCGCAAAAGAGTAAGGCCGGGGCAAATCTAGAATTCGTCATAACACCGCTTGAAAAGCAGTCATCTTCCCAACATATGGAAAGCTCGTTGAAGGGACTCTTCGACGTTTCGATCCCAGATGATATATTAAATTATGACTTCCCTAACATCAACGCCAAAGAGCTCAACTCTCCCATCAGAAGTGGCAAAGGTGTGCAACCTTCCAAAAGAGAGGAAGAAACTCTTATGAGTAGAGCTACCGTTACCGATCCGTCGGTGGAAAGTACTAGGACACACATAAACACTTGCACTCCACTATACACTCCTTATTAATTCTTCATTCTATAAATTTTAATATGCTCCTATTTTGTTCTTTACAGGTGCAATGTCACATTCCCATCCTTTCGACCGTCTTCGGAGTTCTTCTATTTATTATCGCTCGAGTCGAGATTCCAAATCTAAAAGACGCAGAGACAGATGAAGGGTGAGACAAAGACTATTATTCTCGAGAGTCTTGTTCTTCATCCAAACAGAAGCCTTTACCAAACGCTTCTCATCATGATGATTAACCAAACCTTCCTGCTCATATCAAAATAAGTCTTCACATCGGGGTTCTCATGCTGCTATCCCTCGTGACCAACACTCTAGGTCGTTAAGTTCAAGGCAATCATGCAGATGCCATTCTAGCAATCGCGTGGGCTTGTTACTCCTAATCCGCTTCCACCGATTCCTACTCATGATCCTACTACAATGAAAAAGTTAGCTGAATTCAAAGCTACTTTTCTAAAAATCTGCTTTGATGGACTTAAGTTCCTCCCATCCATACATGTGATTCCTGGAAGCGCCAAGGAAAGCTCACTGGCATGCGTGAACGATGTGTTCATTCAACATGAATCATTTATTCACTTGGTTGAGAAAGTCTCTGAAGTCTCCATCGAACGCCAACATGAAATTGACCGCCTTAAGTTGGAGGCTATTCATGACAAGGACATTATCAAGCATCAAGACACTGAGCTATTTGAATATAAAACCTAACTTGCTGAGGCAGGGAAGAACATGAAAAAATAGCGGATGCGGCAAATCGGGTGGAGACTTCGCATAAAAAAGAACCGAATATGGCGCTTCATCGTAGTGGCACACTGGCCTTAGAAAAGGACTCCTTGTAAACCAAGAAGAAGGTCTGAGCTCATCTTGTCGAAGAGCTTGAAAAATTATTAAATAAAGAGAGGAAGGAAAAGATCGAGGCGTAGGAAGAATCCTAGAGATACTGGAGGAAATCGTTGAGGCAAGAAACTTAAGAACGAAGCTCGATGAACCATTTTACCCAAATTGAAGCCTTAAAAGTGAAGGAGCTGTGCCAGCCCACAACAGAAGAAATGGTGAATTTCAAAAAAAATTGCCATTTTAGATCTTTAATGAGCCTATGAAGTCTAAATATACTTAGAAATCTTCTAAGTTTTCTTTTAAATAAAATCTTTATTTTATTTAGTTTTAGAAATAAAGTTTAAAATTTAATTTAATGTGTGTGTAAATTAGAGTATATCAAATATACTCTTATGTACATATTTGTGTGTAAGGTAACTTATTAAATTTATTTAGAGAAAGAAACTTTTCATTTCCTATCTTTGAAGTTATTGAATTAATGAGGGGGCATAAATTTATCTAGAGAAGGAACATTTACTTCTCTTAACTTATTTAATTAATGAAGGAGAAATTATTTATACGGAGGATGAAACCTTTCATCTCTCTTTATATAAATTGGTTAATTATATGAACATATTTAATTAGCAACATATATAAATATATATATGTACACACATATTATATATGGCATGAGAAAAATTATATATTCTAAAACTACTGTCATGGTGAATATCGACTCAAAGGCAGGAACGGTTAGAGCACCTCCTCCCTTAAAACCACCGGACATCTCCACTCCCTCATAATCAGAAGCGAACTATCATGCCGCGCTTACCCTAGCTTGACAACATCCAACAGCAAAGAGTTGCCAATACATCTACATATGATCGAAGCAATTCCAAAGGCGACAGTTCAAACCCATCGGCTATTGCTAATCTTCATGATGATTCGGCTAACTCTACTAATTATTAGAAGGCTTCAGAAAACTCAACAATGATTCGTTGCAACTGTACTTGGAATCGATCATGGGCAAAAACTGTCAAAGAATGCGAAGTTGACAGAGGGGCAGAAATCATTGACTTAACATTTTATGCTCCAACTCATGAAGGGGAGATAACAAAAGGTATTTTGCCTAAAACTATCCTTAATGTCGTTATAGACAAATGAAAGAATACTTTAGTTGCTTACATCATGAGAAGAAGACCTATGTATGATAATTTTAAAGGTTTCATTAATAAGACTTGGGAGCCTAATGGAGCTTATGAGTTGTTCTAGAAGAAGAATGGTTTCATTTTTATTAAATTTTATAATTCGGAAGACTGTACTAAAATCATACGGTCAAGTCCTTATACCATTGGCTCTAGAATATTGATTATTAAAAAATGGAACCCAGGTATTGAAATTATTAAAGATTCATTTTCCACGATTCCAATTTGGGCACAGTTCATGGATTTGAAACTAGAATATTGGAATAATGAGGGTATAGCAGAATAGCCAGCATCCTTGGATGCCCGATTTGTACGTGTTAGCACCAGAATTGGTCACTAACACCCTTAAGAGAGATTGTGTAGGGAGATTAATGAAGAAATTAAATTTAAACAGAGAACAATATGCTAAATTAAATGCAGAAAACAAGAACACCATATTTATAGTGGTTCGGCGTAATTGCCTACGTCCACTTTGAGGTTAATCTTTATTGCTTTTCTCAATAATCGATTACAGATACAATCCATACATCAACTACTTGATTACAATTTTAAAGTAAAGAAGATAAGTCTTGAAAAAGTCTTGAATGCGGTAGAGTCTCCCCGGTGTTCTCGAAAAAAGGTCCATTTCACTGTGCTCATGCCTCTCTATTTATAGACGAAGATGGGTTGGACTTCCCTGATGGGCCTAGTAGCAAGATATCTCGACCCAAAATGAATGACTTCTATGTGTCGAGCCACAAATGCCGAGCGGCGAATGCCGAACCATGTCTCTAGGTCGAACGAGGCAGTATGTTGAGTGAGATGTGTAAGCCGAACGATATACGATGCCGATCAAGGGGAGATGCCGAACGACATGCTCATGCCGAGGGAGGCCATGTGCCGAATGAGGATGGAATGCCGAACAAGGCTGGAATGCCGAATGAGGCATGAATGTCGAACGAGCCTGGAATGCCGAGCGATGTTGAATGCCGGTCGAGGCTTGAATGTCGGGCGATGCTAGATGCCGGCCGAGGCGTGAATGCCGAGCGAGGCTGAATGCCGGTCGAGGCCTGAATGCCGAGCGAGGCTGGATGCCCTCGAGGCCTGAATGCCGAGCGAGGCTTGATGTCGGTCGAGGCTTGAATGCCGGGTGAGGCTGGTTGCCGGCCGAGGCTTGAATGTCGGGCGAGGCCTAAATGCCGGTCGAGGCTGGATGCCGGTCGAGGCTAGAATGCCAAGCGACCCAGTTGTGTCGAACGAGAACGCCGTGCCGAACGGCGTTGGTTGCCGAACGGTGCACAAATGCCGTGTCTCTAGTTACCTGGTCAAACCTCCAGGTAACACTTTCCCCCCAAAGTGCCTCATGTGGTCGAACATGATGCGCTTTGAATCACGAGTCCTCCGTGTTTTGCTTCGAGCTTTGGCTTAGTCTCCTCGATAGTATTTTTCCCAGAATGACGATCGAGGCATTGTATGCCAAGCGACATGCTAATGCCGAATGACATAATGCCGAACGAGGGATGTGCATTGACTGATTCTATTGGTCATGGCCCATTCAACTTCCCCTCTCTACTCCTTCTTCTTTTTCTTTTTTACTTCTACTTTTCAGAAACTACGAACTCAACTCCCAACAGACTTCAGCAAACTACCTTCCCTTCCTACCCCAAACTCCATACGTTGCCTCGTCTCCTACTCTAGAATCTCCTCAAGTTTGAACTCGTTCTTTAGGTAATGACCTTTCTTCTAAACACTACACCCCGAATAGGAAAACTAGAGCGAGATTCGAGCTCGTGAGTCTCTGTAAATTCGAGGTCGTTAGGAATCGTATGGAATGGGAATTGAGGGCGATGCGTTGTTGTTTAGAGGAGTTTAAAGCTAGGCGGAGCGAAGGAGAGAAGTGGACGTTGGAGGTGCTTGAAGGAGAGAGGTGGTGGAAGAAGTAACATTGCGGCTCGGCATGACCTCCTTATGCCGAGCGATGGAGGGAAGGACGGGAGTAGAAATGGAGTTATGGTTTAATGCACCGAGCAATACGGCTCGGCACAACCATGGCTCGGTATAATTTCTTTATGCCGACCGAGATTGGAGGGAAAACCAGGAAAGAAGTGGTAATTAGGTAGAATGCCGAGCGACATGGCTCAGTATGACTTGCCGAAGGACTTGGCCATGCCGGTCGGTAGGGACGGAGAGAAGGAGTAAAAGTGGCGTTAAGGACAGAATGCCGAACGATGCGGCTCGGCACGAGAATGGTTCTGCATGACTTGTCGCATGCCGAATGGTGAAGAGGAAGAGTTGGAAGAGTGGCACGCCGAATAGTGTGGCTCGGCAAGCTTGCGGTTCGGCATGTCTTGCCACATGCCGAACGATAATATTGAATGGTAGGAGAGTGTTTGTTGTTGAGGGCAGAATGCCGAGAGAGGTGGCTCGGCATGATTGTGGTTCGGCATACCTAATTGAATGTCGAACGATGAAGTGGTTAGGTAGTAGGGTTGTGTACAACAGCAACACCAGTCGAACCTAATGCATTATTGACAAAATACATACTTTATGCCTGAACATAGGATAATGAACAAGGACAGACTCAAACAAAAAAGCATATCGGACAATACGGACTAATAAATCCCGTGTTTGAACAACTGACAATTTGGACTTTAACCTGTTCAGTAGTTAATAACCTTTCAAATGCAGTGACGATGTCGAGTTCAAAACATAAACCATCTTACGACAAGCTTTCGTAGACGGTAAGCGATGACGGTCTTTGAAAACAACATTTAAAGCTTAGACTTATTTAATTAATCCAGTGTCTTTTCACTGCCCGGCACTTACATTTGAATGATCGCACTAGTTCACACACCACACGAGGGGAATATTTATGTCGTTAAGTATAATGTCGATTGTTTTTCAAGTATAGTTCGAACAAGTGCCATGTCAGATTCAATCTTCATTAGAGATGTCTAGGAAATCAAGCTTTGCTACGATATTCGATAGACCAGGGCCATCCTCTCGACAAAAGGTTGTAGGAACATCAAATCTATCAACTACCCCTGCTCAAGACTTACTGAGCCCTACGACTGCATCTGTCGACTTGGCTCCCGACGCTTTGGAGGCAGCTATTTTCTTAGATGACCTAATCGATTCACAGGCCTCAAAGATTAATGAAAGAGCACTTCGTCAGATATGCTCTATCCATGGAATCCCCTTCGATGATGCGTTAGTTGCATCAGGGTGTGATCGTCCGCACTTGCCCCCAGTCGGATACACTGCTTGCAACAGATTCATGTGTTGGGTTGGCAGCATGCCACCATTCAACTCATTTCTTCGAGACGTGTTGCACTATATCGAGATTGCCCCATCACAACTGCATCCGAACAGCCACGCATTCATATACGGCACTTGCATCCTCTTTATGAGTGTCCTCTTCAGGCTTCCGACTCTGGGCGATATCTGATACGCCTATCGCATCAAGAGACGGACGGATAGCCATCTTTCATGTTTCTCGATCTGCATAACAAATGCAAAATTCTGACTGGGGCATGGAGTAAATTTTCCCAGTATAAGCAAGAGTGGTTCTATGTGCGTTGCCCTACGGCTTCGCCAGATGATGGGTAGAAGGAAGTAAGTTCTTTTTCTGGATCGATACTTGAATTTGTCTAGATTTACACTGTTTCTGACTCTTCATTCATTTTTTCAGGTATCAACCCACATCCCGAAGGCTCCAGGTACTCTGAAGTAGTCGAAGCTTGTAACGATCCAGATTTTTAATTTAAATTAAATTGATGGTGTAAATAAATTTTGGAATAAAATTGTAATTAATTTGGATTTTTCAAATTAAATAGGAATTTCTGTTTATTTGAGTATTTATTTTAAAATTTAATTGAGATTTTGAATTTCTATATTTAAAATCTTATAGATAAAAAGTAACATCCCAAAGCTAACAATTTAAATAAATTATATGTTTTAAACTTTTGGAATCTAATTTCAAATTAAATTGGAAGAAAAATCCTAAACAAATAAAAATGAGTGATAGTAATATATAATTAAATATTGAAATAAGAAATATTGTAAAAAGTCATTTAAGTTTAAAATCTTATATATGTGTATATATGTATATTACAAATATGAGTAAATTGAATGCATATGTAAAATTAATTTAAACTTGTTCAAAATAAAGTGTGAATTTATAAATGGATATGAAAGTTTACATTTCAAGTTTGAAATGGAAAATTGAATTTAAATTTGAAATAAATGTTTTAAAAAAATAATAATTAAGTAGCATTAGAAATCATTTCTTTCTTTAAAATTAATAAAACAAAATGTGTATAAAATGAGAAATAAAAGGTTAAAATAATATATATAGATAAGTTGTTTATTTAAAAGATATAATAGTCTTAATTCAAAAGAAAAAATATATATAATGAACTAAGCTTAAATATATTGGTTTAAAAAGTGATATTGTAAAATTGATATAAACAAAAGTTTACAAAAGCTAAATCATCTTGTATACTTAATAATTAGATTTGATAAAATAAGGACTTAAAACACATTGTACCTATATATATATATATGCAAACAAATTTAAACATACATATGTAAGTATAAGATTTACAAGTGTTTAAGATATACATTTATTTTCAAAGTGTATAAGTTATAAATATAAAATTTATAAAGTTTCTTTGCTTTGTAACATCAAGGGCTGAAAACTTACATTCACAATAAAATGAATAATTAACAAAATCTATGGTTTAAGATCTTTTCTTACAAATGGCACAAACCATCATTTCCCAAATAAAATAATCAAATAAACAAATTCAGAAAACTTTTCACATTCTAAAATTCGAATTTTTAAAATCTCCTGTCTCAAGTTCAGTAATCATAAAGATCTTTGCAATCTTTAAACTTCAACACTCAAGCAAGAACAAAGTTCAGAAAAAAAAAACTGCATTCTTCATTTCAATTCAAAGTTCCGAAGCAACTCAACCATTTCAAGATCAAAGTTCAAACTCATTAAAATAAAGCTTAGATCAAAACATTCAAAAAGCCTAAACAACTCAAATGGTTCTCTGCAAATCTCAGAGCATAATCAAAGCTGCAGTTTGACAGTGTAGAATGTCTGGAAAACAATCTAAAGGCAAGTAAACTTCTTTAAGGAATTTTGAATTTGAAGTTGCTAATCAGTAAATAAAACAAGATTTAAATAATAATGTTCAATAAATTGTTTCCAGGAGAATCAAGTTCAAGGCAAAATTTGTTTTCTGTTTCTAATTGCAGAAGGAAAATTAAAAGCCTCTGTTATACAACAAGAAAGTCAAATTGTAAGTGAAATCAAGATTGGTTGTTATTGTGAAATAAACAAATAAACACAATAGTAAAATAAGCAAGTTTCTTCTTACAACTTGCAGTTTTAACTCTGGGAATTAAAGAAAACAAAAATTAAAAGTTCAAGAGCAAAAGGAAAAAAAAAAGGGGTCATCACCAGATTCCTGTTCTCTGTCAATATATTCCAGGTGAGCAAACTTGAAAATCTTCCCTTTGAATCTGATATCTATGAACTTGTGAATTGCTTTGTGATGCTTGCTTGTTGATATTGGGTTACATGCTTGTAAAATTTGAAATGAATGTGTTTCTGCTGTGTACCTGTCCATGTATGGTTCCTCTATATACCTCTCAGTTGCAAGGTTAATTTAAATTCATAAACCCTTTGATTAGTTTAAGATTAAGATTCAAACAAAACTTGTTTGTTTAAATTAAAACTTCATTTTAAAATTTTATATAAGTCAAAATAATATATAAACACCTCTGGAATATATATAAACCAATGATCAATCAGTAATTAGTGAAATCCCAAGTATAATAATTTGGAGTTTCAGGGTTATAAATCTAATCTTCATACAAAATTATGATTTTTCAAAGCAAAATTACGATTTTTAATGCTATATTTCAAGAGCAATTCTGTTTTGACAGTATTATGTATTTTGGGGTATCTCGTTTGCCACAAATGGTTTGAGGTGTCGAATTTGGTTCTGGATGAAGGGGAGTTATCATAGATGAAGGGAAAAATACCAGATTGGATTGCATTTCGTTTTTGAAGTTGTGATTTCGATTTGAAGTCCAGAACCCTAATTTAACTAGGCTGCGTGATTTGGGATGTCGCGATTTCTCTGGTTGATCGAGTTCAACCAAACTTAAGTGGCTGGAAGCAGGAACGTAGGCGATGGCTTGGACGGAGTTTCAGCAACTCTGGTGGTCGGGGGAGCATAGACGAGGCGTTGACAGGTTTACTTGGTGATGCTTGTCATCGTTCCAGGTATGGGTTGAAGCCTCAATTTGGATTTAGAGGCCGTAGTGATGATCTGATGATCGTGGATGGGTGTGGTGATGGTTGTCGAGGAGAGGAAGCTGCCGTGGTTGACTGGCGATGGTCAGAGCACGGTGCACGGTGCACGCGTGTACTTGGTGACAGTTTGGAAGATTGGGAACAAAGGAAACTCGAAGCAAATGGTTTTTAAACTCGGAGTAAATGAGAAGGAAACCCGAAGTAAAAGTTTTGTTTCTCGGGATAGCCTGTAGTTACAGTTTACACTGTAAACTGAGTTTTTGTTTTATAAAAATTTGGGTTTTAAACCTTTTTTAAAATCTGTTTTGTCAAAATTTAAAAATCTGTAGTTATAGGTTTTAAATAAGGTTTAGGTTTAAATTTAATTCAAGTTTGAATTTCAAATTTGAATTTAAATTCCAGGTTTGAATTGAAACCTGTTTTCTGTTTCCTGCAAAACTAGGTTTAAACCTTTTTAAATCTGTAGTTATGGTTTTGAGAAAAATTTAGGTTCAAATTCAAATGTAAGTTTAAAATTTCAATTAAATTTAAATTCCAGTTTTTAAAACAGAAACTTAAATTTAAAAGTTAACTTTATTAACTATATTATGTTGATAAGATAGTTTAAACTTTTTAATAATAAGATTATAGAAACATGAATAGAGTTGAAGTTAACTTGAAATCTGGAAATTCAAAAGTCAATTTGAATTTCAGGTTTAAATTTTAAGAAGGCTTAAATTTGAAGTTTCAAATTAAAATGGAAATTTAAATTATTGAAAGTTTTGAAATGACTTTAACTTTAAAAAAAAATTCATAGCATTTGTTGATTTGCTATTTAAAAGGTTTTAAATTATTTAAAACTTTGATAAGTTTTAAACATGAATTTAAATTGAGATTTAAAGGTAATTTCAAAAGTACTTAGTTATGAATTAAATTGTTTTAAACATAATTAAGTTATGTTTTATTTTGGACATTTGATTAAGAATTATGTTTAAAAATTGATTAATAAGGTAATTAAGATTAATTAATTAAATTAATTAATTAAATTTGGAATTAATAATTGATTAGTGATTAATCAATTTAAAATTAAGATCATTAATTAAGTTATTAACTAATGATAAATGAATATTAATAATGTAATTAAGTTTAAATTAAGGATAATTAATTTAATAATTAACTTTAATTAATTAATGATTAAAGATTTATTAATCAAATGTTTGAAGGTTGATTAATTTAAAGAAAAATTAATTAATTAATTAATGAAGGTGATTAAGACTTAATCAATTGTAATTAATGATGAATTAATCATTGTTTTAAAGATTTCAAATAGAAGTAATTATATGAACAATAAATTTATAACCACGCGGGTTATTCATCTTAATTTAAGATGTTTGATTGTTATTGGATGTTCTGTTATGGATTGATATATTTGATACGTGATGTGATGCTATGTGATGTTTGTGCTAAGCTGTCATATCTGTGATATATACATATTGTTATGCAAACCCCTTGACCCGTAGAATGACATTTGGATTTCGATGCGACAGGGAGTCGGATTCCAGTCGGTTATCCGAAACCCACATCGAATCATATTAGTTAATCTTTGTGAATGATATTTTACTTTATCTATGAATCTGTGAATATAGATAAGCGTTATGGGTTATACCGCTTATCGATATGATTGAACCTGTGATGATGATGTTGTGCACTACTGTGTTGAACCCCTAGACCACACCTATACACACACAAATATGGATGGCACGTGGAAATGGGTTGAGTCACAGATTTTAAAAATCATTTTAAAATTGATTTTTTTCAAAATAGTTTTGGAATTAGAATTGAAGCTTTTGAAAATAAGTTTTCAAAAATGATAGTTATTTTAAATAACTTGATCGAATCTTGGAATTTAAATGAATTAATTTAAATTTGAATTCAATATTTGAAATTGAATTCGATGATTTGGGATCTAGGGTTAAGAAAAAAAGTTATTCAACTTATAAATGGGTTTATATGGGTTTTTAAAACCATTTTTAAAGGTGATGTTTTGAAATTTTAGTTTAACCCAAGATTTAAACTGGTATATATTTGGATTCTTTTTGAAAACGGAAACTGTTTGTGAGCTTTCACAAAAGAAATGAATTTCCAATTGGTGTTAAAAGGACTTCAAGTCTAAAATGAAATGGTTTCCAAATTATAGATAAATCTTTGGAAATGGGTTTGAAAGCTATAAATCTTTAATTTTAAAGATTTAATTGGGTTAATCCAATTGAAATGGGAATTGTTTTGAAATCTATGAATAGATCTTTGTGAAACTGGGTGAAACTTTGTGAAATAAATATTTTTGGTTTAAAGATTTAAAAATGGTAATTTGTTTAATTATTTCAAAGAAAAGTTTTGGATTTTATAAGTTGTGACTTAGCTATAATCCCATATCCATATGTTTTAAAATATTGCGCTCATTATTCGGTTTAGCCGGGAGAGGACCTTGTGTCATATAGCCCATTCCGAATAGTGATACGACGTTATGGATAGCATTTGAAGACCGGTGGTGAAGACCGGGTATTTGTGAGAACGATAGGATAACCTGTCGATTGAATCTGCACTGAGTTTCTCCGGTATAGAATTCTCCCTAAGTGATGGGAAGTCCGATCGGGATTGTGGATACCCGGATTTGCAAGGGCTTCTTCGGAAGTGCCTTCGGTTCTGTTCGAACCCGGGACAGACTTGTATGGTTGTATGTCCGACATTACACTTTGAGATGTTAACTGATCTCTATCAAATACATTTCTGCTTGGTGGCGGAGAATTTATTCTCTTAGTTTAACACCCTTCTCTGAGACGTACGAGCTCAGAGGTTATGTAGTTGATATTTATCAGTGATATTCCCAATTTGGTAATGTGGCATGCTGAGTGCTGCTGTTGATGATCATTGGTTGATCATTTGTGATATGATCATTTGTTTGATCATTTATCTTTGTGATCATTGCTTTGGTCATCTGTTGACCCAAAACATGGCTTTGTTGCACAAAGCGTAGCTTTGTGGACGAGACTGCATCAGGACCTCACACCCCGGAAATGGTCGAAACAGGAAAGATGCGGCAAGGTTATGAGGGTCGCTCCCTTTAGGGTATGTCATTACCTTCTGGTAAAGGGTGGTATCATGGTATGGAGCCCAGATACTTACTCATGTGGTTGCTCCAATCTCATTTACTGTGTGGTTGTTGCTTTGAGGCGCCTCGGATAAAGGTCCCAAAGGACCGGGGGATGGCATATTCGTGTAGTAGTTACCTAGTTACAGAGGTAACCCGGCCTTGTGTTGGCAGAGATCTAACCGTAACGTTAGTTCTCGAGACGTCCCGCCAGAGGCGATCCCATAGACAGTAGGAAGTTCCTTAGCCTGACCATTTGTTGGAAATCCAATCAAAACAATACGAGCCATGTATGGTTTTAGTTGTATAACCTGCCATGGAATGTGGCGGTAACCTGCTATTGAACATGGTAGCTATAGTAGGCATACGACGAAATGTCGTATGTTGGCTAGGATTTATATTTTACTTTCGAAATGGTTTTTTCCACACTTTGCACTTATAGTAATAATATCAAAGAAATTTCTCGTATTAAGCATATTTGACTATCATAAGGAGAAATCTCCTCCAATTCTGCGTTTGCATTGTGTGTGTGGCGGGAGGCCTTATGGTAGTTTCATTTTCAAAAAAAAGCATTGCGGATTTTCAAATTTAAATTCTGTTGTTTGTTTTAATAAGACCAAATGTTTTTGTTTGCTCACACCAGTCCCATGACTGACCTGGAGTTTATTGTTCCGTTCCTAAACTCTGGGTGCCCACTATTTTCCCACACGGGCAGTCTAGAGTTGGGTTTTTCAGATAGTCAGGTTTAGTAGATTATCTGGAGCTAGTTCCGTCTTTGGATCGGGACTGCACTTGCTTAGCTTTGTGCATCGTTATTGAGAGTCCGAGCTATCGCTGGATTGGTGATTTGGAGATGGAGATTACCGATGCTGGAGTTCTTTCTTGAAGACCATATTAGAGATTTTTGTTCCGCTGCTGTGTTATCTTTTTTTTTCTGCTGCTGTTATCTTGTATCATATCTCTGATGTATAATAGTATCTATTGTATCGTCTGTTGTATCCGATATTGTATCAAATGTTGTACATTGATATATATTATTCATTTCTTCCGCTGTGTTATTTACTTAATGTGTTATAATCTCCGGCGAACCAGATTCGACGTTTGGATCTGCGGCATTTGAATACGAGTGTCGTATTCGGTGCCGATTTTCGAAGGTCGATTCAGGATCGTCACAAAGCTATTCGAGCCATTCCCGCGGAAGACCAAGACATCAGATCACTCATTTCAAATGAGTCGCTTTCAAGGTTCGGGTTGCTGGCGGAAGGTCGCGGAATAAGCCTCCCCCAAGGTGTTTCCATACCCAAGCCTACTTTAGGCAATGGAAAGAAGAAGGCCGAGTCCTCAGCACACAACGCCCCTGAGACACCAGAGGAGGGGGAGATTAAAGAAACCGAAACGCCCGAAGCACAGGGCGAAAATGTTAGTCCATCCCGGTACCCAATAATTGAAGTTCATGACATTGAAATGTCACCTTCCTCTTCGAAGAGGAAGAAGAAACTGATCTATAAGCTGAGGAAGAGAACGGTGGGTGGAACTTCTAAAGTTACCCTTATTCCAGCGGAGAAAGAAGCTTCCTCTCAGCACTTAGAAAGTTCTCTAAAGGGCCTGTCGAACCTCACCATACCGGAAGATCTTCTCAACTATGGCTTCAATGATCTAGAGGACCTTAAGCTTAATTCTCCCGTGAGAGGAGATACAAGCGTTCAAGCCCAAAACCAGGGAGAAAAACTCCTATTAGTAAAGAAACTAGTCCAACGGGGGGAAACACTAGGACACACACAAACGCATGCACTTCACCTTGCACTTAAATTTTTGTTGTCACCCTACCCCTTGCTAACTCATTGCTTTTTAAATTTTATGTAGGTGACATGGGGCGCACACATGGACTTGACCACCTTCGCGGTTCATCGATTTTTTACCAATCTAGCCGGGATTCGGGCTTCGGCAAGCGTCGAGATAGAGATGAATCCGGCGATCGAGACTACCACCATCGGGACTCATCACACTGGAAAAAAACTTATAACCAGCCCTCATATCCTCGCGATCCTCCTTCTCAACTGGAGCACAACAAAGAGAAATCTGGACATAAAGGGTCTCAGCCTGAGGCACATCGGGATCAACACTCTGGTTCATCAAGTACCAGGCAATCTCGAGATCCCCACAGAACGCCTGCGGTCTCCAAGCAGACTCCTCCTTCTCCCATAACTGATCCAACGGTCGCCGAACGACTTGCTGAGCTTAAAGACTCATTTCCGAAGATATGCTTTGATGGCTTAAAGTTTCTTCCGATGATTCACCAGATTCGAGGGCATGTCAAGCAAAGTGCCATTGCTTGCACTAATGACGTCTATGTCCAGCATGATGCATTCGTGCACTTAGCCGAGAAAGTTTCAGAAGTTTCGATAGAGCGTCAGCATGAGATAGATCGCCTGAAGCTTGAGGCTATCCACGATAAAGACATTATTAAAGCTTAGGACGAAGAGCTTGCTTCTTATAAGTCTCAGCTTGAAGCCGCCCAACAGAGCGCTAAAGACACTGCCGAGGCCGTTACTCATCTGGAGTCAACCTATAAAAAAGAAATCGATGAGGCGGCCCAACGCTGTGGGTCCCTAGCTTTAGAGAAGGACCCAATGCAGAAGGAGAGGGATGCATTTGCCCTCCGAGTTAAGGAGCTGGAGGAGAAACTCCGCAAAGAAAGAGAGGAGAAGACCGCTGCCCAAGAAGAGTCGCAACGATATTGCAACGAGATCGTTGCCACACGACTTCTGAAAGCAAAGCTTGATGATGAACCTTCTTAGGTTGAGATGCTAAAGAATGAAGCCTGTGAAGAGGGCAAGAAAATAGCATCTGTGGAGTTTGACACCCGCCTTGAGGCGGCTTAAGAAGCTGGTAGGGAGGAGGTCAAAAGCATGTTCGACCCACTGATTGCAGAATTCAACATCTGCGTCCTCATGCATCGAGACTTAACTTTTCTAGGAGAGGGCTACCTCGAATCCCTAGTTGAGGCATGGGTGACTTTAGTGAAAATAAGGAAGGTTGAACTTGGCACCGAGAAGGTCGATGAGGAAGTTTTGTTAAGGGATTTCTTAAGGGGAACGAGCTATCAGACCTGTCTGCGGCGAAAGCTCTTTACTGCAAAGGCTTCCCCTCATCGAAAGGGAAGAATGTTACTGCCGGTCCATCCTGGATCGAGTCTCCAACTCATGCGTCTATTCAATCGTCTGATCGGCAATACTTGATCTATTTGAGCAGCATATCCGTATGACCCAGAGGACCCAGGCCTCGGCGTTCACATTCTGTCTCCCATTCCAAAGGGTGAGACCCCTCGGACGGCTGAGAGCCAGCCGGAACCTGGTAGATAACCCTTCACTTAACATTTCAAAAGTCATCTTTTTTTACGAGGGGCTATTGTATTCTAATGTTTGTTTTTCATGATTTTGTGTAGGCCGTTCTGATCCCGAGCCCACTTCAAGGAGCGACATCGCCAATGAGGTGAAGGTAAAAACAAGTGAGGCTACTCACGCAAGGGAGGCTCCTAGTCCTGATGCTCAGGTGATCGGAGCGCTTGATGAGGATAAGTTCGAGACTTCCTATCCCATTGATCGGAGTTATGAAATTGAGATTACAGGCGCCTCTGAACATACATCTAAACTGAGCATGAAGGAGCAGCTTGAGAAGGAGAAGAAAATGAGGTCGAAATCAAAGCCGAGCCTCAAGTTGTGGACCTGGACGATCCTTTGAATAAGCCGTTGAAGGTCATCCACCCTGGCGGATCCAGACCAATGGAAGTTCCCCATACTTCATCAGTTGTTACCTCCCCATCAAAGAAAATTACCAAGGGCAAACGCACGGGAGAGGAGTCGTCTGGGAAGAAGTCGAAGAAGTCAAAGAAGTAATCATTACTCTCGTTCAACGAGAGTTAGTTTAGATTATGTAATTACTTTTATCATCACCGTAGTCCATGTAAGTAGACTTTTGACTCCGAATTTTGGAGGAGTTGTAGTAGAGACTTACTTTTGAATAAATAAAGCCTAGTTCTTTTGTCTTTAAAAAGACTTTTATCATTCAGCTTTCTATGTGATTGTGGTCGAAACCCAAGCTGTTGTGAGTTACATGAACTTCTCACTTTATCTTCATATAACTCTAAAAAAATTTGGAGTTGTTCATCCTGTATTCCATGCTTCAAACACTTAGAATACTTTTTAGTCCATACGCCGGGGACTTAATGACTTCAAGTCATTCGTGTCCCGATTCGCACTCCGGGGACTTAGAGATTTTTAAGCCGCTTATACTCTGGTCCACATTCAGGGGACTTAGAGTATTCTAGTCCGCACTCAGGGGTCTTGAAGATTTTTAGTCGTTTATACTCTGTTCCGCACTCTAGGGACTCAGTGTACTCCAGTCCGCACTCTAGGGACATGGAGATTTTGAATCGTCTATACTCTGGTCCACACTCTGGGGACTTAGAGTACTCCAGTCCGCACTTTGGGGACTTGAAGATTTTTAAGCCGCTTATACTCTGGTCCACACTCAGGGGACTTAGAGTATTCCAGTCCAAACTCAGGGGACTTGGAGATTTTTAGTCGTTTATACTCTGGTCCATACTCTGGGGACTCGGAGTACTCCAGTCCGCACTTTGGCTACATGGCGATTTTTAGTCGTCTATACTCTGGTCCGCACTCTGGGGACTCAGAGTACTCCAGTCCGCACTCTGGGGACTTGGAGATTTTGAGTCATTTATACTCTGTTCCGCACTCTGGGGACTCAGAGTACTCCAGTCCGCACTCGGAAGACTTGGAGATTTTGAGACGTTTATACTCTAGTCCACACTCTGGGGACTCAGAGTACTCCAGTCCGCACTCTAGGGACTTGGAGATTTTTAATCATTTATACTCTAGTCCGCACTCTGAGGACTCAAAGTACTCCAATCTGCACTATGGGGGCTTGGAGATTTTGAGTTGCTTGTACTCTGGTCTAAACTTTGGGGACTTAGAGTATTCCAGTCCGCACTCAGCGGACTTGGAGATTTTTAGTCGTTTATACTCCAGTCCGCACTCTAGGGACTCAGAGTACTCCAGTCCGCACTCTGGGGACTTGGAGATTTTGATTCGTTTATACTCTAATCCGCACTCTAGGGACTCAGAGTGCTCCAGTCTGCACTCTGGGGACTTGGAGATTTTGATTGCTCGTGCGCATTCGTACGTCTGACAGAATAACGTATCTCTTAGTTATTCATCACAGGGTTATCATACACAGAAACATCGACAATTCGTGGAAAAAATGGCTTCAAGCCTTTATTAATGCAAACAAGCTAAATTATCTTATTACATGCCGTAAACTAGGAATAAAAACTTGCTGGAAATAATTGCAACTAAAATATGAAAGAAATGAACTAAGTATAATAATTCCGCAAATGCTCGCTATTCCAGGCTTGAGGGAGTGTCGCACCATCAATGGTCGCTAGCTTGAAAGTTCCTTCTCCAAGCTTCCGTTCAATGACGTATGGACCTTCCCATGCGGGGCTCATATGTGATGGAACTGGGAAAATTCGTTTCAAAACGAGATCATCCACACCAAAGATTCTCGGTTAAACATTTTCATTATAATATCGAGTGACTTGGTTTCTGTATGCGGCCGCTCTTAAATTAGCTTCTTCGTGCTTTTCATCAATGAAGTCCAATGATTCCAGCAAAAGATCTTGATTCGACTCAGAGTCATAATAAGTTACCCTATGTGATGGAACTTCAAGTTCTACGGGTATAACAGCTTCCATGCCATATGCCAATGCGAATGGAGTATGGCCGATCGTGGACTTGTGGGTGGTTCTATAAGCACAAAGTGCTGTTGGAAGCTCATCCACCCACTTGCCTCTAGCCTTTTCCAAACGCTTTTTCAATATGGATTTGATTATCTTGTTTACGGCTTCCACTTGTCCATTGGCTTTCGGATGAGCAACTGGCGCAAACTTTTTCTCAATACCATATTTTCGGCAAAATTCTTTGAACTCTTTGCTTTCGAATTGAGTTCTGTTGTCTGTAATGATGGATTACGAAAGGCCAAAACGGCATATGATATTCCGTACAACGAAATTAATGACCTTTTTGGTGGTGACGGTGGCCAAAGGCTTTGCTTCTGCCCACTTGGTAAAGTAATCGACCGAAACTATCGCATATTTCGCACCACCTTTGGATACGGGTAAGGAACCGACTATGTCGATCCCCCACATTGCAAATGGCCAGGGGCTAACCATTTGTTTGAGTTCCGTTGGCGGAGCTCTTAGGATTTTCGCATATTTCTGAAATTTGTCACATCTTCGCACATAGTCTGCGGAATCCCAATTTACAGTCGGCCAATAATATCCATAGCGGAGGATTTTCTTCACTAACGTCTGCCCTCCAGTATGGTCACCACATTCCCCTTCATGGACTTCCTTCAGGACCCGTTTTATCTCATCATGGGCAATGCATCGGAGTAAGGGGGTCGACAATCCTCTCATATAGATTACCCCGTCTTACATTACATAACGTGAGGCCTTACGAATGACTTGTCGTCTTTCGCTCCTTCTTTCGGGCACGACCCCGTGTAACAAGTACTGCTTGAATGTGGTCATCCATGATTCCTTCTCGATTTTTGTTTCTAACATGAAATCTACCTCCATCATATTTACGCTCGGAGCATGTAAGGTTTCAACGAGAAACAATCCGATCTGCTGCACATCACCAGTGCTTGTAAATTTTGTCAATGAATCAGCTGCTCTGTTTTTCTCACGTGGGACATGTGAAATATCATAATACTCGAGATTCGATAGCAGCTTTTAAACCTGGACCAGGTATGGGGCAAGTCTCTGCCCCTTTGCTTGATAGTTCCCCCGGACTTGGTACATCACCAGTTGTGAGTCACAAAATATTTTAACCGATCTTACTCCCAATTCTCTGATAAGTCTCAAGCTAGCAATCAATGCTTCATACTCGGCTACGTTATTCGTTGCTGTGAATTCGAGCTTCAATGCGTAGCAAATTGATCGATTTTCATGAGTCATAAGAACTATGACAGACCCCGAACAACGGCCGTTAGATGCCCCATCGGTGTACATCTTCCATCGATTGGGAGGTATGACATTGTGGCCGTTTGATTCGTCTGTCATGGTGAATTCATCAATGAAATCTGCTAGCGCTTGCCCCTGTACGGCCCTTCGTGGCAAGTAGGTAATATCAAACTGACTCAACTCGATATTCCATTTTAACATCCTTCCAAAAGTTTCCGGTCGTTGGAATACCTGTCGCAAGGGTTGATCAGTGTAAGCACTAATTAAGTGTGCCTGGAAGTATGGGTGAAGCTTGCGTGATGCAATCACCAAGCAGTAAGCTAGTTTCTCAATCCTAAGATAATTTATTTCTGCCCCCGTCAAACGTTTACTGACATAATACACTGGCTTTTTAACTCGGTCCTCCTCGCGAACCAGAGCCGTACCGATAGCATGCTGGGATACAGCCGGGTATACATACAACATTTCATTGTCAATTGGTTTTGATAGCACCGGGGGACTTTCTATATGTCTAACCAGAGCTCGGAATGCTTCCTCGCAGTCAAACGTCCACTCGAAATTCCTCTTTCCTTTCTTTATCACATCAAAGAAAGGAATGCACTTATCCGTAGCTCTGGATATGAATCGACTCAGCGCGACCACCTTTCCATTCAAGCTTTTCACTTGCTTTATAGTTCTGGGCACTTGTATATCTCAAATAGCCTGAATCTTTTCCAGGTTAGCTTTAATTCCATGTGCATTCACAATGAAACCCAAGAACTTCCCTGATGCAACGCCAAAAGAACACTTCAAAGGGTTGATCTTCATCCCATAATGCCTGAGTATATCAAACATCTCTGCTAAGTCTCGAATGTGGTCGTTTGACCGTCGTGACTTCACGAGCATGTCATCCACATAGACTTCCATTGTTCTGCCGATTTGATCTTTAAACATTCGGTTCACTAAACGCTGATAAGTCACTCCAGCATTTTTCCAATCCAAAGGGCATCACTACATAGCGATACAACCCAACGTCTGTGATGAAACTGGTGTGTTCTTGGTCTGGAATGTGCATCGGGATTTGGTTGTATCCCGATTACACATCCATAAATGAGAGTAGCTCATGTCCGGCCGATGAATCGACCAGATGGTCGATCCTAGTTAAGGGGAAACTATCCTTCGGGCATGCTTTTTTTAAATCAGAATAATCAACTCAAGTTCTCCACTTCCCATTCGCTTTTCTTACCAGAACAGGGTTAGATACCCATTCGGGGTAAAGGGCATCGCGGACGAACCCATTGGCTTTGAGTTTGTCCACCTCCTCTCTGAGAGCAACAAACCTCTCTGGGTCCATGCCCCTCCGTTTCTGTTTTACTGGGACGTACTTCGGGTCTATGTTCAATATATGACTTGCAATGGCGGGAGAAATCCCGCACATATCAGAATGTGTCCAAGCAAAAACGTCCAGGTCCGCTCGGAGGAAATCAGCAAGATCCTCGGCCAATGGCGGGTCGAGTTGCGATCCAATCTTAAGTACTCGTGACAGGTTATTCCGGCTGTCTGCAATGTCAATTGTCAGCTCAGCCGGTGCTGCATTCACTTTCCTGGGTCCCCCATCATCATCTCTCGGATCTATGCCTCTGTAGATCCGAGAATGTTGCCCGAGCCAGGGCTCGAGCACTACTTGTCAATTGTCAGTGTTTTGGATGCGAACGGAGCTGTCCGCAACCTTCCCCTTTTCTCTCACTGAGCTTCTCTCAGCTCTGCCACATAACATGTGTGACCGGTCGCCTGATCGCCACGTACTAGCCGACTCTTTTGTCTGTCGAAAATTTTAATGTCAAACACCATGGGGCCAAAGCTGCCCTAAACTCAACCAGGGCCGGACGACCTAGAAATACATTGTACGGAGAGTCAACATCTATTACTGTGAACGGTAGGATTCGCATTCTCCTATGCTCACTTTCTCCCAGTTCAATTGGTAACTCAATATACCCCATTGTGTCAGTTGTGGCACCATTGAAGCCGTGGATACGGGCTTTGCATGGTTTTAAATCTTTTGTCTCCATCTTCATTTGGTCATAAGCCTTCTTGAAGATGATGTTGATAGAGCTTCCACAATCAATCAAAATCCTTTTGACATAAGCTGGCCCGATCGTTGCAGATATGACCATCGGGTCAATGGTAGAAACCTCCACCTTTTCTGCATCTCGACTCCTAAACACTATATCGTCTGTCATCATGCGTTGTTGTTTGGCAAAGGTTCCATCTTCCATATTCGAACAACATTCATAATCCGCATGCTTCAAGGAGGTAGCATATCGTTCCATCTCCTGCCAATTCTTGTCTGTAGGATGAGGTCCTCCTACTATAGTGTTGATGATCAACCTACCCATGGTTCGGGCAGGTTCCTCTGGATGGCTTGGAGCCGGCTCGTGTCCGGGGTCTGGCGTTCCTTGCCTACCCTTTGGTGGGTTCTTAACAAACTTCTGTAGTTTTTTCTGCCTCATCAACTTTTCTATGGTATCATGGAGGTGTCTACATTCCTCAGTATTGTGCCCATGGGTCTCATGGAAGCGACAGTACTTCCCCGTCCGTTTCTGTTCCTCTGTGGACTCCTTTGAGCGCGGCTTTCTGTATTGAAAGGTGTTACAGGTAGATAGGTAAATATTTTCAAGAGACATATTCAGGGGGGTGTATTTGTTGTAGGACAGAGTTCTCGACTTCCATTTCCCTGTCTCTTTTTTCTTTCCCGGATTTCCACCTCCGGACCTTTAGATTGCCCAGGCTTGTTCTAGACGTTGACTTGAACTTTTTTCGAGTTGTCGCCGGATAGCTTCACGGCGATGTTACTTTTCACAATCTCCTGAACATGCCCTGGTGCCTTATCTCATCTTGTCCATCGAGCTTCCTCCCTCCTTATGAACTGATGAGCTTTGGAATAGAAACGCTCCAACGTAGTTGGGGGCTTTCCCGCCAACCAATCTCCAAACTTCGAGTCTGGATCTACACCTCGCATTACTGACATCAAAATTGCATGGTCATTAAGGTTGCTAACTTCAGTGGCGGCAACATGAAACCTCTACAAGTACGCTTTCAAAGACTCTCTCGGAGCGTGGATTACGCTTGATAAGGACATCACATCCTTTGAACGAGTAGCATGTATACTGAATTGTTCAACAAATTTCATTGCCAACTTGGCGAAACTGGATATAGACCGCGGAGGAAGTCGATTAAACCACATGGTGGCGATTCCAGATAAAGTGATGGGGAAGCACCTACACTTGGTCGCATCATTCGCTCTTGCAGAATTCATCATCCATTCGTACCTCATCACGTGTTGCCTAGGGTCAGTCTTCCCTTCGCAGGCTAGGATAGTCGGCCTACTAAACTTCCTAGGATATTCAGCCAGTAGAATAGTATCTGTGAAGGGAGTATGACTCATGGACACTCCCCAATCTTCATTGGTCAAGCCTTGGTTCTCTCTCATTAACTGCCTGACCATGACTGATGAGTCTGGAGTTTGTATGGAGGATGGAAGGTTGGGTTCCATTTCACGGGACATGCAGGTTGATGTCCCGCCTGCTAGCAATCGGCCAAACGTGCATCCTGAAGGCTAGCTTCATTAGGGTCTTGGTGAGCCGGACGTTCGGTCTCCTTACGTGCCTGATCCCTGGTGGATCGATCAGTGGCACCTGCCTATGCATCTTCAGTATTACCGCATCTACGCCTAGGAGGTTCATTGGCTGAGGTTGAGCTATCAGACGAAGAATAAGGAGCAGGGCTACCTCCAGCATTCTGATGCTGCTGCTGAGTCAACCGAGTCATGAGATTAGCGTTAGCCTGAATCTTCTCAGCGAGTTGCCTTCTACTTACTCGGAGTTCCCTCATCAAATCATTGAACTCCGTCCTGGTGACGACTTCCGTTTGAGTTTGGGCAGTAGTCCCTGCACCTAAATTTGCCATTTGACTGCTAGGTCTAACTTGTTGCACGCTAGCAGTCCCATGGACGTCCGCATTGTGAGAGGCTGATCGGGTACGTGGTCTTCCCATAGTAGAGTTTTCGGTCGAAACTCTGAATAGATTCCACGGGCGTCCTATAAATAAGTCGGTTCTCCTTTGGGGGATTTTTCAATCCTGTAGCTTCAAAGCAGATCCTATCGGCCTGAGAATTCGATTCTCAGTGAAAGCACCAAAATGTTAACACCAAAATTGGTCACTAACACCCTTAAGAGAGATTGTGTTGAGAGATTAATGAAGAAAGTAAATTTTAACGGAGAGCAATATGCTAAATTAAACGCAGAAAACAAGAACACCAGATTTATAGTGGTTCGGCATAACTGCCTACGTCCACTTTGAGGTTAATCTTTATTGCTTTACTCAATAATCGATTACAGATACAATCTGTACACCAACTACTTGATTACAATTGTTAAGAAAGAAGATAAGTCTTGTACGAGTCTTAAATGTGCCAGAGTCTTCTCGGTGTTCTCAATAAAAGGTCACTTTCACTGTGCCCCTGCCTCTCTATTTATAGACGAAGATGGGTTGGACATCCCTGATGGGCCTAGTAGCAAAATATCTCGGTCCAAAATGAATGACTTTTGTGTGCCGAGCCACAAATGTCGAGCGGCGAATGCCGAACCATGTCCCTGGGCCGAATGAGGCAGTATGTTGAGTGAGATGTGTAGGCCGAACGAGATCCGATGCCGATCAAGAGGAGATGTCGAACGACATGCTCATGCGGAGCGAGGCCATGTGCCAAACGAGGCTGGAATGCGAATAAGGCTGGAATGCCGAACGAGGCATGAATGCCGAACGAGGCTGGAATGCCGAGCGAGGCTGAATGCCGGTCGAGGCCTGAATGCTGGGCGAGGCTGGATGCCGGCCGAGGCTTGAATGCCGACCGAAGCTGGATGCCGGTCGAGGCCTGAATGCCGAGCGAGGCTGGATGCCGGTCGAGGCGTGAATGCCGGACGAGGCTGGATGACGGACGAGGCTTGAATGCCGGGCGAGGCTGGATGCCGGTCGAAGCTAGAATGCCGAGCGACCCAATGTGCCGAACGAGAACGCCGTGCCGAACGGCGCTGGATGCCAAACGGTGCACAAATGTCGTGTCTCTAGTTACCTGGTCAAACCTCCAGGTAATAGTATGTATTCCACAACGGCGATGGAAAACAGGCTTAACTATGCGTGTGTATTAATTGAAGTACATGTACATTTCTCTTATTCACCTTCAATACAGTTGAGTTATATAATGGAGACATAGACAAAAGTACAGGTAATGTACGAACATAAATTTGCTTTTCGTTCAATATGTAATGTTTTTGGTCATATAGACTCAACTTGCAACAAATTATTAAAGAAGGAATGGAAGCCAAAGAATAGTATAACAAATAACAATATTACGACACAGCCAGTATCCACCTCAACAGAAAAAAATGTACAAAACACTGATGAATGAGATGCTTGCAATACTTGCGTAGACCCAATCTCACATTTGCCCGGTTCAGCCATTACTCTTCACAATCACTTCTCTGCTTTTATTGGAAACGCCTGAAGTTACTCCTGACTTGCCAGTGAACATCATGGGTGAACCTGATAAATCTTGCAGTCCATCACTATCTTCAATGCCTTTTCCCACCAAGAACACGTCTACTGTCACTAACAATGCTGAAATTAGAGATGTGAACATGGATAACAATGAAGGCAAAGTAGATAGTTATGATGACAGTATAGCTTTTATACAGAATATTGCTACTCATATTCAAGAAACATGCAACAATAATAGTTCAAGAATTAATTTCTCCCCCATGGTATCGAAGAATCCCACATATTTGAAGAAGCGGGAGACTTCCACAAATCCTTAAAAAACCGAAATTCGCCCCTCCTAAAAGATCTACATGGAGCATAGTGGTAGGTAAATGAATATTATGACTTGGAATATTAGAGGTATGAATACCAATGATAAAGTCAGTCATGTATTCGAACTTCTACCTTCTTACTAGCTTAGCCTCTTAAGCTTAGTGGAGACCAAACCATCTACTACTAACATTGATAAACTGCAAATGAAGTTGCCTACATGGAACATAGTACATAATAATGATACTGGTAGCAAAGGTCGCATTTTGATTCTAGTAGACAAATCGGTTTGGGATTATGACGTAGTCATCACATCTCAACAGCATGTCACTTTGCTGTTATCAAATAAAGGAGGTCTGCAGTGTTACCATATGTGTCTGTATGCTAGCAACTCTTTATCCGAGCGACAAAAATTATGGGATTTTCTTCACCTTGATGCTTCTACCATAGGGTCTGCATGGCTAATAACGAGGGATTTTAATAATGCTCTTAATTCAAACGATAAGAAAGGAGGTTTGCCAATCTCTTTTTCCTATTTGAATACATTTAAAAACTACCTGTTTAATTGTGATTTGGTTGAATCTCCTTTACAGGACTGTAGATACACTTGGCGACTTAGTGGAATTGCAATAAACATAGACAAAGTTCTCATCCATTACGAATTTATGTGTATGTTTCCACAATTCAACACTATTACCTTGCCTTCCTCTATAAGTAAACACACCCATATTTTGATATCCTTTAGTACACAACAATGACAATGAAAAAGAGCTCCTTTCGATATATCAACAACTGATGCTATTTACAGCGGTATTCTCAATGTATAGTGAAAGGACTGTCTGCCACTACATGGGATGCATCTACTTATAGACTCGTTCACAAATTAAAGACAGTTAAATCTGAATTGAAAGCATGGCACAAGTTAAGAGCTAATGATAATACTACTGTTAAACTGCTGTCAGAGTTCGACTCGGTTTTCCACCAAGCGAACCAAGATCCTGATAATTTTGTGTTATGCGACACTATGTATCACCTAGGCCAGAGATTAAACGATCAAATTCAAAAACACCATGAATTTATGAGGCAACAGAGTAAAGTCATATGGCTACAAAAAGAGGCAACAATACTAAGTACTTTTATGCCAAAATGTCTATGTGGAGGCTTATAAATAAGATATACGCTTTACTATATTCTCAAGGATAATATATTTATGATTGCAACAGCATAAAAGATGCAGCTATTGAATACGATCAAAAATTATTCAATGGGGACACAACAAATTTTTCCCACATATTGCTACCAGAATGCAACTTAATAATTCAGAAGAAGAAAACTTATCTTCCCCAGTCACAATGAAAGAAATTAAAACGACTTTATTTTCGATCGATGATTCCAAAAGCACGGGGCCTGATGGTTTTTCATCCAAATTTTACAAGTTGCAGTGGGATTATCTGCAAGAAGACATGTTTGATGCTGTGTCAGAGGAAAAAACCTTCACAGGGAGTAAATCACAATTTCATTACATTAATACCCAAAAAAGACAAGCCACGACTGATTTCAGATTATAGACCTATTGCATGTGCTAATGTTTTATATAAAGTCATTTCAAAAAAATTTTGTAATAGAATTAAATGGTTCCTTCCACTGTTAATTGTAGAAAATCAATCATCATTTAAAGTAGTAGAAATATTGGTGAAAACGTTGTGCTTGCCCATGAACAAGTTCGAAACTTTGCTAAATTTGGTAAATAAAAAATGTGCATCAAAATTGACTTACAAAAAGCTTATGATATGGTGAACTGTGATTTCGTATGTCATATGCTTGTGTCCTTGGGCTTCACCACACCCACATGTAGTTAATTCACGAATGTATTTCAATGCCTACTTTCTCTATAATGATTGATAGGAGACCACATGGGTTTATCACTTCAACTAGAGGGCTACAGCAGGGTGATCCCCTATCCGCTTACCTATTTTGCATAGTTATGGAGTTTTTAACTTTATTAATGGAGGAGGGTGTTGTTGATAGACATTTAGAGCCTATAATCAACATTCAACCTGCCATAACCCATCTACTATATGCTGATGATGTCATGATTTTCCTGGCCGCTACCAGTGAGAATGCGTAATTTTTCAACAATGGAGGATACTATTTGTTTACGAATAAATCAAACTAAGTCTCAATTATTTTTCAGTAAAGATGCAGTGTGTAAATTAGAAATTTCAAATATTCTACATATTACATAGAATGATTTACCTGTCAAATACCTCGGCGTTCCTTTGACATCGGATTACATCCATGTTGTCCACTGTTCACCCCTGCTAAATAACATAAGCTCCAAGTTAGAAGGATGGGATGGTAATCTATTAACAATAGCAGGACGTGCAGAACCGATCCGTAGTATAATAACTCCCATTGTTATGTACTAGATCCTAATTTACCATTTGACCACTTCAATTTTGAAGAAAATAGATCAACTATTTGCAGAATTTTTTGAAAAGGCAAGTTACATAAGATATCATGGGATACCTTATGCAAGCCAAAAGTGGAAGGTGCTATTAGACTTTGAAAGTTCATTGATCTTACTACAACTTCCAGGCTTAAGTTACTCCGGAATTTATTAACAACTATTTGCCACTGGTCTAGATGGATGAGGACTAAGTATTTGTCGAAGACTAATTTTTGGGTCTTGCCCATAAACAACAACTATTTTGGTATGATGAATCAATTCTTAGACAATGTGATTTAGCTGCTAAAATTATGACTCGAGTTATTGTCAATGGGGAACATATGGAATTATTATTTGACCCTTGGATTAATCACAAATCCTTAGTCGATTTAATTGGCTAGAATAGGGTTCACCTTAGTAACACTGCTAACTTCAAGGTGAGCCATATAATAAGAGATAGAAAACTACAGCCTCAACTGTTGTCCAAGACTAGGGAAGTGTCAGCACAAATTATGTAGGTGAACTTATTTTCTGACAAGCCTACTAACTATGGACCATTGTCAACCAGGGAAAATTTATTTTCCCTATGGCGTGGAATGTAATTCGCCAACATGCAGATATGGATGTTAATTACATACTTATATGGCATAACAAAACGGCAAAAAAATTTCCATTTACAACGTATATGGCGTACGTGCAACATCTGCCCACTTTTGATACACTGACAAATTGGGGGATGAACATAGATGTAACAACCCGCAGATTGAACCGGTTTTAATAACGTTGTTTACTGAAATTTTGTGGAATTTTAAACGATAAAATTTTGATATAAAAATTTTATATTTGTAATGCGTCTAGTTAAACATAGCAACTGGTAAATTTTCGTCCGAAAATATGAAAGTTTATTTCGCACGTAAATTTACTTCAATTTAATCAGTTAAAAAGCGATGAAAATAAAATGTTTTCAAAACCAAAATATTTTTACATAGAAAAACTCTAAACCGTCTTCCAAGCGAGGCGTCATTTTTCGTTTTTCAAAATTCGGACATCTTTAGCTCCGTCGTTCTTATTTTTCTGTGAATTTTATGCATTTTCCGTAGTAGAAATTTGAAACTTTGTAAATTCAAACATACGACTAATATCTTTACACCGTTTTGATCGTCTCGTCGAGCTGATCCATACGGTATATTAAATTTCGTGTTTTGAAGTCAGATACGCGATGAACTTTACGAAACTGTAACCGTACCGGTATCCGTTGATTTTTTTAGTTCTGCGCCCTTGTGTGGTAACGGCCACCACCTTTGAAATTCCTAGAAAATTTATTAGTGACTTTTGTCCATGGTACTAATACTTTAATTCGACGTTGGTCCTTCCAAATTCACCATGGTCCCAGTGTTTTTCCCTTGTTTCAATGTAAAGAATTATATCAGCTTCCACTCTCCCATTTCTCATTTTAGAAACGCAGCCTCCAATTCTTTTCCACCCATCTCTTCACCTTCATTTCTTTTAGCCACATGAAAGATTGCAAATTATTTTACCTGAAACAACACCCTCACTAACAATAGTGCTTGCTGCATCAAAACTCAACCCAGACCTCTTCCGTGCTTCCCTGGGCTTTATCAACCGAGCTTCCACCAAATATCCCCGCCACTTCGAACCGCCATCGGCCTCCGCCACACTCCGCATGCAACCCAGATCTCCTCCGTGCTTCCCTAGTGTCCATCAGCTAGCCTCCACCATTTTCCATCACCGCACCAATGAAAAACCCAGCCTTTAGCCTCTCCACTTCATTCGCCATCTCGGCACATCTCGCCCATCTGATTGCATCCATTTTGGGTACTTTTCTTATGTGCTGTACGTATATATGTTGATATATAAATATATATAGATTTATATAATGATGAGAAGTTTATACATGTTATATTCTTGCCTGGAGCTTTGAAGGTGATATAGTCTATAAATATGGGTTGCATAACTTTTGTCTTAAAAGGGAAATATATATATGGATTTGTCTTAGCTTTCGGCTGTATGTGTGAGTGTTGAATAGTTTACATTAAATTTAACGTTTGTCTTAAATGTGTGAGTGATATTACTTTAAATTTAACGTGTGTTGAAATAATTTTGAAACAGAACACATAAAAGTTTTTTATACGTATATTTTATAATATATTATTTTATCTTGTATGTTATATAGGGTTGTAAACTATTAAAGCATTGCCTGTTCGATTTGTTCAGAAAGTATATGATTTGGTTGTTGCGCAATAACAGTTCGTACGCACATGTTAATGTATGTAAAAAAGAAAAAAAAAATATTGTGTTGCAAACTTTTAACCAGTACTATTATTTATTTATAGTTTACGTAGGCGTGAGAAGTTCAGGTTTTGTATAGGTTATAAGTCTATATGTATACTGTTGTCTAAATTTATCTCAACTCAGATATGATATTTAAGATATACTTTATGTTGTATTTACATGATATAGGACGTGCTAACAAGGAAGTGATGGCATTAAAATATTATTTTATATATACATAGTAACTTATAAAGGGGAGGCTGATAGCTCTGTTCATTTTATAAAATAGGAATGGGTCTATACAAGTTATAAAATATGTAGTTATGTACTGACCTACAGGTCAATCCGATCCTAATTTGATTCCGTCAATTCCTGTTATCAGATTTGTCCGTCGTGCCTGTTTTCTCCATCGAATCTTATCCATCTAGCGTTGCTTTGGGATTCGTAGCTCGTTCTGTGTCAAAATCTCTAGCCTCGAAAGGTGAGCAATCACTCACGATTTATGTTCTTTTATTTATTAAATTTGATTTCAAGTGAAACGACAATTGAAATATGTTGTTGTTAGTTATTTATACTATTAAATATATGCTATTACCTGTATCAGTTCACCTGGGTCATCTGACACCATTATTTGTAATTATTCGATGATAATCCCGTTTGATTGATAATTGATTGATTGTTTGTTGTTTATATTGGATGTTAAATTGTAATGTATAAAGTGATAATTATTATGCAATTGAATTTGACGTAGGATAATTAAAATTTGAATCGACATATATGTGGAATTTGATTAGTTAAATATGACCCCTTTTAATTGTTAAATTAATTGACATGTAGAATAGTGATAATCACACTTTGAACCTTCGAACGTATATTGGATAAATTGTTGTAGTATTAAAATTGAGATTTGAATTGAATGACAAGTGAAAAACCGTAATGTAATAATCTTTAATCTACATGAAATGATAGTGTAGATTCTAGGAATAATTATATTAATTCGCACAAATAACAATGCGAATTAATACGATTATTTCGGGATTATTTGAATTGATTATTGATTGTTGTTATTGCTTGTTTATTTACTTTGACATCATCCCTGTTATCACACTGCAAGTTCCCTTTGCTATGCTTTGATTTTCGTATTGAATTTGGAATCGGGTTGAAATGATAAATACCCAAATAAACCTGACTTAGGATAGAAAATTAAATAAACCCGATTGGTCAAATTTTGGTTTAAAATAAAATAAAGATTTTATTTGAATAAATAATATGGTTTTGAATGAAGTTGGAATTTGAATTTATGAAAGGAAATGTAAGATTGAAATCTGAAACAAATATTAACGTAGAAATTTATGAAAGAACATTGTTTGAAATTTAATTATTTAATAATTAAATTTGGAATTATTAAATAAATAATTTGAAATTGGTAATAATTGAGTTTTGAAATTATTAAGTTGAAATCATTTAATAATTAAATTTGAAATTATAATTATGTTTGAAATTATAATTAAGCTCGAAATTATTAAGTTGAATTTATAATTAAGTTGAAATGATTTGTTGATTAGGTTTGAATTCATAATTAAGTGGAAAGTATTTAATAATTAAGTTTGAATTTATAATTAAGATTGAAATGATTAAGTTTTGAAATTAGTAATTAAGTTTGAAATTATTTGATAATTAAATAAGATTGAATTATTGATAATTGAATAAAATTTGAATTCTTTGATAAGAGAAATTGAACTTTTGAATAAGTGGATTTGAACTTCGTTAATAAATGAAATTGAGTTTCTTTATTTATTAAAGTTTTGGAAAATTGTTTAAGTAAGTTAATAAGTGAAATTGAAACTCCTCGATTATGTGAAATTTAGTTTTTATTAATTGAGTTTAAAATTGTAACGAAGTCAATAAATAAGAGAAAATTGAATTTCTTTAACAAGAAATAAAAGGCGATTTATTGAAATGAATAGGATTTATTGAAATTAACGTAAGACTTGTAAATTTAAGAATTTGATTTGACGAATTTAATCTAATTGAATTTGAAGTTTGATATAATGAAGTTGAACTTAAGTGGTTGATTTAATGAATTGGAAAACTAATAGAAATCGTAATAAATGATAAATTGACTTAACAAATATTGAATGAAATCGATAAATGTATTTAACTTGATTTGAATTTTGAATTAAATTTATTTAAATGATTTCGGAATGAAACCTTTATACGAACTTGAATCAATATTTGAATTGTTTTAAATAAAAATTGAAATTGAATTATAAGATTTTGAAACGGTAATTTGGAAGTTTTGAAACATAAACTTGGGAAATTGATTTAGGAAGACAAACGAAATGTTGATTTACGAATTGAAATTGAAATTGAATTTGATTTGGTTTGAAATTTACTAAACGACCAATCGGTGTAATAATTACGAAAATTATTAAAGAGACCGGAATCGGTTATAGATATACTCTCTATCTAAACCGAAAACCACTTTAATAACTATACGCGAAGTGATGATCCAGAATGAAGTGGTTGGAATGATGTACGTGATGACTGAAGAAAGAGAACGATAATGGATAGCCTTGACACTTGTGTCAAATTGGAAATGACTAAAATCAGGAGCCGTGCCGGGCCAAATGGGGTTAGCCACCTCGAGCGGACACACTTCTTCGTAACTATTACTCATTACTTGTGATTGATTGGTGCACCCTCGTACTTTCAGGAGTGTTGTTTCGCGGTGTTGCGATCGCTGCGGCGATGCGTTCTCACCAGTCCGGATCAGGCGAACGGTAGTTTCACAACCTTGGGTATTGCCTCATGTGCCTTGTCATACTTGTATTCCTATATACGCGACCAATACGAATTTGTTTTGTGTTATACCTATGGAGTACTCCCTGATATCCCACCAGTTTACGGTGGAGTTTACAGTGCTGTATAGACTATGATGCTTATAAAATGTGTTAAGGGGGATAATGGTAACGCCTTAACACTATTTTGATACTTTATATTACTGATAGACATTATCTATTTAGCGTACACTACTACCTAGTAGATAGTTTAACGGATCCTTAGAGGATGGTGATTCCAACATCCTTTGAGTTACTTGTATTCCAATTGTTATTTCACTTGAGTTGGATTTATTGATATAAGAATGT
This sequence comes from Allium cepa, assembly GCA_030765085.1. Taxonomy (NCBI): domain Eukaryota; kingdom Viridiplantae; phylum Streptophyta; class Magnoliopsida; order Asparagales; family Amaryllidaceae; genus Allium; species Allium cepa. Next base: position 12,273,903 of record CM060941.1, read on the forward strand.
TAATCCTGACTCGAGTGTTTTTGTTTTGCTTTACGCTCGGGTCAGACTGAGTGGTTCAGCTTTCGAGACTCACCTTTGGAGTTGGAGCTTTGCTTGAAGATCCAGCCATCTATTCTGCCTTCAGTATTCGATGATTCCAATGATGTATTTTGATTTGTATTTGATGTATCGTGTTACTCTTCTACTGTAAACTCTGATGTATCTGTTATATATATATATATAGTAGCTTCATGAACTACTATCTCTTTTACTTCCGCTGCATATTATTACTCTGTGTCTGTGATTCTGTGATTACTTATTTACTGTATATCTCAGTTTTTCCAAATTTAAATTAACAATTCGGTATTTTGAATTATTCAAGTCCGACATGTGCGGATGCGAATAGTCCAAAATAGCGGGTCGTTACAATAGATTTACATAGTGTTCTTTGCAATGAAAATAATGAAACTCATGGTCGCTTACTGACAGACTAAGAGTTTAGTACTTATCTGTGGAAGGCATTACTCTTCAAGTTAGATCTCCACCCACAACGGGGCATATGTTGGGTTAACAATTCTCCACTCTGAGGTAGAAATTTGAATGAAATCAGTAGTACAACATGTAGCTTATGTGGCGGCATCAATGACAACCCACCATATCTAGCTGGAAAGGGTGCAAAGTCGTTTCGAGGGGAAGACTTGCTCGGTGGAGCAAAGAATGACGTTAATTGAAATTGATGTTCGCCTGCATCCGGTAAGGAGATTTCATCAACGGCCTCTATCATCGGCAGAGAGAAAAGTTTTTGAAATGGGGCATAGATTTAGAAGATATTGGATAATGCGATACAAGTTGCTTGAAGAAGGGTATGTGAGTGCTTTTATTTGTTTTGTTATATGGGCCAGGCTGGGTAGTCTATTTGCGAAGTGTGGAGGATTTTTCCTTTAAATCAGCTTGGGACGATTTTTGTTTGCATAAAATTATATTTGGTTGTTTTTATTTTTTTTGTTTTCCATCTGTAATAGAGTTTGTTTCCAATAATGGATGTCGTGCCTTTTTTCCTTACCACAATAGTAGGCGAATCCTGCTATTATATGGTTATCATACATCATCAATAAAGAACCTTTTCCTTTCAAAAAAAATATTAGGCATGAATGTCAGTATAAAAAAATTTATATTATTGTGCAAATTCTGTAAGAGGAACATATGATATGTGCTATTAGTTGACGACGATGCTAGACATATAACTAGAAATAAATGGATAGTTAAACACATAAAGGAAATATGAGAAATAGATAAATAATAACAAAGATGATTGACTTAGTTTTCCATTTGCTAAGCTTAATCAATGCAGCATATAACTGATAATCAATTGGCATAAAAATATATAAGGATATAAACAATCAACAATAAAAGTATGTATGCATGTGTGTGTGTGTGTGTTTAAATATGTTTATATAGGTATTGTTTAATGAATCCTCCAAATATACTAAATTAATACAGCCAAGTCAACTATTCTCCATTCAAAATTTATTACCAAACAAGTGATGATCTGATTTAGTAAATCAGTTTGAAAATATATCTTAATCAATTAATACAAATGTAACCAATATGTATATGTTAATAATTTAACGTAGAATCAAACATAGAATTTTATTACAAATTTTTTTCTCCAAAGTATATTTTGTACAATAATATTATTATGTTGATTCATGTTTATTTTTACATAAGTACCGTGTATATATATGTATGTGTGGACATGCATACATACATACATATAGATATACATATATTAAAAAAAAATGTATATATGTATATATTAAAAAATATCTGTATATGTATTGTTAATGATTCCTTTAAAATTAATAAATCAACTCAACAAAATCAATTATAATCAATTTAAGATTTATTACCAAACATGTAGTAATTTAATTTAGTAAAACAATCTGATAACAAATCTTAATCAACAAATCTAAATATAATTTATATGCATATGTTAATGAAAAAATCTTAAAACCTTTGAAAATATTTCTAAATTATTTTAACTATACACACACATGCATTTATGTATATGTATGAATCTTAAAGTAGAAAACAAAATTAGAATCAACGTAAACTAATGTTAACAATTAAATAAAATAAAGTTAATTAGAATAACAAGTCAATTGCTAGATCTATATTTAGATCAAAATCAATGGAAATCAACATAGAAAATCATGAATAGAAGTTGTCAATTTCAAATGAAAACCAATTCTAATGATAACAACTTATACAACTTTAAGATCAATAATTGTATGCTTATAAGGGACAACAATGGATATATAAAATTTTCAAAAAGAGTTAACTACTAGGTCTATAACATCTTGGAGTAAATAAATAACTAATAGAATTTACCTTGTTTGATGTTGCTTATGATTCGTACCTTAAATGATGAATGATTCTAGACCAGATTGAATCACCTCCAAAAATCACAACAATCTAAAACATCACTTTTGAAATTATTTTATTTGATTGTTTTGATTTTTTATTTTAGGGAATTTGTTTTGGCTTAGAAGCCATGAAATTTCAACTAAGAAAGTAGAAAAATGAAGATGGATGCCAAAGTTTTTGAAGGAGAGTGATTAAGAGAGGAAAGTGAATGGAAGATAACATATTTATAGAGGGATCCTTCCTTAACCTCCTCCCTTCATTTTCTAGATCTAACCATTGGATTTTAAGCCCTTGTGTTAAATGGCAAATTCTCCGCCAAGTGAATAGCACTCTGACTATCACATCGATCATCGATGCTATTATGCTTGAATCCCAAGTCAAGCAAAAATCGCTTCAAATAAACTAACTCCTTTGCCGCCTCCACCGCGGCTATCAACTCCGCCTCCATAGTGGATAAGGCAACTACGGTCTGCAATCTCGATCTCCAACTTATGGTTGTACCACCAATTGTGAAGACATGCCTGGAAGTTGATTTTCTTCGATACCTATAACCGGCATAGTCTGAATCACAATAACTAACCAACTTGCTATTCCTCCCCTTACTACTAGTGAAAACAAGAACATGAGATGATGTTCCTCTAAGGAAATGGAGCCAAATTCCATTTGCACCCAATAGCACAGTTTCCTTTAGGAAGTGGAGCCAATAGCATAAGAAAAATATCCATTTTCACCCAATAGCATAGTTTCCTTTAGAAAACGGAGCTAAATTCCAAGTTTTTTTCTTCAATAATGATTGCATTTCTTCAACGATGATTGCATCTTTTCCTCCATGGCACAAACCCACATCGAGCTAATGCTTGGCTCCATGATGTCATCAAGGTCCATTGGGTCATTGGACTACATGAAAAGCATAGTCTAAATTATCATAAAAGCTAAGATAGTTCCAATCACCATATCTATCGGGTGACCTTATTCACAACGACCAACCCGAGTAGCAATACCATCACCCAAATCTCCTTGGCTACACCTTGAACCAAATCTTCTCTAGAATCATGCACATTACCAACACTACTGAAGGAATCCTGTGGAATATGTGATGTTACATCAACCACTACCTACTCACAAGCATCTCCAACTACCCTACTCTATCTACTCCTTGGACAAAATGAGGGAATAACTTCCTTCCCCTTTGATTCACCATGGAAAAAGTCCAGAACATCCGATGAGCACTTATTCTCCTTGAACATCGTCGACTCATCAAAAGTAACATGATGAGAATTCATAATCTTCTTCTTTTTTAGATTCCAAATCTGGTAGCCTTTTACTCCATACATATAACCAAGAAAAATCCCCCTGAAAGCTCTAGGTTCGAGCTTATCATTTCCTAGATCATGCACATAAACCGAACTACCAAACACACGAAGATAAATCAAGTCAATTCTATTTCCCTTACATACTTCCTTCAGAATTTTTTTACTAATAGCTGAGCATAGAATTCAATTAGTAATATGCACTGCGGTTGACAAAGCTTCAGCCCAAAATCCCATAGCCAAACCCAATGTCAATCTCAAGCATCGAGCTTTCTCAATTAGAGTACGGCTCATTGTGACGACCCGAACTCGATGCCAGACAAACGATATCTAATCCGTATTGCCGGTGCTTGCAACAACATTAGACGATAAACAACACAGCGGAAACAAAAGATGATTACATTGATATACAATATAAATACAATATTCGATACACCATGATACAACAGATCCAACACCATCAGAGAATTTATACAACACAACACCACAGCGGAAATATATCGACATTAGCAAAGTCTTCAAGAGAATCCAATACTGCAACTCCAAACCAAAACTCCAAAGCCAAAGCTCTAATCTTCAAGCTCGAACCACCATCAAGTTGAACTTGTAACAAATGCGATCCCGAGCGCGATTGCCAAACCAAAAACTTCAAAGATCCAAAAGCTGAAGAAGATCTCCCAATGCTACCAAACTAAAGACTTCAAAATCTATCGAATCTACACCTACTATTTGATGATCTGAAAAAACCCACCTCTAGACTGCTCGTGTGAAAAATTATAGGCACCCAGAGTTTAGGAAGGGAATAATAAACTCCAGGTCAGTCATGGGACTGGTATGAGCAAACAAAAACAGTTTTTCTTTAAAACAAACAACAAAAGAATTTAAAATATTGAAATCCTAATGTATTTAGGAAAATGAAAATACCATAAGGCCTTCCTCCGCACACGCCACGCAAATGCAGAATTGGAGGAGATTTCACCTTATGATAGTCAAAAATGCTTGATACACGAAAACCATTTTGATATTATTATTAGTGCATAGTGCAGAAAACCTTTCGAAAGTATAATATTAATCTTAGCTAGCATAGACATATCGAACTATGCGTACTATAGCTACTATCTAAACAGTGGTGACCATCATAAGTAAATGGCAGGTTATACAACTAAAACCGTACAAGGCACGTATTGGATGATTGGGTTTCCAACAAATGGTCAGGCCAAGGAACTTCTCATTGCCACATGGGTACGCCTCTGCAGGGACGCCCTGGGAACCTATCCAGATCTCTGCTAACACAAGGCCGGTTTACTCCCTTCCCGGTAGTAACACCTAAGATATGTCATCCCCGGTCATTTAGCGACCTTTATCCGAGGATCCTCAACCACAAAGCAACATCACACAGTAATAAATTTACAGTGTCCACATGAGTTAAGTATATGGGCTCACCCTTTTCCATAAGGAATGGACATACCCTAGGGGCGCGACCCCTGCAACCTTGCCGCATCTTTCCTGTTTCGACCATTTTCGGGGTGTGAGGTCCTAATGTAGCCTCGTCCACAAAGCTACGCTTTTTCACAAAGTCATGCTTCGATCAACCAATGATCAGGAGCGCTTCGTATGCCACATTACCAAATTGGGAATGTATCAATAGTAACCATCAACTACATAACCTCTGAGCTCGTACGTCTCAGAGAAGGGTGTTAAGCTAAGAGAATAAATCTCCGCCACCAAACGAAAATGTATTTGATAGAAACCAGCTTTACATCTCAAAGTGTAACGTCAAACACACATCCATACAAGTCTGTTCCGAGTTCGAACAGAACTGAAGGAACTTCAAAAGAAGCCCTTGCAATCCGGGTATTCACAATCCCGATCTGACTCTCCATCACATATGGAGATCTCTATACCGTAGCTACTCAGTGCAGGGTTATCCTTTCATTCTCGAAAACACCCGGTCTTCACCATCGGTCTTCAAATGGTACCCGTAACGTCGTATCATTATTTGGAATGGGTTATATGACACAAGGTCCTCTCCCGGCTAAACCGAATAATGAGCGTAATATTTAAAAACATCTGGATATTGGGATTTTAATCAAGTCACAACTTATTATCCAAAATCTTTCTTTTCAAATGGTTTAAACAAATTACCATTTCCAAATCTTTAGACAAAAAGATTTACTTCATAAAGTTCACCCATTTTTCACAAAGATCCATTCACATTCTTTCAAAACAATTTCCCTTTTAAATTGGCTTAACTCACCCAATCTCTAAATCAAAGATTTAATTCATAGCTTTTCAAACCATTTCCAAAGATTCATTCATAACTTGGAAACTCATTTCAAACTTTAAATTCTTTCAACACAAATTGGAAACTCTTTCCTTATATGAAAGCTTTTATTATTTGAAAACACATAGTTTTAGTTTCGGAAAAAAATCCGATTACATTTATACAAGTTAAAACTCTTGGGTTCAATTCAAATTCCCAAAATAATATTTTTATAATGGTTTAAATCCATATAAACACATTCATAACTTGTATAACATTTTTAAACCATAATTTCTAAACATAGAATTCAATTTCAAATTTTGAATTCAAATTCAAAATCAAATTATTTAAATTTTGAAACTTTATCAAGTTATTCAAAATAACTTTTATCTTCAAAACTTCTTTTCAAAAGCTTTTCACTTTTAACCCAATTTCATTTCCAAAACCATTTAGATTCAAAATTCAATTTTAAAACTATTTCAAAAATCTGCGACTTAACCAATTTTCTCGTGCAATCCGTATTTGTGTGTGTAATGTGTAGTCCAGGGGTTTTACACAATAGTGCAACATCATCAATCATCACAGATTCAAGCATATCAATATCAATAAGCGGTATATTCTTATAACGCTTATCTTCCATACACAGATTCACATATAAATAATATACATTCATCACAGATAAAATAAATTACATTCATCATAGCTTGAATCAAAATAACACAAAGCATCACACAGAAGAGATATCAACAATTCACAGCATTCAATAGAATACATCCATAAGTAAGATTTGATTGATTATCTGATTAATTGAAACCAGATTAATCACTAATCCAGGTTAATTAATCAATAATAAATTAATTAACTTTAAATTATTAATTGATCAACCTTAATTAATAATTGAATAAATCTTTAGTCATTAAATAATTAATCCTTAATTATTTAATTATTCTTTAATTAATTATCCTTAATTAATTACATTTATTAATTATCCCTTAATTAATTACATTAATTAATTATCCCTTAATTAATTATCCTTTAATTACCTTGATTAATTAATCCTTAATCATAAATTAATTATCTTAAATTAATAATTAATTAACCTTTAATTAACTATTAATAAATTATTTAAGTAATTATAAATAAATCATCTATCTTGATTTATCATTAAATCAAGTCTTTAATTAATTAGCCTCATGATTAATCAACATTAACATAAAAGATTAAGTTTAATTAAGAATTACAAATCAATATTTCCTCGTAATTTACTTTTAGCTACATTATTTATTTAAAATGATTAATTAAATAATGCCACAAATTAAATAATTTAAACTTAATTACCTTTTAAAATATCTTACTTAAAACTTTTATTAATCCAATTACCTAAATTAAAACAATTAACTAAAACATGGATTTAAAATGTTTAAAAATTTGAACTTTTGTTTTAAAGTCAAAAAGACTGTTTTATATCAACCCCGAGACTCACTCGAGACCACCTCCGAGCTAACAACCAACTTCCTCGAGTGCCACTTCGACTTTCTTCCTAAACTCACCCGTATCCCATTTCAAACTTCAAAATTTTTCTTAAGTTTTTGAAAAACCCGGTACAACGCAAATACACTCGAGCCAATCCATCATCTCCTCGAAAATTACATCGAGTCCTCCATTTCTTTTCCAGACCACTAAGTACTGGCACAACCCAAGTGTCGTGCACGTGCACCAATCGTCGGAGCTACTCCGATCAACCATGCTACCTCTAACAAATCATCCTCGACCTCGCTGATCAACCCAAACACCCAGCATCATCATCTCTGCCGTAATTCGAAATCGAACATACTAACACTCGTGAACCCAAAACCCCGATCATCAGTTTCTTCCTCACGCCATCACTTCCGACCACCTGGACCCGAGCCACCAAGCAAAAAACTTCGCCACATCGCAACACCTCGAACCATCTCCTCGCGTTCCATACCGATCACCCATCGATGCCGGAAATACCCCGAGAAGCACCACGATCAATGTTGGGTATAAAACCCTATTTCAACCTCACCGCGCCGCTACGACAATTAGTAAATTCATCTACTATTTTTCCTCGCATCACCATACCTTCGGCCCCCTCCAGTGAGAATCCCGAGGCAAAATGATTACGCAATCATCAGAAATTGACAGAATTTCATTTTCTGTTCAACTCATAATTTCCCAAAATCTCCCAAACTAAAAATCCTGAATTTACTCTTAAAATTCGTAGTTTTTGAAATCTAGTTAGATGATGTAAATGGAATTCAAAATCGTGATACTCAAATTTGCCATAGTTTTAAGTTTTCACTGTATTATTTCATTTTTAAAATCATTTGCTAAATTTAAAATTATGAAACTACTTTTATAATCATCTTTATACTTAAACAAAAAAATTCGTTTAAATGTCAAAGGTTAATACTGACTCGATTGGGAGATTTAAATTTTTGAAATTTACTTGTGCCTGTAACCTCTAAACAGAGGTGAGTACAAACATGCATACACCCATTTCTATATATATACCAGCATATTTGCATGCACACAAACACATTTACAACTTCATTTCAACATTCATCACAACATCAGATTAAAAATCAAAACAAAGGCAAGTTTTCTCACCTGATTCACTTGAAAGCAGAAAACTGAATGATGTTTTAAGCCTGTAACTTGAATTGTTTTGATCCCGACTTTACATTTGTTTGCTTGATCTTCTTTTTATCTTTCAGGTCTTAATTTTCTGTTTTCAGGTCTGGATGGTTTGAACTTGTACTTGATGTTTGATCCTGTTTTGCTTTGCTTACAGGCTGAATTGCTTGATGCTTTGATCTTTTTGCTTTAGAATTTGTATCTAACACTTTAATCAGGCCTTTGAAATTTAAACAGATTTACAGGTTTTAATTTTTTATAGTTGATGACCTTTGATCAGATTGTAAATTGAAATCTGGTTTTCCATATCTTTTTAATTCAATTGCTTCAGATTTAAGAGGATCTGAAACTGGCTTTTGTTTTCATTCCTTTTATCTGGTTTTGTTTTTTTTACTTACTGATTTTGTTTTGATGTTGAAAAAATGAGAAGAGGAATGTAATTTAGTTTTTTATTCTTCAATATAAAATTTAATTCATTTTAAACAAAATTTATGCCACTTGTTATCACATGAGAGTTCTTACTTAACACTTGTTAATTCCTTTATAAAAATGCTTACACTTGTTTATATGTAACTAAAATTGTGTTTAAATCCTTTATCTTAATTAATTTCAAAATTGTGTTTTAACCCTTAAGTACTTTATTTTTAACATATGTATTTTGTTTTCTTTATGCTTGTTAAAACAAATGTTTTTATATGTACAATTTCTATTATTTAATAAATGCATTCTCTTTTATAAAGTCTTAAAAAAATTGAATTTTAAAACAAATTATACTTTAATAAATAACACACGTATGTATATTATAAAATTTTAGCTTTTAAACAACTTTTAAACTTTTACTATATTTTTAAATAGTAAAAATAATATTTTGAATATAATTTTATATCATATTTCTTATTTAAATAAATACACCTTCTTTATTAATCATTTATAAAATCCTTGAAAGCAAAATGGTTTTAAAAATTTAATCACATATGTATAAATATATTAGAATTTTATTCTTAATTAGTCTTTGGAAAAATTTATTATCAAATTCAAATTATCATTTTTCAAATCAAAATGCATATTTAATAAAACTAGAAACAAATTCTTATTAATTTAAAAATAAAATTTAAAATCCAATTTATTTCCAATATATTTATTATTGAATTTTCAAATTCAAATTTCAATTAAAAATCAATACATATACATAAACAACTAATATATTTTTATTATTTTGGAAAAACTCAATTTAATTCATAATTTAATTTCAAAAATTAAATTAATTATCAAATTTAACTTGACTAAAATCCGAGAATGTTACAGATTCCTCCTTAAGAAAATTTTGTCCTTGAAATTTGCCAGGGAGACAACCAAAAGATGGATAAACAAAGATAGAGAAATATCTTTTCAGATCAAACAAAATATTTATTCTGCATTTGGCTTACCAAATCAGAATATCGACAATAGATATGAGAACAAACTCATTCAATATTTCACGAAGTACTCGGGTTATCCAAATCTACGAAATATGTAGGGGTATTGGTTAGTTCGAAGGAATAACTAACCATTCGTAGAATATATCGAAACCCAATGAAACGGACAAAAATAGGTTCGACTATGATCTCAGATTCAAGATTTAACTTATCTACGATTTGTTGAGAAATAAAACTACGTGTAGCTCCCATGTCGAACAAAACTTGAAATTTTTTATCGTTAACGAGAAGGTTACCTTCTAAAATTCATTTTCCTTTATCAGCTTTTGAGGTTGAAGGATTATCTTTGATTGCATACTCCTTCGTTACTTGAGCTTGCTTCAGTGCTGGGCAATCCTTGATCCTATGTCCCGGCTCATGGGAGTAATAGCATTCCCTAGATTCCTGTTCTGGCCTCATAAATGGCTCTCTCTTTCCTTGCTTCCAGGGGTTCTTGCAATTGTTCGAGTAATGACCTTTCTCCAAGCAATTGAGACAAGTAACATCTTTCACCTTGTTATTCTGAGTATTCTTCTTTCCTTTGCCTCTCCATGGTTTCTTTCCACCGAACTTCCTTTTCCTCCAACTCGAATTGCTTGTATTCCCTTTCTCCTCCGGAACTTCCTGCTCATCTAGAGTGGCATATCGATAGCCCATATCTATCAATTCAGAAAAAGATTCTTTTACGTGAGTAGTCATTCTTTCCTGGTATTTCTTGTTCATCCCCCGAATAAACTTTTCATTCTTCTTTAAAGGTGTGTTCACCAACTCCGGACCAAATTGAGATAATTCGTTGAATTTATTCAAGTATTCCTCAAACGATAAGCTTCCCTGCTTCAAATCTGTGAACTCCTGGTACATTTTTGAGATACCAGCAGATGGCATATATCGCTGCTCGAACACTTCCTTGAATCGATTCCAACTAAATTCATCCGCTGCCTCATCGAATGTGATAGTTTCTCACCATACTAAAGCCTCTTTCTGGAGTTGCAAGGAAGCTATCAATCACATTTGATCATCTTCCAACTTTAGTCCTTTAAAAGTCTTTCGCAAGATCGAATCCAAGCTTGTGCTTCGATAATGGTTTCCTTGCCTATGAATGACTTTCCACCAAGTCTAGAAAAACGTTGATATAAATCTGCCAGATTCGACTGATGTTGAGTCGGAATAGCTGTTGTTGCGGGTCTTGACCAGTTGAAGTGGTACTTCCCCATCCCATACCTCGTCCTCTTCTTCCACTCATTTTTACTATCTGTAAATAGTAAGAAAACCGATTTAGGCATTCAGACGAGATATCTTAGGGAATAACAACAGTTAAAGAAAATAGACTGAGAAATTTGGGTTTCCGGTTTCACGGGTTGTACTCATTCTAGGGTATACTTCACCTTATCTCTAATGAGCCATCTAATGTGTTACACTCCATAGCTAAAGTTCTTACTCAACCTTTAGCTCTGATACCAAATGCGACGACCCAAACTCGATGCTTGACAAACGACATCGAGTCTGTATCGCCGCAGCTTGCAACACCATTAGATGATAAACAACACAGCAGAAACAAAAGATGATTACATTGATATACAATATAAATACAATGTTAGATACACCATGATACAACATATCCAACACCATTAGAGAATATATACAACATAACACCACAGCAAAAATATATTGATATTAGCAAAGTCTTCAAGAGAATCCAATACTGCAACTCCAAACCAAAACTCCAAAGCCAAAGCTCTAAACTTTTAAGCTCGAACCATCATCAAGTTGAACTTGTAACAAATGCGATCTCGAGCGTGATTGCCAAACCAAAAAATTCAAAGATCCAAAAGCTGAAGAAGATCTCCCAATGCTACCAAACTAAAGACTTCGAAAGGTATCGAATCGACACCTACTATTTGATGATCTGAAAAAACCAACTCTAGACTGCCCGTGTGGAAAATTATGGGCACCCAGAGTTTAGGAAGGGAACAATAAACTCCAGGTCAGTAATGGGACTGGTATGACCAAAAAAAATAGTTTTTCTTTAAAACAAACAACAAAAGAATTCAAAATATTAAAATCCGCAATGCTTTTTGGAAAATGAAACTACCATAAGGCCTCCCGCCGCACACACCATGCAAACGTAGAATTGGAGGAGATTTCTCCTTGTTATAGTCAAAAATGTTTGATACACAAAAACATTTTGATATTATTATTAGTGCATAGTGCAGAAAATCTTTCGAAAGTATAATATTAATCTTAAACTATGCCTACTATAGCTACCATCTAAACAGTGGTGACCACCATAAGTAAATGGCAGGTTATACAACTAAAACCGTACAAGGCGCGTATTGGATGATTGAGTTTCCAACAAATGGTCAGGCCAAGGAACTTCTCATTGCCACATGGGTACGCCTCTGGAGGGACGTCTCGAGAACCTACCCAGATCTTTGCCAGCAAAAAGGCTGGTTTACTCCCATTCTGGTAGTAACTCCTAAGATATGCCATCCCCGGTCGTTTGCGACATTTATCCGAGGATCCTCAACCACAAAGCAACATCACACAGTAATAAATTTACAGTGTCCACATGAGTTAAGTATCTGGGCTTCATACCATGATACCACCCTTTTCCAGAAGGAATGGACAAACCTTAGGGGCGCGACCCCTGCAACCTTGCCGCATCTTTCCTGTTTTGATAATTTCCGGGGTGTGAGGTCCTTATGCAGTCTCGTCCACAAAGCTATGTTTTTTCACAAAGCCATGGTTCGATACAAATGAACAGCAGCACTTCGTATGCCACATTACCAAATTGGGAATGAATCACTAGTAACCATCAACTACATAACCTCTGAGCACGTACGTCTCAAAGAAGGGTGTTAAGCAAAGAGAATAAATCTCCGCCACCAAACAGAAATGTATTTGATAGAAACTAGCTTTACATCTCAAAGTGTAACGTCAAACACACATCCATACAAGTCTGTTCTGGGTTCGAATAGAACCGAAGGCACTTCAAAAGAAGCCCTTACAATCCGGGTATTCACAATCCCGATCTGACTCCCCATCACATATGGAGATCTCTATACCATAGCTACTTAGTGCAGAGTCATTCGACGGGTTATCCTTTCCTTCTAAAAAACGCCCGGTTTTCACCACCGATCTTCAAATGCTATCCATAACGTCGTATCATTATTCGGAATGGGTTACATGACACAAGGTCCTCTCCCGGCTAAACCGAATAATGAGCGCAATATTTAAAAACATATGGATATTGGGATTTCAGTTAAGTCATAACTTATTACCCAAAATCAATCTTTTCAAATGGTTTAAACAAATTACCATTTCCAAATCTTTAGACAAAAAGATTTACTTCATACAGTTCACCCATTTTTCACAAAGATCCATTCACATTCTTTTAGAACAATTTCCCTTTCAAATTGGATTAACTCATCCAATCTTTAAATCAAAGATTTAATTCATAGCTTTTCAAAACATTTCCAAAGATTCACTCATAACTTGGAAAACCATTTTCATTTCAAACTTGAAATTCTTTCATCACGAATTGGAAATTCTTTCCTTATATGAAAGCTTTTATTAAAAAAATTTCTTTATATGAAAGCTTTTATTATTTGAAAACACATAGTTTTCGTTTCGGAAAAAAATCTGATTACATTTATACAAGTTAAAACCCTTGGGTTAAATTCAAATTCCCAAAACAATATTTTTAAAATGATTTAAATTCATATAAATACATTTATAACTTGTATAACATTTTCAAATAATAATTTCTAAACATAGAATTCAATTTCAAATGTTGAATTCAAATTCAAAATCAAATTATTTAAATTTCAAAACTTTATCATGTTATTCAAAATAACTTTTATCTTCAAAACTTCTTTTCAAAAGCTTTTCACTTTTAACCCAATTTCATTTCCAAAACCATTTGGATTCAAAAATTCAATTTTAAAACTATTTCAAAAATCTGTGACTTAACCAATTTCCTCATGCAATGCATATTTGTGTGTGTAAGGTGTAGTCCAGGGGTTTTACACAATAGTGCAACATCATCAATCATCACAGATCCAAGCATATTAATATCGATAAGCGGTATATTCTTATAACGCTTATCTTCCATACACAGATTCACAGATAAATAATATACATTCATCACAGATAAAATAAATTACATTCATCACAGCTTGAATCAAAATAACACAAAGCATCACACGGAAGAGATCAACAATTCACAGCATTCAATAGAATACAGTCATCCATTAAGATTTGATTGATTATCTGATCAATTGAAACTAGATTAATCACTAATCCAGGTTAATTAATCAATTATAGATTAATTATCTTTAAATTATTAATTGATTAACCTTAATTAATAATTGAATAAATCTTTAATCATTAAATAATTAATCCTTAACTATTTAATTATTCTTTAATTAATTATCCTTAATTAATTACATTAATTAATTAGCCCTTAATCATTTAATTAATTACCTTGATTAATTAATCCTTAATTATAAATTAGTTATCTTAAATTAATAATTAATTAACCTTTAATTAACTATTAATTAATTATTTAAGTAATTATAAATCATCTATCTTGATTTATCATTGAATCGTTATCAAAGTCTTTAATTAATTAGCCTCATGATTAATCAACATTGACATAAAATATTAAGTTTAATTAAGAATTACAAATCAATATTTCCTCTTAATTTACTTTTAATTACATTATTTATTTAAAATGATTAATTAAATAATGCCACAAATTAAATAATTCAAACTTAATTACCCTTTTAAAATATCTTACTTAAAACTTTTATTAATTTAATTACCTAAATTGAAACCATTAACTAAAACATGGATTTAAATTGTTTAAAAATTTGAATTTTTGTTTTAAAGTCAAGAAGACTGTTTTCATATCAACCCCGAGACTCACTCGAGACCACCCCCG
Organism: Allium cepa; assembly: GCA_030765085.1. NCBI lineage: Eukaryota > Viridiplantae > Streptophyta > Magnoliopsida > Asparagales > Amaryllidaceae > Allium > Allium cepa. The sequence continues at coordinate 12,288,939 of CM060941.1, forward strand.
AGCTAACAACCAACTTCCTCGAGTGCCACTTCGAGTTTCTTCCCAAACTCACCCGTATCCCATTTCAAAGTTCAAAATTTTGTTTAAGTTTTTAAAAAACCCGGTACAACGCGAATACACTTAAGCCAACACTCGAGCCAATCCATCATCTCCTCGAAAATTACTTTGAGTCCTCCCTTTCTTTTCTAGACCACTGACTACTGACACAACCCAAGTGTCATGCACGTGCACCGATCCTCGGAGCTACTCCGATTAACCATGCTACATCCAACGAATCATCCTCGACCTCGCTGATCAACCCAAACACCCAGCATCATCATCTCCGCCGTAATTCGAAATCGAACATACAAACACCCCTGAACACAAAACCCCGATCATCAGTTTCTTCCTCACGCCATTACTTCCGACCACCTGGACCCGAGCCACCAAGCAGAAAACTTCTCCACATCGCAATGCCTCAAACCATCTCCTCGCGATCCATTTCGATCACCCATCGATGCCGGAAATACCCCAAGAAGCACCATGATCAATGTTGGCCATAAAACCCTATTTCGACCTCGCCGCGCCGCCACGGCAATTACTAAAATCATCTACTATTTTTCCTCGCATCACCATACCTTCAGCCCCCTCAAGTGAGAATCCCGAGGAAAAATGATTACGCAATCATCAGAAATTAACGGAATTTCATTTTCCATTCAATTCATAATTTTAGCTTTTAAACAACTTTTAAACTTTTACTATATTTTTAAATAGTACAAATAATATTTTAAATATAATTTTATATCATATTTCTTATTTAAATAAAGACACCTTCTTTATTAATCATTTATAAAATCCTTGAAAGCAAAATGGTTTTAAAAATTTAATCACATATGTATAAATATATTAGAATTTTATTCTTAATTAGTCTTTGGAAAAATTTATTATCAAATTCAAAATATCGTTTTTCAAATCTGCATATTTAATAAAATTAGAAACAAATTCTTATTAATTTAAAAATAAACTTTTAAATCCAATTTATTTCCAATATATTTATTATTGAGTTTTCGAATTCAAATTCCAATTACAAATCAATACATATATATAAACAACTAATATATTTTTTATTTTGGAAAAACTCAATTTAATCCACAATTTAATTTCAAAAATTAAATCAATTATCAAATTTAACTTAACTAAAATCTGAGAATATTACATTCATCCTCCTCGCAATACCATTCGACTGCGTATCTCCCAGTTTAGTAAAATATCTCCGAATACCATAATGCTTGCAGAACTCCAAGAATTGCCCGGACACATACTCTCCGCCATTGTCAGACCTCAAGATCTTCAAAGACTTGCCACTCTCATTCTCTACAAGAGCTTTCCATGCTTTGAACTTTGCAAATGCCTCCGACTTGACTTTCATTACATACATTCATACCTTCCAAGAAAATTCATTAATAATAGTAATATAATAATTAGCTCCATCCAAAGAAGCTACGAGTGCCGCTCCCAAACATCCGTGTGAACATACTCAAGAACCCTTCTCGAATCATGTTTTCCCTCACCGAACGAAACTTCAGTTTGCTTTCCATTACATGTTCCTTGCAAAGCTCTAGTTTGTTGAAACTCTCTCCATCGATCATCTCCCTCTTTCGAAGAATATCCAAACTCCTCTTCGAGACAAGGCTAACCTCAAACGCCACAACCAAGTTACATCTAACCCATGAGAACTATCAACTCCTACACAAGTTTCTCTTCTATGGTCACTCCTTGAAGCAAATAAATACCATGAGTTCTAGCACCCTTCATCAACATAAGTGCACCCTTCGAAACCTGCAAGTTATCACTCTCAATAGTGATCTTACAACCTAAAGAATCCAGCTGCACCTAAGAGATAAATGACTTTCCAAAATCCTGGAACATGGCATACATTAGTGAGAGTACGAACTAGTCCGTCAAACATACGAATTTACACGGAAGCAATGCCTTTCGACTTACAAATAGCACCATTTCCCATAATAATTGAATTTCCTTATCTGTCAGCATAAGATGAAAAATTATTCCTATTCGGCATTATATGATAAGACGCCCCCGAATCGAGCACCCATTTGCTACCTGAAACATTTGATGTTACCACCACCAACATATCTACGTCTCCCTCACAAACTCCACTCTCCACCGCTACTAATGAAGATGATGCTTCCTTCTTTGTCTTCTCCTTATCCGGACACTCATTCTTCCAATGGCCGAGCTTCTTACATATATAGAACTTTCCTTTTCTTTCCTTCGACTTTCCTCTTCAACCGGGGTTCCTTGATTTAGAATGTCCTCGGTTCTCCTTTTTCACATACCTCTCATTCTCCACAAATAAACCATGACCATTACTAGCACCACTACTTCCATTACCTAACTCCTTCATTTGATCCCGCAACTTCTCGCTAAGAGGACCTATTTTGATATCATTAAGAGTCAATGTATCTCGACTATAGATCAAACTATTTGAGAAACCTGTATAGTGGTTCGGCAATGAACATAATAATATCATCGTGTTTTGCTCTTCCTCAATTTTCAAATCTACCACCTTCATCTTCATTAGCAAATCACCAAATGTATTCAAGTGCGCACTTAGCGAAGTATCTTCCTTCATCTTATAGGTGAAAAACGTTCACGACAAGATCAAGCAGTTAGTCAGTGACTTCTTCATATACAACTCCTCCAATTTGTCCTAAATACCCTTAGCGGTAGTCTCAGCACTAATTTCGTAGATAACATTATCCCCCATAGCAAGTTGAAATGTAGTGAGTGCCCACTCTTCCATTTCCTCTCTCTCAACATCCGAGATGTCAACTGGCAACAAATTTGTGTCAAACACTACCCAATGCTCCCGATTCCTCCTTAGAACCGCTTTCATCTTCCATTTCCATTTTTTAAAATCATTGTCGTCATGCCACTTGTCTATTATCAAATGTGATTCTAAAGTCGCATATGAACTACGTACGTAAGGCGCTACACCACTTGGATTACCCATTGAGGAACTACTTGAGGTATTATCTGATTTCAGCATTTCTACAACCACCTACCAACACCAAAGCTATGATACCAAATACCATTTCGGATTCTAACTCGAGACCACTCAAATCGAAACCGCAATGCATAGGAGAAAAACGAGATCGTGGTAGAAGTGTAAAAACAACCAATCAATAACTCAATCTAAATCTCAACTAATCCAAATCTAATCACAATACCCAAACAAGCAGCATAGATTTCAAAGCAATAACGAAAATAGATCACACAGTGATTTATAGTGGTTCCACAAACTTTGTGTTAGTATACATTCACTGTAAGAGAGAGCTTTTATTAATATCAATGAGAAGAGTACAAGAAATTGATTACAATGATCAAAAATTCTATTAGAAATTGATTTGTGGAGAAAAGAATTTAAGAAAATTAGGTTTTGATAAACCCCAATTAGTGGAGGTTAAAACCCTTGTAGTCGCTTTCTATTGCATAGAAATCTGGATCTAGAATATAGCTTATATAGGAGAATAGAAAACCTAGACAAAGTTTCAAAATTTCCCCTTCAAATATCACAAATCTTCTTGTCAAGCCCAGCCTGTAAACTAGCAATAGTTGTCACAGACGTCTTTTGCAATGTGATAGACGTTTGTTCAAAATCTCAGGAAATTTTTCTTAAGACGTCAGACATCTATCCAAAGTGACAGACGTCTGTCCTAGCTCTCTGGAAAAATCTGGTGCATACTCAGACGCATGTCCATAATGACAGACGTATATGGCTGTTGCTCTAGCACCACTCCACCTTATTCTCCATAACTTTCTCCTTCGAGCTTCATTTGCAAACCGTTTTCTTCGTTACCAAACTACTTCCAACCCCATAAATTCTCTCCACGCGTGTCACCAAAATTGAACATGCATGACACAAACTTATACATGAATATTATACAATTATCTGAGTAACAAGGCTATAATATTTATATAATTTGGAAAAAAAATACAGTTTAGAATGAGCCAAAAGTAGGAAAACGGCTTTGCTAAGCCAATGACAGGCCACATTCAAATATTTTAACATGTGATTTATTTGGGTACGGATAAAAATTATGAAAGTGGATATTTATCTAAAAAATATTGAGAACGTGTCTCTTCTGCTCATTGATCATCCTAACTCAAATGTCAAACAGGCCATTCAGATCACTTTCATACCAATTACATGTAACCGTTGCATGGATTCGGTAATGCTCACTCAACATGCAACTCCTTGCGGTCGGCAAACAAACGAAGAAATATTACATTATTATGTAAAGCCAAAAACAAATGAAGATGAAAAAGAACAAAATGCAAAAATATGCAACCAACAAAATAAAACCCTATCAAACATGTTTTGTAGATTGAAGAAGCCTATTGAGGAGATCAATGCTCGAGGCAATAAATGCAATTAATAAAGCCAGGTTCACGTAGACACCAATTCTAAAAAAAATCTAAAGTAAAATATTAGATTATAAAGTAAGAACTCGCAAAAAGTGTACCTAAATTTGTACACGCTAATGACCTGCAATACCTAAAGTCTAAGCATATGTATCAATCATAGACAAATTTCATATGCATATCATGATCTGGGTTGTCCAATGATTAAAAGTTCTTTTTAATTGTACAACCTATACCCACTATGAAATTAAACTTCTGATCTATTTAAAAGAAATTGAAAAAATTACTCATTCATTGTGATGATTGAAAACGGTGCATAACAAAAAATAATAATGCTGTGTATAAAAACCAAAAATGTTTCTTTATTCAACCTTGATGTTATCATAGTAAACAAAATATAATTTTTGATTACCCTACACGTTGTAAAAATAAAACATGTGTTTCTTATGACAGTGTCAAATGTTTTGCTAAGGCATTGGTTTAGTTGTAAAATGTGGATGAAAGTGGAGAAAAAAAATGCAATGACATATACTAACTGACTGAATATGATAATAAAAAAATAATTAATTGGTCTTCTTTTACTTCAGTAAACTAGTTATTATATTTCAGCAAAAAAACCTGTTATTATTTAAGCTGCATATAATAATCCTTTTCTATTATATTTATTTGACATAAAATCCAATAAAATTTAATTATCGTGTCATTAGTGAGTTGTTGTAGGTTTGTAGTTTCTTTATCCCTTGTGTTACCATCTTCTTATATGCCCTATCATATTTAAGTCCATAAACTTGGACGTACTCTAACTTTTGGATCAAAATAAATGTCCATTATTCCCTTGTCCCATGTCTAATTCCTACAGTAATTTGGACGAAGTTACTGGTTGATTCGAAAACATTATGAGTGCTCATTGGCAATAACGTCAACGATTTCAATGAAGATATCAAAACAAAAATTTAGCCATAATAACTGAAATTCAAACATCAAACTAGTAACAAAGTTACTGACATGTTACTTTCTGCGTAGTAAACAAAATTCAAAAAAGATTAGGGTTTGAGAAAATGAACTAGCTTTCCAAATCGATCTCTCTTTGCTTGAATTCTCTAGCTATTACATACGTATTCTTTTTTCGAGTGTTGGATCTTTTAACTATCAAACTTTAATTGCTAGATTTTTATTAGAAAATGGCTGCTGTATAATGCATGGGAAGAAAGAAGAGCCTGATGTATGTCTTCACGAAGGGGATGCAAGTAGGGTTTTCCGTTAGAATTCACTGTGGGTTCGTCAGAGATGTTGTCTGGAAGTGGTAGGGAGGTGTCAGATGCTCCAGCAATGAAAGATATGGCGATAGGAGGGAGTTGTTGAGGTGTATCAGTGTGTGCATGTGTGTGTATGATGTCTACGTGCACAACTGATACATCTCATTTCCACGGTTGTTGATGGCTGTGTATTTTATGTAATGTATTATTAAATATTGTTTCCAATTGTAGGGCTTGTAAATGAGTCGAATCTTGTTAGTTGGGTCAGTTTTGAATTGTGTTTGTGGTTGATTGATTCACTGGAAATTCAGGCTTGTAATTGTGTTGTAGTGATGTATAAATATGAAGGAGCGGGCGTTGTAATGGGGTGATGAGAAATGAAATCCGTTCGTTCTTCATTTTCTAGCTTGCGGTTTCTTTTTTTTTTTCAGTTTTAGATTCAAGTTTATTTCTTCAATTTCCAATTTGCAAATCTTAATTCAATTCTTGTTAAGTCTTGCATTTTAAAATTCCTGTTCTTCTTTTCTGCAATTAAATTTCTAGTTCATAGTTTGCTCATTTCTTTTCCAGTTGCAATTTGATAACATTACATTTTACTTTTTTATTGATTCATGTTTATGTTTCTGTTTATCTTCTTCTTCCCTGCAATGATATCAAATTTCTTTTACATTTTGTATTTCTTTATTTGCATCTTCTTTCTGCAATTTTCCATTCATTTACTTAGTTAAATCCATGTTTACATCTTCAATTCTGTTCTTTTTGTCAATTCTTACCATAATTCATTTTGCACAATCAATTGTCACGATACATCAATTTTTCCTTATTTTTGAACTGCCATTAATTGTCTTATGTCTTGCACAATTCCCTTCCAGCCATTTTCCATCATCTTCCTCAAATTAACCCATCAATCGACCATGGAGAAAAACTTAGATCAACCTGGGCCTTACAATTTGGTATCAGAGCAGTCGTCAGAGGTGAACATTAACCCTACATTCGATCCTATGCATACCCTCACTTCTGATAATAATCCTTCCCTAATACAAAATCAAGATGATGCTTGGCTTTGAAAATAAGAGATTAATAATCACACCATGTATTTTCAAAGAAATTTAGAAATCATTGTTCGAAATTCACTACCCAAAATCTTGAGTACACTATCCAAAATCTAGACAAGAAATTCGATCAATCAACTCAAGATCTCCACACCAAGTTTGAAGGAGTTCATAATATGATAACTGAATTTGTTAATGAGTATCGCCAAGCCAAGAATCAATCACTATCATCAGTCTCACAAAACCCACCACCGGTACAACAGTCGATTCCACTAGCCGCAGCACCCCAGAACCCTCCACCTATTCAGCCTTATCCACCTCCACCACAACAACCCCTGCAACCAGTTGTACCTCTATAACCACCACCAAGAATCTTTAACCCGCAACCAAGAAACCCTGTAATACCTCCAAGAAATGCTCCACATTTAAACAACCCACCAGGGTACCCTCAAGAACCATTACCTCAACAACCTAGGATTAAATACCCAGACTTCTCTATTCCCCAACATCATAGCCCTTACTCTACTATTAAGTTGGATTTCCCTACTTAATTCAGGTGAAGATGGAGTTGCTGATTAGTCACACTACAGTCAGGTCCTATTTGAGTAGATATGAGCAGTTGCAAGCTGTCATAGATACTCTGCCTCTAAAATTCTGTTTGACCTATTCGTTAGGGAATTAAAAGAAGAGATTAGATGCGATGTTCTTACATCAAGGCCAGTTGATTTGAGAGAAGTAGTAGTAGTATCTCTTGCAAAGATGTTTGAGAGTAAATGCCTTGAAACCAAAAAAATTAAGTACCCTACCACTAGCCTCACAGTTTCCAAAGATAGCCCACCATCACTTCCTAGATCATTACAAGACTTTACCTCCCATTCCTCCTATAACCAAGTTAATAACTCTAGAGACACTCAGTTAGAAGACTTAGTAAAAAGTAGAGGACTCACTCCCAGTCAGATTATTGAGATGAGGAGGCAGAATCTTTGTTACGGGTGTAAAGAGAAATGGTCAAGAGACCACAAGTGTAAGACCCCTCAAGTTTATGTATTGGAAGGGGTAATGTCCTTGCAAGAAGAAGTTGACTCCATTATTGATAATGTACCCAGTCTAGAATATGGTATCCAGGTTGAAGAGACTCTATCCATTACTCTACAAGCATTGTGTGGAATTCCTGCCTTATCTACCATCAAAGTCAAGGGAAGAATACATGGTAGACCAGTTTAGACTTTGATTGACTTTGTATCTACCCATAGTTCTATTATGAGAATTTGGCTAGAAAACTAGGGTTAAAAATTGATGAATCTAAACAGTTTGAGGTAATGGTAGCCGATGGGGAGAAACTGACTGGATCAGGAGTGTGTAATGATGTTGTACTTAAATGTTAGGGTTATGTCAGTCGATTTACTTTTGTTGCCTTTAGATGTTTGTCAAGTGGTGCTGGGAGCATGACGCAGCTTATAGTAGGCTCGAACAGTTTAGATTCAAACGTTCGCAACCTATCCAGGATCTTCCCACGAAATGATGATTTCGTGTCAATAAATCGATAGAACGATGAATGCCCAATTCTGTTGATCGTGACGATGTCGGAATTTAGCTATCTCCAACCCGTTGATCTCGCAAGATACCATGTTGAAAGATCTACAATTCGATCGTTGATCACTCGCAAGTGATACCGAGAATTGGCTTCTACTTCGTTGATTCGCGCACGAATAACCCGAAGAAGGAAAGAAGAAGGAGATCACACTCAACTTCAACAATGGTGGCAAAAGCTCACACACAAATTTTATTCAAAATCAACTCTCCTTTACAATGACATTACGCCCCTATTTATAGGAATTTACAACTCACACGACTCAACATATACGACTTAATCATATACGACTCACGACTTAACAATACAACATCACACGCGACCCAACAATACAACAGACGACATACGACTTACGAGTTACATGACTTAACACATGCGACATAAGAAAATACAACACGAGTTTCAACATCACACGACCTATCAACACACGAGATAAGAAAATTACAACAATATACGACTTAACGATACAACCCACACATGCGACATAACATCAGCGACTTAACAACATTACACAGCTTCAGGCACGGCTTAAGCGACTTAAGAAATCAGTAACTTAAGAGAACCAGCCTTCATGCGACATAAGAACAATGCGGCATAAGCGACATAGCGACATAAGAACCCATGCGACATAAGAACATAGCGACCTAACTGAGCGACTTAAGAAACGTGGCCTTGTTTTCCTGAGCCGTTAGCTTCATAGGTCGGTAGGTCGTTGAGCGACTTATGGTTGAGCAACTTAAGGAACGCGGTCTTGTTTTCCTGAGCCGTTAGCTTCATAGGTCGATAGGTCATTGAGCGACTTATGGTTGAGCGACTTAAGGCCGTTGACATACAATTGTAATAACTCGCAGGCGACTTAAGGTTGAGCGACATATGTTGGTGCGACTTAAGGCCGTTGAGCGACTTATCATCATGGTGCGCTGCATCATCCTCCTATGGTTGAAAAGAATTCGACCCCGAATTTACACTTTCCTCTTCTTCGACATGCTTATTCTCATGATATAGAATCAAGTGTTTGACGTTGAAAATGTCGGCAGTATGGATATGATCCGGCAGTCTTAACTGATAAGCATTCTCATTAATCTTTTTCACGACTTCTAAAGGACCAATCTTTCTAACAGCTAATTTGTTGTAAGTACCAATATGATATCGATCCTTGGTCAATACTGCATATACAAAATCTCCTTCTTTGAATTCAACATTTCACGTTTAATATCTGCGGATTGCTTATATTTCTCATTCGTCTTAAGCAATCATTCCTGCACAACCTTGTGGCACTCTTGCAATTCATTCACAAAATCACTAGCTCGTTTGATCACTCCTTTCTGCTGTGGTACTATAGATAAATCCAATGGCTTCTTAGGAATTGTTGAGTAAACAATCTGGAAAGGACTGAACACGGTGCTACGATTAACTGCATGGTTGTGTGCAAACTCAGCTTGACACAGCTTGGAATCCCAATTTTTCAAATTGTCACTCACGAGGCATCTCAATAGATTACCTAGGGATCTATTCACAACTTCTGTCTGTCCATCCGTCTGTGAATGATAAGCACTACTAAATTTCAGCTTTGTCCCGACCATTCTCCATAGACTCATCCAAAAATGACTCAGAAAACGAGTGTCTCTATCCGATACAATAGATTCAGGCAACCCATTAAGACGATAGATCTCTCTGAAGTATAACTGTGCGACATTAACTGCATCTGTCGTTTTCTTAGATGCGATAAAATGTACCATTTTTGAAAACCAATCAACCACCACGTAGATAGAATCATTACCACGTTGCGTCCTCGATAATCCCAACACAAAGTCCGTACTAACATCCACCCATGGTTTAGTAGGTATAGGCAACGACATATATAAACCTGCATTTGTCGCGGCCCCCTTTGAAACTTGAAAAATATGGCACCTCTCAACAAATTTTTTAACTTCCTTCCTCATTGACGGCCAAAAATAAGACTTTGAGATCAACTGCATAGTACGGTCGCGGCCCACGTGTCCTTCTTCATGTAATTCTTTGATGATTTTCATTCGCAGACTGCAATCTGGAATACACAACTGATTTCCTTTGAATAAAAAACCATCAACCCGCATATATCCATCCATGTTTCCCTGCTTGACTCTGTCTAGGATCTTGGAAAAATATGAATCTGAAGTAAGCAAATCTGGAAGTAAGTCAAAACCCATCACCTCTACTCGCATGGTTGTTAGTAAATTCTCCCTCCGACTTAATGCATCGGCTACGCGATTAGTTACTCCAGACTTGTGCTTTACAACGAATGTAAATTGTTGCAAACAAGCTATCCACGATGCATGCCTAGCTGCAATTTTATTCTGCCCTTGTAAATGTTTCAATGCTTCATGGTCCGTATACAAAACAAATTATTTATGGAACAAGTAATGTCTCCAATGCTTCACGGCCTGCACAATAGCATAAAACTCCACATCATAAGTATTATATCTCATCTTTGCTCCAGAAAAATTTTCACTGAAATAGGCGATTGGACGATCCTTCTGACTCAACACTCCTTCAATCCCAACTTTCGATGCATCTGTATGTAACTCAAATAGTAACTGAAAATCGGGCAACACTAGAATCGGTGCTAAGGTTAAAAGTTCCTTGATCTGTTCAAAAGCAGATCCTGCCTCTTTCGTCCATGAAAACTACTTTCCTTTCATACATCAGTAACAGGAGCCATCACACTACTAAAGTGAGGTATAAATCTTCGATAAAATGAAGCTAACCCATGGAAACTTCTGACTTCTGTTATAGTTTTGGGCTGTGGCCCATTTTTGATTGCGGCTACTTTACTCTGGTCCACTTGTATTCCTTCCTTAAACACGACATAACCTAGAAATAAAACACTTGGCGTCATGAACACGCATTTCTTCTTCACTGCATAGAACTGTTCTTGACGAAGAATAGTTAACACCTTTCGCAAGTGTTGAATGTGCTCCTCTGTGCTTGCACTATATATCAAGATATCATCAAAGTAGACTACAACAAACTTCCCGATGTAAGGTCTGAAAATTTGATTCATCACCCTCATAAATGTACTTGGTGCATTAGATAGACCAAATGGCATGACCAGCCATTCATATAATCCTTCCTGAGTCTTGAATGTTGTCTTCCATTCATCACCTAGTCTTATGCAAATCTGATGATAACCACTCTTAAGATTGACCTTAGAAAAGATTACAGCCCACCGAGTTGATCCAATAGATCATTAAGCCTTGGCATAGGAAAACTGTATCTGACAGTTATTTTGTTGAGTGCCATGCTGTCGGTACACATTCTTCATGAACCATCTTTCTTCGGTACCAACAGAGCTGGTATAGCACAAGGACTGAGACTCTCTCGAACACGCCCTTGCTCAAGCAACTCCTCAACCTGTCTCCTCAACTCTTTATGCTCCTTTGGACTCATACGATAATGCGACCTATGTGGTAAAATAGCACCTGACACTAGATCAATTTGATGTTGTATATCCCTCAATGGCGGTAATTCCTTGGGTAATTCCATAGGAAAGACATCTTCAAATTCATTTAACACCGGTCTAACCTCCGCAGGAATTTCAAGAACTTCACTTGTTTCATACCCAATCAACATAAACAATTCAGCACTATCTTTCACTTCTTCAACAAATTCTCTCGTAGATAATAGACTAGTTGATTCCACGTTCTTTTATGACTTGCTTTCACTTTGTTCACGCTTCTTAGGAACTAAAGTAATTTGAGTACCTTCGAACATGAAACTGTAGCTGTTAGTGCGACCATTATGTCGTACAGCTCTATCATATTGCCATGGTCTTCCCAATAGTAGATGACATACATGCATATCTACAACATCACACCATATATCATCTTTGTACTTCTTCCCAATAGAAAATGTAACAAATGCTCGTCTTCCCACTGTCACTTCTTCACCTTTGTTTAGCCATGCCAGTTTATAAGGTCTAGTGTGTTTTTCAGTCTTCAACCCTAACTTCTTAACGGCTTCTTCAGAAACAATGTTATCGCAGCTCCCGCATCAATAACAAATCGACAAACCTTTCCCAAGATAGTACATGTAGACTGAAAGATATTGCTTCTCAGCCAACTAGAATCATTCTCATGCTTTGGCACTAAACAAGACCTCCTTATCATCAAGTTACACCCTTCGTCTCCTGACACAACTTCTTCATCTTCATCAAACTTCGATGGTTGAGAATAATCAACTTCAGCTTCCACATCCTCATACTCACATTCCTCTGCAACTAATGCTCTCTTATTTGGCCTTGTACATTCATTACTTTTATGGCCCAACTCCTGACAATTATAGCACTTGATACTGTTATTGACCTTTGCTTTAGCGGCTTCATTGACAATTGGTTTATTGACTGCCTTGGAAACATTAGCACTGCTACTAGCATCCTTATTCTGGTTGTTAGAACCCGTAAACACACCACTTCCTCGTCTCCCTTGTTTCTCCCAAGCTAGAGCTTTCTGATGTGCTTCAGCAGCAGACATTGGATTAAACATATTCACCATGTCTTGAATTTGCATTCGTAACCCTCCAACATATCTAGCCGTTAGCTGTTTCTCGGTTTCCATAATATCATTCCTTGCAATCAATTGATAGGATTCATCTGCATAGTCATTCATTGTCTTCGTTCCTTATCTCAAATTTTGCAAACGTTGATACATAAGAGATTGATAATTGTACGGCAAGAAAGTTGTTTTTACCATCTTTCTCATCTTCTCCCAAGGGACAACTTTTGATTTTTCCATTCTCTCCCGTGTTAGTTTACTTTGTTGCCACCAAGCAATAGGTCTTCCCCTTAGTCTTGTAGCAACTAATTGGACTCTGCGGTTCTCAGGCACTTCCTTGAATTTCAAAATTTCTTCAACAGTCGACAATCAATCAAGAAATTCTTCTACTTGCATACCACCTTTGAATTCTGGAATTTCCATCCTCATACCAGATTCCCATTTACGATCATTTTCTGAATCCAAATATTGATTTCGCACTTGGCCTCGATTTCGATAATGAATACTACCTCTATCAACATTTCCTCAAAATCAAATGTATTTCGATATCGATCCTGACCATCTACGTCTCTATGACTACGCATGTCTACCCTGTCTTTCAGCATCATGATATGATTCATTTTCAAATCCACGTTGAGTTCTTCTCTCTTCATTTCGATACCCATGGTGGTCTCGCATCATTGAAACTGATGATTCTCTCCTATCTCGATAAGACTGGGGTGACATCCTCCTTTCTTCCGAAACCGATGGTGAAACCCTGTTTCCACTCTGGTTCGAAACTTGTGACATTCTCCTTTGACTTTGGTTCATGTCTTTCATCAACTTCTCCAATTTTTCAATACCCTCATTGAACTTTTCATTGATACGTTGCTCCATCTGCTCAGCTTCTTGTCTCCTACACAAATCTTCAACATTATGATAGCGATTAGCACGTCTCGGAGGCATGATCATTAAACAATCTCGTTTCCGTCTCCAATCTAACTTTGATACAAATTGACACTTCGGTCTCTACTTTAGCTCCGATACAAATTGACGCGTTTCAATCCCTAATCTAGCTCTGATACCAAAAAATGACGCAACTTATAGTAGGCTCGGACAGTTTAGATTCAAACGTTTGCAACCTATCCAGGATCTTCCCATGAAATGATGATTTCGTGTCAATAAATCGATAGAACGATAAATGCCCAATTCCGTTGATCGTGACGATGCCGGAATCTAGCTATCTCCAACCCGTTGATCTCGCAAGATACCGTGTTGAAAGATCTACAATTCGATCGTTGATCACTCGCAAGTGATACCGAGAATTGGCTTCTACTTCGTTGATTCGCGCACTAATAACCTGAAGAAGGAAAGAAGAAGGAGATAACACTCAACTTCAACAATGGTGGCAAAAGCTCACACACAAATTTTATTCAACATCAACTCTCCTTTACAATGACATTACGCCCCTATTTATAGGAATTTACAACTCACATGACTCAACATATACGACTTAATCATATACGACTCACGACTTAACAATACAACATCACACGCGACCTAACAATACAACAAGCGACATACGACTTACGAGTTACATGACTTAACACATGTGACATAAGAAAATACAACACGAGTTTAACATCACACGACCTATCAACACACGAGATAAGAAAATTACAACAATATACGACTTAACGATACAACCCACACATGTGACATAACATCAGCGACTTAACAACATTATACAGCTTTAGGCACGACTTAAGCGACTTAAGAAATCAGCGACTTAAGAGAACCAGCCTTCATACGACATAAGAACAATGCAGCATAAGCGACATAGCGACATAAGAACCCATGCGACATAAGAACATAGCGACCTAACTAAGCGACTTAAGAAACGCGGCCTTATTTTCCTGAGCCGTTAGCTTCATAGGTCGGTAGGTCGTTGAGCGACTTATGGTTGAGTGACTTAAGGAACGCGGTCTTGTTTTCCTGAGCCGTTAACTTCATAGGTCGGTAGGTCGTTGAGCGACTTATGGTTGAGCGACTTAAGGTCGTTGACATACAATTGTCATAACTCGCAGGCGACTTAAGGTTGAGCGACATATGTTGGTGCGACTTAAGGCCGTTGAGCGACTTATCATCATGGTGCGCTACATCAGAGCATAATGGATTAAAAGTTTGGGTGAGATTACTCTTAACTTTGAGCAGTTACAAGTTAAGTTTGTTTACAATGGCAAGCCTTATGTGTGGCAGGGTCTTAAGCAAGAGGAGCAAAAAAATATTAATAAGAAAATGTTGAATAAGGAGTGTATACAAAGGAAAATAGCAATGATGATATGCTATAAAATTGTTTTCCCAAAAAACCCTACCCAACCAACCGCACCAAAGAAAGAATAGCTGCTTCAACAATGTCCAGTAATCACCTACCATACTCTAGGACTTCCACCACCAAGACCACATGATCACAAAATTCCTCTATTACTTGATTCCCAACCAATCTGCCTTACACCTTATACACACTCATACCACATCGAGAATGAGTTGGAGAAGATTATTCAATAATTGTTTGAATCTGGAACTGTTAGACCAAGCCATAGTTCCTATTCATCCCCGTTAGTAATAGTTAGAAAGAGAGATGGTACATGGAGATTATGTATTGACTATAGAAGCCTCAATGCCCAAACAATCAAGGACAAGTTTCCTATACCAATAATTGAATATTTGTTTGATGAGTTGCATGGATCCCAATACTATTCTAAACTGGACTTAAGATTAGGGTATCACCAGATCAGGATGTAAGAAGCTGACATTCACAAACCAGCTTTTAAAATTCATGATGGCTAATATGAGTTTGCAGTGATGCCATTTGGGTTAGCCAATGCCCTTTCTACTTTCCAATCTCGTATGAATGACGTATTAAGACCTTTTTTGAGGAAATATATATTAATTTTTTAATGACATGCTTATTTATAGAAAGACATGGACTGATCATATTAAACACCTTGGGATAGCTTTTCGCATTTTATAGCAAAATGCTTTGGTGATCAAGATCTCCAAATGTCAATTTACCAAACACTCCGTAGATTACTTGGGACATGTTGTTTCAGTTGAGGGCATTTCTATTGATCCAAGCAAGGTACAAGTAGTGTTTGACTGGCCATTACCACAAAATTGAAAGTTTAAGAGGATTTTTGGGACTTACATTTTATTACCATAAGTTTATTAAAGGGTATAGAGTAATTGCTCAGCCATTAACTAAAATGTTAAAGGATGATGCTTTTTTATGGAGTGGTGAAGGAAGGGAGTCTTTTGAACAATTAAAGCAATGTTTAATATCACCTCCAGTTTTAACCATGTCTGATTTTAATCAACGTTTTTTTATTAGATTGTGATGCCAGTGGTCAAGGAATAGGAGCGGTTCTAACCCAAAATAAGAAGCTTGTAGCCTATTTGGGTAAAGCCCTTCGTGCTAGAAATCTGACTTCATCCACCTATGAAAAGGAGCTTCCTGCTATCATTATAGCTACCAAATGATGGTCGCAATATTTGATGGGAAGACGGTTTGTGATTAAAAGTAATCACTAAAGTTTGAAGCATTCGTTGACAGAACAAATACATACTGGAGTACAAGGAAAATTGTTGGCCAAAATCCATGGATTTAATTATAAGGTAGAATACAAAAGTGGTGAAGAAAATACAGTTGCTGATGCCTTATCAAGAAGAGGAGAAGCAAATGTGGATAGTAACCTGTTACAAGCAGTTTAAATAGTGCAAATTCCATTGCTTCATAAACTAAAGGAAACTCTACACGGTTCTGTATGGTACCAACAACAAATTACTAAAGTGCAAGGAAAAGGATCGCCTGAGAACTAGTATAAAAGTGTGGATGATCTCATGTTTCATAGTGGCAAGATTTTAATAGATCATCACTTAGCACAATTGGCATAGTCCCTAATTAAGGAACATCACTCTGCACCATAAGGTGGACACTCTGGAGTGAAGGCTACAATGAAAAAGTTGAAGCAAGTATTTAATTGGAAGAAAATGCAAAAACATGTAGAGGACTTTGTCAAGTCTTGTGATGAATGTCAGAGGAACAAGCATGAAAATATATTGGTTCTTAGATTTTTCCAACCCCTTCCTATACCCAAGAAGATCTGGACTGACATCTCTATGGATTTCATAACTTAGTTTGCCAAAAAGCCAAAAGTATACCGTGATATTTGTTTTAGTTGATAGGTTGAGTAAGTATGCACATTTCTTTGCACTCCGTCACCCTTACACTGCAAAAGAAGTAGCTTCGGTTTTTTTAAGGTGTTTTTAAATTACGTGGAATGCCTAAAATTGTAGTGAGTGGTCAAGACACAATGCTTACTGGTAGTTTTTAGCAAGAGCTCTTTAAACTTCAATGCGGTTCTCTCAAACTTAGCTCATCTTACCACCCTTAGAATGATGTCCAAACTAAGGTGGTAAACAAGATTTTAGAAGGTTACTTGCAGTGTTATATGTGCCACAAACCCTATGAATGGTCTAAGTGGTTGGCATTGGATGAATATTGGTACAACAGCACATGGAAGACCCCTACTAAAACCACACCCTATAGGATTGTATATGGCATTGATCCCCTACTATATTATCTTATATTCCTAACACTGCCAAGGTTGAACATGTAGAGGAGGAACTATCTACTCGAGACATCATGTTGCAGTTCCTTAAGGATAGTTTGAAAATAGCACAAGAAAGGATGAAGAAATACGTAGATTTTAAGAGTTCAGATAGGCAGTTTGAAGTTGGGGATTGGGTTTTCTTGAAATTACAACCTTATAGACAAATCACAAAACATATAAGTTTTCTACCAAATTTTATGGTCCCTATAAAACGTTGAAGAAGATCGGAGCAATAACATACAAGTTGCAGCTCCTTAAAAATGCCAGAATTCGTAATTTATTTCATGTTTCCCAATTAAATAAAAGAATAGGTGATGGTGTGATCATACAAAAGGATGTTCTGAGCTTTGTAAAAGATATTGTTGAGCAACCAAAATTTTTTTTGACAGAAGAATGGTTCCAAGGAAAAATGATGTGGTAGTGCAAATTTAGTTAAATGGAAGGATAAACCGGAGGAAGAAGCTACACGGGATGACTATTGGCCATTAATTAGGATGTTGCCCACACTAGACCCTGGGACAAGGTCTCTTCTTGAAGTGGGAGGGAAATGTAACAATCAAACTTTAATTGCTAGAGTTTTATTAGAAAATGGCTGCTATACAATGCCTGGGAAGAAATAAGAGCCCGATGTATGTCTTTGGGAAGGGGATGCAAGTAGGGTTTTCCGAAGAATTCACTAGAATTGGCCGTAGGTTCGCCGGAGATGTTGTCTGGAAGTGGTAGAGGGGTGTCAGATGCTCTAGTAATGAAAGACATGGCCATATGAATGAGTTATTAAGGTGTCTCAGTGTGGCCATGTGTATATATGTTGCGCACGTGCACAATTGATACATCTCATTTCCACGGTTGTTGATGGTTATGTATTTTATGTTTAAATATTGTGTACATTTGTAGGCTCGTAAATGAGTCGAATCTTGTTAGTTGGGAGTTTTGAATTGTATTTGTGGTTGATTGAGCCACTGGAAATTTGGGCTTGTAATTGTCTTGTTGTGGTGATGTATAAATATGAAGGAACATGCGTTGTAATAGGATGATGAGAAATGAAATCGGTTCCTTCTTCATTCCTTCTTCATTTTCTAGCTTGTGGTATCTTCTTTTTCAATTTTATATTCAAGTTTAGTTCTTCAATCTCTATTTTGAAAATCTTAATTCAATTCTTGTTAAGTTTTGCATTTTAAAATTCATGCTCTTCTTCTTTGCAATTAATTTTCCAGTTCATAGTTTGCTTAGTTAATTTCTAGTTGTAATTTGATACCATTACATTTTACCTTACTTTTGATTCTTGCTTATGTTCGTGTTCTTGTTCCCTGCACTAATATCAAATTTCTTTTACATTTTGTATTTTTTATCTGCGTTTTCTTTTTGCAATTTTCCCTTTATTTACTTATTTAAATCCAAGTTTACATCTTCAATTCTGTTATTTTTATCAATACTTACAATAGTACTTCATTTTGCACAGTCAATTGTCACAATACATTAGTTTTTCCTTGTTCTTGAATTGCCATTATTTTTCTTATATGCACACATATCGTTGTGCATGTGCGCTTGCACAATTCCCCTACTACCATTTTCCAGATACCATCATCTTCCTTATATTAACCCATCAATCCACCTTGGCGAAGAACTTAGGTCAACCTAGGCCTTCCAGATCTTAACCCTTACTATCAAATCGGGAAAATCAAGCTCGATGATGAAAATCGTAATGAGGAAGAATCCAACTATTTTTGTATCCATCAACAATTGTGACGATGTAAATCCTAAGGCATAAACTACGAGAGGTGCACATCATATAGAAAATTAGTCAGAGTAGATAGTGCCTTTCCATTTTAAGGAGTTCGAAAGTAGAGTTTTTTGGGGGGAAAATAGGTAGAAAATAAAACCAGGAAAAAATAAAAAGAATAGAAATCCAAAGGCCTAAGAGGTTGACACATAATTAAGGGACATCTGCTTTTCAATTTAAACCCATATGCCGCACACGGTATGTTTAAAAATAATAATGTTATAAACACTTTAAGAAAATAATTTATTATGCAATATATAATGAATTTGATAGGATAAATCATTTCAAATTGAACTTACTGTATTTCTAAGTGTATGATTTTTTTATGAGATTTATGTATTTTTATATTTCATTGTAAATTAAATTATCACTTTTGCTGATAGAAACAAGTTAAAATTAATTTATTTTTTTTAGGATTCAATTTTTTATGGAAACAAATGAATATTATTATTCTTAACTAATTTTAATTTTTTTTTTTGAAATTTTGTATATAAATATTCATGTATATACATTTTTAAATTAACATTAAGCTTTTGATACTAAAGATAAACAATGTATATATCGGGAATCAGTGAAAATACGTAAAATGTAAGTGTAATGTTATTGGATCAATATATTTTTATGCATTTAAAGTTCTTCTACCATATATTTTTCAAAAATTAGTATACGATACTAACAAAGTGATAAACATAATATTTAATTAGCTATCAAAAGAAATATTAATTAAAAATAAGATCTAAAATGTAACAAATTACATTGTCTTTTTAATTATGCAAAAAACAACTTTTAATCCATTGTTTCATACCTCGATAATTTCAATTTACAATAAAAAATTTCAAGAAATATTTAACATTTACCTCTAAAAGATAACAAAATACAAAAGAAAATTATTTTTAATCAAAGAATGGTATGATTTTATCTATTAATTAATGTAAATTACGGATATAAGTAATTAAATGCAATTTTTTTATAAGATGATTATACTTGAAAATTTTAATTATATTTCAACATTATCAAATACAAACATTCAACCATTATTATTAAGTACAAGTCATTCTTAATAAAAATATATTTTATTGGTGGAAAAAATCCACTTATTGTACAAATTTTGAAAAGTAAAAATGTTACATTTATAATGATATACCAATTTTAGGAAAAAAGAATTTTTCATATATTTGTTTGTAATGAAATACCAACTTTAGAAAGAAAGAAATATGTGTATATTTCTCTGTATTAAAATACTAATTTTAGAAGTAAAGAAATTTTATGAACTTGAAAGTAGAATAAAATAAGAGAATTGACGATAATTTTATATATAATCGTGAAAATTTTAAATCATTGGATTTAAATGACAATATAGTTTAACCATTTGCCAATGGGAATACGATGTACATATTGAATTTTCATTTTTTATAATTCATTAGATCAATTTATAATTATTTTCATTGGATTTATTTAGAAGGTTTAAACTTAGGATCACTTAATAAGTTCAAATATATGGACTTGAATGTAAAATAATATAAGAAATCTTAGGAGAAATCCATAAATAACCGTAATAACTATTAAGTTTTGGATCTAAATGTAAAATGATAGGGGAGAAAATTAGTTAAACATTGTAATTTTATATGATTGTGAAAATTTTGAAATATATAGATTTGAATAAAAAGTTAGTTTTACCATTTTTGTCAATATTATGAATATGATACACACATTGAATTGGCACTTATTTTAAAGAATTGACTGAATCAACTAAAGGTTATTTGTTGGCTGTATTTATTTACAAAGTTTAAGTTTAAGATCGCTTAATTAGTTTTAACATAAGGACTTAAATGTAAAATAATTGAAGAAAACCAGTGTCAAGATCCGGATTTTCGACCTTTGAAAATCAACATCAATACGTCCACTGTATTACATGCTGAACAATCAAAGGCCAATATTACTAGGTCGTTAGGGAAAGAAGAAAGAGGAAGAAGAAGAAAATAGAAATAACAACACAGAATCTCACAATCGCAGCGGAACAATATATTATAGATAATAACTGATCTTTATACAAAAAGAACTATAACTTTTTTATACATTACATTAGAGTACAAAACAAACCAATAGCACAATGCTGAACAGTTATAATAACTTGTCCTCACAAAAGCTGACTATACAGCTTACAATGCACAGCGAAAAATATACCAAGTACGTGTGATACGTCTCGTCATCCAGCTCGCCTCCCGAGCTTCATAGCATTCTGTCCTGAATTTATAATACTCGATCGGATCCGAGCATTATAATAAAATAACACCCGAGTTAGTCTGGAAAACCAGCATGAGAAAACACACTCAAATTGAATTATTAAGGTTTTCAAAATCCTTTAAAAATCAAAGGTATCTCGTATGACCATGCCATAAATAAACATGACGGGTTATTACTTTACGACAACCAAAATATTTCATATCAAAATTGTCTGTTATTATAATAGTGTCTAAGTACAAATACTTATTAAAATAGCTGAAATGCTTGCATCTCATATGCCAGCATAGTTGGGCACAATCAAAACCGTATGGGTGCAAATTGGAGAATGGATTCTAACTGAACGACTAGGCACTGAGGTACCACCTGTCACAGTACCTAGAAACACTGTACCGAGGACCACTCCGGGATCCCCTGCTACACAAGACCGGACTAGCCCTTAAACTGGATAGCCCGAATAAGATTACCTTGCGGTTGGGATCAACAACCGCCATACTGCCAAATAAAAGAGACTCTAGATAGGGGTAACCTTAACCTACTTGGTTGCAACCCACTTAGCCTTGCTGCAACTCACCTGATTTCCAGTCATTCCCGGTTGATGAGGCTCGAGGCTAAGCATTACCTTTTTAGAAATATTCACTTATAATGCTCATTGTCCTCCAATGATAATGTACTGATAGCATTCATCCATACAAGTCCGTTCCTGGTCTGAACGGAACCGAAGGCGCCATTCGTACTACATCCATTTTGGAATCACCCTCAAGATTAGCAGCGATTAGCCCTTGCACTTCACTGCTCCATCTTCGACTTCAAGCTCTTATCTTCATTCCAAAAACGTACTCTTTGGATCGAAGTGGTTTTCCGATCACAAATCCGATCCCAGTCTCTTCGAAACAACGTTCGCCATTTTCCGGTAAACTCGACTCCGGTTCTTTAGGAAATAAACGGACGAAATAAGATCGAAGATCACCTCCTAACCATTAGTGGACGGATTTCCTTATCAATGTCCTAGAAGAAAACCACGAGTTTATACATAGAGTATAACACCTCGATTGGTAATGTACCATATAAACCCCATATTTCTTCTAGATATTTCCAAATCCATAGATCCAGATTTGATAGTCGGTTATTTAACTGTCGAATAAACAATCATTTCAACCAAAAACTTAATTTCTATTGGAACTCCAAATCTCTTTATAATTTAATTTTAAATAAATTAAATCTCTTTACCCAAAACATAAACTTATCTTATCGAGTTCGGCGTATTCACATAGTTATCTTTTTTCCTATCCTAAAATATTTGAAAACCCTTTTAAAATAATATGGAAATTACCACTGCAGTATCAAACCATGGGACATAGTTCAATGGTTACGTCTCTATTCTACAGAAATCCAAGTCTTAACTGCAGGCACTCACTGCATCCGATTTCGCCATGCAAGTATACCAATACTTCCCGAAAACTCTATTTAATATTTTTCAAAATAATTCTTATGAAATTTCTATAATAATTCTTCAAGTAAAACTTTAGCCAAAACTACTTTTAAAATAAAGCTATTATATAAATATTAATATTGAATAATTACACTTTTTAAATTAATAATACTGATTTAACTTTTAATAATAATTAACTACTATAACTAACTTAACTAATATTTACGTTAAATTTTTTAAAACAATTAAATAATATATTTTATAAACATTCTTTAAAACACTTTTTAAATTTTCTAACTAATACTTAAAAATCTTTCTTTTAAAATAATATACTTAACTTCTCAGCAAAACATTTCCTACTTCAATATAGCCCGTCTAATCATTTATAAATCTCTCTCCATTTATCTCCAGTTTAATTTATGTTCCAATCCCGTAAATTTCTTTCTCGTATTTCTAAAAATAAAACCATTATTTATTTTTAAAAAGATTTACCCATCACCTTATAAATTTCTTCCATGAATTTATAATTTTCAAATTATCCATTGATAATTTACTTCATTTTATTTATAAACCTCGTTTATAAATCCCATAGTCTCATTTCCAATTTAACATTGTTTCATAACATTTAACGATTCTAAATAAATCTTCAGTATCAAATTCCATTTTTTTAATTAATTTCCCATTATATTCTGAAAACCACAAATTTCAGATCTCACTTCCCTTTATGGTTCAAAAAATTATTTAAATCTGAAACATCGATTTACGTATTCTTATTTTTAAAAATTTCCCCTTTAATTCTCTTCCAACTATTTAAATCTAAATTTTTAAAAATATATTGTTTTGTACTTAAAATAATATCGCTTAAGTTCTTATTTTAAAACCCTTTAATTCACATTTATTCAAAATCCCTATTTTTCCATACTCGGAATTTATTTAATAGGATTTTAAAATCGAACTTTTTACTTTTCCCCAAATTCATTCTTTTAATTTATTCAACTTCACTATAAATATTTTACTTAAAAATTCCCTTTTTATTTTCCTTCAAAAATCCAATTTTTTTATATATATTTTTGATATTTTAAAATGCCTACAACCTATTTTCCTGCATTTTGAGGAATCTGGTTGGATCCCTCCAACCTATTTTACTGCATCCACAGATGGGAGCGTAATATAAAAATACTAATCCCACTTCGAGAGGGATAACGTGGTATATAGGATCATCCGCTATTATGCTGGCGCATAGGGTCTCATCCGCTATATAATGCGGGAATATCAATCACTCCAATATATATTCTACTATAAATAATATCACACCCACTGATAAAAATTATCAATTCAATTAATTAATTAAAAATAAATTTCGAATGTTTAAAATTGATTAGGGAAATCCAAGTTAAGTGAGGTTAACTCACCTTCTTCTTTTTTTCTTGAATTTTCTGATCAATCCAATTTTTGCCTCCATTGCACGTTCCGTTCGATTTAACCTCGCATAGAATTTTCATTACAATTTTATTGGCCATATCAATCTTAAATCCTTAACTAAATAACTAATTATAAAAGATAAACCTAATTAAAGTTTTAAATTTTATAAAACAAATTTTATAACTATTTACAAAAGAACACAGCCCATACATCACACAAACCCGGCCCGCTGCAATTCTTTCTTCCCCCTTTAATTGATTCCTCCTGTACAAAAACACTACCGTGCATTCACATATCATCGACACGGCCACCGCGTTGACGGAACCTTATATCAACTTGACCATCCAACCCTCATCGCCTTGATTGACTTGATCGCCACCTCCAATTCGACCCCGAGCCTCCAACGACCATCGTGCCTCGCCCAAAATTTCACGCTACAAGAGACGTCGTGACAACCTACCCATGACCGAGCAACCGCAAACTCTCTCCCAAATTCGAATTATAGAGCTATGACACAATCAAACCCAAATGAACAAAATGTTGAATTGAATCGTACCAGTTTATACGGGGGTTTATTACTCATTTTTGTACTTGCTGTTTTATTTTCCAATTATTTCTTCAATTGAGAGAAAGAAAAAGAGTAATAGGAATTCTCTTATCCCATTCGAAAGGATATCATCTTCATAATTATCCATTACTTTTTTTGTCTATTGTATGACCACTTGATGAAATGTGGAGGAAAGTGGGGAAAATGGCCGATACTACTGGAAGGATTCCTCTTTGGCTAATAGGTACTATAGCTGGTATTCTTGTGATCGTTTTAGTAGGTGTTTTCTTTTACGGTTCATATTCCGGTTGGGTTCATCTCTGTAGTAATCGAATGAACCGAATTATAGACATGAAAAAGTAAGAACTCCGCGGTACCTTACCCCTTTTTTGGTGTCGGTTCGCCTATCCATGCCGAACTCAAATATGCCCATAAAAACACCCATCGATCAACATAGAAAATGAACATCCAAGCCCTAGTCAACCACTGTAGTTCGACACTTCCTGTCGATCAACCACACTCGAAGTCACACTCAACAATTCGCATAACAATGTGAAGCTAGGCAGAAAATTAAATTTAAAACAAGTTTTGAATTTTTCCGTCGAGTAGATTTTATGCATTTGATTTTTAAAGTTCGGTTTCTTTTCCTTTCACTATTCGGCCTGTCTTTTAAAGGAGAGGGAAGGAAACATATTCGAATTGGCTTGCGTGTCTACATAGGCTTGCTACAATGATTTGACGGTGAAAGAAAAACAACCAATGTGAATTTCATTGACCAGTCAACCTAAAATATATTATTTTAATCAAACGTCTCGAAATCGTAGCTTAAAATTTTAACATCCTATCGAGGTGTGCCGCTAGGCATTTACAATGTTATACTCATATTCCAAATGCAATGGAAAAGGTTCTGAATCCTAACTCGATCGTATGGAGAAGATAGCTTTTTGGACCAAGTTATTAAGTTGAATTTTCGTTGTAGATTTCAGCGCGTTTCCATATCATATGACCACACGATAACTCCAAACGCTATGAAAATTGAAATCCGATGAAAATACACTATTATGGAACCAATGAAATTGGTTTCCTCGAAATCCGAGGCTGTGCCTCGGAAGGCTATTTTTAAATGTTAATTTAAACGATATATTTTTAAAACTCAACAAATCACTTTTAAATTCAATTTTAAAGCTCTTATTATCTTCAGTATTATCAATATTAATTTTATAAGCCTTCAGATTATTTTTAGCGAGCTTAAAAACAAAGATTTCATATTTTACCCAATTTTCAATTATTAAATATGATAATTAAATTATCAAATAAATAGTGATATTTGAAATTCAAGTTAAAAATTAACTTTTAAATATTTAAAATCAATTATATGTTCCAATTTCAAATGTCCAAAATTTTGGGTCGTTACATACCTCCCCTTATACGAATTTCATCCTCGAAATTGCCAAGTAAGAAGAATGGTCCAGACCCGCTAACTATTTTTCCAAAACCCATCAGTTTCAAACAACTTCCCTAATTGAAGCCACATTATCACTCTTACCGACTTTCCAAACTCACCCCTAGATTTCAAATAATATTACTCCTTCAATAATTCCAATTATAATTTTAAATTATCAAAATTTTCTCAAAATTTTTCTATTCCCTAAATTTTTGAAATATTTCACCAGCGTCTCCTTCGTGCAGGTAGATCCGAAAAACTACAAAACTACCTCTATGGCCCCAAATCATCAAAAGAAAAAAAAGCCAAGTGGCTCAATCAGAAAATCATCAAATTTCATATGGTAATTTAAACACATACATTTTTGTCGGGCAGTCAAATTTTTCTTCTGAAATCAAAAATATCAAGTTTTCCTTTTGCTTTTAAATACATGTACCTAATCTACCAATAGTATTCAATCGTACAATTGAAAATTATTTTACTTATTACTTTTCAAAATTTTCAATATTTGCTTTACTTAAGAGCGTACAATGTATATATATCATCCGTACGTAATATCAAATCTGATCGCTCACTCGATCATACAACTTCACTTCCGAACAAGTATCATTTACACGACTCTCTAGTGCGGACTCATATCTAGTTCCTTGATCAGAAACCGCCGTCCTCCTTGCATAGCTATATACTATGATAGAGAACTGCAGAATCAATCAAAATCCATATCCAGGGTTCGCCGCCGAAAATCGAGTGAAAAATCCAAACTCGGATCAGTATAACCATCTTGAAATTCTATGCTCGAATCTGGATTGAATCATTATGCGAATAAAATAATATATGTACAACTTACGTAATTATTTCTAATTGATTATTAGCTATATCCAACTCTATACATTTGTACTCAATTATTCTCAACTATCCTTTACTCACCTTTATTAAATCTTCATTCAAATACTTATTCAATATATTTTTAATACCAATTTCACTTAAGAGCTTCACCATCCATTTCTTAAGTTTATTATAAATATTTATATAACTCCTTATATTGGTTTCCACTTCATCACTTGGTTTATATCCATTTTTACTCAAAATTAAATTTCAATTTCATGTGAACTCAATTTACCTTCCATTTACTATTTTATTTTCCAACTTTCATTTTATTTAGCCCCACTCGAACTAAATCTTCAATTTATTAGTTCATTTACTGATTTATTTCAAATCTCTCTACATTCCTTTTTATAATTATTTTCCATTTAGCCTACTTAGGCTAAGTTTTCAAATATCTTTTATTTGACTTAGTTCGAGTACATTTCCACTTTAATTCAAACTCCAACTTTTTATAAGTTTTTGAACTTATTCATACTCCGCAATGTTATAAACCAACTTCAAGAGTTTAAACAATTACTTAAGTATTTTCAAATCATTTTGAAATCATATATACCCCCAAATCAAATTATTCTTTTGCGTTCAAAAATAAAACACAATTTTGAAAACCAATACTAATTCAAAACATTCAGGTAGCGATTCCTCCCCTGGAAACTCGAAAACGAACGCTGATGATGTCGCGATCATCATTGGAATTACTTTCCAACAACCGAAGTGAGTTTTAGTGCTTTTGTTTCTTTTGAAAACCATTTAAAAAAAATTAATTCAAAAATATCCTCTAAATAATATCACTGTTACTTCCCAACTTTGAAAAATACATTTTCAAACCAATGGAATTTAAATTCCCAAATTTCCACTTTTTAAATCCTTTTAAATCTGTACTTTAAATATTCCTCTAGAATTTCATTTAAAATTATGAATTACATTTATAAGTTCATATTTACAAACTCATCCTCTTATATGAATTAATTTTTCTTAACTTTTGGTTATAATATCAATTTCTTATTCAATTTCCATGACAACAATGATAGTAATTTAATATAATTCTTTCCTAACAACCAAGCACATCGTATACGCTATAATAATTTCCAAAAATTATTCCTTTAATATATAAAATAATTTGGGTAAAATTGTTTCATTTACCCCATTTCAAAGCAACACTATGTCGAATTGCTCTATCCAAGTGTTTAGAGATCCCTATAAAAAACGTTAATTACTCGTATTGACCAGAATCCATAAGCCACTCAACAAACCAATCAACACAACATAAAATGATTTTATATTCACCAACAAATACATTCTCATATCTATTATCAAACTCATTCTAGGGTGCTACTGACCCCACCTCTAATGAGTAATCCTACCAGAGCCAAGGTTCTCGCTTAACCTTCAACTCTGATACCAAGTGTCAAGATTTGGATTTTCGACCTTCGAAAATCAACATCAATGCATCCACTATATTACATGCTGAACAATCGATTGCCTAAAATACCAGATCGTTAAGGAAACAAGAAAGAGGTAGACGAAAAAAATAGAAATAACAATACAGAATCTCACAATCGCAGCGGAACAATATATAATAGATAACAACTAATCTTTATAAGAAAAGGACTATAACTGTTTTATACATTACATCATTAGAGTACAACACAACCGATAGCACAATACTGGACAGTTATGATAACTTATCCTAACAAAAGCTGACTATACAACTTACAATGCACAGCGGAAAATACACCAAGTATGTGTGATACGTCTCGTCATCCATCTCGTCTCCTGAGCTCCATAGCATCCTATCCTGAATCTGTAATACTCGGTCTGACCCGAGCATTATAATAAAATAACACCCAAGTTAGTCTGGAAAACCAGTGTGAGAAAACACACTCAATCTGAATTATTAAAGTTTTCAAAATCCATTGAAAATCAAAGGTATCTCGTAAGACCACGCCACAAATAAACACGACGGGTTTTTACATTACGATAACCAAAACATTTCATATCAAAATCATCGGATATTATAATAGTGTCTAAGTACAAATACTTATTCAAATAGCCGAAATGCTTGCATCTCACATTCTAGCATAGTGGGGCACGATTAAAATCGTAGGGCGCTTATTGGAGAATGGATTGCAACTGAACGACTAGTAACTGGGGTACCACCTGTTACAGTACATGTCTAGAAACACTGTACCGAGGACCACTCCGGCATCCCCTGCTACACAAGACCAGACTACCCTTAAACTGGATAGCCTGAATAAGATTACCCAGCAGTTGTGATCAGCAACCGCCACACAGTCGAATAAAAGGGACTCTAGATAGAGGTAACCTTACCCTACTTGGGTGCAACCCACTTAGACTTACTGTATCTCCCCTGATTTTCAGTCATTCCCGGTTGATGAAGCTCGAGGCTGAGCGTTACCTTTTTAGAAATATTCACCTAGAATGCTCATTGTCCTCTAATGATAATGTACTGATAGCATTCATCCATACAAGTCTGTTCCCGGTCCGAACGGAACCGAAGGCACTATTCCTACTACATCCATTTTGGAATCACCCTCAGGATATGTAACAACTTGGAATTTTCAATTTCGAAAACTCCAGATAGTTTGGAAAAGAAGAAAAGAGATAGAAGAAGAAACAGAAACAAAACACGGATTCCCACATTTATAGCGGATCAAGATATATTATCAAATAATATCATTTATACAAAGAAAGCTGTATCGGTAAATTTACATTTCTAATACATCAGAGTATCAAACATTACACAAATACTGGACAGTTAAAACCACATGGCCCAGATAAACTACAATATATCACAGCGGAATACACTCCATATGTTCCTACCATCCAGCTCGCCTCCTAAGCTCCAGAATGTCCTAACCTGGAAATCTATAATACTCGGTCTGACCCGAGCATTACATCAAAGTAACACCTGGGTCAGGCTAGAAACTAGCGTGAGTAAACCCATCCAACATGAAATACTAATGCAGAAACTTATTTAAAACCCGAGGTAACTCGTACCTTACTACGAGTTCTTAACTTGTTATATTCAATACTTAATTCATAAATCAACCTCCAAGTACCCTTAATTAGTTTCAATTGTTCAGTTCATTTAAATTATTTCATTCCAGCCTATTGATTACACATATCAAATCTATAAAGAATTATAGAAGATTTCAAATCGAAGTGGTTACGGGTATTTACTGATACCCAATCCCAGTCTCTTCGAATGCAGTGTCATCTCTAATCCAAGTTGTTAAGTTTTAAACAATACAATTCATATCCAAGATATCATATCACATAACAATTCAACTCAGTTATCACAGTTCAATCCAAACATATTATATCATAATATCTCATATCAGAGATATCAACCAATTCAAGGCATTACATTTAATCCAATCATCCATAAGCAAGATTAATTAGTCACACCATTTCTAATTAATTTAAATAAATTAAATTAATTCCTTTAATCACTTTTAATCCTGCTTACTTAACATTAATTAATTACAAACCATTAATTAATCATCCTTAATTTTTCCTCTTTAATTACATTAACTACTTAACCTTCAATTAATAACATAAATTAATTTATCTTCACCCATTCACATTAATTACATTTATCCTTAATTAATCACTCAAATTAATTATTCAATAATCACTTACATTAATTAATTATCTTTTAATTAATCACACTCATTAATTAACTAACCCTTAACTAATTTTCTTAATTTATCAATCCTTTAATTAATTACACTAAGTAATTAATTCTTAATTACTTCTCTTTAGTAATTTTCCTTTATTTACTTTCATCAAGTAATTATCCCATTGGTTAATTATCCTCATTTTATTAACCTTTAACTATTAATTAATTTAACCTTTAATTTACTAATTAAATTAATTAATCCTTAACAAATCCATCCTTTAATTGTTTGCGCCAAAATTGGTCACAAACACCCAATAGCTGATAATTCACAATCACAGATCTCAGATGAATAACAAATATGTAGATCACTCAGAAAATTCAGAAGAAAGTGGTAAACAACACAGAATTTATAGTGATTCGGCGATCTTGCCTACGTCCACTCTGAAGCTTAAGACTTTATTGATCCACTTAATGATTTCAATATGTTACAGCAGATTACAATTGATAATAGCTCTGAAGTTTGAATACAATAGTGATGATGAGATGTAGAATTAAATTCGACAGAATCTGGACGTCGAATAGCAAAAAAGACCCTTTTTCTGTAGGCTTCAGGGGGCTATTTATAGGCATAGGAGGCTAATATCGCACTCAAACTTTGGGAGACTTCTTCTGGCACATTAGTGGACCGACGCGACCGACCCCACCAAGTTTCGACTCGATCTATGATCGATACGAAACAATTTCATATCCATCAAAAAATGATCCAATCGAGCTGAAACTTGGCAGGATTGTTCTATAGCTTGCACGTAAGTTCCTGTGAAAATTTCATAGCATTTGGACCAGTGGTTTGTGAGATATGATCGATGCAAGATTGTGATTTTCGTATGTTGCTGAGTTCGAATCCATGGTTTCGTATCCATCTGTTCGACTCGATCAAGGCACGTGATAACGCGGCGACGTGGCGCGCATATCTTGCATCGATCCGCCTTTTGCTCTGAATTGATCGGGTCGCATCCATGAGTTTCGCCTCGTTTGTATCGAGTGTCGTTACACAGTTTGAATCTATCAACTACATGCGCCTCGTATTGATTTGCAGTATGCCTAGTTCGAATCGAGATAGGTGGCTTAATTCGTATCGATGGTGATTTTGTATCGATATTTGTGATGGATACGAACTAAAGCTCCCTGATGGATTCGAATAAACGCCTCCTTGATGGATGCAAACTAGGCATTGGTCGATCGATACGAAGTGCGTTACTAGTTGATGGATGCAGAGTTGATCAATACGAAACAGTTGCTTGAGTGCGAAATTGATCGATACGAAGTAAGGCCTATCGATGGGTGCGAAGCGGGAAGCCGATCGATGTGAAATGGATGGATACGAAAATGCGGCCGTCCTGACCGATGCGAGGTCGATGGATTCGAACCGAGGCAAGATGGTGGATACGAAGCACATCGATACGAATCGATGTGCACCGATGGATACAAAAATATGGCTTTTTCCTTCAATTTGCATCGATCATGATCATACGAACTCGAATTGACTTGAAATTTGAAATGCTGGCTTCCATGACTTTGCTTGCGGTGTCCTATCAATTGTAGCCTGATCCGGGCTCGGACAAAATTCGTCGATATCCATGGTTAAACAATGTATAGCCAATCTTTGAGATGAATTGTCTTCGGTTTTTATTAATCTTTTGGTATCACGGCCTTGCCAAAAGGCGGGATAACATTAGTTACTTACATTAAGTAAGTATCATTTAAGTAATTAATCTCTAATTACTAACCAATTAATCTCTAATTACCAATTAATTTTATTAATTAATTGATAACTCTCAGTTATAAATTAATTAATCTTTAATCATTAATTAATTAATCTTCTCTTAAATTTCTCCATTAATTTAATTAATCTATAATTACCCAAAAATCTAAATTAATTTCAAGATAACCCACTTATCATTTTTAAATTACTTAATTACCATTATTTAACTTAAAACCTTTAAGTAAATCAAAACATTATTTAAGATGACTATTTATCTTTAAGTCCATAATTAAATAAAATTGAAATTGATTCACATTTACTTTAAAGGTCAACTTAGATTAATAATTTAAAAGCATCTTACCATTTTAATTTCATTCCTTAAATACACTGTTTAAAGTTCTTTCAAATAGACTTAAGTATTAACTTAATTTCATTTAAGGTAAAAATATATCACACAACTCCCATTTATCTAAATATTTGTATTTTAAAAGAATTTGTTCAAGGAAAAATTTAAAACTTAATTTAATTCAAATTGGCAAACTGGTTTTATTAAATTTTTGAAAAATGGTTATCACTTAACCTAACCCGAGTCAACTTTTGGCTTTGTTGGCTTAGTTAGTAAAGAATTTTGTTTTCATAAATATGCATAGCTCTTTAAATTTTGGCTGCATTTCATTCTTCTCCATTCCATTGCTTTGCTCTTCAATTCTAGTAAAAGCAAACGGCTTCTAGGCATCAAAATTCAAAAAATAAAATTCCACACTTAACTTTAAATCATGTAGCGAGCATGGTTGAACTCCTTTTGGCATAATCTTTCTTTTGGAATGATATATAGGAGTGTTCAAATTCGGTTTGGAGAAGCTCATTTGTCATGGACGAACTCTACAAAACTAGGGTTCCATTTTGTTTTATACTAAGGGAGAATTAGGTGATATGGTTGCTTCCATTGGGTTCAAGGCATCGAGGAGCAGGTGGTGATGAATTTTGATGGCGTTCGGTTGTAGAAGATGAAAAGCGACATTTTCTTTTCGCAACATGGATGCTCGAGTCGATTTCTGGTAGGTGGGTCAGAGGCAAATCGGCAAGTGTTGGCATGACGTGCTTGGTAAGGAGGATGTAATGGTGCATGTTGGTCGATTTCATGGTCGATTAATGGTGTAATATGCATATGGATGCATAGCCTGTGTATACGGGGAGTTTGAATTTTGGTGTTGGAGGGAAGAAGAAGAAGAAGAAGAGCGGAAAAAGGGGGAGCAGGTATGATGCAGCGCACCATGATAAGTCGCCACCATCTTAAGCCGTAAGTCGCCTACCATAAGTCGCCGGCCATAAGTCGCCTGCCTTATAAGATAACGACTCAAGAAAACAAGGCTGCGTTTCTATAAGTCGCTAACTTATGCCGCATTCCTTAAGTTGTAAGTCGTAGGCCGCATTCCCTTAAGCCGTTCACTTATGCCGCATTTCCTTAAGCCGTTCACTGAATCCGCATTTCTATAAGTCGTTAATTCCTTATGTCGCTTAAGTCGCTTAAGTTGTTCCTGAAGTGGTACTTTCTTCTTACGTCGCTAATTACTTAGGTCGTGAGTCGTATGATGTTAAGTCGCATGTATATTGTATTGTTAAGTCGTTAGGTCGCGAGTCGTATGTCGTATATGTTGAGTCGTATATGTGTTGTAACTAGCATGTGTTGTAACTCGTATGTGTTGTAACTCGTATGTCGTATATGATTGAGTCGTATGTGTTGTAACTCGTATGTGTTGTAACTCGTATGTCGTGAGTCGTATATGTTGAGTCGTGTGTGTTGTAATTTCCTATAAATAGGGGTGTTGATGCAGCGCTCACCTTAGGTCGCATACGACCTAACTCCAAAATCGCCGAAGAATTGAACCGCGAATGATCTATGCCATCTCCAGTATCCTCCTCCTCCTTAGGTCGCGTACGACCTAGCCCCAAGGTCGCGAACGAGCAGAGCTCCGACCTATTCCTAAGCCGCGAACTCCAAAGTCGCGAATTCCAAGGTCGCGAACTCCAGCATCTCTTCCTTAGGTCGCTCCACCTCCTAGGTCGCCTCTCCATTGCAGTTCCAACCCGCGAACGACTTATTCCCCACCTCGTCAAAGCCCTAGGTCGCGAGCGAGCAGCGACTCCCATTAAGTCGCAAAGTCTCCCAGTAGGTCGCGAAGCTCCCTTTCTAGGTCGCTGTCGTACTTCTCTTAGCTCACGTGAAGATTATTAGCTCACGTGAAGATTATAGGTCGTTGCCTTCTGATTTGGGAGCTGCTACTTTGAAGTGAATATGTCGTTTGAGTCGTGCTTTGTATTCTTAGGTCGTACTGTGTATTTTAGGTCGTGCTGAAGTATGTAATGTTAGGTTGAGATAATTTTAGGTCGTGTACGACCTATGCTATGTTGTAGCGTGTGTGGTTGTAAATATCTATAAATACCGGGTCAAGTGCTCATTTGTAGGCTGTTGAATTTTGAATAAAATTTGGTTTGTGCTTTGTGCCTCCATTTAAATTGGTAGTTGAGTGTTATCTCCTATCTCCACTTTCGGTATTCGAGTGCGCTCGAATCAATGATTGTTGAAGCCAATTCACGGAATCAAGTGCGCTTGATCAACGTTCGAAGAATTGAAGATCTTCTCTCATGGTATTGTGCGCGATCAACGTGTCGAAGATTGCTAAAGTCCGGTATCTTCGTGATCAACGGATTTGGGCCTTTCGGTATTCATAAATTCATCGATTTATCATCGATTCACCGATTATTTCCGCTAATCGCGTGAGATCCTTGATGTATTCGATTTACATCATTGAATTCGCTTCCTACGCTGCATCAGTTTGGTATCAGAGCTTGATCGCAAGAAGTTTGCATCATTTGGAGAATTGGGTTTCGAGAATTTGTAGTTCGGAGATCAGATTTGCAATTGTTGAGAAGTTTGGTGTTCATCGTGTTCATCGTGAAGTTGCAACAAGTTAGGAGTTTCGATCCATATCATTTTGGGTCAAAGATCAGAAAGTGTTTGAATTTTTTTTTGAATTTGTTGAAGTTCAATCATGCCACCGAGACGAGCTCAACGTCATCGCAATATCAATGCTTTGTATGGAAGAGAAGAGGCCGATGAAATGGAGCAACGAATCAACAAGAGTTTCACTGAGAAGTTGAATGAAGGGATTGGTCGATTAGAGAGAATGATGCTTGAAATGAATCAAAGTAGAAGAAGGGTTTCACCTGAATCGAGTCATGGGGGAAACAGATTTTCACCACAGTCAGTTCGGGAGAGAAGAGGAGATCATGATCGTAGGAATGTTGACGATCGTGAAAGGAATGTTGATGAACGAAATCGGAGAGATGTGGATTATCGTGATCAGAGGAATGTAGATCGCAGAAATGGTGGTGGTAGAGATGTTGGTGGTCATGATCGACAACGATATGCGTCAGATTTTGATGAGGAGTTTGATGGTGATAAAGGAAGTGTTCATTACCGAGATCGAGTTCAAGTGTGGAGTCGAGCTAGAGAATATGAAGATGACCGTAGATGGGAATCGGGAATGAAAATGGAAATTTCGAAATTCGAGGGTGGTATGGTTGCGGAGGAATTTTTGGATTGGGTTTCAAATGTTGAGGAAATTTTTGACTTCAAAGAAGTTCCCGAGAATCGCAGAGTTAAGTTGGTTGCTATGAGATTGAGAGAGAGAGCTATGGCATGGTGGCAGCAGACCAAACTTACACGAGAGAGAATGGGGAAGTCAAAGATTATTTCATGGGAGAAGATGAAGAAGTTAATGAAAGCTACTTTCTTACCTTACAATTATCAATCTCCTTCAACGCTTACAAAATCTAAGGCAGGGGACAAAGTCAGTTAATGATTATACGGATGAATTTTATCAACTCATTGCTAGGAATGATATCATGGAGACGGAAGAACAGTTGACCGCTAGATTTATTGGAGGGTTGAGGATCCAGATCCAGGACATGGTAAATATGTTTGACCCTAGATCTGTGGCTGAAGCGCACCAGAAAGCGTTGGCTTGGGAGAAGCAAGGAAGACGAGGAGGTGGTGTGTTTACAAATTCCAACAATCAAGTGAAGGGAGCTAGTAGCAATACTACTGTTACAAAGGCTGTTACTAAACCGGTTGTCAATGAGGTAGCAAAGACCAAGGTCAACAATAGTATCAAGTGCTTTAATTGTCAAGAGTTTGGCCACAAGAGCAATGAATGTCTAAAGCCGAAGAAGCGGGAAATGATGGCTGAGGTGGAAGATGAGGATGCAGAATGTTCTAATTCATTACCGGTTGAGGAGGAAGAAGAATTATCGGGAGATGAAGGGTGTAGTTTGATGATGAGGAGGGCGTGTTTGACACCAAAGCAAGAGGATGATTCAAGTTGGTTGAGGAGTAATATTTTTCAATCGACATGCACTATTCTGGGGAAGGTTTGCAAATTTGTCATCGATGTGGGAAGGTGTGATAACATTATTTCTACAGAGGCTGTAAAGAAGTTGGCCTTGAAAACAGAGAAGCATCCCAAACCTTACAAGTTAGCCTGGTTGAGGAAAGGTGGGGAAGTGAAGGTTGGTAGAAGAGCTTGTGTGAATTTCTCGATTGGGAAGAGATATAAAGATGAGATTTGGTGCGATGTTGTGGATATGGATGTATGTCATATGTTGCTGGGGAGACCGTGGCATTGTGATAGGGCTGTGCAACATGACGGTCATACCAATAGCTACAGTTTCATGTTTGAAGGCACAAAAATCACTTTAGTTCCTAAGAAACGACAACAAGAAGAAAACACGTTGGAGGAGATTGAAAAATTAAAGACTCTGTTGACTTTGAAGTTTGTTAAAGGGGTGGAGGAGGAACCTAAAGTGTTTTTGTTGATTGGACGTGAGAG
Organism: Allium cepa; assembly: GCA_030765085.1. Classification (NCBI taxonomy): domain Eukaryota; kingdom Viridiplantae; phylum Streptophyta; class Magnoliopsida; order Asparagales; family Amaryllidaceae; genus Allium; species Allium cepa. Next base: position 12,326,495 of record CM060941.1, read on the forward strand.
TAGTGAAGTGGTGGAAGTTCCTGAAGAAGTAAAGCCAGTGCTGGAAGAATTTGAAGATGTATTCCCTGAAGAGCCGCCAAAAAAATTGCCGCCGTTGAGAGACATACAACATCAAATTGATCTAGTGTCAGGTGCTGTTTTACCGCATAGGCCACAATATCGTATGAGTCCGAAAGAACACGAAGAGTTGAGAAGGCAAGTGAAAGAGTTGCTTGAGCAAGGGCGTGTTCAAAAGAGTCTCAATCCATGTGCAGTACCAGCGTTGTTGGTGCCGAAGAAGGATGGAACGTGGAGGATGTGTACCGGTAGTCGGGCATTGAACAAGATTACTGTTCGATACAGGTTTCCTATGCCTAGATTGGATGATTTGCTAGACCAGTTGAATGGAGCTACTATATTTTCTAAGATTGATCTGAAGAGCGGTTATCATCAAATCCGAATTAGACCAGGTGATGAATGGAAAACAGCGTTCAAGACACGGGAGGGGTTGTATGAATGGCTGGTTATGCCGTTTGGTCTTTCGAATGCACATAGTACGTTTATGCGGGTGATGAATCAGATCTTTAGACCATTTATTGGGAAGTTCATGGTGGTGTATTTTGATGATATAGTGATATACAGTGGAAGCCCAGAAGAACACTTGCATCATCTGAGAGAAGTGTTGATGATACTGCGACAGGAACAATTTTATGCTGCAACAAAGAAATGCGTGTTCATGACGCATAGTGTTTTATTTTTGGGATATGTTGTATCAGAAGGAGGTATACAGGAGGATCAGAATAAAGTTGAAGCAATCAGAAATTGGCCACAACCCAGGACAATAACAGAAGTTAGAAGTTTTCATGGATTAGCATCATTCTACCGAAGATTTATTCCACATTTCAGTAGCGTGATGGCACCAGTTACTGATTGTATGAAGGGGAAGCAATTTTCATGGTCAGAGGAAGCAGGATTTGCTTTTGAGTGGATCAAGGAACTTTTGACGTCAGCACCAATTCTAGTATTACTAGACTTTCAGTTGTTGTTTGAGCTACATACAGACACGTCTAAAGTTGGGATTGGCAGGGTGTTAAGTCAGAAGGGCCGTCCTATTGCTTATTTCAGTGAGAAGCTTTCGAGAGCAAAGAGGAGATATAATAATTATGATGTGGAATTTAATGCTGCTGTGCAAGCCGTGAAGCATTGGAGACACTATTTGTTCCATAAAGGATTTGTTCTGTATAATGATCATGAAGCATTGAAACATTTGCAAGGGCAGGACAAGATTGCAGCTAGGCATGCCTCGTGGATTGCATACTTACAACAGTTTACGTTCGTTGTGAAGCATAAGTTGGGAGTGACAAATCGTGTGGCAGATGCATTAAGTCAAAGGAATCATTTATTGACTACAATGAGGGTTGAAGTGACAGGATTTGATGTGTTACCAGAATTGTTTATTGAGGATCCCTACTTTGCAAAGTTTGTAGATGAAGTCAAGGAGGGAAAGACGGATGAATATGTGATGGTGGATGGTTTTCTATTTAAGGGGACTCGATTGTGCGTACCATAGTGTAGCTTGCGAATGAAGATTGTAAAGGAGTTACATGAAGAAGGCTATGTTGGTAGAGATCGTACATTGCAGTTGATTTCTCAATTTTATTTTTGGCCGTCAATGAGAAAAGAAGTTGAGAGATTTGTGGAGAGATGCCTTATCTGTCAAGTTTCGAAGGGAACAGCTACGAATGCGGGATTATATATACCATTACCTGTACTTACCAAACCATGGGTTGATATCAGCATGGATTTCGTTTTGGGTTTGCCTAGAACTCAAAGGGGGAATGATTCTATATTTGTTGTGGTGGATAGGTTTTCGAAGATGGCACATTTCATAGCCTGTAAGAAGACAGCCGATGCCGTCCGAGTTGCTCAGTTATTCTTTAGAGAGGTGTACCGATTGCATGGGCTACCTGAATCTATTGTTTCTGATCGGGATACTAGATTTCTAAGTCATTTTGGCTGAGTTTGTGGAAGATGATTGGAACGAAGCTGAATTTTAGTAGCGCTTATCATCCGCAAACAGATGGGCAAACAGAGGTGGTGAATAGATCGTTGGGAAATTTGTTATGATGTCTTGTGAAAGATAACTTGAAGAGCTGGGATTTGAAGTTATGTCAAGCGGAATTTTCACATAATCATGCTGTTAATCGTAGTACGGGTTTCAGTCCATTTCAGATTGTATATTCAAGCTTGCCAAAGGAGCCGTTGGATTTAACGAAAGTGCCACAACCGAAGGGGACAGTGAAGCGAGCTGCTGATTTTGTTGATGGGTTGACAGAATGCCATAGAATCATTCAGGAACGATTGAAGAAGACAAATGAGAAGTATAAACGATCTGCAGATCTGAAGCGAAGAAATGTTGAATTTAATGAAGGAGATTTAGTATATGCTGTATTAACGAAGGATCATTTTCCAGTAGGAACATACAATAAACTTAAAGCTCGAAAGATTGGTCCTGTAAAGATTGTGAAACGGATCAATCAAAACGCTTATAGGTTGAAGCTGCCGGAGGATGTGTACACTTCTGACGTGTTTAATGTTAAACATCTTATACCTTATTATGGAGATGAACAACTTTTAAATTCGTGGACGAATTTTTCTCAACCAGGGAAGGATGATGCAACACTCACCTTAGGTCGCATACGACCTAACTCAAAAATCGCCGAAGAATTGAATCGCGAACGATCTATGCCATCTCCAGTATCCTCCTCCTCCTTAGGTCGCGTACGACCTAGCCCTAAGGTCGCGAACGAGCAGAGCTCCGACCTATTCTTAAGCCGCGAACTCCAAAGTCGTGAATTTCAAGGTCGCGAACTCCAGCATCTCTTCCCTAGGTCGCTCCACCTCCTAGGTCGCCTCGCCATTGCAGTTCCAACCCGCGAACGACTTATTCCCCACCGCGTCAAAGCCCTAGGCCGCGAGCGAGTAGCGACTCCCATTAAGTCGCAAAGTCTCCCGGTAGGTCACGAAGTTCCCTTTCTAGGTCGCTGCCTACTTCTCTTAGCTCGCGTGAAGATTATTAGCTCGCGTGAAGATTATAGGTCGCTGCCTTCTGATTTGGGAGCTACTACTTTGAAGTGAATATGTCGTTTGAGTCGTGCTTTGTATTCTTAGGTCGTACTGTGTATTTTAGGTCGTGCTGAAGTATGTAATGTTAGGTCGAGATATTTTTAGGTCGTGTACGACCTATGCTATGTTGTAGCATGTGTGGTTGTAAACATCTATAAATACCGGGTCGAGTGCTCATTTGTAGGTTGTTGAATTTTGAATAAAATTTGGTTTGTGCTTTGTGCCTCCATTTAAATTGGTAGTTGAGTGCTATCTCCTATCTCTACTTTCGGTATTCGAGTGCGCTCGAATCAACGATTGTTGAAGCCAATTCACGGAATCAAGTGCGCTTGATCAACGTTCGAAGAATTGAAGATCTTCTCTCACGGTATCGTGCGCGATCAACGTTTCGAAGATTGCTAAAGTCCGGTATCTTCGTGATCAACGGATTTGGGCCTTTCGGTATTCATAAATTCATCGATTTATCATCGATTCACAGATTTTTCCGCTAATCGTGTGAGATCCTGGACGGATTCGATTTACATCATCAAATTCGCTTCCTACGCTGCATCAGGTGTGTTTTCATTTGTAAGGTGGTTGATTTTGAAATAAATTTGTGTGTGAGCTTTGGACACCATTATTGGAAGTTGAGTGTGATTTCCTTCTTCTTTCCATCTTCGGGTTATTCGTAAGTGAATCAATGAATCTGAAGCCAATTCTCGGTATCACAGAGTGATCAACGATCGAATTGTAGATCTTTCAACACGGCATCATGCGAGATCAACGGGTTGGAGATAGGTAGATTCCGACATCATCACGATCAACGGAATTGAGCATTTATCGTTCTATCGGTTTATTTGACACGAAATCAACATTTCGTAAGGAAGATCCCAGATAGGTTGTGACTGTTTGGTATCTAAACTGTTCGAACCTAGTCAAAGCAGCGTCAATTGGTATCAAAGCCAAATAGAGACGAAAACGAGATTGTTTAATGATCATGCCTTCGAGACGTGCTAATCGCTATCATAATGTTGAAGATTTGTATAGAAGACAAGAAGCTGAGTAGATGGAGCAGCGTATCAATGAAAAGTTCAATGAGGGTATTGAAAAATTGGAGAAATTGATGAACGACATGAATCAAAATCAAAGGAGAACGTCACCAGTTTTGAACCAGAGTGGAAACAGGGTTTCACCATCGGTTTCGGAAGAAAGGAGGATGTCATCTCGGTCTTATTGAGATAGGAGAGAATCATCAGTTTCAATGATGCGAGACCACCATGGGTACCGAAAAGAAGAGGGAAGAACTCAACGTGGGTTCGAAAATGAACCATATCATGATGCCGAAAGACAGAGTAGAAGGGACATACGTGGTCGTAGAGACGTAGATGGTCAGGATCGATATCGAAATGTATGATCGATTTCACCCTAGAGGGGGGGTGAATAGGGTGATAGTGTTAATTATAAAAATTATTCACGAAATCTTATAAAATATTCAATTCAGATCATAGAATAGCAGCACAGATATCGCAGAATATAAATAACAGAAAAAAAAACAGAACAACACAGAATTTACCCAGCTTCGGCAAAACCCTGCCTACGTGCTGCCCCCAAGGTTTCTACTAGAAATTAGATAGTCCCTCGCTTACACACGTAAACTCGCTATACCCGCTATTGACTAATCTAACTCTACGCTCAAAACCCTGCCACAACTCAGCCACTGAGTTGCGAATTCTCAAGCTACGCCACGTAGCTTGTCCCCTAGTCACACGACTAGAAATTTAAAACGGTTTAAAAAGAAAATACAATTCAAAACAATAAAATAAAATAAAATCCTATTTAAAAGCCCTTAATAAAATAGAAGTCCTTTTTAGAGGAATAAGGCCGGCCCTCTTTAGTAATTCAACATTTATTTCCTTTGTTCGTGAAAAACGGAGATGGCGGCCGTTGTTTCTTCGTTTGTTCTTCTTCCTTTTAAAAATTAGGGCTTTGTGTAAAATTGAAGGAGCCGACTTTAATTACTTCGATCAGGTGGATTATTCTTCGTGATTGCATGATGAACGATGCTCTATTCTCTTCGCTTCACGGCTCCTTCAATTTTTACCGAGTTCGATTCTTCCTTCTGGTAAGAATTTATGCTTTGTTACCTTTCGATTTTCGTATTCGAACTTTGATCTGTTGCCGATGATGTTGAATGGTTTATATAGGATTCGAAATCCTATTTTTGCGTTCGTATAAAATTGTTTGAATTCGTCTTCACTGTGTTTTGGCCGCTTGATAATGTTTTGATGCTTGAGATGATTTCGACTTGTTCAAAAAGCGTATATTGTCATAACTTGATGGTCACGGCTTTAACTTGGTCAACACGGTGTTAAATTCTAAAATCACTGTGCACGGCTTTCCTGCTTTGGCTTGGTTTAAAAACTCTTCGACTTTATCGCCCCATCTTTGACCTGAAACCGTGTGTATGGATGCTTGTGTTCTGGTTTTTGACTTGTTTTGAATTTGATTCACTGATCCATTATAGCCGTGTTGATCTTGCTTGCTTCCTGTGCTGATGCATTAGTTGTTGGCATATTGATGCATTCATTGTAGCTCCATCTTGACTTGGGCTTTCTCACTGTATCAGATGCTACACTTGTTCATGTATTCGACTTCACTGTTGCACTTGAGTTTGTAGCTTGGTGTCATATTTGCTGGACTTGTTGTTGGCATGTGCATTGTATTTATTTGTGTCCACTGATGCTTCGAGTCTGCAACTTGTAGCTGGACTTGTTGATGTACATATTACATTGTTCACTGTGTCACTTAGGTGTATATGTTTGCACTGTGCATTAACTTGAGCTTCTGACTTCGCTTCTTTATGGTCTGATCTCTGGTTTACTATCTGTATTCACTACAGTTTGTACATGCATTTTGCCACACTGTTTGCTGTAATATTGGCTTGTGACATTCATGTTGCAGTCCATATTCTTTTGATCACTTGATTATGCATGGTCACAGTGTTGGCTTGATGGTTTTCTTCTTTGGTTGTATATTAGAATCTGATTAGATGGAATTGTCCAGTTGAGCTTGTTGACTTCATGTTGCCTTGACATCCATGTTCTTCACTCTGGTTGGTCGAGACTTTTTGCTGCAATCTTTATTGAGCTTTGGCATTTGGTCTGGGGTAGAATTCAGGTTGTTTCGGTCAGTAGCCTTCGTGTCTTTGATATTGTGCATTTAATCTGGATGTTTGTGTTGTATTTGTTATCTTCGGTCGCTGCTGTGCATTGTTCATGACTGTTTCATGCAGTTCATTGTGTAGCCTTGGTTTTTGTTGCTTGTATGTGTGATACTCTGGACCTATTGCCTTCATTCATGTTGATTTTTGAAATTTCACTTGTGTTGAATCCAGTTTCACAACTCGGGTTTGACCTTGTGCTTGAGTCGAGATTTTGAATATTATTGCACGTGAGTTGAACCCGGTTTTTCATTTGGGTTTGACCTGTGCTCACCTGTCCCTGTAAAACAATCAAGTGTATATATTGGCGTGCATGGCCTTGTGGCATATACAGTAATACACTGTGTATGTCACAAGTTGTTCGTGTATGATGAATTCAAATTTAAATTATGACGAACAACCCAAATAACTGAGGCAAATCATATTTTCAAAAATTATCATTTATTTTTGAATTGCAAAAATATTTCTTTTTCAATTTTACTGCGTTAGTTTATATTTTTGCAGATTGCCCAGATGCTGGATTCAAACTGGAATGCAGTTGAAGATAAATACGAGTGTGAGTGATATGTAGTGAGGTGCTGATGTAAATGTGAAAAGAAATGTGATGTAATCAAAGTTGTATAGTTATAGTGAGAGCTTGAAATTGTACTATTCAAAATTGTAATAAATATTTATTTGAATAAAATATCTGTTCGAATTCAAATTCTGTGTAATTTATTTTATTCAACAAATATTTATTTAAACTATGAAAATAGAATAGTATATTAACAAATACATTTAAACGAATGTATATATGTTTATTATCATCAAACAAAAAATCATATAAGCGCATATTCAACACGAAATACATCTGATTTTGAGGAAGATGGTGATGGAGGTAGTATTCATTATCAAAATCGAGGCCAAGTGGGAAATCAATATCTGGATTCAGAAAATGATTGTAAGTGGGAGTCAGGTATGAGGATGGAAATTCCAGAATTCAAAGGTGGTATGCAAGCAGAAGAATTTCTTGATTGGTTGTCGACTGTCGAAGAAATTTTGAAATTCAAGGAGGTGCCTGAGAATCGCAGAGTCCAATTAATTGCTACAAAACTAAGGGGAAGAGCTATGGCTTGGTGGCAACAAACTAAATTAACACGGGAGAGAATGGGAAAATCAAAAGTTGTCACTTGGGAGAAGATGAGAAAGATGATGAAAGCGACTTTCTTGCCATACAATTATCAATCTCTTATGTATCAACGTTTGTAGAATTTGAAACAAGGAACGAAGATAGTGAATGACTATGCAGATGAATTCTATCAATCGATTGCAAGGAATGATATTATGAAAATCGAGGAAAAGCTAACGGCTAGATATGTTGGAGGATTACGAATGCAAATTCAAGACATGGTTAATATGTTTAATCCAATGTCTGTTGTTGAAGCACATCAGAAAGCTCTAGCTTGGGAGAAACAAGAGAGACGAGGAAGTGATGTGTTTACAGGTTCTAACAACCAGAATAAGGGTGCTAGTAGCAGCGCCACTGTTTCCAAGGCAGTCAATAAACCAATTGTCAATGAAGCCGCTAAAGCAAAGGTCAATAACAGTATCAAGTGCTATAATTGTCAGGAGTTTGGTCATAAAAGTAATGAATGTACAAAGCCAAAGAAGAGAGCATTAGTTGCAGAGGAATGTGAGTATGAGTATGTGGAAGCTGAAATTGATCATTCTCAACCATCGAAGTTTGATGAAGATGAAGAAGTTGTGTCAGGAGACGAAGGGTGTAACTTGATGATAAGGAGGTCTTTTTTAGTGCCAAAGCATGAGAATGATTCTAGTTGGCTGAGAAGCAATATCTTTCAGTCTACATGTACTATCTTGGGAAAGGTTTGTCGATTTGTTATTGATGCGGGAAGCTGCGATAACATTATTTCTGAAGAAGCCGTAAAGAAGTTAGGGTTGAAGACTGAAAAACACCCTAGACCTTATAAACTGGCATGGCTAAAGAAAGATGGAGAAGTGACAGTGGGAAGACGAGCATTTGTTACATTTTCTATTGGGAAGAAGTACAAAGATGATATATGGTGTGATGTTGTCGATATGGATGTGTGTCATCTACTATTGGGAATACCATGGCAATATGATAGAGCTGTACAACATAATGGTCGCACCAACAGCTACAGTTTCATGTTCGAAGGTATTCAAGTTACCTTAGTTCCTAAGAAGCGTGAACAAATTGAAAACAAGTTAGAGAAGAAAGTGGAATCAACTAGTCTATTATCTACGAGAGAATTTGTTAAAGAAGTGGAAGATAGTGCTGATTTGTTTATGTTGATTGGGTATGAAACAAGTGAAGATCTTGAAATTCCTACGGAGGTTAGATCGGTGTTGAATGAATTTGAAGATGTCTTTCCTGCAGAATTACCCAAGGAATTACCGCCACTGAGGGATATACAACATCAAATTGATCTAGTGTTTGGTGTTGTTTTACCACATAGTCCACATTATCGTATGAGTCCAAAAGAGCATAATGAGTTGAGGAGACAGGTTGAGGAGTTTCTTAAGCAAGGGCGTGTTCGAGAGAGTCTCAGTCCTTGTGCTGTACCAACTCTGTTAGTACCGAAGAAAGATGGTTCATGGAGAATGTGTACAGACAGTCGGGCACTCAACAAAATAACTGTCAGATATAGATTTCCTATGCCAAGGCTTGATGATCTATTGGATCAACTCAGTGGGTCTATAATCTTTTCTAAGATCGACCTTAAGAGTGGTTATCATCAGATTCGCATAAGACCAGGTGATGAATGGAAGACAACATTCAACACTCGGGAAGGATTATATGAATGGCTGGTCATGCCATTTGGTCTATCTAATGCACCAAGCACATTTATAAGGGTGATGAATCAAATTTTTAGACCTTACATCGGGAAGTTTGTTGTAGTCTACTTTGATGATATCTTGATATATAGTGCTAGCACAGAGGAGCACATTCAACACTTGCGAAAGGTGTTAACTATTCTTCGTCAAGAACATTCTATGCAGCGATGAAGAATTGTGTGTTCATGATGCCAAGTGTTTTATTTCTGGGTTATGTCGTATCCAAGGAAGGAATACAAGTGGACCAGAGTAAAGTAACCGCAATCATAAATTGGCCACAGCCCAAAACTATAACAGAAGTTAGAAGTTTCCATGGGTTAGCTTCATTTTATCGAAGATTTATACCGCACTTTAGTAGTGTAATGGCTCCTGTTACTGATTGTATGAAAGGAAAGCAGTTTTCATGGACGAAAGAGGCAGGATCTGCTTTTGAACAAATCAAGGAACTTTTAACCTCAGCACCGATTCTAGTGTTGCCAGATTTTCAGTTATTATTTGAGTTACATACAGATGCGTCCAAAGTTGGGATTGGAGGAGTGTTGAGTCAGAAGGGTCGTCCGATTGCCTATTTCAGTTAAAAACTTTCTGGAGCAAAGATGAGATACAATACTTATGATGTGGAGTTTTATGCTATTGTGCAGGCCGTGAAGCATTGGAGACATTACTTGTTCCACAAAGAATTTGTTTTGTATACGGACCATGAAGCATTGAAACATTTACAAGGGCAGAATAAATTTGCAGCTAGGCATGCATCGTGGATAGCTTATTTGCAACAATTTACATTCGTCGTAAAGCACAAGTCTTGAGTAACTAATCGCATCGCCGATGCATTGAGCCGAAGGGAGAATTTACTAACAACCATGCGAGTAGAGGTGATGGGTTTTGACTTACTTCCAGATTTGCTTACTTCAGATTCATATTTTTCCAAGATCCTAGATGAAGTCAAGCAGGGAAAGACGGGTGGATATATGCTGGTTGATGGTTTTCTATTCAAAGGAAATCAGTTGTGTATTCCAGATTGCAGTCTGCGAATGAAAATCATCAAAGAATTACATGAAGAAGGACACGTAGGCCGCGACCGTACTATGCAGTTGATCTCAAAGTCTTATTTTTGGCCGTCAATGAGGAAGGAGGTTGTAAAGTTCGTTTAGAGGTGCCATATTTGTCAAGTTTCAAAGGGGACCGCAACAAATGCAGGTTTATATATGTCGTTGCCTATACCTACTAAACCATAGGTGGATGTTAGCATGGACTTTGTATTGGGCTTGCCGAGGACGCAACGTGGCAATGATTCTATCTACGTGGTGATTGATCGGTTTTCAAAAATGGTACATTTTATCGCATGCAAGAAGACTGCAGATGCAGTTAATGTCGCACAGTTATACTTCAAAGAGATCTATCGTCTTCACGGGTTGCCTGAATCTATTGTATCGGATAGAGACACTCATTTTCTGAGTCATTTTTGGATGTGTCTATGGAGAATGGTCGGGACAAAGCTGAAATTTAGTAGTGCTTATCATCCACAGACGGATGGACAGACAGAAGTTATGAATAGATCCCTAGGTAATCTATTGATATGCCTCATGAATGACAATTTGAAGAGTTGGGATTCCAAGCTGTGTCAAGCTGAGTTTGCACACAACCATGCAGTTAATCGTAGCACTGGGTTCAGTCCATTCCAAATCGTTTACTCAACAATCCCTAAGGGGCCATTGGATTTATCTATAGTACCACGGTAGAAAGGAGTGATCAAACGAGCTAGTGATTTTGTGAATGAATTGCAAGAGTGCCACAAGGTATTGCAGGAACGATTGCTTAAGGCGAATGAGAAATATAAGCAATCCGCAGATATTAAACGATGAAATGTTGAGTTCAAAGAAGGAGATTTTGTGTATGCAGTACTGACTAAGGATCGATTTCCTATTGGTACTTACAATAAACTAGCTGCTAGAAAGATTGGTGCTTTGGAAATCGTAAAGTAGATTAATGAGAATTCTTATCAGTTAAGACTGCTGGATCATATCCATACTGCTGACGTTTTCAATGTCAAACACTTGATTCCATATCATGAGAATAAGTATGTCAAAGAAGAGGAAAGTGTAAATTCGGGGTCGAATTCTTTTCAAACAGGGGAGGATGATGCAGCGCACCATGATAAGTCGCCACCATCTTAAGCCGTAAGTCGCCTACCATAAGTCGCCGGCCATAATTCGCCTGCCTATAAGATAACGACTCAAGAAAACAAGGCCACATTTCTATAAGTCGCTAACTTATGCCGCATTCCTTAAGTCGTATGTCGTAGGCCGCATTTCCTTAAGCCGTTCACTTATGCCGCATTTCCTTAAGCTGTTCACTGAAGCCGCATTTGTATAAGTCGCTGATTCCTTATGTAGCTTAAGTCGTTCCTGAAGCGGTGCATTCTTCTTATGTCGCTGATTTCTTAGGTTGTAAGTCGTATGATTTTAAGTTGCATGTATGTTGTATTGTTAAGTCGTTAGGTCGTGAGTCGTATGTCGTATATGTTGAGTCGTATATGTGTTGTAACTCGCATGTGTTGTAACTCATATGTGTTGTAACTCGTATGTCGTATATGATTGAGTCGTATGTGTTGTAACTCGTATGTCGTGAGTCGTATATGTTGAGTCGTGTGTGTTGTAATTTCCTATAAATAGGTATGTGTTGTCATTTGTAAGGTGGTTGATTTTGAAATAAATTTATGTGTGAGCTTTGGCCACCATTGTTCGAAGTTGAGTGTGATCTCCTTCTTCTTTTCATCTTCGGGTTATCGTGAGCGAATCAACGAATTTGAAGCCAATTCTCGGTATCACTTACTAGTGATCAACGATCGAATTGTAGACCTTTCAACACGGCATCTTGCGAGATCAACGGGTTGGAGATAGCTAGATTCCGGCATCATCACGATCAACGGAATTGAGCATTTATCGTTCTATCGATTTATTTGACACGAAATCATCATTTTGTGAGGAAGATCCTGGATAGGTTGTGACAGTTTGGTATCTCAACTGTTCGAACCTAGTCAAAGCTGAGTCAAGGTCGGTCTACAAGTAATGGGCTACGCCCCATTTGCAAGTGAGAAACTTTTACATAATTTAATTTAAATATATGTATTAAGTTAGTAAACTTTTACATGCCATATCTCGTTCATATGAAATCAGTTCGACTTACAGATTTTGTGTTAGACTCATGTTAGCAAGTACAACGCTCTAATATAAAATGTTGTTACTTTGGATGTAGTATGATCTAATATCAAAATTAAAACTGCCTGATTACAATTACGTCAAATTGGATAATTGTAGAATTAAATAAATAATACTAGATAGTGTTATTTATTTGGCCAAATAAACATCGTACCAGTAAATTGAATTAAAATTAGGAAATTGAACACATGTTTAGCAGAATAAAATACCGTCCTGCGAATTAAATTAAATTGGCATTTAATTAGCAGATTAAATCCCATTATGCTATCTTGTAGTTTTGGACATTTGATTACATATATCGTTGCTTGATATGCCACTTTGAATAAATGATATGCTAACCAATGATGGCTAAGTGCTGAATTTATTTACATAGTCGTTGATTATGTAAATATTTGTTATTAGCTTGGAAAGTGAAATTAAATGATAAGGTACCTTGCTTAAGTACCATCGTGATCGTGAAACCTCTTTTAAATTTGAAAAGTTAATTATTGATTTGAAAGTTATTTTAAGAATAATTGTTATCTTTTATAAGGTTTTTGGAGATAATCATTATTAAGTAATAAGTTTTAAAAGGGTATTAAATATTTTTTATAATATTTTAAAGATAACTAATAATTGTTTTTAATAAGGATTTAAAGTTATTTACTTTATTAATAAAAATTTAAAAGTTATTTCTTAAAGTTATTTAAGAATATTATGTATTATTTTTAAAAGTTAATTAATTATTGTTTTAAAATGTTTTAATTTAATTATTTATTTAAAGTGATTTAACCATACTTTAATTTTTATTAAAGTTATTTAATTATATTGATTTTAGTTATTTAATTATCTTTAATAATAGTTGTAATACCTTTGGTGTCACACTTATTTGGTATCAACATGAACTACCAAAAATGTCCCTATACAAATATTATTAAATATATATTAATATCCCTTGCGAATAGGATCTAACAAATAATTTTTTACCAATTCAAAACGCCCCTATCTTAATATCACTTAAAAATAGGATCCAACAAATAAACTTTTTTCAAAGTTTTTTTTATTAATTAAAAACAAGAATAAATATTCAAACTAATAAAAAATTAAATTCATTCTTTAGTAACTAATAATAGAAATAAAAATTCAAACTAACAAAAAATTAAATGGTACAATTTAGAAAGAAAAATTAAGATTAACTGTATATCATTTCAACGCAAAAATATGATTAAATATTTGTGCAAATCTTATTTCTTTCGAACGAGTTAAACATATACAATTCATTAAAAAACAATTCATGTATGAATGCAATTCATCATCACGCGCGAAGCGCGTGCCGTAATGCTCGTGTTTATAGGTTAAGTAGTTGTCATATTAGTATTAGTTTAAAGTTAATTTATTGTTGTTTTAATAATATTTCAAAGTTAATTAATTATTATATTAATATTGTTTTGAAGTTAACTTATTAATAAAATAACAGTGCTTAATATTAATTTAATATAATATTAATGAGATTTTAATATTTTAAATAAGGTTTAATTAAAAGGAAATAGAAGGATGCTTAAATAATAAATTTTTATTTAAACTTATTTTATATAATTTATGGTTTATCAAGGGAACTTTACCGACTCTAAAAGTTTATTAAATAAGTCAGTTTAAATATGTAATGAGTTTATAATGGTTTTGGAGATTTATAAAAGAATTTAAAAATAAGTTTGTATAAATGAAGTTTGAGACTTATAAAGAGTGTTTATAAATAGATTGGAGATTTATAAAGAATTTTTATGAATAGATTTGGAGATATTTATGAAATAAAGAGACGTAGAAATGGTTGATTTTAATGGCATAATTCGAGGTGTAGGGATTGCCTACAGTTTACGATGTTTTCGTTGGAATAACCAGATAACCATTGTGTAAGCTGAGATTCATGGTTGATACTGAACGATACTTCCCATATCTATTTTAAGAGTTTTCAAGTATATTTAAAATGAATAGTTTTGTGAATATACTTATACCATTGAGTTAAGTATATGATATATTTTCTAAGTGTCATATTTTCTAAGTACAAAAAATAAACTGTTTAATGAATATGCTTATCCTATCGAGATAAGTACATGGAATCGATTTCCAAGTATATTAAAAAGTTATTTTAAAGAAATGAAAGATAAGATTTAAGAGGCTTGGTGGTTTCCATGGGAAATGTAATCTCTCTTTGGAATGTTTGTTTATTTGATAATTAAATAACCAACTATCAAATCTTGGCCTAAATACGTAATCCTTCTTACTTTCATGGTACAAAAATACCCTACTTAACATCGAAGGATTTTATCTCTAGAAATATCTAGGCGAAACACGGGGATTATATGGTACAATTATTGTCGGTGGAGTTATACTGTACATAGAAACTCGTTCTGCTCTTCTAGGACAAATGATAAGGAGATCCATCCCCATAAATAGTTAAGGAGTGATCTCCGCTCTTATGTATTGTTTGATTATTTCCTAAAGAACTACTATTGAGCATTTTGGAAAATCGATGACTGGATTTTGGGGCGCCAGGGAAGCGAAAGAGAATACTCTTAAGACATGAATCAAAAATCGTAACCACTTCGAAACCATGTACGGTTCTACGGAGGAGTTTCGTGATATATTGAGATGTTGGAATGCTTGTGTGGTTCCAAAATCCGTTGGGATGTGAGAATCCATGTGTGATTCCAAGATTTATGTGAGATGTGGAAATCCATGTGTGATCCCGAGACCCATTAGGTATTGGGATCCATGTGGTCCATGATCTATTTTGATGGCGGTGCATTAGTGGGAATGCTGGACCTCTCTCCATTAGCAAGAATGGCTTAAACCAGAGATAGGAGGCATGGCTAGTACTATTGGAAAACCCATAGAGTATAGTCGACTCTAGTTAGACGTTACTTACAGTTGTTATGCATGCATGGGGAGACGGTTTCCGTCTTAGCAAGACCAGCTATGTTTTTTCTATGGTACATCATAAGGGATATATGCTGCTGCAGAAGGATATCTATAATCCTTGTGTAGAAGGACCATTTCTCGAAGTATTAAGGGCAGCTCCATGGAATCCTACAAATTATTGAAAGTACCTTATCAGTTTTTGACTATATACTTAGTATTGTTGTGATGTACACTCACGAGCATCACAACTGCTTGATTATTATTATTTTCACCCTTAGACCTTATTATAATATTACTGGATTTCTGATATAAAAGGCTCTGGTTATTGTAAGGTGAAAACCCATCCGTGTTTATGTGCGGCGTAGTCTTACGAGATATGTTTGATTTTAAAGGATTTTACAAGCTAAAATAAATATAGTTCATTGTTATTTGAGTTTCTCATGCTGGTTTTACCCGACTGATCCAGGTGTTGTTTTCCTATAATCCTCGGGTTAGACCGAGCATATTTCCATATTTAGTTGGATGTTTTGAAGCTTCAGGAGACGAGCGGGGGCCCAAAGAGGTATTTACATACATGGTTGTTTTCCATTGCATTCACTGTTGTATTTAACAGCAATTGTGAGGAAAGGTCGTTATTATTATCTGGGAAAAATTAGGTTAGTCTACTCTGATTGATGTCCATATATACATATATTACAATTTGTTTTTAGGTAAAGATTGGTTTTATATTATAGATTATTCATTTCCCTATGAGATTCTACGTTGTTTAGTCCTTCTTGTCTTCTTCTTTCTTTCCCAAAGTATCTGTCTTTCTATTCAATTTGAGTGCGTCATATGTGGTTATTTTGTCGCTTAAACTATGTAGAGAAGTGGGTCATTATGCTTTATATCACATGAGATGTATCCTTTTTTGAAAATGAAACATATTACAAACAAGTGAACAAGTAAATACACAAGAAAAATCGGTCATATTGTCTCCAATTAATTTCATGTTTTCAGAAGAAACAAATCAAGAACAGGTTGATCATACAAATGAAGAACAAATTGGAGAAACAAGTCCAATTCATTCAAGGGGAGAAGAAGAGATAATCAATCAAGTGAAGGACTAACTCACGAAGACCAACTCAATTAGAAAATGCCATAAGAAGATCTACAAGACGAACTCGACGTCCCATCAAATTAAGGGATTATGTATCCGGACAGGTGATGTATCCAATACAATATTTTATTCCATATAACAGGGTATCTCTTCATATCGAGCCTATTAAGTAACATCACTAACCAAATGGAACCAACTAACTTCAGTGAAACAAATCAAAGCCCACTTTGGCGTAAGGCTATGAATGAAGGACTTCAAAACTTAAAAAAAATTGACACATGCGATATTATTAAATTACCAAAAAAACTTGAAGGTTGCAAATGGATATACAAAATCAAAAACAATAGCGACGGTGTTATTAAAGATACAAAGCTAGGTTAGTAGCCAAGGGATTTACCCATATGTATGGTATTAACTACCAAGAGACTTTTTCACTAGTAGTAAAAATGAATACGGTTAGAATTTTGCTTTCAGTAGCAATAAAATTAGGATGGAATTTGTTTCAAATCGATGTAAAAAATGCACTCCTTCAAAGATATTTAGAAGAGGAAGTCTATTCGACTCTTCCTCTGCGCTTCAAAAGTGAAATGAACCCATCACTAGTGTGTAAATTAAAAAAGACAATCTGGACTAAAGCAATCTCCAAGAGCATGATATGCCAAATTAAGCTTTTCTCTTTTTAAGATTAAGTTTTTTAAAAGTACCGTTGATCCCTCTATGTTCATCAAACACTCACAAAATACCATTGCTATTATCTAGTTTATGTTGATGACATTATCATTACTGTAAATAATGATGTGGAAATTCAAAGGGTTAAACAATATTTGAAAAAGGAGTTGACATCAAAGACCTTAGAAAACTTTCATATTTTCTTGGAATAGAAATAATTGACTCAAGTAAAGGATTGTCTCTATCCCAAAAAAATATGTCTTTGTTCCATTAAAAAAGACTAGTAAATTAGGAGCAAAACCAACTAATAATCCTATGGAGACGAATATAAAATTTGGAGTTAAAGACGGCGAGCTACGATGAGCCTGACATTGGAAAATATCAAAGGATGTAGGAAAATTAATTTACCTTACAATTACCAGGCCTGATATTGCCTTTGCAGTTAGTGTCATAAGTCAATTTATGCATGCTCCACGTACCGGCGACTTAAGTACAATTGATAGGATATTGATATCTTAAAGACACTTCAGGTCAAGGAATTTGGATGAAGTAAAACAATTCTAATGATGTGGTTGGTTTTTCTGATGCAAATTGGGCCGGAAGCTATGACAGAAAATCAAGTATGGGGTTTTGTACATTTCTAGGTGTAACTTGGTCACTTGGAAAAGTAAGAAGCATAATGTTGTAGCCAGATCAAGTGCAGAAGCAGAATATTGATCCATAGCATTCACGGCAAATGAGCTTATTTGGATTAAGCAATTACTTAATGACAAGAAGATAGAGCACACAAAAACAATGCAAATGTACTGTGATAATCAAGCTGCACGTTATATTGTATCCAATCCTATCTTCCATGAGAGGACAAAACGTATAAAGGTAGAACGTTACTTTGTTAGAGAAAAAGTGCAATCGGAGGAGATAAAAACTCCATTTATCAAAAGCAAGGAGCAATTGGTAGATATTTTCACAAAAGCGCTCGATGAGACTAGCCATCTTTCTTGACAAGTTAGGTTTTATAAATTTATTCGAACCCGACTTGAGGAGGAGTGTTGAGAAATGGAATGATAGCCTAAGAATATTTCATCTAGGCTAAAAATAAAAAAACAAATAAAAGACTAGCATTCGTTATACAACTGTTAGCTATGCTTGGTACTTTGTTGCAATTATGGTGTAATCAGGCCATTATAAATTAGGAAATAAGCAACGGCTATTTGAATTATAATTCGGGAAATATTCAACGACTAGTAGAATTATAATTAAGGAAATAAGTAACGGCTAGTAGAATTAAGATGTATATAATCATGTACAATGTCTTGCAGAATTAGAGAAAAATTTGAAATAAAATTAATTATTCATCATATTCTCTCTTCTCCTCTAAAATTCAATACAAAAGCCATTTATTTTATGTGTAAAAATGCAATACTATTGATGCTATGTTCATATTACCAACTAATTAAAAATTACTTCTTCATTTTCGAAAAATACATGGACAATGTTGCGACGATATATGTAGGTTTGATCATATGGTTCTAGTGTTTTTCTATAAAACATTGGCAACTAAAGCTAACTTCAAACTAATTATAGATGAAATTTAAATGATATTTGAACTTCAAAATTCAAGGCATACCTGCTTACGTATCATCAGATTTGCAATGATTAAACTTTGCGATGACTAGTATTAAAGGCTGTTGAATTACTTTAATATTTAGAAACTAAATCAGATTTCGTAAGTATGCGTTTATTAGATTTATGATTTTTAGTTATTTACTTACGACTTGAAATTGTGGAATCTCTTTAATTTCAATGGTAAGATTTTCAAGGTATCAAATGAGAATAATAAGTTAATTGGCAAAATGGGAAACTTCAATCATTTAATTTGTAAATTGAGATTTTATGCCATATGCTTAACTTTAGGTTATGGTTGTAGGGGCAGATGGATTGTAGTGTAAAAAACCAAGGAATTGGCACCATATAGGAAGTTGAGAGATGAAAGACTCATTGAGAATGGTTTAAACGATAATTTTGGCACTTAACATTCCATATCGATTAGCAAATAAGAAACAACATCGATTATAGTTATTTGCAATGGCTTTTCCCAACATGCTCAATAGTGATATATACTAATGAAGCATAAAGCATTTACAGTAATGGAGTTTGGGTAAGGAGGAAAAAAATAAAATGCAATGAAAAAAATAATCCAATATATATTGAAAAATGGGTGCGTACAGGAAAAGGACAGGGTATTAAGTTTGAAATTAATACCGATAGCGTAACTCCCCCTAAAACGGAGAAATTTTCAGCTAATTAAGACAAACTTAAATCTAACTAAAGATAAGGTATTGAATATGATACGGTTCCTTTGTTTGAAAACTACATTAGTAGCACAGTTGTTTATCCAGCACAAAGAAAAAATACTGTCAGAAATCATCTAAAATAAACTATTGTTCATTTAAGTTGAAATCATGTAGTCGAAAAATGTCAGTCAAATAATAAAACTGAAAAAACATTATCATCTACATTCATACAGATAGGTCGAATCCAAATGTTGTGAATAAATTCCAATTCACAGATCAATGACGTCATGTTAAGTTGATAAATTTAAATCGGAAGAACAAATACGCAGAGCTAAAATAACATCTAAAGAAACAATCATATATAACCAACATAGACTAAGAACAGAATCAAAGTAATCAGCCTTCACTGAGAAGAACAAATAAACATTTATGGTAATAAATCACTTTTGAATAGAATGTCATACATAAGCAGTAAAGGCAGAAAAACAATCAACGATATCAGCATTAAAATAGAAAGAACAGTAAAGGCATACTTAAATAGCGGAGGCAACATCCAAATTATTATCGATATAAATGACGAATAGAAAACGATCCTTTAAATCAAATTAGCGCTAGCCATAGGAAATAAGGAGAAGGAATCAGCAGACAGAATCCTTACCTGATGTCGATGGAGTAGCCACGAAGAAGACGAAAAAGAAATCTATTAGGATAATGAAGAATATATAGGCATATGGACGACAATAATTTAAATTGTAAACGGTTGTCCATATACACTACCTCTATTAGGAAGAGAAATTAATTTGGGGAAATGTAATAACCCAGATTTTTGGACATCTGACAATTGGTATTTATCAGATTTTAACTATTAAATACTGATATTTATATTAACAAATAAATTTCTCCTAATAAAAATGTCTATAAATGGATTTAGGAACTATAATAAATATTGTATTATAATATCTGAAAATGATAAATTTTATAGTGAATTAATAAATCCCATAAATAGATAAATGTAAACTTTGTAGTGTTGAAAACTTTAAGTGTATACATATATACGTATATAAAGTGTGTATATATATATATTGTGATTTGAAAATTTTATTTTGAAATTAAAATATAAATATGAAAACAAGGTTTAATAGAAAGCTTTAATACATGTATATTAATAAACTTAGAGATAAAACATAAAGAAAACATATAATTTATATACAAGACTTAATAGGAAATATAGTATAAAAAAATTTACAAACACTTATGCATGTAAATTTACAAGTGTAAGTGCTTTGAAATACAACTTAACAATTGTAAATTTTTTATCAAACCAATATAACAAGTGTCAAATGTTAATTTTCTTTTCTTTAGTTTCAAAAATTATAAAACAAGATAAATATATATAAACACATTTGCTTATACTCTTTTTTTTCTTATATACAATTCAAAAACTAAACTTGGCAAACCAGAGATAAAATCTGAGCAAAATAAACTAAAAAGAAGAACTCGGACTCAACATCAAATGCAAGAACAGATCAACATCAACGAGCAACATCCAAAGATATAATCATTTCAAAATCTGGTTCTAGATCAAGAACTTGGTCTCTGTTTACTACAGTGAGTAGACTTTAATTCTTTTAAGTTAAATCATTTGTATAGTTTTATGCATGCCTCAATCAATGATAACAATAACTCAAATATGATGTGGAATGAATGTTGTCTGGTTATACAAATAGAATTCCTGTTGCCTTCCTGTGTGCATATATGTATATTTCTGTAAATTGCAACAGACCAAATATGTTCAAAGGGAAAAATTAAATCCCTTTCCCTGATTACTTTTAGCATGGGATGCTCAAATGGAAGTTGGTTGTGATGGTGTAAAACAAATTATTAAAATGCTAAAAAGTATCAAGTAGCTTCTCTGTTTCAAACTACCAGGTGAGTGAACTACCTGGATTTGATCTTAAACCTTGTATCTGGGTTAGCATGTGATAATTCTTGACTTGTGAATGTAAAAATATGCTGCATGACTGTAAATATGAAGATATATGTGTACATGACTGTTCATAGGAATGTATTTCCTCTGTTCTAAGTACAGGTTACAAAATCTTTTCATAGTTCGATTCCTTCTTCCCTGATCTCTTTTAGTTGTTGATGTTTGAACAAAAAGTGCTTCAATCACAAGATATTAATTTTAAAAAAGGTTTTCAAGTGTTTATGTTAAGTATATATTTAGAAAACAAGAAGATCACAGTAAAAATCCATTCTAGACAAAAAAATCAAGTGTCTAAATTCCAAACTTTAGTTATATAAACCGATTCGTACTAGAAATTTATGATTTTTTATAATCATATCATAATATTTAAGCTTGATTTCGCAGAGGAAATAAAGGTTGGACTGGTAATGGAATTTTGTCGATTTTCGACGATCTAAAGGAATTTAGTCATCAAGATTGATGCTGGAGGAGCTTCAGGGGTTGGCGAAGATTGGAAAAATGGTCAGAGATAGTTTCATCCACCATGGTGGCCGGACAAGGATAAAGTAGGGTTTTAGGACCTTTTTGGTTTGACGAGGTTATCGGGTTCATCGCGATGGCAAGATTGGATTGGATTTGGTCAAAGTGGGTGGGATTGGTGCATTAGTCTACAACGTAAGGTTGGGCGGTGTATCGGCGTCTCAGGCGACCTTAGGTGGTGGCGCAGGGGGGTTTTCGTTGTGCAGTATTTGCTTTAACTTAATCGACTAGTTCAATTTCGAGTTGGAAGCAGTTCCATGCTCTTGGGTAGCAGAGATCGACGGTGAGGTCGTCGCCGACCTGATGGGGGTCGCAGTGTCGATCAGAGCCGCGACGTAGGGTGATGCACGTGCACGCATTTACGTGTGTATCTGTTGTTTTTTTTGTGGTATTGCTTCAAAAAAATATGGTGCGACTCGTAGCCGTTCTCGAGTATTTTGCTGGGAGTTTGTGGGAGAGTATTGACTCGGGTGAGGAACGGGATTTTGCTCGGGAAATTGTTAGTTAAGCTCGAGTTTTCTTTGCAAACTTTTAGGTTTCAAAATATAGAAATGTTCGAGTTTTTAAAAAAGTAAAGCAAGCTTTTAAATCAATTTTTAAAAAGTATTTAAAAATGGATAAGTTTTCAAAAGGGATACAAACAAAATTTCTTAAGTAGATTTATTTACAAGCTTCCAAACAAGGTTTTAGAATTTATAGTTTTCTTTTAGAAAGATTAAATGTTCTTTTAAAATTGATGTGGCTTTGTAATATATTAGGTTAATATGCAATCAAATTCCTAAGTGTTTTCAAGAATACAATGATGTCATTTTTTTTATTTTTTATTTATTTTATTTATTTATTTTTTTAAGTAAAATTTTTTTTCTCTTCCACTCAACTTAATTCTCTCTCTCACTTAAATCTCATTTTAAATTTTAAATTCGAAACCTTTCTTTCGTCCTCTCATGTCTGCCCATGGAGTACCATCCCATACTTCTCATGTCCCCTCAGTTGTTCCTACCCATCTCTCCTCTAACAAAACTTTTGTACCTACCTCTTCCTTCATCCCCGATCAAGCTGCTGACTCTTCCAATCCATCCTCCTCAATCCTTTCTAAAACAGTCCCTTCTATCTCCAACCCTCCGATATTTCCAGCTCCCCCAGACATTCCTCCTCTTGTACCGCCAGACCCCTCCTCTACTCTTCCTTCTATTTCATCTCATATTCCCTTAGCTGGCGCTCTGACTGCTCCCCCCTTGGGTGAACGGAAATGGACTTCGTTGTTCAAGCATAAACCAAAGAATGCTGGGAAGTACATCCCCGTTGACCTGAATCCAGAGTATGAACATGATGTTTTAGTTCCTCCGAAGGAAGTTCTTGAAGCTGGTGAAGTAATCTGGAAGGAAACTCTGGTCGGTTTCTTTTTAGATAAACCCTTGTCTTATACGGCAGTTATTATGAAACTGAAAAATATTTGGAAGTTAAAAGGCTCAGTTTCAGTTAAGTCTGATGGTGTTATTTTCTTATTTAATTTCACGTGCTCAGAAGACAGGGCAAAGATTCTACAAAGTGATCCAATAATTATGAGTAACAAGATGTTCATAGTCAAACCCTATGATGCATCTATTAGTAATGTCACTGGCTCAATCTCTGCGGTTCCAGTTTGGGTACAAATGTATAACCTTCCAATATATGCTTGGTCGCCTCTTGGGATTAACTGGCTTAGTAGTCACTTGGGGAAAATGTTATGTATGGACGAGATGACAGAAAAGCAGGAAAGGCTAAGCTATGCAAAATGTTTAGTGGAAATTAAACCTGATAAGGAGCTTCCTGAAGAATTTATGGTTAAGTTAGTGGAAGGAGGATATCAAAAAATATATGTACAGTATCAATGGAAGCCTGACGTGTGTGTTTTGTGCAAGAACTTTGGCCACAAAACTATTTGTTGTGACAAGAAGGAAATATGTCAATCTGTGAACAAAGATGAAAACAAAAATAATGCAAATAAAGATAACAGGGTTGATAATGCTGTATTAGTACGTATTAAAAGGAAAGTTAGACCACTTCAGAAGCAAAACAACAGAACATGGCAACGTGTGAGCAAAAAGAAGTCAGAGATGGTTGATAAGGAAAATAAAAAGGCACAAAACCCAGGAAGCATTGAGGAGAATAAGAATGATGAGGAGGATAAAAGTGAAAGTCATGATAATGATCAATGTGGTAAAAAAGATGTCGGTATTGAAAGGATAAATGAAGGTAACTCACCAGGTATTCATTCTCCAATAGTTTCTGTGAGCAAGGGAAAATGAATAGAAATAGAGGGGCATAATGACGAACATGATACAGTAGGGGAGCTCTTAACCTCTAATAAATTTGCGGCCTTGTTTAATCTGGAAGATGAGGAAGACATGAGTGAACAAGTAGAAGAAAGTAACAAAGATGATACTCTTGGACAAACAGCTGGTGTTTGTACTGAGGCAGAGAAACTAAAGGTAGCTGATAACCTAATTATACAAAAAAAAAGACAGTAGAAGCAACTCTAAACAAGAGATAAATATGGTGGAACAATTAGTGAATGAAGAACAAGATCCGGGTTCTGATGATGTTGGAAGTAAAGATGAAGGTCACAATAGTGTTAGTGCAAAGGGAGTTGTATCTAACTCTAGTAAGGGGAAATATAGAAAGAACAGTAGCAAGAACACCAAGCATAGTGAATCTGTTAGAATGAAAGGAAAAATGCACAAAGAAGATACTACATGCATCACGTATCAGATTGACTCTCAATCAGCCAACCCTTCAACTCTTCAAAATGACACTTCCCCAACCCTATCTCCCCATCACATTTACTCCAAAATCAAGCCCCCATCAGCATACAAACCCCCTTCCTCAATATCACAGCAAGCATCTCACCAATCTACTCCCCAGACTATCTACGCTTTTTTAGAAGATGTAAACATCAATGAAGACTCTCCTCTTTCAGCTGCAATCCCCAACTACTTGTCCTCTAACCAGGCAGTAACAAGGAGAATGAAGACAGAACTTCTCAATGCACGTGTTTCCCAATGATGTTTTGCATGGGAGCATGGAACTTACGTGGTGGACATCATGTCATCAAGCAAGACCAATGTAAACAGCTTATCAAAGATCATCACCTATCAATTTTAGCTATTCTTGAAACAAAATTAAACCTTACCTTGTCTACCAAAGCAGCTGCATATATTAGCCCAAACTGGAGCTACATCCACAACTTGAATGAATCACCGTATGGTAGGATTTTGGTTCTATATGACCCCAATCAAGTTCAACTATCTCCCATTCTCTCAACTTCTCAGCTAATCCATTGTCATGCCTCTGTCCTTTCTGACAAATCTTCTTTCTATGTTTCCTTTGTTTATGCTCTTAACTCGAATGCATCAAGATCTTCTCTTCTTTCGACCATTCCTTCTCTCAGACAATCCTCGCATCCTTGGATTATCCTTGGGGATTTCAACTGTAGTTACTCACTCTCTGATAGAGTTGGTGGTAATCCTCTCTCCTTATCTGAAATCAAACCTCTTGCAGACACCCTTGTTGATGCGGATCTTGTTTCGGTTAAGTCTGTGGGTATGCAATTCTCTTGGAACAATAAAAGGAGACATGGATGCAGAACTTTCTCTAGAATTGATCATGCCTTCTCTAATCGTTGTGCCCTCTCCAAATGGCCTCTTCTATTCAACCATCTCCCTCCTCCTCTTCTTTCTGATCACTCCCCCCAGATAATTCACCTTCGTGAAGCGGACATGAGGAGGAAAACAAATTTTAAATTTTTTAATTCATGGGTTTCTGAACCAGACTTTAAAAGTACTGTGTCTACTGCATGGAATAAAACTAAAAATGGTAATCATATGTTTGTCTTGCAGGAAAAATTGAAAGAGTTGAAGAAAGTTCTGAAGCAATGGGCGTTCATCAAATACGGCAAAGGAGATAAAATGAGCACTCTATTAAAGGAAAGGATCACTGAGGTCCAAACTGCTATGATGGACTCTGTTGATAATGTTTATCTCTCTGAATCTGAAAGTACTTTGTCTCTGAAATACTATGAAGCCTTAGCTAAGGAAAATGAAATGATTAGGCAGAAGTCCAGAATAAAATGGAAGGAAAATGGAGATATGAATAGTGCTTATTTCCATGCTAGCCTCAAGAATAATCAAAGAAGAGAAAACATAGTTTCTATCTACGATATGAATGGTAATCTCCACTCTTCTCCTGTTGAAGTTAGGGAAGCCTTTGTTAATCATTTCTCTGACCTTTACAGCAATATTAACAACTTCTCTCCAAACATAGAACAGATCCCTGAAAACATCCTGCCTAAACTTAAAACTGAAGACTACAACTCCCTTTGCTTGGAAGTCACCCCTGATGAGATTAAACAGGCTATGTTTTCTCTTAACACTAGTTCTTGTGGAGGCCCTGATGGGATGAATGCTCTATTCTACACCTCTTGTTGGACGATTGTCTCTGCCGATGTAACCAATGCAATACTCCTTTTCTTCAAGAAATGTAAAATATTCAGGTCTTATAATTATACTAATATAGCCCTAATTCCTAAAGTTAAGAACGCTCACAGAGTTAATGAATACCGTCCTATCTCCTATTGTAATACTATATACAAATGCATCTCTAAGATCATTGCTACCAGACTTAAACATATTCTTCCTCAAATTGTATCCAAAAATCAGGCTGCTTACTTACCTGGTAGGAGCATTCTGGACCACGTCCTCTTCTCCCATGAACTCATAAAGGGCTACAAACGCAAAAATGCATATCCAAAAGCGATGATGAAGCTCGACATAATGAAAGCTTTTGATATGCTACAATGGAATAGCATTGTTCGAATCATGGGTTACATGAACTTCCCTCCACACTTTATAGCTTGGATATATGAGTGTATCTCCTCTCCGACTTTCTCAGTTAATATAAATGGTATGAATGAAGGCTTCTTTGTTAGTACGCAAGGGATCAGGCAGGGTGACCCCATTTCTGCTTATATTTTCATTCTGGTCATGGAACTACTTACGAGGCTGCTGGATAGACTAATATACCAGGGTGCTTTCAAGCTTCATCAGGCATGCAATGATCCTCAGATCTCTGCCTTAATGTTTGCGGATGATTTAGTGGTGTTTTGTTCTCCT
Organism: Allium cepa; assembly: GCA_030765085.1. Classification (NCBI taxonomy): domain Eukaryota; kingdom Viridiplantae; phylum Streptophyta; class Magnoliopsida; order Asparagales; family Amaryllidaceae; genus Allium; species Allium cepa. The sequence goes on from CM060941.1 coordinate 12,353,489, forward strand.
GATATAATTACAGTAACGAACATTATGAACACTCTTGACCAATTCTACAATATGACGGGTCTAAAGGTTAATTTGGCTAAATCTGATATCATTATAGCTGGAGTAAGTCCTGAACAGTGTACTCACATTTCACAAATCACTGGCTTGACCCTAAATAATAACACTGTTACTTACTTGGGTCTACCCCTGTCTACTTCGAAGATATCAACTAACCAATGTCTGCCGCTCTTTGAAAGGATAACTGCGAAACTTAACTGTTGGACCACCAGGTCTCTAAGTCAAGCAGGTCGTCTCACTCTTATTAAGTCAGTTATATTTTCGATGCAAGTGTACTGGGCTAGGACATTCATTCTCCCATTCAAGCTGATAAATATGATAAGAGGTGCATGCATGAGATTCCTATGGAAGGGCACAACTACAGGTAAATACATTGCTCCAATTAAATTTGGAAGAATAGAAAGGCCTATGAATAAGGGGGGCTTGGTATACTTAGTTTAAAAAACTGGAACACATCTGCTTTTGTGAAACACATTGACACATTCTACAACAGTACAGAAAGTCTATGGGCTATGTGGTCTCATAAGAACGTGATTAGGGGAAGGAGTATGTGGAGCATGACTAAGCCTCAAAATTTAAGCTGGACTTGGCAAAGTATATTCAAGATAAAGGAGTTGTTTCTTCCACATATACAAATGAACACTAACCCTACGTACAGTATTAGCTTTTGGGATGATCCATGGTTAGACAAGGGGTATATATTACGTCGTCAACTTACGTACGGTGAGATACAGCAGTCCGGGATTCACATGGCTTCTAAGGTTAGAGATATTCTGCGTACGTTTCTATCTTCTCGTAATTCTAGTTCTAACCCTAGGATTCAAGATATATGGGCCAGAATTTGCACCTTTTCCTCTCTGTCCTCTAACTCTGGTAGACTGGTTTGGGGTGACAAAAGAGCTGAATTTAAGATAGGAAATGTTTACGAATTTATAACGAAGAACAGAACTTGCCGTACATGGGTATGGTGGAAGAGAACGTGGAGCAATGACAGTAGGATGAGGGAAAACCTCCTTCTTTGGAAAGTACATAACCGTGCTCCGATGACCAAAGTTAAGCTAGCAAGCAAGGGTATGAATGTTTATATATACTGCTCCTTTTGTTATGAACAACCAGAAACAATTGAGCACCTGTTTCTTGAATGCTCGGTTATCAAGCAGATTTGGAATAACGTCAAAGCAAGGCTGCACAGTTTTGATATATCCCTTGATAAAAAAGATGAGTGGGAGAAGATATATGCGAAAACGGGAGTAAAATCTGAAACTAAAAGAACCTTCAATACAGTTTTGAAGTCCTTTATCAGCTCGGTTTGGAGAGAGAGGAACACGAGGTTGTTTGATGCAGTTAATGCTAAACCGGACGTAAATTTTAAACAGTGGATATTTCATGAGGTAAGGATTGCCTTGAGTCTCCTCTCTTACTCAATTGACCCAGGGATTTATGCTTCCTTAATGTGATTGCAGGGTTGTCCTCCTTTTCTTGTTTCCTTTTTCTTTATTTTGTGTTTGTTTCCTTGTGCCTGTTGCACCTTGTCCCCCCTTGTTTTCTTTGTATGTGTTTTGTTCCGCTGGTGCAGCAATATATGGTCGGGGCCATTTTCCCCCGTCGGCTTTGCCAAAAAAAGAAAGAATATAATGATGTAATTAAGAAAATAATTAAGGTAAGGGTTTATTTTAAATAATTAGGGTCTTGGTTAACTAATGATTAAATTAAATTAAAGAGGAATTAATTAATTAATGATTAAGGATTAATCAATTAATAATTAAAGGTCATGAATTAATTAATTAATTGAAGATTAATTAATTGGTGATTAGAGATTAGTTATTAAGTGGGAGATTAATTACTTAAATGATAATTGCTTAATGTAAGTAATTAAATGGAGATTATTTAATGAAAATAATTAAGGAATAATTACTTAGTGTAATTAATGAAAGGATTAATTAATCAAGGATTGATTAATTAATGAGATTAATTATGGGTTAGTAAATTAATGAGTGTGATTAATTAATGGATAAATTAATCAATGTAAGTGATTATAGGATAATCAATTTGAGTAATTAATTAAGGATAAATGTAATTAACGTGAATGGGTGAAGGTTAATTAATTTGTGTAATTAATTAAAGACTAATTACTTAATGTACTTATAGAGGATAATTAAGGGATGATTAATTAATGGTTCGTAATTAATTAATGATTTAGTGAGCAGGACTAAAAATAAAGTGAATGAAGTAATTAATTTAATTTATTTAAATTAATTAGAAAGGGTGTGACTAATTAATCTTGCTTATGAATGATTGAATGATATTGAATGCCTTGGATTATTTGATATTTCTGATATGAAATGTCTTGTGATATGATTGGGTTGGAGAGTGATAATGTGGTTATCTATCGAGATGAATTGCTATGTAAAGTGACACCCTATATTTAAAGTTTGAATTGTATTTCACTCAAATAACTTGGGTTAAGATGATAAGGGATTCGAAGTGACCAGGGTCGGGTATCAGTAAATACCCAAAACCACTACGATTTGGAATCTATAGTAAATTCTTTATAGATTTGATATGTGAAATCAATAAGCTGGAATGGAATAATGTGGACCACTGAAACTAAGTAAGGATACCTGGGATTTGATTTGTGGAATAAGTGTTGACTATAACAAGCTTTGAACTCATAGTAAGGTACGAGTTACCCCGGGTTTTAAATAAGTTATGCATTGTATTTCATTTTAGATGGGTTTACTCACTCTGGTTTCCAGTCTGACCCGGGTGTTACTTTGATGTAATCCTCGGGTCAAACCGAGTATTACAGATTTTCAGGTAAGGACGTTTCTGGAACTCAGGAGGCGAGTGGGATGGCAGGAACATATGGAATTTTCTGCTGTGTATATAAGACTGTGTAGTCTGTATAGATTGTAGTCTGGAACAAGTTGTATAACAGTCCAGTTTATGTATAAATGATTGTAACTCTGGTGTATTAAATGTAAAGTAGCAATTCAGCTTTCTTTGTATAAATGCTATTAATTGATATCATATTTGATCCGCTGCGAAGTGTGAGATTCTGAATTTTGTCTTCTGTTCTTCTTCTACCTCTTTCTTCTTCTTTTCTCTAACAATCTGGGATTTTCGAAGTTGAAAATTTCGAGTCGTTACATTTGGTATCAGAGCCAGGTTAAGTGAGAACCTTGGCTCTAGTGAGTTTACTCATTAAGGATAGGTCAATGGTACCCTAGAATGAGTTGAGTGTATATATATATTAGAGCGTACTTGTTATTTTCTTATATAAAGATTTTAAAAATAAATGATTTTATATAAGACTATATTTTGATATATAACAATATTTCTTTCTAATAAATAATAAGGTAATTGGTTGTTAAATCGTTGGAATTAAATAAAATAATGAGAATTAAGTGGTAATAGAAATACAACCAAACTGAAATTTGATGAAGATAAGATAAATGGATCCAAATTGAAATTAAAATCTGAATTTGTAGAAGTGTTTTCAGAATAAGATAAAAATGAATTGGTATCCAGATATGATAATCTTGGTTATTATCATAAATGGTTGTTGTGTTTAATAATGAAATATTTGTTAATAAAATGTTTTAGGGAAGCAAACATTTAGCTAAGTATGACTTATAAATTGGAATTGAAGATAATTTAAATTGTGAAGTTTTAAATCTAAGTCCAGAAAATTTGGAATTTGTTTCAAAATGATGAAAGAAATAATAAATAGTATTATTTGAATGAAAGGGTCTGTTTCAAACAAGAGTTGTTTGAAAATTTTAAAGAAATTTGTTTTGAATTAAAACCAAGGGTAGTTTAAAATTTAAAGATATAATTTGGTGTGCAAAGGAAATGAATATGTAAATATAAGGGATATACATAATATCAAAGATGATTTGAAATAAACTCTAAGTGTTAAGTTTAAAATTTTCCTTGGAATGTGATATGCAAACCCAAAGTGATAAGTTTTAAAACTTATAAGTGGGAAGATTATTAATATGAAGTTTAAAATTTGAAACGAGAATTCAAATTTGGTAAAGTTGACTGGATTAAATTGAATTGAATTTAACTTAGGAGAAGTTAAATAAGTTTAGAACAAACAACCAGAATTGGAAATTTCAAGATGAAATTGAGATTTAACTGGGAAGTTAAATGGTTGATTTGAATTGGGAGTATGTGTGATCTAAAAATGGATTTGAGATCTGAAATTGGAAATGGAAGCTATTGATGAATGTTCTAAAAAAATGTGGATGTTTATTTATTATGACTTATCCTAATATCAATCCGGTTATAATTAATCATGTATGAAAATAAGAAATGGATTGAGGTTGTGACGCCCCACCTCTATACCCACTCTAGCCAAGGACACTACGGTGTAATGCCGTCAACTAGCGTGGAGAATAAGGCTGTTGAGGAGCGACCATCCGTGTAATTGCTTTGTGCGAGCACCGATATGTCAGATAGAACAACATGCATAGGAAATCCGACATACCGGTACAAACTCAAAGTTACTACACAGTGGCTATATATATTATTCGGAAACAAATACAGACATAAACATAACACAAATCAATCACAGACATCCATATCACAAAGGCGGAAATAGATATGAATATTACACATGAAAGTGTACATCAGAGTATTGGTCATACAAGATCCACAATATCACAAAAGAATAACTGTAAGTGCTAGGAAAAAGAATATGTATACATCAAGGAGTCTATATCTCAAAGGTATACAACAAAATAAACTACTAATCTAAGTAGTTAGCCAAAAGTCTGGATGATAATCCCAGATGTGAAGTCAAGCAGAAGCACCTGTAACATCTCGATCTGACCCGAGTATTATTTAATAAGAAAATAATAAACTGATCAGTCTAGCTATAAATATCAAATGAAATGATATAGAATAAGAGATATGACAAAATGTATAATAATCACAATGCCATGCTGTGATAAGTATATAATTAAAAATCAATAAGAGATTAATCAATATCACAAGTATCTTCTCAAAGATCAAAAAGAATTCCATACTCTTTATTTTTATTCACCAAAACCATAAGTATTGACAATCATATCAATGCCAATCACAAAAGCCAATGACACACAAATTCACCAATGCACAAATATTGATAACACATATCAATGAAAATCACGAAAATCGGTGAAACACAAATTCTAGAAATCAACAATGGAAATCCAGAAATCACAAAAGGGGAAGGCCTATCACAAAATGTGAGCATGAAAACTCACCGACACGTGTATCACAAACGGGACGCTATCCCATGGTCGCTGACCATAGAGCCGGTGCAACGACGTAGTACAACGGTACGCCCGAGGAACCAGAAACTCGAATAGTTCGGAACAACGACGTAGTACAACGGTACGCCCGATGGACCGAACTCCATAAAAGAACATGGGTCGCTAGCCCACAAAAGTTGAGTCGAAACTCCGAATAATACATAGGTCGTTAACCTATAAAAGAAATGAGACGAAACTCAATAAAACGAGGTACTGTCCCCTACGTGGACAAAGAAACATAGCATATCGCTAGTCACAATCACAAAAATGATCATCATCGATCATCAAGAAGTGTCAATTACAATAAGCTAGTAAATATATGAGCTTAGCTTCAGTCCCATAACCACTAGCTTAACTTAAATATTTACGAACAAATTGTAGATCTCCACTCAAAAATTGTCACAAGAGATTCAATCGAACAAGTCCAAGAATTAACCGACGAAGTAAACGCAAGCGTTTCATACCACTTGTTTTACTAAGTAGTTTAATTAGATTTCTCATACGAGTGACGTAAATGTTTGTATATACTAGTAGATTGGAAAACAGTCTTATAAATAAGCTTGATATTGAAAATAGAGTTGAAATCGTTTTGATAAAAGAGTTTTGATATTTACTACTAGTATTGAAACCTTTATATTTTTTAAAATGACAAATCACAAAAATGATCGTAGAAACAATCAATCACAAAAATTCACATTCGAAGATGTGACTAAAAATCCAAAGAATTTGATTCCAAATTCATCGAAGTGAAAATAGCCTAGCGACTCAACACGGCGCGACCTAGCAGTTGAGCGACCTAAGTGGTAGCGGCATAAGTGCGGGCGACCTAAGCATGGCGCGACCTAAGCGTGGCACGACCAAACCGTGGTGCGACCTAAGGTGCAAGCGACCTAAGGAAAGGCGAGCGACTTAAGAAACTCACAGCTTAAGGAGGTGAGCGGCCTAAGGATGGTGCGACCTAAATGCACGCGCGACTTAATGGGCCGAGCGACCTAACATTACGCGAGCTACATAGCCGAGCGACCTAACTGGAGTGGCCAAAGCCAAGCAACCTAAGGCGGAAGCGGCTTAACATGGTTGCGAGCTAAAGTAGGCCGAGCGACCTAACATTGGAACGACCTAGCTTGTCGCGACCTAAGGGGTTGAACGACCTAAATGCCGAACGACCTAAGTTGTGAAGAAGGCCGAGCGACCTAACGACCTAACTTGGTGCGACTTAAAGGGACCAACGACGCTACCCAAGAGACGCGACCTAACCGGAGCGACCTGGCTGCAGAAAGCCGAGCGACCTAGTAAATGGTGCGACCTAACATGGGAACGACCTAGCTTGTCGCGACCTAAGCTCGAGCGACCTAACTGCAGGCCGAGAATTTGATGTGTGCAGGCCGAACGACCTAAGGGAAAAAAAATTCAAAACTCTCTCAATTTTCAACTGGACGAGCACGAACGCTAGGGGATTACGCCAATCGGCTACCCGGTCCTATTGGCTCCTCGATGCATCACCCAAAACGTGTTCAAACATCAAAGTTAGGATTTTTGAAGATTTGAACCCAAAACATTAAAAATTGGGATTTTCACCAATTCAATCCAAACCAAAAGTAAATGCACATGAATAAGTGTTAGAAATTCATACCCAACAATCTAAGATAGTTATAGACAAAGATGTGAGATAAAAATCTCACCTTTTCACAAAATCAATGAAAGAGAAGCTTGGAAGCAAAGGAGAATCAACCCAAGAAGCTTGAATCAATGGCTTCCCTTTGAATTTGGAGATAGATGTTGGATTTGCAAATGAACTAGGGCTTGGAGTTTTAATTTCCCATTCCTTCCTTAATTTTTGATGAAGCTTGAGTGTTAGGAAATGAAAGTTAAGTTATGAAGGAAAGGAGGTTGAGCTAGAGTTAATAGTTTAGGCCAATGGGCTAAACCAAAGCCAAGCCCAAAGTGAAAAGGCGGCAAGATTCCACTAACTCCAAACATATCAAAGTTTATATTTAAAAAGATCGCAAACGGCGTTTTGAACTCAATGGGAGTGGTCCCGAGTCTAAATTCGACCGTATGCAAAAAGTAACTTTTCGGACTATAATCCGACTAAAGATAAGACATTTAAATAAAATATTTAAATGTTCAATCGTAAAATATGCGGGTTGTTACAGACTCCCCTCCTTAAAGAAATTGTGCCCTCGCAATATTTAAGAAGAAAATATATAGTAACAACCATGAAAGCATATTCAACATAAAAGAAATTTGAAATAATAAGTTCACCTCAAAGAGCACGAGAAAGTAAGTCCGGATGTGTTCGATCGATGAACTCTCTAGATTCCCAAGAGCAATCCTTACGATTTGAAGACCATTAAACTTTAACCATCTTTATTTCGAAGGCGTTTGACCTCCGAATCAATAATACGAATAGGATGTTGCTCATACGTTAAATTAGGCGGAACTACAATTTCTTCCACAACACCGGGCTCAAGAACAGAATCGGAATCTCGAAGACATTTCCGTAATTGAGAAACGTGAACACGTCATGAATAGCATAAAACTGAGCCGGTAATAAAAGGCGATAAGCCACGGAACCATTACGTTCGATGATGGGAAATGGACCAATATATCGAGGTGCTAACTTTCTCGATCGACTGAAACGTACAACACCCTTTATAGGTGAAACATGAATAAACACAAGATCTCCCACAGAAAATTCTAATTTCCTTCTTCGGTTATCGGCATAGGATTTTTATCTACTATGGGCTTCTTTCATCCTATGACGAATAAGGTCAATCTTTTCTGTGGAATCACGAATAAAATCTGGACCTAAAACCAGCTTCTCACCGGCCTCAAGCCAAAAAGAAAGAGATCGGCATGGCCTTCCATAGAGTGCCTCGAAAGGTGTCATGCCAATACTAGATTGGAAGCTATTATTATAGGAAAACACAACAAGAGAAATATGATCTTCCCAACTTCCACCAAAATCAAGGACACATGCACGAAGAAGATCTTCAAGAGCTTGATTCACACGCTCGGTTTGTCCATCGGACTGAGGATGATAAGCGGTGCTAAAATTAAGCTTTGTTCCCAAAGCTTTTTGAAGACTCTTCCAAAATCCACTAGTAAACAATGGATCGCGATCACTAACAATAGAAGTAGGAACTCAATGCAATTTAACAATTTCTTTGATAAAGAGTTTGGCCAAAAGAGGCACGGTTCGATTGGACCGAACGGGAATAAAATGGGTGGATTTAGTAAGTCTATCGACTATCACCCATAAGCTATCATGAATCGAACGAGAACGGGGAAGGCCATTTATAAAATCCATGGAAATTTGGTCCCACTTCCAAATTGAAATTTCTAAAGGTTGCAATAACCCACCGGGCCTTTGATGTTTGGCCTTAATGAGTTGGCAAGTCATGCAACATTTAACAAAGTTAGCAATATCAGATTTCATTCCCTCCAAATAATAAAGTCGCTTCATATCCGCGTACATTTTACTACTACCGGGATGAATGGTAAACTTGGAATGATGAGAATCTTCTAAAATGTCTTTACGAAGATCACTAATATTTGGCACTATAAGTCTACCAAATTTTCGAATACCGCCACGAGAATCAATATCAAAGTCTTTCAAACCTTCAATATCAATTTTATCCCTAAAATTTTGGCCAAGAAGAGCCAATTCGGGATCTAGCTTTTGAGCTTCAAGAATGCGGTCTAAAAGAGAAGGATGAGCCTCAAGACTACATAAAATAAGAGATGAACACAAGTTGGATACATGATCTTCGATCTCACAAGTGGATAAAATCTCGAGATCATTCCATTCGGATATCATCATTGAAATAACCGCTTGTTGCTTACGACTAAGTGCGTCTGCAACACAATTTCCCTTTCCGGGAGTATAAAGAATATCAAGATCATAAGCTACAAGATATTCGAGCCAACATTGCTGACGCAAATTAAGTTATTTTTGAGAAAATAGATACTTCAAAGATTTATGATCGGTGTAAAGAACAAATTTTCCTCCCAAAAGATAATGACGCCATATACGAAGGGCGAAAACAATAGCCACGAGTTCTAAATCATGAGTGGCATATCTAGTCTCGGCCGGCTTCAATTGCCTTGAAGCATAAGCAATAACACGTTCTTTTGGCATCAGAATGGCACCCAAACCAACGCGACTAGCATCGGTATAAACAATAAAATCTTGATTCCCTTCGGGAATAACAAGGATATGAGCATTGGAAAGGAGTTCTTTTAATTTCTGAAAAGAAGCTTCACATTTGTCCGACCAAATGTATTTAACACCTTTCTTTGTCAAACTAGTAAGAGGCACGGAGATTTTGGAAAAGTCCTTTATGAAACGGCGGTAATAACCTGCCAATCCAAGGAAGCTACGAATTTCCGTCAAACTCTCCAGTCTCTTCCAATTTTGAATCGCTTCAATCTTTGAAGGATCCACGGATATTCCGGATTCGAAAATAATACGACCAAGAAGCTTCACACGAGATTGCCAAAAGTGGCATTTAGAAAATTTTGCTTTTAATTGATTACTCTTAAGAGTTTCCAACACAATCCGAAGATGCTTTTCATGCTCCTCCTTGGTTTTAGAATACACAATAATATCATCAATGAAGATGAGAACAAATTGATCGAGGAAACCCTTGAAAAATTGATTCATAAGGTCAACGAAATAAACCGGACCATTTGTTAAACCAAATGGCATAACAAGCCATTCATAAGATCCATAACGAGTACGGAACGATGTCAAAGGAATGCTATCCTCTACAATATGAAGCTGATGAAAACCGGTAGCTAAGTCTAATTGTGAAAAGACTCTAGAACCACTAAGTTGATCGAATAGATCATCAATCCGAGGTAAGGGATATTTATTCTTGATGGTAAGATCATTAATCTTGCGGTAGTCAACGCAAAGTCTAAGTGTACCATCGGATTTCGTTACAAAAATAGCCGAAGCTCCCCAAGGCGAGGAACTAGAGCGAATAAATTGCTTCGTCTCCAATTCGATTAATTGTTTGCGCATCTCCTTATTTTCCTTATTGGACATGCGATAAGGAGGACGAGTGATGGGTTGAGCTCCAGGAAGGAGATTAATTTTGAACTCAATTGCTCGCTTAGGTGGTAATCCTAAAATGGGCTCAAATACGTCGGAAAATTCACGAACAACGTGAATAAGGGAAATAATAACTTCCTCATCATCATTATCGTCATCATGAGAATTTAAAGAATATAAAGATGCAACCAAACTGGAATCCGAATCTTTAAGGTCAATAGAAATCTGCTTAGCAATTGAGGATGTCGAAGATGAATAGTCCGTTCAGGACATAGGATTTGGGCTTCATAGCGGTTAAGCCAATCCATTCCCAAAATCATTTCAAAGCCTAAGTAGCGCATAACATGCAAATCGGCTCAGAAAGAAAAATCACACAAAATAATCTCGACATCTTTACACAATAAACTAATTGTTGCGGATATACCAACCAGATTCGCAATTCTCAAAGAAGTCATTAAAGCGACAACACTTAAAGAAAAAGTATTAACAAGTTCTTTTGATATAAAAGAATGGGATGCACCCGTATCAAAAAGAACCCGAATAGGTTGATTATGAAACATAATAATGCCATCAAGGATAGAATGAAAAGTACCTTGACCACGAGATGTGTTTCCAGGGGCTTTAGCAACATTAAGCTTTCCCTCCTTCTTGCCTTGAAGTTGGGACATGAAGATAAAAAATGACCCGAACTTTTGCAATAGCGACAAAAGAGAGGTTTCGGACATCTATTGGCTAAATGGTCTTTAGAACCACAATTGTAGCATTGCCCACTACTAGGGGCAGAAGCCTTTTCCACCGGAATTGCTTGCTTCCCTTTCTTATTGGGATAAGACCCTTTGAACTTAATAGGCCTTTTCTTCTTGTTGTTGAATTTTGGTTTGGCATCCACAACATCAGCATCACTCTCTTTATCTGCCTCTTCAAGTCGAAGAGCGATATCAACAAGTTGATCAAAAGAAACTTCTAACTTTAGAAGTAATGGCTTCTTGAGATTTTTATTCAAGCCATAGACGAATTTCTAATTTTTCTTCAATGGGGTATTAATGTATTCAACCCGTATTTAGAAAGAGATTCAAAAGACGCAGCATAGTCTGCCATGGAGGATTCACCTTGAACAAGGTCTATGAAACGACGAGCTAATGTCACCTTCTTAGCTTCTGGCACAAATTTTAACTCGAATCGTTCTCGGAATTTCTCCCAAGTAAGATCCTCTTCAACTATTTCAGAAATAAGAAGCTCATACCAATCTAATGCTCTTTCTTGGAGCATATTAGAGGCCACCTGAACATGGTGAAGGTTAATAAGATTCATGCGAGAAAAGATTCGATCGCATGTTCTTAGCCAAGCCTGGACTTCAATAATGGTTTTCGAACCTTTGAATGGCTTCCCATCCAAATTGGTGTAATCGTTGCACAAGCGTGCAAATCCAGACTTAGGTGAGAAGATTCTGGATTAGAACCGGCTGCTTGAGCATTCTTTACTAGATCAAGAAGCTGCTGGGCAGATATAAATACTCCATCCTGGGGAGTAGCACTAGATTGACTGGCGCTGGGACGACGTGGTCTAACCATTTCTCTTCCTTAAGAAAGAAGAAGGAAGAAGAAAAAGGTTATTCATGAAAGGAATTAGGATAAGATGGCACGATGACTCAAATTAAATCCTAAGGCGCGACTCCTAAGATGGACTTAGGACGATGATCCTTGTTAAATTATTCTACATTGTTCCGAAGTTTGGCTCTGATACCAAGCTGTGACGCCCCACGTCTATACCCACTCTAGCCAAGGACACTACGGTGTAATGCCGTCAACTAGCGTGGAGAATAAGGCTATTGAGGAGCGACCATCCGTGTAATTGCTTTGTGTGAGCACCGATATGTCAGATAGAACAACATGCATAGGAAATCCGACATATCGGTACAAACTCAAAGCTACTACATAGTGACTATATATATTCTTTGGAAACAAATATATAAATAAACATAATACAAATCAGTCACAAACATCCATATCACAAAGGCGGAAATAGATATGAATATTACACATGAAAGTGTACATCAGAGTAGTGGTCAAACAAGATCCACAATATCACAAAAGAATAGCTGCAAGTGCTAGGCAAAAGAATATTTATACATCAAGGAGTCTATATCTCAAAGGTATACAACAAAATAAACTACTAATCTAAGTAGTTACCCAAAAGTCTGGATGATAATCCCAGATGTGAAGTCAAGCAGAAGCACCTGTAACGTCTCGGTCTGACCCGAGTATTATTTAATAAGAAAATAATAAACGGATCAGTCTAGCTATAAATATCGGATGAAATGATATAGAATAAGAGATATGACAAAATGTATAATAATCACAATGCCATGCTGTGATAAGTATGTAATTAAAAATCAACAAGAGATTAATCAATATCACAAGTATCTTCTCAAAGATCAAAAAGAATGCCATACTCTTTATTTTTATTCACCGAAACCATAAGTATTGACAATCATATCAATGCCAATCACAAAAGCCAATGACACACAAATTCACCAATGCACAAATATTGATAACACATATCAATGAAAATCACGAAAATCGGTGAAACACAAATTCTAGAAATCAACAATGGAAATCCAGAAATCACAAAAAGGGGGAGGCCTATCACAAAACGTGAGCATGAAAACTCACCGACACGTGTATCACAAACGGGACACTATCCCATGGTCGCTAACCATAGAGCCGGTCCAACGACGTAGTACAACGGTACGCCCGAGGAACCAGAAACTCGAATAGTTCGGAACAACGACGTAGTACAACGGTACGCCCGATGGACCGAACTCCATAAAAGAACATGGGTCGCTAGCCCACAAAAGTTGAGTCGAAACTCCGAATAATACATAGGTCGTTAACCTATAAAAGAAATGAGACGAAACTCAATAAAACGAGGTACTGTCCCCTATGTGGACAAAGAAACATAGCATATCGCTAGTCACAATCACAAAAATGATCATCATCGATCATCAAGAAGTGTCAATTACAATAAGTTAGCAAATATATGAGCTTAGCTTCATGTCCCATAACCACTAGCTTAACTTAAATATTTACGAACAAATTGTAGATCTCCACTCAAAAATTGTCACAAGAGATTCAATCGAACAAGTCCAAGAATCAACCGACGAAGTAAACGCAAGCGTTTCATACCACTTGTTTTACTAAGTCGTTTAATTAAATTTCTCATACGAGTGAGGTAAAGGTTTGTATATACTAGTAGATTGGAAAACAGTCTTATAAATAAGCTTGATATTGAAAATAGAGTTGAAATCGTTTTGATAAAAGAGTTTTGATATTTACTACTAGTATTGAAACCTTTATATTTTCTAAAATGAAAAATCACAAAAATGATCGTAGAAACAATCAATCACAAAAATTCACATTCGAAGATGTGACTAAAAATCCAAAGAATTCGATTCCAAATTCATCAAAGTGAAAATATCCTAGCGACTCAATACGGCGCGACCTAGCAGCTGAACGACCTAAGTGGTAGCGGCATAAGTGCAGGAGACCTAAGCATGGCGCGACCTAATCGTGGCGCGACCAAACCGTGGCGCGACCTAAGGTGCAAGCGACCTAAGGAAATACAAGCGACTTAAGAAACTCATGGCTTAAGGAGGTGAGCGGCCTAAGGATGGTGTGACCTAAATGCACGCGCGACTTAATGGGCCAAGTGACCTAACATTGCGCGGGTTACATAGCCGAGCGACCTAACTGGAGTGGCCAAAGCCAAGCGACCTAAGGCGGAAGCGGCTTAACATGGTTGCGAGCTAAAGTAGGCCGAGCAATCTAACATGGAACGACCTAGCTTGTCGCGGCCTAAGGGGTTGAACGACCTAAATGCCGAATGACCTAAGTTGTGAAGAAGGCCGAGCGACCTAACGACCTAACTTGGTGCGACTTAAAGGGACCAACGGCGCTACCCATGAGACGCGACCTAACCGGAGCGACCTAGCTGCAGAAAGTCGAGCGACCTAGTAAATGGTGCGACCTAACATGGGAACGACCTGGCTTGTCGCGACCTAAGCTCGAGCGATCTAACTGCAGGCCGAGAATTTGATGTGTGCAGGCCGAACGACCTAAGGGAAAAAAAATGCAAAACTCTCTCAATTTGCAACCGGACGAGCACGAACGCTAGGGGATTACGCCAATCGGCTACCCGGTCCTACTGGCTCCTCAATGCATCACCAAAAACATGTTCAAACATCAAAGTTAGGATTTTTGAAGATTTGAACCCAAAACACTAAAAATTGGGATTTTCACCAATTCAATCCAAACCAAAAGTAAATGCACATGAATAAGTGTTAGGAATTCATACCCAACAATCTAAGATAGTTATAGACAAAGATGTGAGATAAAAATCTCACCTTTTCACAAAATCAATGAAAGAGAAGCTTGAAAGCAAAGGAGAATCAACCCAAGAAGCTTGAATCAATGGCTTCCCTTTGAATTTGGAGTTAGATGTTGGATTTGCAAATGAACTAGGGCTTGGAGTTTTAATTTCCCATTCCTACCTCCATTTTTGATGAAGCTTGAGTGTTAGGAAATGAAAGTAAAGTTATAAAGGAAAGGGATTTGAGCTAGAGTTAATAGTTTAGGCCAATGGGCTAAACCAAACCCAAAGCCCAAAGTGAAAAAGCGCCAAGATTCCACTAACTCCAAACATATCAAAGTTTATACTTAAAAAGATCGCAAATGACATTTTGAACTCAATGGGAGTGGTCCCGAGTCCAAATTCGACCGTATGCAAAAATGTAACTTTTCGGACTATAATCCAACTAAAGATAAAACATTTAAATAAAATATTAAAATGTTCAATCATAAAATATGCGGGTTGTTACAGAGGTAATATATCCATTATTGAGATAAAATGGAAATTAAACTTTAATTTGAAATTAAGGATATGGAATCACTTTGAACTTAAGATTTGAATGTTAAGAATTGAATTTGCTAACTAAAATTGTTTAAGGATCGGTTTCAAGTTGAAGATAAAATTTGGTAATAAATTGGATTCTGAAGATTAAGTTGTTCCTTGAACTCTTATTTGAACTTTGTAATAAGTTAAGTAAAGGTAATTTAAAAAGGAATTTTAAAATTTGGACTTAGAATTAAATGGTTTAAATTTTTTTAAGTGTTAATTTAAAAGTAAAGCTTAATTTGATTGAAAGAAATAAATCAACATTTAAAATTTAACTCGAATTTATATAATTCGAGATGGTTTAAAGTGGAAATTTGAATAGAATTAGTTCAAATTGAATTTGATTTGAATTAATTGGAATTGTGATTGAAGATGGATAAGTTTAAAATTCAAATGGAAATTTTGAATTGGACTAATTTGAAATGAAATTGATGTTGAATGAGTTCAAATTCAAATGGGAAGATGATTTGAATTTGGGATGGGAATGAAAGTTCACTTTATTTGAATTGAAATTGAATCAATTTAAATAAAAGTGGAAATTTAAATTGATCTGATTGGAATGAGAGATTGGGAAATTGAACAGTTTGGCTCTGAACAATTTTTTTTCAAATAAATTGTTTTATTTTAAACTGTTTTAAATCTATTTTCCTATCTATTTACTATACAAATTTTCTTTTTAAAACCCAAAACTATCTTATACTTATTTTACAACTACTTTGGGAACTATTTAACCATTTTACAATAATTTTACAACTTTTTTATAACCTAATTACTATTTTGTAACTATTTTGCAATAATCTAACTATTTTACAACCATTTAACTATTTTACAATTATTTTAAAATTACTTAATTGTTTTACCACTACTTGCAAATAATAACTATTTTTCAAACACTTATCTATTTTAAACTTTTTTAAACTATTTTCTAAATTTAAGTTTTTCAGAGTGCAAACTGTTTATTAGTGAAGTGATAATCCAACTGGAAATTGAGAGCAATTGAGGATAAGTGAATGGAACCGAAATGAAGGTGAATAGAAAGAATATTGATTTAGCTAATGATCAATGAAGGTAAATGCGTAGGATGTATCTATATTATTCTATTCGCATGGTGATTCGATCTAGATTCGAGCACAGTATTTCGAGATAGTATATCGATACGAGTAGGGTTTTTTTACTCGATTTTCAACGGTGAACCCTAGATATGGATTTTTGATTGATTTCGGATATTCTCTATCATAGTTTTGACCATGCAAGGAGAATGACGATTTTTGATCAAGAAACCAAATCTGACTCCATGCCAGGAAGTCGGTGGACGATGCTAGTTTAGAAGTGAAATTATGTAATCGAATAAGCGATCAGATTTGATATTGGGTACGGATGGTATACGTACATCGTACGTGCTTAAATGAAATAGATATTGAAATTTTGGAAGAAATGAGAAATGGTTTTGAAAGGAAAAGTATATTTTGAGAAATATATATGAATAAAGATGGAAATTGGACATCTTTTGAAATTCACTTTTTGAAAGTAAGTGATAGGGTAAGTAATAAAAGAAAATCAAACTTGAATATTTGATTTGGTGTATAGTAAAGTTAAATATATATCTGTTATATATGATAAATCTCCCCTTATTGAATCTATAGCCAAAAGAAAGGTTTTTGAAAGTATTTGAGGTATAAAGAGGAAATTTATACAAGTATGAAGTGATCCAAAGATTTTTCAAGATTATATATCTATATATATAGATGGTTTTATGAGAATGATTTTGGAAAAAGGTTTTGGAACCTATGGTTTTGAAAAGGCTTTTGATTTTTGGCAAAATCAAATTTGGGAAATTTGGAAAGCCAAGTTTAGAACTATCGATTTGAGATATCAATTTTATGTAAAGGAGATTTTGATGTAAACCATAAAGGGTATGATTTGAAAGATACTATAATGTATAGTATAAAGTGCTTTGAGATTGGCTCTAGGGAAAAAGGCGCTTCCATTGGAATGAAATTCATTAGGAGATCCACGGGGTGGGTCTGGCTTGAGCCCTAAGCGGGGCTCTAAATTGAATCCTGTGAGGAAGTCAGAAAAAACTAAAGTTCTTGGATTATGTGTAGTGGGTAGCAAAAGTCGAGGGCGCTGATGCCTATGGGTTATGCTATGACGACAGTGTAACCCGATGTCACTGCGATCTACTGCGGACCATAGCGGAAGTCGTGTGTGCTGTTGAGAGCCAACCGTCTACGTTTGATTTTGCTGTGATGGCAACGTAACATCGGTAGACTGCAACCTATGAAGACATAGCGAAAGTCGAGAGGCCGTGAGAGCCTAAGGCTACATTGGGACTTGACTGATGTAGTCTGCAACCTATGTGGGAGTGGTGAAGTTTCATTTGGCAGCGAAAATCGAGGGCGCGGATGCCTATAGTTACATGGACTTTTTCCATGATGGCAACATAACCCTAGATGTAACTGTGATCTATGACGGGTTCCATGGCGTAATCAAGGGGCATGGAGTGCCCACAGTTATCTATGGATTTTGCCTGGATGGCAACGTAACCATCGGGTTAACTGCGACCATGGAGGGGGTGATGATTTCCAGAGCATTCTCACAAAAGATGTTTCCTCTATTTTAAAAATATTTTCTATATTTTCAACAAAATGTTTTCCTTAGTATTTTCACTCGGTGTTGAAAATGGGTCTGCCAAGTACTTATAGATTTTCAGTCCTACGCCTGATCAACGTATGACCGAATTTCCGTGAGAACAAAGATGGACTTGTGGAAACATCAAGTTATAAAAAGTATTTTTATAAAGCTATGTGGATGATATAATATAGATTTTAAAATGTTTTAAATTTTTCTTAAATAAAGGATTTATAGTTGAAATGGTCAAAGAGCAATATAAGCTGATAATAATCATTTTAATAAATTCTGGCTTCGTTCCCTTTCGAGTACGAAAAGATTTAAAAGGGGAGGAATGTTATAACCCAGATTTTTGAACATCTGACAATTGGTAATTATCAGATTTTAACTATTAAATACTGATATATATGTTAACAAATAAATTTCTGCTAATAAAAATGTCTATAAATGGATTTAGGAACTATAATAAATATTGTATTATAATATCTGAAAATGATAAATTTTATAGTGAATTAATAAATCCCATAAATAGAGAAATGTAAACTTTGCAGCGTTGAAAACTTTAAGTGTATACATATATAAGTATATAAAAAGTGTGTGTGTGTGTATTGTATACATATAAAGTTGTATAACTGTCCAGTTTATGTATAAATGGTTGCAAATGTAAAGTAACAATTCAGCTTTCTTGTATAAATGCTATTATTTGGTATTATATTTGATCCGCTACGAAGTGTAAGATTTTGAGTTTTGTTTTCTATTCTTTTTCTACCTCTTTCTTCTTCTTTTCTCTAACTATCTGGGATTTTCGGAGTCGAAAATTTTGGGTCGTTACAGGAAAACTCAACTAGTTGTAACATAGGGATTAAAGAGGAAGAATTAAACGCTATTTAATATTTGGGGACTGAAATTGCAGAATATTTTTATTTTTGGGTGCCTAAAATGAAAAATGTATTTCAAATGACTGAGAATGAGGGAATAGATCTGAGAACAAATGAGGTGTAAGTAAAAAATTAATCATACATTGACCTTCATGTATAATAGAATAGATATGCATATTTTTTTTAGTTTATTTTTTGTCAAATGAATAACTATAAACAAACTTTTCTGATTAATCTTATATTACTTGAAAAGGTACGAAAATATCTAGAACTATTTATTGGTGATATATGGACATAATTTTATGGATTAAAATTCCTTCAATGGTATCAAAATATTATCTAAATTGATTACCTTATGTTATCTTAATTATCAATATAGTATTTATTTATAATTAGAAAAATTGAAATCGATCACAATTTTAGAAGACATAAAAAGTGAGCCTAAATTAAAACGAACGGAAATTGAAAACTAAAAGTGGTTGATTCTTCAAGCATGGTTTTTTTCAAATGAGATAATATTTTTCCAACACCCTAAACATAAGGCGTTACCATGTACACAGATCATAACTGTCCCTACCATCACTTAATAAGGTATTAAAAATAATTCATAAAAATGCTTTAAAAACTCACTTTGGTCGGTTATATAAAACAAGTAAAGAAATAATTACTCGATTTTGCATCACTGGACACACTTACAAACCATGATAAGTTTGAGCTCTCTATTTTCTATAGGAAATTTCATATGGCTAGTAATAACTGAAATATTGGCAAATTGGACTGGTTAGTAAAACCGGCTAAAAAGACATGCTCACTAACTCTTGTATATTAGAGTAATCAGTAATTCATAATCGTGGGTTTTTGGAAATAGTGTTAAGCCAAACAATATTACATCATTTTTATAGTGTTTAAAAAGGAAAAAGAAAAACTAAACAATACTTATGTTAAAGTAGGTATTAAAATGATTTTTGAAAGAGTTAAATATTAGAATGATTTAGTTTGTGTTGCTAAAAAGCACACATAAATGTGCTTTCTAGTACCATTACTAAAGAGCACCATTCATAATTATGTTATGTGCTATTAATACCAAATAGCATAAAAATGAGGCACCCAAATCGCATTACTCCTAACTCCCATTGTTCTTCTTTTTCAACCAAAACCCATAACATAATTACCTCATTTGCATCATTAGGGTACTCAACGTCATTTTCATAATTGGAATTATTCAAGAGCTTTGTTCTTATCATTAAACTAACAAAATTAGTAACAAACCCAAAATATTATTTGTAAGTACAATAAAAGAGATTGATATAGCCTTACTGAAAAAAGTCGATAGACAAGTTAAAAAAACAAATAAATTTATTTTAATCATATATCCTCCTTTACCTTCATAGAAAACTGATTGTTATTTGTTATCTTTTGATGTTCACCTTCCTCCTTGCTCTTCATCAATTATTTAGTATGATAAAATTGAAAATTTAACCAATTTCTACAATGAAATTTAAGGTTTCGGGATTGTTGATATTTGGGAGCTAAGATTTTAATGTAGGTATGTCGTTTTTTTACCGCATGAAGCATTCGATGATTAATGGCTATGTAGAGAGAAGGAAAAGGTATTAATTAGCATGTTTATTTATTGAACGTAATTAAAATTTAATATGGTAATAGGAAGCACATTTCTACATGCTTTTAGAAACACAAATGATTTACTCAGGTCATCCAAAACTTACATTCGGGTAATTTTCAATCTTCAAGTCCTTTTCTAACTAAATGCTGGAACTCATGCTTCAATATTATTGGATTTTGTATCCACCCATAATTATCATCAATAGGATTAGGATGTTATGTTTAGGTGATTAATTTTGACACAATGTTATCTAAATATTTTCATCAACATTGTAAAGGTTATTCTAATTTTTTTTTAAAAATTAACACAAAGTAAAATTTTATATACTAACTACTTTTTTTTACCAAAATTGATTAATAAGACATTATACATATGGTAGCCACAGGTGGTTGGAAGACCCATGCAAGTGCATACATGTACATGGTGTAGTGTAGGAATAGGCCCTAAAATAGTTATTTTATTCAGAATATCGTTTTCTTCCCGTAAGTACATTTTCTATTTAAAGAACCGTTATTTTTCCATTGAACTCAAAGTTGAAAATGTTTTATAAGTTTGAGAGTAATATAGATATATTAAAATAATCACATGATATAACGATGTTTGTTTTCAATTTTTTTTGAAAAAGGTACTTTATACACTAAAAAAAGATCATATACTTTCATAATATGCCTCATTAAAACCATACAACTCCATTAACCTAGACGGGTACCTTGCCAGGAAAAAAGTATATATCATGTCCATATTTTAACAGTACAATAGAAATAAAAATCCTGAAAAACCAGTTTGTCAAATAGATGGAGGAGTAACAAAGTAGGAACTCACTTAAAACCATCTATACGATCAATTTGGGATAACAAAAACAAAGAAAATAAAATAAATCCAACAGGACATGTGGAGAAAGCAAAAAAACACAAATAAAAAATAAAGAAACCCTAATCTGATTTGCCGCCTCTCCTGCCAAATGTCCTCGTCTTATTTCTGCCCTAACTCCAGCGTTCTGCATGTTTGCCTGTAGCCTTCCTGATGTGCCTACCGAGCAAGCCGATGATTTTACTCCAGTTACATCCAAAAAATGGAAAAGGCTGACTATGTTTTTGCAACAACCTAATACCTCAAATACTGCCACTAGAAATTATCAGTCTAAGACCATAAGACCATCCATGGATTTAAATGTTCATCAGAACCTTACTCAAATCCCCAATAACTCTAACCGCTCCACACAATCGGAAAACAAGTCTCCTTCTAACAGATGGAGTTTTTCCACTTCGTCTAGCAGGGCATGGAATGAAGTTGTCAGGGGTAGTAACATTCCAGTCTCTATCTCGTTAACATTCCAGCCCCGTGAATTTAATTTGATGCAATGTGCAAAAATGTCAATCGAGTTGCTCAGGATGCTAAAAACTATTGGATAATACTATTGTGATATATGTTGTTGGTCCTAAACCTTATTATCCATATTTCATAGATCATATTATTAGAGTTTGAAAGCCTGAAGAAGATTTTTCCATTTATTCTAAGGAAAATGGATTTTATGTTATTAAATTTAATAACAAAAAAAATTGTGATAGAATCTTAGAAGATGGTCCTTACTACTATAATAAAAAATTGATGAAGAGATGGTCTCTAAGAATGCAACTTAACAAAGAACTCCTTAACTTGATTCTTATTTGGGTTGGTTTTCCCAATTTACCTCTTGACTACTGGACGAAAAAAGGGATAAGTCGTATTGCATCGGTTCTTGGATCCTCCATCAAATTGGACAAATTTACTTAAGGTATTATTAAAATTGCTACACTAGAGTTTTAATTGAAATGAAAAATTCCTTTGAATTTTCGAATAAAATTCCTATAATTTTCGAGAAAGATGAAATCATTTGGCAATAGGTGGCTTACGAATGGAAACAAACCACATGTTCTAATTGTTCAAGTTTTGGACATACTGAAGCTCATTGTCAATTCAATAAGGTATCGCGTCCTAAATCTTCCCCTCAAAATCAGGCGAATGACAAAAATGATCGGCATATAGATGAAAATGAACCCAAAGAAAATAATGTGGTAGGCAAATCAAATTATTTAGAAGTTCAATCAAATATAAGCTCTTCAATTAAAGAGCTTTCAGAGCTCAACCATTCTGTAGATGGCATAGCCAATAACACAAAGGGATAAACAATGGAAAAGTATCAAAATTTTACATTATCTGATATATTACAACCATCCACAGTCCAGTCTGTAGCACAGTCCACGACTATAAGTACACTTTCAAATCTGAAATATTATTTCTATAGACATCAATTCAACAGACATTAATATGGATATACAGAATTTAGATAAATGCAGTTCAGAAGAGAGTAAAGGTTCAGATGAGCTGCTTAAGGCGAATCTTCATACTACTCCTTGCATTGAAACTGTAGAACAAAATTCTAAATCACAACATGTTACTAGGTCTGTGACCACTTGAAAAATAAGAACAGAGGAGGACCCCTTTGAATTTAAAGCTTCATCTGACATAGTTGAGAACCCTACATGGACTATGTTAGTCAATCAGTTGGAGGGGAAAAATAGAAAGACAAAAAGCATAAGACATCTGAGGCTGCTACTGCCCTTGCCGATAGTAGCATTATAGATAGTAATTTATAGATGGAGTTCCTTTTTTGGAACATACGGGGTATGAATGCCCTTACTAAACAAATAAAATTTTTGCATCTATTAAATAATAAAATATCTCATTTTTTGTTATTTTTGAAAATAAATTATCAACGGAGAACATTGATAGATTCATAATCAAAGTTAATAATAATTGGAAACATGCTCAAAATATATCTAATGGCTAAAAGAGTAGAATTCTTATATATTGGGATTCCTCTCAATGGTCCAATATTATTCTTCACTCTGGTGAACAATTTATTTCTTGTATACTCCACAATGCTAAGGGTGTTAATATGTTATGTACTACTGTCTTTGCATTCAATAATGAGGTAAAGCAAATGGATTTATGGAATATATTGTTGAGCAATCTAAAAGTTTTAATCTCCCATGGATTGTAGCGGGAGATTTAACTCTATTCTATCATCTAATGATAGAATTAATAACGGATTATTTACTTCGATGGGTGCCTAGGACTTCCTAGATTGTATTTCTTTTTCGAATCTTATGGAACCAGATTTTACTGGAAACTATTTTACTTGGTGAGGGGGTGAGAGCTTCTCTATTTATAGTAAGATAAATTGAGTTTTTGTCAACAATTTATGGATGGATGTGTTTCATCAATTTTGTGTTAATTTTGGAAGTTATTCTGTTCGTGATCATGCTCCTATCAATATAAGATTTATGCTATAAGATAGTAAAAAGATCAGAATACCTTTCAGATATAGTAATTCTTAGCACCTTCAAAAAGGATACCAATCTTCCTTGTATGAGGCAATGACCAAGGAATTTTAAGGCAGTCCCCTACATATGTTGCTGTGTAGACTGAAATCTACAAAAAATGCACTGAAGACATGGAGGAAAAATAAAAGAAACATTCATAAAGTAATAGAGCAAGTGAAATAGGAGGCTAATTAAATATATAACTAACTTGTTACTAATCCACTGAATGAGATCTTGATAGAACAATACACTTCAAAAAAATGCTCAATTATAATCAATCATGAGAAAAATTGCAATTGAAAATGAACAACAGCTAAAAATAAACTGGTTGGTTAAGGGTGATAGGCCAACTAGTTTTTTCTACAATAGAGTCAATCAGATTAAGCCTACTCGTAGGAATGAATATATTCTCAATCCTAATGGTTCATGGTCATCAGCATCAAAAACTCCTATGAATGAAGCTGTAAAATACTTCTCCGATTTGTTTTCATCATCACAGCCCACATATCAATTACCAAGGATAACTTGTAAAAAAATCCTATTTGAAAATACAAGAAATAATTTGTGCAAGCCTTTCCAATCAGAGGAAATAAAAAATGCTATATTCCAAATTAATGATAACAGTTCCCCTAGGCCTGATCGAATTAATTCGAAATTATATAAAGTGCATTGGGTGTATTTACAAAATGGTATATAGAATTCTATGAATGTCATTCTCCAATCAGGTAAAGTTATTAGAGAAATCAATCATACATTTATCTGCCTTATCCCAAAAAACCCGTTGCTACTGATATATCTAATTTTAGACCGATCTCTCTTTGCAATGTCACATATAAGATTTTAGCCAATCTTCTTTGTAATCGAATAAAACCTTATATGAATTACTTTATTTCTTATAATTAGAATGCCTTCATACCAGGGAAAACCACTTTAGAAAATTCTTTACTTGCATATGAAATGGTTAGAGGATTTAATAGGAAAAAGTCAAACAACTTTTGCCTGAAAATTGATTTGCATAAGGCATACGATAAAATAAGAAGAAAATTTATTCATCATATGCTAATTTCCATGGGATTCCCTTAATTATTTGCTAATCTCATATTATAATGCACATCAACTCCTTCCTTTTCGATATTAATTGATAGCTCCCCCATTGGTTTTATTGAGAGTTCGAGGGGATTAAGACAAGGTGATCCGCTCTCGCTATACTTATTTTCTATTGTTATGGAATTCCTCACAATCAATCTTGTTGTGGAATACTTGAAAGGTAATATTATCCCTATCTATAAAATTGAACCTATGATTACTCACTTGTTGTATGGGGATGATATTTTAATTATTGTCAAAGCTACTAGGAAAAATGCCGAATGCATTCAGAACATATTTCAGATTTTGAAACATTTAATTGGTCTTGATATTAATGAAAACAAATCTACTTTTTTCTTTAGCAAAGGAGTCACTAACAGGAAACAAGTAGCTGATATTTTAAACAATAGAATGGGACATCTTCCTACGGTCTACTTAGGCATTCCATTGTCAAATAATAAACTTAAAACAAGAGATTTTGGATACTTAATAGACAAAATCAATAAAATGTTCAGTCATTGGAACAGTAAAATGCTCAATATCAGTGGTAGAATAGAATTAGTGAAAACCGTTACTCATCCGATGATTCAATTTTAGGCGCAATTCACACAATTTCCTATGACTGTTATTAAGAGAATTAATTCTCTTTGTGCTAATTTCATTTGGAAATCTAAATCACATAAAATGTGCTGGGAAGATGTCTGTAAAAACAAAAATGAGGGTGGATTTGGTATTCGAAGAATTGAGGAAACTAAAGCTATGGCACTTAAATTGGTATGGAAATTCATCCAAGGTGAAACACTCTGGGCCAAATGGATGTGCAACACGTACTATAACAATATAAACTTTTGGACCGCTGCTATGAGTAACAATGCATCTTATACATGGAAATTTCTTCTTAGTGCAAGATAATGGTGTAATGGTATCATTGATAGAAAAATTGTAAATGGTGATAATACAGAGGTTTGGTTGAACCCATAGATTAATGGTTACTCCTTGGTGGATAAATTTGGTCGGAGTTCAATGACTGTTTATTGTGGTAACAACAGAAAGGTATCTACACTTATAGCATATAATAAATGGAAAGACCATACTGAGTGTGTGCCTACTCAAATGCAAAACATAGTGCATAATATCAAAATACATTATTAGATGCAAGATGATTACTGGTTCTGGCTTCTTAATAGATCTGGACAATTTAGTATGAATTCAGCATGGAACCATATTAGGAAAAAACATACTGAATTTAACTAGACTAGTGTTATTTGGGATGATTCTTGTGCCCCAAAAATGTCTACTTGTTCATTGTTGGCTAAGCTAAACAGATTGGATACTAAGGATAAAATTAACAAATGGAATAATAATATTGATCAATCCTGTATTTTATGTTTAAGTCAAAATGAAGACAGAAACCACTTATTTTTCAACTGCTCATACTCTAGACAACTGTTAGAAGCCATTATGCAAAAGCTTAAAATTAGTTTTGGAAATACAGATGAAATCAACCAAATTTTGGAAATTATGTGTTAATTTCTGAAGAAGAAAAAAAACAGTTTATAAAAGCATCTGAAGAACATAGCCTTTAATTCTCTGGTATGGAACATATGGTGTGAGAGAAATTCGTGGATATTCAAAGAAATCGAGCTACTATCCCAAGTCAGAACAAGACTTATTATACAAGATTGCAATCAATTAATTCAAACCAAACTGGACACAAAGAAAATAAGCAAAGAACTTGAACTTATCTTATCTAACTTTGGCATAGAGATGGATCCAAGCATGGAGCTTCATCCTCCTTGAGCTCGGTTGTGTCTTTGTAACTGGAGCTGACATTTTGTTAGCTTTTCCATGATGCTCGTATATAGTTTCGTCTGCTATTTTTGATTCGGTGGAGAAATAATTTTAGATCTGAGAATTTGGTAAAGTTGTTTGAAGCTTCCGTCTTCCCAGAAGTTTGTTTTGTGCTAGCTCGCTCTACAGTGGAAGACATTGATTGCTGGTTTCCTTTTAGTGGTCCCACATGTCATGTTTTTAGTGTTTATATTTTATTTCTTTTGTTTTCTCTATTTATTATAGCCCCAAGTTGATCATATGGATGGCTTTGAGCGTGTTGCTCCATTGTTTATCCTCCATCCATTTGAAAACTTGGTTTTCTGGTTATAATTTAGTTGTATTGTTAATATATGGACATAATATGTACTCTTTTTCCTTGCAAGGCACACATTTAGGTTAGGGGGTTGTAAGGCTTTAACGAGGCGTATTATGAAAGTATATGCGAACTAGTTTGTCTATAAAGTACCTTTTTCAAAAAGAAATAAAGCCGGCTCCAAAACTAAAAGTCTTCATGCTTCTGCAAGCTGAAGAGAGAAGGCAATCAATAGTCTTTAAGAAAAAAGTAGACCAGATCTGAAAAATCCACTAAAATTACCAATGGATGAAGTTCTTAGTCTCGAATAAGATAGCGCCAGGATGGATTAGGACGCTGCATTGGTATCATGGAGGACGAAGAATGAGGTTTGGGTCAATTGCT
This sequence comes from Allium cepa, assembly GCA_030765085.1. Classification (NCBI taxonomy): domain Eukaryota; kingdom Viridiplantae; phylum Streptophyta; class Magnoliopsida; order Asparagales; family Amaryllidaceae; genus Allium; species Allium cepa. Next base: position 12,380,978 of record CM060941.1, read on the forward strand.
ATCCGAACCCTGACAAGATAAGTTCCAACTCTTTACTTTTCTTCTTTGGGTCCAAATTATGTTGAATTAATCTTTGCAGTCTTGAATTATGAGCATGATTCTTACTTGAACTGGCAATTTGATATCGTTGAAAATACCAGTGTTTCTTTCACACCAAATGTGCCAAATCAGAAGAGTAAAAGCTACATTTATGAGATGATTAAGAAATAGATTAATTTTCTGATTTTGGCACAAATTTTCAAAATTTTGGTTGATTTCATAGGAATTTCTGAGGTTAATATTTAACCTATGCGTAATATCATCAAAAAATTGCCTCGAATATGAGCAGTTAAAAAAAATGGTCCTTGTCTTCATGTTTATTTAGGCAAAACATACAATTTTTATCAGTGTTAGTATTCCATCTACTGATCATGTCTTTGGTGTTCAATTTGTTTAGTTAAGCCAGAAGAGAACAAATAGGCATTTTTGGAGCACAATGTTTATCCCAAATTATACTGGTTCAATTAAATTCAAAATGTTTGCATCTGATTTGTTTCCATGCTGAGTTCATACTGAACTGACTGTTATTGTTAGGAATTTAGAACCAAATATCATGTTTCCTTTGATAATGAATTTTGATATTATAAACTGTATGATTGAGTAGGAATACAAATAAGCTGACCCTTCCATTCATTGCCGGATATAAGAGTAGAGACTTTTCTATTACAGCCACCAGTAACATACACGAGATTCCACCAAACTTTATCCACCAAGGATGAACCATTAAGCCATGGGTCAAACCATACATCTGTATTTTCACCATTAATTATTTTCCCATCAATTAGACCTTTGCACTATTTATTACGGTATTTATTACACCAGTCTAAAAAGTCCGTTCTTACAGTATTTATTACGCATCCAATTAGCCCAAAGTGGTTCACCATTTATATATTTCCATACCAATTTAATTGCAACTGCTTTAACAATTTCATCAATTCTTCGAATACCAAGTCCACCCTCACTTTTAGTTTCACAATCATCATCCCAGCACATTTTATGAGCTTTAAATTTCCGTATGAAATTAGCACAAAGAGAATTAGTTCTCTGGATAATGGTAACATGAAAGAGGGTAAATTGCATTCCAAATTGAATCATTGGGTGGATAATAGTTTTAACTAGTTCAACTCTACCACTAATGTTGAGCATTATATTGTTCTAGTGATTATGTTTTTTATTTATTTTGTCTATTAAGCATCCTAAATCCCTTGTTTTAAGTTTGTTGTTAGATAGAGGGATGCCTAAGTAGACAACTGGAAGACTTCCAATACTGATATTTAAAATATCAGCAATTTGTTGCTTGTTCGTTGTTCCTTTACTAAAAAACAAAATAGATTTATTTTAATTCAAAGAAAGGCCATTTAAATCAATCAAAGATCGAAAATATGTTGAATGCTCTTAGCATTATGTATGGTAGCTTTGGACATAATTAAAATATCATCTGCATACAACAGATGGGGGATCATTGGTTCAATTTTGTAAATGAAGTTGATATTTCCTTTCATGTACTCCACATCAAAATTTATTGTAAGGAATTCCATTGCAATCAAAAATAAATATGGCGAGAGAGGGTCGCCTTGTCTTAATCCCCTCACACTTTCAATAAATCCAAAAGTGGAGCCATCAATTAACACCGAAGATGAGAAAATATATATGCACTCATAAATGAGATCAGCGAATAGCGTAGGGAACCCCTTTGAAATCATCATATGATGAATAAACTCTCTACTTTTTTTATCATAGGCTTTATGAAAATCAATTTTCAAGCAGGGATTGTTAGAACTGTTCCTATTGAATCCTCTAACCATTTCATACGCAAGTAAGGAATTCTTAGAGAGTACTCTACCAGGAATGAAAGCATTCTAATTATATGAAATAAGATCATTCATATAAGCTTTCAATCTATTACAAATAAGATTGGCTAAAATTTTATAAGAGATGTTGCAAAGAGAATTCGGTCTATAATAAGTCAAACCAACCACATAAGGTTTTTTGGTACAAGGCAAATAAATGTATGGTTGATTTCTCGAATTATTTTACATGATTGTATAATGCCATTCATAGCATTGCAGATATCATTTTTAATTTGTTCCCAATGGACTTTGTAGAACTTTGAATTGATGCCATCTGACATAGGGGTACTATTGTCATTAATTTGGAATAACGTAGATTTTATTTTCTCTAGCTGAAATGGTTTGCATAAATTTCTCCTAGCATTATCAGATAGGATTTTCTTACAAGCAATGCTTGGAAATTGATATGTAACCTGAGATGATATAAATAGATCAGAAAAATATTTAATTGCATCATACACAAGTTTTTCTGGTGCTGATGACCCTGATACGTTAGAATTAAGAATAAATTTACTCCTTCGATTAGGGTTAGGAACTTTTAACTTACTGTAAAAGAAGTTAGTTGGCATGTCCTCTTTAACTAACCAATTTATTTTCATTCTTTGTTCATTTTCTATTGCTATTTTTCTCATAATTGAATGAATCTGTTCGGTTTTCAAAGAATATTGTTCAATCAACCTCTCATTCAAAGGATTTTGAACCAGTTGTTCGTATAAAACATTCGCCTCATCTTTTAACTGATCCGCCACTATGTGCATGTTACATCAACTTTTTATCCAATTCTTCAATGTAGATTTAGCATCTTTCAGTTTGCATAAGAGAGAATGAAGGGGATTACCCTGAAATTCATGCAACGGTACATCATGAAGATAAGTGTGATAGCCCATTTGAAGATACCAAGAATTGTTATATCTGAAAGGTACTTTAAACTTCATTTTATTAAGTAACTTAAATGAGATAGTAATGAGAGAATGATCACTTAAAGAGTGATTTCCAAAATTTATGCCTAACCGATAAAATTATCTGACCATAGAGAGTTAACAAAGACACTTTCAATCTTACTATGAATAGAGTAATTCTTTCCTCCTCTCCAAGTAAAATAATTACCAGTAAAATCTGGTTCTATAAGATTGGATGAGGGAATGCAATCAATAAAATCCTAGTCACCCATCGAATTAAATAGATCATTATTAACTATCATTAGACGATAGAATAGCATTAAAATCACCTGCTACAATCCAATGGAGATTAAAGTTTTTAAACTGCCCAACAAGATAATTCCATAAATCTATACACTTCAGATCATCGTTGAAAGCATAAACCTTATTACACAGAACACAAATACCTCTCGCATTGTGTAATATACAAGAGATGAATTGGTCATTAGAATGTAAAATGATGTTCGACCATTGTGAAGAATCCCACATAACTAAAATTTTACTTTTATTTTCATTAGTCATGTAATGGGAATGTTTCCAATTATTATTAATTTTAGCCATAAATCTACCAATGCTAACTAGCGATAGCTTATTTTCTAGAATGCCAAGAAAAGAGAATCAATTGCTGTTCAACAGATGCAAAATTTCAACCTACTTAGAGGGGGCATTCATACCCTAGAAGTTCCAAGAAAGGAACTCCATTTATAAAGTATTTTTTGGAATGCTACTGTCAACAGGGGTAGTAGCTGCCCCAGATATCTTAGCTTTTTTTATTTTTTTTATTTCTCCCTTTCTCCTGATTAACCAAAGTGGCCCATGCAGGGTTCTCTATCACATCAGATGAAGTAGTGGCTTTAAATTCAAAAGGAACTTCCTTTGACCTGAATTTTAGAGTTGTTTTTGATCCAGAGCCATATGGTGTTTGGATGTTCTGCTCATCAAGAACAGAGCAAGGAAATGGGTCGATTGGCATCTCCAACGGCTCATTAGTAGCGCTTTTATCTTCATTTCTACAATTAATAATTGTCAGCTTTTCCTTATCTAATTCTACAGTTGATAAATTCTGATTCATATTTGTATGAAGAGTTAACAAATTTATATTAACGTAAAAAAAATTGATTCTAGAATGGGTCACTCCAATTTAAATTATGAAATCATTCTTATGTTCTAAACAAAAACAATAAAATAAATTTATACAAAAGACGAAAAAACACCCTTAAATTATAGAACATAATATTTAATTCGTACCTCAACTCGATCAATTACCATAAGTTTAGATCTGTCTCAAGACTTTGGGTTTATTCACTAATGAAAGATAAGGGATTTTTAAAAGGAATTAAAGAATGAAGAATAGTTCACCGAGTAAAAGGAAATTAGTCGAAGAACGAAAATAACTTATAAGGATAATAGATCCGAGCAATAAAATGGCAAGGAGGAGAGAGAATAAAGGAATGGTTTATAGTATAATTTTACTGGATTAATTTGCATATGAGATCCATCAAATATTAAGGGATGGTAGTGATTGTATTTGCAACATTTGGAAAAGAAGAAAAACCTAGTTACAAACATATAAATCAAAATGAGATAAGTTAATGAAGGAAATGTGAAACACACTCATAGAGAAAGTGTAAGCCATTATTTTCAAAAACTACTAGACATACCAAAAATTACCATAGCACTAATAAAAGTTAGCACTCACAAGATAGAACATTTAGGTATTGATGAACATAATTTTTCATCTACTACTCATCCATTTGACATAAATTGGAAATAGCCAAACTGAAAAACCATAATTTAAAGCTAAAAATTGATTCAAATGTTAAATTTTGATTTGAATGTTCACTATTTTAGAATTGTAAAGTTAAAATTTGCTTTGATTCATAAAACATCCGAATCGTAGCTGGTGGAATAGCAATATCCTAGCTGAAAGGAGTATGTAATATGTGTGTAGTACATGCGTTAGAAAGGGGCTAACAATTAATAAAAGCTAAATTTACCGATTTATGCTCATTACTATGATCTATTTACATAGCTAACATAAATACTCACTGTTATATGTAAGGCAATTATTTACAAACATAAAATACTATTAGTAATTTGTAACGCTAATAACTATTATAAATTTTAAAAATAAGTGTTGCAAAATGACTAATCTGGTGTAATTAACATCAATGACTAACAAAATCTATTTAACTTACATGTAATCCAAACTGAACTGAAATGCATTAAGTTATGATGACCTACAGAGAAGAATTGATTGGAGCACTGGAAAATAATTAATAGAATTGCTATGAAAAAGAGGGGAGAAAGAGAGAGAGAGAGGTTAGGCATTTATAATTGCTGTGTAAATTAGAAGAAGAAAACGAGAAAGTATTAGGCTTTTTTTATTGCTACAAAAATAAGAAGAAGAAAGAGGGAGAGAGGTTTGCTATGAAAATAAGGAGAAGAAAGAGAGGTTTGCTATGAAAAAGTGGAGAAGAAAGAGGGATAGGTCTCTAGTGAAAATGAGAAGAAAGAGACAGGTTCAGGCTTTTGTAATTATTATGAAAACGAGGAGAAGCAAGAGAAAAGTTTTGGCTTTTGTAATTGCCATTAAAATGGGGAGAAGAGACGGATCTAGGCTATTGCAAGTGTGTTACTATCAAAAAACACCTAAATTACCACCAATGCAGTTCAAAAGTATATTAAAAATAATAATCAAAAGAATATTATAAAAACTCGCTTTGGTCGGATATGCAAAGCTAAGAAAGAAATAGTCATTAAATTGTGCATAATTGAGTAAAAAGCTAGTCATCTAGTTTTGCATTATCAAACAAAAAATATAGAAAAAGCTAAAATCTAATTAGAAAACATAAGAAAAGCTTCTATGATCATCAATTAATAGCAGAGCATTAATTATTGAAAAATAGTGCTACTAATAAAACAAGATAATCTGCAAAACTGAAAAATCATTTGATAAATATTATCATAGAAGAAAGATGGTCACTCGACTAAATAAGATGTTTAAATACAAAATCTGCGAGAAGTACAAGTTTCTAAAGGAATATATCCATCTTCTTCTTATATAAAGGACGTATCCACGAACCAATACTTTGCAACTTATGAACACATAAAGTGAAAACATGATTTGTATTGTATAATTAAAACCATAGTTCATAAAACTAGGATCTTAAAAACAATAATATGAGCACTTTATATGTAGTGTGTATTTCTACCTACTTCATAATTTCAAACTATAAATTGGTTAAGAACAACGAATAACAGTACCCATGAACGTACCTCATCACTATGAGCATTTTATCTCCTTAAGTCATCAACAAGTTTTTATTTTAGAAGGGCCTAATGCAACGCCTTTTAACATTGAAAGAGTCATACTATAGGGAACATCCTTAAAATGCAATTTCATAGAGATCCAAATGTGCTTTTGGTTGGGTACAAGCTTCCGCACCTTCTTCATAATAAAATTATAAGTAGGATTCACATTTCTTTGTCTTTACCAACTAATGCTTACATACAAAGCACTAAAGATCTTCAAAAAGAGTTGAGGTATTTGAAAAATTCATTTGATGAAGAAAAGAGTGGGTATGAAGTGAACCAAGGCTTGTCTTATTAGATAATATAGCAATAATATCTATTTCAATAAATACCAAAACATTTAAACTCATTTCAAGCCATTGAAAGCAGACAACGAATTATACGTTGTTGTCAATGTTCATTGTTGCAGTCAAAAATTATGTACTACAATCAAATTAATCCAATGAGACATCGCATTATATTCAATCACAAAAACTTCTACATTTAAAACACCTTAATCTATCGGTAACATGGTCCTAATATTTACATAGATAATTAGAAATTTGTTGTTAAAATTGAATACCTAGAAATTTTAAAATAATAATAATAATGCTATATGTTAAATTTGAAAGCCTTTATTGAGATATTGAATCAATGTTCAGTATGTAAAAACAAAAAGACATTTTATGTCGTTAAATCAATATGTAAAATGGAAAGTTAAAATTCATATAAAAAACAAAGTTTTAGAAACACATTTTATTAAACTTGAAAAGTCAAATATTGTTGGTACCGAGAAAACATATGTTTGAAGACCATTGAATTATATCGGCATGAAATACACTTTTACCAAAATTGCTATATGCAAAAGTTTAGTAACATTGAACATATACAAGTTATTGTTCATAATTATAAATGTTTTAAAAGTTATTGTTCATAATTATAAATGTTTTAAAAGTGCATATTCTCGAATTATAAGGACAAAGTGTAAAACTATTTTGCTAGAAATATCAATACAAAAACTAAAAAGCCTTTTGAATTTAAATTAGCATATAAAATCAATAGAACTTTATTAAGCTTTGGAATAAAATGTAATAGTTAAATTCAATATAGAGATGATGTTTTGAAAAATACATAGTTCTTGAAAAATGAATTGTTCGTAATGAGTATACATAAAAAATGAAATCCTACATATTGTTAGTACCCGGGCACAATTTAGTCAAGGTGAAAATATGCAAGACCAACGCCTTAGGCCTTTATTCACTTTGCGCTTTTGTACGCCTTGGTTGTGCTTTCTCCTACCGCCCTGTTGTCAAAACAACTACGAAACATGCAATTTTGATAATAAAAATCGCATATACATGCAATTTTGAGAATAAAACTTCATAAGTTAGTCAAAAATCCAAATAATTAATTTTCTTCAGAATAAAAGAACAAAGCACAATTTATTTATTTATAGTATCTAAAAATAGTGGAGAAGAGAAAATAGTAGAGCTTTGCTGCTTGATTAGAAAATATAAGAAGAAAAGTGAATGGTTTTGCCTCTATTTATAGGCTCTTGAATTAATCGTGTCTGGTTAGATTAAAATAATTAAATCCATCCCTTCGTGCCTAAATTATCCCTAGCCGCCACACAAGCACGTCTTCTATTTGGAACGTGAATTAATTCCTGCTTTTATTTCCCTATTTGTTTCTAAAGTTATTTCGAACGTTAACATTTATTTAATGTTCCTTGCATCCTAAGCTTCCTTTAGCATTAAAATAATATTTATTACCATTTTAATTCTAACCGTTAACGTTATTTTATTTTTACATTTGAATCCATTTGAATTATTTTAGACTCCAGAACTTCAAACGTTGGTAATTTTTCATTTGAAACCCGATAGTAAAACTTTTTATGTGAAAGCCATGAATATAATGGTGCAAGTTTCATGATCAAACTCTGACATATTCCTAAATTTCAGTTTTGAGTCCTAATAACTATTTATTATTTACTGTACATTTTATAGGTTGTTACGATTTATTCCTTTGTTAATGAAGTCTTGCTGGTGATCAACATGTAAGGTTTTGAAGTCTTACTCGGTTGTTCACACGGTCTAGTAGAAATCTATTCCTTTGGGTGAAGCGAGGACTGTTTAGTGAAAGTCTAGAAGTAGTCTGGGATTGGAAGTATGATGGAAAGTCCGAACCAATATAAAATCGTAGGTGTAATATTTTATTACTGCTTTCGTTTACGTTGCTTATACTATTATCTTAAGCTATATTTTGCCATATTGTATGTCATCCCGCATTCCACATATAAGTCACATCACTTAGCGACTTTCAAAATTATTATTGCATCGTTATGGAATGATCTGTTAGCTAGTTATGAGTTCCTAAAGAAGGTTGACAAAGTTTCTATAGCGACTACTAAACATGTTAAAGTGAATATCCAAACAAAATCGTTCTTGTCGAAACAAATCTCAAAAATGTCAAATTAGATCATTTATTTTACATTTATTTGTTGTTTGATTGTATTCTTTTGAATAAAATGATATATTTTTATATTTCATACTAGTTTACTACCCATGTGTTAGATAGTCCGAGGTTGTTAAAAAAAATTCTTAATTTATGGATATTGTTATTGACACTCCACGTATGGATATAAGGGGCCATATTTTAATTTTTTTAATACGAATGGTAATAATCAAACTGGTCCTTACATAAAATTACTATCATATTGACCTAAGCACTCTTTCTTTTATCTATTATAGTTTTTATTTAATTATCATTAACCTTTAATCCAAAACCACTAATCAAATAATGGAGAATTCAAACTCACCTCTGGATGGAATTGCAAATGGAAAAAAGATATGTAACGACCCGCTATTTTGGACTATTCGCATCCGCACATGTCGGACTTGAATAATTCAAAATACCGAATTGTTAATTTAAATTTGGCAAAACTGATCATATACAGTAAATAAATAATCACAGAATCACAGACACAGAGTAATAATATGCAACGGAAGCAAAAGATACTAGTTCATGAAGCTACTATATATATAACAGAGTTAAATAAGTTACAACAGAAGTCTCGAATAAAATAATCAAATACAAGAATCAGAATACATCACTGAAATCAACTGAAAATCTGAAAGCTGGATAGATAGTTGGATCTCCAGGCGAAGCTCCAACTCCAAAGGTGAGTCTCAAAAGCTGAACCACTTTGTCTGACCCGAGCATAAAGCAAAACACAAAACACTTGAGTCGGGATTAACATTCTTATATCAATAAATCCAACTCAAGTGAAATAAAAATTGAAATACAGTAACTCAAAGGACGTTGGAATAACCAACTTTTAAGGATCCGTTAAACTATCTACTATGTATTAGTGTACGCTAAATAGATAATGCCTATCAGTAATATAAATATCAAAATAGTGTTAAGGCGTTACCATTATCCCCCTTAACACATTTTATATAAGCGTTATAGTCTATACAGCACTGTAAACTCCACCGTAAACTAGTGGGATATCAGGGAGTACTCCATAGGTATAACACAAAACAAATTTGTAGTGGTCGCATATATAGGGATATAAGTATGACAAGGCACATGAGGCAATACCAAAGGTAGTGAAACTACCGTTTATCTGATCCGGACTGGTGAGGACGCATCGCCGCAACGATCGCAACACCACGAAACAACACTCCCAAAAGTACGAGGGTGCACCAATCAATAACAAGAAATGAGTAGTAGTTACAAAGAAGTGTGTTCGCTCGAGGTAGCTAACCCCATTTGGCCCGACACTGCTCCTATTTTAGTCATTTCCAATTTGACACAGGTGTCAAGGCTATCCATTATCGTTCTCTTTCTTCAGTCATCACGTACATCATTCCAACCACTTCATTCTGGATCACACTCCGCGTCAAATTTAACACGGTAACATTTAATACTCCATACGTCAAATTTTTAGTCTAGATCTCGAAAAGATAAATAAGATGTGTCAGTGCTGGTATAAAGTTATATTCACATTCGATCGCCCTTAACCAGCCATATTAGCAGACGACCCTACTTATAATGTTCTTTGCTAAACTAGGCATAACAGTGAGGTCGTCATAGAAGTCTTATACTTATCATTAAGCTTTATGGTGGGGTAACTTCTACCTATCCCAAAATATAAGAATGTTGTCAAGTTAAGGTTTGAGAGGTAATAATACCCCAACTTGAATGACTTTATTATTATCCAAAGGATAGTTTAAGTTTGAAATCGAAGATTGATGTTAACTATATTATTTTTGTATACGAATTTGGTTGATTATGGAAATAAGTAGTCCTATACTTGTAACTAAAAAACGATGAGTGGATTGGTCCTCTACCTGTGGGATCTTGAATCGGGGTGTCTTGGCAAGGCTAGGAGAAATCAGTGTCTTAAGTTACTTGGCTTCGATTGTGGGCAAAGGATAGAGTAAGTTGAAATATCAAAAACATGACATGTATAAGAAGTTTGATTTCTATAAATGATCTTTATAATTTAGGGTAGTAGGGAAAAAACATTCTTCTGATACTTAACACTAAATTTTGAGGTAGGGAAACTTCTCTCTATCTGTAAGAGTTTAAGAATGTTCATTGAGGCAAGGAAAGTACGCGAACTTGTCCGACTACATTATTAATCGAGGGATAGTACAAGTTTGTAATCGAAAAGTGATGGTAAGTATATTTGGTCTAATTTATATATGATCTATTTACACTAAAAGGGAAAGTGGTTTGAATTTACAGTAAATAATGTTTTAAAATGACATTTGTTTTTGACCTATTTATGTATACTTTTAAAATATCAAATTTTTCATAAATGTTTTGTGAATATACTTATACCCTTGAGATAAATTTATGGTTACACTTTCTAAGTATTGAAAGTGTAGTGTTTCGTTAATATACTTAAACCAATGAGACAAGTATATGGATATTTTTCCAAACATTGAAAAAGTATAAATGAATAGTGAACGACTAGTATACGTATGTACATCTTTTGTAAAGGTATTTTATTACAAGTATTAAAAAAGTTGTTTTAATTAGTGAAAGGATTAACTAAAAGAGGCTTAGCGGTTACTTATGTGCTTAATCATGCTTGGCTTCCATATGAAATTTTCTAATTAGATTGTTTTCTTATTTGATAGTTAATAACCGACTATCAAATCTTGGTCAGTTTTCAAACTATCGATTGTTGGTTCAAAGACACCGGGATCGGATAAGTTATTCGAAAACCACTTCGAACCAATATAAGCATTTAAATTTGAGACATCCTGAAGATGATGAAAATCGAAGATGGTGCACTTTGAAGTGCTTGGTTTACTTGCTACTAATCCTGAGGGTTATTACAAAAAGGATATAATAGAAGTAGCATCTTCGGTTTGAATAGTCCTAGAACAACTTGTATGGATGAACGCTAGCATTGCAGTTGTTCCATAAAGGGAAGTGTTAGTATTTCAAGAGAGATTTGCTAAAAGGTAAAATGTAAACTCAAGCCTCACACCCGGAAATGACTAAAATATGATAGATGATGCAGGGCTATATGGTTCGCTGCTATTAGGGTATGATCTCACTTGTATCTAAATCGATATTTAAGAATTATGTATGATGGGCCAAGGTAACAGTTTGTCAATTTGGCAGTTGGGATGATGACCATATTCGTTACAATCCAGGAAGGGGTAGACCTGTTTTGTATTCGTAGAGTGCAATTTTTTTTTTCCTCGGTACATTTTCTCTAGAGGTGTTCTATACGAAAGGTAGTTCCTTAACTTATCATTATTGAAACCATTTTTCGATATGTTTCTTACGGACTTAGTTGTATACCGAATATACTGGAATGTGGCGTGTAAGTATTTTAACTATGTTATATATTTATTTTAGACCCTAGACATTATTATAATATCACCAGATTTTCTACTACAATAGTTAGATTATTGTAAGATAAAAATTTGCCCATTGTTTTTGTGTGACATGGTCTTACGAGATACCTTTATTTTGAAAGGTTTTATAAATATAAAAATCCATATGATTGAGTTTCTCATGCTAGTTTACTAGACTAATTCAGGTGTTATTTTCTTATAATAGTCGGGCAGACCCGATTATATTTCCAGACTTATTTATGTATTTTATTTCCATTGCATTACTTATTTTGTATTTATCAGCATTTGTAAGGAAAAGCTGTTATAACCGTCTAGACCGATGATAGTTTAGTTTACTCTGATATTTGTATGTGTATTAATGTTTTCTTTTATAAAGATCATTTGGATATTATATATTGCTCTTCACGATGTGAGATTCTATTCTGTCTTGTCTTTTCTTTCACCCCAACAATCTATGTTTCCGACATTTAGATGTTCGACATATGAATACCGTGGATATATTAGTATCGACTATTAAGGGTCGAAAAGAGAAAGCGTTACATGTGGTATTGGGGCTTAGATTGAGCTAATGCCTAGGCCTTGGGAGTGTAAACTCATTAGAGATAGATTAAGTAACACCATAGAATTAGTTAGAGTGTGTGTGTGTGTGTGTGCACACGTATAAGAGTGCATATTTATTAGTGCTATAAAAATATTTTATATTCTTTTGATTGATCTGTTGAGTGTTTCATGAATTCTGGTCGATACAGAAGGTATAACCGATAGGGTTTTCTAAACAATTGAACAAGGTGAACTGACATAGTTTTGTTATTGAAATTGGTAAATGAAATAATTTTATCTAAGATTATATTTTATATATAAAAGAATAATTTTCAAATAATATGATGTAGTCATTTATGATATGTTTATTTGTTAGGAAATGATAATATTCAATTATTGTCATTTATCTTTTGACCAGTCATTCTCGTCCAGTTTAGTGCATTGACTATTTTCTACCAATTGATTATCTATGCTCGGCCGTTCGTGAGTATTTATTTGTTTGATTTGTAAAAGATTTTTATGGCATCTTAACATAGGTTTTAGAGTTGACATATTTTATACAACCTATAGAAAAGTATTTTATTTAAATGCAATTGGTTCGGCAATGTTTCTGGTTCTGGAACCAACGTGCATAAAGATTATAAGCCTATTGAAACAAAGCATAACTCCATTACCGTAAGTATAAACCTTTCGTATAATCCAAAAAAGCATTACAAAGTTTATTACGCTCCGCGTCCATTCCTGAAAAGAGATAAAGACGTTTGGTAGGGTGTTTATAAAACAAATGCAAGATTTACGTTTGACGGAGATTATTTTCAAGACGAAGTAGCTTATCAAGCAGATTTCGGGCAAAATAATGAAATAATAATAATTGATGCCATACTAATATAGGGTCTCTGAACGATGAATCAAATGTTCTATAGGAAAGATTTGAGGGTACAGAGGGAACAATATAGAGTATGAGACCGAATTTGAATAGAAAATGAGAAAGATTGGTTATTAATTACTGATTATGTAATGTGTATATGATGGATATTTATATGGCTTATTGTATAATATATATTTTGAGTTTTCGCTGTAATTAATTATGATGACTATGTTGTGAGCTATATATTATTCTGTTTTATAAATTTTATGTATTTAGGAGATATTGTTCCGATTTTTGTAATTTTCTTGGAAGTTCTATGTGATTATAAATCAGACATGTTTTCTAATAATAAAATGATATATTTTTTCATTATATGAAATGATACATTTGCGGTAAATATTATGTTTCATAGGAGATCTCGACACGCTGCTTCTCCTGCTACTGTCGAGGTTTCCAGCAGCGTGATTAATTTCCGCCTAAGGCGGCTATGATCCTTAAGAAAGGAGGGTAAGTATCAAATTTATTGCAAGGTCATTAATAATCAATTCATATATATTATATGAAATTTATTAAATGTCTATAAAATCATAAAGGGGATTTGAGCTAAACCCTTCCGACTATATCTGGCTGTTTCTAGGAAGGCATATACGGGCCAGACGTCTGCCTGTTGGCTGACGTGGGATGATATCCCATCACATATTTTGGTTGCGATATGCGCTAAGTTGTTGGCGACTAAAAATTTATAATTCATCAGAAAATTTCGTATTTGATCTTTAAAATTAATATACTGTATATAATTTATTTTAATTTCAATGTGTAGGCGGTAGTGATTATGGACGAATAAGATCGGGATCTGTTCAGGATTCACTGAAACACGAAGCCAAGGAAGAATTACAGGGACACCATCTTAGGAGCAAGACAAAAATATTAGAAACATGATTGGATGATTGATAGCGTTTGCGCAAGTTTTCAGGCTTTTTAGAGACTGCCACTGCAAAAGTAAGTTTTCTAATTTTATATTATTATTATAATTTATTAAAGGTTGTACAATAATTTAATTAATTAAGTCGACCATATATTTAAATTTATAGGCAATTGCCTCTCGAAACTCAGCAAACAGAAATAAAAATCCTATCACACACCGCAGCGGATCGAAATCCTTCCAACAATATCGGAAGGAATTGGTAAGTTTATAAATTGCAATTGTAAAATACATATAACATTGTTTAATAATGTACAATTTCAGGTGAAGGAGAAGCACCGTGCGCCCACTTATTTGGAGGTCTTTACTCGAAATTATGCAATAGAGCACACAAACGACAATGGCTCGGTGTCATTTACCTGGACAGATTCTAGATCTAGAGCTATCATGTTAAATATAACTTATTTGTTTTTCTTTTATTTGACATTACATAAATTATAAAATAAATATTTATTTTAACAGAAATCCATTTCTAATCAGAGGAGAAGTTTGACATGGAGTTAGCTCGCTTGGTCGAGGAGACTGGCCGGGAGGAGTTGACTCTTAAGAAGGAGGATATGATTTTTGATGATGTGACCGACAAGCCAATGTGGAACAGACGCTGCGATTTCAGAAATTAGGAGGTAATGTTGTTTATTGAATTTAACTACTTCATTAACTAATTTATAAATTCCATTTAATATTACGGATAAACTGTTTATAATTAGCTATTAATTGATTTACAGGCGAGGAGTACCCAGGCTAGGTACAGGAAATAATACGAGCAAGAGGAGATTTCACAACTGAGAGTTCAGGTAGCAGAGTTGCAGAATTGGTGGGTGGCTGGACTAAACGTTTTACTAGATGAGTGTATAGCAATGTTCATGGCTGAGCATGGAACTTTCCTAGATCGAGAGGTGATGATGGGATAATGAGTAGGTATTTGACATTTTTTGATATTTGTTTTGGTTGATAGACAAGTGGATTTGAAGGTATGGTTGTTTTGTTTGTTGGAATATTGATGTATATATGGATTTTTTGGCATAAATTAGGTTATGTGTGATATATATGAATTTATGTGATATATATGATATTTTGTTCATTGGAATTGGATTTATATGTGTTGTATATGATGTGGATAGAGATATGAATGTGTGTGTGGTTGGATGGTCGATAAATAAGCTATAAATCAAAATCAGTGTTTTAGGTTAGTGATGAATAGCGACGGCTTACTGATTACAGATTAGAGATGGCTAATGATGCCCTAATGGTATAAGCATTATGATCATATGAATCAACACTGGTCAATCGGTTGACGACGGTTAGCCGATATGAACCGTCGCTAATGTCAGCGACGAAGTTGTCACTTGTAGAAGCATAGGTTTTATTCATTGGCTAACGAATGCTAGCGATGGCTTTTTGCTGTCGCTGTTGATAGTGTTCCTTGTAGCCTGTAAGCATGTTGAATGTAAGCAGAAATTTGACAAAAACACTAAACGAGATCTCATGTGTGTCAATTGCTATGTTTAATTGTCTCCATACTTAATCCTTTGACTTGTTTCAATTACGCATTTTTTCTGTAAATGAATGTATATAACATTAAAACAATATTGGAAAAAAATCTCATTTAGTCTATCACTGAGCATAGGTACGAAGACAACATTTCATTTGAAATGGATATAAACATGACAAAGCTAAAGAAGTAGTGAAGAGGAATCAAAAAGAAGAGGAGAGTGGAAAAAAGAATTGAAAAGAACCAACGTTGATGTGGAGTCCATGAGGTTTAGACTTGTATTTAACATGTCCACGACAATGACTAAGGCAACATGTTCCACCCACACACTACACATCACTTTTAATGCTCCTATATGTATATTATTAGCCTCCATTTTCCATTTTTTTTTAATCATCTCCCCTTGTATTCATATATATATATATATATATATATATATATATATATATATATATATATATATACTGTACATGTAAGTATATAGACATATTATATTATGGCCAAAGCTAATTTGCACTGGCGAAAAGTCATAACAAAATGGAAAGAGCACCATGTTGTGAAATTGTAAAGTGAAGAGAGGAAGATGGAAGGCTAAAGAAAATGATAAACTGGCAACTACACCACTGAAAATCACGAAGGATCCTAGAGATCTTTGCCTAAGAATTGAGGTATTATTTCTCGGTTTATTTTCTTTATTTTTACAAGCATCTTTATGTACATTTTTGGATATTTTTTGGATCCCTTTTTATACAACCATCACTCATTTATGAAGTTTTTATAAATCGATGTGTATATAAAAACAGAGATAAATCACTTATAAACTCGTCACATAAGTTTACAAATCAGATTTCCACTACTTTGGAATTATGTATCAGTAATTTTGAACAATAACCTTCGAGCACGCCCACGGTTCCTCCCTTTGGCCGAGCTAATGCCGCTATCATGCTTGTGCCTCCTCCTCCCACCCTTCCATGCCGCAACCCAAAGCCGTGAACGCAAGACCCGTCGCCGGCCTCGCCACCTTCGCATGTTGCTCCTCCAAGTCCACCATGTCAACCACCTCGCTCGGCCTTCTCACTGGCGCGCAACCCACGTCGGCAGCCCATGAGAGCACTACCCTCCTTTCCTTGCCTCGCCATCTTCTTCTCTCGGGCTTCTATTTTTTTTAGTATGTAAGTATATTGAAACATTGATATTTTAGTTAAAATTTTGATTATACATTTCAAGTTTTATATATATAGGTATGTCTGGCACATATATTTTAATGTACACATTTGTTGCAACTTTATTTCTTATATACATATCTATACAATTTTGTTTATACGTGTAGTATATATAGATTGTGGCTGAATATAATAATATGGTTCAGATTCATAGATATTAACTTCGTAAAGATGATTATATATCTTGTAACGACCCGGAATTTTAGGCAATATCAATTTAATAATCTGTATTAATAATTAAACTGGTTTGATAATTTTTCTTTATAATTTAAATTTAAATTGGTAAATTTAATCTTTTAAAGGTTAATAAATTTTTAATCTGGAAAAATTGATGAGATTTATTTTTCAAAGCTAATAAACTTTATTCTATTTATAATATATATTTTATATATATTGTGAATGGAAATATCATTTGTTTTAAATAAAAGATGAATTTTCAAATTGTAATATATATGTATGTATATGTTATAATTTGAGTTGTCTTGAAATTTAATTTAATCTATTGATAATTTGTAATTTAAAGCTTTGTTTTAATTTATATTTTCAAAAGTTAATTTAAGGTTAATTTAATTGTTTTCAAAGATATAAGATAATTATTTATTTTAAATATGATAGTTTAAATAATGTTTTATTTTTGTTTTCTTTAAAGTGCTTAAATTTAAATGGTTATAAATGTATATGTACATATTTTAGATTTTTAAAATATATGTATAAGATTTATTTGTATTATAATTAGTTTTATAATATTTTCATTAAATAAGTAAGTTTATATTTACATTTAAATTAAATAAAAATTTAATTAAAAACACTTAATAATATGTGTAAACATATTAACATGTTTGTGACATATGTAAAGCAATAAAACAAGATGAATGACATTTGTAAGTTTTTGAACAAGTGTATTCATTCATTATTTTAATTTTAATAAACATTACATAATTCAATTTAAAATAAACTTTTTCATCTCTTCTTCCATTTATTTCTCAGCTGAACAAAGATGATTTCAAGTTTAAAAACTTCTCAAACCCAAAATTCAATGATTCCAAATCTAAAGCTCAAAACAGAAAATCATTTTCAAAAACCTGAAACTTGATATTCAATTGGCAAAAAGGTTTTCCATATCAACTTCAACCTGCCACTTAAAAGGGGAGTCCAAGATCAATTCCAACATTTTTAAATCAACAAATGGAAGCATGCTGTAGGATTTCTTCAACAAGCAAGCACTCAAAGCATATTTTTTTCAAATTAAATGTTCAAGCCTGGAAAATTCTAAAACCTGCTCTGCATATTAACAAGTGAGTAAACATTTTTTAAAAGCAGTTTAATTCGTGACTATCTTTAATCCATGTGTTGATCTGTATTGATGTTGCATGAAAATCTTTCAGTTTTTAAATAATTACATTGGTATAAATATATGTATGGAAGTGTGTCTGTATGTATAGCTATTCTGTTCTCTGTTGTTTCACAGGCCATGTTTGCTTTTGAAAATTCAATTCTCTAAATCAAATCAATATTAGTCTTCAAAATATAAATGGAAGTTGTTTGTTAATGTATAAGGATGATTTTAAAAATGGAATTAGAATTTTTATTTGAGTAAATTACTTTTTAAAATGAAAATCTACAGTAAGAATCAATTTCATGTCAAAATAAATACTCATAATTCTGTAATTTGATTCCAGGAATAGGTTAATAATTGGAAATGATGAATTTAGGTACCTAAATCATAATTTTTAAGTCAGTGTAAGTTGTGAATTTCTATGGTGATCGGAATTTGTACTTGTGCCAAATTTCGGCAATCAAAGAGGTGATTGGCCTTGGGCTTTGGCCTGGAGAAGGAGGATTGAACGGCGGTCAGAGGAAAAATGGTCGCTTGATTTTTCGTGCGACGTGGTGATCGGTAATGGGTGATTTAGGGTTTAGCAGTGGGTTTTTTCTTTCGATATTGCCGAGGTTCGTTCGTCGTTGACAAGGGACCGGAGTTAGGGAAAGTAGCTGCTAGTGGACGAGGTGGTTCGATGGAGTGGTTGGCGAGGTCTAACGGCGTCAGATTCGTCCACCGTGGGTGGTTTTGAGGGTAGTAACAGCTGTAGTTTTTCGTGCTTTATGGTCGAATTTTGTTTCGAGTTGTTGTTGTGTGATCTGAGTGTTTGAGGAGGCTCGCACGCGATCGTGTGATGGTTGTTGAGGGTCGCGATGATCGTCGCTGGCCGGAGATTCAGGTGCACGTACACCATGTTTGTTGTGTGCACGGCTTTGGTTCTGGGAAGTTTTGAATTGGGGAAGACGAGTTGATTGGGGAGCACTAGTGTTTTTCGAAGGTTGACTCGAAGAACATGGTGCTGGGATTGTCTTTGGGGCTTGCTCGTGTAATTTGGTGTTCGACTCGGGTTTTTTAGGGTTGTTGTGTTTTTGTTAGATCTGTATAATTAAAAGATAATGTTGCTGATTTAAAACTCGTTGTTTGAATAAAAACAAGTTCAAGCTTTATAAAAGGAAATAAATTTACAAAGTTAAAAAGTTTGTTGTTTTGGAATAAAGTTAATCAAACTTTTAAAAAGTATTAATTGAATTTATTTTAAATTTAAATTTTTTAAAATGATTTCTTTTGGAAATAATTAACTTAGCTAAATTTAATAATTTTAGATTTAAAGAAGTGTGTTTAAATTAAATAATTAATCAAAGTTTCTAAGTAAACTTTAAGTAAATATTTAAAACTAAGTTTTCAAATTTACATTGAAAATAAATAGGTTTTAAATTAGGTAATCAAAGTATTTTAATTTTTATATTTGATTTCTAAATGCCTTATTTCTAAATAAGGTTATTATTATGATTTTGAAAACCAATAAATAATTTGTCTTCAAGTTATTTAGATTTGACCAATTCAAATAATTAAATTGTGACGATGATTAAGGTTAAATTATTTTGATATGAACTTAAAAATACTTAATTAAATATGATTTGTAAATAAGTAAAAGAGTTTAATTAAGAATAATGTTTTCTTAATTAATTAAGGATTTGGAAATATAAGAAGTTAATTAATTAGTTATTTAATTAATTTTAAATAATTAGTTTATTGTTTATTTAATTTTAAATAATCACTTAATTATGAATTAATTAAGTGTAATTACCAAATTAAGTAATGAATGGTTAATTATTGAATATGATTAAGGAAAAAGGAAATTACTTTTGGAAGTAATTAATGGAAAATTACTCATGGAAGTAATTAAAGTGGAAGTGATTTATGGATAAACACTTGATGATATTAATTAAGATTTAATTAATATAATTGTTTTGAAATTAATTAATTATGGGGTAATTAATTAATTAAAGAATTAAGAATTTTAAATGATGGAATTAATTACTTGTTAGGTAATTAATTTAAAGAGTAATCATCTAATGAAGTAATTAGAAGATAATTACTTATGTAAGTAATTAAGAGTTAATTACTTGATTAATTTAGATAATTAATTAATGTGGTTAATTAGTTAATGAATGTGATTAATTTTAAGATTAATTACTAAATGTAATTAATTAAATTGTAATTAATTAATAAAGTAATTAATTAATGATTTATTAATTAATTTAATTGGATGATAATTACTTAATGAAGTAATTAAAGATTAATTAATTAGATTAATTAATCAAGGGTTAAAATAATTAATTAACAAGTTAATTAATTAAGATAAGTAATTACAAATTGTTAATTAATGTTTATGATTAATGAGATGATTAATTACAAGTTAATTATTTAATTTATTAAAGGAATTATTAATTAATAAGGAATATTAGTTAATATAATTAATGAAATGAATCAAGGTTGATTACTAAAAGTGATTAGTTTAAGTATGATTAATTTATTGTAATTAATTAAGGTTTAATGTAATTAATTATAATTGATTAATTAATGGAAACAAATGAAGGATCATTAATTATTGTAATTAGTGATAGTAATTAAAGGTTAATTACTATATATGGTTAAGGATAACTTGAATGTAATTAAAGTATAATTAATCAAGGGAGATTAATTAAAGATCATTAAAAGATGATTTATTTATTTATTTGGAATAAATAAATGAAGAAGGATTAAGATTAATCCAACAAATTTATAGTGTTAATCAATTCTGCTTATGGATGATTGATTAATATTGGATGATTGATATTGATTGATTGACATTGGATGACTGATATAGGGTGATTAGTTGATACTGGATGATTTGGATATCTCTGATATGTGATATGCTGCTTTGTGAGATGAATGTTTGATATGAATTATCTATTGTGATAATGTGATTCATCTATCTGTTTATATCATCCTGAATATAAGTTTAATTGTTTAAACCCTTAAACAACTTGGACATTAAAATGGCGTTTGGATTTCGGTGAGACCGGGATCGGGTTTCCATATTTGGATATCCGAAAACCACATCGATCCAAATTAAACGTTAGGTCGTGAATCCAAGTGGAGCTTAGTGAAGACTCGATGTGTAAGAACTATTCGTCAGTATAACTCTGGGGGTGATTCCGTGATGAGTTTGACGGAGATAGTACTTATAGGTTCGAGATGGTGATTCAGAGTGCAAGGGCTATGGTCGTTGACTCTAAGGGTGATTCCAAAATGAGTGCAACGAGATAGTGCCTTCGGTTTCGTTCGAACCCGGAACGAACTTGTATGGATTTAATGCTTTCAGAACATCGTCGACTGGACGATGAGCATTCTAAGATAGATGTGTTCTATAAAGGTAATCATAGCCTCAAGCCTCATCAACCGGGAATGGCTAAAACATGGGAGGTGCAGCAAGGCTAGGTTGGTAGCACCCATTTCAGGGTGAGGTCATTCCTGTCTAGATGTCCCTTTATTTCGGCTTAGTGGGTGGTTGGTCGCGCCAACCACGGGGTGATCTTACTCGGGACTGTTCAGTAAGGAGTGGTCCCGGCTTTGTGTTGCAGGGGATTGGGAATAATCCTCGGTACTGTGATCTAGGCCACGTGGTGTGATGGGCGGTACCCCGGTAGCCCTGCCATTGATGGAATCCAAAATCCAATAAGTGCTGTACTGTTTTGATTGTGCCCAACTATGTAGGAACGTGAGATGTAAGCATTCCAACTATTTCTATATTTTATTTTGAAAACCCTAGACACTATTATAATACCACTGGATTTCCTATCAAATGTTTTGGTTAGCGTAAGGTAAAAACTTTTCCATGTTTATGTGTGGAAAGTCTTATGTGATACCTTTTCTTTTCAAAGGTTTTTCTAAAGTTAAGCAATTTTATCCCGTTTACTCACACCAGACCCCTGTCTGACCCGAGTGTTTATTTTCTGTTTTATTAAACTCTTGGGTACTCATATTATGTATGAGTAGTCGAGTGATTCAGGTTTGCTTGACGAATTCTGGAGGAGATATGGAGTACGAGGCTTCCACGTGTAGATATATTATGGTTCCGCTGTGTTTGTATGATATCCGTATCTTGTGATATCTTGAGTTGTATAGTTAGACAGATGTTTATAACTATCTAATATGTGTTGTATAAGTTGTGCACTCTGATGTAATATGATACTATATAATATTTTATGTGATATATTATATTTCATTCGTTCCGCTATGAGTTATCTGATGTTGTTGTGTTTCTTCTTTCTCTTTCTTTTCTTCTTTTATCCCTTTCTTTCTTAATTAGTGATGCGACTTTCTGGTGTTAGAAAGTTGGGCCGCTACAGTTGGTATCAGAGCATTAGGTTGAGTGAATACCTAGGCTCTGGAGTGGTGTCTTTCTTGAGAGAGCGTACTTGTAATTTTAAAAAAAAAAAATTTAGCAAGTTTAAAAAATTTTAGCAAGACGTACTTGTAATTTTTATATATAACTATATATATATATACCTAATCTGTTGGGATATCTGTTCGGGTTTTCGAACATAAATTTTAGAGGTAGATGGAGTAGTGGTGTGTGTGCGTAACACGACTACCACTGATGGAAGAGGTCCATATGTTTGGGGTTGGAAGTATTTGTCGAGACTGTAGACCCAATACCGTCTCCAGTGAGTTTAGTTTGGAATAAGGATTTCTCTGATATCCGAAGGAAATCTTTTCAAAGATTCGGAGTTTATCTTTGAAGTGTAAGTTTGGATCTGTTGGAAGTGCAGAAGTAAGTGATGATATCTTGATAACTGCGTGATGAGATGCAATATCCTTGGATATTTTCAGAAGATGTTTTCTCTTGAAGCAGTTTTAGAAATGGTTGAGGAGCAGTTTTTACCTGCCGCAGGGAAGTTTCGTCTGTGTAGAAGTTATCTGGATCTTTAACATGGAGGTTGGCTGTTTTGGAATATGAGACTAAGTTCTATGAGTTGCTTCGCTTCCGCATGGTCTCATTTGTCATTCCTTTAGGAGAGCGAGATGTTGATGCTTGGTTTGGAGCCTGAATTTCTTGAGAGGTTGTCTGCCATCTCGAAGGCCTTTAATGTGGCTTGTTGATAGTTTTTGTTTTCGAGGAGCCTTTGGATTAGAAGTCTTTAGTAAGCTGTGGTAGAAGTGCATTTCGAAGTGTTCGGTGTGCTGACGAGAAAGTCTTTTAGCTTTGCAGTATCATCGAAGTAGAGTTTGGAAGCAGCAGTGTGGCCGTTTCTCCGATGGTTCACGAATCTTGGTGGTTCTTCTTTCAGTAGTCCGGGCAGATGGTGAAAGTTTTCTTGGAGAGTTAACTTTGTTTGGAGAAGCTTAAAGCTGTTCTAGTTAGTAAAGAGAGGATGGTTTCTTTGGAATCCAAACTAGGTAGGATCGCAAAAGGGACTTGCGATTAGTTTGGGAATTTTTCTTAGGCAATCTTTTGTTTGAGACTGAGGGTTCCCTTGTAGAAGTAGGAGCTACTGATGTAATCAGAAGTCTATCTGCATCTGGAGTCGAGTTCCATATTGTTTGGTTCCAGAAGTGATTTTGGTAGTTAGCCTAGTAGAAGAGTTGGTGTAGCAGCTCAGAATTTTTGGATTTGGATTAGTCAGATCTAGTTTTTGAATTTGATTCTACTATAAGGTAGTGTGACTGAGTCAGATGTGTCACTCAGATTTTATGGATTTGATGAACAAAGTTTCCCTGATATATTGGATAAGTTTGTATTCGTATTCATCAACAGTATTCTCATCTATTTCAGAATTAGAGTTGTGCAGCGGAAGCAAGGTAGTAGCTGTGCAAGGAAGGAAGTAAGTTCGGTTTACTATTGCTTGGAAAGTAGAGTTTGTGTTCTGGATTTCGACGGATCTTGGAAGACTTTTCTGTTGAATAGGATCCAGAAACTGGTTTGCTTTGGTCTTGTTGTTTCTAGAAGCATTAGTATAGGTTGAGCTAATCAGGAAGAAGTTTGGCAGCCCAGGATTGTCTATTGAGTTATGCAGATATGAGATAAGGAGTTTGGAATTTGAAGTTGGAGACTTCATTGTTGTTAAGATTTCTCTGGTTAAGAGAACAGTAAATGGGTAAGATTGGATGGTTAGTTCTGAGGCATTTGAGATTTCTTATATGTATTTTTGATAGGATAACATTGAATTGCCAGTTTGGATAACTGGAATTCGTTGTATTTCACGTATCTCCGAGGGAGTACATGTATGATTCATTGTTGGTTGTCGAATCTGTAGTTCAGTTAAATTTGGAAGTTGATCTAGACTTGAGTATAGTCTGATGTTCTGTTCAGATTGATGGATCTAGAGATGAGATGAGCTCTGGATTTTGGTGGTATAGTTTGTTTAGCTTCTGTAGAGCGAGTCTCCCGATGATTTATCTTTGGGAAACTCTAGATAGTATTAGAAATTTATTCTGATTTGTATCAGGACAATTAGTTAGATTTGTTTGTTTAATTGGTTGATTTGGTTGTTAGTAACTGGTTGATAGGTATGCTTTGCTGATTGAAATTTAAAATCTTTTACTGGGTTATTAAATTACATTTGCTTTTAAATTTCGGGGATGAAATTCTTTTAAGGGGGAGGAATGTAACGACCCGGAATTTTAGGCAATATCAATTTAATAATCTGTATTAATAATTAAACTGGTTTGATAATTTCTCTTTATAATTTTAATTTAAATTAGCAAATTTAATCTTTTAAAGGTTATTAAATTTTTAATCTGGCAAAATTGATGATATTTATTTTTCAAAGCTAATAAATTTTATTCTATTTATAATATATATTTGATATATATTGTGAATGGAAATATCATTTGTTTTAAATAAAAGATGAATTTTCAAATTGTAATATATATGTATGTATATGTTATAATTTGAGTTGTTTTGAAATTTAATTTAATCTATTGATAATTTGTAATTTAAAGCTTTGTTTTAATTTATATTTTCAAAAGTTAATTTAAGGTTAATTTAATTGTTTTCAAAGATATAAGATAATTATTTATTTTAAATATGATAGTTTAAATAATATTTTATTTTTGTTTTCTATAAAGTGCTTAAATTTAAATGGTTATAAATGTATATATAAATGTTTTAGATTTTTAAAATATATGTATAAGATTTATTTGTATTATAATTAGTTTTATAATATTTTCATTAAATAAGTAAGTTTATATTTACATTTAAATAAAATAAAATTTTAATTAAAAACACTTAATAATATGTGTAAACATATTAACATGTTTGTGACATATGTAAAGCAATAAAGCAAGATGAATGACATTTGTAAGTTTTTGAACAAGTGTCTTCATTCATTTTTTTTAGTTTTAATAAAAATTACATAATTCAATTTAAAATAATCTTTTTCATCTCTTCTTCCATTTATTTCTCAGCTGAACAAAGATGATTTCAAGTTTAAAAACTTCTCAAACCCAAAATTCAATGATTCCAAATCTAAAGCTCAAAACAGAAAATCAGTTTCAAAAACCTGAAACTTGATATTCAAATTGACGAAAAGGTTTTCCATAGCAACTTCAACCTGCAACTTAAAAGGGGAGTCCAAGATCAATTCCAACATCTTTAAATCAACAAATGGAAGCATGCAGTAGGATTTCTTCAGTAAGCAAGCACTCAAAGCATATTTTTTCAAATTAAATGTTCAAGCCTGGAAAATTCTAAAACCTGCTTTGCATATTAACAAGTGAGTAAACATTTTTTAAAAGCAGTTTAATTCGTGACTATCTTTAATCCATGTGTTGATCTGTATTGATGTTGCACGAAAATATTTCAGTTTTTTAAATAATTGAATTGGTATAAATATATGTGTGGAAGTGTGTCTGTATGTTTAGCTATTCTGTTCTATGTTGTTTCACAGGCCATGTTTGCTTTTGAAAATTCAATTCTCTAAATCAAATCAACATTAGTCTTCAAAATATAAATGGAAGTCGTTTGTTAATGTATAAGGATGATTTTAAAAATGGAATTAGAATTTTTATTTGAGTGAATTATTTTTTAAAACGAAAATCAACAGCAAGAATCAATTTCATGTCAAAATAAATACTCATAATTCTGTAATTTGATTCCAGGAATAGGTTAATAATTGGAAATGATGAATTTAGGTACCTAAATCATAATTTTTAAGTCAGTGTACGTTGTGAATTTATGTGGTGATCGGAATTTGTACTTGTGCCAAATTTCGGCAATCGAAGAGGTGATTGGCCTTCGGCTTTGGTCTGGAGAAGGAGGATTGAACGGCGGTTAGAGGAAAAATGGTCGCTTGATTTTTCGTGCGACGTGGTGATCGGTAATGGGTGATTTAGGGTTTAGCAGTGGGTTTTTGCTTTCGATATTGCCGAGGTTCATTCGTCGTTGACATGGGACCGGATTCGACCGTGTTAGGGAAAGTAGCTGCTAGTGGACGAGGTGGTTCGATGGAGTGGTCGGCGAGGTCTAACGGCGTCAGGTTCGTCGATCGTGGGTGGTTTTAAGGGTAGTAACAGCTGCAGTTTTTCGTGCTTTATGGTCGAATTTTGTTTCAAGTTGTTGTTGTGTGATCTGAGTGTTTGAGGAGGCTCGCACGCGATCGTGTGATGGTTGTTGAGGGTCGCGATGATCGTCTTTGGCTGGAGATTCAGGTGCACGTATACCATGTTTGTTGTGTGCACGGCTTTGGTTTTGGGAAGTTTTGAATTGGGGAAGACGAGTTGACTCGGGGAGCACTCATGTTTTTCGAAGGTTGACTCAAAGAAGATGGTGCTGGGATTGTCTTCGGGGCATGCTCGTGTAATTTGGTGTTCGGGTTTTTTAGGGTTGTTGTGTTTTTGTTAGTACTGTATAATTAAAAGATAATGTTGCTGATTTAAAACTTGTTGTTTGAATAAAAACAAGTTCAAGCTTTATAAAAGGAAATAGATTTACAAAGTTAAAAAGTTTATTGTTTTGGAATAAAGTTAATCAAACTTTTAAAAAGTATCAATTGAATTTATTTTAAAATTTAAATTTGTTAAAATGATTTCTTTTGGAAATAATTAACTTAACTAAATTTTATAATTTTAGTTTTAAAAGAAGTGTGTTCAAATTAAAGAATTAATCGAAGTTTCTAAGTAAACTTTAAGTAATGATTTAAAACTAAGTTTTCAAATTTACATTGAAAATAAATAAGTTTTAAATTAGATAATCAAAGTATTTTAATTTTTAAATTTGATTTCTTAATGCCTTATTTTTAAATAAGGTTATTATTATGATTTTGAAAACCGATAAATAATTTGTCTTCGAGTTATTTAGATTTGATTAATTCAAATAATTAAATTGTGATGATGATTAAGGTTAAATTATTTTGATATAAACTTAAAAATACTTAATTAAATATGATTTGTAAATAAGTAAAAGAGTTTAATTAAGAATAATGTTTTCTTAATTTATTAAGGATTTTGAAATATAAGAAGTTAATTAATTAATTAATTAATTAATTTTAAATAATTAGTTAATTGTTTATTTAATTTTAAATAATCACTTAATTATGAATTAATTAAGTGTAATTACCAAATGAAATAATGAATGTTTAATTATTGAATATAATTAAGGAAAAAGGAAATTACTTATGGAAGTAATTAATGGAAAATTACTCATGGAAGTAATTAAAGTTGAAGTGATTTATGGATAAACATTTGATGATATTAATGAAGATTTAATTAATATAATTGTTTTGAAATTAATTAATTATGGAGTAATTAATTAATTAAAGAATTAAGAATTTTAAATGATGGAATTAATTACTTGTTAGGTAATTAATTTAAAGAGTAATCATCTAATGAAGTAATTAGAAGATAATTACTTATGTAAGTAATTAAGAGTTAATTACTTAATTAATTTAGATAGATAATTAAGGTGATTAATTAGTTAATGAATGTGATTAATTTTAAGATTAATTACCAAATGTAATTATTTAAATTGTAATTAATTAATAAAGTAATTAATTAAGGATTTATTAATTAATTTAATTGGATGATAATTACTTAATGAAGTAATTAAAGATTAATTAATTGGATTAATTAATCAAAGGTTAAAATAATTAATTAAGAAGTTAATTAATTAAGATAAGTAATTACAAATTGTTAATTACTGTTTATGATTAATGAGATGATTAATTATAAGTTAATTATTTAATTTATTAAAGGAATTATTAATTAATAAGGATTATTAGTTAATATAATTAATGAAATGAATCAAGGTTGATTAATAAAAGTGATTCATTTAAGAATGATTAATTTATTGTAATTAATTAAGGTTTAATGTAATTAATTATAATTGATTAATTAATGGAAACAAATGAAGGATCATTGATTATCGTAATTAATGATAGTAATTAAAGGTTAATTACTGTATATGGTTAAGGATAACTTGAATGTAATTAAAGTATAATTAATCAAGGGAGATTAATTAAAGATCATTAAAAGATGATTAATTTATTTATTTGGAATAAATAAATGAAGAAGGATTAAGATTAATCCAACAAATTTATAAAGTTAATCAATTCTGCTTATGGATGATTGATTAATATTGAATGATTGATATTGATTGATTGATATTGGATGACTGATATTGGGTGAATGGCTAATACTGGATGATTTGGATATCTCTGATATGTGATAAGCTGCTTTGTGAGATGAATGTTTGATATGAATTATCTATTGTGATAATGTGATTCATCTATGTGTTTATATCATCCTGAATATAAGTTTAATTGTTTAAACCCTTAAACAACTTGGACATTAAAATGGCGTTTGGATTTCGGTGAGACCGGGATCGGGTTTTCATATTTGGATATCCGAAAACCACATCGATCAAAATTAAACGTTAGGTCGTGAATCCAAGTGGATCTTAGTGAAGACTCGAGTGTAAGAACTATTCGTCAGTATAACTCAGGCGCTGATTCCGTGATGAGTTTGACGGAGATAGTACTTACAGGTTCGAGATGGTGATTCAGAGTGCAAGGGCTATGGTCGTTGACTCTGAGGGTGATTCCAAAATGAGTGCAACGAAATAGTGCCTTCGGTTTCGTTCGAACCCGGAACGAACTTGTATGGATTGAACGCTTTAGAACATCGTCAGGTGGACGATGAGCATTCTAAGATAGATGTGTTCTATAAAGGTAATCGCAGCCTCAAGCCTCATCAACCGGGAATGGCTAAAACAGGGGAGGTGCAGCAAGGCTAGGTGGGTAGCACCCATTTCAGGGTGAGGTCATTCCTGTCTAGATGTCCCTTTATTTCGGCTTAGTGGGTGGTTGGTCACGCCAACCACGGGGTGATCTTACTCGGGACTTTTCAGTAAGGAGTGGTCTCGGCTTTGTGTTGCAGGGCATTGGGAGTAATCCTCGGTACTGTGATCTAGGCCACGTACTGTGATGGCGGTACCCCGGTAGCCCTGCCATTGATGGAATCCAAAATCCAATAAGTGCCTGTACGGTTTTGATTGTGCCAACTATGTAGGAACGTGAGATGTAAGCATTCCAGCTATTTCTGTATTTTATTTTGAAAACCCTAGACACTATTATAATACCACTGGATTTCCTATCAAATGTTTTGGTTAGCGTAAGGTAAATTTTTTCCCATGTTTATGTGTGGAAAGTCTTACGTGATACCTTTCTTTTCAAAGTTTTTTCTAAAGTTAAGCAATTTTAACCCGTTTACTCACACTAGACCCCTGTCTGACCCGAGTGTTTATTTTCTATTTTATTAAACTCTTGGGTACTCATATTATGTATGAGTATTCGAGTGATTCAGGTTTGCTTGACGAATTCTGGAGGTGATATGGAGCAGGAGGCTTCCACGTGTAGATATATTACGATTCCGTTGTGTTTGTATGATATCTGTATCTTGTGATATCTTGAGTTGTATAGTTAGACAGCTGTTTATAACTGTCTAATATGTATTGTATAAGTTGTGTAGTCTGATGTAATATGATACTATGTAATATTTTATGTGATATATTATATTTCATTCGCTCCGCTGTGAGTTATCTGATGTTGTTGTGTTTCTTCTTTCTCTTTCTTTTCTTCTTCTATCCCTTTCTTTCTTAATTAGTGATGCGACTTTCTGGTGTTAGAAAGTTGGGTCGCTACATATCTTCTCTGTTTTCTTAAGTTATGCATGCTAGTTTTTAAATTTTATACATCTTAGTTTAGCTTAGTCACAATCTGCAAATAACTATAAATATATTTTTTCTAGTTTATATAAAGTTGGTCAGGCATGTATATATATGGGTTAGTTTAAAGGTATAAAGCTTATACAGTTTGCATATAAGGGTTACGTGACTTCATATAAAAATGTATGCGCATATTTATAAAATGAGTTGTAAAAGAATACATTTGCTGATTTTAATGTTGTGTGTATATCATTGTGTACATATAGAAGATTTGAAATAAATGTAATATGTTTTAGTTAAGTACACATATTATATAAGTTTGGTCTGCATACAATAGGTACTCTAGTTTATATATATATATATATATATATATATATATAGGTATGTAAAGTACAGGATAGTTATATAAGTCTGGTATATGTTTTAATGGCTACAGTATTATAAATATATGAATATTTCATATGCAAGTTTTAACTGGTTATAAAAATATATAAAGTTTAAGTGTTGTTCAAAGTGTTGTTATATATGGGTTTGCGGCACACTTTAATGTATTGGATTATTAATATTTCAGTTAAATATTTTATACACTTGAAGGTTGTTTTGTGATTTTATAAAAAAAAGAATAGATGTCAGTTTATATATATGTTTAAGTACGGTATATATATTTATATTTATAAGCTACATATAGGGCTGCTGAGTTCACGAGTATAATTTAAGCTATTTTGACTTATACAATTTGGTTTTTGAACATAGTAGGAATTATATCTTAGTCTTATATCTATCTGCTTATATAAGTTTGAATATAAATGTATATATATAATGTGTGTATATATGTTTGATTCTTCTATGTGTGTTTAATTTGAAAAAAAAATTGTATTTTGAAATAAATATATATTTAAAATCTAATATATGCATTTGAATATATGATATGTATATAGTTATATATAATTATATAAGTTCATTTATATCAATTTTCTTCATCGATTAAGTTCTGACTTAACTTTGTCAACTCCTATTTATCAGCTTGTCCGACGAACTCATGACCATCATGCTTTGCTTCATAATTCTTGCATGGATTTCGTAACTCAATTCCATTGTCCATCTTCTTTAGCCTCGAAAGGTGAGCAACCACTCACGATTAAATGTTCTTATATTTATTAAATTTGATTTCAACTGAACGACAAAGTGAAATATGCTGCTGATAGTTATTTTCATTATTATTTATATTCCATTATATGCTATCTGTTCACCTGTGACATCTGACACCTTTATCTGTTTTTTATATTGATGAAATATGCCTGTTATATTATTATCATATCTGTTATCACTCTGCAAGTTTCCTGTTAGTATAGAATTCTCTATGGGTTGAAATGATAGACCCAAACGATTTTCACTAACATTGAATTTGGGATTACGGGTTGAAGTTATATATATACCCATATATATTTAAATTGCGGATTTAAATTATAAACATCTGTATCACTTAACCATAGGATAGAAAATTATATACAGACACTGTTGGTCTATATAGAAATAATTCGAAGCGATTACTATGGTTTTATATAAATATTTATTTTAGATATTATATAAATGTTATTCTATATACAGTTAATTCTTGATTTTAAGCTATGCATAAATTTGTTTGAATATGAAATAAGCTTAATAATAAAGTTTGATTTTATTAGAATATAATATGGTGAACTATTTATTTAAATTATATTTTAATTTTAGAGTTTATAATGATTTAATAAATTAAGGTTGAGAAGATAGATTTGAAATTGATTTGAATGTGTATTTAATTAAGAAATATATTTAATTGAAAATCGATTTGGAACTTATTGAATTTTGGGATTTTTAAAGGATATAAATTTTATAACTAGATTTTGGTTAAGGTTATTTAAATGAATATTTCAATTTTAAATAAGTTGAAGGAGATATTTAGGTTATTTGTAATTTGAGGTTATTTAATTATATTGGATTTATTAAGTGAATATTTCAAAACTAAATAATAATAAAGTTAAATTAAGATATATATGAAATTATCAAATTTAGTTTTGAGATTTTGAAATATTTAAAGCTTTGAAAATATTGAAATTGAAATGGTTTATTTTGTGGTTAAAAATCTGTATTTGAAATCGATATAATTTGAAATGGTTTATTGACAAACTGAAATAAATTAAAATTGATTATTTGAGATTTGATTTAAATTTGAATTTTGGAATTTGAGATGATTTGAATCGATTTGTGAAATTTAAGAAACCTATTTTAGTACATAAAGTATTTTTTTAATTTTTTATTTAAAACTATTTATATATGTTACTTTATAAATTTATTTCATATAAACTATTTTAATATAAATTATTTTTTTATATAAACTATTTTAAATTATAACTATTTTTATATAAACTATTTTTAATTATAAACTATTTTATTATATATACTATTATTTATAAACAGTTAAGTGGGAAGTGTTATGACTCCAAAGCATTATGATTTCTAAGTTTTATTTCCAAAGTGTTATGATTTCCAAAGTGTTTGACTTAGAAAGTGTTATAACTTTGAAGTACTAAGATTTTTGTAAATGGATATATTCGAGATGGATATATTTAAAATGGAAGTGATATCGTATTTGGTTTTGAAATGGCAATGATATTCTGATTTGAAAATAAAAACTATTTTGAAAGTTTATTAAATGACCAATCGGTGTAATAATTACATAGTTATTGAAGAGACCGGGATCGGTTAGGGACATACTTTTTGTCTAAACCGAAAACCACTTTAATAACTATTATACGTGGAGTGTGATGCAGAACGAAGTTGTTGGAATGATGTACGTTGATGACCGAAGAAAGAGAACGATAATGGATGACCTTGACACTTGTGTCAAATTGGAAATGACTAAATCAGGAGCCGTGCTGGTCCAATGAGGTTAGCCACCTCTAAGCGAACACACTTCTTCATAAACTACTCATTACTTGTTTTTAATTGGTGCCACCCTTGAATTGGGAGTGTTGTTTCGTGGTGTTGCGATCGTTGCGGCGATGCGTTCTCACTAGTCCAGATCAAGCAAACGGTAGTTTCACTACCTTGGGTATTGCCTCATGTGCCTTGTCATACTCGTATCCCTATACGCGACCACTATGATTTGTTTTGTGTTATACCTATGGAGTACTCCCTGATAGCCCACTAGTTTACGGTGGAGTTTACAGTGCTGTGTAGACTATGACGCTTATATAAAATGTGTTAAGGGGATAATGGTAATGCCTTAATGCTATTTTGATACTTTATATTACAGATAGACATTATCTACTTAGCGTACATATAAATAGTTTAACGGATCCTTAGAGGATGGCTATCCCAAACATCCTTTGAGTTATTTGCGTTTCAGTTGTTATTTCACTTAAGTTGGATTTATTAATATAAGAATGCTAATCCTGACTCGAGTGTTTTGTGTTTTGCTTTACGCTCGGGTCAGACTGAGTGATACAGCTTTCGAGACTCACCTTTGTAGTTGGAGCTTCGCTTAGAGATCCAACTATCTATCCAGCTTTCAAATATTCAGTTGATTCTAGTGATGGATTCTGATTCTTGTATTTGACTATTGTATTCGAGACTTCTGTTGTAACTTATTTAACTCTGTTATATATATAGTAGCTTCATGAACTACTATTCATTTGTTTCCGCTACATACTGTATATTACTCCGTGTCTGTGATTATTTATTTACTGTATATGCTGAGCTTTGCCAAATATAAACTTACAATCTAGTATTTTGAGCAATTCAATTCCGACATGTTTGGATGCGAATGGTTGAAAATATCAGGTCGTTATAAACTAAGTGCTGCATTAAACTATAGAGATAAACAATCGTTGTACTACTTCGTAGAAACAACACAACTTTGAAATGGAAAGATGACAGAACGATGTGTGTGTGTGTGTGTGTATAAACAAACAAGTAATCTAACCAGATAAAGAAGGAATCCGAGCTTGCTATAACAATTTTTTTAAGACTTTATTCAAAGTCTCCCAAGATACAATAGACATGAGCTGCTCGAGTTTGTGGGTTGTATGATCTTCTTTGTGATACGTATGAGCGCACAGAAACGAGGAGGAGGAAGAGAAAGTAGGAGTGGGAAACTAATCTGGTTTCCATCGCCTTTTATATGCGAATTCCTAATGGTTATGTTCGTTGGGAATAGCCGTATCTCTTCGTCTACAACGGTCAAAAACGGTCGCTTTTCTCCGTTTGCAATGCCTATTTCTGTTTGAAAAGAAGCGTCCATTCAGATAGTTTGCAATGGCCATTTCCATTAGGAAAATCCACGTCCATTCAAATCCAATAGTCGCTTCTATTTGAATTTAAACAGTAGAAACCTATTTATTTC
The DNA here is from genome assembly GCA_030765085.1 of Allium cepa. Taxonomy (NCBI): domain Eukaryota; kingdom Viridiplantae; phylum Streptophyta; class Magnoliopsida; order Asparagales; family Amaryllidaceae; genus Allium; species Allium cepa. The sequence continues at coordinate 12,416,002 of CM060941.1, forward strand.
CGTAAAAAAAATATAACACGGTCCACTGCTATTGCAAGGCGGTGGCGCCGCACATATCTATTAGTTCATGGCCATATAGATCCTTCCTCTTGCACAAAATTACCTGACCTAAAGGCCAACATAGGTTTGAGAGAAGTAGTATATAAACAAGAATACTAACTTATTTTTGGCGATGCGGGACAGTATCTTTTATTTGTAAAGGCCTCTAACTTTTTTTTTTGTGTATAAGCAAATCATGGAGATTACGTGCAGTGTTTATGTCATTTTCTTATTTTATTTTTCTCGCAACTGTTTGGATATGTGATAACCTGGATTTTTAGGCAGCTGTTAATTGGTAATTAACAGGATTTAATTTATTAAAACATTGATTTATTGATTGGAGAAATAAACCTGATAATAAATATATATCTAGATGTGTATATATATGAATTAGAACTATAATAAATGCTGAATTATAAATATCTGGATAAATATTCATTTGATAATCTCCTGACATAATTATTGAAATTTAATGATATTTGTTAAATGATCTTCTTTTATAATCATTCATTTTAGCAGAATTCATCTTTTATAAATAGATATAGGCAAAACTTATCATATGATAGCTATTCTATTTACATACATACTATGGTTATAAATGAAACTTGGATTTAAAAAAATTCAAAATAATATCTTTAGAATGTGATAATTTATTTATGTATAAATTAGTATCAAAATTATTTTCTTAATGGTTATATAAGTATAAATAAGGGAGAAGTATAAATTTATAATATACATACATACATACATATATATATATAAACATACACTAATGATAAAAATTAGTTAATCGCTTAAGTTTAAATAGGATTTGACAAAGATTAATACCTTCTTTAAATACATGTACAAGTTATATATGTGTAAAAGTATTTAACATAAGAATGTAAATAAAATATGAAAATGAAAAAAAAATATTATATAAAATACATAAACATATTGGATACATTATAATTACAAATGTATAGAAATTCACCTTGCATTTTAACAAGTGTAAGAAATTTGAAATGCTAATTACAAGTGTCATTTTAAAAAAAATAAATAAAGAAAGAAGATATATACATTTTCTATTCCTTTCTCATTTCGTTTTATCTTTATCTTTCAAAAACAAAGAAGATAAAAGCCTGGAAATAATATACAAACTAGGAAATCAACAAACAACAACCATTTTTTAAACCGAATCATCAAAGCAGATCCAACTCAGACCATAAATATGATAAATTCAAGATCATTTCAACAATTTCCACTATTCAAGTTCAACTCAAAGATCTGAAATCAAAAACCAAGTCCAGATTTTAGATTTTTCAAAGCCAGCTCTGCTTAAACAAAAGAAGTGAGTGAACTTTAAACCGTTAAGTAAATCTATCATTTTTACATATGCATGTGATGAATTAAAGTAGTAATATGATTCATACGGATGTATGGATGTATTTTTCTTGAAAAATAAGGCTGAATCACTGAGAGATATTCTGCATGCCTCTGAATATATATATGTTCTTTTTGTACGCAGACCCAAATTAGATTTCAAAACCGTTTTTCTTCTTTTCCAAACCTTTTCTGGCTAACATCATTAAAAGTAAATTGATTGTACGAATGTTATATTATTTATAAAAATTGCCTCGAGAAATTTTATTAATCATTTCGTGGGAAAAATTGAATTATATAGTAAAATAAATTTCAACTGGAAATTTCAACCATCATTATTCTATGTTACTTTTATATGGTTGAATTAGCCTTGGAAAATGTGATTTATGATAACAAAATTAAGAATTTTAAGTTTATAATTCGTGTGGAATTGGGGTTGAACGGGTTTTGGTGCGTTTGCCAAATTCCGGCGATAGGGTCATTCGAGCTTCGTGGCGATTGGCAGAGAGGAGCGTCGGTCGACATAGCACTAGGGAAAAATGGTGGATGAAATTCTTATAACTTGAATTATTGAGGAAGGGTCGATCTAGGGTTTTTATCGCTGTTTTCTTGGTTCGAGTTTGAAGAAGCATTGCAGGGTCGATAGGAGAAGAGGGGACTATGCACCTGAGTAGGAAGATGGAGTAGGTTCTGGGGAAGTTGGTGACGAATTATGGTGGGTGTTGATCGTCTTAGGCGGCGAGGTGGGATGATTTTACAGATTCAAGTGATTGCAGTTTTGTTGGTTTAGGTTCGAAACTTCACCGGAAAGTTTGGGTCGTGGTTCCAGGTGATAAGTGAGGTCGATGGGTCATGTGTGACTGGTATGGATGGTCGTTGGTGTGGCTAGATGGTCGTGGGTGATGTGCACAGATACGCGTGCACACGGTGTCTGGAATTTGGGTTTGGCCAGGGAGAAGAGAAGCAGTGAAGTGGAGGGAAGAACATCGGGAAGATTTTGGTCTGGACCGAAGGAGTTCCCGTGTGGTGATCGGGTTGTTTGTGTGTGTGTTTCTAGTTTGTAATTTAAATTTAACAGAAGCGGGTTAAGGTAGAAATCGTGTTGTGGCTCGAAAATTTTGATATGTGGCATGGGTTGTCAGTAGGGAATCGGGTTTGTTTTAAATTTTCTTTAAGGTTTAAACAAAAGAAAATTTGAAATCAGTTTTTTTCGAAAGCAAATAGAAAGGAGCAAGTTTTCGGGGAGTTATCAAACAGATTTCAAATATAAATATATTAATATTTTATGTAAAAGATGTTTTGGGTGGATAAATTTCAAACTTGTGAATTTAAATAAGTTTAATGAGGAAACTAAATAATTAATTAAGGTATATGTTTTAACTTAATTATTTAGGATTTTAAATTTTGAAGTATGATTTCTTAATGTAATTAGAGAATAGTTAATCCCTTAGTATAAGTGATTAAGAGTAATCACTAAATATAATAAATTAGAGGATATTTAATTACTTAATGTGATAAAATAAAGGTTAATAAAAATGGATATAATTATTTAAGGATAATTAACTAATGAAAGTGATTAAGGAGTAATTATTAAATTAAGTGGTTATGGGATACTTACTTGATGGCAATAATTAAAAGATAATTAAATTACTTAGAATAATTACTTAATATAAGTAAATAAAAAGGGTAACTTTTTTAAGGGTTTATTAATTTAATTTATAAACAAAAGTTAATCGATTGAGAATAATTAAACAATGTAAAAATTATTTGATAAAAGTAATTAAATGAACATTACTTAATGGAAGCAATTAAGGATTAATTACTTAGTGTAATTAATTAAAGAATTTATTAATTAAGGATTGATTAAATAAAAGAAATTAATTAAGGATTGATTAATTAAAAGAAATTAATTAAGGATCAGTAAATTAATGAGTGTGAGTAATTAAAGAATAATTAATCAATGTAAGTAATTATCGGATAATTAATTGAGTAATTAATTAATTTATGATAAATGTAATTAATGTGAATGGGTGAAGGTTAATTAATTTGTGCAATTAATTAATTGCTACTTACTTAATGTAATTAAAGAAGATAATTAAGGGATGAGTAATTAATGGTTTATAATTAATTAATGTTAAGTAAATAGGAATAAAAGTGATTAAAGTAATTAATTAAATTTATTTAAATTAATTAGAAATGGTGTGACTAATTAATCTTACTTACGGATGATTGGTTGATATTTCTGGTATGAAATGTTTTGTGATATGATATGCTTGGGTTGAACAGTGAAAATGTGGTTATCAATCTTTGATGAATTGCTATGCAAAAGTGACAACCTGTATTTGAATTGAATTGTATTCACTTGAATAACTTGTATTAAGATGGTATCGAACTTGAACATACTTCAGGTTTGTTTTCGATGTGCAGTCGGACCTTCGATGCCTTTTTTACCGGCCTTCTAGTGACACTCTAGTTCTTGACATGGATGGTGAGTATGCGTGCAGGAATTCCGACATGTTAGCTGATTCTTCTTGGGATCGATCTTTCATTTTCTCTCCTGATGCTACGGGTTATGACCCATGTCTTGCCAACCTTTTCAGTTCCTACGCTGGTCTTTGTGGGAATGTCCCTTTAGACCCCTCTGATGATGGTGATGCTTCCTCTTCGGAGGAGCCCTAGACTAGGTTTATTTTAGCTACTGTGACATGTTTGTCACATACCTGTGCTGAATTTTCATTTTCCATAGTAGATTAGGTGCTTCTACCTTTCTCCTGTACTTCAACTTTATTACTTTGGTAACAAAAGTGGACGGCCCACTATAAAACCGGCTTGCTTTGCAAAAAAAAAAAGATGGTATCGAATTCGAAGAGACCGGAGTCGGGTATTAGTAAATACCCAAAACCACTTCGATTTGAAATCTTCTATAAATTCCTTATAGATATGATATGTGAAACCAGTAGGCTGGAATGGAATGATTTAAGTAATTAGACCCTTTTAAAACTATGTAGAGGTACATAGATATAGATGTGCGAAATAAGTGTAGTATGTTACAAATTGAGAACTCGTAGTGAAGTACGAGTTACCCTGGGTTTCAAAATAAGTTTATACATTAGTATTTCTTGTTAGATGAGTTTACTCACGCTCGTTTCCAGCTTGACTCGGGTGTTACTTTGATGTAAAGCTTGGGTCAGACCGAGTATTACAGATTTTCAAGTGAGGACGTTCTGAAGCTCAGGAGACGAGCTGGTTGGCAGGAATGTATGGAGAGTATTCCGCATTGATATTGTAGATTATCTGGGGTATGTTGATTTTAACTGTCCAGTGTTTGTGTAAATGTTGTAACTTTGATGTATAAGTGTAATTTGACAAGTACAATTTTCCTTTGTATAAACTATTATTATCTAATATTATATTCTGATCCGCTGCGAATGTGAGAATCTGTGTTTTTGGTATTTCTTCTATCTATTTTCTTCTTTCCCTAACTATCTGGAATTCTCGGGATCGAAAATTCTGGGTCGTTACATTTTGGTATCAGAGTTGAAGATTAAGCGAGAACCTTGGCTCTGGTGGGATTACTCATTAAGGATAAGGTCAATGGTACCCTAGAATGAGTTGAGTGTAGTATATATGAGAGCGTACTTGTTATTTTCTTATATAATGATTTTAGAAATGGTTTTAAAAATGATTTTTATATAAGATTATATTTTGATATATAAAGCAATATTTCTTTCTAAATAAATATTAAGGTAATTGGTTGTTAAATCATTTGAATTAAATATAAATGGTAATAGTAATACAACCAAATTTAAATTAAATAAAGATAAGTTTGAAATAGATTCAAACTGGAATTAAAACGTTGAATTTGGAGAAGAGTTTCAGAATAAGATAATAATGAATTGGTTTCCAGATATGATAATCTTGGTTATTATCATAAATGATTGTTGTGTTTGACAATAAAATATGTATTAATGAGTAAGCAAAATTAAATGTTCTAGGGAAGTAAAACATTTAGGTAAGTATGACTTATAAATTGGAATTGAAGATGATCTAAATTGTGAAGTTTTAAATCTGGGTCCAGAATTTGAAATTTGTTTCAAAGTGACAAAGAAATAATAAATAATATTATTTAGTATATTTGAATGAAAGGGTCCTGTTTCAAACAAGGGTTGTTTGAAAAATTTAAAGGAACTTGTTTTAAATTAAAAACAAAAGGTGGTTTAAAAACCTAAGGTATGAGTTGGTGGGCTAAGAAAGAGATATGTGTAAATGTGTGGATATACATAATGATTTGAAATAAACTCTAAGGTGTGGAGTTTTGATTTTCCCCGAAGTGTGATATAAAAACCCAAAGTGATAAAAGTCTTTGAATTTATAAGTAAGAAAGAATATTAATAGAAATTTGAAATGGAAGGTCGAATTGAATAATGTTGACTGGAGTAAGTTAAATTAAATTTAACTTAGGGAAAATTAAATAAGTTTAGGACTAGCAGCCTGAATTGGAAATTTCAAGATGAAATTGAGATTTAACTTGGGAAGTTAAATGGTTGATATGAATTGAGAATTTTTGTGATCTCAAAGTGGGTTTGAGATCTGGAAATTGAAAATGGATGGATGTTTTAAATTAAATTGGATGATATCATACTATTGTTATAAATAATCTTAACCGTGAATTGGATTTGTTTAAATAAATAAAGAAATGGATTGTGGTAATATATCCATTATTGAGGGAAATTAAACTTTAATTTAAAATTAATGATTTGGAATTACTTTAAATTTAAGATTTGAATGTGTAAGATAAAATTTCAAAGGGTTGGTTTCAAAAAAAAAAACTAAAATTGGGTAATAAATTGGATTTCAAAGATTAAATTGTTTAAAAAGGATTTGAATTATTATTTGAACCAAGAAATAGGTTTATCGAGAAGTAAAGGTTAATTTGATTTAAGGGAATTAAATTAGCATTTGAAAGTTTAATTTGAATTTATATAATTCAAGATGATTTTAAGTTGGGATTTAAATTGAATTGATGGGAATGGAGATTGGGAATTGAACAGTTTGGCTCTCGACTATTTTCAATATAAATTGTTTTAATATAAACCTATTTTTCCAAGCTATTTATATATACACCTTTCTTTTTAAACCCCAAACTATTTTATACTTATTTTATAATTATTTTTGAAACTATTTAACTATTTTACAACTGTTTTACAACTAATTAATATTTAACTATTTTATAACTATTTTGTCATTACTTAACTACTTTACAGCTATTTTACAAACTAACAATTATTTTTCAACTACTTATTTATTTTTAACTTTTCAAGCTATTTTATAAATTTAAGCTGGTCAGAGTGCAAACTGTTTATGATTAAATACCCAATTGAGACAAGAATTAAAGTGATAATCCAAATGGAAATGAAACAATTATGAATAAGTGGATAGAAATTAAAGTGAATGTAAATAGAAAAGGGAATTGATTTGGTAAATAATCAATGAAGATGAATACGTAGGATGTACGTATGTTATTCTATTCGCATAGTGATTTGATCCAGATTCGAGATGGTATATCGATCCGAGTTGGGATTTTTCACTCGATTTTCGACGGTGAACCTGGATATGGAATTTTGATTGGTTCTAGATATTCTCTATCATAGTTATAGCTATGTAAGGAGAATAACGATTTCTGATCAAGAAACCAGATCTGAGTCCACACTAGGAAGTCGAGTGGATAATACTAGTTCAAAAATGAAATTGTGTGATCGAGTGAGCGATCAGATTGATATAGCGTACGGATGATATGTGAACATCGTATGGGTTTGAATGAAATTGATATTGGAAATTTGTGGATAAGAATTGTAAAATGTTTTTGAAATGAAAAGTATATTTATTGAAATATATGATGAAGTAAAATGGAAATTTCTATGATTAAAGGTTCACTTTATGAAGAAAGGTAATGAGAAACCAAACTTGAATATTGATTCGGCATAAATAAAGTTATGTATATATATTTGTGATAAAATCCCCTTGTTGAATCTATTGCGAGAAGAAAAGGGTTTTTGAAAGTATTTAAAGTACAGAAAGGTACTTTATTCAAGTATGAAATGATCCTAAGATTTTACAAGGTTATATATATATATATATATATATATATATATATATATATATATATATATAAAGGATCTTATGAGAATTATTTTGGGGAAAAGGGTTTTTGGAACCTATGGATTTTGGAAAGGCTTTTGATTTTTGGAGAAAAATCAATTTGGAAATTCGGAATGCCTAGTTGAGAATAATCAATTTTGGGATAATCGATTTTGAGAAAAGGGGATTTTTATGGGATTCATACTAGGTGCATGATTTGGAAGATACTATATGTGTATAGTATAAATCTTTTGAAAATGGCTCTGGATAAAAGGCTCTCCCTTGAAATGAACTTCCCAGGAGTACCATAGGTTGGTACTGCCTTTAGCCTCAAAGGGGGGAGACTCTAAAGTGGATCCTATGAGGAAGTCTGGACAAACTAAAGTTCCTGAGGATTATTAGGTAGCGAAAGTCGAGGGCGCTGATGCCTACATAGGCATTTGGGTTATGCTGTGACGACAATGTAACTCGATGTCGCTGCGATCTACTACGGACCATAGCGGAAATCGTGTGGAGGTGAGTGTCAACAGTCTACGTTTGATTTTGCCGGGAAGGTAACGTAACATCGGTAGACTGCGATCTATGGTCGAGTGGAGTGGCGAAGTTTCATTCTTTTGACAAAGAAATCCAAGGGCACTGATGCCTACAATTACATGGGTTTTTGCTGTGATAGCAACGTAACCCCAGTTGTAGCTGCGATCTATAGCGGGTTCCATGGCGTAATCGAGGGGCACGGAGTGCCTACAGTTATCTATAGATTTTGCCGGATGGCAACGTAACCATCAGGTTAACTGCGACCGTGGATGGGGGTGATGATTTCCAGAGCATTTTCACCAAAGATGTTTCCTCTATTTTCAAAATATTTTCTATATTTTCAATAAAATTATTTTCCAAATATTTTCACTGGGTGTTGAAAACGGGTTTACCAAGTACTTATAGATTTTCAGTCCTACGCCTGATCAACGTACGACCGAATTTCTCTGAGAACAAGGATGGACTTGTTGAAACATCGAGTTATAAAAAGTATTTTTATAAAACTATTTTTTGTAATACTTTGTAGATTTTAAAAGTTTTTTAAAAATTCCTAATAAAAAGGGAGTTTATGTTTAAAAATGTTCAAAGAGTAATTTGTCTGATATAAGTATTTTTATAAATTCTGGCTTCGTTTCTTTTCGGGGATAAAAAGATTCAAAGGGGGAAGGAATGTGATAACCCGGATTTTTGGATAGTTGTTAATTTGTAATTAATAGGATTTAATTTATTAAAACACTGATTTATTAATTGGACAAATAAACCTAATATTAAATATATATTTGGATGTGTATATAGATGAATTAGAACTATAATAAATGCTGAATTATAAATATCTGGAAAATATTCATTTGATAATCTCCTCATATAATTATTGAAATTTGATGATATTTGTTTAATGATCTTCTTTTATAATCATTCATTTTAGCAGAATTCATCTTTTATAAATATATATATGCAAAACTTATCATATGATAGCTATTCTATTTTGATACATGCATTTATGGTTATAAATGAAACTTGGATTTTAAAAAAATTCAAAATAATATCTTTAGAATGTGATAATTTATTTATGTATAATTAGTATCAAAATTATTTTCTTAAAGGTTATATAAGAACAAATAAGGGAGAAGTATAAATATACATTTATCATATATAAATATATATAAACATACACTAATGATAAAATTTTGTTAATAGCTTAAGTTTAAATAGGATTAACAAAGATTAATACCTTCTTTAAATACATGCACAAGTTATATATGTGTAAAAATATTTAACATAAGATTGTAAATAAAGTATGAAAATGAAAAAAAATTATTACATAAAATACATAAACATATTGGGTAGATTATAATTACAAATGTATACAAATTCACCTTGCATTTTAACAAGTGTAAGCAATTTGAAATGCTAATTACAAGTGTCATTTTTAAATAAAAATAAAAAATAAAGAAGATATATACATTTTCTATTCCTTTCTCATTTCTTTTTATCTTCATCTTTCAAAAACAAAGAAGATAAAAGCCTGGAAATAATATACAAACTAGGAAATCAACAAACAACAACCATTTTTTAAACTGAATCATCAAAGAAGATCCAACTCAGACCATAAATCTGATAAATTCAAGATCATTTCAACAACTTCCAGTATTCAAGTTCAACTCAAAGATCTGAAATCAAAAACCAAGTCTAAATTTCAGATTATTCAAAGCCTACTCTGCTTAATAAAAGAAGTGAGTGATATTTAAATTATTAAGTAAATTTATCATTTTTTCCTATGCATGTGATGAATTTAAGTAGTAATATGATTCATATGGATGTATTGATGTATTTTGCTTGAAAAATATGGCTGAATCACTGAGAGATCTTCTACATGTCTGTGAATACATATATATACACACACACACACCCCACTGTTCTTTTTGTTTGTAGACCCAAATTAGATTTCAAAACCGTTTTTCTTCTTTCCCAAACCTATTCTGGCTAAGATCATTAAAAAGAAATTGATTATACGAATGTTATATTATTTATAAAAATTGTCTCAAGAAATTTTATTAATCATTTCGCGGGAAAAATGGAATTATACAGTAAAATAAATTTCAACTGGAAATTTCAGCCATCATTATTCTATGTTTCGTTTATATGGTTGAATTAGCCTTGGAAATTGTTGGTTAATAATAACAAAATTAAGAATTTTAAGTTTATAATATGTGTGGAATTGGGGTTGAACGAGTTTGGGTGCGTTTGCTAAACTCCGGCGATAGGTTCATTTGTGCTTCGTGGCGATTGGCGGAGAGGAGCGTCGGTCGGTGTAGCACAAGGGAAAAATGGTGGATGAAGTTCCTATAACTTGAATTGTTGAGGAAGGGTCGATCTAGGGTTTTTATCATTATTTGCTCGGTTCAAGTTTAAAGAAGCATTGCGGGGTTGATAGGAGAAGAGGGGACTGCACACCTGAGTAGGAAGAAGGAGTAGGTTTTGGGGAAGTTGGTGACGAAGTATGGTGGGTGCTGATCGTTTGAGGCAGCGTGGTGGGATGATTTTACAGGTTCAAGTGATAGCAGTTTTGTTGGTTCAGGTTTGGAACTTCACCGGAAAGTTTGGGTCGTGGTTCCAGGTGATAAGTGAGGTCGATGGGTCGTGTGCGACTAGTATGGACGGTCGTCGGTGTGACTGGACGGTCGTCGGTGATGTGCACGGATATGCATGCACACGGTGACTAGAATTTGGGTTTGGGCAGGGAAAAGAGAGGCAGTGAAGTGGAGGGAAGAACATCGGGAAGATTTTGGTCTGGACCGAAGGAATTCTCATGTGGTGGTCGGGTTGTTTGTATGTGTTTCCAGTTTGTAATTTAAATTTAACAGAAGTGTGTTAAGGTAGAACTCAAGTTGTGACTCGAAAATTTTGATATGTGGCTCGGGTTTTCAGTAAGGAATCGGGTTTGTTTTAAATTTTCTTTAAGGTTTAAACAAAAAAAATTTGAAATCGTTTTTTTAAAAGCAAATAGAAAGGAGCAAGTTTTCAGGGAGTTATCAAACAGATTTCAAATGTAAATATATTAATATTTTAAGTAAAAGATGTTTTGGGTGGATAAATTTCAAACTTGTGAATTTAAATAAGTTTAATGAGAAACTAAATAATTAATTAAGGTATATGTTTTAACTTAATTATTTAAGATTTTAAAATTTGAAGTATGATTTCTTAATGTAATAAGAGAATAGTCAATTACTTAGTATAAGTGATTAAGAGTAATCACTAAATGTAATAAATTAGAGGATATTTAATTACCTAATATGATAAAATAAAGGTTAATAAAAATGGATATGATTAGTTAAGGATAATTAACTAATGAAAGTGATTAAGGAGTAATTATTAAATTAAGTGGTTATGGGATACTTGATGGAAATAATTAAAAGATAATTAAATTATTTAGAATAATTACTTAATATAAGTAAATAAAAAGGGTAAATTTTGTTAAGGGTTTATTAATTTAATTTATAATCAAAGGTTAATTAATTGAGAATAATTAACCAATGGAAAAATTACTTGATAAAAGTAATTAAAGGAACATTACTTAATGGAAGTAATTAAGGATTAATTACTTAGTGTAATTAATTAAAGGATTATTAATTAAGGATTTATTAATTAAAATAAATTAATTAAGGATTAGTAAATTAATGAGTGTGATTAATTAAAGGATAATTATTCAATGTAAGTAATTATCCGATAATTAATTGAGTAATTAATTAATTTAGGATAAATGTAATTAATGTGAATTGGTAAAGGTTAATTAATTTGTGCAATTAATTAATTGCTACTTACTTAATGTAATTAAAGAAGATAATTAAGGGATGATTAATTAGTGGTTTATAATTAATTAATTTTAAGTAAGTATGATTAAAAGTGATTAAAGTAATTAATTAAATTTATTTAAATTAATTAGAAATGGTGTGACTAATTAATCTTGCTTACGGATGACTGGTTGATATTTCTGGTATGAAATGTTTTGTGATATGATATGCTTGGGTTGAATAGTGAAAATGTGGTTATCTATCTTTGATGAATTGCTGTGCAAAAGTGACATCCTGTATTTGAATTGAATTGTATTCACTTGAATAACTTGGATTAAGATGGTATTGAATTCGAAGAGACCGGAGTCGGGTATCAGTAAATACCCGAAACCACTTCGATTTGAAATCTTCTATAAATTCCTTATAGATATGATACGTGAAACCAGTAGGTTGGAATGGAATGATTTAAGTAATTATACCCTTTTAAAACTATGTAGAGGTACATAGATATAGATGTGTAAAATAAGTATAGTCTATAACAAATTGAGAACTCGTAGTGGAGGCGAGTTACCTTGGGTTTCAAAATAAGTTTATACATTAGTATTTCTTGTTAGATAAGTTTACTCACGTTGGTTTCCAGCCTGACCCGGGTGTTACTTTGATTTAATGCTAGGGTCAGACCGAGTATTACAGATTTCCAAGTGAGGACATTCTGAAGCTCAGGAGACGAGCTAGATGGCAGGAACGTATGGAGAGTATTCTGCTGTGATATTGTAGATTATCTGGGGCATGTTGATTTTAACTGTCCAGTATTTGTGTAAATGTTGTAACTCTGATGTATAAGTGTAATTTGACAAGTATAGTTTTCCTTTGTATAAAATATTATTATCCAATATTATATTCTGATCCGCTGCGAATGTGAGAATCTGTGTTTTTGGTATTTCTGTTTTCTTCTTCTTCTATATGTTTTCTTCTTTCCCTAACTATCTGGAATTCTCAGGGTCGAAAATTCTGGATCGTTACAGGATGCTTGATAAATGTACCTATTGATTCTTCTGAATTCATAACAAAATATTTTTGAAGCAATAAAGATTTTACATTGCGCACAATCTAATGTGAATTATTAGGAACATGCCGCACTTGTTTTGCTTGTAGTTGGAGAAATAAATTAAGTGTAAATGTGTTGGTGAAAAATTGAATGAAGCATATTTAATCGGGATCTAGTATTATCTATTTGAATAACAATGTAACTTTGTTGAATATTTTTGGAGAAAGAAGGAGAGAATATAAGAAAGAGGAAATTTTATTTTATTTTATTTTATTTTAGAAAACTTTTCTTTGTTGATAATTTATTTCTTGCCTGATTGATAACAAAATGAGAGGAAAGTTCCCCTATTTATAGACTCAATAGAACATTCTAGATATAGGATACAATAGAAACATGACTCATTTGACAATTCTAGAAATGACTCTTTAGGCAACTCTAGAAACATAACTATTATATAATTCTTATTTCTAGCAACTAATATAAAATTCTGGAGTTCTTACCAAATTCTATCAAATATAAGAAGACTCTAGAGACTTTAATGATAAGAAACTTCTAGAAATTAACAAATCAAGTTTAATATTTCAACACCCCCTTTTAAATTTGATTTGTGACTCTAAGCAGATTTCTCAACCGAACAAAATCTTCATGCTTGAGAGGCTTGGTGAAGATATCAGCTACTTGATCATGTGTCTTCACGTATTCTAGTTGCACATCCTTTTTGGAGACACACTCTCTAATATAGTGATAGCGTGTATCAATATGCTTGCTTCGATCATGGAAAACTGGATTCTTAGCCAAAGCAGTTGCTGATTTGTTGTCCACGAAAATCTTGGTCGGCTTCTGTCACGACCCGAACTCGATGTCCGACAAACAACATCAAATTCGTATCGCGGGAACTTGCAACACCATTAAATGATAAATAACACAACGGAAATAAAAGGTGATATCATTGATATAACCTGAATACAATATCCGATACATCAATTTGATACAATGATAATCATCAACATCAGAGAATATACAACATAGAATACAGCGGAACATGATACAATATGAGATAAGTCTTCACAGATATCCAATACTGCAACTCTGATCCAAAAGCTCCAAAGACAAAGCTCCAAAACTCCTAGTTCGATCCATCATCAAGATTGCACCAAGATAAGCAAGTCTCGTCCGTATCCAAAGACTGAACTAGCTCCAGATAATCTACTGAACCTAACTATCTAAAAAACCAAACTCTAGACTGCCCGTGTGGAAAAATTTTGAGCACCAAGAGTTTAGGAAATAAACAATAAACTCTGGGTCAGTCGTGGGACTGGTATGAGCAAACAAAAACAGTTTGTCTTTAAAAACAATCAAAACTTAAATTTTATAATCGCAATGCTTTTTTGGGAATTGAGACTACCATAAGGCCTCCCGCACACACACACACACACAATGCAAACGCAGAATCGGAGGAGATTTCTCTTTATGGTAGTCAAATATGCTTGATACATGAATTTCTTTGATATTATTACTATAAGTGCAAAGTGTGAAAAAACATTTCGAAAGTAAAGATATAAATCTTAGCCAACATATGACCATTATCGTATGCCTACTATAGCTACGATGTTCAATAGCAGGTTACCGCCACATTCCATGGCAGGTTATACAACTAAAACCGTACAGGGTTCGTATTGTTTCTTTGGATTTCCAACAAATGGTCAGGCCAAGGAACTTCCCATTGCCACATGGGGATGCCTCTGGAAAGACGACCCGAGAACCTAACCGGATCTCTGCCAACACAAGGCCGGGTTATCCTTCAAACTGGGTAACTACTGACACGAATATGTCATTCCCCGATCGTAACCGATCTATATCCGAGGATCCTCGATTCCAACAACCACAAAGTAATAAATTTACAGCAACAACATAGGTTAAGTATCTGGGCTCCATACCATGATACCACCTCTATCCTGAAGGAATGACATACACTAAAGGGGCGCTGCCCCCTAATAACCTTGCTGCATCCTTCCTGTTTTGACCATTACCGGTTTGTGAGGCTCGACGAAGTCTCGTCCACAAAGCTATGCTTTATACAAAAGCTGTGCTTTGATCAACAAATGATCAGCAACACTCAGCATGCCACATTACCAAGTTGGGAATATATCGCTGATAACCTTCAACTACGTAACCTCTGAGCTCACTCAGAGAAGGGTGTTAAGCTAAGAGAACAAATTCTCCGCCACCACAGAGATGTATTTGAAAGAAATCTGCTTTATATCTCAAATGTAATGTCAGACATACAATCCATACAAGTCTGTCCCGGGTTCGAACAGAACCGAAGGCACTTCCAAAGAAGCCCTTGCAATCCGGGTATTCACAATCTCGATCGGACTTTCCATCACCTAGGGAATCTCTACACCGTAGCTACTCGGTGCAGAGACAATCGATAGGTCATCCTATCGTTCTCGCAAATACCCGATCTTCACCACCGATCTTCAAATGCTATCCATAACGACGTATCACATATTCGGAATGGGTTATACGACACAAAGGTCCTTTCCCGGCTAACCCGAATAGTGAGCGCAACATTTAAAACATATGGATATGGGATTTCAATTAAGTCACAACTTAATAATTCCAAACTTTCTTTCAAATGGTTTAAACCAATTACCATTTCAAATCTTTTAAATAAAAAGATTTATTTCACAAAGTTCACTCAGTTTCACAAAGATTCATTTACGGATTTCAAAGAAATTTTCATTTCAATTAGATTAACTCATTTAAATATTTAAATCAAAGATTTATCTCATAGCTTTCAAAACTTTTTCCAAAGATTCATTCATAACTTGGAAAACTATTTTCTGTTTAACTTGAAATCCCTTAAATACAATTTGAAATTCATTTCTGATATGAAAGCTTTTTATCATTTAGAAACAATAGTTTTATTTTGGAAAAACCCGATTCTATTTATACAAGTTAAAAATCTTTGAGTTAATTCAAATTCTCACAACAATACTATAAAAATGGTTTTAAAACCCCATATAAACTTGCATACCGTTTTTAAATCATAAATATAGAATTCAATTTTAGATATTGAATTCAAATTATTCAGATTTCAAATCTTTATTAAGTTATTCAAAATAACTTTCATTCTTAAAACACCTTTTCAAAAGCTTTTCACATTAAACTTAATTTATTTCCAAAACTATTTGAATTTAAAAATTCAATTTCAAAACTTATTTAAAAATCTGTGACTTAACCGATTTCCACGTGGAATCCATATTGTGTGTGTATGATTGTGGTCCAGGGATTTTACACAATAGTGCACACATCAATCATTACAGAGATATCAATATCAATAAGCGATATAATCAATAACGCTTATCTTTATTTATAGATTCATAAATAAATAAATTTATCACTCATAAAGATTCATCATTACGATTCGATGTGGGTTTTAGACCACTAACCAGAATCCGAATCCCTGTCGCATCGAAATTTTAAATGCCGTTTTACAAGCAACAGGAATTTCACATTAATACAGAACAAACCACAATCACAGTACAGTACATGGCAATTTATATCACACGGTACCACAATCAGAACAGAAATATCAATATCGTGTACAGCCATAATTAATTATTTCCTAATGTGGTTTAAATAAATTAACTACACAATTATTTGCAGTGCTGTTTAAATCAATGATTTAAAATCTGGGTAAATAAATTAAATCTTAATTAACTCGATTTATTGTTTCAAAATTAGTTATTAAATTAACCGCCAATTTGGATTAATCGATTTTAATTTTTCTGAATAACAAATTCTTAATTTACAAATCAATTTGAACACTCAATTGTTTTATAAATCAATTTAATTACAAATTGTAAATCATTCTTAATTTCTTTTCAAAATCATTAATTAATAAACATTATTTACCTTTATTACCATTTGTTAATCTTCTTTATACTTTGGAAATCAATCTATTATAGTTATAAAAAGTTTAAATGTTAATTAACTTAAATTCTTATTTTAAATTTAATTATTTAAAATATTAATTTGATTATTAAGTATCAACTTAGATTATTAAAATTAGTCATAAGCCTTTTATTCAATATAGTCAAGATTCATTGCCTTAAAACCTGTTGACAGTAAAAGTTAAACTTTTATTTGGGTCCAAACCCATATTCAAAGTAACCCGAGAAAACCCAGGCAAACTCGGGTCCAAACCCGTGTATTTCCCCACTTTTCCCGAGCCTCCCTGTACCCTTTTCTTCTTCTTATCTTTTTTTTCTATATCTTTTTTTTTCTTTTCCCAGGTTCTAAGTACCTAACCCAAAATAGCCCAGATATACTCGCGTACGCGAGTTCCATCCCGAAGCAAATCACGCACTTTCTCGAGTTCGACTCGAGTTCCAACTCAACAACCTCACTGATACCCAAATACGACGTGCACATGCACATCTCCGTTCGCCACCAATACTTCGAGCAAGACGAAGGTCATCCCCAGCTCCGATCCCAACCACCAGTCCCCTCCAGTTCGTCTCGAACTCAAATTCGAGTAATATCGAAACCTGGAAACACACTACCCCCCCCCCCCCCCCAAACACCACGACCTGTCAACGCTACTTGCTCGACGCTCCGACCACCAGATCGCCAGCGCCTCCGGCCGTAGCCTCGTCCACCTCTCCTCTACCAAACCCCACGAGCTCATGCCACTCGATCGCTTGAACTGGCCGTGGTGATCGATATTCCATGCACAGTAAAAATTAGGTTTAAAAACTTCAAACCATAGCCGCCGCTTCCACGACCCACTGCACCACCACCCACCATTTTTCCCTAACCCACGGCAGACTCCTCCACCTCCAGACAAAAACCCGACCTCACCAATCACCGCGATCGCCCACGGCGACTTGAAACGCCCAAAACAGACGAACTCAGACTGCTCTATGTTTCCAATTCTAAAATCTATGATTTTGCTTTTAAAAATCATGATTTTATCTAAGAATTCGATGTGTAATCGTGAATCCATGAATTAAGAACTTTATTTTAAACCTTTTTTAAAGATCTCCTCAGTTTTCTTAAGTTCCAGAGATATTAGTTAGTTGTTATAGCCTAAATAAAATTTTAATCTTGAGTATAAACTATAACAAACAATTTTCATTGGAAACTTAAGTTCAAACATCAAAGAGATCGAGAGGAATGATTATTTGATAGCAAGACTTATTAAAAATTTCAAACAGGTAATAATTGTAACAGCCTGCACTACAGCATCACACAAGTATATACAAAGGATTCAATATATATATATATATATAGACACACACACACACACACACACATATACCTATCCACAGGCATGTATACAACAGATTTATTCCTAAAATTTTTTTTAAAAGAAAAGTTACTCACAGTTTTGAGAAGAGGAAGAACAGAGGACCTCTGTTGTTTTGAAAACTGCAGAGTTGATTTCTTCTTTGAATCTATTTGCTTTTGTTGAATGATGTTTGAGTTTATAAAATTATGATGTTTTCTTTTTCTTTTGGTTTCGCTACATTGTTTTCTTTTTTCTTAACCAACTAGGATAGGATGCATTACATACCTAGATATAGAAGAAGACGGTGTGTACAGGAAATAATATATTTTGTACAATACTGGGCATGGCTTACTTCTTTTGTTGACTAAGACTATTTATTTCCATTTGTTTACTAATATAATACTATCCCATTTCGGCTGAGAGATTTGTTTTGTGCTGAGAGGATGGGCATTAAATGCAATGTCCTATTTGTTTACAACTTATACTATTTGTTATGTATGTATACTCCTTGCTTTGTATAAGTATGCTCATGTGTACTTGTGCTTATATAAAATTCATTTGATTTTTATTTTTGTATGTACAGGCTGTTTTCCTTTGCAGCCCAACATATAAAATGTTTGAACACTTGAATGTATTGTATTGACTTCCTATGCAAGCCTATATATATATAAATTTGTTTTCTTGTTTCATATTTTTTTTACTCTTACTTTTGTCTTTAGTATTTACTTTATACTTTTACAAAGTTTATCAACATGTTACTTGAACTTATCTAATTTATTGCTATGTTCTTAGATTTTCATTTGTATGTAAATTTTCTTTTGTTCATTTACTAGCTAATGTGTTGATTTTATAATTCAATTTTTCTTTTCTTGTTGCACAACTTGTTTTTTTATTTCTTATTGTTTTAAAGTTGAACTATTTAACATTTTCTAAGTCATTTATTTAAATATTAAATACAAATTCAATATTGACAAGTAGTTTTTATTTTATACTTTAAACATTTTATTTATAATTCAATTCAACTGAAAAACATTTAACTTTGAGTTTCAAATCCAAATTCTAGAACACGTATACTTTTCTTATTAAATTTGAAAATTTCAAATAAATCCACAATTAAATCCAAGAATTTAGTTAAATTACAAATTTAAATTCGTCATTAAAACTGGGTCGTTACAGCTTCTCTTGTGGCAGTTTCAACTCCTTTAGTAGATTTCGTAACCAAATTGCATGACAAATACAAAAAGTAGCAGCTGCATACTCTGCTTCGCATGTGGAAAGAGTGACAATCGACTGGTTTTCCGACATCTATGTGAAGGCTGTATCTCTCATGTAGAACATGAAGCCACTTGTGCTTTTTCGGTCATCCATTTCTCTACTCCAATCACTATCACTACATCCAACAAGCTCGTAATTATCAGAAATAGAGTAGTACAATCCAAAGTTTGTTGTGCCTTTAACATAGCGAAGAATCCTCCTTGATGCCCTCAAATGAGTTATTGTTGGGTTCTCCATGTATCGACTCACAACTCCTACCGCATATAGAATGTTCGGTCCTGTACATGTTAAATATCGCAAGATTCCAACCAAGCTTTTGCAGAGTGTTGAGTCCATTTTTTCTCCTTCCTCATGCCTTGACAACCTGGTTCCACGTTCCATTGGTGTGCAAACTGGATTAGAGTCATCCATCTTGAACTTCCTCCATACTTTCTTAGGATAGCCTTCTTGAGTGATTAGAATGCCTTTATCTTCTTGTTTTACTTCAATGCTGAGGTAATAAGACATGAGCCCAATATCAGTCATCTCAAATTCTTCCGTCATCTCTTTCTTAAACTCCTGAAACATGCTTGGATTGCTACCTGTGAAGATCAAGTCATCTACAAACAAGCATATAATCAATGTACCACCATTATGGATTTTAATATATAGTGCATGCTCATATGGACATTTGATGAAGTTTCTCTCTTAGAGGTACTTGTCAATTCGAGCATTCCAAGGTCTTGGAGCTTGTTTCAACCGATAAAGTGCCTTCTTGTAAAGGCCCGAAAATCCATACTCCTTTGAGCTGGCAACATTCCACGACAATCCAGCCAAAGGGGAACTAACTTCCGAAACTTTATGGTTAAAGAAGAAGAAAGAGGTAGAAGAAGAGAGAAAAAGATAGAAGAAACAGAAACAAACCACAGAAAAGGATAACAGAACAATATCAGAATCTAACCATCGCAGCGGAACAACATATAATAGATAAATGAATATTCATTAAAACAAAAGAACTATACATTTTATACATTACATCACATTACATTCATTATCAGAGTTTACAACAACAAACAGCGGAAAAGAAATACTATATACAATAGATAATATGCTACGCCATCCAGCTCGCCTCCAGATATCTGTAGCAACACCTAAATCCAGAATGACCTGATAACCTAACTCTAGACTGCCCGTGTAGAAATTGGTGGGCACCCAGAGTTTAGGAAGGGAACAATAAACTCCAGGTCAGTCATGTGACTGGTGTGAGAACTAAAACAGTTATTTATCTTTAAAACAAAGAATAGGATATTTTTTTTAAAATAAATTCGCAATGCGTTTTGAAAATGAAACTACCATAAGGTCTCCCGCCACACACACAATGCAAACGCAGACTTGGAGGAGGTTTCTCCTTATGATAGTCAAAGATGCTTACTACACAAAATCAAATCAGTTTTGATATTATTATTAGTGCATAGTGTAGAAAACAATTTCGAAAGTAGAATATAAATCTTAGCCAGCATAGGTACCATTATATTATGCCTACTATAGCTACCATATTAGATGGCAGGTTCTACAACTAAAACCATACAAGGCTCGTATTGTTTCTTTGGATTTCCAACAAATGGTCAGGCCAAGGAACTTCCCATTGCCACATGGAAACGCCTCTGGAATGACGTCCCGAGAACCTAACCGGATCTCTGCCAACACAAGGTCGGGTTACCCCTAACTGGGTAACAACTGACACGAATATGTCATTCCCCGATCGTAACCGATCTATATCCGAGGATCCTCGATTTCCAACAACCACAAAGTAATAAATTTGCAGTAACCACATAGGTTAAGTATCTGGGCTCCATACCATGATACCACCTCTATCCAGAAGGAATGACATACACTAAAGGGGTGCTACCCCCTAATAACTTTGCTGCATCTTTCCTGTTTTGACCATTTCCGGGATGTGAGGCTCGATGAAGTCTCGTCCACAAAGCCACGCTTTTAAACAAAAGCAGTGCTTTGGGTCAACAAATGATCAAGGCAATGATCATCAAGATAAACGATCAAACAAATGATCCTATCACAAATGATCATTCCACGATCATTTCACAGCAACACTTAGTATATCACACTACCAAATTGGGAGTATATCACTAATGACCTTCAACTATATAACCTCTGAGCCCGTACGTCTCAGAGAAGGGTGTTAAGCTAAAAGAATAAATTCTCCGCCACTAACAGAAATATATTTGAAAGAAATCAGCTTTATATCTCAACTTGTAATGTCAGACATACAATCCATACAAGTCTGTTCCGGGATCGAACAGAACCGAAGGCACTTCCAAAGAAGCCCTTGCAATCCGGATATTCACTAATCACGTCCGGACATCCCGTCACTAAGGGTGATAAAACCTCTATATCGGAGATCAGCCGATGCAGAGTAACTCGATGGTAATCCATCCGTTTTCACAAATATCCGGTCTTCAACACCGGTCTTCAATTGCAATTCATAACGACGTATCACATATTCGGAGTGGGTTATACGACCCCATGGTCCTTTCCCGGTTAATCCGAATAGTGAGCGCTTATTTTAAAATAAGTGTGGCATCCAATTCAAACAATCACAACAAATACCTATTTAAAGGTAAATATTGATAGTCGGTTATTTAACTATCAATAAGATGAGCAACATCATCAGATTCCAAATAATTTTCCAAATTATTTAATTTTCCAAAAATATCTTTACAAGATATAAAATTTTCCATATTTCAAAAATAAACAATGTTTATTTTGAAAACAAATTTTCCCTTTCCATTTATAAATTCCATAGTGAATTTATATTCCAAAATATCTACTGATCTACGGTTTTCAATAGATTTTAAATATTCAATTCGAATTTATCTTCAAAAAGATAAATTCTTAAAAACATTCCATTTCATATTGGAAAAGCGTTTCCATACTTATTCTAATAATAAGTATTTCAAAAATCTTATTTATTTTCACAATTTGAAGATATTCGATATACTTAACCCACAGTTAAGTATATATTTCATTCTTTAAGGAAAACATTTTCTTATTCGCGTTTATTTAGGTCAAAACGAATGTTGCGTAAAACATCGTTACGACGACCCAAAATCACTAGTATAGGGATTCGAAATTTAAAATAGATGTATAAATCCCAATACTATATAAAACATTTCCTTTTGGAAATTATTTACTATAACAACAGTGTTATAGTCCATTATTTCCTTATTTTCCTCGAAAACGTCTATTTCAACAATGGATGTTGAAATCTATGTTTCCATTCCCTTTTATTTCTCGAAAACGTCTATTTCAACAATGGATGTTGAAATCTAGGTATTTGATACATAATGCATTTTAAAACACCTTTAATCGTTTTAAATTCCATTCAAAACATTCCTTTCCCAAAATATATCCATTTTCTTTAACAATATATTCACTGTTCAAAAACGTGAATATAACTCCTTTAATAAACTTTTATATTCAATTGATCAAATTCAATTGATTACGAATTTATAAACAAATGTTTATAAATTCTATTCCTATTTATAAACTTGATTTATAAATTTCCTTTATCAATCCAATTCAAATTATAAACCTCAATTTTATACCAACAGTCCATATTATAAGTTAAGTACTTATAATTCATTCATTTACCAAATCGTTCTTTTAAAACTTCACAATTTTTAAATCTTATTACTTATAAGATTTCTTTATATATCTTATAACAATTTCTACTTATAAAATCTTCTTCATTTACAATTTCTATAAATATCCCATTTAAATGCCCAAACCCCAGTTTATAAGTTAATTTCTTAAAAATCCTTTATTTTCGATATCTATTCTTTTTTTTATAACTTTCACAGTTTATAAATTTATAAACTTCAATGAAATTCATTTTTATACCTCAACTTAACACTTCATCAACTTGTTTTATAATTCCAATATTTTTTTTTATAAATATAAATTTTAAAATCTCTTATATAACTATTTATGATAATTATTCAAAACCCAAATTTAACTATTTTATAAATCTATTTATTTTAAAATTTTCCTTTTGAGTTATGTTTTATAAAAATATTTATTTTTACAACATAAAAACTTATATGTTTATTTATTTTAAAGTAAATCAATTCAAAATTAAATAAAACATATATTTTGGAAGAATCACTTTAAAATCCTTTTAAAAATAAAAATCGTTATTTTTAACTTTAAAAATGGATCCGATGATGCAACAGCATCCAACAGTCAATCATGGCAACAAATATCATATATCGATATGATAATCACAATCATCAATATATTTATAATCAAATAAATATTTGTGAGGAATCCAGTTGGATCCCTCCAACCTGTTTCCCTGCATCCAAAGAGTTAGCACAATACCCATTCCACTTCGAGGTGGAATATCGCGGTATATGGGATTTTATAAAATATTATCCGCTTACTAACGGCGCAATAGGGTCTCATCCGCTATACGAG
This sequence comes from Allium cepa, assembly GCA_030765085.1. Taxonomy (NCBI): domain Eukaryota; kingdom Viridiplantae; phylum Streptophyta; class Magnoliopsida; order Asparagales; family Amaryllidaceae; genus Allium; species Allium cepa. The sequence goes on from CM060941.1 coordinate 12,439,964, forward strand.
GCGGGAAATCAATCGACTGCAATATATACATATGCCAATATATATATATTGCTATATATAGATATATCCTAAAATATCTAATATCACAATCAAGCAATCAATCAATCAATCAACAAATTTTTAAATATAACTATTTAAAATTTTAAATAACCCTTTGAGTGAGGAGTTCTCACCTTAGCTTTTATTTGCAATCCATTTTCCATCTTGACTCGATTCTCTTGTTTTATACCTATTTTAAATTATTTACACAATTCATTAATATTCGAACAATCGAATAATAACTTTTTCATTTGATAATTTTATATTAACAAATTTCCTTTAAATGGACAAATTTAATTAACTAACCATTTAATTTTAACCAATGATTTTTTTCTTTTCAACTAAAAATTTAAAATTCGAATTGGTTCCTTTTACATAAATCATTTCACTTAACAAATTTTCCATTTACAAATTTTCCTTGTAAAATAACTTTAAATTAACTAGTGATTTTATTTTAAAACCAATTCGTTTAATTTTAAACAAATTCTTTTTAACTATTTCTAAGATAAATTATACAAGTAAATTAATCAAACTTATTTCCACATTTATTTCCTTTTACCCATTTTTTCCCAAAATTAATAATATTTTCTTTTGATAAGTCATTTTATCAAATAAGTAAAATTTTCTAACTAATTTTCTTTTACAAATTATTTTTAGTTATTAAAATAGATTTCTAAATAAGCTAATACTTCTAATTTTTAACAAATTCCTTTTTAATAAATATCTTTTAGTAACTTAAAAACAATTTAAATTAACCAATGTTTTTAATTTAAACTAAATTTTCTTTTCCTTTATTCCAAACTGCTTTCAAATAATAATAAAATACTTTTACAGATTTTTAAATCTTCAACAGCTATCATTTATATAAAAAAATTTATGTACAGTCTTCAATCTACATATATAAAATCTCACTGCAAAATATTATTTTTATTTTCTATTTCAAAAATATTGTTTTATAAATCCTACTGTAAAACATTTCCTTTCAGTTTTGACTTATATACATTTTCAAATTCATTCATTTTCTTTCTTACTGCATATATATTTTTATATTTTTTTATTTAAATTCAAATTGAATAAACGGAGACAATACCTTACTGACCATCGCCTTCGCGAGACCCCAATAGCCTGACCCCACGCGAATCGCCGCCGCCTCCGAAGCCCTAGCCTCCATCTCGCGAACGCGCAGAACCCTCACACGCGAGCAAGAACCCCTGCCATCATCTCTTCGAGCTCAAACATCCACCTGTTCTCGCCGCTGCCGCAACTCCAAATCCCCACGCGAGCAACTCGCGACATCGATGCACAGCGGCCATCACCGTTGCTCGATTCCCACGGCGCCGCGAGCTCGTGCGACCCCCGCTCACGCGACCCCAAATCGCCCAGTCGCGATATTTTTTTTTAATCTGTGTTCGAATGAATTTGGGGGAAGAAGGGGCTTCGGCCTGATTTTTATTTCGTGAATAGCTTTTGAAGGGGGGAAACGAATGAAGTTGAAGAAAAATAGCGGCCATTGTTTGAAGCTTTCAAAAAAAAAAAATTCTTTCGTTGGAATGAATTTGAAAGAAGAAGGGAGCCGTGATATTGTAAAGGAAGGGGGAGACAAAGGGTACGCGAATTTCTTCGTATGCAGGGAATAGGTCTGCTGCATAAAAAATAATAGGGTAGCTATGATTTGAAATGAGCTTGACATTTTACAATTTTAAATTCAAATTGAATTTGATTCAAATTTAAATGCGTTTACTCAACGTGTGCTCATGTATCAACTCCGAAAAATACGAAATTTGAAATCCTGTAACAATTCAATATTACGGACCCAATGGAAATGGTTTCGTCGAATTCTGAGACCGTGTGAAAAATGACAAATTTTAAATTCAATTCGAACTAAAGAAATTCAAAATTGATCAAATCACTCTCAAATTAAATTCTGAAGCTTCTATTATCTTCAGTATTATCAATATGAATTTTACAAGCTGTTGAGATATTTTTAAATCAGCTTAAAGTTGAAGATTCAAATTTTTATTCAACTTCAATAGATTAAATTCTATAATTTAATCGCCAAATTCAAAGTTATATTGAAAATTCAATCCAAACCATCATCCAAATATTAAAATTAATTAAATATTTTCAATTTTAAATTATTCAAAATTCTGGGTCGTTACAATCTTCCCCCCTTAAAAGAATTTCGTCCCGAAATTGCAAGTTAAGGAGAATGATCCTAAACCGTTTATTATTTTTCACAATCCAAATAGTTTTATCAACTTACTAACCTAAATCTTTTTATTAAAGATTCACTATCATTTCAAATAGCTTTCCAACTTCAATTATAGGTTTAAAACAATATTGTTTACTTCATAATTCAAATTTAAATTCAAATTCAAATTTTAAACTTTCAAAATTTCTCAAAAATTTTCTAACAACCTAAATTTTCGAAAAATTTCGCCAGCGTTTCCTTTGCGCGGCTCGATCGGTACGACTACAAAATGGCACCACGGCCCCTCAGAATCAAAAAGAAAAGAGAAAGCCAAGTGGCTAGAGAAAGAAATCATCAAATTTCATACTGAAATTGAAATACGTACCTTTTTGTCGAGCAATTCAATTTTTATCTTTGAAATCAAAATACCAATTCCATTTCTTTTAATACACCTGTATAACCTGCTAGTAGTAGTATCCAATTCCAACATTTAAATCATTTTGCACATTCCATTTCAAAATATTCAATATATGCTTCTTATACCATTTTTACTTCACTATTGAAGTTACATATTCAATTTCATTCAATTTTTTACATTTCAATCAATTTTGCATTTGAATTCAATTCACAATTTCAATTCTATTCAAGTTTAATTTCCTCTAAATATTGAACTTTTATTGATTAGTTCCATTTAAAACCAATTTGTATCACTATTTTAAATTAGTTTCATTTACTAACTCATTTTAATTCCCATACGAATTTTAATTCATCTTTCATTTATAATTATTCAATTCAATTTTATTGCTTACAAATTTGAAATGAATTTCAACATTCAATCTCATATTTTATTTTAATTACTTGCAACTGCAAATTTTGTTTATCCATTCACAATTTACTTCCATTTGCAATTATTTTACAAATAAATAAATTATCAAGTTAATTTTACTTGAATTCAATCCAAATCAATTCTATTCAAATTCATTTACTTCCAATTTGAATTTAATTTCATAACTTTCAACTTCGCTAATTCAATTTCATTATCACTTAATGAATTTTATATAATCAACTAACAATCAAACTAACAACCAATGTATACACCACACAACCAAATTTATTTACTCTTCTTTATATTCAATTTGGTTAAATATTAAATTGACTTCCATTCAATTTATTCAACTTCCAATTTATTCAATTTTTTACATTTAATCGATTTTCATTCAATTTTTCTTATCAATTCAATTGTTAATTCATTTAACATTTCAAGTTGAATTTCATTTATATAACTCAAGTTCACCTCATTTAATTCACTTGATTATTTTACTTCGATACCAAAAATCAATTTCATTCAACTTCACTTAAGTTATATTCTCTTTCAAACATCATTTGTTTAACTTAACTTAAGTTTCCACTTAGAAATCCAATTCTATTTATTTAACTTCCTATGGTTAAATTTTATTGTGCTTATTCACATTTGTTTCAACTTTTCCAAAGTTAAAATCTTTCTTTTTATTTATAAATCACCTTTATAAATCTTTTCATTTAGTTTCACTTCCATATACAAGATTATTTCACAATTGGGAACCATTTTTATTATAATTTTATACTTATAATTCATTTGTTTATACAATTCATTTCCTTTACCATTGTTGTTTTGATTTAATTTATGCAAACAACCTAACAATCAATTTATATACACTTTACTAATTTCTGAAAAATTATTCTTTTATATATAAAATATAGTCAAGGTAAAATTATTTCATTTACCCAATTTTAAAACAATATTGTGTCGAATTGTTCTATTCAAGTGTTTAGAAACCCCTTCGATTCAGTTTCGAGGCTGCGCCGACGAAGGTTCATATACCACTCAACAAACCAATCATCACAATATAAAACAATTTTATATTCACTAACAAATACGCACTCATATCTATTATTACACTCAAACTCATTCTAGAGTACTGCTGACTCTATCTCTAATGAGTAATACCCAACAGAGCCATGGTTGTCACTTAACCATATGCTCTGGTACCAAATGTAAAGGCCCGAAAATCCGTACTCCTTTGAGCTGGCAACATTCCACGACAATCCAGCCAAAGGGGAACTAACTTCCGAAACTTTATGGTTAAAGAAGAAGAAAGAGGTAGAAGAAGAGAGAAAAAGATAGAAGAAACAGAAACAAACCACAGAACAGGATAACAGAACAATATCAGAATCTAACCATCGCAGCGGAACAACATATAATAGATAAATGAATATTCATTAAAACAAAAGAACTATACATTTTATACATTACATCACATTACATTCATTATCAGAGTTTACAACAACAAACAGCGGAAAAGAAATACTATATACAATAGATAATATGCTACGCCATCCAGCTCGCCTCCAGATATCTGTAGCAGCACCTAAATCCAGAATGACCTGATAACCTAACTCTAGACTGCCCGTGTTGAAATTGGTGGGCACCCAGAGTTTAGGAAGGGAACAATAAACTCCAGGTCAGTCATGTGACTGGTGTGAGAACTAAAACAGTTATTTATCTTTAAAACAAAGAATAGGATAATTTTTTTTTAAATAAATTCGCAATGCTTTTTGAAAATGAAACTACCATAAGGTCTCCCGCCACACACACAATGCAAACGCAGACTTGGAGGAGGTTTCTCCTTGTGATAGTCAAAGATGCTTACTACGCAAAATCAAATCAGTTTTGATATTATTATTAGTGCATAGTGTAGAAAACAATTTCGAAAGTAGAATATAAATCTTAGCCAGCATAGGTACCATTATATTATGCCTACTATAGCTACCATATTAGATGGCAGGTTCTACAACTAAAACTGTACAAGGCTCGTATTGTTTCTTTGGATTTCCAACAAATGGTCAGGCCAAGGAACTTCCCATTGCCACATGGAAACGCCTCTGGAATGACGTCCCGAGAACCTAACCGGATCTCTGCCAACACAAGGCCGGGTTATCCCTAACTGGGTAACAACTGACACGAATATGTCATTCCCCGATCGTAACCGATCTATATCCGAGGATCCCCGATTTCCAACAACCACAAAGTAATAAATTTGCAGTAACGACATAGGTTAAGTATCTGGGCTCCATACCATGATACCACCTCTATCCAGAAGGAATGACATACACTAAAGGGGTGCTACCCCCTAATAACCTTGCTGCATCTTTCTTGTTTTGACCATTTCCGGGGTGTGAGGCTCGATGAAGTCTCGTCCACAAAGCCACGCTTTTAAACAAAAGCAGTGCTTTGGGTCAACAAATGATCAAGGCAATGATCATCAAGATAGACGATCAAACAAATGATCCTATCACAAATGATCATTCCACGATCATTTCACAGCAACACTTAGTATATCACACTACCAAATTGGGAGTATATCACTAATGACCTTCAACTATATAACCTCTGAGCTCGTACGTCTCAGAGAAGGGTGTTAAGCTAAAAGAATAAATTCTCCGCCACCAACAGAAATATATTTGAAAGAAATCAGCTTTATATCTCAACTTGTAATGTCAGACATACAATCCATACAAGTCTGTTTCGGGATCGAACAGAACCGAAGGCACTTCTAAAGAAGCCCTTGCAATCCGGATATTCACTAATCACGTCCGGACATCCCGTCACTAAGGGTGATAAAACCTCTATATCGGAGATCAGCCGATGCAGAGTAACTCGACGGTAATCCATCCGTTTTCACAAATATCCGGTCTTCAACACCGGTCTTCAATTGCAATTCATAACGACGTATCACATATTCGGAGTGGGTTATACGACCCCATGGTCCTTTCCCGGTTAATCCGAATAGTGAGCGCTTATTTTAAAATAAGCGTGGCATCCAATTCAAACAATCACAACAAATACCTATTTAAAGGTAAATATTGATAGTCGGTTATTTAACTATCAATAAGATGAGCAACATCATCAGATTCCAAATAATTTTCCAAATTATTTAATTTTCCAAAAATATCTTTACAAGATATAAAATTTTCCATATTTCAAAAATAAACAATGTTTATTTTGAAAACAAATTTTCCCTTTCCATTTATAAATTCCATAGTGAATTTATATTCCAAAATATCTACTGATCTATGGTTTTCAATAGATTTCAAATATTAAATTCGAATTTATCTTCAAAAAGATAAATTCTTAAAAACATTCCATTTCATATTGGAAAAGCGTTTCCATACTTATTCTAATAATAAGTATTTCACAAATCTTATTTATTTTCACAATTTGAAGATATTCGATATACTTAACCCACAGTTAAGTATATATTTCATTCTTTAAGGAAAACATTTTCTTATTCGCATTTATTTAGGTCAAAACGAATGTTGCGTAAAACATCGTTACGACGACCCAAAATCACTAGTATAGGGATTCGAAATTTAAAATAGATGTATAAATCCCAATACTATATAAAACATTTCCTTTTGGAAATTATTTACTATAACAACAGTGTTATAGTCCATTATTTCCTTATTTTCCTCGAAAACGTCTATTTCAACGATGGATGTTGAAATCTATGTTTCCATTCCCTTTTATTTCTCGAAAACGTCTATTTCAACAATGGATGTTGAAATCTAGGTATTCGATACCTAATGCATTTTAAAACACCTTTAATCGTTTTAAATTCCATTCAAAACATTCCTTTCCCAAAATATATCCATTTTCTTTAACGATATCTTCACTGTTCAAAAACGTGAATATAACTCCTTTAATAAACTTTTATATTCAATTGATCAAATTCAATTGATCACGAATTTATAAACAAATGTTTATAAATTCTATTCCTATTTATAAACTTGATTTATAAATTTCCTTTATCAATCCAATTCAAATTATATAACTCAATTTTATACCAACAGTCCATATTATAAGTTAAGTACTTATAATTCATTCATTTACCGAATCGTTCTTTTAAAACTTCACAATTTTTAAATCTTATTACTTATAAGATTTCTTTATATATCTTATAACAATTTCTACTTATAAAATCTCCTTCATTTACAATTTCTATAAATATCCCATTTAAATGCCCAAACCCCAGTTTATAAGTTAATTTCTTAAAAATCCTTTATTTTCGATATCTATTCTTTTTTTTATATAACTTTCACAGTTTATAAATTTATAAACTTCAATGAAATTCATTTTTATACCTCAACTTAACACTTCATCAACTTGTTTTATAATTCCAATATTTTTTTTTATAAATATAAATTTTAAAATCTCTTATATAACTATTTATGATAATTATTCAAAACCTAAATTTAACTATTTTATAAATCTATTTATTTTAAAATTTTCCTTTTGAGTTATGTTTTATAAAAATATTTATTTTTACAACATAAAAACTTATATGTTTATTTATTTTAAAGTAAATCAATTCAAAATTAAATAAAACATATATTTTGGAAGAATCACTTTAAAATCCTTTTAAAAATAAAAATCGTTATTTTTAACTTTAAAAATGGATCCGATGATGCAACAGCATCCAACAGTCAATCATGGCAACAAATATCATATATCGATATGATAATCACAATCATCAATATATTTATAATCAAATAAATATTTGTGAGGAATCCAGTTGGATCCCTCCAACCTGTTTCCCTGCATCCAAAGAGTTAGCACAATACCCATTCCACTTCGAGGTGGAATATCGCGGTATATGGGATTTTATAAAATATTATCCGCTTACTAACGGCGCAATAGGGTCTCATCCGCTATACGAGGCGGGAAATCAATCAACTGCAATATATACATATGCCAATATATATATATTGCTATATATAGATATATCCTAAAATATCTAATATCACAATCAAGCAATCAATCAATCAATCAACAAATTTTTAAATATAACTATTTAAAATTTTAAATAACCCTTTGAGTGAGGAGTTCTCACCTTAGCTTTTATTTGCAATCCATTTTCCATCTTGACTCGATTCTCTTGTTTTATACCTATTTTAAATTATTTACACAATTCATTAATATTCGAACAATCGAATAATAACTTTTTCATTTGATAATTTTATATTAACAAATTTCCTTTAAATGGACAAATTTAATTAACTAACCATTTAATTTTAACCAATGATTTTTTTCTTTTCAACTAAAAATTTAAAATTCGAATTGATTCCTTTTACATAAATCATTTCACTTAACAAATTTTCCTTTTACAAATTTTCCTTGTAAAATAACTTTAAATTAACTAGTGATTTTATTTTAAAACCAATTCGTTTAATTTTAAACAAATTCTTTTTAACTATTTCTAAGATAAATTATACAAGTAAATTAATCAAACTTATTTCCACATTTATTTCCTTTTACCCATTTTTTCCCAAAATTAATACTATTTTCTTTTGATAAGTCATTTTATCAAATAAGTAAAATTTTCTAACTAATTTTCTTTTACAAATTATATTTAGTTATTAAAATAGATTTCTAAATAAGCTAATACTTCTAATTTTTAACAAATTCCTTTTTAATAAATATCTTTTAGTAACTTAAAAACAATTTAAATTAACCAATGTTTTTAATTTAAACTAAATTTTCTTTTCCTTTATTCCAAACTGCTTTCAAATAATAATAAAATACTTTTACAGATTTTTAAATCTTCAACAGCTATCATTTATATAAAAAAAATTATATACAGTCTTCAATCTGCATATATAAAATCTCACTGCAAAATATTATTTTTATTTTCTATTTCAAAAATATTGTTTTATAAATCCTACTGTAAAACATTTCCTTTCAGTTTTGACTTATATACATTTTCAAATTCATTCATTTTCTTTCTTACTGCATATATATTTTTATATTTTTTTATTTAAATTCAAATTGAATAAACGGAGACAATACCTTACTGACCATCGCCTTCGCGAGACCCCAATAGCCTGACCCCACGCGAATCGCCGCCGCCTCCGAAGCCCTAGCCTCCATCTCGCGAACGCGCAGAACCCTCACATGCGAGCACGAACCCCTGCCATCATCTCTTCGAGCTCAAACATCCACCTGTTCTCGCCGCTGCCGCAACTCCAAATCCCCACGCGAGCAACTCGCGACATCGATGCACAACGGCCATCACCGTTGCTCGATTCCCACGGCGCCGCGAGCTCGTGCGACCCCCGCTCACGCGACCCCAAATCGCCCAGTCGCGATATTTTTTTTTAATCTGCGTTCGAATGAATTTGGGGGAAGAAGGGGCTTCGGCCTGATTTTTATTTCGTGAATAGCTTTTGAAGGGGGGGAAACGAACGAAGTTGAAGAAAAATAGCGGCCATTGTTTGAAGCTTTCAAAAAAAAAAAATTCTTTCGTTGGAATGAATTTGAAAGAAGAAGGGAGCCGTGATATTGTAAAGGAAGGGGGAGACAAAGGGTACGCGAATTTCTTCATATGCAGGGAATAGGTCTGCTGCATAAAAAATAATAGGGTGGCTATGATTTGAAATGAGCTTGACAATTTACAATTTTAAATTCAAATTGAATTTGATTCAAATTTAAATGCGTTTACTCAACGTGTGCTCACGTATCAACTCCGAAAAATACGAAATTTGAAATCCTGTAACAATTCAATATTACGGACCCAATGGAAATGGTTTCGTCGAATTCTGAGACCGTGTGAAAAATGACAAATTTTAAATTCAATTCGAACTAAAGAAATTCAAAATTGATCAAATCACTCTCAAATTAAATTCTGAAGCTTCTATTATCTTCAGTATTATCAATATGAATTTTACAAGCTGTTGAGATATTTTTAAATCAGCTTAAAGTTGAAGATTCAAATTTTTATTCAACTTCAATAGATTAAATTCTATAATTTAATCGCCAAATTCAAAGTTATATTGAAAATTCAATCCAAACCATCATCCAAATATTAAAATTAATTAAATATTTTCAATTTTAAATTATTCAAAATTCTGGGTCGTTACAATCTTCCCCCCTTAAAAGAATTTCGTCCCGAAATTGCAAGTTAAGGAGAATGATCCTAAACCGTTTATTATTTTTCACAATCCAAATAGTTTTATCAACTTGCTAACCTAAATCTTTTTATTAAAGATTCACTATCATTTCAACTAGCTTTCCAACTTCAATTATAGGTTCAAAACAATATTGTTTACTTCATAATTCAAATTTAAATTCAAATTCAAATTTTAAACTTTCAAAATTTCTCAAAAATTTTCTAACACCCTAAATTTTCGAAAAATTTCGCCAGCATTTCCTTTGCGCGGCTCGATCGGTACGACTACAAAATGGCACCACGGCCCCTCAGAATCAAAAAGAAAAGAGAAAGCCAAGTGGCTAGAGAAAGAAATCATCAAATTTCATACTGAAATTGAAATACGTACCTTTTTGTCGAGCAATTCAATTTTTATCTTTGAAATCAAAATCCCAATTCCATTTCTTTTAATACACCTGTATAACCTGCTAGTAGTGGTATCCAATTCCAACATTTAAATCATTTTGCACATTCCATTTCAAAATATTCAATATATGCTTCTTATACCATTTTTACTTCACTATTGAAGTTACATATTCAATTTCATTCAATTTTTTTACATTTCAATCAATTTTGCATTTGAATTCAATTCACAATTTCAATTCTATTCAAGTTTAATTTCCTCTAAATATTGAACTTTTATTGATTAGTTCCATTTACAACCAATTCGTATCACTATTTTAAATTAGTTTCATTTACTAACTCATTTTAATTCCCATACGAATTTTAATTCATCTTTCATTTATAATTATTCAATTCAATTTTATTGCTTACAAATTTGAAATGAATTTCAACATTCAATCTCATATTTTATTTTAATTACTTGCAACTGCAAATTTTGTTTATCCATTCACAATTTACTTCCATTTGCAATTATTTTACAAATAAATAAATTATCAAGTTAATTTTACTTGAATTCAATCCAAATCAATTATATTCAAATTCATTTACTTCCAATTTGAATTTAATTTCATAACTTTCAACTTCGCTAATTCAATTTCATTATCACTTAATGAATTTTATATAATCAACTAACAATCAAATTAACAACCAATGTATACACCACACAACCAAATTTATTTACTCTTCTTTATATTCAATTTGGTTAAATATTAAATTGACTTCCATTCAATTTATTCAACTTCCAATTTATTCAATTTTTTACATTTAATCGATTTTCATTCAATTTTTCTTATCAATTCAATTGTTAATTCATTTAACATTTCAAGTTGAATTTCATTTATATAACTCAAGTTCACCTCATTTAATTCACTTGATTATTTTACTTCGATACCAAAAATCAATTTCATTCAACTTCACTTAAGTTATATTCTCTTTCAAACATCATTTGTTTAACTTAACTTAAGTTTCCACTTAGAAATCCAATTCTATTTATTTAACTTCCTATGGTTAAATTTTATTGTGCTTATTCACATTTGTTTCAACTTTTCCAAAGTTAAAATCTTTCTTTTTATTTATAAATCACCTTTATAAATCTTTTCATTTAGTTTCACTTCCATATACAAGATTATTTCACAATTGGGAACCATTTTTATTATAATTTTATACTTATAATTCATTTGTTTATACAATTCATTTCCTTTACCATTGTTGTTTTGATTTAATTTATGCAAACAACCTAACAATCAATTTATATACACTTTACTAATTTCTGAAAAATTATTCTTTTATATATAAAATATAGTCAAGGTAAAATTATTTCATTTACCCAATTTTAAAACAATATTGTGTGGAATTGTTCTATTCAAGTGTTTAGAAACCCCTTCGATTCAGTTTCGAGGCTGCGCCGACGAAGGTTCATATATCACTCAACAAACCAATCATCACAATATAAAACAATTTTATATTCACTAACAAATACGCACTCATATCTATTATTACACTCAAACTCATTCTAGAGTACTGCTGACTCTATCTCTAATGAGTAATACCCAACAGAGCCATGGTTGTCACTTAACCATATGCTCTGGTACCAAATGTAAAGGCCCGAAAATCCATACTCCTTTGAGCTGGCAACATTCCACGACAATCCAGCCAAAGGGGAACTAACTTCCGAAACTTTATGGTTAAAGAAGAAGAAAGAGGTAGAAGAAGAGAGAAAAAGATAGAAGAAACAGAAACAAACCACAGAAAAGGATAACAGAACAATATCAGAATCTAACCATCGCAGCGGAACAACATATAATAGATAAATGAATATTCATTAAAACAAAAGAACTATACATTTTATACATTACATCACATTACATTCATTATCAGAGTTTACAACAACAAACAGCGGAAAAGAAATACTATATACAATAGATAATATGCTACGCCATCCAGCTCGCCTCCAGATATCTGTAGCAACACCTAAATCCAGAATGACCTGATAACCTAACTCTAGACTGCCCGTGTAGAAATTGGTGGGCACCCAGAGTTTAGGAAGGGAACAATAAACTCCAGGTCAGTCATGTGACTGGTGTGAGAACTAAAACAGTTATTTATCTTTAAAACAAAGAATAGGATAATTTTTTTTAAATAAATTCGCAATACTTTTGGAAAATGAAACTACCATAAGGTCTCCCGCCACACACACAATGCAAACGCAGACTTGGAGGAGGTTTCTCCTTATGATAGTCAAAGATGCTTACTACGTAAAATCAAATCAGTTTTGATATTATTATTAGTGCATAGTGTAGAAAACAATTTCGAAAGTAGAATATAAATCTTAGCCAGCATAGGTACCATTATATTATGCCTACTATAGCTACCATATTAGATGGCAGGTTCTACAACTAAAACCGTACAAGGCTCGTATTGTTTCTTTGGATTTCCAACAAATGGTCAGGCCAAGAAACTTCCCATTGCCACATGGAAACGCCTCTGGAATGACGTCCCGAGAACCTAACCGGATCTCTGCCAACACAAGGCCGGGTTACCCCTAACTGGGTAACAACTGACACGAATATGTCATTCCCCGATCGTAACCGATCTATATCCGAGGATCCCCGATTTCCAACAACCACAAAGTAATAAATTTGCAGTAACCACATAGGTTAAGTATCTGGGCTCCATACCATGATACCACCTCTATCCAGAAGGAATGACATACACTAAAGGGGTGCTACCCCCTAATAACCTTGCTGCATCTTTCCTGTTTTGACCATTTCCGGGGTGTGAGGCTCGATGAAGTCTCGTCCACAAAGCCACGCTTTTAAACAAAAGAAGTGCTTTGGGTCAACAAATGATCAAGGCAATGATCATCAAGATAGACGATCAAACAAATGATCCTATCACAAATGATCATTCCACGATTATTTCACAGCAACACTTAGTATATCACACTACCAAATTGGGAGTATATCACTAATGACCTTCAACTATATAACCTCTGAGCTCGTACGTCTCAGAGAAGGGTGTTAAGGTAAAAGAATAAATTCTCCGCCACCAACAGAAATATATTTGAAAGAAATCAGCTTTATATCTCAACTGGTAATGTCAGACATACAATCCATACAAGTCTGTTTCGGGATCGAACAGAACCGAAGGCACTTCCAAAGAAGCCCTTGCAATCCGGATATTCACTAATCACGTCCGGACATCCCGTCACTAAGGGTGATAAAACCTCTATATCGGAGATCAGCCGATGCAGAGTAACTCGACGATAATCCATCCGTTTTCACAAATATCCGGCCTTCAACATCGGTCTTCAATTGCAATTCATAACGACGTATCACATATTCGGAGTGGGTTATATGACCCCATGGTCCTTTCCCGGTTAATCCGAATAGTGAGCACTTATTTTAAAATAAGCGTGGCATCCAATTCAAACAATCACAACAAATACCTATTTAAAGGTAAATATTGATAGTCGGTTATTTAACTATCAATAAGATGAGCAACATCATCAGATTCCAAATAATTTTCCAAATTATTTAATTTTCCAAAAATATCTTTACAAGATATAAAATTTTCCATATTTCAAAAATAAACAATGTTTATTTTGAAAACAAATTTTCCCTTTCCATTTATAAATTCCATAGTGAATTTATATTCCAAAATATCTACTGATCTACGGTTTTCAATAGATTTCAAATATTCAATTCGAATTTATCTTCAAAAAGATAAATTCTTAAAAACATTCCATTTCATATTGGAAAAGCGTTTCCATACTTATTCTAATAATAAGTATTTCACAAATCTTATTTATTTTCACAATTTGAAGATATTCGATATACTTAACCCACAGTTAAGTATATATTTCATTCTTTAAGGAAAACATTTTCTTATTCGCATTTATTTAGGTCAAAACGAATGTTGCGTAAAACATCGTTACGACGACCCAAAATCACTAGTATAGGGATTCGAAATTTAAAATAGATGTATAAATCCCAATACTATATAAAACATTTCCTTTTGGAAATTATTTACTATAACAACAGTGTTATAGTCCATTATTTCCTTATTTTCCTCGAAAACGTCTATTTCAACAATGGATGTTGAAATCTATGTTTCCATTCCCTTTTATTTCTCGAAAACGTCTATTTCAACAATGGATGTTGAAATCTAGGTATTCGATACTTAATGCATTTTAAAACACCTTTAATCGTTTTAAATTCCATTCAAAACATTCCTTTCCCAAAATATATCCATTTTCTTTAACGATATATTCACTGTTCAAAAACGTGAATATAACTCCTTTAATAAACTTTTATATTCAATTGATCAAATTCAATTGATTACGAATTTATAAACAAATGTTTATAAATTCTATTCCTATTTATAAACTTGATTTATAAATTTCCTTTATCAATCCAATTCAAATTATATAACTCAATTTTATACCAACAGTCCATATTATAAGTTAAGTACTTATAATTCATTCATTTACCAAATCGTTCTTTTAAAACTTCACAATTTTTAAATCTTATTACTTATAAGATTTCTTTATATATCTTATAACAATTTCTACTTATAAAATCTCCTTCATTTACAATTTCTATAAATATCCCATTTAAATGCCCAAACCCCAGTTTATAAGTTAATTTCTTAAAAATCCTTTATTTTCGATATCTTTTCTTTTTTTTTTTATAACTTTCACAGTTTATAAATTTATAAACTTCAATGAAATTCATTTTTATACCTCAACTTAACACTTCATCAACTTGTTTTATAATTCCAATTTTTTTTTTATAAATATAAATTTTAAAATCTCTTATATAACTATTTATGATAATTATTCAAAACCCAAATTTAACTATTTTATAAATCTATTTATTTTAAAATTTTCCTTTTGAGTTATGTTTTATAAAAATATTTATTTTTACAACATAAAAACTTATATGTTTATTTATTTTAAAGTAAATCAATTCAAAATTAAATAAAACATATATTTTGGAAGAATCACTTTAAAATCCTTTTAAAAATAAAAATCGTTATTTTTAACTTTAAAAATGGATCCGATGATGCAACAACATCCAACAGTCAATCATGGCAACAAATATCATATATCGATATGATAATCACAATCATCAATATATTTATAATCAAATAAATATTTGTGAGGAATCCAGTTGGATCCCTCCAACCTGTTTCCCTGCATCCAAAGAGTTAGCACAATACCCATTCCACTTCGAGGTGGAATATCGCGGTATATGGGATTTTATAAAATATTATCCGCTTACTAACGGCGCAATAGGGTCTCATCCGCTATACGAGGCGGGAAATCAATCAACTGCAATATATACATATGCCAATATATATATATTGCTATATATAGATATATCCTAAAATATCTAATATCACAATCAAGCAATCAATCAATCAATCAACAAATTTTTAAATATAACTATTTAAAATTTTAAATAACCCTTTGAGTGAGGAGTTCTCACCTTAGCTTTTATTTGCAATCCATTTTCCATCTTGACTCGATTCTCTTGTTTTATACCTATTTTAAATTATTTACACAATTCATTAATATTCGAACAATCGAATAATAACTTTTTCATTTGATAATTTTATATTAACAAATTTCCTTTAAATGGATAAATTTAATTAACTAACCATTTAATTTTAACCAATGATTTTTTTCTTTTCAACTAAAAATTTAAAATTCGAATTGATTCCTTTTACATAAATCATTTCACTTAACAAATTTTCCTTTTACAAATTTTCCTTGTAAAATAACTTTAAATTAACTAGTGATTTTATTTTAAAACCAATTCGTTTAATTTTAAACAAATTCTTTTTAACTATTTCTAAGATAAATTATACAAGTAAATTAATCAAACTTATTTCTACATTTATTTCCTTTTACCCATTTTTTCCCAAAAATAATAATATTTTCTTTTGATAAGTCATTTTATCAAATAAGTAAAATTTTCTAACTAATTTTCTTTTACAAATTATTTTTAGTTATTAAAATAGATTTCTAAATAAGCTAATACTTCTAATTTTTAACAAATTCCTTTTTAATAAATATCTTTTAGTAACTTAAAAACAATTTAAATTAACCAATGTTTTTAATTTAAACTAAATTTTCTTTTCCTTTATTCCAAACTGAATATATATTTTTATATTTTTTTTTAAATTCAAATTGAATAAACGGAAACAATACCTTACTGACCATCGCCTTCGCGAGACCCCAATAGCCTGACCCCACGCGAATCGCCGCCGCCTCCGAAGCCCTAGCCTCCATCTCGCGAACGCGCAGAACCCTCACACGCGAGCACGAACCCCTGCCATCATCTCTTCGAGCTCAAACATCCACCTGTTCTCGCCGCTGCCGCAACTCCAAATCCCCACGCGAGCAACTCACGACATCGATGCACAGCGGCCATCACCGTTGCTCGACTCCCACGGCGCCGCGAGCTCGTGCGACCCCCGCTCACGCGACCCCAAATCGCCCAGTCGCGATATTTTTTTTCTTTTTTTTTAATCTGCGTTCGAATGAATTTGGGGGAAGAAGGGGCTTCGGCCTGATTTTTATTTCGTGAATAGCTTTTGAAGGGGGGGAAACAAATGAAGTTGAAGAAAAATAGCGGCCATTGTTTGAAGCTTTCAAAAAAAAAAAATTCTTTCGTTGGAATGAATTTGAAAGAAGAAGGGAGCCGTGATATTGTAAAGGAAGGGGGAGACAAAGGGTACGCGAATTTCTTCGTATGCAGGGAATAGGTCTGCTGCATAAAAAATAATAGGGTGGCTATGATTTGAAATGAGCTTGACAATTTACAATTTTAAATTCAAATTGAATTTGATTCAAATTTAAATGCGTTTACTCAACGTGTGCTCACGTATCAACTCCGAAAAATACGAAATTTGAAATCCGGTAACAATTCAATATTACGGACCCAATGGAACTGGTTTCGTCGAATTCTGAGACCGTGTGAAAAATGACAAATTTTAAATTCAATTCGAACTAAAGAAATTCAAAATTGATCAAATCACTCTCAAATTAAATTCTGAAGCTTCTATTATCTTCAGTATTATCAATATGAATTTTACAAGCTGTTGAGATATTTTTAAATCAGCTTAATGTTGAAGATTCAAATTTTTATTCAACTTCAATAGATTAAATTCTATAATTTAATCGTCAAATTCAAAGTTATATTGAAAATTCAATCCAAACCATCATCCAAATATTAAAATTAATTAAATATTTTCAATTTTAAATTATTCAAAATTCTGGGTCTTTACACTTCTTTAGCTTCAAAACCTTGTTTTCTTCTCCTTTGACTTCATAGCCTTGTGGTTGCTCGATATAAACTTCTTCTTCAAGAACTCCATTTAAGAAAGCAGATTTCACATCCATTTGATGTATCTTCCAACTATTTTGAGCTGCTAAAGAGATTATTAGTTTAACAGTTTCTAATCGAGTGACTGGAGCGAATACCTCATCATAGTCAATGTCGGCTCTTTGACTATAGCCTTTTGCCAGCAATCTCGCTTTATATCTTTTAACTTGTCCTTTGGCCTTTTTCTTTGCTTTGTATACCCACTTCACGCCAATCACCTTGTGTCCTTTTGGAAGTGATGCTAACTCCCATGTGTCATTCTTCATGATGGCCTTGATTTCTTCGTCCATAGCATTTTTTTCAATTCTTCTTTTGCAAAGCTTCTTGGAAGTTCATAGGCTCACAATCTGCAAATAAACAAAAGAGAGTAAGATTGTTTTGATTTTCTATTTCCTCACAAATTTCTCGAAGGCTTTTAAAGCATGGAGCCCTTTCACTTGAGCTCTCATCTTCTTGACAACTTGTGGTAGGAGAAACTAGTGAGGAAGTAGGCTCCTTCTTTATTTGCTCGATCCTTGGCTGTAGTATTTCATCTTCTTCAAAGTATGGAAAGAAGTTGTAATTTTCCTTATGTGATCTCTAGTCCCATTCTCCTTCTTCATAAAACATAACATCTCGACTAATTATTATCTTCCTCGTATCAGGATTGTAGAGCTTATATCCTTCAGAGTTGGTGTCATAACCGATGAAAATATACTTCTCACTTTTGTCATCCAATTTTCTTCGCTTCTCGTCTCATACATGTACATGAGCTATGCTTCCAAAGACTCATAGATGGGAAATACCCTTCTTCCTTCCACTCCTTGCTTCTTATGGTGTCTTTCCCCACACACTTCTTGTTGGAGATCGGTTTGATAGATAAATCACACATGCCATAGCTTCCGCCCAAAATCCCTTTAGCAACCTCTTACTTTTGAGCATGCTCCTTGCCATTTCAAGAACTGTCCTATTCTTTCTTTCTGGTACTCCATTTTGCTGGAGGGATCAAGGCACTGTCATTTGTCGTCTGATTCCATTATTTTCACAATACTTTTCGAATTCTTTTGATGTGAACTCCCCTCCACGGCCAGATCTCATAGCTTTAATCATAAGGCCACTTTCCTTCTCAACATGGGCCTTGAACTTCTTGAAGTTCTCAAAAATCTACGATTTCCATTTTAAAAAATACACCCATGTTTTTGTTGAAAAATCATCGATGAAAAGAAAAAAATAGTTACTCTTATCAAGTGAACTTGGCATGATCGGACCATATACATCAATATGTATGAGTTTTAACGGATTCTTAGCACTTGAGTATGACTCCTTTGGAGAATCCATTTTAAATTGCTTTCCAAGTAAACATCCTTCGCACACTTGATTTGGATGGCTTATGCATGGTAATCCTCTACCATGTCCTTCTTGGATAGCAACTCTAGTCCTCCGAAGTTAAGATGTCCAAAACAAAGATGCCAAAGCTAAGCAGTATCTTTATAGCACACCTTAAGGCATTGTGCGACATCACTTTGAATGTTGAGCATAAACATTCTATTTCTTGACATTGGTACCTTTGCAAGAAGTTACATGCACCATCTCTTGTAGAAAGATTATTATCTTTTAATCGAATATCATAACCTTTCTCTAAGAGTTGTCGTAAGCTCAAAACGTTGCTCTTCATGTTTGGCACATAGTAAACATTGGAAATGAATTGGTGTTCCCCATTCTTCAATCGGATAAGAACCTTTCCTTTACCTTTCACTGCTATCTTCGATTCATCTCCAAATGCCACATTGCCCTTCACTGATTCATCAAGCTCCACAAACATATTTTTTTCCTCCACACATATGATTGCTTGCACCACCATCTAGGTACCATTCGTTTTCCTTTCTTTTTTCATTTTCTTTGTAAGCCGGTAATAATGTACCATCCTTTTGGCTTTTTTCTTCAACGTAATTGGTCTTCTCTTCAACTTTATTATGCTTTGAAGCTCTACATTTAGAAGCATAATGTCCAAATTTATCACAATTATAGAATTTAACACGTGACTTTTCATACCTTAAATTTCCTCTCCCACGAGCTCTTGCTGAGCTTTCTCATATTTTATTGTTGTTGCTGTTGTTGTTTTCATAGTTGGGCCTCCAACCTTGTCCATGTCCATATGCACGACCTCTTCCTCTTTCTTAGCCACCACCCCATCTTTGTTGGCTTCGACTACTGTCTTCCTTTTTTGAATCAATCTGTGCCTTAAGGACTTGATCCATAGTCTCTTCCTTCTTCCTTTTCTTTTCTTCATAAGCTTGCAATGAGCATAGAAGTTCCTTTATTGACATGGTCTCTAAGTATGTTGTTTCTTCAATGATGACGATAATATGTTCAAACTTTGGATCTAATGATCTAAGAAGCTTCTCCATAATTATTACATCATCTAACTTCTCACCGTTTCTTTTAAGATTATTACTAACCACTAGAACTCTTGAGAAGTAATCAGAAACAAGTTCACCTTCTTTCATTTGCAAAGTTTCAAACTCTCCTCCTAAAGTTTGAAGACGTACCTTTTTGACTTGATCAGCTCCCTTATAAGACGTTCAAAGCTTCTCCCATGCTTCTTTGGCTGACTTTGATCCAGAAATTTTTTCAAAGGTATCATCATCCAATGCTTGATAAATTAGACAAAGAGCCTTCTTGTCCCTTATCCTTGATTTTCTCAAACCATCTCTTTGAATTTGAGATAAACCATCTACATTCTCATGTTCAGTATAGCCATTTTCAACTATCTCCCACACGTCGTATGCTCCAAGGAGAGCCATCATCCTTAAACTCCAATTATCATAATTGTTCTTGGTAAGCATTGGAACTTGTAGGGGAACACCATTATTCGCCATCTCTATCTTTTTTTTTAAATTCTCGCTCCGATACCGCTTTGTTGAATATTTTTGGAGAAAGAGGGAGAGAATATAAGAAATAGGAGTTTTTATTTTATTTTATTTTATTGTTGAAAACTTTTCTTTATTGATGATTTATTTCTTGCTTGATTGATAAAAAAATGAGGGGAGAGCTCCTCTATTTATATAACTCAATAGAACATTCTAGATATAGAATACTCTAGAAACATGACTCATTTGACAACTCTAGAAATGACTTTTTAGTCAACTCTAGAAACATAACTATTATATAATTCTTATTTCTAGCAATTAATATAAAATTTTAGAGCTCTCACCAAATTTTATCAAATACAAGAAGACTCTAGAGATTTTAATAATAAGAAACTTCTAGAAATTAACAAATCAAATTTAATATTTCAACAAACTTAACATCAATTATGAAATCATAAAAAAGTAAATAATGAAAAGAAATAGAGAAAAGGAAACAGAAGATTTAATGTGTTTCAAATATAAGTATCATACGTTCATGGAGACCCAAGAACAATTTGTTATTTCTTCACTTCAAGAGGAAGTACAATAAGAGAAAAATATGAAGCATTCAATAAATTTTAGTCAGCCTAAGAATTACATAAATATGGATCTTATTGAGAATATTTTGGTGGAGAACAGTCTTATAGGTTTGTGATCAAAATATTAACAAATACCTTCATATTTATAGGTGCAAGGATGAAAACCGCCTTAGAGATAAGAATGATATGTTTCTTATTTGCTTGATTATATTAATTTAGGTTATATAGTTGTAGTTATTTATCACACGGTTATCTAACTTTGCATAATGCCATCAAGTTCTGGTATTTTAATGTTTAGGTATACCTTTGTTGCTTTGGTTGAGTCAAAAGTGAAAGATCCTGCAGCGGTATAGTAACTCATAAAGTATGAAATTCAGTTATAAATGTTTATGCCTGTGTAGTTAATGCCCCACAATTACCCCGCTATAACCCCGCAATATCTTATAGTGGATTTCTACCGCTACGATTTTTCCATATAGCCCCAAAATATATCCATTCCGCTTTAATCCCCGCTATTTCCGCTATATCCCGTTATTCCCGCTATATTTTGCTATTTCTGCTATATCTTCTTTAATAAAATGAATTAAAAATTGCATTTATACACTATGAAAATTATGAAACTAATTTATTTGATTTAATTTGTAATATATTTTCAGAAATGAAAATACTCTAATATTCTACTAAATTCAGTTATGTTATATAACAGATTTACGTTTATTTAAAGTATATTCGCACTTTTTTTTAATCATTTATGTATTAATTATAATTCAATTGAATGACAATTTTTAATTTAATTAACATTTATATATTTGTAAAAACATTAAGTACAAGTTTTATATGCTATTTTAGAGCTATCCGCTATATCCCGCTATATTCTCGCTGTATCCTCACTATGACTTTTTGCACCTCCACCGCTTTGAATCTGCAGAGCGCTTTAACTGCACAGGTTTATGCATGTACTTATGTCCAAATATAGAAACAGTTGTTGAAATGATAATGATGGGCAGAGGTTAGATGCATTCTTCTTGCACTCTTTCATTCACCATATCATTTTTATCCGACAAAAGTGAGACGACTGACGTTTTCCAACTGTACCAAAGTATTTCAGCACAAAGTTAAGACTTGAACAGTGCAACATGCTTTTGGTTTATATAGTTTTTGACGCAGCAGAAATACCAAAAATGGATGAAATAGTGAAAAGTTGAATCGACGGGTTGAAAATACCCAAGTGCCCAAATCCGTTGATCTCAAGAGATACCGGATTCTAGCTATCTCCAACACGTTGATCGGGCACGATACCGTGTTAAAAGATCTGCGATTCTTCTACGTTGATCTCGCGCACGAGATTCCGTGAATCGGCTTCAAATCTGTTGATTCGAGTGCACTCGAATAACCGAAAATGGAGAAAGGAGACAACGCTCGACTTCCAATTTTAAAGAGGCACAAAGAACTCAAAAAAAAGTTTATTCAAAATCAACCATCCCAAATGATACAACTCACCTGCTATTTATAGAGAATTTACAACACAGCACAGTACACGACCTAACACAGGTCGTTAACGACCTAACAAACAGAGCACAACACAATACAGGTCGTTCACGACCTAACAGTCACGACACACGACCTACGACCTTACATACTCTTGCGACCTAACAGATCAACACGGCTTATGTCCTACGACCTAAAGAAATTACAACGCAAGACGACTTACACAATGCAATGCTACACAACATACAACATACACGAGTTACAACACCACATGCATAGCGACCTAAAAGTAAGCAACATAAGACTCTGCGGCATAACATCCTTGTGACATAAGGCTGAGCGACTTAGAGATAGCGGCATAAGAATTCTCGCGACATAAGGTTGGAGTGACCTAAGCTTCGCGACATAGGGAATCTGCTCACGACCTAAGAACATGAGCGTCTTAAAAGTAAATGCGGCCTAAGATGCTAGAACGACCTAAGATGCTAGAACGACCTAAGCTTCAAACGACTTAAGGAAATGTGGTATAAACTTGTTAGGTCGTTGCTCTCGAACTTGTGACTTAACTCGCATTCCTCGCTAGGTCGTAGCTCGCTCGTATGTCCTGTGCAACTAAGGGTCAGCGACCTAAAGCATAACATGCTATGTTGCTGGTTGGCATGACTCGGGCGCGACTTAAGGCATAAGTCGTTAGGTCGCATAACAAGGTGCACTACATCATCCTCCCCTGGTTGAAAAGAATTCGACCCCGAATTCACACTTTCCTCTTCTTCGACAAGTTTATGCTCATGATACGGAATCAAATGTTTGACGTTGAAAACGTCGGCAATATGGATATGATCCGGCAGTCTCAACTGATAAGCATTATCATTGATCTTCTTCAAGATTTCTACTGGACCAATCTTTCGAGCTTTCAATTTGTTGTAAGTTCCCACTGGAGAACGATCTTTCGTCAATACTGCGTAAACAAAATCACCTTCTTTGAAGTCCACACTCCTTCGTTTCTTATCTGCCAGTTGCTTATACTTCTCATTTGACTTAAGCAGTCGTTCATGAACAATTTTGTGACACTCCTGCAACTCATTCACGAAATCACAAGCTCGTTTAACAACCCCTTTCTGAGATGGAACTATCGACAAATCCGACGGTCCCATCGGAATTGCTGAATATACCACTTGAAATGGACTGAATCCAGTACTTCGATTAACGGCATGGTTGTGTGCGAATTCAGCTTGACATAACTTCACATCCCAGCTCTTCAAATTATCCTTCACAAGACATCGCAACAAGTTTCCCAAAGATCTGTTCACCACTTCCGTTTGCCCATCAGTTTGTGGATGATAGGCGCTACTAAAATTCAGCTTTGTCCCAACCATCTTCCACAGACTCAACCAAAAATGACTTAGAAATCGAGTATCCCGATCAGAAACAATTGTCCCAGGTAGTCCATGTAGTCGATAAACCTCTTTAAAGAATAATTGAGCAACATGGACTGCATTGGCGGTCTTTTTACAAGCTATGAAATGTGTCATCTTCGAAAATATATCCACCACAACATATATAGAATCGTTCCCTCATTGAGTTCTTGGAAAACCCAAAACAAAGTCCATGCTAATATCAACCCATGGTCTAGTAGGTACGGGGAATGGCATATACAATCCTGCATTCGTAGCTGCCCTTTTGGAAACTTGACAAATGTGACATCTCCGCACAAATCTTTCAACTTCTTTTCTCATGGATGGCCAAAAATATGATTGAGAAATCAACTGCAAAGTACGATCTCTTCCCACATGACCTTCTTCATGCAGTTCCTTCACAATCTTCATTCGCAAACTGCACTCCGGTATACACAATCGATTCCCCTTGAATAGAAAACCATCCACCAACAAATACTCATCCGTCTTCCCTTTCACAACTTCATCCACAATTTTAGCAAAGTAAGGATCTTCAACAAATAACTCTGGAAATACTTCAAAACCCGTCACTTTAACTTTCATCGTAGTCAACAAATGATTTCTTCTACTCAATGCATCTGCCACCCGATTTGTAACTTACGACTTATGCTTTACCACAAATGTAAACCGTTGCAAGTATGCGAAACATGAAGCGTTCCTGGCTGCAACCTTATCCTGTCCCTGCAAATATTTCAAGGCTTCATGATCAGTATACAACACAAACTCTTTATGAAAAAAATAGTGTCTCCAATGTTTTATGGCTTGGACAATAGCATAGAATTCCACATCATAAGTATTATATCCCATCTTTGCTCCCGAAAGCTTCTCACTGAAATAAGCAATTGGATGGCCCCTCTGACTTAATACCCCTCCAATTCCTACTTTAGATGCATCAATATGTAATTCAAATAGCAACCGAAAATCCGGCAAAACTAGAATTGGTGTTGTCGTCAAAAGTTCCTTGATTCGCTCAAAAGCAAATCCTGCTTCCTTCGACCATGAAAACTGCTCGCCCTTCATACAATCAGTAACAGGCACCATCACGCTACTGAAATGTGGAATAAAACTTCGGTAGAATGATGCTAAACCATGAAAACTTCTAACTTCTGTTATCGTCCTGGGTTGTGGCCATTCCTTGATTGCTTCAACTTTATTCTGATCCACCTGTATTCCTCCTTCAGATACAACATATCTCAGAAATAAAACACTTCGAGTCATGAACACGCACTTCTTTGTTGTCGCATAAAATTGCACCTGACGAAGTATCATCAACACTTCACGCAAGTGTTGTAGATGTTCTTCTGTGCTTCCACTGTATATCAATATATCATCAAAATATACCACTACGAACTTTCCAATAAATGGCCGAAAAATCTGATTCATCGCTCGCATGAAAGTACTAGGTGCATTCGAAAGACCAAATGGCATGACCGGCCATTCATACAACCCTTCCCACGTCTTGAATGCGGTCTTCCATTCATCCCCTGGTCGAATTCGAATCTGATGATATCCACTCTTCAGATCAATCTTTGAAAAGATAGCAGCTCCGCTCAACCGATCTAACAAATCGTCCAATCTAGGCATCGAAAATCTGTACCTCACTGTAATCTTGTTTAGTGCTCGACTATCTGTACACATTCTCCATGTTCCATCCTTCTTCGGCACTAACAAAGCTGGTACTGTACAAGGACTTAAACTTTCTTGTACGCGCCCTTGTTCAAGTAACTCCTCCACCTGCCTTCTCAACTCCTCGTGCTCCTTTGGACTCATTCTATAGTGCGGTCTATGCGGTAACACTGCTCTTGAAACAAGATCAATTTGGTGTTGTATGTCTCTCAACGGTGGCAACTCTTTCGGTAATTCTTTAGGAAATATATCTTCAAACTCCTCCAACACTGGCTTGACTTCCTCTTGAATTTCAACCGTCTCACTGCTTTCACGTCCAATCAACAGAAACACTTCAGGCCCATCCTCTACTTCTTTGACAAACTCCTTCAAAGATAACAGAGTCTTTAGTTCTTCGATTTCCTCCAACTTGCTTTCACTCCGTTGTCGCTTTTTAGGAACCAAAGTGATTTTAGTGCCATTGAACATGAAACTATAGCAGTTAGTCATCCTATCGTGTTGTACGGTTCTATCGTATTGCCATGGTCTCCCTAACAACAAATGATATACATCCATATCTACCACATCACACCAAATCTCATCCTTATACTTCGTTCCGATGGAAAAAGTCACACAAGCTCTTCGATTAACCTTCACTTCCCCACCTTTCCTCAACCAAGCTAATTTGTAAGGTTTGGGATGCTTTTCTGTCTTTAACGCCAACTTCTTTACAGCTTCTGTAGAGATGATGTTATCACAACTTCCTGCATCGATGACGAACTTACAAACCTTTCCCAGAATAGTGCACGTTGACTGAAAAATATTACTCCTTAGCCAACTTGAATCATCTTTTTGCTTTGGTGTCAAACACGACCTCCTCATCATCAAATTACAACCCTCATCTCCTGACAATAATTCTTCTTCCTCCTCATCTTGTGGTGAATTGGAACATTCTATTTCTGCATCCTCATCCTCAACCTCAGCAACCATCGCTCGCTTCTTAGGCTTCGGACATTCATTGCTTTTATGACCAAATTCCTGACAGTTATAACACTTGAAATCGTTGTTGACCTTGGTCTTCGCAACTTCATTGACAATCGGTTTACCAACAGCCTTGGAAACATTCGTATTGCTACTAGCCCCTTTCACTTGATTGTTGGAATTTGTAAACACACCACCTCCTCTTCTACCTTGCCTCTCCCAAGCTAGAGCCTTCTGGTGTGCTTCAGCAATGGATCTTGGATCAAACATATTCACCATATCCTGAATCTGCATTCTCAACCCTCCAACAAACCTAGCTGTCAACTGTTCCTCCGTCTCGATGATATCATTTCTAGCAATCAGTTGATAAAACTCATCTGCATAATCATTTACCGACTTTGTCCCTTGTCTCAAATTCTGTAAGCGCTGATACATAAGAGACTGATAATTATAAGGCAAGAAAGTAGCCTTCATCAACTTCTTCATCTTCTTCCATGAAACAATCTTCGACTTTCCCATCCTTTCCCGCGTAAGTTTAGTTTGTTGCCACCATGCCATAGCTCTTCCCCGCAACCGTGTAGCAACCAACTTTACTCTACGATGCTCTGGTACTTCCTTGAAGTCAAAAATTTCTTCAACATTTGATAACCAATCCAAAAATTCTTCAGCTATCATTCCTCCTTTGAATTCTGGAATCTCTGTTTTCATTACCGACTGCCATCGACGATCATCTTCTACATCCACATATTGATTTCGCACTTGGCCTCGATCTCGATAATGAATACCGCCTCGATCACCATCCTCATCAAAATCAAATATACTTCGTTATCTATCCCGTCCATCCACATCTCTATGATCATGCATGGTCCTTCTACCCTGTCTTTCAATATCGGGATATGATTCATTTTTGAACCCACGTGGAGTTCTTCTATCTTCATTTCGATACTCATGGTGTTCTTGCCTCATTGAAACTGATGATTCTCTTCTATCTCGATAAGATTGTGGTGACACCCTCCTCGCTTCCGTAACCGATGGTGAAACTATGTTTCCTCCATGGTTCGAGACTGGTGATCTTCTCCTTTGACTTTGATTCAAGTCATTCATCAATTTCTCCAACTTTCCAATACCTTCATCAAACTTTTCATTGATTCGTTGTTCCATTTACTCAGCTTCTTGTCTTCGATACACATCTTCAACATTTTGAAATCGATTAGCTCTTTGTGGATGCATTGTCGAATCTTCAATAAGTCCAAACACTTTAACTCTCGGCTTGATCAACTTAACTCCAAACAAGCTCGGCTTAGCACTTAGCTCGGATCTACACTGATATGCTCGGCTCCAACTATCAAACTGATGCACGGCTTTGCTTAGCTCAACTCGGCTCCCAACTCCAACACTTAAACTCGGCTCCCAATAGGCTCGGCTTAGCTATGATTGGCTAAGTCTAGCTCTGATACCAATTGACGCAGCGGAAATACCAAAAATCGATGAAACAGTGAAAAGTTGAATCGATAGATTGAAAATACCCAAGTGCCCAAATCCGTTGATCTCAAGAGATACCGGATTCTAGCTATCTCCAACACGTTGATCGCGCACGATACCGTGTTAAAAGATCTACGATTCTTCTACGTTGATCTCGCGCACGAGATTCCGTGAATCGGCTTCAAATCCGTTGATTCGAGCACACTCGAATAACCGAAAATGGAGAAAGAAGACAACGCTCAACTTCCAATTTTAAAGAAGCACAAAGCACTCAAACAAAAGTTTATTCAAAATCAACCATCCCAAATGATACAACTCACCCGCTATTTATAGAGAATTTACAACACGGCACAGTACACGACCTAACACAGGTCGTTAACGACCTAACCAACAGAGCACAACACAATACAGGTCGTTCACGACCTAACAGTCACGACACACGACCTACGACCTTACATACTCTTGCGACCTAACAGATCAACACGGCTTACGTCCTACGACCTAAAGAAATTACAACGCAACACGACTTACACAATGCAATGCTACATAACATACAACATACAACATACACGAGTTACAACATCACATGCATAGCGACCTAAAAGTAAGCGACATAAGACTCTGCGTCATAACATCCTTGTGACATAAGGCTGAGCGACTTAGAGATAGCGGCATAAGAATTCTCACGACATAAGGCTGGAGCGACCTAAGCTTCGCGACATAGGGAATCTGCTCGCGACCTAAGAACAGGAGCGTCTTAAAAGTAGATGCGGCCTTGGATGCAGTGAGCGACTTAAGATGCTAGAACGACCTATGCTTCAAACGACTTAAGGAAATGTGGTATAAACTTGTTAGGTCGTTGCTCTCGAACTTGTGACTTAACTCGCATTCCTCGCTAGGTCGTAGCTCGCTCGTATGTCCTGTGCGACTTAGGGTCAGCGACCTAAAGCATAACATGCTATGTTGCTGGTTGGCATGACTCGGGCGCGACTTAAGGCATAAGTCGTTAGGTCGCATAACAAGGTGCACTGCATCAGTTTTTATACCTTAAAGTTTCAATATGCAACTCTTTTTTGACAGTTTGAGTACCATCCTTCTTGGTGATTTGTAGAACTTTTGATATGGCACGTAAAAGACCACCCACATCTAGTTTAAGAATGTTATAAATAGTTTTATACAAATGAATATTTGACAAATTTAGGCAATGAGATATTATCAGTCAGTTGACCCCTCTTATGAACTCGTGAAGATAGTACACTGTCGCCTACAAAACCAAATTTGTATCTTGGTATGGTTTGTACCACGTCAGGCAGTTTAGTAACCTCGGTATCAGTACATATGATTATCATCCATGCTTCGTCAATAGCTTTATACGTAGGTTCAGAATCTTATACAACGAAACATGAGATTTCATAAATTGAATCTTCAGCGAATGTGTCCTCAAACTGTCGAAGGATGTGTTTGCTAACAGTACTCGGTCTTTGATTTCCCTGCATAACTGACCGTAGTTACAAAATTGTCTGGGTAGGCTGTCCATTGAGCCCACAGTTTTTTAGCGGAAGTAGTTATCCAACATGTGAATCAGTTTAGTCGAATAATTTATAGTGGAAACGATTGTATTTTTAACTACGAAAGAGATGTAATTTAAATTGTTTTAACCGGAGTTTATTACCGTTAATTAAATTTTAAAAAATTATAAAACTAATAGTGGGTAATTTTGTGTAACGTAAAGAAATGGATAAAAAAATATTTTGGCCTTGAATAAAAAGTTACTGTACACCCATCGGTTCACATGGAAGGTTGAAGAATTAATTGTTAAAACATGTAATCCTATGGTTTAACCAAATTAGAACAACAATAAGTTTATAAACAGTTAATATTGGTATAATTTCGGTTATTCAATAGGTTAATGTTGGAAACCATGTAACTCATACTTCCATGTTAGTACGTGTAAACCTGTTGATTCACATGGAAGGTGGATCCCTGCTACAGTCCAGGATTACCAAAATGCAACATAAGTAAGTGATAGTTAGTCTCGTTGAAAATGTAAATGTCGGCTCACTGATTATTTAATGATGAGTAATGTAAACCAGAAGCGTATACGTCATACAGGTTAGTAATCCTACACTATAACAGCGTATAAAATAAAGTTAAATTTATAAACAGTTTAAAAAAAATAGGTTGATGGCATAAATTTGGTGAGAATACCATAACAATTGAAAATGCTAGTTGATGATTAACGAATTCATGTATGTAATCATGTAATTTACTTTATAGTGTATAAAGTGTCTTTGCATGTATGTAATCATGTAAGTTCAAAACCGTCTATAGTTCTTGCCAACTTTCGCAACATGGATTTGGAAATGAAATTTTGTTGTCTGATGACCCTGAACCGGCTATTCTGCATGATATATTTAAACGGTCTTAGCTACGGCAAACTCATTTGACTATTCCTGTTACAATTTTAAATTTATGTAATTACATACCTTGTGTGTCCTATAATGTTCGGCCATGTTAACAACCATAGCACGTCATGAAATTTTTAACGAACCAAATTGGACTTTCTGTAATAAGCATATACATGGTATTTATGGAGAAAACATGCAGGCAAAGTTTTGTTGACGAATAATTTCATTTCTAATTTTTATTTCTGATTTTCATATACCACTATGTTGTGGTAAGTACGCAAAAGAATTACTTAAAAATACTTGAATTAGATGAGGCATAACTGCCTAGCGTGTTAAAAGAATGCAAAAATTGATTGAAACTCACAAATGGTAAAGTAATCATATTACTGAATATGTAATGTGATATATTTATTTGGTAACAGGGTAATTTTACAAAGCAAATTCAAAATAGTACACGTAGTAACCGTTACATCAGTCATACATGCATCAAATACGAAAACAGAGAAGCAACTGTAAGATAAAAGAGAAACAATTAGAACACAGGGAAATAATACGATTTAAATTTAGTCCAGCGAACATGTTTGTATGCAGTTGCGTGGGTGGCATAAGCGCAACATTTCAATCGTCCCACACCTCAGTGCTTTAATGTTTTTCATGTGGCTTTTGGTACTCTATATTGTAGGGTGCAGCGGATTCCTTGCATTGCCTATAAAAAAGAAGAGTTAACAATGCAATCTACTGTGGTTGTAGTTAATTTGTCCATGCAGACTGTTATCGACAACTACATACCAGCAATAGAAAGGTTATCACTTTGTTGATATTGTTTGTTGATCATTTACAAAATAGAGTGTTGGTAAGATTAATGATAAATTTATAGCAGGTAAGGTGCTCTGACATAAATGCTAAAGTAGGTGCATGCACTTGTACCTGTAAGGTTTTTAAAAACCTCTTGGTAAACAATATATCTCGTATACCATAGGAATTAAAACTTTTCGACCAATATTATTCCCTGTTATAATTTCAGTTTCAATGACCTTTCAAGCTAATTGCGTAACAATTATCCTTGTTCCATTACGTAAACCTAATCTGGTTTAAGTTTCAAATAGCATTGTTGGAACCTCCTTTCAATTGCAAATCATGTTTGGCAATCCAAATATTTTGTGTGTGTTTAAAAACTCTATAAGGTAAATTGTATGATAATCTTCAATTGTATCAGAAATTAGGCTTATTGAATCGGCGCATAAATAACTTTTCAACTCACCTCCTATAATACCAATTACATATGAATTAATCTTCTCTACGATATCGTTAGTAGGAGCTAGAATGCATCTATGTTGAAAAAACTTTGCTGGCAGCAAATTCTGCCCTATTTATGGATATACGTTGTCTACAATATCCTTGATAGATTTGGTGCTTGATGCTATTAAATAGTCCTCAGGTATTTCAATCAAAGTAGGATTATCACCATTTTGTTTTGAAATAGTTGGTAGCTTTCCTTCACCAACATTTAGGATCCATTTTGAAAATTCGCTTATTTTGTTAAGCACATCCGTCGTATGGTTACCCAAATGAAGACGCGTGTTTGTCATCGGGAGGAACACTTTACAATTATTCCATAGTGGTAATTATTTGATTGTAGAGTATACAATCAGTTGCCATGTACCCTTGGGAACCACGGACAAGGTTTGTCTAAAATCACCACCTAACAATATTTGTTTTACCACCAAATAAAATGCTCGCAGGATTGAACAAATCAGTTGAAACTATGTCGACAAGACTTTTTTCAAAGGCTTCTAAAGCATTTCGATGAATCATAGGAGCCTCATCCCAAATAATTAAATATGTCTGTCTTAGTAATTCAGCCAGACATGATTGCTTAGAAATACAACACGTCAAACAGTCATCAATGTCTGTTGGAATTATAATTTGAAATGAGCTGTTCTACCACTTGGGAGCAGCAGTGATGCAATATCAGAAGAGGCAACTGCTAAGACAATTCTCCCTTCAGATCTCAAGATACTTATTATTGTTTTCCATAAGAATGTTTTTCCAGTTCCTCCATCGCTGTATGCAAAAATGAAACCGCCCTTATGTTTGTGTACAGCCTCTTGAACAACCTCAAATACCTTTCGTTGCTCGACATTCAGAAGTGGTAACAAATTGTTGACTTCCTCCTTGAGCACATTGCAGTCATACCCTTCTTCCTCCCAATACCAGTGCATTGTCAGCATTGTTATCACAAAGTTTTTCGATGTTGGAAATGGACCTATACTCCTTTAATAACCTAATTGTTTCTTTTTTTAAAAAATTCAACTTCCAAAACTGTGCTTGTCTCTACCTCCAACTCGGTACTCTTGTCGAAAGTAAGTTTTCATTGATGCTTTATACGCCATGCTATGTCTTCGGACATTGAGTCAAAATGTTTTGCCCACAGTTGCTGTGGGTTTGAAAAGTCACAGAAAAGAAGCAGCATCAGAAAAATTTCTTTGATCGAAGAGAAGGTAGCCCAAAAACTTCCTTCAGTTATTGTGGCATCCCGTTCATTGTCATCCTCCAATAGCCCTCTTGTAATCAGGAAAATTTGGAACTGACTTGCAATTCCCCAGCAACCATTTTGATTTTGTCAAAGCTAGTAGGACCTTGAATAATATTTAGTATCATTATTGGGGAAAATCTCTCGCAAGAAGTAGGATGAGCATAAAAAATTCTACCAATTATGTCTCCCTTTTGCCTCATTTTCCACTCTTTTTTGATCTATCCCCCACCCTTTTTGTAGGAAATTCTACATAAGTAAGTGCCCTTGCTTTAGGAGAAATGCCGTTTGTTCTCAACCACTCCGTGAACATGGTTTTGTCAAGATTTGGCTTCCTACGGACACTTGATAAATCATCCACATCGTCGAAGTAAACATTGTGTTCGCCAGGCATGTGAAACATCAACCTTTCCATGGTAGGATTTCGATATTGAATATCAAACCCAAATATCCACCAACTTGCCTCTGAAGCAGAAATGTACGTATAGTCTAGGTAAGTATTTACCTCATTTATTTCAGGAACCAAGGAACATTCTTCACCCACGTTATTTTCTATTACAACACTTGCTCTGTCATGCCCTTTGTTTATGTATTTGAATAAGTACTTGACTAGCCGCGCTCTGTTGCATATTTCAACATTGGTATGGGCTCGATATTTTACAACTAAATTTATGTTGTGTGGCATAACCCAACCATTGTCTAGGTTAAACCCACCATTAGTCGTTATGGTTCGACCATCATTCCGTCTTTTGCAAACTGGAAAACCATTTTTGTCATGTTTCACTATAGTGGTCGTTAGGATAATGTTTTGAACATGAATTACCAACCATACAAGGGAAATTTGGTTTTACATATCCACATGGCCCCTGTAACATATACCAACAAATTGACTGGTATGCAAATGGATCAGACTTGATATCTGAAATTTCAGTACTAACAACACTGTCAATGTCAGTGATAGTCTTTGGTCTCCGATCTTCGTAAATGAACACAAATATTTGCGCATGTGGAAAACCCCGTTTCTGAAATTCAATTGTTTATATCACTGTAAAAATAAAATTGTAGTAAGTTTGATAATTGTGTCCGTGGAGGGGAAAAAATGACCGAGGAGCTAATCCTACTCAAAAGAGGAAGGATTACATCCAACATCCGAAGACGCCTGACCAACGCCATTGGGTCATCACCAATGCTATGAGCAAAAGGACCAAAATGCAATGCAAGAGAAGGTTCGTAGTCCAAGGACTCCGACATGTAAATGAATGATCTATTCCAAGAGGCAATAGATAACAAAACTTGATTCCTTTCCGCAAGCTGACCATCCTTTGCTAGAACCAGCGAATCACTTGAAACACAATAATATAAACATCTAAGATCCAAATCGTCGTTTGACACAAACTGGAAGAAATAGTCATCAATAAGGCTATATTGCATGGTAGTCTTCACATGAATCCAACAACATTCCTTCGAATCTCAATGAAATGGCGTACATACTTTATCCGAAGGGGCGAAAACAGAAGCGGCAGTTTAAGAAGGAGTGACGATGGATATAGATATGTCAATAGAAGAATTGACATTGCACGGCAAGACATCGGGACTTAGAAGATTAGCAACAGCATCAGACGTAAGAGATGGAACCACTGGATGAATATCAGCATCTATAGAAAAACAAAATTCAGAATAGGAGCCAGAGGAGGAGACCGGGCAACAGAACTAGGAGAACAATTCCTAGCCATACGAACCCTCCTCCGAACAGGCAGATGGAGGAGAGAAAACTTGGTTATAGGAGCTACCAAAGACGAGGAAGGAAGCTTGCAGGATGTGGCAAGATGACCAAAATAATGACAGAAAGAACAAATATCACAAGCCTAGCCATATCTAACACGAACTTCAACCACATAATCAACATCTTTCTGAACTCGTAGCGAAGAAGGGAGAGGCTTATCAGGGGTTATTTCAAGCAGCGCCTTAGCATATACCAATTTGTCACGAACTATTATTAGGGTCAAAACATTTCAACTTACCAATAGCACATGCCAACCAATTTAAACCCACCAATAGATATTTTTTAGTTGTATTTATTTACAAAGTTTAAGTTTAAGATCGCCTAATTAGTTTTAACATAAGGACTTAAATGTAAAATAATAGACGAAAACCAGTGAGAAAGTTATAAATAATTATACAAAATTATTAAATGTTAGCATTTAAATGTAAAGTGAAAGAAGAGAGAACCAATATAAGCATTGTAATAATTGTAATAATGATAAGTAACAGAATTTTAAAATTAAATTTCTAAAAGGAATTAAGGAGAGAAGATAAAATCCTTAGAATTAATAGAAAGCATGAAATTCTTCCGCTTTACTATTACATAATAAAATAGACAGATTGGAACCAGGTTCCAAATGGATAGAGTAGATAATAACTTATGCTTATTACAGAAGTATGGTGAGATCTACACGAGATTTGTCGCTTGAGGTCTATGGTACATTCAAATACAGACTCCATCTACCTTGAACACTCGAAGGAAATCATTGGATCACAATTGATGTCCATTGTTGACTTCACCCATCAGTAATGATGGGTATTGACCTGTATTCTTTTTTATTTGCTTACTGCTATATTTTATGTCATCATTACGTTGTGAGATCTTATCAATGTCCTAGCTTAGTATTTTGTTCTAATTTCACCCCAATAATCTATCTTTCATGGTATCCAATAGTCGGACGATGTTGTAAGATGTAAAATTTTCGAGTGTCATAAAGGGTGGCTTATTTTAGTATATATGTCTAAATTGATAAAAGAAGTAGAATCCATTGGCAAAAAGTTCGAATAACAAAAAAATCATTATATTGACTAACTTCAACGCTGTACCCCCATTTGAATAATAAAATATTAACTTAATTTTGAGATGAACACATGTGTGTAGCACAGGTTTGCATTAGTAAATGATAAGTTTACCAACTTTGTTAATATAATTTAGTTATATATTATACTAGTACGAATCTGTGCTGCGCACATAGGTTCAACCAATAAGCATGTTAAACGTATTATCTGCTTGTATATTTTTCGATTGATCCTTATATTTTTCTTTAATTTTTAAGAAAGACTAAATGATGAAGTCATCTATACTATATTATGATTAGTGAGTTGGATTTCAAGAGCGCACAAGCCTCTTGAATTTTGGCAACCAAACAGTCACCAAATTTTTCTTCTTCTACAATGTACCATTTTTATCTTGCCACTTTTCTCCAGTTGAAACATCCGTTCCTCCATCACTAATCTCCTCCTTCCAATTTCCTCCACCCGAAATAATCCATCAACTTTAACGGTTACATTTATCACCATCTCTTTCTTCTCTAACCATTTACCCTATCTAAATAAAAATTTACATAAATCAATAAATCAGAAAGAAGAATGACAAAACGATTTAAAGGAAGCGACTATCATCGCAAGAGCTTATCAACCGCCACATCAATAGTCGACGGCACTACAAATTGCAATCTTCTAATTGTGGTAGCTTTATGAAGCATTGACCATTGGTATTTATTCAATTTTTATTTGGTTTACGACAATGAATTCGGTCTAATACGTATAATCTAAAACCTAAACTATGCCCTTCACATAATATCATCTTAGATCTATTTATCCAACTGCAGTTCAAAACTGTTTAAGAGTGGTATATTATTGTATTCGATATTTGATGTATACTTTTAGATTCGCTCACGGAAAATTCAATATGATTGGTTTTTATTGTCCCTTTATTAGACAATAAAACTATTTACTGATGCATGGCAAGGACGTTAAAAAATATTATCATTTGGTTAGTATGGTTCTTTTTTACTGGAAACGAGAAAAGTAACAAAGATTACAAAATAACCGGTCATTGTAAGGATGATTACAATTGCCAATTGTGATTTTGGTAAAGTGTTTGGGATGACCACATTTATAGCTTGATAATTTGATCCGATTTTAAGCATTAGATTGAGATTAGATGTGTTTTACTTAGATGCATCCTTATACATGTTTACAAAACAAAATTGGGTAAAGAATGTTAAACAAGTTCAATATTGCTTTTTTGTATTTGTAAAAGACAAGGTTTGGGTGATGCACCTAAGAGTTTATAAAAGAATGTGAAAAGGAAAAAGGGACATGAGAAAGGGGAAATTAAAGGGATATCCATTAGTAGGTAAACCTTTTATATCGACTAGAAGAAAGAATAATTTTACACGTTAGTTTATTTTTATAAATTAGATGTTTAAAAAATGATAGAATACTAATAAATACTTTATAGTTATATCCTTCTAGCCAATTTTGATGAACTAAACTTGAAAATTTTATGAAGTCATTATCTTCCTGTAAAAAATCATGAACCTTAAATCATCAAGTGAACATATACTAAACAAATGATGTGCATCAGCTGCATAATCACTGTCATCAGTTGTTTGAGGAAATAATGCTGATGCTAATGCCTAGCTCATTGGAGAAACCTCTGAATCTTCTACCCAAACTTCCAAGTCACTAACATTTAAATAGCGAAAGAAATTTTAGTTCAACTTAAATAATTTCATATGGTAATCTTTATCTGTAGGTTCTAATCATGGTTCGAAATTCTAGCGGAATTCCGATTATTCCGTTCCAGTTCCGCTCATAACCGAAATGGAATCCGGTCGAATTTTTAGTTCGTCTAAATTTTGGATTTGCTTTTCAAATATTGAAAAAAACTTAAAAAATAAAAAAATACAACAAATATATAATAATTAAAAAAAACAAATTAGTCGGGATAATAAATAAATGGAGAAGAAATCATATAGTTTCATAAAAAAAGCAGTTATACTTTTGTTAATTTATATCGCATCATAATAAAAAATTCAAAATTTTCAAAATCGATCAAAGTTTTAAAATCTCAAATGAACAATACAGAATCTTACACAATGGATTTTTCATTAAAGCCTATTTTATATGTAATGTAAAAAAATGTACTATAAATTTATGGAAGTATTGGATATCTATTAGCGTATATAGCAAATTATAGCAAAAAAGTAGCAGAATCAGAATACCAGAATTAAAGCGGAACTTTCAGAATTTCCGAAACAGAACAAGAAATTTTAAAATTACCAATGGTCGGAATGGAAATGAAAAACAAAATTTTAAGCCTTGATTCTAATAAAGACTCCTAGAAGAAAAATAAAATGACTTATATTAATTGCACCTAAAATAAAGAAGTCTGAAGCGTAACATTGCATTTCATGTTGGGCTATCTTCTTCTCACTACATTGTCATCATTTCAATTACATTATTATGTTTGTCTAGGAAGAACTTTGTAACTACGCACTTACATTTGATTCATTCATATTACAAGCAATGCAAATATTTATTATTTTAGCCTCAATTAGAGGAGAATTGGTTTTAGAATTGAGTTTAGTTTTGAAATAATGATTCCAATTTGTTGTAAAATTCTATTCGTTTTTAAAACGGGGAGAAATAACAATTTTTTTCTTATATAGCCATATTCACTAATATCTTTGTCTAATAACATTGATGAAATAATATAAGAGTGAAGAAGATCAAATCCTAGAAGAACTACAGCTTTTTTCTAGCATGCATGATATAATTTATATTCAAATAATGTTTTCATTTTGATTTATATCATAATGATGAAAATCTAATATTTACAATGGTAATTAGTAGAAGCATTTCTACAATGAAAAAAGCATTAGTCATTCATTTATTCTATTGCGTTCAGGTTATAAGTACTTACCTTTTAATTAGAAAAAAAATTCAGTTACTAATGTTGCATATTTTTACTTTTGAAAATTAAATTTCGTTGTAATTTGTTAATTAAAGAAAATAATATAATGAACTATAATATTATCCTCATATATCAAATATATATACTAATTGGAACCTACCCATACAAGAGTACAATAAACCTATATTTCTACAATGATAATTGACTATGAACAAAATTAAGAACTAGAAAAATATCTTTAAATAACGTCCGACTAATATTAAATCTAACAGATGGCGTTTGAATTTTTCGATATAGAATACATAATGGTCATAGCGATCATCGTTCTCAGACCAAATTGCTTCTTCTAAGAACTGATAGGGTAACGTTTTATTCTCCATGACCCCAATGGACATATTATTTTTCATGTCTAAACTCAACATACAGGTAACAAGTGAATTTGGGATCTCATCTGTTGAATTTTACACAAGAATACATGTGATACTTTCGATTTTTGATTTTGCAACTAAGGGCCTCTAGGCATTTTAAGCTGCCTAGAAGGGATTATCATAAGAATATTAAACATTACATTTTCTCTTGGAGTGGGCATGCCTGCTTTAATACATCATTCTTATAGATCTACCCTTGGACTAGATCCGTATAGTTTGCTACTTAATCAAATCCACGTCATTCCTTCTCATTTTTTGTGTTTTTTTATACCTTATATTTCAAGTCTTCCTTCAGTATCCATAGGTTGTACAAGAATTATCAACTCACTAACATTTTATAGTATATGCTTCACTTACAAATGCCAATAAAAGCTACATTTTGTAACATTATTCTATGATTTTGTACCACATTTTATAACCTATGAGAAATGTTATTTGAGTGGCCTATTAATCGTACATATGGCATCTAAGTAACTTTATTAGCTTTATTAGCTGAATACGTTGGTAATGGCGGATTCGAAACCCTAGGAGCCGCCTTCTTCCTATTCAATAATTTTCCTTCAGATTATTTTTTTTCCTCTTGATCGCTTTCTTTTGTTCATCATCCTTCATTCATGATGCTTTCTACTCCATCTGTCGAACAGGGATCCCATCGCCCCAATCCAGATCCACTGAATTCACCGCATCCTCCGGGATTTGAACCTTTAGCCCACGCCGCCATCACCGCTCAAGCCGACGACGGCTTCACTCCAGTGATCTCCCGTAAATGGAAACGTAGCCCTAAACTTGTGGCTAATAAGAACTGTTATCACATTGAAAAGAGAACTATTCAAGCACCAGACGAGAATGCAAAATCCAACTCTCCAACAAACCAGATTAGAACATCTGTCCCGATGGGTGCTGAGGCTTATAACACTTCTCATAGTAAAAAAAATAGCTCTGTCAAGTGGAATTATTCATCCACTTCCAGTAAAGCGTGGAATGAGGTTGTTAGAGGCAATAATATTCCTATCTCTGTACCTTTGAAATTTTACAATCCCCGGGAAATTAACT
Source organism: Allium cepa (assembly GCA_030765085.1). Classification (NCBI taxonomy): domain Eukaryota; kingdom Viridiplantae; phylum Streptophyta; class Magnoliopsida; order Asparagales; family Amaryllidaceae; genus Allium; species Allium cepa. Next base: position 12,480,619 of record CM060941.1, read on the forward strand.
CTATGAAATGTGCTAAAATGTCTTCGGAAGTGATTTTGGATGCCAGAAAACAATGGAGTAACGCCATAGTAATTTATGTAGTTGGCCCTAGACCATACTATCCTTATTTTAAAGACTACATAATTAGAGTATGGAAACCAAAAGAGGATTTCTCGATTTTTTCAATGGAAAATGGATTCTATGTGATTAAATTCAATAAAGAACAAGATTGTGTGAATGTTCTTGAAGGTGGACCATATTATTATAATAAGAAACTTATGATGATCAAAAGATGGCATCCAGGGATGCAACTCAACAAAGAACTTCTTCATACCATCCCGATCTGGATCCGTTTACCCAATTTGCCTCTTGACTTTTGGACAGAAGAGGGGATAAGCCGTATTGCCTCCGTTATTGGTTCTCCTATCAAACTTGATAAATTCACTGAAGGTATAATTAAAATTGCTTATGCTAGGGTTTTAATAGAAATTGAAAATTCATTTAAATTCCCTAATAAGATCCCTATTCTAAATGATAAAGACGAGATTATATGGCAAGAAGTTGTATACGAATGGAAGCCTAGTACGTGCTCTAACTGTTCGAGTTTCGGTCATGCGGAAACACATTGTCAATTTAGCAAAGTATGGGTTCAGAAAGCAAAACAAGACACAGCAGAAAGAACTTCAGCGATGAATATTGATACAAATGATTTCATCCAAAATGACAATGCAACATGCAAAGAATCAGTTATGCAACCGCCAGTTTCGATTACAGTGTCCAATCAAGTCCAAAACCATCCTAAGGCTACAGATCAAATGTATGTTAAAAATATTCAAACTGAAATCATGAGTTCAGAACCTAATCAAGATGATATTCTCAAGTTACAAACAGAACAGCCAACTAATTCTAGTCTGAATATTATTACAACAACAGATAACATTTTAAACTGTAATTCTTCAAAAGAAGATGTAGATCCTATGCTAACAGTCCCTTCAGAAAATCAAAGGGAAGATTTGATTAACCCAGATCCACTGCCTCTCCTCAAATCAAAAGTAGTCCGCAAAACAAGACCGGAGGAAGCCCCCTTCGAATTCAAAGCTACGCCAAACTCTGAAGTTATGGATAACCCTGCATGGGCAAATATGGTTAATCAAATAAAAGGAAAACAGAAAAAATCAAAGAAAGCTAAGACTTTGGGAAAAGCTACTCTCCCAGAAGAAAGTAGCAACCACAATAATAATAGATAATGCAGTTCCTTTTCTGGAACATTAGAGGGATGAATGCCCTCTACAAACAAGTGGAAGTTTTAAATATTATTAATTCCAATAAGTATTCTCTTATTGGGATACTAGAAAACAAACTTTCTATTCAGTCTACAGAAAGTTTTATAAATAAAATTGATAAAAAATGGAAATTTTCTCGTAATATTTCTGAAGAGCTAAGAAGTCGAATCCTTATCATTTGGGATTCTACGGTATGGTCTACTATTATTTTACATACAAATGATCAATTCATTACAAGTATTCTCTACAGTGTAAATAACTTCAATATAATTTGCACTGTTGTCTATGCTTTCAACGAAGAGGAGAAGCGTAAACCACTTTGGGATTATCTAGTGGCCCAATCCAAAAATGTCAACTTGCCATGGCTAGTGGCGGGTGATTTTAATTCTATTCTTTACAGTAACGACAGGATGAACAATGGTTGTTATAATTCTGTTGGAGAGCAGGACTTCATTGATTGCATTACCTTATCGAATCTTGTGGAACCTAATTTCTCAGGAAATTTTTTTACGTGGAGAGGAGGTAATTCTTTTACTATTCATAGTAAGATTGATCGTGTTTTTGTTAATCCTATTTGGCTCGAAAAAAATGACAACTTTGGAATTTGTTTTGGTAATCATTCGTTGAGTGATCATACCCAGATTATAATCAATCTCAAAATGCAAAAAATGATTAAGAGGAGTATACCTTTCAAATACAAAAACTCTTGGCATAGCTATGATGATTACCACCAGGCAATTCATGAAACTCTGGAAACTTGTAGTGCGGGCAACCCTCTTTTCAAAATGATCTGCAAATTGAAAGCAGTGAAATTTAAACTGAAAAAATGGTCTAGCAATTTAAGCAATATGACTGCTTTAATTAAAAATTTGAAAGACCAAAACAACAATATCTACAATCAATTAATTAACAACCCTCTCGATGATAATCTCTTGGAATCTTACTCTACTAATTGTGATTATTTACACAAATTGATGAGGAGAGTTGCTGTAGATAATGAACAAAAAATGAAATTTAATTGGCTTACCAAAGGAGATAGACCGACGGAATTTTTCTACAGTAAAATTTCTGACAGTAAGCATCATAGAAAAATTAATTTCTCAGTTGATAGTAATGGACAGTGGGTCTCAACATCAGAAAAAATAGCTGAAGAAGCTATTAAATATTTCTCAGATTTATTTCACTTGCCACAAGCCTTAAATCAATTTCCTAACATTACATGTAAGAAAATTCTTACAGATGCTGCTAGATTCAACTTATGTAGACCTTTTCAAATGGATGATATAAAAGAGGCTATTTTTCAAATTAATGAAAATAGTTCTCCCGGACCAGATGGCTTCAACTCTAAATTTTATAAAGTTCACTGGGATAGCATTAAAATGGATATCTTTGAAGCTATGAATGATATACTACACTCTGGAAAAATCATCAAAGAAATTAATCATACTTTCATTTGTTTAATCCCTAAAAATCCAGAGGCTACAAATATCACTGACTTTCGACCAATATCTCTGTGTAATGTTATTTACAAAATTCTAGCCAATCTTCTATGCAATCGAATGAAAGTATACATGAATGAATTAATCTCATATAATCAAAATGCTTTCATCCCAAATAGATCTATTTCTGAAAATTCTCTTCTTGCCTATGAAATGGTCAGAAGCTTTAATAGGAAAAATTCTAATAATGTGTGTTTGAAAATTGATTTACATAAGGCTTATGACAAAATAAACAGAGAGTTTATTCATCATATGTTGATCTCTATGGGATTCCCACTCTCCTTTGCCAACCTCATATATGAATGCATATCCACTCCATCGTTTTCTGTTTTAATTGAAGGGTCCCCCTCTGGGCTTATAAAGAGTTCGAGAGGTCTCAGACAAGGGGATCCTCTATCCCGATATTTATTCTCTATTGCCATGGAATTCCTGTCTCTACAATTGGAACTAGAATTTCTTAAAGGAAATCTCAGCCCTATTTATCAAGTGGAGCCAATGATTACACATTTATTGTATGCTGATGATATTCTTGTTTTTGCGAAAGCTACTACTAATAATGCAGAAACCATCCACAATGTATTTCAGAGCATGAAAAATCTTACTGGACTTGAATTAAATTCAGGCAAAAGAAGTTTATTTTTCAGCAAAGGAGCAAAATTTAAGCAACACATAGTTGACATAATCAAAATCAAGCCAGATAATCTGCCAATAAAATATTTAGGCATTCCTCTTTCAAATAATTCTTTGAAAGCTAGAGAATTTGGTATGCTCATAGACAAAATCAATAAAAAATTCAGCAACTGGAACAACAGATTCCTCAACATTAGTGGTAGGGTTGAACTCATAAATACTGTTATTCACCCTATGTTACTTTTCTGGCTACAAATTGCTCAATTCCCTGCTTCTATTATAAATAAAATCAATTCCTTGTGTGCAAATTTCCTATGGAAATCTAAATCTCACAAAATGAGATGGGAAGAGGTCTGCAAAACCAAGAATGAAGGGGGTTTGGGAATCAGGAAAATTGATGATTTAGCTAAAGCCACTGAAGCTAAGCTGCTATGGAATTATATTAGTGGAGATTCTTTATGGTCAAAATGGATGAATAATAAATATTGTAAAAAAGGAAATTTCTGGGTAGCCAGAATGGATAACAATGCATCTCACACATGGAAAATTATAATGCGAGCTAGACAATGGTGTAAGGGTCATATAGACAGAAAAATTGTTAATGGTGCAAACACTGATATATGGTTCGACCCATGGCTTCAGGGTTCCAGTCTTATTGACAATTATGGATGGAACACCATGAGCACTTTGGATGGGTGCTACAAAACAGTTTCTAGGCTAATCACTAATCACAGTTGGAAGCAAAGACTCAATTTCATTCCCTTAAGCTCACAGAATAAGGTTAGAAAAGTTATCATACATCACAACATGAATAATGATTTCTGGTGGTGGCTGCCTACTAAGCATGGTAAATTCTCTTTAAAATCTGCATGGGACATAGCTAGAACTAGACATATCGAATTTGACTGGGCCACCGTTGTATGGGACAAGGGTAGTGCCCCAAAAATGTCTACATGTTCCATGTTGGCTATAAGGGACAAATTGCACACCAAGTACAAAATCAGCAAGTGGTCCCCTAACATCGATCAAAGATGTGTGCTGTGTGATAATCAAAATGAAGATAAAAATCATTTGTTTTTTCAATGCACTTATTCGAGGAACGTTCTAGATGCTTTTATGCCTAAGCTTAACATAAAGATAGATATGAACTACGATATCAATTTCTTACTGAATATGATTCTTCAAGCTCAGGATAATTATAAATCTCCGATAAAAAGCATTCTTAGTATTTTCCTTACTACGATCATATGGAATATTTGGTGTGAACGAAACAGTCGTGTTTTTAAAGGTCTTGAACAACCTTTCAGATTGAGAACTAAACAAATACTCATTGATAGTAAAACTCTCATCCAACAAAGATTTCAAGATTATAATCTAATCGAAAAGGAAAAACTCATCATTATGAACTACGACCCAGAGCTCGGAATCCTTGATTGTTTTCGCCCTCCCTGACACAGTGAAGATGCTAGCTTATTTCTGTCCCCAGATCCTTAAGGCGGACTGCTATCTTGTTCGCCATTGCCACCTTTTCAGATTGATTTAGAGATTTCTTCGATTCTTCTGGATTTCTTACTCTCTCTCCTCGTTGTGGTTGAGGAGAAAAGTCAATCGTCCTTTTGTTTGTTGTTTTGCTTTCAAAATACTGTTTTTTTGTATTTTGTTTGATTTGCTCTCTCTTGTGCAAGCTGTTTCGTACGGATGGTTTTGAGTGTTTATCACCACGTTTTACTCCTCTATCTGTTTGACAGCTTGGCACAGAATTCGATATGTTGTATTGTTAATATACGGAAATGATATGTACTCTTTTTCCTTTCCAACGCACCCATTTAGGTTAGGGGGGTTGAAAGGTTTTAACGAGGCATATCATAAAAGTATATGTTCTTTCTGTTAATAAAGTACCTTTTTCCAAAAAAAAATTCTATAAATATTGTAATTATGGTCTGTCACTTATTAAATATTGTAATTTAAACATTGTATATATTATATGATCAAAAAGTATCAATTTTTTGAAGAAAATCTCAATCTTGGAGAAATATGTATTTTTTACACATACAATGAGCTTCTTATTCATTGGTCAAATTTATTACACCTAACATGGAATTTTGAGATGTTATTGAAGCTTCAAGCAACCAAGGATATGCTCCATTGTTTGATCTTCCTAATATATGCCAAAGATGTTTATGTATTTCATATATTTCCAATATATGTAATGTACATAAGCATACTTGCTCTGTAATTCATATTTTCCTACCAAACATATATTCTTCAGATGAAAAAAGATATTGTTATATGTTTTTGAGGAATAATGGTTAAATAGTAAGTTAAATTTATCATATCTCTTACCAGTGCTTCTAACCTCATAATATGAACTTCCTGTGTAAACTTACTCTACATGTTCGCATTTACACGTTCTGGTTATATTAATTTGACTGCAACTTCTTTGCTGTAGTAGCTTCTTCAATATTTGAGAAATAACAGAAGATAGTGGATTATACACCTTAACTTTTAATACAAGATCGTATTATTATCTCCTTAGATATAAAATCTTATGTAATGCTTCCCGTGTAAAATTTAAAATAAGACTTTATCTGATTCATTTAGAATATGATTATACTTTCATATTATTTTATCAAGTTTTATTTTTATGTGATAACAATATTATGATGTTTCAAACCAACTTTTCAATGATACTTACTCCAAATAATATTTCACCTCTAAATCTATCTATATGTCTTACAAGAAAGAAAAGCGTAAAACAATCAAAATGGTGTATAACTCACAAACCTATAACAATGAGAAATAAGAAACAATCACTTTCCAAAAACGGTCATTGAGCTAATACAAAAAAAATATACATTACTTCTATTTTTACTAAAAAATCTTTAACACATGATTTATAGTCCAAACCCGTGTGCGTAGCATGGGTTCGCACTAGTGTTATATAATAAATTGGTAGTCAAATTCTATTACTCAGTGCATCGGTTAACGTATTAATGAAATAAAGAAGAAACATCCCATGGTAACTTAAATTTCAAAGCATTGTTTTGCATTTTTTAGACTAAAAACCTCTAAAAATGTAGTGTAAGATAAACCAAAAAAGAGAGAATGAATTGAACAATTTTACATCCATATTTCTTGTGCTTTTCTATCGCACTTGACTACAATTGATTTGAGCTTGCTATTATAATCAAGTTACATATAAAGTTGGCAATAACCCTTTTCAATTCATCCGTTATCGATATTCTAAGCACAAAATTAATGCACTCAAACTTCAAACAAAGATTATCTTATTTATACACCAATGTTTCTTAAGCACCAAAAGATTGTTTACATATGTCTGAGTCTTTCCCTTGTTTCCTCTAACTTTATATTTACTTTATTCTCCAAGAAAATAGAAAATCAATCCAATGCAATACTACTAACACATGTTTCATAGTACTAAAGTGAATTACGAATTAAAATGTATAAATCCCTTTAAAACTTGAACTGTCGGCCTTCACTCTAAACCTGCAACAATTCCATAATTTATATGGCTCTACCATTGACTATATTAGCTACTCTCTTAGTAAATGATGTAAATCAAAAGTTTTAATCTGGGATCAAAGTATCATACCATAACCCTTGCATATTGGAATAACATGTGAAATTAATGACGTAAAAAACTATTTGTAATTTTTTATATTTAGCATAAGCTTAACCTGCGCAGAGTTACCATCCATCCATGCATGCACACACATGCTAGATGCATGCATCCAATCCGTGCATGCAAACATACATACACAGATACGTAAAATTAAAACATGGAAATAAAGTATTTTTCTTGGGTGATCCGTCAATTTTATAGCTTTATCTTATTGTTAGAGAGAAGATTACTAATCAAAAAATATTTCGTTTCGGAGTATTTAAGCCTAAATCCAGAAAGTAGGTTCTACAGGCTACATGTCTGCTAAAAAAACCAAGATATAAACATTGCTCAAAATCAAATTTTATAGCTTCATGGAAGTGTCAATGTGCCAGAGCAGTTCATTTAAGCACCAAAATGCCAATTTCCATTCAAGTCCAATTTTTTTTGTCTGCAAATTCAGCCACGACATAAGAGCATCTCCAATAGTTCGGAGTGCGGAAATTAGATTTTCCGCACTCCAAAATGTTGGAGGCCTCATTTCTTCAACAGAAATGATGCCAGGCGCATGTTGAACAGGCGTCAGAAGCCCAGGCGCCTGTTCAACAGGCGTCTGATGCCAGCGCCAATATCAGGCGCCTCCTCCCCTTCCCCTTCATTTCCACCTCTTTCACTCTCTTTTCAGTTAATTTTTTAATTTTACTTTGCATCCAAATACTGTACCGTCTGGTCAAAACTGGTAGACGCACCGTTCGATATGCGACAGATGCCAATATCAGACCTGCTCATGTCCCTCCTGAGGCTATCGTGACTCCAGACGATCTTCGATCCTTTCACGACTTGCCCCCTACCGTTTCGCATCGACTTACTACAACTACAATGGCGCCACATGTATATGTTTGTTTCTTTATTGCTTGATGAACAACCGTGTAACTGTATATGTATGATAATTGTTTGTTTATTTTAACATTAAATAATCATATATTTAGGTTCGTCACATAGCGATGCGAGTAGTTGGTATAGGTGTATGTCTGAGTATTTTGATCAGTTACCGCAGCCGATTTTGGATAGGCTACATGCGTCACCTTTTGGTGAATTTCTAGATTTACATAGATTTGCACATGTAGATCGCTGCCTATTAAAGGCCCTCACCAAGAGATGGTGGTGTAACGGCTTGATTTTTCGACGTCCGAAAATCGACATCAATACGTCCACTGTATCAAATGCCGAACAATCGAATGCCGGAAAATCATATCATTAGGGTAAAAAAAGAAGGAGGTAGAAGAAGAAATAGAAACAACATCAGAATCTCACAAACACAGCGGAACAATATATAATAGAAAAACAATTAATCTTTTAAAAAAAAGAATCATATCTATTTTATATATTACATCATCAGAGTACAATACTATCAACATCACAAATTCAGGACGATTATAATATCTCGTCCTTCCAAAGCTGAATATATAGCTTACACTGCACAACGGAAATATGAATCTACGAAAATATGCCTCGTCATCCAGCTCGTCTCCTGAGCTCCACAGCAGTCCATACAGAATTTGTATTCTATAATACTCGGTCTGACCCAAGCATTATAGTTAAATAACATCGAGTCGGTCAGGAAAACCAGCGTGAGAAAACACACGCAATTGGATTATAAAGTTTTGAAAATCCTTTGAAATCAAAGGTATCTCGTAAGACCACGCCACAAATAGAATGCCAGGTTTTTACCTTACGATAACCAAAATATTTCTTATAAAATCCTCTGATATTGTAGTAGTGCCTATATATAAATACTTATTCAAATAGCCGAAATTGTTACATTATTAAATTCCAGCTAATAGGTATCCAAACAAAACCGTAAAGGCATGTAAGGAGAATGGATTTCCATCAATGGTAGGGCTACTGAGGTACCGCCCGTCACAGTACATGGTCTAGATCACCATACCAAGGATCCACCCTGATCCCCTGCATCATAAGACCGGAGCTACTCCTTACTAGATAGTCCGAATAATTTCACCCCACGGTTGGGATCAGCAACCACCCACACAACCAAAATAAAGGGACAGCTAGACAGGGGTGACCTTACCCTAATTGGTTGCTGGCCACTTAGCCTTATGTGCACCTTCCCTGTTTTAGCCAATCCCGGTTGATGAGGCTCGAGGCTATGCGTTACCTTTTTGGCACACATTCACTTAGAATGCTCATCGTCCCCCTGACGATGTTCTGGAAGCATTCGTCCGTACAAGTCCGTTCGGGGTTCGAACGGAACTGAAGGCACTACATCTATTTTGGAATCACCCTCAGGATTAGCAGAGATTAGCCCTTGCACTTCACTACTCCATCCTCAACTCCAAACTCTTGTCTTCCTCACGAAAACATTCAAACCGGATCGAAGTGTTTTCGAGAAAATAATCCTGATCCCGGTCTCTTTGAAACAATCAGTGCATTGGCCAATATTGATAGTCGGTTATTTAACTATCAAATAATATTCACAACAACCATCAGATATTAATAATTTCTAAATTACTTGTTTTAAAATATCTTTGCAAGATATATTCCCACACTTCAACCCTTTTGAAACTAGTTTTCAAAATCACTCTTCTCTCGCGGAATAAATTTCCACCCAATTTTTATTTCCACTGAAAATTTGCCAAGTCTTAATACTTAGATTTTTTAAAATAATTTAAATCACTTAATCCAAAATATAATACTAACATTTAAACTTAAACTACTTAAAACACTTTTATTTAAAATACTAGTTACAAAATTTTAAAATAATTCCTCATGTAAAAGTTAAGCCAAAACAAAATTTAAAATAAAAAAATTTATGAAATTCTATATAAAATTTTCAAATAAAAACTTTAGCCAAACTATCTTTAAAATAAAACTAATTTATAAATTATAAATATTAATAATTATCTTTTAAAACAATAATACCAATTAACTTTTCAAAATAATTACTACTATAACTAATTTAATAAATATTTACCCTTAAAATTTTAAACAACTTAAATAATAATTTCTTAAAACCCTTCCTTTAAAAACAACTTTAAAACTTTTAACTTATATTTAAAAATTTGCTTTGAAAACGAACTTGGCTTTCCAGGAAAATAAACTTCTCTTTCATACTTTTAAAAATAAACAAATTACCCATTCCTTTATAAATTCCCTCCGTGAATTTATAATTTCAAATATCCACCGATATCTTATTTCACTTTATAAACCTAGTTTATAAATTCCATAGTCTCATTCTCCTTTAAATCACCATTTCAACACTAATCAGTTTCCAAATCGATTTTCAAATCTATATCCATTTTTAAAATAAATTACTTTACTTACCCAAATTTATTTTAAAATCCATAAATTTCTATATTCCACTCCTTTATTATAATTTAAAATCTTGTTTAAACTAAAAATACCAATTTCATACCTTATTTCAAAGTTCTTCTTTTATTTCTTCCTAAAACCATTTAAATCCTGAATTTAAAAATAAATCTCTTATTTCTTTAAATAATATCACTTAAGTTTAAAAATTCATCTATTGCCATTTATTCAAAATCTTATTTACCATACTTGGAAAATTTATTTATTAGAATTTAAAAATCAACTTCTATCCTTTTCCAATTTATTTATCCGAACCTCTATAATTATTTACTTAAGAATTCTTTTTTTTATTTCCCTTCAAAAATCCAATCTATATATTTTTGATAACACAGTACCCAAATATATTTAATCAAACCATAGCATCCAATATTTCAATTACTACATTGGATTTTTGACAAATCAGTACCTAAATATATTCGATCAAACCAGGATCCAATATTTCAATTACCAATATAATTTATCACAGATTATCAAATAAACCATATCACAGAATATTAAAACAATCTAAATAATTTTGAGGAATCCAGTTGGATCCCTCCAACCTGTTTCCTGGCATCCACTGATATTAGCACAATATAAAATACCAATTCCACTTCGAGGTGCAATATCGCGGTATATGGGGTCATCCGCTATTATGCGGGGCGCATAGGGTCTCATCCGCTATATAATGTGGGAAATCAATCACTCCAATATATATACTACTATATATAATATACCACATCCAATCAATTCAATCATTCAACCAAAAATTTAAATTTAACTATTTAAATTTAAATAATAATCCAGATGAGTGAGATTAACTCACCTTTGACTATGATGTAACCCATATCCAATCCGGCTTGATCCTCCACGATTTTAGACCTTGTATAACAATTAGATGATTTTATTAATATTGAACTAATCAAACAATTAATTTCCTTTTTAATAATTAATCACTAATAATTTAGTTTAAACCAATTTTCCATTTAAAAATATCTTTTAGTAACTAAATAATTTTAAATAAGTTTATTAACCGCGTAGATTATCCTAATAAATTATTTTAAATCTAAACTAGTAAATTATAATGGATATAGGTATATTTATTTTCTTTTGAACTACCTATATATATATATATATATATATATATATATATATATGCTTATAAGATAATTTACATTACCATTTAAAATTTCTTTTCTAAAATCTTATCCAATTCTTCTTCTTTTCTCAGTTTTACCTATATATTAAACATGCATGTATAAATTTTCCTAGGTATACTTATATTTTTATTTTCTTTTCTGTAATCCACATAATTAGAAATTTACTTTACTGTAAAATATTTTCATCCTTAACACACATATATAAATATATCTCGTAGGAATAGAAATTTCCTTTCTTTGGAAAAAAATATATTTTAAAACATATTATCATTAACTAGATTAATGCAAAAGAATATCTAGGTTAAAACCTCAACGAAATCGTTTGCTGCTCACCCCCTCCTATAGATCGATCCGAAAACCTAGCCTCCAAATCTAATACGGTCGAACTCGAACAAGATAGCGACTAATACGATGTCGCAACCCCAAATGCACGCATCCCAGCCTCAATTGGCGACTTGCGGTCCACGATACGCCTGACCTTCCCTCGTACGATCGAGATTGCCATGCTTGTATCTTCCATCGACTGACGTCAACCCTGAGATCTAGAATCCAGGTGCATCTCTTAGGTGAGGTTTTTCAGTGGCTACCCAGCTTGCGGCGGCGGCGATCGATGCCTGCCATCACTTCATCGCATGCGCAAAGATCCAGAAATTCGAGCTCGAGCAGGACGATGTGACAAAGTCACGATCTACTTAAGATCCCTCTCTCTCTCCCTTATTTTGACGAACAATTCTGTTCGAATTTCTATGAAGGGGAACGATCTCAAAATAAAAAAATAGCCATTTCTATTTGATTTTATTTTGCTCGAAGATAAAGAATGGCTCGTTTCGTTTGATTTTACTTATTCGCTTTAATTATTATTATTTTTTAAACGAACGTGTGTTAAACCAAGCGAACACGTGTTTGGTTGGGTAAGACACGTGTCCCCTTGAGATGAAGGCTAAAAAGTTCTGATATAATATAATATATTAAATTCAAATATCAAATTCAAATTTTTTTGATTAACATTGCTTAAAATAGAGAACCTCTATTGAGGCATGCCGCCAAACGTTTATAATGTTAAACCCATATTCCGAACGCAATGGAAAAGGTTACGAGTCCTAATTCGATCGTATGGAGAAGATAACTTTTTCTCCCCGGTTATTATTTTAAATTTTCGATATAAATTTCAGCGCGTTTATCTCTTATACGATCACACGACAACTCCGAAAGCTACAAAATTTGGAACCCGATAATAACACATTATTACGGATCTAATGGAACTGGTTTCGTTGAATTCCGAGACTATGCCTCGAAAGGCTATTTTTAAATATCGATTTAAACGATAAAATTTTAAAAACTGAACAGAACATTCTCAAATTCAAATTTAAAACTTCTATTTTCTCCAATATTGTAATTATAAATTTTCCAAAACTTTCAAATTATTTTTAACAAGCTCAGAACTCCCGATTCAACAATTTTTCTCAATTTCCAATTATTGGTTCAATATTTGCATTATCCAAATAAATAGTGATATTTGAAATTCAAGTTAAACTAACTTTCAAATATTTAAAATCAATTAAATATTTCAATTTCAAATATCCGAAAATTCTGGGTCGTCACATTCATTCCCGCTTAAAAGAATTTCGTCCGTGAAATTACTAGTTAAAAAGAATGATCCACAACCCGTTAACTATTTCCCCAATCCAAATAGTTTTTAACAGCCTCCCAAAACCAAACAGTTTTAACAACACCTAAAACAATCTTTGTATTAAAGACACTTTCACTCTTACTAACTTTCTAAACTCATCCTTAACTTCCAAACAATCTTATTGACTCAACGAGTTCAAATTATAATTCAAAGCCAAAATTTTAAATTATCAAAACTTTTTCAAAAAAAATTTCTAACTCCTTAAATTTTTAAAAAATTTCGCCAGCGTCTCCTTTGCGTGGCTAGCTCAATACAGCTACAAAATGCCTCTACGGGCCTCTAGATTTCAAAAGAAAACAAAAGGCCAAGTGGCTAGACTAGAAAATTATCAAATTTCATATAGAAATTTAAATACATACCTCTTTGTTGGACAATTCAATTTATCATCGAAAATCAAAACATTCATTTACCCTTTTCCTTTAGATACATGTATATCCTACTTAGCAATAATATCCAATTACAACATTCAAAATTATTTTACACTTTTCTTTACAAAAGTTTCAATATTTGATTTACTTAAGACGTACGATGCACGTATATTATACGTACTTAAGAACTTTCAACCGTAACTTTTCTTGAGTTTAATATAAGCATTTTATATACTCTTATATTATTATTTTCACTTTACCACTTAGTTTTTATCTACATTTAACCAAATTGGATTCCAATTCCATAAAGATTCAATTTGCTTCAATTTACTAATTAATTTCAAATCTCAATACTTTTTCCCAATTTTCATCTAGATTATCATTTTCAATTCTACTTGAATTCGATTCATTTTCAAACTCTGAATATTGAATTTTATCAAATATCTTCCATTCACAACTGGTTCATATCATTATTTTAAATTAGTTCCACTTACTAATTTATTTTAAATCTCAAACATATTCTTATTTCCAAACTTTTATAATTTTAGTTCACTTCCAATTAATTTTATAACTTCACTTTATATTTCATATTTTAAATTAAATATCATCCCAATATACAATTCCAATTCATCTGCTTACCCTATTGAATCAGTTAATTTACTCACTAATTTTATTTCAGTCCATTATTTTTTTAGTCAAATCTTGACTAACTTCCATTTTTCTTGCTTGTTAATGTAAATTCCTTTGTTACATTATATATTTGTTTACAATCTTAATAAACTTACATTCAATAATTTCTTCCTCAAAGCCCATTCTTATTTAACTTAATTTCACTTACATTCCAATTCAATTCAAATTTTTAACTTCTATAAGTTTTTCCAACTTATTCTTGTTTCATTCACTAACCTTTTAAATTCTACTTCACTTAATTGGCTTACCTTTCTAAACTATTCATTATCACACTTGTTTTAATTCAATTCTTTGAATTGGTTTACGTCACTAGCTTATTTTGTTTCATACTTATTTTAATTTAACCCTTCTTAAGTTAAATTTTTATTCTAAACAAATTTCAATTTTTTTCATAAGTTTCCAAACTTATTTATTATTCCATAAATATTTTTAATAAGATTCCAGAGTCTTTTTAAACAATTACTCAACATTTAAAAATCATCTTTGAATTCAATTATATCCAAAATCCTTCGGTAAATCCAATTATCTCTTTAAATTTCAAACCAAACCCATTTTTACAAACACTCCAATTCAAAATCTTCAGGCATCAATTCCTCCCTTGGAAACTCGAAAATGAATCTCGATGATGCTGCAGTCATCACCGAAATTATTTTCCAGCATCCGAAAAGAGTTCAGTGCTTTTATTCTTTTCAAAAACCCTTCCCAAATGTTTTCAAATTCCAAATCTCACCAGATTTCAAATCCAATTCAAAAATATTTTCGAAATAATATCACTATTATTTCTTCAGAACCTTTGAAAACCATTTTCAAATTCAAAGGAATTTAAATTTCCCAAATTTTCAAATCCTTTTAATTTATTTTCACATATTTCTCTGGAATTTTATTTCAAATTTAAAATCACATTTACAATTCATGTTTACAAATCCCACTTGTATATGAATTTATTTCTTAACTTTTAGTTATGACTTCAACTTCTTAATCAATTTTTACACAATAATGATAATAATTTAATATTATCAGTTCCTAACAACCAAGCAACCATATATTATAATAATTTACAAAATTATTTCTTTTATATATAAAAATAATTTGGGTAAAATTATTTCATTTACCCTATTTAAAACAATACGGTGTCAGGTTATCTTGTTTAAGAGTTTGGAAACCCTTATCGATGACATGGCGTCCCACATATCGACCAGAATCCATAAACACTCAACTGATAAGTCTAGGCAATATAAAAAAATTTATATTCACTAACAAATACGCGCTCATATCTCTTAATACACTCAAACTCATTCTAGAGTAATCCCCACCAGAACAAGGTTCTCGCTTAACCTTCAGCTCTGATACCAACTGTAACAGCCCGATTTTTCGATGCCCGAAAATCAACATCAATACGTCCACTGTATCAAATGCCGAACAATCGAACGCCGGAAAATCAAATCATTAGGGTAAAAGAAGAAGGAGGTAGAAGAAGAAATAGAAACAACATCAGAATCTCACAAACACATCAGAACAATATATAATAGATAAACGACTAATTTTTAAAACAAAAGAATTATATCTGTTTTATATATTACATCATCAGAGTACAATATAATCAACATCACAAATTCAGGACGGTTATAATATCTCATCCTTCCAAAGCTGAATATGCAGCTTACACTATACAATGGAAATATGAATCTACGGAAATACGCCTCGTCATCCAGCTCGTCTCCTGAGCTCCACAGCATTCCATACAGAATCTTTATTATATAATACTCGTTATGACCCGAACATTATAGTTAAATAACACCCGAGTCAGTGTGGAAAACCAGCTTGGGAAAACACACTCAATTAGATCATTAAAGTTTTCAAAATCCTTTGAAACCAAAGGTATCTCGTAAGACCACGTCATAAATAAACATGTCGGGTTTTTACCTTACGATAACCAAAACATTTCTTATAAAATCCTCTGATATTATAGTAGTGTCTATATACAAATACTTATCCAAATATCCAAAATTGTTACATTATTAAATTCCAGCTAATAGGTATACATACAAAACCGTAAAGGCACGTAGGGAGAATGGATTTCCATCAATGGCAGCGCTACTGGGGTACCGCCCGTCATAGTACATGATCTAAATCACCGTACCGAGGATCCACCCTGATCCCCTGCATCACAAGACCAGAGCTACCCCTTACTGGATAGTCTGGATAAGTTCACCTCGCGGTTGGGATCAGCAACCTCCCATACAGCTGAAATAAAAGGACATCTAGACAGGGGTTACCTTATCCTAATATGTTGCTAGCCACTTAGCCTTGTGTGCACCTTCAATATTTTAGTCGTTCCCAGTTAATGAGGCTCGAGGCTATGTGTTACCTTTTTAGCACACATTCACTTAGAATGCTCATTGTCCTCCTGACGATGTTCTGAAAGTATTCGTCCATACAAGTCCGTTCCGGGTTCGAACGGAACTGAATGCAATACTCCTACTACATCCATTTTGGAATCACCCTCAAGATTAGTAGCGATTAGCCCTTGCACTTCACTACTATATCTTTGTCTCCAAACTCTTGTCTTCCTCATGAAAACGTTCAAACCGGATCGAAGTGGATTTCGGAAAATTAATCCCGATCCTGGTCTCTTCAAAACGATTAGCGCATTGGCCGGTATTGATAGTCGGTTATTTAACTATTAAATAACATTCACAGCAACCATCAGATAAAATAATTTCCACATTATTTGTTTCAAAATATCTTTGCAAGATATATTCCCACACTTCAACCCTTTTGAAACTTGTTTTCAAAATCACTCTTCTCTCGCAGAATAAATTTCCATCCAATTTTTATTTCCACTGAAAATTTGCCAAGTCTTAATACTTAGATTTTTTAAAACAATTTAAATCACATAATCCAAAATATAATACTTTAACATTTAAAATAAAACTACTTAAAACGCTTTTATTTAAAATACAAGTTATAAAATTTTAAAATAATTCCTCATGTAAAACATAAGCCAAAATAAAATTTAAAATAAAAAATATGAAATTCTATATAAATTCTTCAAATAAATTCTTTAGCCGAACTATCTTTAAAATAAAACTACTTTATAAAATATAAATATTAATAATTATCTTTTAAAACCATAATACCAATTAACTTTCCAAAATAATTACTACTATAACTAATTTAATAAATATTTACCCTTAAAATTTTAAACAACTTAAATAATAATTTCTAGAAACCTTCATTTAAAAACAACTTTAAAACTTTTAACTTATACTTAAAAATTTGCTTTGAAAACGAACTTGGCTTTCCAGGAAAATACACTTCTCTTTCCCACTTTTAAAAATGAAAAAATTACCCATTCCTTTATAAATTCCCTCTGTGAATTTATACTTCCAAATATCCACTGATATCTTATTTTACTTTATAAACCCAGTTTATAAATTCCATAGTTTCATTCTCCTTTAAATCACCATTTCAACACTAAATTAGTTTCCAAATCGATTTTCAAATCTAACTCCATTTTTTAATAAAATTCCATTACTTACCCAAATTTATTTTAAAATCCATAAATTTCCATATTCCACTCCTTTATTATGATTTAAAATCTTATTTAAGCTGAAAATACCAATTTCATACTCTATTTCAAAGTTCTTCTTTTATTTCTTCCTAAACCATTTAAATCCTGAATTTAAAAATAAATCTTTTATTTCTTTAAATAATATCGCTTAAGTTTAAAAATTTATTTATTGCCATTTATTCAAAATCTTCTTTACCATACTTGGAAAATTTATTTATTTGAATTTAAAAATCAACTTCTATCCTTTTCCAAATTATTTATCCGAACCTCTATAATTATTTACTTCAGAATTCTCTTTTTTTATTTCCCTTCAAAAATCCAGTCTATATATTTTTTGATAACTCAGTCACCAAATATATTCAATCAAACCATAACATCAATATTTCAATTATCACATTGGATTTTTGATAAATCAGTACCCAAATATATTCAATCAAATCATAGCATCCAATATTTCAATTATCAATATAATTTATCACAGATTATCAAATAAACGATATCATAGAATATTAAAACAATCTAAATAATTTTGAGGAATCCAGTTGGATCCCTACAACCTGTT
Organism: Allium cepa; assembly: GCA_030765085.1. Lineage (NCBI taxonomy): Eukaryota > Viridiplantae > Streptophyta > Magnoliopsida > Asparagales > Amaryllidaceae > Allium > Allium cepa. Next base: position 12,499,042 of record CM060941.1, read on the forward strand.
TCCCTGCATCCACAGATATTAGCACAATATAAAATACAAATTCCACTTCGAGGTGGAATACCGTGGTATATGGGGTCATCCGCTATTAAGCGGGACGCATAGGGCCTCATCCGCTATATAATGCAGGAAATCAGTCACTCCAATATATATATATACTACTATATATAATAACCACATCCAATTAATCCAATAATTCAACTAAAAATTTAAATTTAACTATTTAAATTCAAATAATAATCCAGATGAGTGAGATTAACTCGCCTTTGACCATGCATGTAACCCATATCCAATCCGGCTTGATCCTCCACGATTTTAGACCTTGTATAACAATTAGATGATTTTATTAATATTAAACTAATCAAACAATTAATTTCCTTTTTAATAATTGATCACTGATAATTTAGTTTAAACCAATTTTCCCTTTAAAAATATCTTTTAGTAACTAAGTAATTTTAAATAAGTTTATTAACCGCATAGATTATCCAAATAAATTATTTTAAATCTAAACTAGTAAATTAAAATGGAGATAGGTATATTTATTTTCTTTTGAACTACCTATATATATATATATATATATATATATATATGCTTATAAAATATATTACCATTTAAAATTTCTACTTTCTAAAATCTTATCCATATTCTTCTTCTTTTCTCAGTTTTACCCATATATTAAACATGCATGTATAAATTTTCCAAGGTATACTTATATTTTTATTTTCTTTTCTGTAAACCACATAATTAGAAATTTACTTTACTATAAAATCTTTTCATCCTTAACACACACACACACACATATCTCGTAGGAACAGAAATTTCCTTTCTCTAGAAAAAAATATTTTAAAAAATATATCATTAATTAGATTAATGAAAAAGAATGCCTAGATTAAAACCCAAATGAAAACGTCTGCAGCTCATTCCCTCCTATAGATCGATTCAAAACCCTAGCCTCCAAATCTAATGTGATCGAACTCGAACAAGCTATCGACTGATACGATGCCGCAACCCCAAATGCACGCATCCCAGCCTCAATTGGCGATTTGCAGCCCATGACACGCCTGACCTCCCCTCGTACGATCGATATTTCCATGCTTGTATCTTCCATCGACTGACGTCGACCTCGAGATCTTGAATCCAGGTGCATCTCTTAGGCGATGTTTTTCAGTGGCTACCCAGCTTGCGGTGGCGATCGATGCCTGCTATCACTTCATCGCACGCGCAAAGATCTAGAAATTCGAGCTCGAGCAGGACGATGTGACAAAGTCGCGATCTCCTCAAGATCCCTCTCTCTTATTTTATGAACAATTCTATTCGAATTTCTATGGAGTGGAACGATCTCAAAATAAATAAAAACAGCCATTTCTATTTGATTTTATTTTACTCAAAGATAAAGAATGGCTCATTTCTTTTGATTTTACTGATTTGCATTAATTTTTTTTTAAATGAATGCATGTTAAACCAAACGAACACGTGTTTGGTAGGGCAAGGCACGTGTCCCTTTTGAGATGAAGCCCATAAAGTTCTAATATAATATAGTATATTAAATTCAAATTTCAAATTCAAACTGTTTTGATTAACGTAGCTTAAAATCGCGAACCCCTATCGAGGTGTGCCGCCATGCATTTATAATGTTAAATCCCTATTCCGAATGTAATGAAAAAGGTTTCGAATCCTAATTTGATTGTACGGAGAAGATAGCTTTTTGGACCCAGTTATTATTTTAAATTTTCGATATAAATTTCAGCGCGTTTATCTCTCGTACGATCACACGACAACTTCGAAAGCTGCGAAATTTGGAATTTGTTAATAACACACTATTACGGATCTAATGGAACTAGTTTCACCAAATTCCGAGACTGTGCCTCGGAAGGCTATTTTTATATATCGATTTAAATGATAAAATTTTAAAAACTAAAAAGAACATTCTCAAATTAAAATTTAAAACTTCTGTTATCTCCAGTATTATATTATTAATTTTCCAAAACTTTCAAATTATTTTTAACAAGCCCGAAACTCCCGATTCAACAATTTTTCCCAATTTCCAGTTATTAGTTCGATATTTACATTATCCAAATAAATAGGGATATTTGAAATTCAAGTTAAACTAACTTTCAAATATTTAAATTAAATTAAATATTTCAATTTCAAATATCTATAAATTTTGGGTCGTCTCAGGTGGCCTACCACTCACACATTTCATTTCCTTGATTTTAAGCTAGGACTGACTCCTCTAGACTTTTATATGCTCACTGGCATAGAGGTTGGTCGACCGGACCAACTCCTTGTTCCATCCGATAGTTTATTTGAGGAGTTTGAGTTATATTCGGCTTATTTACTGGCTTATCCGATGAGGAGGTCAGAGGAGGATCTTTTACTATCACTTGTCTACAGCGGTATATAATAGAATACATGGCCGTTGAGGATATACACAGTCCAGTTATCCTTGCCTTCATATTATACCTTTTTGGATCTACATTTTTTAGTAACAATAAGGGTACTATTAGGCTTGGCTTTTTGGCTGGATTAGTAGATATGGATGGGCTGCATATATATGATTACGGTACTGCTATTATTGGTTATTTGTACGTAGCATTGCATACTTATGCGCTTCAGTGGTCTAGAAAGATGTATGGATTTTGGTACATTCTTCCATTTTGATACTACGAGTATACTGCTAATATGCATCCTCGACTTATTGTAGAGGCGAATGCCACACCTTATATTTACTTTCCTAGATTGGTCGTTAGGGTCCTCCTATGCATTTGTCCCGAATTGCACAAGGGGTGCACAATGAGCTGATGGAGGCTAGACAGCAGATGGATATGTGGTGGCGTGGTAACATTATCGTTCGTCCATGGGATCAGTACTTACAGTTCCTAGAGCCCGGTCCTGATCATCCACTCACTTTTAAGTTTTCCATGTCGCGACGCAGAATTTGCTTTCAGGTTCCTACATGTCCATTCATATGGTATTTAGGGGAGCGGTGTTGGCTACAGTTGTATGGTATAGTCCGAATTCCATCATATCCGCTACTGTGGGATGATATGTATGATGATATTAGGGTTGGACCAGCTTATATTTTTGTGATGAGTGGTGCGGGATGGGTGGATGGTAAGCCTTTTACAGTTCTGGGAGACTTTGATTCATATTGGGCTCGAGTAGCCCCACATGCTTACGCATTGCCTGATTATATTTATGGTTTGAACTCTAATCATATTGGTCTGCGTACCTCTTCTGGTAGAGTTCCACTACCGTCTGCCATCTTTGAGCCTACATCATCTCAGTACACGCAGCCTGTGATCTTTGCCCCCTCCTTATTCGTTTAGAGCGCATGATGTACATGGTCAAGTGGTAGAGTATCCCTTGCAGTATCCAACAGACGACGCTATTACGGGTGTACCATCCGTCGGATTTTATCAGCCTCATCAGGTTTGTACGAATTTTAAATTTTCTTTAAATTACTTGTCGTTATATTCTCCACCTATGTAGAATTTTTCTTGTGCGCATATTAGTTTTCTCAGTACATGGATTATGATAGAAGGATGATTGCTGCATTTGAGCGTGTGACGCTCGATTATACACAGATGATGTATCAGAGTTATCAGAATGCGGTCCAGCAGCAGACTTAGTACGATGCGCAGATACAAGGATTACAGACCCAGATTCAGCAGCTTTAGGAGCAGCTCCATGTCGGACCTGGGCCTCACGACTTTGATGAATTCAACGATGATAGTGATGACTATAGTGGAGACGATGAGTAGATTGATAGCGGTTTCGATCACATAAACTGATGTGCTGCATTTAGATATTTTAGATTATGTTATCATTTTTCACATCTTACATTAGTTGGTTGCATGATATGTTGGTGATGTTGCTACTGTTATATGTGATTGTCTATATGTTATGGCATTGTGTCGATTATATTTTATGTTGAGTATGGCATTGTGTTGATTATAATTTATGCTTGTTTATTATTAAGCGGATATGAAGTCGTTAAAGTAACAAACACAGTTGTGTTTGTTTGTCAAAAAATTTATGGATGTTTGACACGTGGACGTTAATCTCATGCTTCATTTTTTGATGTGGATTACAACCTCTTTATTTAAGATAAAGTGTTATATTCAAATGTCACAACATTTAAAAATTCGATAAATACAATCAATGTCTAACATAATATTTTTGGCTATAGAATTGAAACTGTTTGTAAATTTTTTATACAAACTAATCAGATGTGCGATGGTATGGAGATAATGGAAACTCAGTTTTAGGACACTATTGTTGAACTTTACAATAGCAATTTTGAGTGTAGCAGTAGATGTACGAAGGTAGAGTTGAGGAATGGTTATGGGAAATTCTACAATGCCTGTATGCGGTACAGTACGGTTATCAATAAGGTTATATTTGAAAATTTGTTTGAACTAGCCCGTTCCACATTTGAAGGTCGTTACTTTCTCAAATATTACAGCACATTCACTGGACATGAGGCTTATATCATACGTCAAAATAGATTAGAACGATTTGGATATCCATAATTTGAGTGTATTTTTGTTGAGTGTATTATTGTTTCTGTGTATGCATATTTATTATTGTCTTGTTTATGAGTAATTTCGCTTTCCACTATACTGTCAAATCAAAATTCAGCGCTCATATTTAAACATAAATAATTTTTAGCATTCGCACGCTTCAATATATATGTAAGAGCTTTTCTTCTTGATGTGCACGTAAATGTGCATATTTTTACCACCATATTTATTCTATTTAAATTAAATAAATGATCATATTGGGTATTTTAACTTGTTTTAACCAAAATTCATTTTAATTCCAAATTTTCACATATTCATCTTCATATAGGGGCAAACGGTCATTTAAGTGCATATATTTCTTTGAGAAAAATTGATTGGAAATTTATATATATTTTTGTAGGAAAATGGTCTCAAATAGGAGTGGTTTCATGAAGAAATATGCATGCACAAAGAATATAAAGGAATGAAGATGGAAATAATTCAAAGTGAAGATCATGGAGGACCCCACCTACCCACCTACCTTAATGTACAAATTAAAGGCTAATGCACATGCTTTTGGACTTAATGGCTTCATGTACACTTAATGGGGGATTAAGACATGTTAATGATTACTTGGCATCCACACTTCCTAAGGGGCATTTTGGGCATTCCCCAAAAAAGTGAATTAGGGTTTCATACATGTATAAATACCCATATGTTTCATGTAACATCATCTCTTCTCTTAGTCTCCCTTAGGCCTCCTTCTCTTTAGTTTAGTTTAGATCAAATAAAAGAAATCTCTCTTTCTCTTTTAATGGCTACTTAGCCAATTTTTATTTCTTGTAATCTTTTTTATTTTATGCAATTTAATACATGCTCTTTCCTTTTCAAAAAAAAAAAATTTAGAAGGATGGAAATACATAAACTAAACGTGTATTAACAATGCAACTACGAATGAATTTTTTTTATTTTTTTAAAATGCAAATGCAAGCAACCAACAAATCAATTTAAATAAAACTAGAAATGAAAGCAGAATTTTTTAGCAAGCAGAGCAATTTATTTTGGTTAGCTAAGGAAGCAATTTTCAGCAAGCTGCTCTTCCTTTATTTTCTGCTTTGGCAACCTGAAAATTAAAAAACTAAGATATATACAATGTTTTTTTTTAATAATAGAAGAGCAAATGAAAATGCAAAACAATAAGAGCACAAACAAATGCACACAAACACAAAAAAAACACACACACTAAAATCAAACACAAATAATTCGAAGAATAGAAAATGAAAATCAAAACAATTCCCCGGCAACGGCGCCAAAAACTTGTTCGTCAGAGGAGAAGGGGATGTTTGCGAGTTGTCTAGAGTTTGATTTGCGTCTGGGTAATATTGAATGGTTTGGGTCGGTTAAAGGTGTGTGTTTGTGTTGTTTCCAAGGTAAAAAGTTTTTTTTAAGTAGTGTTATGATTTGATTTGGGGCATGCTTGATCTGATTCAAAAAAAAATGGAAAAGGTTTGTTTTTCTTTTTAGTTCACTAGTTTTGGATTTCAATTTTTTCTTTTTTTTTGAAAAGATTTTTTTAGATTTTTTGATTTTAATTTTTTTTTTTTGGATTTTTGGAATTTTGATTTGAAAATTTTCAAAAGAAAAGAAAAGAAAAAACTAAGTTAAGAAATATTAACAATTTTTTTAGTTTTGGATTTTGAATTTTTTTTTTTTTTTTAATATGCATGAACTAATGCAACTAAGTGAATGCAGCGATCGCAATTGCGTTGCTCGATTTTGATGAGTGGTTTTATACCCTATCAACTGTTGCATACCCTATCAACATGACAAGCACCTTACTCCTGCTCCTCCTCTCCAAACCAAACTCCAAAATCAAATTAAATTTCACCGAAATCAAAATGCCAAAAAGAATCCCCAAACCAAAATCTCGTTTCTTCTCAAACACATAATTCAGTTCTCCGCTCCTTCAATCTTCTAATCCTTGTATCAATGCCTTCCTGGTCATCATCTATTGACTCTGATTTTGGCTACGTTCCAGTCGAAAGCGAACACACCGATGTAGATTAGAATATCAATTACCTAGACTATCATTATAAGGACGTTACTCGTAAATTCCCAAATCTTGACCAACTCACACATCAAGAAGATGTTCAACCTCTGTATGAATGTACGGTTCTCCAACCTCTACATGAACAATTGGTTCATCAACAATCACAGGAGGTTGAACAAGTACCAAATTTGCAACCTTCAGTTGAACAAGAGGTTGATTCTTACACACTATGTTGCCACTGTGGTTATAAGGTTGAAGTTGTGGTTAGAGCTAATGGCGAAGATATTGGTCGTCGAATCCAGTTGTGTCCTTTTTGGCCTGAAGGGTGCAATTATGCAGAATGGGTTGATGAATGGCTGTGCCCAAGGGCCATAACATATGCCAACGAGCTGGAACGAGAAATAAGACGTCTTAGAAATGCCATGCAAAACTTATAATTCGACCATAATCGATAGTTTCTTAGTGTCAATTCTAAGTCCTAGTCATGGTATTTTTGTTGGTTGTATTATTGTGGAGTGTATTATTGTTTGTGTATGTATTATCGTCGACCGTATTAATGTTTGGGTGTTTTAGTAACATTGTCTTATTTCTTTTTTTTATTATTGCCTTAAGAACATGGCTACAGTTGTATGATGGGATGAGACACTAGATCAACAGTCAATAATATATGGAGTGGAGGAGACACTACAGACGTGACACTACAGATGAGATACTATATCAACAGTCAGTAATGTATGTTAGAACATGGCTACATTTGTATGATGGGACGAGACACTGCATCAATAGTCAATAGTGTTTAGATGGGATGAGACACTGTAGACGTGACATAAATGGAATCTACTTTTAGATAGTGGTTGAATTGAATTAATGCTACTCGCCAACTAGTAATGATTGTTTGTTTTGTTATGAAAGCCAACATGTGATTTAAGCTATAAAAAGCTTGTTAGATGCTAGAAGTATTATTTCTCATTCTTGTTTGGATACAATTTCAAATATAACAAATGGCTACCGAAGATTATATATATTTTGATGATAGCGACGATGAATTTGATGAAATGATGGAAGATCATTTTCGTCTCGAAAAGGAACTAATAAGTATGACTCCATTATAGGTTGATCAATCGAGCAGGCAACATGGTGGATCAGTTGTTGGTCATCGGTATAAAAATCATAGAAATTCATGGCACAATGACAGACTAATGGAAGACCACTTTGTTCCAAATCCTACTTACACAGATGTTGATTTTAGAAGAAGATTCTGCATGCGGCGACCTCTATTTCTTAGAATTCTACAATGTATCAAGTAGCATGACAAATTTTTTATCTTCAAACCCAATGCATCTCGTACAATGGGATTGACTGGAATTCAAAAAATGACACTGCACTAAGAATGCTTGCATATGCAGGACCGACAGAGGGGCTTGACGAAAATTTGAAAGTGGAAAAAAGCACGGTATTAGAGTATTTGGAGCATTTCTGTCAAGCTATCGTGGACATTTACGGTGATCAATACTTATGCAGACCGAACGAGGTGCATATAATAATGTTATTAAATATGCATGGTAGTAGAGGTTGGCCTGGAATGTTAGGCAGTATAGACTGCATGCATTAGGAGTGGAAGAATTGTCCAAACGCGTATGCTGGAGCTTATCAGGGTAAGTCTCGTAGGTCCTCTATTATTCTTGAAGCCATGGCGTCGTATGACTTATGGATATGGCATGTATTTTTTGGAATGCCAGGCTCGATTAATGATCTTAACGTAGTCGAACGATCTACGTTGTTCATTGATTTAGCAAACTGTTGATCAACTCCTTGTACCTTTACTAGGAGGTAACACGTACGATCATGGATATTATCTCGGCGATGGTATATATCCTAAATGGAGTACCATTGTCAAGACGATTTCTAACCCACAAAACAACAAACAATCAAAGTTTGCAACGATGCACGAAGGCTAGAGGAAGGACGTTGAAAGAGCATTTGGGGTTCTTCTATCTACATTGGCCATAGTCAATAATCCATGCAGACTTTGGTCACCAGTTAAAATGGTCAAAATAATATACACTTGTGTTATTTTACATAATATGATTATAGAGGATGAAAGAGACATGGAAGAGATTACTTTTTACGAGGGTGCTCCAACACCACCGCCTATTTGGCGCAACAATATGATTGGAAGCGCACTAGAACTCGAGTTTCATGTAGAAAGCCAAATATCCTACCATAGTGTTCAACTGCATCAAAGACTGCAAAATGATCTCAAAGGTCATCTTTGGAGCTTTTCTGGAAATCGGTGAAATATATTTCTGTTGTTACTTTTCCTTCTGTTGTTTATGTTGTTGTTACTTATTATTGTTATTGCAATCTGTTTATGTTTAATTAACGTAATGTAATCTTTTTTCAATATAATGCAATTCCAATGAAAATACTTATATTAATAATTGCTTGTATTCAGAACACAATACAACTAACAGTAATTAAAAGATACAAAGGTTGTAGAAACGTAATTCATTTAATGACCCTCTTCAAGTCTACGTCTCATAATTTCTCTCATTCTTTGCTCCGTATACTCTAGTTGTTCTACAGACATGTGTGACGTGTCCATGAACATTATTGCATCTTCATCTCTTTGGCGGTTTCCAGCAAGAAGTTGATCCATTCTTGACAACTTTTCTTGGTGTTGAATTGCTCGAGTTTCCATTGCCCGGTTAAATCTATTTTCAGATTCAAGTAGGAGTTTTTTTATTTCTACATGATCCTCTCCAGTACTATGCTTCTTTTTGGTAGCCTTTTCTCCCTATGGTCTAACAAAATGATCTTCGGTAGGGGTTGGGTCTTCTTCTGATCCTAAACCGTAGCTTCCTAGCGATTCCCTAGGACTAGAGCTTTCTCCAACTCTAGGCATTTTACCATGATCACTGTTTGATTGGACTTGTTGAATGGTTTTTTGAAGCGAGGTTTTCCATTTAACGTGCTCGACCAACATGTCATAAACATGAATGAACTGATAAAAATGCGATGCTTGTTTACTACCAGTTTTGTAGATTTGTTTGAACAACTTGTTTGCGGCCATTCTCTGTAATAAAAAAACACCAGTATAATTAGAGAACTATGATAAAAAGTAGAATAATGAAATTATATTAAAGCTTACCAAATGCGTTTCATCTACAAACCCACTAGGATTCTTTTGCTTTAGCTTGAAAATTTATAATCGAACGTTTGAGATTGACGATTGATTTTTCCACAACGATCTTTGACCGAAGATAACATTCTTTTTCGACCGATGTTCTTCCGATTGTAGAATTAGTAATTTTGCCCTAAAAAGTCTCATCACCTTGATCGGCCCTTCGAATAGGATCAACTGAGAGTGCACAGTAAATGTAGCAAAGACCGTAGTCTTCCGTAGCGCTCCAATTTGCATACGTTACATCTCCACCAATCGGAACCGTAACGTCTTGTAAGTCATAATCTTCAAAACTGGACCTTGCAGCATCGACGTCGAAATCGGTGTACATGTTCAGTTGAGATTAGTGAGAGTAAAAAATTACAATGGATGAAGGAAATTGGTTGTGAAGGGAAGAATATGAGGGAGTTGTATTTGAAGGGAAAATATGACTGTTGGGACAACCGTTAGGGGCAAAAATTAAAGGCGTGTGTTAAACAGGCGCCTGGATATTAGGCGCCTGTTGAACAGGCACCTTAGTGTGTGGCGCCTTTTCAACAGGCGCCTAGTTTCCAGAAGCCTGTTTAATAGGTGCCTCGTCTGATCCAAGTTCTCCAACCTTTATCCCCCTTTTCCACACTCTATGATATTCTACATCCTGTTGGAGCATATCTTCGGTGCAAATTTGAGAATTCTCAAACAGTTGGAGATGCTGTCTTTATGTAAACATGTCATAATAAAATGGGAAATCAAAAGGAGCACTATGAGTTCATCTATTAGTCAAGATATAATCAGTTTGCCTTTACACATGTACCTCTAGTAAGCCACACTATCTTATCTGGCCAAAGAGTGAATTCTAGTTTCCAAACCATCCTTAATATCCAATTTTTTTACATAATTTCTCATAGAACCTGGCAAAGCCACATATCCATATCAAATGCTAAAAATGGAATTTCCTTAAAAAGACGAACAAAAATAAATCATAATGTATTTATCACTTGATTAACTACAATAAAACCAGCACATAATTGATTACAATTCATTAAATAATAATCTGTTAGTGGATTGATTCTTAATTATTGATTAAAATAAACAAATAAAAAATTCTAACATTATATATTAGTATTTGATTAACTATACAAAATAAACATACACACCATTGATATTTAAAAAAAGCTTTATGATAATCAAGGATCCTGTGGTAATTGTGAGGGTGCGTGCTAAGAATTTAGTTGGATGAAGAAAATTGCAGTCACTGCAACTTCGGAAAGCTCGCTAAAATAATCCTCCCAATCTCCATACAATAATCTTGTTCGTGCCTATCAACATTCGAGAGTTGAGTAGGTAAATCTATCAAATGTTATACAAACTAAAATTATGTATAATGATGTTGCTTCATTCTTTAATCAACCATTAACCGAATCTTGGTTGATGGAAGAACTGAACACTACCATAAAAGTTCTTAAATGTGGATCAATCATGGGGCTTCTAATAATAGTATTACCTAGAGATTATCTTTAGGAATGAACATATTTTAAAAATTATTTCCACATATCCATCCAATGACATAGACTACAAGAATTGAACGACCAAAAGTTTCTACATATCACAATTCGGACTATTCATTGTCAATGTAGTAATATATGACAACTACAACGAAATAAAGGTACAATTTAGCTATTCTATTGTACTATTTAGATTTAAAAATGAATCATTTGCATTGTCAGGATACAACAAATATGCTACATGATTTAATTTTTTGTGTGTTTTACTTCATAGCATGCTTCTCTTGAACTGAGTAGTGTTGGTTGCACTTTCAATTTTGAGAAAATTTATATACAGATATCATTGAGAATACACTGTTAGTTCCCCAAACTAACCACTTTTTGACATTGGTTTAGAGACGACGTATATTAAGTCTTCATGTTTTATAAAAGTTAAAATTTTAGTTACCTGTTAATATCCCCATCAACATTACGTTGGTTTCATTTTGTAATCCATATAAACATCTACTTTTACATAACTTTCACATGGTTTAAATAATAAAAGTGCTAAAATTTTGTATATGGATTAAATTTTAATGGTCCATGTTCATCTGTCACAAAAGAAACATTTGAATTTCTTTTTAGAATAGGTTTAATGAGCTACCCCATCTAAATTAGAATTTTTATAAAGTTCACGTATAATACACCACTTTAAATGTTTTGTAAAAAAAACAGATCAACCTTTACATTTATATCAACAAATCTTGGCCTCTTTAATCTCTAACTTTGAAGTTGATCATCCAACAAGAGAAATTTTTTGCTTTAATTGTCATATTAAATTCGATATCAATAGGAAACTGGTCATTAAACTCATTAGGAGCTAAATTAACATACAAGGATCCTTTCGTGTAAAATATTGATGAGTGCTTATGTTTAATAATAAGTGTAGAAAATTTTAATATACAAAAAAAATGTTTAGTAAAAGATAAACTGAATTCTTATATTCTAGTTTGCAATTTTTTTTGAATTCATGGCCTAACTTTGAAAAGACATGCCGTTTTTGTTTACCATGTCTCTAAACACCAGTCCAAAGGTTAGATAATACTATAATTATTGCTTGGATAGAACTTTTATAAATCAAAAAAGTACTTACACTCAAAGGTTATCTATCCCAAAAGTTAAGTTGTATGGAATGTTGTCATCACTCGTATGCGTTGAATCTTATGAACCTGGAATTGAAATTTGTAAACCCATTAATATTAGTAAAGAACATGTTGAAATTAGGAAAAACAAAACAAAAATGGTAGTAAAGTGATTTAATTAGGGTTATTTAGAAGCATACATATATACTAAAGCAAACAGCTAAGACTTGTATTTAGCAATTATAATTAATTTTTTCTAATTTAATTATTTTATCCAATGTTATCCAATAAAAATATATTAGAGCAGATAAAAACATATAAAACTTTCCTTCTTTGCCGTGGAAGTAGAAGTAAACCATGGCAACTACAACATGAATATTCAAAATTGGAAACTATAACTTTTATGCTAATGGTGCAATTTTCTACTTCATAAATTAAATTGCAAAAATAACCCAAAAAATTTCGGAAGTAACCCAAAATGATGTATGGTGTGAAAGTACATTTGGACATAAAATGAAGTTGCTACTTCCCGCTAATACTCTTGAAGCATAATGCATGTGATCTTGTTAACCAAACACGCATGTAATTTAGGTACAAGGTGCATTAATTAATATAAAAAAATGTTAAGAAATAAGAATGATAGCCTTAGAATATTTCATCTAGGATGAAAACATGAAACAAATAAAAGGCTAGCATCCATTATATAGCTGTTAGCTATACTTGGTACTTTGTTGTAATTATGGTATAATTAGGCAATTATAATTCAGGAAATAAGTAATAGCTAGTAGAAATATAACTTGGAAAATAAGCAAATAGTAGTAGAATCATAATTAAGGAAATAAGCAACGGTTAATAGAATTAAGCTACGTATAATCATGTACATAGAGCTCGTAGAATCGGTGAGAAATTAGCAATAAAATTAATTATTCACCATATTCTCTCTTCTCCTCTAAAATTCAATATGGTATCTGAGCAGGTCAAATCATGACTTAAAAGTTCTATAACAACATCAATTGCTACAGATATCAACTAGCTGTAGTAAGTTTAAAATGTCTCAATTCGACAACATTAAACTCACAAACATCATACTCAATGGCAACATAAATTACATTCCTTAGTGAGGATCAGTATCAATTAGTCTCAGCGGCAAAGGAAAATTAAGCTTTGTAATGGCAAAAAGGAGAGCCGAATGAACCAACTCTCAAAGAGAAAGCAAAAATAGAGGGATACAATTGACCAATTAATCATGTCATGGCTTCTCGGCGCATTGAAACCCTAAATTTCAAACGTAGTGATGTACTCCAGCACATTACAGAAGGTTTGGGAAAAATCCAAAAGAAGGTATGAACAACTAAATAATTTTGCTCACATCTTTAGCCTTAAACAAGAGCTTGCCTAAATTAAACAAAGTACCCAAAGTAATAACGAACTAGTGACCGAAATTATGTCAAAATGGGAAGAGCTCAATGTTTATCTCCTACCAACAATAGATCCAGTTGAAGTCCATAAAAGATATGAACGAATTACACCTACCTTGGGCTTCTTGATCCAAGCAATTAATTGATCAGGTCTCAAGTCTTGGCATCAACTGAAATGCCAAGTATTAATGACACAGTGGCAAGGATTAAGCCAGAGCAATCTTGACCGGCATTCATGAACCGACGACGGTTGGAAAATCAAGAGAATAAAACATTTTAGGTAAAACACTCAAACCCCAGTTTCAACGACACCACAAAAAAGAAGGGAGCTTCGAGCATCGAGTAGTGTGACTATTGCAAGAAATCAGGGCATAACCGCAATGGTTGTTGGTTCCTCCATCCCTACCTTTGACCCATCAGAGAGAAGGGCTATAGAGAAGGTAAGTAGGGCCATGTGAAAAAGGAGAAAATTTTGGTGGTTTTAGCAAAGAAGCGAAAGTAGAAGAGGATGGATCTAAACCAACTCAATGGACTAATACCACTTCCAATTCAACGGAATATTTTATGACTTAAACGGTGTAACTAAATCAACTACTAACTTAATCGAACAATTTGTTGCAGCAACAAAATTTAGGTTTTGTACATTCTAATGCTATTCATAATTCATCGAAAGTCAACAACTTTTGAAATTACAAAAATGCATCGAAATACAAATAAATGGATAGTTGACTCAGGTGCTACTAATCACTTGATATGTGACAAAAATAAATTTACCAATGCTACACAAAATAAAGACCCTTTACATGTAAAGATTTCTAATGGAGAAAGTCTAAATTCATGGTTTTGGTACAACAAGTTTCCTACAAAAGACGTGAAAAATATTTAATACTTACAAGATTTTAATTCAAATTTTTATCAATTAGTAAAATAACCCATTATTTGAATTGCAATGTTATATTCTCATCTTATAAATGACCATTCAGGATCGAGAATCAGGGAAGAAGATTGGTGAGGGATGTCTAGAAAATGGCCTATATTATCTTGATGAAAGCACCGATAAATGTCATGTGTCATTAACTTTAGCAGTTCGTGATAAATTTCTTCATTGGAGATTGTTTATCCATCCGACCAAATTTTGAATAAACATTTTTGTTATAAATTAGATTTCAAAAATTATGATGTTTGTAAGCTTTCGAAAAAAAATAGATTACCATTTTCTTTATCTACTAATAAGTCAGAAAGATGTTTTTCTTTAATTCATTCTGATGTTTGGAGTCAGCCTCTATTAATTTTTATGATCATTTTAAATATTTTATCACATTTTTTGATGATTTTTCTCGCACTACCTAGGTTTACCTTTTAAAAGGGAAAAAAATGAAGTTTTTCCATGTTTCAGGAATTTTACAATTTTATAGAAATTAAATATAATGTAAAAAATTAAAAAAATTCTATCTAATCATAGGACAAAATACATAAACAAAGATTTCGTAGAATTTTTTAAACAACAAGGAATTTTACACCGAACTATTTGTATTAATGCACATGAACAAAACGGAGTTTCAGAAAGAAAAAATCAACATTTACTTGAAGTCACTAGATCGCTTCTTCTTCAAACTAACATTCTAAAATTTTATTGGTCAGATGCCGTGCTAACTATGACTTACCTGATAAATATATTGGCAAGTGTCATGCTAAAAAATATGAGTCTCTTAGAAATTCTTAAGAACAGGAAAATAAACTTGATCACATAAGATTTTTTGGTTGTACATGTTTCGTACACATAAAAAGACATGACAAACTAGATAAAAATGCCGTTAAAGCCATATTTTGAGAATACTCTTACCAAAAAAGGGGTATAATGTTATGATCTAAAAAATCATAAACTTTATGTAACGATCCGGAGTTTTATCGCTTGATTTTTGGAATATTATATTAGTTTTAATTATACGATTTAGGATTTTTATAACAAATCTATGTTTCAAATAATTGTTCGATTTTTGATGTCATGTTTTTAATTTACTTATAGAATTTTTCCATGATTTTTGATTTGAAAAATAAGTAAATTTTCGTTTGATATATTTTACGGAAAATGTGAGAATTTTTGACACTCCATAGAATAAGACAACTTGTCTATTTTATTGCTGCTTTATGATCGTGTCACTTTGTAATATACGATCATGTTTTTATTTCTGTTGTTCGCGGTTCGTACGCGAATGAGATATTTTGTAATGTTGTACCCTAAAATTTGTTTTGATAAGTCAAATTTTAAACACAACATACATAAAATATTTGCAAAATCTTTTTTGATGTCCTTCTTATTGATTTTAACATGGCTGGGGAGACAAAATCATTTGACTTTGTTGGCTTAGTAACTGAGGAATTTTGTTTTTATAAATATGCATACCCCTTCAACTCTTGGCTACATTTCATTCTTCTCCATCCCCTTACTCAGCCCTTTAATTCGAGTAAAAAGAAAATGGCCTCTAGCCATCAAAGTTCAAAAATCAAATTCCACACTTAACTTTAAATTATGTAGCGAGCATGGCTGAATCCTTTTGGCATAATCGTTCTTTTGGAATGAGTTCGGAGTCTTCTAACTCAGTTTGGAGAAGCTTGCTTGCCACGGCCGAACTCTACAAAACTAGGGTTCCATGTTGTTTTGGTTTGAAGGAGAATTAGACAATGTGGTTGCTTCCATTAGATTAAGGGTATCGAGGAGCAATGGTGATGAATTTTGGTGGTGTTCAGTTGTAGAAGATGAAAATTGACATTTGCTTATCGCGATGTGGATGCTCGAGCCAGTTTTCTAGTAGGTGGGGTCGGAGGCAAATCAACAGGTGCTAGTATAATGTGCTCGGTGAGGGGAAAATGATGGTGGTGTCCGTTCATCGATCTCGTGGTCGAATGGGGGTGTAACATGCACAAGGGTGCATTGTACACTTCCAGTGTGTATGGGGAGTTTGAATGTAAGTGTTGGAGGAAAGAAGAAGAAGAGGATGACAAGAAGGGGGAGCGGGTCAGTCTGCAAAGTAATAGGCTTCGACTCATTTGCAAGTAAGAAACGTTTACATAATTTAATTTAAGTACATGTATTTAGTAAAATTTTACATGCCATATAGCATTCATATGAAATCCATTCGACTTACGGATTTTTTCATTAGACTCGTGTTGTCCAATACAGCACTCTGGTATAAAATATTGTTTGTTTGGTTGTAGTGTAAATTAATAATAAATTAATATTGCCTGACTGCAATTACGTAAAATTCGATAATTATCTAATTAAATTAATAATACGTACTAGTGTTATTTTTTTGGATAAATAAACACTGTACAGTTAAAATGAATTGAAATTAGGTAATTTGAACACCTGTTTAGTGGAATAAAACACCGTTTCGCTAACTTAATTAATTTAACATTTAATTAGTAGAATAAATCCACGTTGTAATGACCCGACTTTTCGACTTTCGAAAGTCGACATCAATACGTCCACTGTATCGACTGCCGAACAATCGAACATCGAAAAACCGAACCGTTAGGGTTTAAGAAGAAGATAGAAGAAGAAACAGAAACAACAACAGAATCTCACATTTCGCAGCGGAACAATATATAATAGATAAATGAATAATCTTTCAAAACAAAAGCACTATATTAGTTTTACATACATCATCAGAGTTTACAATGACACACAATACAACATTAAAAGTCATTATAACCTGACTACAAGGAACTGACTTTGCACCAACCCAAATGCAACGGATAATAATAGTATAGATGATACACCTCGCCATCCAGCTTCAACTCTAGATTTCCATAGCATACTTCTTGATTAGCTTTGCTACAGAATAATGATAACCTGGCTCTGGGCTGCTCGTGTGGAAAATTGTGGGCACCCAGAGTTTAGAAAGGGAACAGTAAACTCCAGGTCAGTCATGGGACTGGTGTGAGATCTTAAAAACATTTATTTTCACAAAGAAAATAAAAAGAAACCCGCTATGCTTTTGGAAAATGAAACTACCATAAAGCCTCCCGCCACACACACAATGCAAGCGCACATTTGGAGATTCCTCCTTATGACAGTCAAAAATGCTTGATACGTGAAAACCATTTGATATTATTATTAGTGCATAGTGCAGAAAACATTTCGAAAGTATAATATTAATCTTAGCCAGTATACCACACTTCTTCGTATGCCTACTATAGCTACCATGTTCAATAGTAGGTTACCGCCGCATTCCATGGAAGGTTATACAACTAAAACCGTACAGAGCGCATATTGTTCCTTTGGATTTCCAACAATGGTTAGGCAAAGGAAATTCCTACACCGAAATGGGTACGCCTCTGGAAGGATGCCTCCGAGAACCTAACCGGATCTCTGCTAACACAAGGCCAACATTACCTCATGCTTTAACCAAGCTATAACATAGGTAACTACCACACAAGTATGCCATTCCCGGTCGATACCGACCTTTATCCGAGCGCTCGACACCAAAAACCACAAAGCAATAAGTTTGCAGCAACCACATAGGTTAAATATCTAGGCTCCATACCATGATATCACCTCTTATCCGGAAGAAAATGGACATACCCTAGGGGCGCGACCCCCAAAAACCTTGCCGCAACATTCCTATTTTGACCATTTTCGGGTTGTGAGGCTCGACAAAGTCTCGTCCGCAAAGCTACGCTTTTCACAAAAGCGATGCTTCGATCAACAAATGATCAGCAGCACTTCGTATGCCACATTACCAAATTAGGAATGTATCACTAGTAACCATCAACTATATAACATCTAAGCTCGTACGTCTTAGAGAAGGGTGTTAAGCTAAGAGAATAAATTCTCCGCCACCAACAGAAATGTATTTGATAGAAACCAGCTTATCTCAAAGTGTAACGTCAGACATACAACCATACAAGTCCGTTCCGGGTTCAAACGGAACCGAAGGCACTTCCAAAGAAGCCCTTGCAATCCGAGCATCCACAATCTCGATCGGACTCCCCATCACATATGGAGATCTCTATACCGAAGTAACTCAGTGCAGAGTCATTCGACAGATTATCCTATCGTTCTCGAAAACACCCGGTCTTCACCACCGTCTTCAAATGCTATCCATTTCATCGTACCACTATTCGAAATGGGTTATATGACACAAATTCCTCTTCCGGCTAAACCGAATAGTGAGCGCTTAATTTAAAAACACGTAGATATCTCAATCACAAAGATTCATCATCAAGATTAGATGTGGGTTTCGGATAACCATCTAGAATCCGACTCCCTATCGCATCGAAATTCAAATACCATTTAAAGGCCAATATCGATAGTCGGTTATTTAACTATCAATCAACATTCACAATAATCGCCAAATTTTAAATAATTTTCCCCTAATTATTTATTCTCAAAAATATCTTCGCAAGATATAATTTTAGCACTTCAATTATTTGAAAACAAATTTCAAATCACTTTTCACTTTTCAATCCTTCGAAAACAAATTTCAAATCATTTTCCTTACGTGTAATATATTCCCAAATATTTATTCATTTCCACTAAAATTCTGCCGAGTCCAAATACTTTAAAATAATTCAGATCAATTATCCAAAATATACTTGGAAACCTTTAGAATAAAAATCATTTCTAAACACTTATTTAAATATTAGCTATGAAAACATTATACCAATACCTCATATAAAATTTCAAGTCCAAACTAATTTTTAAATAAAATTAGTAGAAAGAGTATAAATATTTAAATAACCATTTTCTAAATCAAATAGCCATTTAAACCTTTAAATAATCACTCCTATAATTTATTAAATAAATCTTTACTATAAAGATTTTCAAAATAGCTTAAGAAAATAATTTCTCCAAAATATTCTTTTTAAAACCATCTCTAGAACTTTAATTTATACTTGAAAGCTACTCTGAAAGCATACACGGCTTTTTAGGAAAAATACGCTTTCCATTTCAAAATGGTCCATTTAAACCAATTAATAAACCCTTCTCGATTTATTTTAAATTTACGTTCCAAATTCGTAAATTCCTTTCCACACTTTTAAAAAATAACCCAATGTTTATTTTTAAAACAAAATTCCCTTTCCTTTACAAATTTCCATTGTGAATTCAGATTTCCAAATATCAACTGATATACGATTTTCAAATCGATTCCCAAATATTCACTTTCAAACACCAAATCAAATTTCTAATCGATTTCCAAAATCATTTCAAACACCAAATCAAATCCCAAATTGATTTCCAAATTTATTTCCAAACACCAAATCAATTTCTAAATTGATTTTCCAAAGATTTTCAAATACCAAATCAAATTTTCAAATCGATTTCCCAAATTTATTTTATTTTAAAATAAATCTCTTTATTTCTTCCAAACTATTTAAAAATACGAATTTTAAATAAATTCTTCAACTATTTAGCAATATTGCTCAAAATCCATTTATTAAAATCTTTTCCCATAATTTGGAATTTATTCAAATAGGATTTCAAAATAAAACTTTATCATTTTAAATTCTTTTTAATTTATCAAATCCTCAAAAATTTAATTTACTATAGATTTTCTACTTAAATTTCAAAAAAACAATTTTATTCATTTCTGGTATCCTACGATATCAAAAATATATTCGGCTAAACTATGGCCTTCAACGATTTCAATCACAAATAAAATCACACACGGATTATAAATAACCAACACACAATATTGAAACAAATTCAAATATTTGAGGAATCCAGTTGGTTCCCTCCAACCTATTTCCCTACATCCATAGACGTTAGCACAACAATTAAACACCAATTCCACTTCGAGGTGGAGTATCGTGGTATATGGGATTTATAAAATATCATCCGCTATTATGCGGCGCATAGGGTCTCATCCGCTATATAATGCAGGAATCAATCACTCCAAATACATATATAATACCAATTCCACTTCGAGGTGGAATATCGCGGTATATGCGTTTAATATATAATATCATCCGCTATTATGCGGCGCATAGGGTCTAATTCAATATAACTGATAATAATTTATCATCCAAGCACACAAATAACAATTTAAATTTAACTATCATAATTCAACAATCAATCAATAACTGAAATTTTCAATTATTATAATTTGAGTGAGAAGATCTCACCTTTGCTTAATCCATTTTCCATTCCAGACTGTTTTTTCCACAGTTTAGACCTTGTATAAATATTATACAATTCATTAATATTCAAACAAATCAAATAATCCATTATTGTTTAATAGCTTAATTAACTGATAGTTTCATTTAAAACAATTCCTCCTTTAATAAATTTATTTACCTAATAATAAATTTAAAACTAAATTTCTTTAATAAATTGTTCTTAGTAGTTAAAAACAATTTAATTTTAACTAATTTTTCTTTACATAAATAACCTATATATTTTTATTAAAACAAAATTGCGGTTTATTTTTCCTCTGACTATAATTTTAAACTTCACTGTATATATATATATTCTCCGAATCTATATATATCCATGCATATAAATTTTAAGTCTGAAGAATAAATAGAGATATATAACTTACTATAAATTATATACTGTTATCAATATACATAAATTAAAACAATTCTAAGTGTAAATAGTTCTCATCTAAAAAAAACACAATCTGGACCATCATTTTTTTTTTCGATACCAGTTTCCAATCTTCACGATATTGACGACGCTTGAGATCGCACGCCATCATTCTCTGGGTCGCGAATCCCAATGCCTCACCGCAACCCAGACATCATAGCTATCGACACCCAGGCTCGATCAAACTTCCAACCTCCCAAAATCGAGCGCCTCATCGAGCCCTCCACGTGCATGCTGCTGCCCATATCCAATGTCGAGCTCTCCCTAACACATATGTGCACGCCTCCAATTCGCAAATTGTGAGTCTACGCCCTAATTCCGATCATGATGCCCTTCAATTTGCTCGACTTGATTCGACGAACCCAATCGAACGATCCACGTTCGATTCGTTTGCCATTCGATGCTTGAAATTTTGGGAAGAGGCTCGGCCATTTGATTTTACTCGAGCACGGCCATTAATTTCATTTTAAAGTTCTGCATATTTTTTTTATTTGAACGAAGTGGTTTTTGTTCTCATTTATGTTTTCTTTTCTTTTTTTTATTTTAAAAAGACAAACGCGTGTGGGATTTTCACAGAGAAAGTGGAACATGTGTGAAAAAGGAAAATACGTGTTGAAACTAGTTACAGTATTTTTCTTATATTGTTTATATTAAATTTCAAATTCAAATTTAAATCGTTTCGATTTCCGCACTCAAAATCTCGACCTCCAATCGAAGCGTGCCGCCAGGTGCTTATAATGTTATACGCCCATTCCAAACACAATGGAAAAGGTTCCGAGCCCAAATTCGATCGTATGAAGAAGATAGCTTTTTAAACCCATCTATTAAATTAAAATTTCGATTTAAATTTTAACGCGTTTGCCTATCGTACGATCACACGACAACTCCAAACACTATGAAAATTTAAATCCTATAATAATACAATATTACGGATCCAATGGAACTGGTTTCATCGAATTTCGAGACTGTGCCTCGGAAGGATATTTTTAAATATTGATTTAAACGATATAATTTCAAAACTGAATAAAAAAATTCCAAATTCAATTCGGAAGCACCGATTATCTTCAGTATTATCATTATAGATTTTATAAGCCTTTGAAATATTTTTAAACAGCTTAAAAGTGAAGATTCAAATTTTTACCCGATTTCAATAAATTAAATTCAATAATTTAATTGCCAAATTCAAGCTAAACCATCATTCAAATATTTAAAATCAATTAAATATTTTAATTTCAATTGTCCAATATTCAGGGTCATCACAGACTTCCCCTTAAAAGAATTTCGTCCCAAAATTACAAGTTAAGAAGAATGATCCTTGACCCATTTATTATTTTCCCAAACCAAATAGTTTTAACCACTTGTCAAAACAAATCTTTTTATTAAAGATTCATTATCACTTCAGCTAACTTTCCAAAACCTTCTATAAATTCCAAACAATATTATTTTCTTAACAATTCAAATTTAAATTTAAATTTTAAACTTTCAAAATTTTCTCAAAATTTTTCTATCACTCTAAATTTTTGAAAAATTTCGCCAGCGTCTCCTTTGCACGGCTAGCTCGGTACGATTACAAAATGGCACCAAGGGCCCTGAGATTCAAAAAGAAAACAAAATGCCAAGCGCTGGACAAGAAAATCATCAAATTTCATATAGAAATTCAAATACAAACCTTATTGTCGAGCAATTTAATTTTATCTTCGAAAACAAATCGCAATTCCATTTAACACAGCTGTATATCCTGCTTATCTTTTTGCACATTTCTTTACAAAATATTCAATATATAGTACTTATACCGTTTTTACTTCACTATTGACGTTATATATCCATTTTCATTCAATCTTGCATTTTCAAATTTCTTTAAATTCAATTTACAATTTCAATTCTATTTGGATTCGATTTACCTTCTTAATATCAAATTTTATCAACTATCTTTCATTCACAACTGATTCATATCACTATTTTAAATTAGTTTCATTTACTAATTCATTACAAATTCCAATTCATTTTGTCTCACACAATTCAAATAGGTTTACAATATTTAATTCCAGTTTTTATTCTTTTGTTCATTCCTAAAATTTATTTCCAATTTGCCACTTCGGTTAATATCTACTTATATGTAGACTGGATTTCAAATTCCATATGACAGTTTACCTTTCATTTATAATTATTGAATTTAATTCATTCCAAACCATATCTATTTGGCCATTCCTTTAATAATTTCACTTACTAATTTTATTTTAATACTTTGCTTTTCAAATTCGAAATGAATTTCAACATTCAATTTCAATTTCCTTTAATTGTTCACAATTTTATTTTCTACCTTAATAGATTTCATTCCAATCATTTAGTCTATAATACTTCTCAAATTTACCTTTATTCAAATTAACTCAAGTTAATTCAGTTTAACTCTGAATTCCTAAGTTTTCAAACTTGTTTATTATTCCATAACTATTTTTTTAATAAGGTTTCAGAGTCTTTCCAACATTTCAAAATCATTTTTTTAAATCAGTTCAAAATGTCTTTTGAATTTCTCAAAACTAAACCCAGCTTTTCAACAATTTCTATTTAAAATCATTTGGCGGCAATCCCTCTTTTGGAAACTCGAAATGAACATCGATGATACTGTAGTCATAATCGAGGTTACTTTCCAGCGACTGAAAAGAGTTTAGAGCTTTTATCCCTCCAAAACATTTTTCCAAAACCTTTGAAAATCATTTTCAAATCAAAGAAATTTAATCTTTTCCAAATTTCAAAATTTCAAATCTTTTCAAATTCCTTCAAATAATCCTCTGGAATTCTATTTCAAATTATAAATGACATTTAGAATTTATATTTACGAATCCCATTTATATATGGATTTTATTTCTTAATTGTTCAGTTACGATTTCAATTTCTTATTCAATAACCAATGATAATAATTTATTTTTATCACTTCCTGACAACCAAGCAACCATATACTATAGTAATTTACGAAAAATGATTTCTTTTCTATAAAAAAATAGTTTGGGTAAAATTATTTCATTTACCTTATTTTTAAAAACAATACTATGTTGGTTTATCTTGTTTAACAGTTTAGAAACCCCTATCGATACAGTTGGCCAAACTGCACCGACCAGAATCTATAAACAATTAACCGATAAGTCAACACAATATAAATCAATTTTATATTCACTAACAAATACGCGCTCATATCTATTATTACACTCAAACTCATTCTAGAGTACTACTGACTCTATATCTAATGAGTAATCCCCACCAGAGCCAAGGTTGTCGCTTAACCAAATGCTCTGATACCACTATGTAACGACCCGGCTTTTCGACTTTCGAAAGTTGACATCAATACGTCCACTGTATCGACTGCCAGACAATCGAACACCGGAAAACCGAACCGTTAGGGTTTAAAAAGAAGATAGAAGAAGAAACAGAAACAACAATAGAATCTCACATTTCGCAGCGAAACGATATAAAATAGATAAATGAATAATCTTTGAAAACAAAAGCACTATATGAGTTTTACATACATCATCAGAGTTTACAACGACACATAATACAACACTAAAAGTCATTATAACTTGACTACGAGGAACTGACTTTGCACCAACCCAAACGCAACGGATAATACATAGTATAGATGATACGCCTCGCCATCCAGCTTCAACTCAAGATTTCCACAGCATACTATTTGATTGACTTCGCTCCAGAATAATGATAACCTGGCTCTAGGCTACCCGTGTAGAAAATTGTGGGCACCGAGAGTTTAGAAAAGGAACAATAAACTCCAGGTCAGTCATCTGGTGTGAGATCTTAAAAACAGTTATTTTCACAAAGAAAATAAAAAGAAACCCGCTATGCTTTTGGAAATGAAACTACCATAAGGCCTCCCGCCACACACACAATGCAAGCGCACACTTGGAGGAGATTTCTCCTTATGACGGTCAAAATGCTAGATACGCAAAAACTATTTGATATTATCATTAGTGCATACTGCAGAAAACATTTCGAAAGTACAATATTAATCTTAGCCAGCATACCACATTTCGTGTATGCCTACTATATCTACCATGTTCAATAGCAGGTTAACGCCACATTCCATGGCAGGTTATACAACTAAAACCGTACAAAGCGCGTATTGTTTCTTTGGATTTCCAACAATGGCCAGGCAATGGAATTTCCTACACCGAAATGGATACACCTCCGGAAGGACACCCCGAGAACCTTACCGGATCTCTGCTAACACAAGGCCGACGTTACCTCATGCTTTAACCAAGCTATAACATAGGTAACTACCACACAAGTATGCCATTCCCGGTCGTTATCGACCTTTATCCGAGCACTCGGCACCAACAACCACAAAGCAATAAGTTTGCAGCAACCACATAAGTTAAATATCTGGGCTCCATACCATGATATCACCTCTTATCCAGAAGAAAATGGACATACCCTAGGGGCGAGACCCCTAAAAACCTTGCCGCAACATTCCTGTTTCGACCATTTTCGAGTTGTGAGGCTCGACGAAGTCTCGTCCACAAAGCTATGCTTTTCAAAAAAGCCATGCTTCGATCAACAAATGATCAGCAGCACTTCATATGCCACATTACCAAATTGGAAATGTATCACTAGTAACCATCAACTACATAACCTCTGAGCTCATACGTCTTAGAGAAGGGTGTTAAGCTAAGAGAATAAATTCTCCGCCACCAACAGAAATGTATTTGATAGAAACCAGCTTTAAATCTCAAAGTGTAACGTCAGACATACAACCATACAAGTCCATTCCGGGTTCAAACGGAACCGAAGGCACTTCCAAAGAAGCCCTTGCAATCCGGGCATCCACAATCTCGATCGGACTCCCCATCAAATATGGAGATCTCTATACCGAAGCAACTCAATGCAGAGTCATTCGACAGGTTATCCTATCGTTCTCGAAAACACCTGGTCTTCACGACCATCTTCAAATGCTATCCATTTCGTTGTATCACTATTCGGAATGGGTTATATGATACAAAGTCCTCTCCCGGCTAAACCGAATAGTGAGCGCTTAATTTGAAAATACGTGGATATCTCAATCACAAAGATTCATCATCAAGGTTCGAGGTGGGTTTCGGATAACCACCTAGAATCCGACTCCCTGTCGCATCGAAATTCAAATGCCATTTAAAGGCCAATAATGATAGTTGGTTATTTAACTATCAATAAATATTCACAACAATCACCAAATTTCAAATAATTTTCCCTCAATTGTTTATTTTCAAAAATATCTTCGCAAGATATAATTTTAGCACTTCAACCATTTGAAAACAAATTTCAAATCACTTTTCACTTTTCAATCCTTAGGAAACAAATTTCAAATCATTTTCCTTATGCGGAATATATTTCCAAATATTTATTCATTTCCACTGAAAATCTGTCAAGTCCAAATACTTTAAAATAATTCAAATCACTTATCCAACATATACTTGGAAACCTTTAGAATAAAAATCATTTCTAAACAGTTATTTAAATATTAGCTATGAAAACATTATACCAATATCTCATATAAAACTTCAAGTCCAAACTAAATTTTAAAATAAAATTATTAGATAGAGTATAAATATTTAAATAACTATTTTCAAAATCATATAGCCATTTAAACCTTTAAATAATCACACCTAT
The DNA here is from genome assembly GCA_030765085.1 of Allium cepa. NCBI lineage: Eukaryota > Viridiplantae > Streptophyta > Magnoliopsida > Asparagales > Amaryllidaceae > Allium > Allium cepa. The sequence continues at coordinate 12,526,044 of CM060941.1, forward strand.
AATTTATTAAATAAATTTTTACTTTAAAGATTTTCAAAATAGCTTAAGAAAATAATTTCTTCAAAATATTCTTTTTAAAACCATCTCTAGAACTTTAATTTATACTTGAAAGCTACTCTGAAAACATACTCGGCTTTCCAGGGAAAATACGCTTTCCATTTCAAAATTGTCCATTTAAACCAATAAATAAACCCTTCTCAATTTACTTTAAATTTTCAAATCTGCAAATTCCTTTCCACGCTATTAAAAAATAACCCAATGTTTATTTTTAAAACAAAATTCCCTTTCCTTTACAAATTCCCATTGTGAATTTAGATTTCCAAATATCAATTGATATACGATTTTCAAATCGGTTCTCAAATATTCACTTTCAAACACCAAATCAAATTTCTAATTGATTTCCAAAATAATTTCAAACACCAAATCAGATCCCAAATTGATTTCCAAATTTATTTCCAAACACAAATCAATTTCTATATTGATTTTCCAAAGATTTTCAAATACCAAATCAAATTTTCAAATCGATTTCCCATTTATTTTCTTTCAAAACAAATCTCTTTATTTCTTCCAAACTATTTAAAAATCTGAATTTTAAATAAATTCTTCAACTATTTAGCAATATTGCTCAAAATCCATTTATTAAAATCTTTTCCCATAATTTGGAATTTATTCAATAGGATTTCAAAATAAAACTTTATCCTTTTAAAATTCTTTTTAATTTATCAAATCCTCAAAAAATTAATTTACTATAGATTTTCTACTTAAATTTCAAAAATCCAATTTTATTCATTTCTGGTATCCTACGATACCAAAAATATATTCGGCTAAACATAGCCTTCAACGATTTCAATCACAAATAAAATCACACACAGATTATAAATAACCAACACACAATATTGAAACAAATTCAAATATTTGAGGAATCCAGTTGGATCCCTCCAACCTGTTTCCCTGCATCCACAGATGTTAGCACAACAATTAAATACTAATTCCACTTCGAGGTGGAATATCGCGGTATATGGGATTTATAAAATATCATCCGCTATTATGCGGCGCATAGGGTCTCATCCGCTATATAATGCGGGAATCAATCACTCCAAATACATATATAATACCAATTCTACTTCGAGGTGGAATATCACGGTATATGGGTTTAATATATGATATCATCCGCTATTATACGGCGCATAGGGTCTAATTCAATACAACTGATAATAATTTATCATCCAAGCACACAATTAACAATTTAAATTTAACTATCATGATTCAACAATCAATCAATAACTGAAATTTTCAATTATTATAATTTTAATGAGAAGATCTCACCTTTGCTTATGCATGCAACCCATTTCCATTCCACACTGTTTTCTCCACAGTTTAGACCTTGTATAAATATTATACAATTTATTAATATTCGAACAGATCGAATAATCCATTATCGTTTAATAGCTTAAATAACTGATAGTTTCATTTGAACCAATTCCTCCTTTAATAAATTTATTTACCTAAAAATAAATTTAAAACTAAATTTCTTTTTAATAAATTATTCTTAGTAGTTAAAAACAATTTAATTTTAACTAATTTTTCTTTACATAAATAACCTATATATTTTTATTTAAACAAAACTGCGGTTTATTTTTCCTCTAACTACAATTTTAAACTTCACTGTGTGTGTGTGTGTGTGTGTGTATTCTCTGAATCTGTATATATCCGTGCATATAAATTTTAAGTCTGAAGAATAAATAGAGATATATATACCTTACTGTAAAGTATATACTGTTATCAATATATATAATTAAAATAATTCTAAGTGTAAACAATTCTCACCTAAAAAAACACAATCTGGACCATCATTTTTTTCCGATACCAATTTCCAATCTTCACGATATTGACGACGCTTGAGATCGCATGCCATTATTCTCTGGGTCGCGAATACTAATGCCACACCGCAACCTAGACACCACAACTATCGACGCCCAGGCTCGATCGAGCTTCCAACCGCCCAAGATCGAGCGCCTCATCGAGCCCTCTACGCGCGCGCTGCCGCCCATATCCAATGCTGAGCTCTCCCCAACGCACATGCGCACGCCTCCAATTTGTGAGTCGCAAGTCTATTCCCTAATTCCAATCACGGTGCCCTCCAATTTTCTCGACTCGATTCGACGAACCCAATCGAACAATCCACGTTCGATTCGTTTGCCATTCGACGCTTGAAATTTTGGGAAGAGGCTCGACCATTTGATTTTACTCGAGCGTGGCCATTAATTTCATTTTGAAGTTCTGCATTTTTTTAATTGAACGAAGTGGTTTTTGTTTTCGTTTATGTTTTCTTTTTCTTTTTTTTTATTTTAAAAAGACGAACGCGTGTGGGATTTTCGCAGAGAAAGTGGAATACATGTGAAAAAGGCAAATACGTGTTGAAACTAGCTACAATATTTTGCTTATTTTGTTTATATTAAATTTCAAATTCAAATTTAAATCGTTTCGATTTTCGCACTCAAAATCTCGGCCTCCAATCGAAGCGTGCCGCCAGGCGTTTATAATGTTATATGCCCATTCCGAACACAATGGAAAATGTTCCGAGCCTAAATTCGATAGTATGGAGAAGATAGCTTTTTGAACCCAGCTATTAAATTATATTTTCGATTTAAATTTCAACGTGTTTTCCTATCCTACGATTACACGACAATTCCAAACACTACGAAAATTGGAATCCAATAATAATACAATATTACGGATCTAATGGTACTGGTTTCGTCGAATTCCGAGACTGTGCCTTGGAAGGCTATTTTTAAATATTGATTTAAACGATATAATTTCAAAACTGAATAAATCATTTCCAAATTCAATTCGGAAGCTCCCATTATCTTCAGTATTATTATTATAGATTTTATAAGCCTTTGAAATATTTTTAAACAGCTTAAAACTGAAGATTCAAATTTTTACGTGATATCAATAAATTAAATTCAATAATTTAATTGCCAAATTCATGTTTATATTTGAAATTCAAGCTAAACCATCATTCAAATATTTAAAATCAATTAAATATTTCAATTTCAATTGTCCAAAATTCAGGGTCGTTAGACCGTTCTGCTATCTTATAGTATTGGACTTCTGATTATATATCGTTAATTGATATGCCACTTTGAATAAATGATATGTTAACCAATGACGGCTAAGTGCTGAATTTATTTACATAGTCATTGATTATGTAAATATTAGTTATTAGCTTGGAATACCATTGTGATCATTAAGCCTCTTTCGAATTTGAAAAGTTAATTATTGATTTGAAATTGTTTAAGAATAATTGTTGTCTATTATAAGTTTTTTAAGGATAATTATTATTTAGTAATAAGTTTTAAAAGGGTAATAAATATATTTTTTATAATATTTCAAAGATAATTAATAATTGTTTTTAGTAAAGATTTAAAGTTAATTACTTTATTAATAAAAATTCAAAAGTTATTTATTAAAGTTATTTAAGAATATTTATGTGTTATTTTTAAAAGTTATTTAATTATTATTTTAAAGTGTTTTAATTTAATTATTTATTTAAAGTGATTTAATTGTACTTTAATTTTTAATTAAAGTTATTTAATTATATTAATTTTAGTTATTTAATTTTATTTATAGACTAATTAATTATCATATTAATATTAATTTAAAGTTAATTAATTATTGTTTTAATAACTTTTTAAATTTAATTAATTATTATATTAATAATGTTTTGAAGTTAACTTATTAATACAATAACATTGCTTAAAATTAATTTAATATATTATTAATGGGATTTTAAATTTATTATTTTAAACGAGGTTTAATTAAAATGAATTAGAAGGATGTTTAAATAATAACTTGTTATTTAAAGTTATTTTAAATAATTTATGATTTAGCAAGGGACACTTACGAACTTAAAGAGTTTATTAAATAAGTCGGTTAATATATGGAAAGGGTTTTATAAATGGATTTGGAAATTTATAAACGAATTTATAAATGATTTTTTATAAATAGGGTTTGAGACTTATAAAGAATGTTTACAAATAGATTGGAGATTTAAAAAAGAATCTTTATAAATAGATTGAAGATATTTATGAAATAAAGAGATTTGGAAAGAAATGGTTGATTTTCATGGCGTAATTCGAGGCATGGGGATTGCCTACAGTTTACGATGTTTTCGCCAAGATAGTGAGATAACCATTGTGTAAGCTGCGATTCATGGTGGATATTGAATGATACTTCCCATGTCTATTTTAAGAGTTTTCAAATATTTTTGAAATGAATAGTTTATGAATATATTTATATCTTTGAGATAAATATATGGCTGTATTTTATACGTATCGCAACTATACTGTTTTGTGAATATACATATCCTATCGAGATAAGTATATCGAAGTGATTTTCAAGTATATTGAAAAGTGATTTTAAAATAATGAGAGATAAGATTTAAGAGGCATGGTGGTTTCCATGGGAAATGTAATCTCTCTTTGGAATTTATCCTTTTTTGATAGTTACATAAACGACTATCAAATCTTAGCCCAAATATGTAATCCTTCTTAATTTTGATGGTATGAAAATATTCCCTACTTAACACCAGAGGATTTTGACTCTGGAAATATCTAGGGGAAACACAAGGATTATATAATACAGTTATTGTTGGTGGTGCTATACTGTACATATAAACTTGTTTTTTTCTTCTAGGAAAAATGATAAGGAGATCCACCCACTTAAATGGACAAGAGCTGATCCTCACTCTTATATATTTTCAGGTTATTTCCTAAAGAACCAGTATTGAGCATTTTGGAAAATTGACGATTGGATTTTGGGGTGCCAGGGAAGCGGAAGAGTGTACTCGTAAGAGATGACTCAAAAACCGTAACCACTCCAAAACCATATGCGATTCTAAGGAGGAGTTTCGAGATATATTGAGATGCTGGAATGCAAGCATGGTTTCGAAATCCGTTAGGATGTGGAGATTCATATGTGATTCTAAGATCTATCTCAGATGTTGAAATCCATTTGTGATTCCGAGACCCATTTGGTATTGGGATCCATGTGAGATTCCATTCTCTGTTTTGATGGAGGTGCATGAGCTGGAATGTTGGACGCAACCTCATTAACGGAAATGACTTAATCTAAAGATAAGAGGTATGGTCAGCATGGTTGGTAAACCTATAGAGTGTAGTCATGTGACGACCTATATTTTGGAATGTTTAAATTGACAATAATCCACACATGTCCAACTTAAACAATTCAAAACATTGATAATAAATGGGGTTAATTAAGAAAAATAAGAAAAGGAGAAGAACAAACACAGAATCTCACCGCGGAATGATAAAATATAATAATCAAATAAGCATTTTATGAAGCTGTTTATACTATACATTTGATTATAATTTATACAACATTTATCAGAGTTATGTATACAACAGAACAAGATGAACAATGTAGCAGACAACATAACATAGGGAATAATACGAGAAATAATAATATACCAAATCTTCGTCTTCATCCTCCAGAAATGATCTTCAATGTGCTGAAATACTTAGGACTGACCCGAGCATAATAAGAAGACAAAACACTCCAGTTAGGACTAAAATATCCTTATGTGAGTCAAATCAATATTACATATAACAAAGTGTAATGGCGTTAGAGATGCTTACGAAGTTTCACATCCCTTATCCAGTTAATAATGTCATCCAATAACTCAAAAGATGTTACGGAATTTTCCATCTCTTAAGGATCCATCAAAACATTTATATATAGTAGAATACGCTACATATATAATGCCTAATTAGTAAAATAAATATTTTTCGTAGCATTAAGGCATTACGTTGATCCCCCTAAATACGTTTTTAAGCGTTGTCTACAGTTTGCGTATAACGCCCCAGTAGCACGTCAAGGAAATGGGATGCGCCGTGATATGAAAACACTAAACCAAAATAGTAGGGGTCTCGTATAAGAATAAAAGTATGACAAGGCTAGTGAGGCAATGCCCAAAGTAGGATCTAACCAGTTCGGGTCGTAGGACTGGTGGCAGCGCATCGTAGCCACGATCGCCCACCGCATCCGTCCATCCCATGTCAAGTCAAAGGGAGTTTGTCCCAAAATCAAGATGCACCAATCGAAACCAACAACAAGAGTAATAATATAGACCAAGTCCAAGAAAATCGAAGAACGGATGTCCGTTATGGGTAGCTAGCCGGCTTGGCCCCATCAAGCCATCCTGTTTTTGTCATTTCAAATTGGCACAAGTGCCGGGGTCTATCCACCATTGTTTTCTTTCTTCAAATCCAACAAACGATGCCAAATCCAACCACTACGTTCTGATCCGCGTACACAGTTGTTAAAGTGGTTCCAATATTGATAGAGAGTATGCCAGCAAGAGGCTCCGATCTCTTTAACAATCAAACGTCGTTTTGCATATTGGTTGGTTTTTTTCATATTTGGCAAACAATTCGTACTTGATTTCAAAATATCATATTCTCTTCAAAATCAAATTCATTTCAAAATTATCATATTCACTTAAAAATCATATTCGGTTTGATATGTCATTTTCTCTTGAAAATATCATTTTACTCCAATATCCCGATTCCACATTCAAAAATCATTTCGAATTTAAATTTAGGCTATAACTTCATTTTAACCCAATTTATATTTAAATCAATGATCTAAATATAAACAATTCCTACTCCGACCAGTTTGAATTTTTAGAAAACAGTTTGAATATTATAAATAGTTTTAGAAAGGTTAAATTAGTTTGCTATAAATAGTTTAATAAAATGGTTTATATATTAAAAATTGTTTATATATTAAAAATTGTTTATATAGGAAACAGTTTGAAAAATCGAAAAAATTTGAATATTTAAAAAGATAGGTTTTAACAGTTTATATTAAAATAATTTATTTGAAAATAGTTTTAAAGTCAAACTATTTAATTCCAAATCTTTCAACTTCAATTCAGTTCAAACTGACTCCATTTCGATTGTATTTCGAATTAACTTCGATTCCAATTTCAATTCAAATCAATTTCGTTTTCGATATTTCATATTAATTCAATTTAATTTCAATTAATTACTTTAATTCCAATTTGTATTAATTTCATTCAATTTACATATTTAAACCATTTCAATTTATACAAATTTCGAGTTCGATTTCAAAATATCTATTTAAATCATTTAAATAAAATTAAACTTCAATGTTCGAATTTTAGACTCAAATCTTTAGAATAATTCAATTCCAAGCTCAAATTTGAAATATCGATTTAAATTTTCTTAACTTAAATAACTTCGAAGTTCAAGAAAAATTCAAATCATTTTAAACAATTCATTTTCGATAATTTAAATCATATTCCATCATGACTTCAAATTCCAATTAAATTCTTTAAAACAATTTCCTTTAGCCAAATTTTATTTCAACATTTCAGCTCGAATTCTTAATTAATTCAATCTACATAAATTCGATTTTTATTTCTTTATATCAAATCATTTAAATAATTTCAAAGCCACAGCTTTTAAAACTATTTAATTTAACCAATCCAGTGTCCGTATATAATTTTCTATCTTATGGCCAAGTGAATAGTTATTTCAATTTAATTTCACGGATGGATATATATCATTTCAATCCAAATCAAAGTGTCATGTTTATATATCATTTCAACCAATTTCTTAAATTATTCGAATAATTCATATAACAATTATATACTGCCAAATGATATACAGGGTAGTAAAATATATATATATATATATATATATATATATATATATATAATAAATAATATCTAACCATCCAATATATCAACCAATAGCATTCAATTTCAATCAACATCCAAATCAGCCAATAATTCACAACAATTACATAGTTATTAATATCGGGTATTTTGTTGGCAATTAAATTCCAATTTCAAATTTAACCATCAATTTTAATTTCTACAGTTAATTCATATGTCAATTTCATTTTCAAACAACAGTCAATAAATTAGATAACTTCACGATTTCAATTAAACGAACATAAAATTATTATAGTACGTCGTGAGCGTTAAAACACTCACCTTCATTTGAGTCTAACAATTCAAATGAAGCGAAATGCAACAATTTCAACTCTAGAGCATAGACAACGCCAATATGATTCCAACGCAAAACGTTTTGTCCAAACCGAGCCTCGCATGCAAAAGTTATGTAATTTTAAACATCGATATAATTAAATAGAAATCAACAAAACAAAATAAAATAAAATAAAATCGTTACCTCTCTCGTTCGATGCTACAGGAATGAAACCCACTCGCGCGACTTAGATCTACACACATAAGCCACCTATGTCAATCGGACGACGATCAACAATCACCATCGCATGCGCCACGAACATCACACCGCCACCCTCCCTTGCACACCGTGCTACCTCCAGAAACGCCGACCACGGTGCCTTCCTAGTTGTTATCGCACGCGACACGCGAGCGTGTTTCCAGGTCGAGATACCCTAATCCCTTTCCCTCCACGCACACGTAGGTACCACCTTTCCCAGTCGTCCCCACATCACTTGCGTACGAGCTCGCGATCGATCGATGATTTTTTCCTTGATCGCCTAGTTTTGAAATGAGAAGAAAATGGGGGCACGGGTAGACAAAATTTGTGCTGATGCATATGAATGTTTGGTGAGGGAAGAAAAAATATATTATTTAATTAGAAAATATCTCGCCCGATCGACCTGCGAATCCCGAACTCCAAACGAAGTGTGCCGCCTGGCATCCTATATGTTTTACCCCTATGTCAGACATAATGGATTTAGTCCCTAGGCATAATTTGATTGTATGCAGAAGATAGCTTTTCAAAATCAATGTATTTTAATTAAATTCATTTAATTAATTTCTACGCGTTTCAAGCTCGCACGACCAAATGACAAGTCCGATCGCTACGAAATATGAAATCCTACAATAATTCACTATTATGGATCCAATGAAACTGGTTTCGTAGAAATCCGAGACTGTGGCCAAAATGGCTTTTTTACCCGTTAAATAAAATATAAAATTTCCAATTTCTGTTTATTCACTTTTAAATTCAATTTTAAAAGTAAACGATCTTCATTCTTGTTTAAATAAAATTTAAATCAACTTTTTAAATCCTTTTCATTCATATTAAGTTCAGGATGCAATTATTTAAATAATTTCCAATATTAAATTCAAATAATTTAATTACCCAATAAAGCACTATATTTCAATATAAGTTATTTAATTCATAAAATTTAATTTTAAAATGAATTCAAATAATCAAACAACTACTTTCATTTTACAGTAATTCAATATTCATTATTCAATTCCAACTATTGATTATAACCACGTTCAATATACAGAATTTGGTTTCAATACTTATTATTGCCAAAATCTTCAAAATTAGTTATTTCAAAATTTTATTCAAGTTCATCTTTACTACTAATAATGAAAACTCCCTCAACTTTTGAATTACCGAAAATACCCTCTGTGTCAAATTTATCCCAGGAAACCCTAAATCATTATCAGATTCACACTCCATCCTCCTATAGAAATAATAGAGGCAACGTCACTGCAAATTGGACTGGAAGAATTCATAGGTTCCAACAAGTACAACGGATTCAAATTGAAATATTTGTTGCCAGAGCAGCCAGGTAATGAGGTAATATAAATACTGTTGTTATAAACATAAATGGCCACCAAAGTGAAAATTTGTAGTGGCACAGTGTAGTTAAATGTTGCACTATCTAATTGCTTCCAAGTATTAGAAATGATATATTGCGAAAGTTCCTTTATATTATTTTAACTTTAAGGTGGCGTGAAACTAAAAATGTTGTTACCTTTTTGCTCGTATTAAATAAATACATTAATAAATCATTAATTTTTTAGTTTTAACAATTTGGATAAATTTAATAATTTAAAATAGTTAAAAATACGGGTCATTACATTCTTTCCACTCAAAACTTTTCGTCCTCGAAAAGGGGCTATGTACTGTAACGATTGTGATTTTTCGTTGCCGAAAAACCGAAATGTTATGGTTAAAGAAGAAGAAAGAGGTAGAAGGAGAGAGAAAAAAAGAGAAGAAGAAAGAAAAGAACAACAACAGAACAACAGAAAGAACAATATCAGAATCTAACCATCGCAGCGGAACAACATATAATAGATAAATGAATATTCACTAAAACAAAAGAACTGAATATTTTATACATTACATCACATTACATTCATTATCAGAGTTTACAACAAACAAACAGCGGAAGAGAAATACTATATACCATAGATACAATAAATAATAGATTACGCCATCCTGCTCGCCTCCTGAGCTCCATAGCACTCCTAAATCCAGGATGACCTGATAACCAAACTCTAGACTGCCCGTGTGGAAATTGGTGGGCACCCAGAGTTTAGGAAGGGAACAATAAACTCCAGGTCAGTCATGTGACTGGTGTGAGAACTAAAAACAGTTTATTCTTAAAAACAACCAAAGAAATATTTTTCTTCCAGTAAATTCGAAATGCTTTTGGAAAATGAAACTACCATAAGGCCTCCCGCCACACACACAATGCAAACGCAGACTTGGAGGAGATTTCTCCTTATGATAGTCAAAGATGCTTACTATGCAAAAATCAAAACATTTTTGATATTATTATTAGTGCATAGTGTAGAAAACAATTTCGAAAGTAGAATATAAATCTTAGCCAGCATAGGTACCATTATATTATGCCCGCTATAGCTACCTCCTGAGGAAGCAGGTTATATAACTAAAACCGTACAAGGCTCGTATTGTTTCTTTGGATTTCCAACAAATGGTCAGGCCAAGGAACTTCCCATTGCCACATGGAAACACCTCCGGAATAACGTCCCGAGAACCTAACCGGATCTCTGCCAACACAAGGCCGGGTTACCCCTAACTGGGTAACTACTGACACGAATATGTCATTCCCCGATCGTAACCGATCTATATCCGAGGATCCCCGATTTCCAACAACCACAAAGTAATAAATTTGCAGTAACCACATAGGTTAAGTATCTGGGCTCCATACCATTATACCACCTCTATCCAGAAGGAATGACATACACTAAAGGGGTGCTACCCCCTAATAACCTTGCCGCATCTTTCCTGTATTGACCATTTCCGGGGTGTGAGGCTCGATGAAGTCTCGTCCACAAAGCCACGCTTTACAAAAGCAGTGCTTTGGGTCAACAAATGATCAAAGCAATGATCATCAAGATAAACGATCAAACAAATGATCCTATCACAAATGATCATTCAACGATCATTTCACAGCAACACTCAGCATGCCACATTACCAATTCGGGAATGTATCACTAGTAACCATCAACTATATAACCTCTAAGCTCGTACATCTCAGAGAAGGGTGTTAAGCTAAGAGAATAAATTCTCCGCCACCAACAGAAATATATTTGATAGAAACCAGCTTTACATCTCAAATTGTAACGTCAGACATACAATCCATACAAGTCTGTTCCGGGATCGAACAGAACCGAAGGCACTTCCAAAGAAGCCCTTGCAATCCGGATATTCACTAATCACGTCCGGACAACCCGTCACTAAGGGTGATAAAACCTCTATATCGGAGATCAGCCGATGCAGAGTAACTCGACGGTAATCCATCCTTTTAACAAATATCCGGTCTTCAACACCGGTCTTCTACACCGGTCTTCAAATGCAATTCATAACGACGTATCACATATTCGGAGTGGGTTATACGACCCCATGGTCCTTTCCCGGTTAACCCGAATAGTGAGCGCTTATTTTAAAAATAAGTGTGGCATTCAATTCAAACAATCAAAACAAATATATATTTAAAGGTAAATATCGATAGTCGGTTATTTAACTATCAATAAAGATGCGCAACATCACCAGATTCCAAATAATTTATCAAATTATTTACTTTCCCAAAAATATCTTTACAAGATATAAAATTTTCCACACTTCAAAAATAAACAACGTTTATTTTGAAAACCAATTTTCCCTTTCCACTTATAAATTCCATAGTGAATTTATATTTCAAAATATCTACTGATCTACGTTTTTCAATAGATTTCAAATATTCAATTCCAATTTATCTTCAAAACGATAAATTCTCAAAAACGTTCCATTTCATATTGGAAAAGCAATTCCATACTTATTTAAAAGTAAGTGATTCACAAATATTATTTATTTTCACAATTTGAAAATATTCGGTATACTTAAACCATAGTTAAGTATATTTTTCATTCCTTAAGGAAAAACGTTCTTTGATTCATATTTACTTGGGTCAAAACGAATGTTGCGAAAACATTGCTACGACGACCCAAAATCACTAGTATAGGGATTCAAAATTAAATAGATATATAAATCCCAATACTATACCAAAAATATTTCCTTTCGGAAATCATTTACTATAACAACAGTGTTATAGTCCATTATTTCCTTATTTTCTCGAAAACGTCTATTTCAACAATGAATGTTGAAATCTACGACTTCCTTTCCTTCTATTTCTCGAAAACGTCTATTTCAACAATGAATGTTGAAATCTATGTTTTCGATACTTGATGGATTTTAAAACATCTTTAAATCGTTTTAAATTCTATTTAAAACATCCTTTTCCCAAAAGATATCCCTTTTTTTTAACGATATATTCACTGTTCAAAAACGTGAATATAGCTCCTTTAACAAATTCTATATCCAATTTATCAAATTCCATTTATTTCCGAATTTATAACAATGTTTATAAATTCCATCTCTATTTATAAACTTCAATTTACTAATCTCTTTTATTAAATCCAATTCAATTTATATAACCCAATTATAAACCAAAATCTATATTATAAGTTGAATACTTATAATATTATTTATTTACCAAATCGTTCCTTTGAACTTCACAAATTTTTAAATCTTATTACTCATAAGATTTCTTTATATATTTTCTTTCAATTTCAACTTAAAAAAATATTCTTTTATTAACTGTTTCTATCAGTATCCCATTTAAATGCCCAAAAGCCAGTTTATAAGTTAATTTCCTATAAAACTTTTATTTTCAACATCTATTCATTTGATAACTTTCACAACTTATAAATCTATGAATTTTAATGAAATTCATTTTATACATCAACTCAACACTTTATAAACCCGTTTTAGAATTTCAATAAATTTAATTCACAAATATCCATTTATAAAATCTTTTATATAAACCGATAATAAAATTTATCCAAAATCCCAATTTAACTATTTTATAAAAATCTATGTATTTTAAAAATTACCTTTCTGCCATATTTCATAAAAATGTTATTTTTTTTATTACACAAAAATTTATAAGTTTATTTATTTTAAAATGAATCAATACAAAAATTTAATAAAACATATTCTTTGAAAAATCACTTTAAAAACCCTTTTAAATTCAAAATCGTTATTTTTAACTTTAAAAATGAATCCGATGATGCAACAGCATCCAATAGTCAATCATGGCACAAATATCATATATCGATATGATAATCAATAATCACACAATATCTATAATCATATAAATATTTGTGAGAAATCCAGTTGGATCCCTCCAACCTGTTTCCCTGCATCCACAGACGTTAGCACAATACCAATTCCACTTCAAGGTGGAATATCGCGGTATATGGGATTTAAAATATATATCCGCTTAATAGGCGGCGCAATAGGGTCTCATCCGCTATACAAGGCGGGAAATCAATTCCAATATATACATATGCCAATATATATATATATTGCTATATATATATATAGATATATCCTACTATATCTAATATCACAATCAAATAGCAATCAATCAATCAGCAAATTTTAAATATAACTATTTAAAATTTAAATACCTTTTTTGAGTGAGAAGTTCTCACCTTTGCTTTATTTTGCAATCCATTTCCATCTTGACTCGATTTCCTTGATTTATAGACCTTGTATAAATATTATACAAATTAATAAATATTCGAACCAATTAAATAACCAATTTCCGTTTTTAATTGTTTAATTCTAATAGTTTCGTTTTAAACCAAATTCTCCTTTAATAAATTTATTTTGCTTAATTATTTTACTTTAAATCAATATTCTTAAATCAATTTCTTTTAATAAATTTGTTTAACTAAACTTTAAAATAACTTCTTTTTAATAAAATTCCTTCATTCACTTAAACATAAAATTAAATTTTTAAACTGTCTTTACAATTCAAATTAAATTTCAACTAAATTTACTTAAATAAATTTATTTAACTAAAAATTTAATTTCAAACTAACTTCTTTTTTTAATTTTAAACTAAATTTCCACAAATAAATTATTTTTAACTAAACAAACTAAATAAGCTTATCGAACCTATCAACCATTTAAATTAGAAATATGTATGTATATCTATATTTACATTTTTATCTTCCTCACTGTTTTTCTGTACTTTTTATTTTCAAATTTACATTTACTGGAAACAATTTTTGTAAATCTCATAATCCCATATTTTTTTCTTACTGTATATAATTTTTTTCTTTACAGTTTCAACCCAACTGTTTATTTTTTTTTCCTATACATATACTTTCCTGTTTTATAAATTACATATCTATCATTTTTAAATTAACAAAAATTATACCTTACAGCTCCTAGCTAATTTCCCCAAGCCCTAGCTTCAGATCGAGATCCCCCCATTTTTTTCCAGCATGCGAGAAGGGTTCTCATCCCGAGCTTGAATCACGACCTAATGTCGCCGCGCCATCTCCTTCGTCCACGCGACTCGAGCCGCAGTTGCCACCGCGTCGCCACGCACAGCTCGCATGAGCTTCTTGATCTCGTGACGCTGCCCAGAATTTCGCGCATCGGTCGCTCCACACCATCCTTGTCGCACAAAGACTCTACCTCCTCCAAACCCAAATCGCAACAGCGCGTCTCACCTCTGCTCGAGAACGACGCCTCCACTCGATTGCAACCAGCTTCCTTGCTAGGCTTGAAATCGATTCGTCTTCGGCCGATGGTGATTCCTTATGCGGCCATTAATTTAAATTTGATTTGGGAGTTTGTTTTTGATTTGAAAGAGGGAAGCATAAATTTAAATAGGCTTCGGCCATTTTTTTGAAAGAGGGGAATCGACTTTTGATTTCGCAAAGAAGAAACGGAGCTCGGCCATATAGTTTGAAGGTTTTGATTTCAAAAGACTGAAGGTGGAGTTCGATTTATTCGTTCTGCCATTTCTTTTCTTTTGACTCGCGTGAGATTTGTAGAGCAATGGGGAGACAAACGTATGCGATAAACAGAGGGTAGGGTGGCTAGAGTACAAAACATAGGGTGGTTGATGTTGACAAGGTTTTTTTTTAAAAAAAAAAATTAAAAATTTAAATTGAATTTCGTTTTGGAATTTCAATGCGTTTTCTCACCGCGTGTTCACATATCAACTCCGAAAAACACAAAATTTGAAATCCGGTAATAATTCAATATTACGGACCCAATGGAACTGGTTTCGTCGAATTCCGAGACTATGCCTCGAAAGGCTATTTTCAAATTCAATCTAAACGATATAAATTTCAGAACTGAACAAATTACTTTCAAATTCGATTCTGAAGCCTCTATTATCTTCAGTATTATAAATATGAATTTTACAAGCCTTTGAAATATTTTCAATCAGCTTAAAGTTGAAGATTCAAATTTTTATTCAACTGTCAATAGATTAAATTTTATAATTTAATCACCAATTTCAAAGTTATATTGAAATTTCAAGCTAAACCATCATTTAAATATTTAAAATCAATTAAATATCTTCCATTTAAATTATTCAAAATTCTGGGTCGTTACAATCTTCCCCCCTTAAAAGAATTTCGTCCCGAAATTACAAGTTAGGAAGAAATGGTCCTTAACTCGTTTACTATATTTCACAATCCAAATAGTTTTATCAACTTACTAACCTAAATCTTTTTATTAAAGATCCATTATTATTTCAATTAACTTTCCAACTTCAATTATAGGTTTAAACAACATTGTTCTACTTCAAAATTTAAATTTAAATTTAAATTCAAATTTTAAACTTTCAAATTTTCTCAAAAATTTTCTAACACCCTAAATTTTTGAAAAATTTCGCCAGCGTCTCCTTTGCGCGGCTCGATCGGTACGACTACAAAATGGCACTACGGCCCCTCAGAATCAAAAAGAAAAGAGAAAGCCAAGTGGCTGGAGAAGGAAATCATCAAATCCCATACTGAAATTGAAATACGTACATTTTTGTCGAGCAATTCAATTTTATCTTTGAAATCAAAATCTCAATTCCTTTATAACACCTGTATAACCTGCTAGTAGTAGTATACATAATATCCGACTACAATATTCAAACCATTTTGCACATTTCCTTTATGAAATTTCGATATATACTTCTTATATCATCTTTACTTTAGTATTGGAGTTATACATTCATTTTCATTCAATTTTGCATTTTAATTTCATTTGAATTCAATTTACAATTTCAATTTTTATTTGAATTCAATTTATAATCTCAATTCTATTTGTTTCTAAGCCAAACGAATTCATACTCATTCTAGTTTATACTAATTCAAATTGATACCAATTCAATTTATTCTAATTCTACTTCAGTTCAATTTGCATTTCATATTTTCCATTCAATTTTGTTTACATTCCATATTCATATTCATCTTGAATTTACTTAAGCTATTTCACTTCAAACTCAAGTTCATTTCCTTGTAAACAATCTTCAATTTCATTTCCATTTTCATTTAATTCAATTCATTTACAAATCATATTTACTTTCATTCCTTCAATTAGTTTAGCTTACTAATTTTCATTTCAATACTTCGCTTTGCTTAAATCAAATTCAATTCCAATTCATTTTAATTACTCCAAATTTATTTTCAACTTAATAATATTCCATAAATATTTTTATATAACATTCTAGAGTCTTTTCAGCTTTTCCAAAACCAAATCCAAATTTTCCTAACAACTTTTATTTAAAACAATTTGGCAGCAATTCCTCTTTTGAAAACCCGAAAATGAACACCAATGATGCCGCGGTCATCATCGGAATTATTTTCCAACGACCGAAAAGAGTTTAGAGCTTTCATTCCTTCAAAATACTTTTCAAAACCTTTGAAATTCATTTTAAATAAAAAAGGAATTTAAACTTCTAAAATTTCCAAATTCTTTCAAAAACATTTCCAAAACTTCTCTGGAATTCCATTTCCAATTATAAGTCACATTTATAATTTACATTCTCAAATTTCATTTGTATATGGATTTCATTTTCTTATCTTTTTATCTAAATTTTCATATAACAATGATTTCAATTATATTTCAATTTCAATGGTAATAGTTTAATATTATTACTACCTAACAACCATGCATCCATATACTACAATAATTTATAAAGATAATTTTCTTTATCTACAAAAATAGTTTTGGGCAAAAATTATTTCATCTACCCGAATTTTTTTTTTAAAACAATACTGTGTCGAATTGTTCTATTCAAGTGTTTAGAAACCCCTTCGATCCAGTTGTACAGACTGTGCCAACGAAGGTTCATATGCCACTCAATAAACCAATCATCACAATATAAAACAAATTTTATACTCACTAACAAATACGCCCTCATATCTATTATTACACTCACACTCATTCTAGAGTACTACTGACTCTATCTCTAATGAGTAACACCCAACAGAGCTAAGGTTGTCGCTTAACCATATGCTCTGATACCAAATGTAACGATTGCGATTTTTCGTTGCCGAAAAACCGAAATGTTATGGTTAAAGAAGAAGAAAGAGGTAGAAGGAGAGAGAAAAAAAGAGAAGAAGAAAGAAAAGAACAACAACAGAACAACAGAAAGAACAATATCAGAATCTAACCATCGCAGCGGAACAACATATAATAGATAAATGAATATTCATTAAAACAAAAGAACTGAATATTTTATACATTACATCACATTACATTCATTATCAGAGTTTACAACAAAAAAACAGCGGAAGAGAAATACTATATACCATAGATACAATAAATAATAGACTACGCCATCCTGCTCGCCTCCTAAGCTCCATAGCACTCCTAAATCCAGGATGACCTGATAACCAAACTCTAGACTGCCCGTGTGGAAATTGGTGGGCACCCAGAGTTTAGGAAGGGAACAATAAACTCCAGGTCAGTCATGTGACTGGTGTGAGAACTAAAAACAGTTTATTCTTAAAAACAACCAAAGAAATATTTTTCTTTAAGTAAATTCGAATTGCTTTTGGAAAATGAAACTACCATAAGGCCTCCCGCCACACACACAATGCAAACGCAGACTTGGAGGAGATTTCTCCTTATGATAGTTAAAGATGCTTACTATGCAAAAATCAAAACATTTTTGATATTATTATTAGTGCATAGTGTAGAAAACAATTTCGAAAGTAGAATATAAATCTTAGCCAGCATAGGTACCATTATATTATGCCCGCTATAGCTACCTCCTGAGGAAGCAGGTTATACAACTAAAACCGTACAAGGCTCGTATTGTTTCATTGGATTTCCAACAAATGGTCAGGCCAAGGAACTTCCCATTGCCACATGGAAACGCCTCTGGAATGACGTCCCGAGAACCTAACCGAATCTCCGCCAACACAAGGCCGGGTTACCCCTAACTGGGTAACTACTGACACGAATATGTCATTCCCCGATCGTAATCGATCTATATCCGAGGATCCCCGATTTCCAACAACCACAAAGTAATAAATTTGCAGTAACCACACAGGTTAAGTATCTGGGCTCCATACCATGATACCACCTCTATCCAGAAGGAATGACATACACTAAAGGGGTGCTACCCCCTAATAACCTTGCCGCATCTTTCCTGTTTTGACCATTTCCGGGGTGTGAGGCTCGATGAAGTCTCGTCCACAAAGCCACGCTTTACAAAAGCAGTGCTTTGGGTCAACAAATGATCAAAGCAATGATCATCAAGATAAACGATCAAACAAATGATCCTATCACAAATGATCATTCAACGATCATTTCACAGCAACACTCAGCATGCCACATTACCAATTCGGGAATGTGTCACTAGTAACCATCAACTATATAACCTCTAAGTTCGTACGTCTCAGAGAAGGGTGTTAAGCTAAGAGAATAAATTCTCCGCCACCAACAGAAATATATTTGATAGAAACCAGCTTTACATCTCAAATTGTAATGTCAGACATACAATCCATACAAGTCTGTTCCGGGATCGAACATAACCGAAAGCACTTCCAAAGAAGCCCTTGCAATCCGGATATTCACTAATCACGTCCGGACAACCCGTCACTAAGGGTGATAAAACCTCTATATCGGAGATCAGCCGATGCAGAGTAACTCGACGGTAATCCATCCGTTTTCACAAATATCCGGTCTTCAACACCGGTCTTCAAATGCAATTCATAACGACGTATCACATATTCGGAGTGGGTTATACGACCCCATGGTCCTTTCCCGGTTAACCAGAATAGTGAGCGCTTATTTTAAAAATAAGTGTGGCATTCAATTCAAACAATCACAACAAATATCTATTTAAAGGTAAATAATTATAGTCGGTTATATAACTATCAATAAAGATGCGCAACATCACCAGATTCCAAATAATTTATCAAATTATTTACTTTCCCAAAAATATCTTTACAAGATATAAAATTTTCCACACTTCAAAAATAAACAACGTTTATTTTGAAAACCAATTTTCCCTTTCCACTTATAAATTCCATAGTGAATTTATATTTCAAAATATCTACTGATCTACATTTTTCAATAGATTTCAAATATTTAATTCCAATTTATCTTCAAAAAGATAAATTCTCAAAAACGTTCCATTTCATATTGGAAAAGCAATTCCATACTTATTTAAAAGTAAGTGATTCACAAATATTATTTATTTTCACAATTTGAAAATATTCGGTATACTTAAACCATAGTTAAGTATATTTTTCATTCCTTAAGGAAAAACGTTCTTTTATTCACATTTACTTGGGTCAAAACGAATGTTGCGTAAAACATTGTTACGACGACCCAAAATCACTAGTATAGGGATTCAAAATTAAATAGATATATAAATCCCAATACTATACCAAAAATATTTCCTTTCGGAAATCATTTACTATAACAACAGTGTTATAGTCGATTATTTCCTTATTTTCTCGAAAACGTCTATTTCAACAATGAATGTTGAAATCTACGACTTCCTTTCCTTCTATTTCTCAAAAACGTCTATTTCAACAATGAATGTTGAAATCTATGTTTTCGATACTTGATGCATTTTAAAACATCTTTAAATCGTTTTAATTCTATTTAAAACATCCTTTTCCCAAAAGATATCCCTTTTTTTAACGATATATTCACTGTTCAAAAACGTGAATATAACTCCTTTAACAAATTCTATATCCAATTTATCAAATTCCATTTATTTCTGAATTTATAACAATGTTTATAAATTCCATCTCTATTTATAAACTTCAATTTACTAATCTCTTTTATTAAATCCAATTCAATTTATATAACCCAATTATAAACCAAAATCTATATTATAAGTTGAATACTTATAATATTATTTATTTACCAAATCGTTCCTTTGAACTTCACAAATTTTTAAATCTTATTACTCATAAGATTTCTTTATATATTTTCTTTCAATTTCAACTTAAAAAAAATTCTTTTATTAACTGTTTCTATCAGTATCCCATTTAAATGCCCAAAAGCCAGTTTATAAGTTAATTTCCTATAAAACTTTTATTTTCAACATCTATTCATTTGATAACTTTCACAACTTATAAATCTATGAATTTTAATGAAATTCATTTTATACATCAACTCAACACTTTATAAACCCGTTTCAGAATTCCAGTAAATTTAATTCACAAATATCCATTTATAAAATCTTTTATACAAACCGATAATAAAATTTATCCAAAATCCCAATTTAACTATTTTATAAAAATCTATGTATTTTAAAAATTACCTTTCTGCCATATTTCATAAAAATGTTATTTTTTTTATAACATAAAAATTTATAAGTTTATTTATTTTAAAAAGAATCAATACAAAAATTTAATAAAACATATTCTTTGAAAAATCACTTTAAAAACCCTTTTAAATTCAAAATCGTTATTTTTAACTTTAAAAATGAATCCGATGATGCAACAGCATCCAATAGTCAATCATGGCACAAATATCATATATCGATATGATAATCAATAATCACACAATATCTATAATCATATAAATATTTGTGAGGAATCCAGTTGGATCCCTCCAACCTGTTTCCCTGCATCCACAGACGTTAGCACAATACCAATTCCACTTCAAGGTGGAATATCACGGTATATGGGATTTAAAATATATATCCGCTTAATAGGCGGCGCAATAGGGTCTCATCCGCTATACAAGGCAGGAAATCAATTCCAATATATACATATGCCAATATATATATATATTGCTATATATATAGATATATCCTACTATATCTAATATCACAATCAAATAGCAATCAATCAATCAGCAAATTTTAAATATAACTATTTAAAATTTAAATACCCTTTTTGAGTGAGAAGTTCTCACCTTTGCTTTATTTTGCAATCCATTTCCATCTTGACTCGATTTCCTTGATTTATAGACCTTGTATAAATATTATATAAATTAATAAATATTCGAACCAATTAAATAACCAATTTCCGTTTTTAATTGTTTAATTCTGATAGTTTCGTTTTAAACCAAATTCTCCTTTAATAAATTTATTTTGCTTAATTATTTTACTTTAAATCAATAATCTTAAATCAATTTCTTTTAATAAATTTGTTTAACTAAACTTTAAAATAACTTCTTTTTAATAAAATTCCTTCATTCACTTAAACATAAAATTAAATTTTTAAACTGTCTTTACAATTCAAATTAAATTTCAACTAAATTTACTTAAATAAATTTATTTAACTAAAAATTTAATTTCAAACTAACTTCTTTTTTTAATTTTAAACTAAATTTCCACAAATAAATTATTTTTAACTAAACAAACTAAATAAGCTTATCGAACCTATCAACCATTTAAATTAGAAATATGTATGTATATCTATATCTACATTTTTATCTTCCTTACTGTTTTTCTGTACTTTTTATTTTCAAATTTAAATTTACTGGAAACAATTTTTGTAAATCTCATAATCCCATATTTTTTTCTTACTGTATATAATTTTTTTCTTTACAGTTTCAACCCAACTGTTTATTTATTTTTTCCTATACATATACTTTCCTGTTTTATAAATTACATATCTATCATTTTTAAATTAACAAAAATTATACCTTACAGCTCCTAGCTAATTTCCCCAAGCCCTAGCTTCAGATCGAGATCCCCCAATTTTTTTCCAGCATGCGAGAAGGGTTCTCATCCCGAGCTTGAATCACGACCTAATGTCGCCGCGCCATCTCCTTCGTCCACGCGACTCGAGTCGCAGTTGCCACCGCGTCGCCACGCCCAGCTCGCACGAGCTTCTTGATCTCGTGACGCTGCCCAGAATTTCGCGCATCGGTCGCTCCACACCATCCTTGTCGCACGAAGACTCTACCTCCTCCAAACCCAAATCGCAACAGCGCGTCTCACCTCTACTCGAGAATGACGCCTCCACTCGATTGCAACCAGCTTCCTTGCTAGGCTTGAAATCGATTCGTCTTCGGCCGATGGCGATTCCTTATGCGGCCATTAATTTAAATTTGATTTGGGAGTTTGTTTTTGATTTGAAAGAGGGAAGCATAAATTTAAACAGGCTTCGGCCATTTTTTTGAAAGAGGGGAATCGACTTTTGATTTCGCAAAGAAGAAACGGAGCTCGGCCATATAGTTTGAAGGTTTTGATTTCAAAAGACTGAAGGTGGAGTTCGATTTATTCGTTCTGCCATTTCTTTTCTTTTGACTCGCGTGAGATTTGTAGAGCAATGAGGAGACAAACGTACGCGATAAACAGAGGGTAGGGTGGCTAGAGTACAAAACATAGGGTGGTTGATGTTGATAAGGTTTTTTTTTAAAAAAAAATAAAAATTTAAATTGAATTTCGTTTTGGAATTTCAATGCGTTTTCTCACCGCGTGTTCACATATCAACTCCGAAAAACACAAAATTTGAATTCCGGTAATAATTCAATATTACGAACCCAATGGAACTGGTTTCGTCGAATTCCGAGACTGTGCCTCGAAAGGCTATTTTCAAATTCAATCTAAACGATATAAATTTCAAAACTGAACAAATTACTTTCAAATTCGATTCTGAAGCCTCTATTATCTTCAGTATTATAAATATGAAGTTTACAAGCCTTTGAAATATTTTTAATCAGCTTAAAGTTGAAGATTCAAATTTTTATTCAACTGTCAATAGATTAAATTTTATAATTTAATCACCAATTTCAAAGTTATATTGAAATTTCAAGCTAAACCATCATTCAAATATTTAAAATCAATTAAATATGTTCAATTTAAATTATTAAAAATTCTGGGTCGTTACATGTACGGAATTTAACATCTGATATATTTTATTCAAAATGATAAACTTATAAAACTTTATAATCTTAGTAGAAAATATTTACTATGCCACTTCGATATCGGCTTTGCGGAAATTATAACTTATTTTATAAAACAAGTTATAAAATTTTTAAAACCTCAAAAATTTTCTAACACCTGAATTTACGAAATATTTCGGCAAAGTCACCTTTACGCGGCTCGATCGGAATAATTTTACAATACAATATATAACACAAAAATATACTAAACATATCAAATATACATCTCATCTCAAGGATGAGGTATCCCGAAGGGATAATTGTAAAAGTGCGGTATGTAATCCGAGATACGTACCTTAGTATTATTAATATGAGCAAGTTGGCTCATATTAAGCAAGCAAAAGCATATAAAATCCGCATATACATCCAAACGGTCTTTGTATGTACCTATCTCCACTCAATTTAGAATATTAGTCACTTATAATAAGATATAGAACATGTATGAGTTTAATAGAACCACATCGCGTGAATTTTGAATCCAAATCATAAACATTGGCACAAATACGCAACAAACAAAATCAGATACAATCAAAACAGTTATAACGACGATTTGCAACAAAAGAAACCATTCCATTATTAATATTCGTCCAACAAATCCAAACTATCACAATGTACATTTTTCAATGTCAATAATTAAGTTATACACTATCATTTCTTATTAATATCCAATTTTTATTAACATTTAATCGGATTGCTTCAAATTTATTCACATCTATTGTATTTACAGTCGATTTGTTCAATTCAATTTGTTAAATTTCAACTGTTTCACGCTTTATTTAACATATTTCATATAAATTCATTTATGAACCATTTTATAAAATTATTCCATTTAACCTTGTTTAAGTTAAATTTTATTTTATTACCACCTAGTATATTCTTTTTAATACTAATATCATTTATAAACCATTTAAGTTTATCATAAACATTATACATAATACAACTCATGTTTATTATTATTACTGCATATCATAAGTTCATATTAATTCATTGATTCACTTCATTGTTTATTTAAATTCACAATAAAAAATTACTAAATTTTATTTTATCACTCAAATTCATGTTAACAAAATTTTCTTTTTATCACAATCAATTTTATTCAAATTTTCCTAAGTTAACTTCTATTTTATAATTTATTTCATTAAGTTGCTACATCAATTTATTCCATTCAACTTGGCTTAACTAAAATTTCATTTCATAACTCATATTTCAACTTTCTTATTTCGTTAATCATTTTTTAAGTTTATAATCATTTTGTACGGATGTATTTTCTTTTACACAATTTTATTCAAATTATAATTATCTCAGAAAACTATAATTATGTCTTAAAATATCCTTTGCATGTTTATTTTTCCTTTTTTTCAAACAATTACAAAGATATGATTTAATTTATTATCTATTTACCTTCTCTTAAATTCATATATCTAAATAGTATTCTTTTACTACTCAAATCACTCATTTAACATTTCTTAGAACTTTAACCAAGTGTATAACATTTTTTTTAAAACAACTTAATTTAATTTTTATAAATTTTTCTTTAAACACGATTTCAATTTGAGATATTTCTTTAAACCTTTCTTATTGCTCAAGTTCAAACTTGTATAATATTCTATTACCATTCATATTTAACATTTCAACCTTTTAAAACATGTCCGGTAAGTTATATATATGTTTTTAGAAAGTAATTGAATATTATGCAAATTTATCTTACTCATTCTAGTTAACAAGAATGTTCAGTAATTTTTATAAGTTTAAATTTCCATTGTCTTGAAATTTAAGAGTTATAATCTAATTTCTCGTATTTTATTAAACACTTAGTTTTAATTTATTTTCTCTCATTTTAGAAGTTTTCAATTATTCAAGATAATTCGATTTATTTCTACAACTGCAATCATTAATTAACAGAAACTTAAGAATTCAAATAACGGGTTCGTTTCAAATCATTTTGAAACAATATATATATTCATATTTTTTTATATTTTTTTATATATATCAAATCATATTTAAAAATTTTAAATCAAAATCTGTTTGTTGAATTAAAAGCGTAGCAAAGCTACTAAGCGGCCTCCCCCACTTTGAAACTCGATAAATGAATGTCGATGATGCGGCCGTCATCAACGAAATTATTTTTGAGCGACAGAAAAGAGGAGTACATGATTTAATTCCTTTGAAACAATTTCTATTTGTACAGATTTTCAAATAATACTAATATTATTTTCAAAATCTTAGAAACAATTTTAAAAGCAGCGGAATTTAAATTCTCAAATTCTCAGTATAATTTCTTCTTTTAATTTAAACTAAGATTAGATTTTTATTTCATAACTCATTACTTAAGTTTATAAACATTCATAACTAAAATTAGTTAAGTTAATACTTCCAAACTTAGTTTTACATCCTATTCTCTTCATTTCTATTTATTTTATAAATCTATCCATTTCATACTTTAAACTTATATTTCTTACCTCTTATACTTAAATGTATCAACATTTCTTTATTTAACATTCAATTGTCTCATATTCAATTAGTTAACATTCAATTTATTTAGACTCTTTTCGTTTACATTCAGTTTATTTACATCTAATTTAAATTAAATTTAATCACTCATATTAATTTTACTTAAACATTTATTCTCATTCGATTTCTTTTTATATATAATATATAATTTAGGTAAAATTATTTCATTTACCCTGTCTTAAAACAGTATTATGTCGACTTGCCTCGTTTAAGTGTTTAGAAACTCCTATCGACAACATGGTGTCCCACGCATTGACCATAATTCATAAACACTCAACGGATAAGTAAACACAATATAAAACATTTTGTAACACTAACAAGTACGTGCTCTCGTATATATACACTCAATAAAACTCATTCTAGGATATTACTACCCTATCTCTAATGAGTCAAACCCCACAAAGCTAAGGTTATCGCTAAACCAAAGCTCTGATACCAATTGTAACGACCCATATTTCAGAAGATTTGAATTGAAATAATCCACATATGTCCAACTTAAACAATTCAAAAAATAGATAATCAATGGGATGAATTAAGAAAAAGAAAAGAAAAGAAGAAAAATAAACATAGAATCTAACAGCAGAATGATAAAATATAATAATCAAATAAACAATTCATGAAGCTGTTTATACTATACATTTGATTATAATGTATACAACATTTTTAAGAGTTATGTATACAACAGAACAAAATGAAAAATGCAGTAGACAACATGATGTTAGAAATAATGCTAGAAATAATCATGTACCAAATCTTCATCTTCGTCCTTTAAAAATGGTCTTCAATGCGCTGAAATATTAAGGGATGACCCAGGCATATTGAAAAGACAATACACTCAAGTCAAGACTAAAATATCCTTATGTGAGTCAAATCGATATCACATATGGCATGAGTGTAATGGTGGCAGAGACGTTTACCGGGTTTCACATCTCCTATCTAGTGTATAACGTGCATGCAATAACTCAATAGATGTTACGGGATTGTCCATCTCTTAAGGATCCGTCAAAATATTTATATATAGTAGAATACGCTATATATATAATGCCTAATCAGTAAAATAAATATTTTTCTCAGTGTTAAGGCTTTACATTGATCCCACTTAATGCGTTTTTAAGCATTGTCGAATAGTTTGAATATAACACCCCAGTTGCACGTTGGAGAATAGGGATTCAGCATGATGCGACAACACTAAACCACAATCGTAGGGGTCCCGTACATGAGTAAAATTATGACAAGGCACATGAAGAAATGCTCAAGGTAGGATGCTACCAATTCGGGTCGCAAGGCTGGTGGTAACGCATCATAGCCACGATCGCCCACCACGTCCATCCATCATATATCTAGTCAAAAGAAGGTCGTCCCAAAATCAAGGTGCACCAATCGAAACCAACAACAAGAGTAATAATATGGACCAAGTCTAAGAAAATCGAAGAACGGATGTCCGCTAGGGGTAGATGGCTCGCTTAGCCCTTCCAAGCTATCCTATTTTAATCATTTCAAATTGGCACAAGTGCCGGGGTCTATCCATCATCGTTCTCCTTCTTTAAATCCAGCAAATGACGCCAAATCCAACTACATCATTCTTGTGTCTCCTCCGCGCATACAGTTGTTAAATTGATTCCAATATTAACAGAGAGTATGCCAATAAGAGGCCTTGGTCTTTTTAACAAACAAACATTGTTTTACACACTGGTTAGTTCTTTATGTCGAAAACAATTCATATTTGATATCAAAATATCATATCCTATTCAAAATCAAATTCATTTCAAAATTATCATATCCTATTAAAAATCATATTCAGTTCGATATGTCAGTTTCCCTTGAAAATATCATTTCATTCCGGTATCTCGATTTCCCTTTCAAGAATTGTTTCGAATTTCAGTTTAGGTTATAACTTCATTTTAACCTAATTCGCATTTAAACCAATGATTTAAATATAAACAATTCCCAATTTGCCCAGTTTGAATTTTTAGAAAATAATTTGAATATCTTAAATAGATTTAAAAAAAGTTAAATTAGTTTGATATAAAATGGTTTATTTATTAAAAATTGTTCATATAGGAAATGGTTTGGAAAATTGAAATAATTTAAATATTTAAAAAGATAGGTGTTAACGGTTAATATTAAAATAATTTGTTGGAAAATAGTTTTAAAGTCAAGCTGATTTAATTCAAATCTTTTGACTTTAATTCAATTCAAATCGACTCCATTTCGATTTCAATTCGAATTAACTTCGATTCCAATTTCAATTCAAATCAATTTCAAATTTCATATAAATTCAATTTAATTTCAAATTAATCAATTTGAATTTCAAATTAATTGATTTCAATTCCACTTCGAATTAATTTCAATTCAATTCACACATTTAAACTATTTCAATATATACCATTTTCGAGTTTGATTTCAAAATATCGATTTAAATCAAATTAAACTTCAATGTTCGAATTTTAGATTCAAATCTATATAATAATTCAATTTCGAGCTCAAATTTGAAATATCAATTTAAATTACCTTTACTTAAATAACTTCAAAGTTCAAGAAAAATTCAAATCCTTTTAAAAAAATTAATTTTGATAGTTCAAATCATATTTCCATCATGACTTCAAATTCCAATTAAATTCTTTAAAACAATTTCTTTTAGCCAAATTTAATTTCAACATTTCAACTTGAATTCTTAATTGATTCAATCTTTATGAATTCGATTTTTATTTCTTTTAATCAAAATCATTTAAATAATTTCAAAACCACGACTTTTAAAGTTATTTAATATAAATAATTCGGTATTTGTATATAATTTTCTATCCTATGGCCAATTAAGTAATTTCAATTTAATTTTGGGGATGGATATGTTATTTCAATCCAAATCAAAGTGTCATAGCTATATATCATTTCAACTTATTTCTTAATATATTTGAAATAATTCAAATAACAATTATATACTTCCAAATGATGTACACGGTGATAATATGATACGTGTACATACATACATACATACATACATACATACATACATATATATATAATAAACATCCAACCATCCAATATATCAACCAATAACATTCAATTTCAATCAACATCCAAATCAGCCAATAATTCACAACAATTACATAGTTATCAATATCGGGTGTTTTACTGGCTATTAAATTTTCAATTTCAAATTTAACTATCAATTTTAATTTCTACAGTCAATTCATATGTCAATTTCATTTTCAAACAACAGTCAATAAAATTAGGTAACTTCACGATTTCAATTTAACAAACATAAAAAATATTATAGTACGTCGTGGGCTTTAAAACACACACCTTCGTTCGAATCTGAAAATTTGTGTGACGACCTGCCTTTCTCTCCATAGAAAGACGCATCATCATTAAGAAAGAAAGGGATAAAAAAGAGAAAAGATAGAGAAGAAAGAAAGAAACAACATCAGAATCTCAATAGCGGAACGAATAAATTATATTAATCACATGAGTATTACATAATATACAACATCCATCAGAGTCACACAGACTATACATCCATACTAGACAGTTATAAACACCTGTCTAGTCATTACAACCCAAATACAACTCAGAGATACCAACACAGTGGAACACTATAAATATCTACGAATGCTGAAGCCTCCTGCTCCATATCCCCTCCAGAACGTAATGGCCCGATTCTCCGTACCCTTTGAATCGACAATAAACCACACATGTCTAGTCCAAATTACACGAAAAGACAGATCGTTAAGGGTAGAAAGAAAATAAAGACAGAACAGAATCTCACACGAATGGAATAACATATATTATTTCAACAACTTTACAGTGGAAAATTTGAAATACAATATCAGAGTCTAACCTAGATTCAGCTTGGACAGTTATAACTCCTACCCTTACAAATGCTTACAAACAACGAAACAAATATAATAGATGTAGCGGATAATAAATATGTCCATATGATGATGAAGATCTCCAGCTCTCCTCTGGAAACTCCAACCATCTTCAACTCAACCTAAAACTACTCAGATCTGACCCGATTATTAAAGATACCCGGATCAGGCTTGATAAATCAGTGTTAGATACTCGAAATTTAAATGTATAGATCATGACGTTGTTATCAAAACCTTTGAAAAGAAGGGTATCTCATAAGACTGTGCCCACACATAAACATAGACGGGTTTTTACCTTATGATAACCAAAACAATTTTATACCAAAATACACTTGACATTATTTTTAATGACATACTTTTGAAAACACTTTTCAGATAAACTTATTCAAATAAGGTACCAATACCTGGACTAAGTCTAAGGTAACATCCTGGACTAGGTCAACGAAATATACCGAAAGAAATATATGATACCAAAAGGGGCAGCGAAATGTTGGCAAGTCATTACACCTATTTGGGGAATACAATCAAAACCGTAAATCTTGTATTGGGATTGGATTTCCAACATGATAGGAAACTAGTGGAAAGATCAATCTGTATCTATGGCTTACGTCCATTATAGGATCGATTTCACCCTAGAGGGGGGTGAATAGGGTAATGGTGTTAATTATAAAAATTAATTGCGGAAGCTTATAAAATTATTTCAACACAGATCACAGATTAATAGCAGCACAGAAAAATAGCAGAATAATAAAATGCAGAAATAGAACGACGCAGAATTTACCCAGCTTCGGCAAAACCCTGCCTACGTGCTGCCCCCAAGGTTTCTACTAGAAATTAGATAGTCAGATGCTTACACACATAAACTCGCGGCACCCGCTATCGACTAAACCTAACTCTACGCTCAAAACCCTACCACAACTCAGCCACTGAGTTGCGAATTCTCAAACTACGCCACGTAGTTTGTCCCCTAGTCACACGACTAGAAATTTAAATGGTTTAAAAATGAAAATACAATTAAAAAGCAATTTAAAAATTAAAAGCCCTTATATAATATAAAAGAGAAAGTTCTTTAGAAAAAAATAAGCCGACCCCTTTTGTGATTCGACCCGATCCTTTTTTTATTTGCTCCGTTCCTTTTGATATAATGGCGGCTTCTTTTTTTCGATTACAATTAGGGCTTTCGTCCTTGATCAAAATTAGGGCTTTGCGAAGAGCCGATTTTATGTTGTTCGATTCGCTTGGATAATTCGCGAGATCTTTTCTTTGTTGCTCACTTGGCTACTTCGACGAGTTCGATTCTTGCTGGGTAAGAATTTATGCTTTTTACTTTAATGATTTTCGTATTCAAACTCGTATGATTTGCCGATGATGATCTTAGGGTTTTTATATGGGTTCGTAACCCTTGATTTTCGTTCTTACAAATATATTTGAATTTGTCAATTTTGTTTGATCGGCCGTTCGATTTCACTTTGATGTTGATGATTTCTCTGACTTCTTCTATTTACTTGAATAATCACGGTGTTGATTTTGACTTGGTTCGATACCTTTATTCCCAAGGTTCCGACTTGGTCATTACGGTTTAATGTTCATCTGACTTCGGTCTTGATTTGTTCAACTTGAAATTGATTTGTGAATTCATGTTCTTGCTGGTTGTTTGCGGCTGCACGTTGCCAAGTTGATGTTCTGTGTTTTCTGTGACTCCGGTCAGCAACTTACGGCTGTTCATACTGATGTTCACTGATATAATTCATGATGTATTCATTTTGTTTCAATGAAATCTGGTTCATTGTTGTTGCCTCTGTTCATTTGCCTCTAGTTGCTTTGGTTACTGGTTATCTTGTTGTTTTGTTCATCATTGTGTATTGACTGCAGCTCCATGACTTCGACTGTTTGCATTAATTTTAGTTGCTGTCTTCATTTGGTTGTTGCAGTCCTGTATATGCTGTTCTAGTTTGAGTCTTGTGGGATTGCTTTGCTGACATTACTGGTGTCTTCGTAGATTGTGTAACGACTCAGAATTTTTATTAATTAAAATTTGAATATTTAATTAATTTTAAATATTAATAAGTGAATTTATAAGTCAAATAAATTTTTATTTGAATAATTGGATTTAATTGAATAATTAAATCAATAATTTAATATGTTAAATTATGGAAATAATTGAAAATTTGGTTAAATATGATTGTAAATGATTTGTAAAATTTTATTTTATCATATTAAAGTTAGAATGATATTTTAGAACTTTTAAAATCGAATTAAAAGTTTATTTGTGAAAATTGAATATTTTAATATTTAAATCGACTAGTGAAAATAGTCAATTTTTGAACAGTCTCAGAATTGAACGAAACCAGTTCCATTGGATCCGTAATAGTTAGTTATTACCGGATTTCAATTTTTGTAGCAATCGGAGCTATCGTTTGATCATGGCAGCTCGAAAGGCATCGAATTGTTTTTAATTTTAATTTGGCGAGTTAAAATAGCCATTTTTCAAAAAGTCTCGGATTTCGACGAAACAAGTTTCATCGGATCCGTAATGTGATATTATTGTAAGGTTTCAAATTTCGTGTCAATCGGATTTACCGTTTGTCCGGTACAAATTAAAACGCCTAGAAAATCGTTTAAATCGGTTTAATTCAAATTGAACGTTTATTGCCATAACTCGCACAGATGTCCGAATTAGCTTCCGAAACCTGTTCCATTGTGTCCGGAACGCGGGATAAACCCTAGGAACGTCAGTTTCGGCGCGTAAATTGGAGTTTGGAAAACCCGGATGAATAGTGTTCGATATTTCCTATAAATAGACCCCTACCTCTCTCATAAATTAAAAAAATAAAAACCCTAAACCTAATTCTTCTAGCCGCCAGTTGCTTCACCAATGGCCAGAAATGTCCCAACTTCTCCTCCTCTTATCTCTTCATCCACTCAACGATTCAAGAATTTATCAACTACAAAGTGGTAGAGCACGACGAGATCTACGTTTTCAACGGTGGAGATCGCATTTGGAGCTACGGATCTTCGTCAAAGCACCCGCGTTCGTGGCCAGCTGCGCACGTTTTTCTATGCTCATGGGTTGACCAAGTTGAGCAAGGTTGCAGCCGAGTGGAGTGTTGGGTGAGGGCTTCGACATGGAGCTACCTGATCGTGCTATAGATCGTCGAGGAGGTTGCAAATTTAAACCCTAATATGGAACTAATGGGTTCATGTGTGTGTGTGTGTGTCCTGTAGGAGTTACGTGAGGGAGATGAAGGCACGCACGGTTCAGATTTGCTAAGATGATGGATGGACGGCTGTGATTGGAGAGTAGGTTAAAAGTTATGAAATTATGTTGTAAATTAGTTAAATAAAATACGTGTAATCTTAGAAAATTCATATCTTTTTCATACGAGGTCGAAAAAATGCGAAACCAGTTGCGTTGGAATCGTATGGACGAGCACTATGCGATGGAATTGGATTGGAGTCGTTTGGAGTTAGTGAGAATTTTGGGTAAAATTAGACGTCCGTTTAATTTTATTCGAAATAAATCGCTAAAACGGAAATAAAATCAAGGTGAGAACTTCTCACTCAATCGAATCAGTTTCGATTTTATTTTAAATAGTTAGATTTAAAATATTTGAATGCATGTTTGAATGATGATTGTTATCTATTGATTGTTAAAATAGACATTATACGCCGTTAGTAAGCGGATGTTATTTATTAAAAACATATACCGCGAATATTTCATAAACAGTGAAATTGGTATTATATATAATAGCAATATATATATATTGGCATTTGTATATATTGGAGTTATTGATTTCCCGCATTTTGTTTAGCGGATGAGACCCTATTGCGCCGTCTATTAAGCGGATAATATTTTAAATCCCATATACCGCGATAATTTCGTACTGGAGCGGAATTGGTATTGTGCTAATGTTTGTGGATGCAGGAAAACAGGTTGGAGGGATCCAACTGGATTCCTCAACAGTATTTATTTGATTTCATATATTTTGATATTTGATGGATTATCATATCGATATATGATATCGTTGTTGTCGTGATTGACTATTTGGTATGTAGCATCATTGGACCAAATTTTGGGATTTTAAAAGGGATTTCAAAGTGATTTTTGAAAGTATACGTTTATAAAATATTTTTGGGAAATTATCCATTTTAAATAAATAAACGTATAATTTTTAATGTTATAAAAATTATGATTTTTGAGGAATATAGTTAAAAGTTGATTTTTGAAAATATGAGGCTAATGATTTTATAAAATAGTTTAATCGGGATTTTTGAAATTATTATAAAGAGTTGAAAATATAGGATTTATAAAATTTAATTATTTTATGAATCAAAATGATGAAATTATAAAGGAGATTAAAGATGTTTTAAAATAATGGTATAAATTGATTTATAAAGGATTTATAAATTGATATTTATAAATTAAAACATTTGAATTATAAAACGTGTTTTTATAAGTGTTTGAATGAAGTGAAAATGGATTGCATAAGTGAATGGAATTTATAAAATTATAAATGGTGAAGTTATAAATGAAATTTATAAATAGTAAGATTTATAATTTTTGTGAAGTTATTAAAGAATATATTTGGATAAATAATTTAATCTTATAAGTTATAAGATTTATAATTATGAAGTTTAAAAGAACGATTTTGTAAAATAATCGTTTTATAAGCATTTGATTTATAATACGAATTTTTAGTATATCATTGAGATATAAATTGAATATAGGTTAATAAAGGAATTTATAAACGTTGTTTTATAAATTCGTAAACGACTTATTTTGATAAGTAAATTGTTGAAACCTATTAATGGAGTTATATTCACATTTTTTGACTGTGAATAATCCTTTGAAATAAAATGAATAAAAGGATGAAATTTGTTAGCAAAGTATATTCATGTTTTTGAATAGTGAATAATATGTTAAAGAAATTGTTTTGGATGTGATGTTTTAAATTGAATTAAAACGATCTAACGATGTTTTAAAATGAGTTAAGATTCGAAACCATAGATTTCAACATTTATTGTTGAAATAGACGTTTTCGAGAAATAGAAGGAAATGGTGGACTATAACACTGTTGTTATAGTAAATGATTTCCGAAAGGAAATGTTTTGTATAGTATTAGGATTTATATATCTATTTTAATTTCGAATCCCTATACTAGTGATTTTGGGTTGTCGTAACGATGTTTTACGCAACATTCGTTTTGGCCCAAATAAATATGTTTAAGAGCATGATTTACTTAAAGAATGAAATATATACTTAATTTCGATTGAAGTATATTGAATATTTTCCAAGTGTTGAAAATAAATGGATTGAGAATTACTTAACAAGTAAGTATGGGAATGTTTTCCAATATAAAGTGAATATTTGAGAATTTATCTTTTTGAAGATAAATTGAAATGAATAATTGAAATCGTATATTCATGAATATTTTAGAATGAAAATTCACTATGGAATTTATAAAAGAAAAAGGAAGTTGTTTAAAAATAAATATTGATTTATTTTGAAGTATTGAAAATAATATATCTTGTAAAGATATTTTGGAAAAGAAATAATTTGGAAAATTATTTGGAAACTGGAGATGTGTGCATATCCATTGATAGTTCAATAAACGACTATCAATATTTCCCTTTGAATGGGTAATTGATGTGAATTGTTTGAATTTGAATGCCACACTTATTTTGAATAAGCGCTCACTATTCGGGTTAACCGGGAAAGGACCATGGGGTCGTATAACCCATTACGAATATGTGATACGTCGTTATGAATTGCATTTGAAGACCGGTGTTGAAGACCGGATCTTTTTGAAAGCGAAAGGACAACTCGTCGATTGTCTTTGCACCGAGTAGCTACGGTATAGAGACTCCCTCTGTGATGGGAAGTCCGGACGTGATTAGAGATTATCCGGATTGCAAGGACTTCTTTGTAAGTGCCTTCGGTTCTGTTCGAGCCCGGAACAGACTTGTATGGATTGTATGTCTGA
Organism: Allium cepa; assembly: GCA_030765085.1. NCBI lineage: Eukaryota > Viridiplantae > Streptophyta > Magnoliopsida > Asparagales > Amaryllidaceae > Allium > Allium cepa. The sequence goes on from CM060941.1 coordinate 12,561,933, forward strand.
CATTACAAATTGAGATATAAAGCCGATTTCATTCAAATATATTTCTGTTGGTGGCGGAGAATTTTTGAAAACTATAACTTTGATTTAGAATTGAAAGTTAAACAATAGTAGTTGTTTTTGGAAAAGATAACTAAGTATGATTTGAAAACTTAGTAAAGTATGGTGAGAAGTTTAAAATTTGTTTTGGGAAAATTAATAGATTTTGTAACTTTTCTTACTTGTTAATTTCGAGGACGAAATTCTTTTAAGGGGGGAAGATTGTAACGACCCAGAATTTTTATTAATTAAAATTTGAATATTTAATTAATTTTAAATATTAATAAGTGAATTTATAAGTCAAATAAATTTTTATTTGAATAATTGGATTTAATTGAATAATTAAATCAATAATTTAATATGTTAAATTATGGAAATAATTGAAAATTTGGTTAAATATGATTGTAAATGATTTGTAAAATTTTATTTTATCATATTAAAGTTAGAATGATATTTTAGAACTTTTAAAATCGAATTAAAAGTTTATTTGTGAAAATTGAATATTTTAATATTTAAATCGACTAGTGAAAATAGTCAATTTTTGAACAGTCTCAGAATTGAACGAAACCAGTTCCATTGGATCCGTAATAGTTAGTTATTATCGGATTTCAATTTTCGTAGCAATCGGAGCTATCGTTTGATCGTGGCAGCTCGAAACGCATCGAATTGTTTTTAATTTTAATTTGGCGAGTTAAAATAGCCATTTTTCAAAACGTCTCGGATTTCGACGAAACAAGTTTCATCGGATCCGTAATGTGATATTATTGTAAGGTTTCAAATTTCGTGTCAATCGGATTTACCGTTTGTCCGGTACAAATTAAAACGCCTAGAAAATCGTTTAAATCGGTTTAATTCAAATTGAACGTTTATTGCCATAACTCGCACAGATGTCCGAATTAGCTTCCGAAACCTGTTCCATTGTGTCCGGAACGCGGGATAAACCCTAGGAACGTCAGTTTCGACGCGTAAATTGGAGTTTGGAAAACCCGGATGAATAGTGTTCGATATTTCCTATAAATAGACCCCTACCTCTCTCATAAATTAAAAAAATAAAAACCCTAAACCTAATTCTTCTAGCCGCCAGTTGCTTAACCAATGGCCAGAAACGTCCCAACTTCTCCTCCTCTTATCTCTTCATCCACTCAACGATTCAAGAATTTATCAACTACAAAGTGGTAGAGTACGACGAGATCTACGTTTTCAACGGTGGAGATCGCATTTGGAGCTATGGATCTTCGTCAAAGCACCCGCGTTCGAGGCCAGCTGCGCACGTTTTTCTATGCTCATGGGTTGACCGAGTTGAGCAAGGTTGCAGCCGAGTGGAGTGTTGGGTGAGGGCTTCGACATGGAGCTACCTGATCGTGCTATAGATCGTCGAGGAGGTTGCAAATTTAAACCCTAATATGGAACTAATGGGTTCATGTGTGTGTGCGGCATCTAGGAGTTACGTGAGGGAGATGAAGGCACACACGGTTCAGATTTGCTAAGATGATGGATGGACGGCTGTGATTGGAGAGTAGGTTAAAAGTTATGAAATTATGTTGTAAATTAGTTAAATAAAATACGTGTAATCTTAGAAAATTCATATCTTTTTCATACGTGGTCGAAAAAATGCGAAACCAGTTGTGTTGGAATCGTATGGACGAGCACTACGCGATGGAATTGGATTGGAGTCGTTTGGAGTTAGTGAGAATTTTCGGTAAAATTAAACGTCCGTTTAATTTTATTCGAAATAAATCGCTAAAACGGAAATAAAATCAAGGTGAGAACTTCTCACTCAATCGAATCAGTTTTGATTTTATTTTAAATAGTTAGATTTAAAATATTTGAATGCATGTTTGAATGATGATTGTTATCTATTGATTGTTAAAATAGACATTATACGCCGTTAGTAAGCGGATGTTATTTATTAAAAACATATACCGCGAATATTTCATAAACAGTGAAATTGGTATTATATATAATAGCAATATATATATATTGGCATATGTATATATTGGAGTTATTGATTTCCCGCATTTTGTTTAGCGGATGAGACCCTATTGCGCCGTCTATTAAGCGGATAATATTTTAAATCCCATATACCGCGATAATTTCGTACTGGAGCGGAATTGGTATTGTGCTAATGTTTGTGGATGCAGGAAAACAGGTTGGAGGGATCTAACTGGATTCCTCAACAAAATTTATTTGATTTCAGATATTTTGATATTTGATGGATTATCATATCGATATATGATATCGTTGTTGTCGTGATTGACTATTTGGTATGTAGCATCATTGGACCAAATTTTGGGATTTTAAAAGGGATTTCAAAGTGATTTTTGAAAGTATACGTTTATAAAATATTTTTGGAAAATTATCCATTTTAAATAAATAAACGTATAATTTTTAATGTTATAAAAATTATGATTTTTGAGGAATATAGTTAAAAGTTGATTTTTGAAAATATGAGGCTAATGATTTTATAAAATAGTTTAATCGGGATTTTTGAAATTATTATAAAGAGTTGAAAATATAGGATTTATAAAATTTAATTATTTTATGAATCAAAATGATGAAATTATAAAGGAGATTAAAGATGTTTTAAAATAATGGTATAAATTGATTTTATAAAGGATTTATAAATTGATATTTATAAATTAAAATATTTGAATTATAAAACGAGTTTTTATAAGTGTTTGAATGAAGTGAAAATGGATTGCATAAGTGAATGGAATTTATAAAATTATAAATGGTGAAGTTATAAATGAAATTTATAAATAGTAAGATTTATAAATTTTGTGAAGTTATTAAAGAATATATTTGGATAAATAATTTAATCTTATAAGTTATAAGATTTATAATTATGAAGTTTAAAAGAACGATTTTGTAAAATAATCGTTTTATAAGCATTTGATTTATAATACGAATTTTTAGTATATCATTAAGATATAAATTGAATATAGGTTAATAAAGGAATTTATAAACGTTGTTTTATAAATTCGTAAATGACTTATTTTGATAAGTAAATTGTTGAAACCTATTAATGGAGTTATATTCACATTTTTTGACTGTGAATAATCCTTTGAAATAAAATGAATAAAAGGATGAAATTTGTTAGCAAAGTATATTCACGTTTTTGAATAGTGAATAATATGTTAAAGAAATTGTTTTGGATGTGATGTTTTAAATTGAATTAAAACGATCTAACGATGTTTTAAAATGAGTTAAGATTCGAAACCATAGATTTCAACATTTATTGTTGAAATAGACGTTTTCGAGAAATAGAAGGAAATGGTGGACTATAACACTGTTGTTATAGTAAATGATTTCCGAAAGGAAATGTTTTGTATAGTATTGGGATTTATATATATATTTTAATTTCGAATCCCTATACTAGTGATTTTGGGTTGTCGTAACGATGTTTTACGCAACATTCGTTTTGGCCCAAATAAATATGTTTAAGAGCATGATTTACTTAAAGAATGAAATATATACTTAATTTCGATTGGAGTATATTGAATATTTTCCAAGTGTTGAAAATAAATGGATTGAGAATTACTTAACAAGTAAGTATGGGAATGTTTTCCAATATAAAGTGAATATTTGAGAATTTATCTTTTTCAAGATAAATTGAAATGAATAATTGAAATCGTATATTCATGAATATTTTAGAATGAAAATTCACTATGGAATTTATAAAAGAAAAAGGAAGTTGTTTAAAAATAAATATTGATTTATTTTGAAGTATTGAAAATAATATATCTTGTAAAGATATTTTGGAAAAGAAATAATTTGGAAAATTATTTGGAAACTGGAGATGTGTGCATATCCATTGGTAGTTCAATAAACGACTATCAATATTTCCCTTTGAATGGGTAATTGATGTGAATTGTTTGAATTTGAATGCCACACTTATTTTTGAATAAGCGCTCACTATTCGGGTTAACCGGGAAAGGACCATGGGGTCGTATAACCCATTACGAATATGTGATACGTCGTTATGAATTGCATTTGAAGACCGGTGTTGAAGACCGGATCTTTTTGAAAGCGAAAGGACAACTCGTCGATTGTCTTTGCACCGAGTAGCTACGGTATAGAGACTCCCTCTGTGATGGGAAGTCCGGACGTGATTAGAGATTATCCGGATTGCAAGGACTTCTTTGTAAGTGCCTTCGGTTCTGTTCGAGCCCGGAACAGACTTGTATGGATTGTATGTCTGACATTACAAATTGAGATATAAAGCCGATTTCATTCAAATATATTTCTGTTGGTGGCGGAGAATTTATTCTTTTAGCTTAACACCCTTCTCTGAGACGTACGAGCTCAGAGGTTATGTAGTTGAAGGTTATCAGCGATATATTCCCAATTTGGTAATGTGACATGCTGAGTGTTGCTGTGAAATGATCATTGTGTTGATTATTTGTGATAGGATCATTTGTTTGATCGTCTATCCTGGTGATCATTTCTATGATCATTTGTTGACCCAAAGCATGGCTTTTGTATAAAGTATGTTTTTGTGGACGTGACTTCGTCGAGCCTCACACCCCGTGAATGGTCAAAACAGGAAAGATGCGGCAAGGTTATGAGGGGTAGCGCCCTTTAGGATGTGTGCATTTCCTTCTGGAAAAGGGTGGTATCATGGTATGGAGCCCAGATACTTACTCATGTTGAAAACACTTTATGATTGTGTGAATTGATTACGAGCGCTCGGTTGAAAGGTCCCAAAGGACCGGGGGATGGCATATTCGGTCAGTTGTTACTCAGTTAGGGGTAACCGGCCTTGTGTTGGTAGAGATCCGGTTTGGTTCTCGGGGATGTCCATCCAGAGGCATTCTCATGTGGCAATGGGAAGTTCCTTGGCCTGATCATTCGTTGGAAATCCAATTCCCAATACGAAACCTTGTACGGTATTAGTTGTAGAACCTGCCATTTACTTATGGTGGTCACCACTGTTTAGATGGTAGCTATAGTAGGCATACGATAATGGTCGTATGTTGGCTAAGATTTATATTCTACTTTCGAAATGAATTTTTCTCTACACTATGCACTAATAATAATATCAAATGTTCTTTTTAATACGTATCAAGCATCTTTGACTATCATAAGGAGAAATCTCCTCCGATTCTGCGTTTGCATTGTGTGTGTGTGCGGGAGGCCTTATGGTAGTCCCATTTTTAAAAGCATTGCGAATTGACCTTAAAAATATTCCTCTATTTTGTTTTCAAAGATAAATAAACTGTTTTGAGTTCTCACACCAGTCACATGACTGACTCGGAGTTTATTGTTTTTCTTCCTAAACTCTGGGTGCCTACCGATTTCCACACGGGCAGTCAAGAGTTAAGGTTTATCAGGATATTCTGGATATTCTGGAGTTGCTGGAGGCAAGCTGGATGGCATGGCGTATTACTAGTATATAGTATTTCTTTTCCACTGCACTGTTTGTTGTTGTTGTTGTACACTCTGATGATATGATGTAATGAAATGTAATGTAAAAAATGTAATAACTGATATAGTTCTTTGTTTAAAGATTATTCATTTATTTATTATATGTTGTTCCGCTGTGAATTGTGAGATTCTGTTATTGTTCTGTTGTTTTATGTTCCGTTCTATCTTCTGTTTTCTTTTCCCTCTATTTCCCTCTATTTTCTATCTTTTTCTCTCTGCTTCTGTCCTTTTCTTTTTCTTAAAACCCTAAGTGTTCGGTTTTCCGTCGTTCGATTACTCGGCAGTCGATAAAGTGGGTATCGATGTTGAATTTTCGGAAGTCGAAAATTTTCGGGACCTTACAGTTTGTTTCCTTCATGTTGTATTGAACATTTGTATACATACATTCATGTATGTATATAGGTGTATGTCTGCATTCATCTTTTTAACTGAAGTATTTACTGACTCGAGTCTTGTTGTGTTGGCTAGTTTGTTTAACCGTTGCAGTCTTTTGTGGTTTCAAACATGTGAGTTGTTCTATGCACTGACTTTGTGGTCTTCATATATGTGTATGCATACATTTATCTTTGAGCCTGGGCAGTTGTACACTTGGTTACATTCTTGGTTGAATCTGGTCATTCATGTTGTAGTTGCCATTCACTATTGCCTTGAGTCTGTGCATTGATATTGGCTGCGATGAACTTGTACATCTCCGTCTGGAGTAGTTTGAACTTGAATCTGGTTCTCTTGTCGTAGTCTTGTTCGACATTTCTTGAACCTTTGTTGTTTGGTTGATGTGCATGTGTGTTTTGTTGAAGTAGTTGTTGCGTTGAGCTGAGTCAAGATTGCAGTGACTTGACCTTTGCATTTTGTTTATTTTTCGAAATTTCACCTGAGTTGAATCCAACTTAATCTCGGATTTGACCTTGTACTGAGAGTTGTGACATTTATTTTATTGCACTTGAGTTGAATCCGATAATTTGGGTTTGACCTGTGCTTACATGTCCCTGTAACATTATCAAGTGTATATCGGTGTGCACGGCCTTGTGACATATACAGTGATACACTGTGTATGTCACAAGTTGTTCGTGTATGATGAATTCAAAGTTAAATGATGACGAACAACCCAAATAACTGAGGCAAATAATATTTTCAAAATCACATCTTATTTTATACTGCAAAAATATTTCCTTTTCAATTTTACTGCGTTAATATTTATTTTTGCAGATTGCTCAGATGCTGGATTCAATTTGAAGTGAAGTTGAAGATAAAATACGAGTGTGAGTGATATGTAGTGAGGTCAACTGTAAATGTAAAATTGTGATGTAATTGAATTTGTATCAAAGTTGTATAGTGTATAGTGAGAGCTTGAATTTGTACTATTCAAAATTGTAATAAATATTTGTTTGAATAAAATTTCTGTTTGAATTCAAATTCTATGTTAATTATTTTTATTCAGCAAATATTTATTTAGTCTATGAAAAATAAAATAGTACATTAACAAATACATTTAAACGAATATATATATGTTTATTATCATCAAACAAAAATCATATAATCGCATATTCGCATATTCAACAATCTCCCCCTTTTGATGATAACAAACATATATTTAAGATTTTGAATATGTTAAATGTATTTGATCATAGATATATCCTAATTGCTCCCCCTATTTAAGTGCTTCCTCTCTACACAAAGCTCCCCCTACATATATGCATATAAATTAAAATATGTAAATGAGCCTAGATGCAAATAGAAAATTATTTGACCTTTGCTTGATTTTATTTGACAAAATCTTAACTTTTCTCTCCCCCTTTTGTTATCAGCAAAAGAATAATAGTGTTAGAGAAAATAGAGATAAAGTGATCGATATTAATCCAACATTAAAACTCAATTGAATATAAATATTTAATTTCAAAAAAAAATCAAAAAAAAATCATAAATATTTTGTTAGGCGCATATTCCACTTTTAGAATGATGGAAATGATGTCATCACATAAAACCATATAGTTGTGTCCATTTGTGGTATATTTATATCAGGAATTTGAATATCTACTAACCATGCATAACCGTTAGGACTTTTAAATGAGATTAGTAGTATTCCAATTTTATTTAAAAAAATGAATTCAAGTACCTTCTAACCATGCATAACCGTAAGGTCTTTTAAATGGGATTAGAATCAACTTGTTTATTTTAAAAAATCAACTTTTGATATGCGTTCCATACATGCATAACCATGAGGACTTTTAAATGAGCATGGAAGCACATAACAAATTCCAAGTAATTCACCCATGCATAACCGTGAGGACTTTTAAATGAGAGTGAATACTTTGGTATTTTTTTTACTATATAAATTTTTTCTATTATTTTAAAAGAAATGTGAAAATGAAAAACAAACGATCCCTGTTTAAAGTACCACATATCGACAAACTATATTGAATTTTGATGAGTGATGGTCGTTAGAAATATGATAGAAATAGAGATGGTCATGGAATTTTTTACCAACAAAAAGTTTTATAACTCTTGTTTAACTTTCTAAAGAAATTTACTAATTATACCGTCTCGAGTCATAATATATGATAAATATCAACACTCATCACTTTTTCAGTCACTATTCATCTTTTCGATAAGTTTAGGGGTTAGATTAGTCAAAATAGTCATTTAAAATTAGATTCAAAAATAATTATGAAATCAATTTTTCAAAATGACTAATCTGAAAATATGGTCAAAAATGATTTTCTCGAGGGGGTTATATGAGAAAATTTTCTGCTATTTGAAAATTATTTGAAATGAAAAATATGCAGACATCTTCTTTGAAAAATGATGTAGTCACTAAATGTCTCAGCAAATCATGTTTCACTAGTAATTTTTCTATCAACTAGGTTACCAGTGTAATCTGCGTCTGAATCTCTTTTTCACTCAAAATTATCACCAATTGAATTTGATAGACCAAACCATGAAGTGTGCACCAAAAATTTCAAAATAAATTTTAACAGCTTTTCAAATGACATTCTCTTGAGTTTGAAATGAAGCCATGTAAATAATCAGAAACCGTGAATATAGAGTTAGCCGTATTATAACCAAATGTATTATCATCCAACAAAACACTATTTTTAATCCAAACTAATATATTCAAAGAATCTAGAGATTTTTATAGTTTTTTTGGCATAAGAATATAATTGGCCAACTATTTTGAGTAAGTCGGAATCTAAATCATCATCTTTTCATCATCTCATTATTGGCTGCTTTAATTCAGAATATGGTGCAGATTATCACATTTAATATATCGTTTAAATAAATATACCTTTACCTGTTTTACCTTTACGATATTTTTTGTTGTTGTCCATTGTGATTCTATCACCTTTATACTAGGCTATGGAACTTTGCTTTGTTTCTCGTTGTGTCCTTGGAACAGCCAAAATCCAGAGAACACTGTTGTTGTTCCTTAGCCTGCCACCACACCTACACGATGAAAGATTTTTGTGACCTATTTATTTTTATAGGTCCATGATTGTTAGTGGTAGAATATATTGAAAAATAATTTTGTGGAGACCCAAAACTATTTATATATGTTCTTTCGGCACCCAAATTTGTTTAACTTTGAGAGATTTTATATTTGTGCCTTTAGGAACCCAAACTGGTATAGTTTTCACATGTTTGGGTCTATACCAACAACTATTTTGACTGTGTCCAAATTTTCTACAAATTGTGCACATTGAATTTTCTTGATTTATCTTGTTTTCAACAATTTTAGATTGATTATATCCAAGTCCTTTTCTAACCGTATTAACAGTTTGCTTTCCTAATAGCATATTCAATGATTTTTCACCTTTTGAAAATTTATCTAAAGTCATTGACAATTGTTGGACTTTTGTTTTGAGAGATTCATTTTCATTTAACAATTGTGTGCACCTTTTAATAGAATTCTCTCTCCTTGTATTTTCACTCTCTTTTAAAATCAGAATTTCATTTTCAAGTAATTTTATATTAATTTCTGATTTTTTTAATTTCTTCATCAAATGTTGGACACTTATCACACTTAGGGATCCTGCTTTGATAGGTTTTAACTAATTGGTCAAGTTGTTCATTTAATTCTATCAAAGTGTCTTTTTGTGATTCAAATTTAGTGTATTTTTTCCTAAGTCGTTCAAAACAGCCATTTACTTCGTGGATATAAATAAGTAATTCAGAGTGAGTAAGTTTTGATACCTCGCTTGGCTCATCATCGTCGCTATCGGTCATATTTCCATGAAGGCACATATCTGCTTTCTCACTCTCACTGCTAGAACTTTGATTATCTTCATCACTTTTATTCTACATGGCTGCAAAACACCTTTTTGATTTCTTTTCAAAATCGCGTCGATTTTGAGGACAATTGGGCTTGATATCACCGGGTTTGTTGCAAATGATCCCGTGTTCTTCCGAGTTGTCTAGTGCTTTGATTATTCTGCTTTTTAATTTTTGATTTAGAGCTGGATTTCCGTATTTGCAGTTCCACCTTTTGAATTTCTTCATTATTAACGCCAGCTCAGCTGCTCCATCATCATCATCCTCATCACAACTGCTTTTTCCAAATCATGTTAAGCACATTTCTTTAACTGAGTTGGTTGTGGAGGATTTCTCATTGCTGTTGACTTTTGCACCATATATTGCATCGAAAGTATTCCAGATTTCCTGTGCATTTTCACAATGAGAAATGAAATTAAAATTATCTTGATTAATATGAGAATATAATATATGCATAGCAAGAGCATTAATCGAGATAATTTTCTTATCTGTTATATCACACCCATTTTCAATAATATCCCAACATTTAATATTAACAGATTTTAAATAAAATTCCATTTTCAATTTCCAATTCAAAAAATCTGTTCCATCGAAAATAGAAGGAATAATATTGGAACGACCCTCAACAAAAATATTATTAAAAGAAGCCATTTTAAAAATTCAAATTTTTTAAAACAAAAATCGATTTTTGAAACATGAATTTTTAAAACAAAAATTGACTTCTATTCCTAGCTTTGATACCACTTATAGGATCGATTTCACACTAGAGGGGGGTGAATAGGGTGATGGTGTTAATTATAAAAATTAATTGCGGAAGCTTATAAAATTATTTCAACACAGATCACAGATTAATAGCAGCACAAAAAAATAGCAGAATAATAAAATGCAGAAATAGAACGACACAGAATTTACCCAGCTTCGGCAAAACCCTGCCTACGTGCTGCCCCCAAGGTTTCTACTAGAAATTAGATAGTCAGACGCTTACACACGTAAACTCGCGACACCCGCTATCGACTAAACCTAACTCTACGCTCAAAACCCTGCCACAACTCAGCCACTGAGTTGCGAATTCTCAAACTACGCCACGTAGTTTGTCCCCTAGTCAAACGACTAGAAATTTAAACGGTTTAAAAATGAAAATACAATTAAAAATCAATTTAAAAATTAAAAGCCCTTATATAATATAAAAGAGAAAGCTCTTTAGAAAAAAATAAGCCGACCCCTTTTGTGATTCGACCCGATCCTTTTTTTATTTGCTACGTTCCTTTTGATATAATGGCGGCTTCTTTTTTTCGATTACAATTAGGGCTTTCGTCCTTGATCCAAATTAGGGCTTTGCGAAGAGCCGACTTTATGTTATTCGATTCGCTTGGATAATTCGCGAGTAGCTTTGATCGATCTTTTCTTTGTTGCTCACTTTGGCTGCTTCGACGAGTTCGATTTTTTGCTGGGTAAGAATTTATGCTTTTTGCTTTAATGATTTTCGTATTCGAACTCGTATGATTTGCCGATGATGATCTTAGGTTTTTTATATGGGTTCGTAACCCTTGGTTTTCGTTCTTACAAATATATTTGAATTTGTCAATTTTGTTTGATCGACCGTTCGATTTCACTTTGATGCCAATGATTTCTCTGACTTCTTCTATTTACTTGAATAATCACGGTGTTGATTTTGACTTGGTTCGATACCTTTATTCCCAAGGTTCTGACTTGGTCATTACGGTTTAATGTTCATCTGACTTCGGTCTTGATTTGTTCAACTTGAAATTGATTTGTGAATTCATGTGCTTGCTGGTTTTTTGCGGCTGCACGTTGCCAAGTTGATGTTCTGTGTTTTCTGTGACTCCGGTCAGTAACTTACGGCTGTTCATACTGATGTTCACTGATATAATTCATGATGTATTCATTTTGTTTACATGAAATCTGGTTCATTGTTGTTGCCTCTGTCCATTTGCCTCTGGTTACTGGTTATCTTGTGGCTTTGTTCATCATTGTGTATTGACTACAGCTCCATGACTTTGACTGTTTGCATTAATTTTGGTTGCTGTCTTCATTTGGTTGTTGCAGTCCTGCATATGCTATTCTAGTTTGAGTCTTGTGGGATTGCTTTGCTGACATTACTGGTGTCTTTGTAGTTTGTTTCCTTCATGTTGTATTGAACATTTGTATACATACATTCATGTATGTATATAGGTGTATGTCTGCATTCATCTTTTTCACTGAAGTATTTACTGACTCGAGTCTTGTTGCGTTGGCTAGTTTGGTTCACCGTTGCAGTCTTTTGTGGTTTCAAACATGTGATTTGTTCTGTGCATTGACTTTGTGGTCTTCATATATGTGTATGCATACATTTATCTTTGAGCTTGGGCAGTTGTACACTTGGTTACATTCTTGGTTGAAGCTGTTCATTCATGTTGTAGTTGCCATTCACTGTTGCCTTGAGTCTGTGCATTGATATTGGCTGCGACGAACTTGTACATCTCCGTCTGGAGTAGTTTGAACTTGAATCTGGTTCTCTTGTCGTAGTCTTGTTCGACATTTCTTGAACCTTTGCTGTTTGGTTGATGTGCATGTGTGTTTTGTTGAAGTGGTTGTTGCATTGAGCCGAGTCATGATTGCAGTGACTTGACCTTTGCATTTTGTTTTTTTTTCGAAATTTCACCTGAGTTGAATCCTGCTTAAGCTCGGATTTGACCTTGTACTGAGAGTTGTGACATTTATTTTATTGCACTTGAGTTGAATCCGATAACTTGGGTTTGACATGTGCTTACCTGTTCCTGTAACATTATCAAGTGTATATCGGTGTGCACGACCTTGTGACATATACAGTGATACACTGTGTATGTCACAAGTTGTTCATGTATGATGAATTCAAAGTTAAATGATGACGAACAACCCAAATAACTGAGGCAAATAATATTTTCAAAATCACATTTTATTTTATACTGCAAAAATATTTCCTTTTCAATTTTATTGCGTTAATATTTATTTTTGCAGATTGCTCAGATGCTAGATTCAATTTGAAGTGAAGTTGAAGATAAAATACGAGTGTGAGTGATATGTAGTGAGGTCAACTATAAATGTAAAATTGTGATGTAATTGAATTTGTATTAAAAAATTGTATAGTGTATAGTGAGAGCATGAATTTGTACTATTCAAAATTGTAATAAATATTTGTTTGAATAAAATTTATGTTTGAATTCAAATTCTGTGTTAATTATTTTTATTCAGCAAATATTTATTTAGTCTATGAAAAATAAAATAGTACATTAACAAATACATTTAAACGAATATATATATATGTTTATTATCATCAAACAAAAATCATATAATCGCATATGCGCATATTCAACATCCATGACTCAGACGTCGTTATACAACAACACAAATGGCTAAAAGTGGATGCAATCCGCGAATAACATCCAAGGACTCGGACTTCGCGCATCCCTTCCATGAGGCACAGACGTATCTAGTACCTGGGGCTCAGAACATCTGATAACCCAAATCACTACTATCCGAAATGCGAGCATACATCTGATGACATAGAATCCCATCATAACCGGGGTGTGAGACTCGCGAGGCTACGCTCAATTTCTTCAAAGCCAAGCTTTTCATACAAAAATACGCTTTGATCATAACAGGTTCAACTTTGAATGCCACAGTGTCATTCCTTTTATTACTATTTGAATATATGTTCCTATATAAAAAAATAAAGGTGCGACGACGTTGCGAAAACTTTTAGTCGACAAAACGTTGTTTTTCGACAAAATGTTTTGCAATCATATTTTGACGTTTTAGTTAAACTATTTATTTATGTAAACCAAATTTAAAAATAAATTTTTTACTTCTTTAAATAAATTAAAACATGTCTCTTTATATTTTAAAATATTTAAATAATATCAGAATCTCTAATTTTACGGCGTATGTAAAACTGACAAAATGCGATAAAATTTGCCTATTTTAGTAAAAAGATTATTAACATACTTATAAATATTTTAATATACTTTTATTATCTTTATTAAATGTTTTCAATAAGATTTATCTTTTTAAAGAAATATTTAAAACTGTTTATTTAAGCATTTATTTATTTTTAACAAAACTTAACTTTTGTTGATTTGTTCTATAATCCAAATTTATACTTTTTAAATTATCAACTATAAATAATTTCTCTATTATTATCTATTATATTTTACTTATTTATTTAAGTTTTAAACCTTTTTTATATTTAAGACAAACGAAATCTCTTATTTTCGAAGTAGCAAAATTACGGGTCGTAACATCTGATAACCCAAAACAAAAGTTGCCCAAAACCTTTATCTTCAAACTTAGTTCCATATAATATACACGGATCATCCGTATGAAATATGTTATTCGATCTCCTATTCGAATACACAACTCTATTTCCGAACTAGTGTCGATCCTCCGATTCTTTAGTGCGGAATTTAATCAGGCTCCTTGCTCAGAAACCTTTGCTTTCCTTGCATAGCTCTCAACTGTGATAGAAAACTCAAGTACCCAACCATAAATCCTAATTAATGTTCGTCGTCAAGAATCAAGTGATAAATCCTTTTTCGGATCGGTGTAAACACCTCAAAGTTCCGAACTCGAATATTAAGTCAACATTTGTGTGACGAAAGGATCTACATATAATATATGTATTTATTAACTCTTAAAACTTTCATAAAAACTTTATCTTAAGCTCAAACATTTTATAAAGGTGCTTCTTTATATAATCCCTTTAATTATTTATTTTCAAATATTTTTAATACAGGAAAATATTTCAAAGAAACCATTTTTCACTCAAAGGATAATTTATCCGTATAAAAAAGTTTTCCCACAATCTTTTAACTCAGTATATTCCCTTTAACACTATTATTATTTATAAATCATTCGTAAAACTATTACTTAATTGTATTACATCATATAACTTATGTAAATCAAACACATTCTAAAGACTTAAATCCAATTCTTAATTAATGCTAGAATACAATAATAAAACATTTTCTAGGTTATAATTTCCCTTTTTTTATAATCACATTTATAAATTATACTTATCCAATTTATTTTCTCAGAATATTTTACAATCTTTTAGCTTTCATAAATTCCTTAGCTCCGAGTTAGGTATAAATCGGAATTTTTAGAGTGTCCAAAATTGTCGAAAATCCTGCTTTATCTTATCAATTAGTGATCTCAATTTATCTTTGGTTTAAACACTTGTATAAAGATTACTAATCAATGATTCACATTATTTATTTAACTTAAGAAAATTATATAGATCGAGTAACTCCAAAACAATCTAAGGAATTGGGTATTACCAATAGTGTTGGATATCCTCTTAACAAGAAGAGTAAAACTTAAGAGAAGTACTTACCATCTGAACACATCACTTGCCAATTTTTAGTTTATTTTCGAGCCATTTGAATTAGTTATCAATAAAATACCTCTTTTTGTTTGAAATAATACCATTTTCAAAATCCTTTAGAGATTACTTTGTAAAACCTATCTTATAAATTCATTTTATCTTATATTAATTAACTTCATTTAAATTACCACAATTCGTTAAATTACTCGAATTTAAATTTTCACTCCTTTTATATTTATTGTTTTACACAATCATTTAAATACATTTTTATCTTATGTCTTCATTTCTTAAACAAATCTTATTATCAAACACCTTATAGCCAAATCGTGAAACTTAATTCACAAGGTATTTGTACTTAAACTTTTAAATCAAACAATTGATCACTTTATGATAGTAACTTAACATTATCATTTCTTAATTTATTATTTTAGAATAGGTATTAAAGATCTTAATTACCTTATCAGATTTCTTACTTATCGATTATCTTTATGAAACACCTTATAGTCAAACTGTGAAATTCTAATCACAAGATGTTCATATTTAAATTTCACCAACCCTAATTTCTAACTATACCACTTTTCAAAATAAATACTTTATATTCAAAACATAATCCTAGGTAAAATTATTTTGTTTACTAATTTTTTTAAATTAGTGTGTCGGTTTGTCTTGTTTAATTGTTTAGGAACCCTCATCGATAACGGTGATCAGACACATCGATCAGAATCCATAAATCACTCAATGGATAAATCAACACAAAACAATTTATTAGTCACTAACAAATACACACTAATATATAATACACTCAAACCTATTCTAGGGTGTTACTACACCTATTTATAACGAGTTACTCATCCTAGGGTATTACTAACCCTATCTCTGATGAGTTTTACCCTAACAAAGCCAAGGTTCTCGCTTAACCTTCAGCTCTGATACCAAATGTAATGACCTGATTTTCCATACCCTTTGAATCGACAATAAACCACACATGTCTAACCCAAATTGCGTGAAAAGATGGATCATTAAGGGTAGAAAGAAAATAAAGACAAAACAGAATCTCACACGAATGGAATAACATATTTTATTTCAACAATAATCTTTACAACGGAAAATTTTAATACAATATCAGAGTCTAACCTAGATTCAGCTTGGACAGTCATAACACCTGCCCTTACAAATGCTGACAAACAACAAAACAAATATAATAGATGTAGCGGATAATAGAATATGTCCATACGATGACGAAGATCTCCAGCTCTCCTCTGGAAACTCCAACCGTCTTCAACTCTACCTGAAACTACTCGGATCTGACCCGAGTATTAAAAATACCCTGATCAGGCTTGATAAATCAGCGTGAGATACTCGAAATTTAAATGTATAGATCATGACATTGTTATCAAAACCTTTGAAAAGAAGGGCATCTCATAAGACCACGCCCATACATAAACGCAGACGGGTTTTTATCTTATGATAACCAAAAAAAATTTATACCAAAATACAATTGACATTATTTTTAATGACATTCTTTTGAAAAAACTTTTCAAATAAACTTATTCAAATAAGGTATCAATACCTGGACTAAGTCTAAGGTAATATACTGGACTAGGTCAACGGAATATACCGAACGGAATACATGATACCAGAAGGGGTAGCTGAAATGTTTGCAAGTCATTACAGCTATTTTGGGAATACAATCAAAACCATAAATCTTGTATTGGGATTGGATTTCCAACATAATAGGAAACTAGTGGAAAGAACAATCTGTATCCACGGCTTACGTCCATGACTCAGACGCCGTTATACAATAACACAAATGGCTAAAAGTGGATGCAATCCGCGGATAACATCCAAGGACTCGGACTTCGTGCATCCCTGCATCCCTGCCATGAGGCACAGACGTATCCGGTACTTGGGGCTCAGAACATTTGATAACCCAAATCACTACTATCCTAAATGCGAGCATACATCTGACCACATAGAATCCCATCATAACCGGGGTGTGAGGCTTGCGAGACTACGCTCAATTTCTTCAAAGCCATGCTTTTCATACAAAACTACGCTTTGATCATAACAGGTTTCACTTTTAATGCCACACTGTCATTCCTTTGATTACTATTTGAATATATGTTCCTATACAAGAAGATAAAGGTGCGACGACGTTGCGACAACTTTTAATCGGCAAAACGTTGTTTTTCGACAAAATGTTTTACAGTCATATTTTGACGTTTTAGTTAAACTATTTATTTATGTAAACCAAATTTAAAAATTAACTTTTTACTTCTTTAAATAAATTAAAACATGTCTCTTTATATTTTAAAATCATATTTAAATAATATCAAAATTTATAATTTTACGGTGTATGTAAAACTGACAAAATGCGACAAAATTTGGTTATTTTTGTAGAACAATTATTAACATACTTATAAATATTTTAATATACTTTTATTATCTTTATTAAATGTTTTCAATAAGATTTATCTTTTTAAACAAATATTTAAACCTATTTATTTAAGCATTTATTTATTTTTAACAAAACTTAACTTTTGTTGATTTGTTCTAAAATCCAAATTTATACTTTTTAAGTTATTATATATAAATAATTTCTCTATTATTATCTATTATATTTGACTTATTTATTTAAGTCTTAAACCTTTTTTAAATTTAAGACAAAAGAAATCTCTCATTTTCGAAGTACCGAAATTACGGGTCGTTACATAGAAACTCTTCAAAGCTAACCTGAATCCATTGGCTACTCATAAAAAATTTGTGTACCCAGAAGTTTGAGAAAACAGAAAAAAAATCCGGGTCAGACATGGGTATGGTGTGAGTAATAGGTTAAAGTTGCTTAACTTTGAAAACCTTTGAAAACAAAAGGTATCTTGTAAGACTTCCAGCATATAAACACGGAAAAGTTTTTACCTTACGATAACCAAAACATTTGATAGGAAATCCAGTTATATTATAATATGGTGTAGGGTTTTCAAGTAAAATACAGAAATAGCTGGAATGCTTACATCTCACGTTCCAACATAGTTGGGCACAACTAAAACGTACGGCACTTATTGGAGATTGAATTCCATACAATGGCAGGGCTACTGGTACCGCCCGTCATAGTATATGGCCTAGATCACTGTACCGAGTATCCACCCTAAATCCCCTGCAATACAAGGCCGGAACCATCCCTTACTGGATAGTCCCGAACAAGACAACCCCGTAGTTTTTTGCAACCAACTGCCCACACAGCCGAATAAAAGGAACTTCTTGACAGGGGAAGATCTGGTCCTACTTGAGTGCGACTCACTTAGCCTTGCTGCACCTCCCCTGTTTTAGCCATCTCTGGTTGATGAGGCTTGAGGCTATGATTACCTTTATAGAACACATCTATCTCAGAATGCTCATCGTCCACCTGATGATGTTCTAAAAGCATTCAATCCATACAAGTTTGTTCCAGGTTCGAACGAAACCGAAGGCATTACCTCGTTACACTCATTTTGGAATCACCCTCAGAGTTAACAACAATAACCCTTGCACTCTGAATCTTCATCTTCACTTGAGATTCACAACCTATTGTTTAATTTGGACCGATGTGGTTTTCGAATATCCAAATTTGGAAGCCTGATTCCGGTCTCATCGAAATGCAAAACGCCGTCTTTTAAGGCCAAGTTGTTTTAAAGTTAAAACAATTTGATTCAATTCATTATTTATATTCACACGGATAGATAATTCACATTATCACAAATAGATAATCCAGATCATCACAATTCAACCAAAGCACGCAATATCATAGATCGGCACATATCTCATATCAGAGATATCAAACAATTCAAGTAATTCAATATCAACCAGCCATCCATAAGCAATGATCTATTAATCACACCATCTCTAATTAATTTAAAATAAATTAAATTAATTACTTCCATTACTATAAATCCTGCTTACTTAACCATTAATTAATTACAAACTAATTAATTAATCAATCTCTAATTATCCATCTTAATTAATCATCTTTGATTAATTATTCCCTAATTACATTGAGTAATTATCCTTAATTAATTATACAAATTAATTATCCTTAACCATTTACAGTAATTAACTTTAAATTACCTTCATTAATTAATTATGTAATTAATTACATTAATCCTTAATTAATTACATTAATTAATTATTCTTTAATCACTTTATTGATTAATTATCCTTGATTAATCAATCCTTAATTACTTCATTAATTATATTAATTAATGACCCCTAATTACTTCTTTAATTAATTATTGTTCTAATTAATCACATTTAATAATTAATCTTTAATTTACATTCATTAATCAACCTTGATTAATCACATTTAATAATTAATCTTTAATTTACATTCATTAGTCAGCCTTGATTAATCACATTCAGTAATTAATTACCCTTAATTAATTACATTACTTGGTTAATTTCTAAATAAATAAATTTTATTAATTAATTCTTAAATTAATTACACTAAGTAATTAATTATTAATTACTTCCACTGAGTAATTATCCTTCTTATTAATTACACAAAGTAACTAAACCCAAAACTACTTTCAATCTTCAATTATTTACATCCTGTAATTACCATCACTAATTACTTCACTAAGTAATTACACTTTATAAATCACATTAAGTAATTATACTTAAAAATCATCAAGTGATTATTTAAATTAATTAGACTAATTAATTAACTTAAACTAACCATAATAACTTAATTAATTACATGGAGTAATTAATCCCTTCAATTACTTTCATTAAGTAATTATACTCAACCAATTCCACAAATAATTGTCCTTAATTAATTAATATAATTAATTATTAAAATTAATCATATTAATTAATCATTTAATAATCTCTAGTCAATGATCTTCATTAACTATTAACAATTCTTTAATTACTTTCCTCAAGTAATTAAACTTTAATTAACCATTATTAGTTGCAAATTAATTAAATTTTTATAACTAATTAATTCATCTTTAATTACTTAATTAATTAAATACTTAAATATAGCTTAATTAATCTTTAATTAATTAATAAATAAATTTCTAATCATTAATTAATAATCTTCAATTATCCAATTAATGATCCTTAATTACAAATTAACTAACCCCTAATTAATTATCTAACAATTCCTTAATTACTAATTTATTTACCCTTAATCATTAATTAATTAAATTAATTAATGACTCTTTAATTATCTTATCAATTCAATTAATCTCAAATCATTAAATTTTAATTGGCCTTTAAGATAAAAATATTTTCCTCATCAATGACATAATTATCATTTAAAAAATCCTTTGAAACCTTTTACTTTAAAATTTACTTTTAAATTTCTTTTCAAATTAAAGATTTAAAATAATTACAAATTTAACTTTAACAAAATTTAAAGCAATTAAAAAAAACAATTTACAAACCTCATAAACAAATGTTAAAGAAAATACTTATCTTATATAAAGAGATTATAAGAGTTTTAAACCAAATTAATTTAAATTCAAAATCTTGTCATTTTTAAAAAAAATTATAAAATCTGTTTTAATAGGCTGCTTCGGGTTCAACCCGCAAGCCACTCGAGTATATACCCGAGAAAACCACAATGTTTTTCTTCTTTTTAAATTTCTTTTTAAGTTTTAAAGTTTAAATTTTAAAAACTGAAACCAATAGCACTCTCGATCCAACCCGAGGACTCACTCAAGCCTCATTCCCAAAATCACGAACTCATCTTCAAACCATCACCCCAAACCAAAACCTGACACCCAGAAATGCACCATGCACATGCACGGTGGCTCCGACCACCTACAGTCAACGTCGCGACCTTCCCAAAGTCGGCGACCCCTTCCTCCGACGAACCAAACCCCAACTCCTTCAATTCTCACTCGAAACCGAGTAACTTTGAACAAAACCTGGAACAATAGACCAATCTGGAACATCCTCGTACTCACATTATCGATCGCTGAAGCTCCTGCGCTTCCAGCCACAATTTGCCAACACCCCTACTACCGATCCCCAGAGTTTGGTGGAACTGTGACAATCAAAATACCCAACCTTGCCAAAACTAGAGTTACAGACCTAAAATGATCACCGTCACCACCACAGTGAATTACACATTCTACTGCCATTTTTCCCAAACTCCCTGATCATCCTTCCACCTCTAGTGAGAACCACAACCATTCTGATCACTTAGATCGTCAGAAATCACCCAGAACGCAAAATCCAAACAAACTTGAACTGCTCCCTCAATTCAATGCTAAAAATTATGATTTCATTTTTAAAAATCAAGTTTATAGATAACAATTCAGTTTATATACCTGAATTGATAATTTAAGGTGCTTGAATTTCCATTCATCTTAAGTTTGCTCTATTCTTTTTGGTTTCCAGTGAGTTTCTAAATTTATTTTAACTTAAATAAAATTTTAAAACTTACTTTATGATGAAACAACCAACTTTTGTTTAAGACTTAAATCCTAACAAAGACTAGATTAAGAGAAAATAATTTTTGTTTGAAATCTTAGCCTTGAAACTGAACACAATAAAGTCACAGATAATATACACACACACATCCATACATCCAATATACACAGTAAATTCATATATACACAAACATACTTTGCTTCAGAGATTCACATGCAACCAGATTTCATATTTAAGTTTTAAAAAAATGTTACTCACCTGTTTAAAAATGATAAACAGAGCCTGAAGCAGAATCTTGAAAACTGGAAGCTGCTGTTCTTTTGAAAATTGAAGACTTTAAACTTGAGTGCTGGAAATGTTTTTGATTTTAAAACTGCAAGCTTGTTACTGAAATTTGTAGAGATGACTTCTGCTATGAAACAAAGATGAAAATGCTTTGGTTCCAAGTTTGCTTTTGAAAATGGGTAACAGGTTTCTGGTTTGAATCTTGAAAACTGAATTACAGGTTGTTGAATTGATTTCTGGTTTGAAGAAGATGTTTGTAGGCTTTTGGTTTAGAGATTGCATTTGTTTAAAACTCAATTTGAATAGAATGTACAGGCTATTTTGATTTGAGTAAAAATGTTCAGGCTTTGATTTTCATTTGCAAATTTTGAATACAGGTTTTGATTTGAATAAGTTTTCTGGTTTGAGTAGTGCGGATTTCAAATTTGTTTTTGAAATTGTTACAGGCTGAAGTTTTCATAGTTTTTAATTAGAGAAAATAGAAAAAAATTGAAGGGAAGTAACAATGTGTTTATATAAGTTAATTTATGATTTAATAAAAATAAATGAAAAATGAAAATTATAAAGTACACTTATTAAAACATCTTAACATTTGTCATAAAGTGTTGTTTATTAATTACCACTTGTTACTAATGTTTCTTAATTTTTAACACTTGTAATTTAAGTAATTTTTATTTATTTCAAATGTTAATATAAAGCTTTATATACTTACTTTATTATTTTATAAATGATTATATATATATATATGAATTTCCTTAGAGAAAATAAAATAAAACAAATTATACACAAATAAAATCTTACACATATTTTTAAATCCAAAATATTTTAAAATATCTATCTTTTGAATTTCAAAATTAATTCCAAATTCAAATTAAACTTAAAAATCCAATTTAAAGTCAATTTATATATACATATATAACAACATACTAAATTTGAAAATAATAATTTCTATTTCCTTAAAAAAAATCTATTTATATCTATATATAAAAACAATGCATTACTAATATTATTTAAAAATAACAATTTTGCCAAATTTAAATAATTTATAAAAGAAATTCTCACATTATTTATAAATTACTTATTTTGCTAAATGAATTAACATATGTATATATGTTGTATTTTAAACTTATATATATTTTCAAATCATATTTATCAAGCAATATTTAAAAAGAAAATAAAACAAACCTTTTGTCAATCTTATTCAAATTTAATCATAATTTCCAAATTACCAATTTATATATATATATATATATATATATATATTAGAATTTGAAAACAAGATTTTATTTGTTAAATTCACCAAAGCTTTTCTATTTACAATATATACAAATATATATACATTATAAATTGAAGATAAAATTTACCAATTAAATATTTATTTGCTTTTAAAAGAATGAATTTGCCAATTTAAATTACAATTATAAAAGACGATTATAAAATCAATTTAATTATTAATACAGATTTTAAAATTGATATTGCCCAATATTCCGGGTCATCACATTCCTCCCCCCTTAAAAGAATTTCGTCCCAGAAATTTAGAAGCAAAGATAATTTAATAACCCATCAAAGATTTTAATTTTAAACCATAAGCATATATTATCAACCATATGCTAACAATCATAGCAACCAATTTACTCAATCAAACAAATCTAATGATCTTGACACAAATTAGGATAGATCTTCCTAACACTATATAGAGTTTCCCAAGTATAACCACTGGGATACTCGCTCTACTGAATCCAAACAATCTATACTACGAAGCTACAGAGCTCCTACTCATCTAGATCTACAAAACTGAACAGGATATCTGACCACAGTCAAGTCTTGCTCAACTACCAAATCCTCCTAAACTGCTGGTTCCACAACCAGTGATGGATCATATGCGTACTCTCTCACAGATACGTGTAATATAATGAATTCCAGTTTTCCAAACTGGCAATTCAACATGAAAGACCAAACACTTATCCTTACAAGAACACAGAAAGATCCAATATACCTCGGAGCTAGCCTCTCAGTCTTACCAAATCTTATAGCTCCTTTGATCGGAGAAAACTTATCAAAAATCAAATTTCCGACTTCAAATTCCAAATTCCTCCGTCTCTTATCCATAAAACTCTTCTGACGATCCTGGGCTGCCGTCATCCTTCTTGATCAGCTCAACCTTTGTTGATGCTTCTAGAAACAACTGGACCAAAAACAACCCAACAGAATGATTCTCTCAAGATCAACCAAAATCAAGAACACAAACTCTACTATCATCAGTAGAAAACTAACTTCTCCTATCTGGAAAGACAAAACAGGAGCACTCGCCAATCTCGCCATCAGATCCTGAAAAACTTCCTGTAGAAACCCTCTAATCCAAAACACTGCAAACTGCCAAGGAGTCTAGGGTCGCTTCCCCTTAAAAATAACTGCTACCTCACTTTCGCTGTGCAACTTTGATCTGGAGTAAATGAGAATGCTGATGACGAACACGAGCACAAACTTTACCAACCCTTCCCAGAAGACACGGTTCATCAGATCCATAAAGAGAAAACATAGATGTTCCACCAAAACCTGAGCTGCTTCACCAAAAAAACTCCCTCTAGGAGCCTTCTTTCTACTAGCTGAACCATCGGTATCACTCCTGGAATCCTATTCGATACGAAAACTCAATCTCCAGATGCTATGGCAAATCTCGACATTAACAAAGACATCCGGAGAAATCTCTGACAACTTTGATAACTCCTACATTCCCTAGAGATGCCTCGATCTGAAACAAAAGATTACCCAAGAGAATTCAACTCTCGCAAGTCACTTTTGCAATCAACCTAGCCTAATATCCATAGAAACTGTTCTCTCTTTTCCAACCAGAATAGCTTATGCCAGACTAACCAATCTATTGAAGAAATGGATCCACTCTGCTGCTTCCGAACTCCACCTCTAGGAAACTTCTTAGCCAGATGACCTTCTTGCTGACACCCAGAACAATCCAAGCTGCACTGCTGAAACAGATGCCAAAGACTTCCTTATCCAAAGCTCTCCGAACCTCAAAGCCATATAATCCAATCCCACACAGAGAATAGAGATGGGCAGACATCTCCTTAAGAAACTCGGGCCTCAAACCAACACAAACACCCTGCTGAACCTAGCCTCATCACCTATGCAGACACACTTCCTTAAACTTGCTCCAAAAGAAACATCTTAGGAAACATCCAAAGTCATTGTGTCCCACCACACAGCTGCTTCTTCCTGAAGTTGCCAAGATACCATTACTCGCTTCTACTCAATCGACGGGTCCAAAATTGCACTTCAATGATGGACTCTAAACCTCAAAAAGGATACCTTCAGAGATTGGTGAAATCCTTACACCACAGCAAAGCTTACTCGAGACGGTATTGTGTCTACATTCTCGACAGATACACTTCCAACCACAACACTCACACTACTACCATTGGTAGTCGTGCTACACACACCACTACCCTTCCTACCTCTAGGACTTATATTGGAAAACCCGAATAGGTAACCCAACAAATAGGTAGATATATATATATATTTTTTAAAATACAAGTATGCTCTCTCAAGAAAGAAAACACTCCAAAGCCGAGGTATTCACTCAACCTAGCGCTTTGATACCAGCTGTGACGACCCGCCTTTCTCTCCCTAGAAAGACGCATCATCATTAAGAAAGAAAGGGATAGAAAAGAGAAAAGATAGAGAAGAAAGAAAGAAACAACATCAGAATATCAACAACGGAATGAATAAATTATATTAATCATGTAAGTATTACATAATATACAACATCCATCAGAGTTACACAAAATTATACATCACATATTAGATAGTTATAAACACATGTCTAGTCATTACAACTCCAATACAACTTAGAGACACCAACACCGCTGAACACTATAAATATCTACGAACACTGAAGCCTCCTGCTCGATATCTCCTCTATAAACTCGCCAAAGCTAACCTGAATCCCTTAGCTACTCGTAAAAATTTGAGTACCCATGAGTTTATGAAAACAGAAAATAAACTCCGGGTCAGACGTGGGTCTGGTGTGAGTAACAGGTAAAAGTTGCTTAACTTTGAAAACCTTTGAAAACAAAAGGTATATCATAAGACTTCCCGCACATAAACACGGAAAAGTTTTTACCTTACGATAACCAAAACATTTGATAGGAAATCCAGTTATATTATAATAGGTTCTATAGTTTTCAAGTAAAATAGAAAAATAGCTGGAATGCTTACATCTCATGTTCCAACATAGTTGGGCACAACTAAAATATACGACACTTATTGGAGATTGAATTCCATACAATGGCAGGGCTACTGGGGTACCGTCCGTCACAGTACGTGGTCTAGATCACCGTACCGAGGATCCACCCTAAATCTCCTGCAACACAAGGTTGGAACCATCCCTTACTGGATAGTCCCGAACAAGAAAACCCCGCAGTTGTTTGCAACCAACTTCCCACACAGTCGAATAAAAGGGACTTCTAGACAGGGGAAGATCTGGTCCTATTGAAGCGCGACTCACTTAGCCTTGCTGCACCTCTCCTGTTGTAGTGATTCTCGGTTAATGAGGCTTGAGGCTACGATTACTTTAATAGAACACATCTATCTCAGAATGCTCATCATCCATCGGACGATGTTCTGGAAACATTCAATCCATACAAGTTCGTTCCGGGTTCGAAAGAAACCGAAGGCATTACCTCGTTACACTCATTTTGGAATCACCCTCAGAGTTAACGACAATAACCCTTGCACTCTGAATCTTCATCTTCACTTGAGATTCACGACCTATCGTTTAATTTGGATCGATGTAGTTTTCGGATATCCAAATTTGGAAACCTGATCCCGGTCTCATTGAAATCGAAAACGCCATCTTTTAAGGCCAAGTTGTTTTAAAGTTAAAAAAATTTGATTCAATTCATTATCTATATTCAAACAGATAGATAATTCACGTTATCACAGATAGATAATTCATATCATCATAATTCAACCAAAGCACCCAATATCACAGATCAACACATATCTCATATCAGAGATATCAAACAATTCAAGTCATTCAGTATCAATCAGCCATCCATAAGCAATGATCTATTAATCACACCATCTTTAATTAATTTAAAATAAATTAAATTAATTACTTCCATTACTATAAATTCTGCTTACTTAACCATTAATTAATTACAAACCAATTAATTAATTAATCTCTAATTATCCATCTTAATTAATCGTCTTTGATTAATTATTCCCTAATTACATTGAGTAATTATCCATAATTAATTACACAAATTAATTATCCTTAACCATTTACAGTAATTAACCTTTAATTACCTTTATTAATTAATTAACTGTAATTAATTACATTAATTAATTATTCTTTAATCTATTGATTAATTATCCTTGATTAATCAATCCTTAATTACTTCATTATTTATATTAAATAATGATCCCTGATTACTTCTTTAATTAATTATTGTTCTAATTAATCACATTTAATAGTTAATCTTTAATTTACATTCATTAATCAGCCTTGATTAATCACATTCAGCAATTAACTACCCTTAATTAATTACATTACTTAGTTAACTTCTAAATAAATAAATTTTATTAATTAATTATTAAATTAATTACACTAAGTAATTAATTATTAATTACTTCCACTGAGTAATTATCCTTCTTATTAATTACACAAAGTAATTAAAACAAAAACTACTTTCAATCTTCAATTAATTACATCCTGTACTTATCATCACTAATTACTTCACTAAGTAATTACACTTTATAAATCACATTAAATAATTATACTTAACAAATCATCAAGTGATTATCTTAAATTAATTGAACTAATTAATTAACTTAAACTAATCACAATAACTTAATTAATTACATTGAGTAATTAATCCTTTTAATTACTTTCATTACGTAATTATACTCAACCAATTCCACGAATGATTATCCTTAATTAATTAATCTAACTAATTATTAAAATTAATCATATTAATTAATCATTTAATAATCCATAGGTTAATGATCTTTATTAACTATTAACAATTCTTTAATTACTTTCCTCAAGTAATTAAACTTAAATTAACCATTATTAGTTACAATTTAATTAAATTTTTATAACCAATTAATTCATCTTTAATTAATTAATTAATTAAATACTTAACTGTAGCTTAATTAATCTTTAATTACTTGATTAATAAATTTCTAATCATTAATTAATAATCTTCAATTATCTAATTAATGATCCTTAATTACAAATTAACTAACCCTTAATTAATTATCTAACAATCCCTTAACTACTAATTAATTTATCCTTAATCATTAATTAATTAAATTAATTAATGACTCTTTAATAAACTTATCAATTCAATTAATCTCAAATCATTAAATCTTAATCGACCTTTAAGATAAAATATTTTCCTCATCAGACATAATTATCATTTACAAAAGCCTTTGAAACCTTTTACTTTAAAATTTACTTTTAAATTTCTTTTCAAATTAAAGATTTAAAATAATTACAAATGTAACTTTAACAAAATTTAAAGCAATTTTAAAAACAATTTACAGACCTCATAAATAAATGTAAAAGAAAATACTTATCCTATATAAAGAGATTATAAGAGTTTTAAACCAAATTAATTTAAATTCAAAATCTTGTCTCTTTTTAAAAAAAATTGTAAAAATCTGTTTTAATAGGCTGCTTCGGGTTCAACCCGTAAGCCACTTGAGTATATACCCAAGAAAACCACAATGTTTTTCTTCTTTTCAAAAGTTTTGTTAAGTTTTAAAGTTTAAATTTTAAAAACTGAAACCAACAGCACTCTCGATCCAACCCGAGGACTCACTCGAGCCTCTTTCCCAAAATCATGAACTCATCTTCGAGCCATCATCACAAACCAAAATCTGACACCTAAAAATGCACTGTAACGACCCGTATTTTACGTATCGAAAGAGCGTAAAACTGTTGTCATTAGGTCGTTAGTGTTGATAAGCCGTCCAGAGTTGAGTCGTACAGTAGCTTAAGTCGTGCAATAACTTAGGTCGTATAGTAGTTAGCGACCTAAGGAGGTTAGCGATCTAGGAGTTAACGGCATAAGCGGGTTAACGGCCTAAGGAGAATAGGACTGTGGAGCGACTTAAGGACTTAAGAAAGGTAGGCCGGTTAAGCGAGCTAACGATCTAAGGTACTTAGCGACCTAGGGGATGATGGCTTGGGTCGTTCTAGTTAGTCGTAAACGACCTAAGTTAGAATCTGTGTAGTAAGGTCGTGGACGAGATAAGGTGTTAGGTCTCTGTAGTAGTTAGGTCGCGACCTTTGATAAGTCGCTAAGTCGTTGATTGTTAGGTCGTTAGGTCGTCCAGACGACTTAGGAAGAAACGCGGCTTGTATGTTAGGTCATGTTTGTGTTAGGTCGTTGAGTCGCGTAGAGGCTTGAGTGTTTGGTCGCACAAATGCTCCAGTTGATAGGTCGTATCTCTGTTAGGTCGTGCACGTTTTAGACCGTGTACGTTGTTGAGTAGCGTGAAGGCTTAAGGGGTTAGGTCGCGTATGCGTTAGGGCGCGTATATGTTAGGAAGCACATGAGTTAGGTCGCGTGATAGCTTGAGTCGCTGGGTCGTAGGTCGGCAATTGTTAGGTCGCGAGCGACCTAAAAGCGAGCGACCTAAGGGGTGTTTCAGCTATAAATACACATGCTTGCCTCTCTTTTTGGGATCCGGATTTTGAAGCAACGAAGTTCTGCCATTTTGAGAGCTCGAGTACTACACTTCTTCACTTCTTATCTCTTCTTTAATCTTGTGCTTCCTTCCATCCAAATTGAAGATCAAATCGAAGATCCAAGAGCTTAGATTGAAGATCTCCATCCATCGAAGAGGGATTTCATCGTTTGAAGCGGAATTTTGGCGGATCGAGCTAGATCCTTCGCTGTCCAGATTTGGAGTGTGTTGCTTTTAAGGTGTTTAGGTGATTCGTTGAGTGGTGGTTATCTCTCACACGGACCCAAAGGAGTATATTGGATTGGTGGCTTGATTTTGTGTTAAAAGTAGTGATTTCATGCATTTTCGTAAACCTAAGTATAGATCCATTGTTCATGAAGATTTGACATCCATTATAATACATGTTAACCTATGCAAGTTCATCCATCAAGTTCTAGAGATATTACTCATGATTATGCTTGTTAGATTTAGATTCTTTATTTACAAGATTGCCATTTTTGTTATAATTGCTTTTAGATCATGTTTGAACACTTAATTACTTGGATTAATGATTGACTTGATTGATTGTTATAAATTAGTTGATTAGTAATTGGATTTGGACAAGTTGGTCGAAGATGATTCAAAGGCTAAGGGGGAAGCACTTGAATAGAAAAGCTGCACGTGGTATATGTAGTGGATGATGAAGCACATATGGACGGATTTGATGATGTTGAGATGGAGCTTTGATATGAATGAGATGAGGCAAGGCATGATGTGAGGTAGCTTTGGTATAATCCAGACGGGATCATTCCAAGCATGTTGATAACTCGAGGGATGGTTCGAGTTTGTGGATAATGGTTGGCTCGAGAGGCGCTTGATCTAGTATGAGAATAGTCGTCGAGGAGGATGACTAAAAGGCTGAGATTTCATCGTTATCGAAGGTTCTAGAAGACTCAAAGCAAGAGTACGCTGGGCAGATTCGATAGTCCCAAAAGACTACAGTTGGTGGTCGAGTACTCTGGGCAGATTCGATAGTCCTAGGCACGGGCTGCGACGACGTGCGGAGTTTTGTCTAGAACCGGGGTTACTATTTGCCCTTGACGGACGGCTAAAAGAAAGGTGCCGGTCATTCAGTTAACGATGGTATCGAAGCAATGATAATAGTGATAGCCAGAGTCATGGATGTTTGGATGTTTTGGTTGTATCGTCATTCGGTCTCAAGAGCGATGTTTTCGGGTGCTTATCTGATCTTGGTTTAGGCCTTGGGGGTTTCTACTTGTAAAACATCGACCTTGACTCGAGTGACAATTTCTTTACTTTAAATGTCTGATTTGCTGTGTTTACTTCTGCTTAGTGTGTCTGGGTGCTATCACTGTAGAAAGAGGTGGAGTGGGTGGGTTGGGTTCCTATTCCTTTTACCTTTATGCTCTCTTGGTATGTTGTTAGTTAATTTACCGCTCACTAAGACTGTTGTTTGACTCAAGGTTTTATGTTCAACTCTTATTACCTTGGGCTGTTCATCCATTTTGGGATGGGCAGACTAGGTAGCAGGTGACATGCGCTGTTCTTAGTGATCAACGATGCTGATGACGTAGATGAGCTGGAGGCTTGCATATTATTTTCTTACTATATGTACTGGATGTTCCGCTGCTTGTATATTCTCTGAGTGATATGTAGTGAGGCTTGATGTATTGACTATTCAGATTTTTGTATCAAACTACTATGAGGCTTAGTTGATGAGATTCTGTTCTATGGAGCTTCACTATATATATATTTTCTATTGTATTTTACCCATGCGTTGTGAGTAATACGATAGACTCCGCTGTTTTTATCTTACCTTAATGATCATCCATGGCTGCCTGGCACACTTTACAGCGCACTATCCTTGTTTAGTGCAGGAGTCATGGGCGGTCGTCACGTTTGGTATCAGAGCTTTGGTTAATCGATTTTAGCCAACGCTCGCTGACGTAACTACGTACGAGAGACGTAATTGTATTTTGATGGATGATTACTATATATAATATAGTGGCTTAGAAGGATTTGAACCTATTATGCAGTTGTTTCTCAAGGTGCACTAATCATTTTTTTATAGATATTAAGAATTAGTCGAAGAGGGAGATCAGCTGCTAGGGAAGGCCGTGCTGCTGAGGGGGCTGTTGATTATGCTGCTAAGTTCGAGGCTATGATGACTTCGATCATGAGGAGGATGCCAGCTCCGGGGCCATCAGTAGATGTTGGAGTTCAAGTTCAAGCTCTAAAACCGGTGGATTTTGCTAAGTTGTGTAAAGACTATACTGCTCTTGGAGGAAAGATTTTCTTGGGAACAGAGTCAACCATTGAAGTCCAGAGGTGGATAGATGCTTGTAGAAGGATCTTTGGTGACTTGGGAATCGAGGATGCAACCAAAAGGAAGCTCGCATCAAGACAGCTTCAAGGGAGAGCTTCTGACTGGTGGAACTCTATCACCATTGATACTCCGGAGGAAGAAATTACTTGGGTGCAATTCCAAGCCAGATTTGAAGCTAAGTTCATTTCTACAGCTCAGAAATCCGTTCTGTTCAAGAAGTTTGTGGAGCTCAAGCAAGAAGGAAGACCAGTTCTTGAGTATGTTTCTGAGTTTGAAGCCTTGTCCAAGTATGCCCGGTCATATGTTGAATCTCCATATCAGAAGAACGAGAAGTTTGTGACAGGCTTGGACATTTATCTAGGGAGGCAGTTGGTGGATCATCCGAACGATCCATTTGAGAAGCTTGTGGAGAAGGCTCTCAGGCACGAGAATCTGTTTCCTAAAGAAGGATCTGTTGTTGCTGTGACTAAGGAGGAGTCTAAACCACAGCAAGGTGGAAACAAGAGAGGAAGCAGCAGCAACAGAAGGGTAAGGATGGCCAGAAGAAGCCGAAGGGCGAAGTGACCTGCTACAATTGTCAGCAGAAGGGTCATTTCTCCAAAGATTGCAAGAATCCAAAGGTGCCGGTGAAGTGCCACAACTGTGACAAGCCGAGGCATATCAAGAAGAATTGTCCAAAACCAAGGAAGGACAGGCAGATTGTGCAAGCTTATGCTTTGGGGGTTGTGCCATCATCATCAAAAGCCCCTGCTACGAAAGAGAAAGGAAAGAGTGTTTCCATTTGTGGTGTTCCAGTTAGAGTGTTATTCGATACTGGGGCGTCGCATTCTTTTGTTTGTAATGAACTTGTATGCCGGTAGGGTTTAGAACCGGATATTGTTGATAGACCATTAGTTGTGACTAATCCAGTTGGGGGTTCGTCCTGTCTGTGTATGTTATGCCGTGATCTGGTTGTATCGAGTCATGATTTCTCTTTTGTTTGTGATTGTTTTGTTCTAAACTTTGCGGGGTTTGGAATTATTTTGGGTATGGACTGGCTTACGAAGTACGCGGCAAAGGTTGATTGTAAAAGCCTGGAGGTGACAGCCGAGAATGTGGAAGGGCGAAAGGTTGTGATACGATGTAAGCATGAGGAAGGCGTCTTCATGAGCTTCATGTATTCGCTGGTTGTTCCACGGGATGGACTATCATCGATGCCAGTTGCAAATGGATTTGAGGATGTCTTTGATGAGGTCAAAGGGTTACCGCCGCATAGAGAGATCGAGTTTCGCATCGATCTAGTTGAAGGAGCCAGACCTGTTGTGATGCCTCTTAGGCGGATGGCGCCTAGGGAACAGCAAGAGGTTAAGGTGCAAGTTGATGATCTTTTACAGAAAGGATTCATTCGGCGTAGTGTGTCCGAATGGGGTGCACCAGTTGTGTTTGCAACCAAAGCAGATGGATCGTTAAGGTTGTGTGTGGATTATCGTGAGCTGAATAAAGTGACTAAGAAGAACAAGTATCCATTGCTGAGAATAGATGACTTGTTTGATCAACTTCACGAAGCCAAGGTGTTTTCTCAGATGGATTTAGCAACGGGATGTCACCAATTAAGAGTGGCAAAGGATAGTTTGCCGAAGACTGCTTTCAGGACACCATCTGGTTTCTTTGAATGGCTGGTAATGCCGTTTGGATTGACCAATGCACCAGCATATTTTGTGGATCTTATGAATAGAGTGTTCAGGGATCAGTTGAACAAGTTCGTACTAGTGTTCGTGGATGATATTTTGATTTATTCCAGTAATGAAGAAGAGCACAAGACGCACTTGCGTATTGTTTTGGAAACCTTGCGGAAACATCAGCTGAAGGCTAAGTTTTCGAAGTGTCACTTCTGGAACAGCGAAGTGAGGTTCTTAGGCCATATTATCTCTGGAAGTGGAATAGCGGTTGATCCCGCCAAGGTGGCAGCAATCCAGGATTGGGTTAGACCTAAGAATGCATCTGATGTGAGAAGTTTTCTTGGATTAGTAGGATACTATCGTCGATTTATCAAAGACTTTTCCAAGGTAGTTGCACCATTAACAGGATTGACG
The DNA here is from genome assembly GCA_030765085.1 of Allium cepa. NCBI lineage: Eukaryota > Viridiplantae > Streptophyta > Magnoliopsida > Asparagales > Amaryllidaceae > Allium > Allium cepa. The sequence goes on from CM060941.1 coordinate 12,595,837, forward strand.
AAAAAGAACCAAGTATTCAGATGGGATGCTAAGTGTGAGCAAGCTTTCGGAATCCTGAAAGAGCGACTAACAAGTGCTCCTGTTTTGACTATTCCAAGTGGAAATGATGAGATGGTAGTTTACACCGATGCATGTGGTACTGGACTTGGAGCAGTGCTGATGCAGAAGGGTAAAGTTGTTGCGTATGCAAGTCGACAACTGAAGCCGCATGAAAGGAATTATCCGACTCATGATTTGGAGTTGGCGGCGATTGTTTTTGCTCTGAAGATGTGGAGACATTACCTATTGGGAGTTCGATTCGAGTTTTTTACAGATCATAAGTCGTTGAAGTATCTTTTCTCCCAAAAGGATTTGAATCTTAGGCAGCAACGATGGCTAGAGTTTTTAGCATCATATGATTTTTGTATAGCCTATACTCCGGAAAAAGGTAACGCAGTGGCAGATGTGTTAAGTCGAAGACATGCAGGATTGGGAGCCATGTTTTCAGAATGGAAGAGTCTCGAGTATTTGGCTGGATTTGACTTCAGGCCCAGATGTGAATTGGAACCTGAGATGTTGGCAAACTTAACGATAAGACCTACTCTTGTGGAAAGGATTGGCGAGAGCCAAAAGCGAGACAATAAGCTTGTCAAGATTATCCGTGATTTGGAATCTGGGTTGGACCCAGAGAAGGATAAAGGATTCGAGGTCGATCGAGAGGGTTGGCTTCGGAAGCAAGGACGACTAGTTGTTCCCGATATAGATAAATTGAGAGATGAAGTTTTAAAGGAGAGTCATCACTCGAAGCTGACAATTCATCCAGGTGGAAATAAGATGTATCGGGATATGAAAAGAACCTTTTACTGGGAAGGTATGAAGAAGGATGTTGGAAATTTTATTTCCAAGTGTATGAACTGCCAGTTGGTAAAAGCCGAGCAGAAGAAGCCCAGTGGATTGCTTCAGCCATTAGAAGTTCCTACATGGAAGTGGGAGCAAATATCGATGGATTTTATCGATGGGCTACCTAGAACAAGAGCGGGAAATGAAGGGATTTGGGTCATCATAGATCGTTTGACTAAGAGTGCAAGGTTTATTCCTGTTCGATCAACTTGGACTGCATCGAAGTTGGCTGAGCTGTATGTTAAGTGGATAGTTCGATTCCATGGTATTCCAAAAAGCATAGTGAGCGATCGAGACCCATTGTTCACTAGTGGATTTTGGAAGAGCTTCCAGGAAGTTTTGGGAACCGAGTTGTGTTTGATTACAGCTTATCACCCCCAAACAGATGGTCAGACCGAGAGAGTCAACCGAGTTTTGGAAGACCTCCTCAGAGCATGTGTTTTGGACTTCGGAGGATCATGGGAAGATCATCTTCATTTGGTGGAATTTTCTTATAATAACAGTTACCAGTCCAGCATTGGTATGGCGCCGTATGAAGCATTGTATGGAAGACCGTGTAACTTTCCGACATGTTGGTTGGGAACAGGAGAAAAGTTGATACTTGGGCCAGAAATGATTCAACAGACTTGAGATTGCAAAGAGATCATTCGGCAACGAATGAAGGCAGCCCAAGACCGTGAGAAAAGTTATGCCGATAAGCGTCGTAAGGATTTGGAGTTCGACGTAGGTGATATGGTTTTTGTGAAGATTTCTCCACTGAAGAATGTTATTCGATTCGGGAGGAAAGGAAAATTGACTCTGAGATTTGTTGGACCATTCCCGATCATCAAGCGAATTGGAAAGCTCGCCTATAAATTGGAGTTACCAGAAAAGATGTCGGGTGTGCACAATGTTTTTCATGTATCGTATCTACGGAAGTATGTGCACGACTCGAATACAGTGGTTTCTGCTGATAGCTGTGAAGATTTTGAGGTTAATCCAGTTGATAAGAGACCTCGTAGGCCGCTTCGTGTTGTGGGAACTAACGCGAAACAGCTTAGGAGGAAGGTAGTCAAGTTGCTCAAGATACAATGGAGTGATGATGTTAACGACTGTACATGGGAGGTGGAAGAGAGGATAAAGGCAGCTTATCCTGAACTCTTCGAGGTATGACCATAAGGTGTCGTGTCGTCTCATGACATTGTAACTTGTTCTAGTCTTAGAATTCTGCATGGTAGGCTAGTATTTGGATGCATGGTTTGTTGGTTGCTATGGATGGTAGGCATGCAGAATAGTTTTTGGTTGTTCTTGTTTGTTTGGAATTTCGGGGGCGAAATTCCTAAGGGGGAGAGAATGTAACGACCCGTATTTTACGTATCGAAAGATCGTAAAACTGTTGCCATTAGGTCGTTAGTGTCGCTAAGCCGTCCAGAGTTGAGTCGTATAGTAGCTTAAGTCGTGCAATAGCTTAGGTCGTATAGTAGTTAGCAACCTAAGGAGGTTAGCGACCTAGGAGTTAACGGCATAAGCGGGTTAACGGCCTAAGGAGAATAGGACTGTGGAGCGACTTAAGGACTTAAGGAAGGTAGGCCGGTTACGCGAGCTAACGATCTAAGGTAGTTAGCGACCTAGGGGATAACGGCTTGGGTCGTTCTAGTTAGGTCGTAAACAACCTAAGTTAGAATCTGTGTAGTAAGGTCGTGGACGAGATAAGGTGTTAGGTCTCTGTAGTAGTTAGGTCGCGACCTTTGATAAGTCGTTGAGTGTTAGGTCGTTAGGTCGTCCAAACGACTTAGGAAGAAACGCAGCTTGTATGTTAGGTCGTGTTTGTGTTAGGTCGTTGAGTCACGTAGAGGCTTGAGTGTTAGGTCGCACAAATGCTCGAGTTGATAGGTCGTATCTCTGTTAGGTCGTGCATGTTTTAGACCGTGTACGTTGTTGAGTAGCGTGAAGGCTTAAGGGGTTAGGTCGCGTATGCGTTAGGGCACGTATATGTTAGGAAGCGCATGAGTTAGGTCGCGTGATAGCTTGAGTCGCTGGGTCGTAGGTCGGCAATTGTTAGGTCGCGAGCGACCTAAAAGCGAGCGACCTAAGGGGTGTTTCAGCTATAAATACACGTGCTTGCCTCTCTTTTTGGGATCCGGATTTTGAAGCGACGAAGTTCTGCCATTTTGAGAGCTCGAGTACTACACTTCTTCACTTCTTATCTCTTCTTTAATCTTGTGCTTCCTTCCATCCAATTTGAAGATCAAATCGAAGATCCAAGCGCTTAGATTGAAGATCTCCATCCATCGAAGAGGGATTTCATCGTTTGAAGCGGAATTTTGGCGGATCGAGCTAGATCCTTCGCTGTCCAGATTTGGAGTGTGTTGCTTTTAAGGTGTTTAGGTGATTCGGTGAGTGGTGGTTATCTGTCACATGGACCCCAAGGAGTATATTGGATTGGTGGCTTGATTTTGTGTTAAAAATAGTGATTTCATGCATTTTCGTAAACCTAAGTATAGATCCATTGTTCATGAAGATTTGACATCCATTATAATACATGTTAACCTATGCAAGTTCATCCATCAAGTTCTAGAGATATTACTCATGATTATGCTTGTTAGATTTAGATTCTTTATTTACAAGATTGCCATTTTTGTTATAATTGCTTTTATATCATGTTTGAACTCTTAATTACTTGGATTAATGATTGACTTGATTGATTGTTATAAATTAGTTGATTAGTGATTGGATTTGGACAAGTTGGTCGAAGATGATTCAAAGGCTAAGGGGGAAGCTCTTGAATAGAAAAGCTGCATGTAGTATATGTAGTGGATGATGAAGCTCATATGGACGGATTTGATGATGTTGAGATGGAGCTTTGCTATGAATGAGATGAGGCAAGGCATGATGTGAGGTAGCATAGGTATAATCCAGACGGGATCATTCCAAGCATGTTGACAACTCGAGGGATGGTTCGAGTTTATGGATAATGGTTGGCTCGAGAGGCGCTTGAGCTAGTATGAGAATAGTCATCAAGGAGGATGACTAGAAGGCTGAGATTTCATCGTTATTGAAGGTTCCAGCAGACTCAAAGCAAGAGTACGCTGGGCAAATTCGATAGTCCCAAAAGACTATAGTTGGTGGTCGAGTACTCTGGGCAGATTCGATAGTCCTAGACACGGGCTGCGACAACGTGCGGAGTTCTGTCTAGAACCGGGGTTACTATTAGCCCTTGACGGACGGCTGAAAGAAAGGTGCCGGTCATTCAGTTAACGATGGTATCGAAGCAATGATAACAGTGATAGCCAGAGTCATGGATGTTTGGATGTTTTGGTTGTATCGTCATTCGGTCTCAAGAGCGATGTTTTCCGGGTGCTTATCTGATCTTGGTTTAGGCCTTAGGGGTTTGTACTTGTAAAACATCGACCTTGACTCGAGTGACAATTGCTTTACTTTAAATGTCTGATTTGCTGTGTTTACTTCTGCTTAGTGTGTCTGGGTGCTATCACTGTAGAAAGAGGTGGAGTGGGAGGGTTGGGTTCCTATTCCTTTTACCTTTATGCTCTCTTGGTATGTTGTTAGTTAATTTACCGCTCACTAAGACTGTTGTCTGACTCAAGGTTTTATGTTCAACTCTTATTACCTTGGGTTGTTCATCCATTTTGGGATGGGCAGACTAGGTAGCAGGTGACAGGTGCTGTTCTTAGTGATCAACGATGCTGATGACGAAGACGACCTCGAGGCTTGCATATTATTTTCTTACTATATGTACTGGATGTTCCGCTGCTTGTATATTCTCTGAGTGATATGTAGTGAGGCTTGATGTATTGACTATTCAGATTTTTGTATCAAACTACTATGAGGCTTATTTGATGAGATTCTGTTCTATGGAGCTTCACTATATATATATATATATATATATATATATATTTTCTATTGTATTTTACCCATGCGCTGTGAGTAATACGATAGACTCTGCTGTTTTTATCTTACCTTGATGATCATCCATGGCTGCCTGGCACACTTTACAGCGCACTATCCTTGTTTAGTGCAGGAGTCATGGGCGGTCGTCACATGCACCATGCACATGCACGGTGGCTCCGAACACCTACGGTCAACGTCGCGACCTTCCCAAAGTCGGCTACCCCTTCCTCTGACGAACCAAACCCCAACTCCTTCGATTCTCACTTGAAATCGAAATCGAGTAACTTTGAACAATACCTGGAACAACAGACCAACCTGGAACATTCTCGTACTCACAATGTCGATCGCCGAAGCTCATGTGCTTCCAGCCACAACTTTGCCAACACCCCTACTACTGATCCCCAGAGTTTGGTGGAACTCAAGCCACTAGAGGCGCCGTGACAATCAAAATACCCAACCTTGCCAAAACTAGAGTTACAGACCTAAAACGATCACCGTTGCCGCCACAGTGAATTACACACTCTACTGCCATTTTTTCCAAACTCCTCGATCATCCTTCCACCTCCACTGAGACCCACAACCATTCCAATCACTTAGATCGTCAAAAATCACCCAGAATGAAAAATCCAAACAAACTCGAATTGCTCCCTCAATTCAATGCTAAAAATTATGATTTCATTTTAAAAAATCAAGTTTTTAGATAACAATTCAGTTTATACACCTGAATTGATAAATTAAGATGCTTGAATTCCACTCATCTTAAGTTTGCTCTATTCTTTTTGGTTTTCAGTGAGTTTCTAAATTTATTTTAACTTAAATAAAATTTTAAAACTTACTTTATGATGGAAACAACCAACTTTTGTTTAAGACTTAAATCCTAACAAAAACTAGATCAAGAGAAAATAATTTTTGTTTGAAATCTTAGCATTGAAACTGAACACAATAAAGTCACATATAATAGACATACACACATCCATACATCCAAATATACACAGCAAATTCATATATACACAACTATACTTTGCTTCAGAGATTCACATGCAACCAGATTTCATACTTAAATTTTTAAAAAAATGTTACTCACCTGTTTAAAAATGATGAACAGAGCCTGAAACAGAATCTGGAAAACTGGAAGCTGCTGCTCTTTTGAAAATTGAAGACTTTAAACTTGAGTGTTGGAAATGTTTTTGATTTTAAAACTACATGCTTGTTACTGAAATTTGTAGAGATGACTTCTGCTATGAAACAAAGATGAAAATGCTTTGGTTCCAAGTTTGCTTTTGAAAATAGCTAACAGGTTTCTGGTTTGAATCTTGAAAACTGAATTACAGGTTATTGAATTGATTTCTGGTTTGAAGAAGATGTTTGCAGGCTTTTGGTTTAGAGCTTGCTTTTGTTTAAAACTCGGTTTGAATAAAATGTACAGGCTATTTTGACTTGAGTAAAAATGTTCAGGCTTTGATTTTGATTTGCAAATTTTGAATAAAGGTTTTGATTTGAATAAGTTTTTTGGTTTAAGAATTGTGGATTTCAGATTTGTTTTTGAAATTGTTACAAGCTGAAGTTTTCATAGTTTTTGATTAGAGAAAATAGAAAAAAAAATTGAAGGGAAGGAAAAATGTGTTTATATAAGTTAATTTATGATTTAATAAAAATAAAAGAAAAATGAAAATTATAAAGGACACTTGTTAAAACATCTTAACATTTGTCATAAAGTGTTAATTGTTAATTAACACTTGCCACTAATGTCTCTTAATTTTTGACACTTGTAATTTAAGTAATCTTTATTTATTTCAAATGTTAATATAAAGCTTTATATACTTACTTTATTATTTTATAAATGCTTATATATATATGAATTTCCTTAGAGAAAATAAAACAACACAAATTATACATAAATAAAATCTTACACATATTTTTAAATCCAAATATTTTAAAATATCTATCTTTTGAATTTCAAAATTAATTCCAAATTCAAATTAAATTTAAAAATCCAATTTAAAGTCAATTTATATATACATATATAATAACATACTAAATTCGAAAATAACAAATTATATTTCCTTAAAAAAATCTATTTATATCTATATATAAAAACAATACATTACTAATATTATTTAAAAATAACAATTTTGTCAAATTTAAATAATTTATAAAAAAAATTCTCACATTATTTATAAATTACTTATTTTACTAAATGAGTTAACATATATATATATATATATATATATATATATTGTTTTTTTTTGGCAAAGCCAGCGGGGTTAATTGGGCCCCTACCAGTTTATTGCAACACAATAAAAATGATTCAAAACACACTTCGAATCAGAAAAGGAAGAAAAAATAGGGGAAAAACAAAGAGACAATAAGGAAAAACACAAGATCATACAAAACATCAGCTCCAAGTACTGACCGTAATGCCAGGGATATGACACTCCTTCCTTCTCAGCTGCATGTATATTCTGTTCTTAATTTCAGACCAAAGAGAGCCAATGGTTTTCCTTTTATTTTCAAATACAATTGAATTCCTCTCTTTCCATATCACTTCCATATAAATTTTAATGCAAATGATCAGCACTCTGTATCTACTAGTCTTCCACCTTGTGGCCTTTAAGATTATGTTCCAGTTGATTGCAGACAAGGGAACTGCAACCGTTCTTTGAATGCAACACACAATCTTATCAATCAGAGCATGCAGACATGGGCATTCGAAAAATAAGTGCTCAACAGTTTCCACAAACTGCTCACAGTACACACACTCAGGGATACTAGTAATGCCATAGTTAATTAACACATGCCTGGTGAGGAGAGCATTGCTAACAACCTTCCATAATATATATTGTATTTTAAACTTATATATATATATTCAAATCATATTTATCAAGCAATATTTAAAAAGAAAAAAACAAACCTTTCGTTAATCTTATTTTAATTTAATCATAATTTCCAAATTACTAATTTATAGATATTAGATTTTGAAAACAAGATTTTATTTGTTAAATTCACCAAAGCTTTTCTATTTACAATATATATAAATATATATATATTATAAATAGAAGATAAAGTTTAACAATTAAATATTTGTTTTCTTTTAAAAGAATGAATTTGCTAATTTAAATTACAATTATAAACGACGATTGTCAAATCAATTTAATTATTAATACAGATTATTAAATTAATATTGCCCAAAATTCTAGGTCATCACAATTCGAATGAAGTGAATTGCAACAACTACAATTTTATAGCGTAGACAATGCCAATACGATTCCAACGTGATTCATTTCGTCCAAAACGAGCCTCGCATGCAAAAACTATGCAATTTTAACATCGATATAATTAAATGGAAATCAACAGATAAAAAATAAAATGTAAAATAAAATATGAACAGATCGTTACCTCTTTCGTTCGATGCTACAGGAACGAAACCCTCTCACGCGACTCATATCTTCATACGCGAGCCACCTAGGTCAATCAGACGACGATCGACAATCATCATCGCATGCGTCATGAACATCACCTCGCCACCCTCCCTTGCACGTTGCGTCACCTCTAGAATTGCCAACCATGACACCTTTCCACCTTCCATCATGCGTGACTCATGAGCATGTTTCCAGGTCGAGAAACCCTAATCCCTTTCCACTCCGCGCACGCGTAGGTGCCACCTTGCCCAGTCGTCCCCACACCTCTCACGTACGAACTCGCGATCAATCAATGATTTTTTTTTCTATGATCGGCTGGTTTTGAAATAAGAGAAGAAAATGGGGGTACGGGTAGACAAGATTTGGGCTGATGTGTACAAATGTTTGGAGAGGGAAGAAAAATATATATTATTTAATTAGAAAATACCTCACCTGATCGACCCAAGAAATTCCAAACTCCAAACAAAGCGTATCGCTTAGCGTTCTTTACGTTTTACCTCTATTTCGAACACAATGGAACTAGTGTCGATGCTTAATTCGATCGTATACAGAAGATAACTTTTCAAAATCAATTTATTTTAATTAAATTCCTTTAAAATTTCTATGCATTTCAAGCTCGAACGGCCAGACGATAACTTTGATTACTACAAAACTTGAACTCCTATAATAATTCACTATTGCGAATCCGATGAAACTGGTTTCATCAAAATCCGAGACAATGGCCAAAATGGCTATTTTTACTTGTTAAATAAAATATAAAATTTCCAATTTCTATTTACTCACTTTTAAATTCAATTTTAAAAGTAAACGAACTTCATTCTTGTTTAAATAAAATTTAAATCAACTTTTGAAATCATATCCATTAATATTAAATTCAGGATTCGATTATTAAAATAATTTTCAATATTAAATTTAAACAATTTAATTATCCAATAAACCACCATATTTCAATATAAGTTATTTAACTTATAAAATTTAATTTCAAAAACGAATTCGAATAATAAAAAACTACTTTCATTTTACAGTAGTTCAATATTCATTATTCAATTACCACTAGTGATTATAACCAAGTTCAATATATAGAATTTCGTTTCAATACTGGTTATTGCCAAAATCTTCAAAATTAGTTATTTCAAAATTTTATCCTAGTTCATATTAAATAACTATATTAATAAATCATTAATTTATTTAATTTTTTAACAATTTGTATCCAATAATCATATTAAATTTAATAATTTAAAATAGTTAAAAATACGGGTCGTTACAAGTCGGCTCTACCGAAACGTTACTTACAATTGTTATGCACGCATAGGGTGATGCACTCGATCTTAGCAAGAACAACTATGTTTTTCCTATATTGCATCACTAGTTATGTATGTTGCTCCGAAAGGATATCTCTGATGCTTGTAGAGGTGGACTGTTTCTTGAAGTACTAAGGGCACTTCCAAGGAATCCTACATAATTAATGAGTGTACCTTATCGGTTTTTGATTGTATACCTAATATTATTATGACATACACTCAGAGCATCACAGCTTAATTATTATCATTTTCACCCTTAGACTTTATTATAATATAACTGGATTTCTAATATAAAAAGGTTTTGATTATTGTAAGGTAAAAATCTGCCTGCGTTTATGTATAACGTGGTCTTACGAGATACCTTTGATTTTAAAGGATTTTAAAAGCTAAAATAAATATAAGTTATTATGATTTGAGTCTCTCATACTGGCTTTATCAGACTGACCCGAGCATTGTTTTCGTATAATGCTTGGGTCAGACCGAGAATATTTTCAGGTTTAGTTGGATGTTTTGAAGCATCAAGAGATGTGTCGGGGGACCAAAGATGTATTCACTTGCACGGTTATTTTTCCATTACATTCATTGTTGTATTTATCAACAATTGTAAGGATAGGTTGTTATAACTTTTTGGGCTGAAATAGGTTAGTATACTCTGATTGTTGTCTGTATATACGTATATTATAGTTTGTTTTTGTGTAAAGATTGGTTTTATATTATAAATTATCCGTTCTGTTGTGAGATTCTATGTTGTTTAGATCTTCTGGTCTTCTTTCTTCTTTCTTTTCCTAACTATCCGTCTTATCGTTCAATTTGAGTGGGTAATGTATGGTTATTTGGCTGTTTAAACTGTACGGAGAGGTGCGTCCTTATAGCATGGTATCAGAGCTAAAGTTGAGCGAACACCTAGGCTTTGGTGGAGTTTTCCATTTTGAGATAGGGTAAACGGGACCTTAGGATGAGTTTGAGTATGAGTATATGTGTGTGTGTGTGTGTGTGTGTGTGTATGTATATGTATAAGAGTGGGTATTTGTTAGTGATATAAAAATGTTTTATATTGTGTTGTTTGATCTGTTGAGTGGCTGAAGAACTCTGATCGATGCACTTGGCCAATAGTAACAATAGGAATTTCCTAAATCTCAAAAAAGACCAACTCACACGGTATTGTTTTAAAATGGGTAAATGAAATAATTTTACCTGGAATTATGTTTTATATATAAAGAAGTATTTTATTTTTCGAAAATATAGTTTTTCTTGGACGTGTTGGTTGTTAGGAAGGATAGTATTCCGTAATTATCATCTAGGATTTGGTTAGTCCGGCTCGTCCAGTTCTAAGTGCTGACTATTGTTTGTTGATCTATCTGTAATCTTCCTGTTTGAAACATAGGTTGGGTTAATAGGAAATTTGGGAACATTGAAACGAATACCTTATGAATTAAGTTTCACAATTTGACAATAAGGTGTTCGTTGACAATGCGGGGTTAAATTGACATTAACTTTAGTTGTTTACTTTAAATAAATTTAAACATTTTAAACTAAATTTTGAGGAATTATTTTATATAAAGTTGATTTAATAAAAAAATTAGGTTTTGATAAATCTTGTTCTGTTAAAATGAAGCTAGAGTATTTTCGAAATAATATTTGAAAAGTGATTTCCTTTAAAAGGAGTAATTTTATAAAATCATGTTTTATATATAAAAGAAATTTGAGAATTTAAATCCTGGTGCTTTTAGAAAATGGTTTTCAAAAGTTTTTAAAAGATAATAATAATATTATTTGAATATAATTTACGAATATAGGTATTTAAAAAAAATTGTTGTAGATTTGTTTGGGTAAAAACAAATTTTGATTTGATTCCAAAAGTATAATTTGATTTACATGGAGTAAATATGTGTATTATCATTTCAAATGATTTATGAAAAAAGTAGTATTAATTTTACTTGAAAGAGTTTAAAGTATAAATATAAATATTTTTAAAACAGAAGATGTTAAGAAGCAATATATTTTCTTTGGATTTTTCTGGAGAGTGAGGCCCGATTTGTTTTATGGTGATGAGAATAATCTTCTAAGAGACGTGTGACAACGCCCAATTTCGTACCCTCTGAACCGACAAAAAACCACACAAGTCAACCCAGACGAATAGAATTGGAGATGATCATGAGAAAGAAAAGAGAGGGTGAGAAGAAAGAAGAAGAGAAGAGATGAAGAAGAGAGAGAAGCAGAACCAAAACAATAAAGAATCTCACATCGCAGCAGAATAACATATATAATATAGATCAATAATCTTTACAAAGAGAAACTGTAATACACATCAATTAATATTTGAGTACACTATAAGCAATCATCAGCTTGGACAGTTATGGTAACCTGTCCTCATAAATGCTGATAATTTATAACAACAACAATGCAAAGCAGCGAAAAATAAATAGATATGTTTATAAGACATGAAGGTCTCTAACTCGCCTGCTAAAGCTCCAAAAGCACCAAACTAAACTTGTAAATATACTCAGTCTGACCAGAGCATTGAAAGGGAAGAATGCCTAGATTAGTCTGGTAAACCAGTGTGAGAAAAACACATCTCAACTAAATTTATAAAGTTATCAAAAAATTTCCTTTATCAAAACAAAGGGTATCTCATAAGACCATGTCCACACATAAACATAGACGGGTTTTTCCCTTACGATAACCAAAACCTTTTCATATCAAATCATGTTATATTATAATGGTGTATATTATACAAATAATAATCAACATAGCTGAAATTATTACCATTATTGAATTCCGGCAATACTAGGCTCTACAAACAAAATGGCAGACATGTAGTGGATTTTGGATTCCATACAAATGACTAGGTGAAGGGACTACCTTTTCTGAAACTTGGTACACCTCTAGAGGGATGTACCTAGGATCTAGATACTGGGCGCCTAAACCAACACAAGATCGGCCTACCCCTCACTGGATAGTACTGAATATGTCATCACTCCTATTGTTACCGGCCTATAGTCTGTGGCTACGTGCATACATCAACAACAATCAGATACATGACGTCATATTATGTAAAGACTTATCTAGAAGAGTAATGGCATCTCCTGATGGGAGCGATCCACTTAGCCTTGCTGCTTCTATCCCTGTTTCATTCATTTTCTAGGGAGTGAGGCCTAAAGAGGTATCGATTACCGTTTACATTTCACATCATCTTTGAATGCCACATTGACAATTTCGTTGACTACTAATTGCCTTCCACAAAAATACAACCCTTGAGCTTGTACGTCACACGGAGGGTGTTAAGCTGAGAGAAGTTGCCTTTTTTGACACCAGATGATGTACGTAATCTTTGAGTGCACTGTCAGACACTCGTCTATACAAGTTCGTTTTGGGACTGAACGAAACCGAAGACACTTTCCTACCACATCCTTTCAGAAAATCCCTAGGATTTGTAGCGAATAGTCCTTGCATTGGATATTTCATAATGAAGGACTACTGCTACTATATGTATATTGGGATTTGAACCCTAAATGATCAACAAGCAGTCCTTCACTATGAAAATCCTAAATATCAATGCCATCAATAACCTGCACAATCATCGCAAATAAGTAGGTCCAAAGTGGTTTTTAAGTAAATCTGATCCCGATCTCTCCGCACCAACAACGCAAAAGCGTTACTCAACCTCATACAAAAACCTAGTCTCGTAGGCTTATCACGTTTCCTACTTTCAACTTGCTATCTTTCGGCCAAGAAAAGAGCTCGATAGATTGGAGTAATCACTCTGCACCATATGAATCAGTATTCTCAACACAAACGATAATCAAGCTTACATAATTAGTTATGTACTAAGTGTACGATTAATTTTTTTTCTACATCAAGTCAAGAAACTAAAATGGCCAAATTTGATAGTCGGTTATTTAACTATCAAAGCAACAAACAAAATCTTGCATGTAAGTAGTCACTGGACCTGATTTATTAATCATTTATAAATCAAATCACTTTCCAATTATTCACTTTAAAATATCTTTAAAAATATATAATTCAAAACCATTTCACTTATCGGATATTAGGAAAACATTTTCACATACTTAATTTAATAATAAGTGAATTCGCAGTTTATTTTATTTCAACACTTAGAATATATTTCATATAATTAATTCAATGATTAAGTACAAATGCAAATTTTTAAGGAAAACATTCTTCAAAACATATGTTATTAGGGTCAAAACGAATGTTGCGTAAAACATCGTTACGATAACCCAAAAAATACTAGTATAGGGATTCAACTAACTATATTTAATATTTTCTTTCAAAAATCATTTATTATAACAAAAATGTTACAGTCCATGCCTTCCTTACTTTTCACGAAAACGTTTATTTCAACAGTAAATGTTGAAATCAATGTTTCGATATTAATTTAATTCACTTTTCAATACCATTTAAACTCCTTTTATAAATATCACTTGCGAAACATTTTCTTAATAGATTATTCACTTTGAAATCGTGAATATAATTATTTTATAAACTTCCATATTTAACCTATCAAAATAACTTGATTTCACCTTTTATAAAACAATTATATTGCTTCTATTTTATAAAAAATCTCGTTTTGTACTCACTTATATTTATAAAATTCTATTTTATAAAGTGGAAATTAGCAACAGGGGCCTCTTTAGCAAGTGGAATTAGTTTCTAGGACACACAACTGAAATAATTACTTTCAAGGAAAAAAACAAAATAATTAGTTTCTAGGGCCTAAAAACCTATGAAATTATGTCCTTGAAAGTAATTGAACTGCTGACTTTGCCCTTGAAAGTGATTATTCTGCTAACTTTGGCCTTGAAAGTAATTTCTTTGAATGTGTGTCCTAGAAACTAATTGGACTGGAAAGTTTGTCCTTCTAGTGAAATGCCCCGTTTCTAAATTTCTTTTCTTATGAAAATTCAATTATAAACTCTTTTTACAGAAAATCTAATTTAATTATATAAATACATTCATAAAATATTGATTTCAAATCCAATATAAAAATTGGTTTCAAATCCAATTATAAAACTATTCATCATGTTTCAATTTGAAATCCATCTATATATATATGTATATATATAACATCGTTTTAAAAGCTATTATTCTTTTTAAAATATACTTTTATGAAACCATTCGAAATCTCTATTTCAAGTATTTCACACACTATTAATTTAATAACTTTAAAAATCACACTTTTGTTTATTTCACTAGAATCCTTCCTTTTAAATCCATTCAAATTATTAAAACGTATATATTTCCAAAATCACTTTGAAATCCATTTTTAAACAAAAACATCATTTTATTATTTTGGAATTCCCAAATATGGCCTAATGCTACAGCAGCACTAAATAAAGTGATTCACATGGATAATAATAATCATAACATCCATCACATCAAATATCACATAATACAACATATATAACAATATGTGTAAATAAACATCGATCATAGTGAGGAATCCTTTTAGATCCCTCCAACCTATCACCTTTAACAAATATACATATGTGAAAATATGTACAATGTCTGCTTCGAGGCAGACGCGCATTCAAAGTATCATTCGCTCATACACAGGAACGTATAGGGTCTTATTTGCTCCAATCGACAAGAATATATCCAACTACTAATTACTATAGCATAACATCCAAGCATCTAATATATATACATACATATAAAAATATATGTAACATCCAATAGTCATCAGACTAGCATAAAAAATAATTTATTCCCACTTATATAAAAATATAAGTTGGTCAGAAAGAGTGAGTTGACTCATTTTGGCTGTAGTAGTCATTGCAGCATTTTGTTTTCGATTAAAAATGAACAGACATTCGAATTTAACCAAAATTTTCAACAGCTCCAAATCCATCCAAACCAGCTTTAAAATGTAGTGCTCGACAATACAAACCCAACGCAATTCATTTCGTTCGACTTGGACCTCCTATGTAAGAGTTATGGATTAATAACCATTCGAGTAATTAATTAAATAATTAACTTAACTTAATTGTTAAAAAAAATTGTTAAACCTTTCTTCTTCGTTCACGCGCATATACCAGGTACCACCGAAACCTAAAAACGCACGCAACCATTCTTTGACGCCGTTCCCACCTTCGATCATCCATTCGACGATCAGACACCACCAAAACGTGCGACTACACAAGCTCCACCCATGCCATTAATCCGATCACCCAACTCTTCCCCTAGCGCCGTGAAAACTCCTCCAAACATGGCATGAATGCGAGCAAAATCAAAGAGATCCAGCACTCTAAAATTATTCACGACGGTTGGTTACAAGGATCACTCGTGCTCTACAAGTTTGCAATTGGAAGTTTTTGATAATTGTTGATTGATTGGGAGAAACGGAGGAAGAAGTTGCGAGTTTCTGGCTGTTCATAAGAAAGCGGAGGTAAGGGTTTTCTGAGTTAGGGTGTTGCAAATAAAAGAGAGTTGGGTCCTTTATGTAGGCAGTTGAAAGTTACTATTCACCCAAAATATTTTCGAACTCCAAACGAAGCATGTCGCCTAGCGTTCATAATGTTTTACGTCTATTTCGAACACAATGGAATATATATCGGGAGCCAATTCCATCATATTTGGAAGATATGTTTTCGAATTGAGTTATTTTAATTAAATTTACTTAAATAAATTTCTATGCATTTCAGCTTCGCGTGACCAAAATCATAAGTCTAATCGATACGAAATATGAAATCCAATAACTCACTATTATAGATCTAATGAAACTGGTTTCTAAATCCGAGACAGTGTCGAAAATGACTATTTTTACACCTTAATTAAATATTAAAATTTCCAATTTCTGTAAATTAGTTTTTATTTCAATTTTAAAAGTTTATTATCTTCATTCTAAGCTCAAGTGGAATTTAAATTAACTTTATAAATCATTTTCATTCATTCAATTAATTAATTGATTTAACTTATAATATTCATTTTTTTAATATTTAATTCAATTAAATATTAAAAATTCAAATGACCGAAAAACTGGGTCATTACATTCTTCTCTCCTCAAAATAATTTCGTCCCCAAAATTACCAAGTAGGAAAGATGCTACAACTTCATTAACTTTCAAAACAACTCTAGTTGAAATAGATTACTAAATTCTCTTAAGTGTTTAACTTTTCGAAAATCATTTAGTTGTAACTTTTTTATAAAAACTTTTTTTAAGTGTTCAAATTCATACTTAGTTATTAACTAATACCATTCCAAAATCAACTAATATCATTTCAAATTATAATTAAAAATAAAAAATTTGTTATCAAAAATTTTCCAATTATCCCCAAAAAATTTCAAACGCCTTCAATTTTAGAAAAATTCGTAAATATACATCACAAATATATATATATATATATATATATATATATATCACAAATATACATCTCATCTTCGAGGATGAGGCATTCCATAGGGAAAAATATAGGAGTACGATATGTAATCCGAGATATCTACTTAATATACTATTTAGCGAGCAAATGCGGCTAATATAGCACGAAAGCGAGCTCCAAATGCGAAGCAAATTCCCACCTACTAAACACTCAACAATCAATGGGAACACATATATGGAAAGTGTTAACCCTAACTCGTTCACAAGTTAACAGGTCCACGAGTTAAGGCATGTACGACTCAAGGCATGTACGACTCAAGGCATGTACGACTCAAGGCATGTACGAGTTAAAGGATACATGAGTCAGCAACTTCCTACAACTTAAAGACCTCTACGAGTTAGCAAGCTTACGAGATAAGCAGCCTACGAGTTAAGGAGTACCCGAGTTAAGCTACTTGCGAGATAAGCCTTTACGAGTTAGCATATCTACAAATTAGCAAGTGTACGAGTTAAGATCTTCCACAAGTTAAGCCTCTACGAGTTAATCCTCTGCGAGTTAAGATCTTCTACGAGTTAGCAGGCATACGAGTTAAGAAAAGCTAACGACTTAAGGTCTTTACGACTTAAGGAAATTGATGGCCTACGACTTAATGATAACTGCAGTTTGTACGACTTAAGACCCTTACGACTTAAAGAAGTTATACGACTTAAGGAGGATACGACCTAAAGACACACCTCTTAACTCGTCTACGAGTTAAGACTTGCTTTAAACCAGTTGCAATTGGTTAAGTCGACTACGACTTACGACATAAAAAGAGTCGTATACGACTTAAGAAAGGAAATTAGCAATTGCAGCCAGATAACTCGCACACGACTTAGAACTTAGGGATGGGTTCAAAAAAGGGGAACTGCCATAGACTCGGCTCAGTGACCCGGGGACGACTTACCTTAAGTCGAACACGACTTATCTTAAGTCGGCCACGAGTTAGGACTTAGCACTTTTTCCGCCCAGAACTCTCTATAAATATGAAACCATCTCCAACATGCAAAGGACCTTTGGGCTCATTCTCTTCAAGCGCCATTACTCTGCCGAATTCCAGACGACTTCAAAGCTTTTTAGATCCAACAAACTTCTAAAGGAACTCCATGAAGGAATCATCCACATTCACCATGGATTTGAAGATGATTGTCAACATCAAAGCTTGAGCTACTTGTTTCACATATCCTATCACTTGAAGTGTGTTGTAATTGAAAGATCTTGTAAAGAATTGTAATCAAACTAGTGATAAAAAGATTAAAGTGGACGTAGGCTGGATTATAAGCCGAACCACTATAAATACTGTGTCTCTTTCTGTTTTTCTACATACTTTCTGCTTATTTCTGTTTCCCGTACAAACGGGTGGTGCTTTCACAATCACATCTTATACACCAGGGTGTTAGCGTTTAAATTTTTTCGTTAACATTTTGGTGCTTTCACTGAGAATTGAACTCAGGACATCTATCATCATTGTTTCAGAAAGATTTGTAGATAGAGTTTCTTTAAGAACCAGAAGTCTATCCGAAATCATGGCTCCTGGAAGGAAAAGTAAATCTGTGAGATCTGCAAACATTCAAGAGGGAACCTCCACTTCCCCAACACCAAATCAGGCCACTCCAGCTGTTGGAGTTTCAAAAGCGGAATTGGACGCTGCTATCTTTGGGTTGAATCAGCAAATAAATGCCCAGAACGCGCAATTGGAAGCTCAGAATGCTCAGAATGCTCTGATTCTGAATAGGTTAAACGATCTGCTCGGGGCAAACCGTCAACCTGCGAATAATGAAAGGAACTTTGTCGGTAATGTCCATGATGCTGAAACTAGAAACATTCCCGAAAGGGCTGCTAGCCCCTTTGAACAGACATTGCCTGAGGCTGGAGGATCCAGAAATAGGAATGACGAAGAATATCTTTCTGGTATGGTTCGACAGATTATGAAAGAAAGTATGCAAAGGGTCGAAGATGAGAAAGAGTGGGGTTTCGCTCCGAGCAAGACTCCGTTTACTGAAAAGATCCTAAAAGCTGAATTCCCAAGGAAGTTCGTCTCTCCGACCATTCCAGCTTACAAAGGGACAAGTGATCCAAATGAGTTCCTGTACAAATATGATTGGCACATGACAGGTACCAGAGCTTCTGACGAGATAAAATGCCGCTATTTTCCTGTGTATTTGGAAGGGGTAGCTCTGCTTTGGTTCACAAAACTACCTGTCCGGTCCATCGATCAGTTTTCAGACCTAACCAGGAAATTTAAAGAGCAATTTAGGCTATATGCTTCAAAGGCAAAAGACATCATGTCGTTATCCGGTTTGGAACAGAATCCGGGGGAAACTATCAAGTCTTTTTTAAATCGCTTTAATATAGCGTTAGCTGAGGTGGATAATGCAGAACCCCGCATGGTCTTGACCTATTTGATGAGAGCTATTGATAAGTCAAGTGAATTCGGAAAGTGGCTGAACATGAAGGAGCCAAATTCTCTGGAAAAGTTCTACAAAAAGGCGGATGAATTCATGCGTTTGGAAAGCCGTCCTGTCCCGGTAAAGGCAACAGTAGAGAAAGCTGAAGACAACACTGCTGCGCCACGTAAGAATGGATCTGTGGGACAGAAAAGAGAAAATAATGATGGAAGGAAACAACACAATTCGAAGAAGCCTCGATCCTTCAAGCCATCAGAATATACTCCTTTGTTAGAGACACCAGAGCGCATCTACCTGGCTACAAAAGATTCTTTTGAGTATCCCAAACCTCCTGTTCTCAGAACCGGAAGAAAAGCTGTGCAAAGTGGGAAGTTCTGTCGCTTCCATAATCAGCCTGGTCATGACACAGACGACTGCCGTCAATTGAAAAATATAATCGAAGAATTGCTAAGAGAAAATAAGCTGCAGCAATTTGTGAAGAAGAGTGGTAATGATCCTGCTTCGTCAAGTCAGGGGCAACAAGCTCTTGCTCATCAGCCCAGGACAAATGAGAAGGCCGCAGGACATGAATCTGGAAGGCCAGTTATTAATGTCATCACAGGAGGACCCCACCCAGCAGGCAGAAGCTGGGGTGAAATGGAGAGGTACACTCGAGCTCTGAAACATATGCCAACTGAAGAGAATGTCTTTGTTTTAGAGGACTCTACACCCCTGAAACAACAAAGGACTTTTAATGATGATATTGTGTTCAGGGCTAGAGATTCCACGGGCATTGAGGCCCCTACTTTGGACCCGTTAGTCATCTCGGCCGGTATTGGACCGGCTATTGTCAGAAGAGTTCTTATTGATTGCGGCGCATCTTGCAACATCCTCTTCAAGAAAACGTTTGACCAGATGAGAATCCCGATGGCGGATGTGCAAGCCTCATCTCAGAAGATTGTTGGCTTCACTGGGGAGCCAAAGCAACCAGTAGGAACCATTGACTTGCTTGTGGAACTCGGAGAAGGAGAAAGAAAAGTAGTTCGCAAGCAGACTTTTGTGATAGTAGATGAATTTTCTGCTTATAATGCTTTCTTTGGTCGACCTATTCTTGCTGCATTCAAAGCTGTCCTTGCCCCATGGTGTCTTACTATTAAATTCCCTACAGACAATGGGGTAGGAGTTATTAAAGGAGACCAGAACGCTGGGCGAGAATGTTATATGACAGAGCTGCGAGAAACAAGGAAGAGAGAAATGGGGAAAGATGCGGCAACCCCAATCCGCATCAAAACACCAACCCTATAGCAACTACAGGGCGGACCCTGCACTGGCGAGCATAGCGGGGCACGAAAAGTGATGGATCCTAGAAAGGCCAGTGCGGGGGAGAGTAGGGTGGTACCAGCAGAAACAACGATACCGGTGCCCGTTGATCTGAAGGACCCAAACAAGGTGCTGAATGTGGGTTCACAACTTAATGTGTCAGTTCAGAATGCCTTGATATCTTTTTTGAAAGCAAACCTGGATGTTTTCGCTTGGACCCATGCCGATATGTGCGGAATATCCCCAGAAGTTGCGGTACATGCTCTGAATATTGACCCAAAGTTCACGCCAGTAAAGCAGAAAAGAAGAATCCAAGGTCTAGAAAGGTCGACAGCATTGAAAGAGGAAGTTGACCGGCTCATGGAGAATAATTTCATCAGAGAATCTACCTATCCAAATTGGGTTTCAAATCCAGTGCTAGTTAAGAAAGCCAATGGTAAATGGAGAGTGTGCATCGACTTTTCAGATCTAAACAAGGCCTGTCCCAAAGACTGCTTCCCATTACCCAGGATCGATCAACTGGTAGATGGAACAGCGGGTCATGAATTGTTGTCTTTTATGGATGCCTACTCCGGATATAATCAGATCATGATGCATGAGCCAGATCAGGAGGACACAAGCTTTATCACCGATGTCGGTCTTTACTGTTACAGAGTTATGCCCTTTGGGTTGAAGAATGCGGGGGCAACATACCAAAGACTGGTTAATGCTATGTTCAAACCGCAGTTGGGAAAGACTATGGAAGTTTACGTTGATGACATGCTAGTAAAATCTAAGAAAGCAGTGGATCACATCGAACACTTAGCAGAAATGTTCGCAATTCTCCGAAGATACGGAATGAAGCTTAACCCTTTAAAATGTTCTTTCGGGGTAGAATCTGGGAAGTTCTTGGGTTTCATCGTGAGCGCTAGGGGCATTGAAGCTAGTCCAGCTCAAATCACTGCTCTAAAAGAAGTCAAAGCTCCTAAAACAAGGAGGGAATTGCAAAGTCTCAATGGAAAAATTGCCGCCTTAAGTCGGTTCATATCCAAAGCTACTGATAAATGCATTCCATTCTTCGACGCTCTAAAGAAAGGAAAGAAAAACTTTGACTGGACTCCCGAATGCCAGAAAGCTTTTGAAGAATTGATTCAACATATGGAAACGCCTCCAATACTTTCCAGGCCCGGCGATGGCGAGGATCTTCTTATATACTTGGCAGTTTCATCTCATGCTTTAAGTGCAGCGCTGGTACGGGAAGACAAAAGGATTCAACATCCAGTTTACTATATCAGCAAAAGACTCACTGGGGCAGAAATGAATTACTCCAAGTTGGAAAAACTCGCCTATTGTCTATTGATTGCCTCAAGAAAGTTGAGGCAATATTTCCAGGCTCATCCTATCAAAGTCCTCACTGATCAACCTTTAAAGCAAGTCTTGTTTCGCCCTGAGACTTCGGGCCGCCTTTTAAAGTGGAATATTGAATTGAGCCAATATGACATCACTTATCATCCTAGAAAAGCGATCAACGGACAAGCTTTGGCAGATTTTATTGCAGAATTTACAGACAAGGGTAACAGCGAGGAAGAAACAATCGAGAACTCCCCAACCCAATGGAAGTTATTTGTAGATGGCGCAAGAAATGATTACTGTTCAGGTGCTGGAATTGTTCTTGAAACTCCTGAAGGCCGGTCATTATGCTATGCGCTAAGATTAGAATTTCCTTCAACAAACAATGAAGCAGAATATGAAGCTCTGATCGCTGGTTTGAAAATTGCTAAAGAACTAAACATTCGAGCGTTACAGATCTTCAGTGATTCTCAGCTTATAGTATGCCAAGTCAAGAAGGAGTTTCAAACGAAAGGAGGAAATCTGCCCGCTTATGTGTCAAAGGCTTGGGAACTTTTATGTGAATTCGACCATTACACGATAAGTCATATTCCTCGAGAAGAAAACATGAAAGCAGATTCTCTCGCAAAATACTCAAGTTCTGGCGAAGCCCAATCCTTAGGGTTAGTTCCAGTGGAAGTTTTGTCAAATCCGAGCATTGATGAAATGGATATCGATTGGGTTATGAGTATGTCGCAAGAGCAAGAATCATGGATGACTCCAATAACAAAGTATCTACTCAATGGCTCTTTACCAGAAAACTCTAAAGAACGACAAAAGCTACTGAGAAAAGCTTCTCGATATATAATCCAGGATGGTCAATTATACAGACGAGGATTCTCAATGCCATTGCTTCGATGTGTATCCCGGGAAGAGTCCAAAACAATCCTAACTGAAGTGCATGGAGGAGAATGCGGTGATCATTCAGGTGGTCAAACATTAGCAAAGAAAATTCTCCGATACGGATATTTTTGGCCAGAAATTA
Source organism: Allium cepa (assembly GCA_030765085.1). Lineage (NCBI taxonomy): Eukaryota > Viridiplantae > Streptophyta > Magnoliopsida > Asparagales > Amaryllidaceae > Allium > Allium cepa. The sequence continues at coordinate 12,618,763 of CM060941.1, forward strand.
ATCGGGATGCCGCAGATTACTCCCGAAAATGTGACAAGTGCCAAAGATATGCCAAAATTCCTAGAGCACCTTCTACCGAACTCACACAGATGATCAGTCCATGGCCATTTGCAATTTGGGGAATGGATCTCATTGGGCCGCTACCAACCGCTAAATCAGGGATTAAATATGCTATTGTTGCGGTTGATTATTTTACTAAGTGGGCTGAAGCTGAACCATTGGCTACTATCACTTCTAAGAAAGTGATAAGCTTTGTGACCAAGAATATCATTTGCAGATACGGTGTGCCTCAAAAAATAATCACAGACAATGGTACTCAGTTTGAAAGTGAGGAATTCCAGGATTTTTGCAAACGATTCAAAATCCAGAAAAGCTTTTCGGCAGTAGCTCATCCGCAGGCAAACGGGCAAGTGGAAGCAGTGAACAAGATCATCAAATCAACCATCAAAAAGCAACTCGAAAGAGCAAAAGGTGGTTGGGTCGATAAACTACCACTTGCACTATGGGCATACAGAACTACTCACAAAACTGCAACTGGGCATACTCCTTTTTCGTTAGCATACGGATCGGAAGCAATGATCCCGGTTGAAACAGAGGTCCCTTCACACAGAAGAATCCATTTCAATCAATCAGAAAATGAAAAGCTGCAACTTGAAGCGCTGGATCTCCTTGATGAAAAAAGAGATGAAGCTAACCTCAGAGTTGCAGCTCATCAGCAAAGGATAGCCAGACATTTCAATTCCAAAGTTCGTCAACGCAGCTTTGAAATTGGAGATCTAGTCCTAAAAAGAATTATGACTGCGACAGGTGTGTTTGGGCCAAATTGGGAAGGACCGTATGTGATAGGTCAGAAACTTCTTGACGGCACATTCAAGCTCACCACAGTTGATGGAGATCAAATTCCAAGGGCATGGAACAGCAATCACTTGCGTCCATACTTTACTTGAAAATTTTGTTGAAACATTGTAAAAAGAATTATGAATGTATGATTCCTGTAATTGAAAGCAATTGTGAAACTGATGCAAGTAAATAATGAAAGAATATAAAGTGGATGTAGGCCCAATTTCATGGCCGAACCACTATAAATCTTGTGTTCCTTATTATCATTATATGTTTGCTTTGTTTTCGATATAAAAATACACAAAATGTATTGCTGAAATATCGATTTAAATTTTTGCAGACAGTGGAGATAAAACTTGCGCATAATAAGACCGAGCGATTCTCACCATCATTCAACAAACAAATTTCAAGTCACAAAGACCCCGAATTCAAATCCTAGATAGGAAATGCTTCAATTGAACGGCTAATGATTTCGATAGGAACGAGCCCTTGCTGATAAATTGAGATTGTTTAAACAAACAAACATCCAATTAGGAAGCTAGTGCCCGTTCTCACGAACTTGCCTGGCAATGAAGTACACTTCCTTGGATTAAACAAGCCACTTGTGAGAAAAAGGGGGATGAAAACTTGAAAAGAAAAAAAAAAAAAAAAAAAAAAAGGATCGCTGAAAAGGCATAAGCAAGTGAACAGAGGAACAACCAAAGCTACCATCAGCGCCACAAGTCCTCTTCGGAGGCGCAACTCTTCGGATAATAAAAGACCTCTAATGGGTCATATGCCACAAAAAAGAAAGTTCTCTACTCAACAAAAAAGATTGGAGGAGTCATGACCCTCCAACCATGAGAGAGTAACTTCCAGGCGATGAAAACCCTCTCTGAGGCACATTTCACCAGGAGTTGAAGTGTTATAACCGCTCTTCGGGATTTCACTTCACCAGAGTTGAAATGTAAACAAAATAAAAGCCCTCTTCGGAGGCCCATTTCACCAGGAGTTGAAGTGTTATAACTGCTCTTCGGAATTTCACTTCACCAGAGTTGAAATGTAAACAAAATAAAAGCCCTCTTCGGAGGCCCATTTCGCCAGGAGTTGAAGTGTAGCAGCCGCTCTTCGGAATTTCACTTCACCAAAGTTGAAATGTAAAAACAAAGACCTTCTTGAAAGCACACGTTTCACCGAGATTGAAATAAAACTTCCAAGTGTTGAAACGTGAAAAGGCTTTCTTCAAAGGCACAACTCTTTGGGGGTACACGTTTCACCAAGATTGAAATAAAACTTCCAAGTGTTGGAACGTGAGAAATCCCTCCTCAGAGGTACAACCCCCTCCCGGGAACACAATTAAGAAAAAAGACCTCTTTGGAAACCCACGTTTCACCGAGATTGAAATAAAACTTCCAAGTGTTGAAACGTGAAAAGGATTTCTAAAGCATAACTCTTTGGAGGTACACGTTTCACCGAGATTGAAATAAAACTTCCAAGTGTTGAAACGTGAAAAAATCCCTCCTCAGAGGTACAACTTTCTATAAAAAAAAAATCCTCATCAAAAGCGTACTTTAACTTTCAAAGGAAAAGTAATTTGCCTACTATGGGAAATGATCGTAAAAAGAAAAGAAGTTAAAGTACCCTTCAGAGGTCCGCTTTACCACATAGAGGAATTCACTTGATGAGATATGCACATAAGCAAAAGAAAAAAGTGATTTCTTCGAACGACCAAGCGTAAAAACTTATACGAAGGGAGTTGTACTCTATAAAATTTTCTTTAAAGAATAAAGTAATTATTCTTTAGCAAATAAGAGTGTAAGTCCCCTCGAGGTATAGAATATTGCAGCATACTTATGGAATGGGGGCAATATAGTATAATTACACACAATATGGTATAACTAAACCAGCAAAAGGTAACGCTCAAGTAACATACCATAAGCTCGCTGCAATATCAAATAAACTCATGCCAAAACGAATAACAAATGTATTCTTTAATTCAAACAAAAGTTTGTACAAACGAGGAATCATTTTATTCAATTACAACGCAGGTACAGGTTTCAAAATAAAGAAAAGCGGGGGCCGGTACCCGCACAATTCTCGGCCAGTACATGCAAAACACAAAAAACTAGAAACTGAAGATCTTCACTTCTTTTTGCTGCCTTTAGACCCTTTACCCGGCCGAATGATCAGCTTTTCAGGTCGGCCAGTGGGTATAAGGGAGGAAGGAGAGGTAGGCGCAGCTGGCCCAACTTCTGGCTCCTCTTCAGTGGCGGTGATTATCTTCCCTCTCCTCCTTGATGCTCCTTGCTTCCTTCTCCTCTTTGAGGAAGACTCACTTCCTGGAGTGACAAGTTTAGATAAAGTTATATCGTCAGAAGGAGTCCGCTCCGGAGATATGTCACCTCCCTCAAGTCCCTCATCTTTTTGCTCTTGCGAAGCAATGGGATCATCCAGGCCATGGAGAGCTTCTATTTGTTCTTCTTGTGACCCGGGTTGCGAGGCAGAAGGAGGCGCCACTTGAAGAGATGGAGGAAGGATCACCGGGGGAGAAGAAGCTTGAGTTTGACTCGGTGCTTTCTCTACAAAGGAGAAAAAACTTAAAATATCAGTATCTTTCGAAAAGAGAGGGGATGACGGCTCGTCAAAAGTCGGGAATTCATTAACATTTGAGGAATAATCAAAAGTCGGGAATTCATTGACATTTGAAAAATAATCAAGAAGATCGTCAAGTTCACAAGGAGCGAACGAGCAGTTCACCACTTGGGCTGGTCCGGTGTCAAGTTTACCTGGGGTAGTTGGATCTCTGAGGCTGATTTCATATCGCTGTGCTTCGTTGCTTTCACCACCTTCATCCCCGCCTTGTGCACTTGTAGTTTCAGTTACTGTCTTAGTTGCAGGCGGAGTAGAGGAGCTAGAACCCGTGATGTCAACCACAGGAGAAACTGGAGGTTGGACAGAGGAAGTAAGCGTTAATTCCTTTCCAGAACGTTCCTCTTCCGCCATTCCAGTTCTCATCCTGGCAAGTTGTTCTCGCCCCTTCGCAAGAGCAGCGCGAGCTCCCTCATCCAGGTAACGCGCCTCAAAGTCTTCATCGCCATACCCGGCGTCTTTAAACATGTTAAGAGCAGCTTCCCACACCTCGGCCAGGGTGATTTCATACTTAGGACCAAGAAAAGAGAGGCTGCCGCGTCCCAAGACACAATGTAAATAAAAATCGAATAAAGTCGAATTGATATCGTTTTCCATGGTCTGAGCAGTTTCTTCGGCTGCAATTTTGCCAGCCATGGCCTCATCTCGATCTTTTTCGGTCTGAGCAAGTTGGGCTTTTAGCGCTTCAATCTCCATGTCTCGGGCGCTCAGTTTATTCTGCAGCTGGGTGACATCAGTGCGGTGGTTCTCTACAGCTTGTTCCAACCTCTCAGCTTTAGCTTCAGCGTCCCTCTGGCTGGCGTGCGCATCTCGCACTTGTTTTTGCAATACCTCTTCTCTTTGGGTGTAAGTATTAGTAGAAGAGGCAAGATCATCTTTGAGCTGCTTTACTTCAGCTTCGAGTTTTTCATTGTATTCGGCTATCTCCTTCATCTCAGCGTTGTGTTGATCAAGAATCTTCTGCCATTCTGATTTGTCATTTTCCATGGTCAGCATTGCTTCGATGTTAGCCCGATTAACTCTTTGAAGTTCATCAACCAGCTTTTGCCATCCAGACATTCTATCGATATCAATCTTGACAGCATCGAGATTTCTGTACATAGCTTCTTTGTCGATGGGGACCAAATCAAGGTCGAAGCGTACCCCCCTCAAACACCAGTTCGGGAATCGGCTCTGCAAAGTCGGGGGGCCCCTTTCAACATGGTATGAAGGCCTGTTGAGAAGTGTTTGGATGGCACTTCCTTCAAGAGCAGGAGATTTGGAAGGGATGTCAATAGAAACTGAGGCACCAGGTCTCTCAGATGTCACGGGCACGTGCTCCTCGCCAAGTTTGGTCCGCTTTCTCGAATCCTCAATATGGCTCTTCCCCCTATCATCGTGCGTTTTACGTTTATGGGAGTCATCATCCCTTGGGAAGGATTCATGTCGCGTGCCCGCTCCCTCATGACGTTCTTCATACCTTCTCCTCTCTTCAGCTTTTCGCGCAGCTCTCTGCTCATTGGTTTCTCTGGGATCGGCATAGTATTGCTTGTAGTCATAGCTGCCACGCCCTCCATAGCGTCGAAAGTCCTTGTAATAAGAACCGCTGCCGCTGCGCCCCATAGAGGAATCTGAAAAGGCAAAAATAGCAAGTCTTAGAAACTTCCGAAGAAAAGAAGTTAAATATGAACAAATGCCGAAAAATCCTAAGTGTTGTGTGATGTGCAAGATACGCGCATTAAGCTACAAACCACTCATTGGTGTAGGGGTGATGATAGCTTGGGTATGAGGAGTTGGTGTTTGTGTTGGTGTTAGTCGAAGAAGGGACGTCGCCTCAATTATAGGAGAGATAGTTTTAGACACGTCATCTCTAAAAAGCTCCTGTGAGGTCACTATTATGTCGCTCAACCCATCATAAACATCGTCACCATCATGCTCGGTGAGACTTGTTTTCTCAGTTCCTACATCAGCTAATCCCCCGAGAGGCTGTGAAGGTCCTTCTTCTTCCTCAATCGGGGCAAGTGCCGTCTTACTAGATGACCCCATAATGTCGGTAGGGGTGGAACATTTCACCAATGAAGCTTCGATGTTAGACTCTTTTGATGAAGATTGTTCGATAGTAACGGGGGCATCTGATGCTTCAGTCGGGGAATCGGGAACTTCAGTCGGGGCTTCATGAGGCTGAGTATAGCGAGAAGAGTGAAGAAGCCCGTATTGATGTAAAAAGTCATCTCTCAGCAAAAACTTTATATTCCTCTCTTCTACTGGCACAGCATTCAATCTTTCAAAAATTTGCTTATAGCCTGGGTCTCTAGAAGGAGGTGGAAGCGCTGAAAAGTAAAAAGGGAAATTAACATCTAACTACTCAGGCTATGAAAAGATTTTATAAGGAAAACATGTGTCAGGAATAAAGCTGAACGCCCTTACTTCCAACTCTCCACACACCATAAAACCCCGGAGGGCAACGAACATAGAAGAATTGGGTTAAAAACCCGTGAGCAGTATCAGGGAGGCCAACAATCAGTTTGCGGTTTCGGGCGCTCCTCACAACAGTAATGGAAGGATGATCCTTAGTCCGAGTAAAAGAGCATAGATAACAAACTTCACCAAAGCTTGGAAGTCGATCAAGTGTTCTCCTAAAAAGCACACACAACCCCATTAGAATGGCATAGCCATTGGGGTGTAGCTGGGATGGAGCAATGGCCAGTTGACGGAGAAGTTGTTGGAAAAAGTCGTTGAAAGGAGGAATGCCTCCACTTAGGCACATTTGCCGGTTAATTGTCACAAAGCCAGAAGGAGCTATATCGGCAGTGTTATTTCTTTCGGGAAGAATGGCATCTGATTCAACGATACCAAACTGAGCACACAACTGGCGAAAAACTTTGTATGATAGTGAAGTAGGAGCTCTTTCGGGAGGATTAACCAGTGGAGCCGGAAGAACAGTTACCTCTCCAGTCCGAACTGTTGTATCACCTTCCTGAGAAGTCATTCTACACAAACAACTGGATATTCAAATATGAAGGTGCACGTTTCCTAAAAAAGTGTGAAGTGTTGTGCAAAAAAAAACTAATAAAAAAAATAATAATAACAAGTAAATATAACTGAAATAAAACTAGTCGACGATTGATCGATTACAAAAATTTCAGAACTTGTTAGTCTTTAGTTCAAGTATAATATTAATGCGAGCTGGTCAATTTTAATTGACTATTTCAGTATTGCTTTAGTATTTTACTTGAAGTTAATAAGTTGAGCACTTCATTCACACAATCTGTTTAAGTTTAATGACTGTTGTTAGCTAATCTGTCATTCGAAGAGGGCGATCAATGGCAGTATATTCGCCCCGGTTTTTCTGTAAATGTTGTATTGGACAGGTTGTTAACTTGCGAGTCAAAGTAATTTGTAAAAGAAGGCATCAAAGTTCAACAGTTCAACATCACTGCAAATTCAAGGTTTAAGCAGATCCTAAAAAAAAAAAACAACACAAGTGCTAAGTCGTATCGAACACAAGTGCTAAGTCGTATCGGACTCAAGTGCTAAGTCAAAACCGACTCAAGTACTAAGTCGCAACCGACTCAAGGGATGAGTCGTTCCTATCCTCAGCCATCAAACACATCAAGCTGCTTATCCTCTAAGTCCTAAGTCGTAACTCGGGGAACAGGAGAAAGGCTCTGATCCAAAACAACTAGAAATCCTCCAAGTCTTAACTCGGCTACGGCTCATGGAAATCGCTAAGTCACATGGAAGAAGCCGAGTCATATATGAGACGATCCCTTGTTATTTTCACTCAACCTATTCGACCAACTCGCCTCCCTTTCAAATCTCTTAACTTGTTCATCCTTGGCTTCTTCAGCAGCGACAACCTTAACCCGTTACACTATGAATCGCCCCAAAGCGCGAATCACCATAGGCCAAATCAGATGAATTTTAGTTCATCGGTAATCAATTCGAATAGAATTCGCAGGGTTTGAATGGGGCAAACCAAAGATGATGAACTGAATACATAAAGTAACAATGGTTAACGGTCGAAGTTTGAAGCAAGATCTCTTACGATTGTTTGATGCTAGAAAGAATCAGAGATGAATCGGGTCGAAATCGCCTCGGAGAGCTTGAAGATGCGTTAATGGCAGAAAGCAGTTTAAAAGGTTAAGTGATGAGAAGAAGGACGACTCAGGCTTTTATATCTGGAAAGGTTGGGATTTGAAACGACATGACCGAGTTATGATAAGTCGAAGCACACGACTTACGATTTAAGCGTGTGCTTCGAGGGGCAAATGTTAACCCTAACTCGTTCACAAGTTAACAGGTCCACGAGTTAAGGCATGTACGACTCAAGGCATGTACGACTCAAGGCATGTACGACTCAAGGCATGTACGAGTTAAAGGATACATGAGTCAGCAACTTCCTACAACTTAAAGACCTCTACGAGTTAGCAAGCTTACGAGATAAGCAGCCTACGAGTTAAGGAGTACCCGAGTTAAGCTACTTGCGAGATAAGCCTTTACGAGTTAGCATATCTACAAATTAGCAAGTGTACGAGTTAAGATCTTCCACAAGTTAAGCCTCTACGAGTTAATCCTCTGCGAGTTAAGATCTTCTACGAGTTAGCAGGCATACGAGTTAAGAAAAGCTAACGACTTAAGGTCTTTACGACTTAAGGAAATTGATGGCCTACGACTTAATGATAACTGCAGTTTGTACGACTTAAGACCCTTACGACTTAAAGAAGTTATACGACTTAAGGAGGATACGACCTAAAGACACACCTCTTAACTCGTCTACGAGTTAAGACTTGCTTTAAACCAGTTGCAATTGGTTAAGTCGACTACGACTTACGACATAAAAAGAGTCGTATACGACTTAAGAAAGGAAATTAGCAATTGCAGCCAGATAACTCGCACACGACTTAGAACTTAGGGATGGGTTCAAAAAAGGGGAACTGCCATAGACTCGGCTCAGTGACCCGGGGACGACTTACCTTAAGTCGAACACGACTTATCTTAAGTCGGCCACGAGTTAGGACTTAGCACTTTTTCCGCCCAGAACTCTCTATAAATATGAAACCATCTCCAACATGCAAAGGACCTTTGGGCTCATTCTCTTCAAGCGCCATTACTCTGCCGAATTCCAGACGACTTCAAAGCTTTTTAGATCCAACAAACTTCTAAAGGAACTCCATGAAGGAATCATCCACATTCACCATGGATTTGAAGATGATTGTCAACATCAAAGCTTGAGCTACTTGTTTCACATATCCTATCACTTGAAGTGTGTTGTAATTGAAAGATCTTGTAAAGAATTGTAATCAAACTAGTGATAAAAAGATTAAAGTGGACGTAGGCTGGATTATAAGCCGAACCACTATAAATACTGTGTCTCTTTCTGTTTTTCTACATACTTTCTGCTTATTTCTGTTTCCCGTACAAACGGGTGGTGCTTTCACAATCACATCTTATACACCAGGGTGTTAGCGTTTAAATTTTTTCGTTAACAGAAAGTAATATCAATATATAGCATAACTATACCACAATTATATGCAAATGAAACACCTGCAAATAATGAAACCATCAATAACTAACATTCATCCAATATAACCAAAACAATATCCATTCATTTCTCATTAATATTCATTGAATTAGTTTTCAATTTATTCACATTCGATTCATTAACATTGGATTTTTTGAACGACCCTAACTCGACCTTCGAAAATCGACACCGTATATATCACCCGTATTCAAATGCCGCAGGTTCAAACGTCGAATCTGGTTCGCCAGAGCTTATAACACATTAAGTATAACAACACAGCGGAAGAAAAAGAATAATATCATTGATATACAACAGTTGATTACAACAATGATAGAACTACTTGATCCATATTATCAGAGATATAAGATACATCGGAAAGAAATAACTCTAAAAGACAATATCTTCAGAAGTCCTAAAGATAGATACTCCGACATCTAGCGACTCCATTGCCAAAGCTCCAAAGCCAGAAAGGCTCCAAACTAGAAAGTGAGAATCACCATCCATGCTGAAGTGAAGCAAATCGATCCAAATGCGATTTCCAATATCCAAAGATTGAATGCTGCCGAATCTACTCCTACTGTTTGATTATCTGAAAAATCCAACTCTGGACTGCCCGTGTGGAAAATTGTAGGCACCTAGAGTTTAGGAAGGGAACAATAAACTCTGGGTCGGTCATGGACTGGTATGAGCAAACGAATATAGTTTTAAACAAAAACAAACAGTAAAAGAATTTAAGATTAAAATCCACAATGCTTTTTGGAAAATGAAACTACCATAAGGCCTCCCGGCACACACACCATGCAATGGCACACTTGGGGGAGATTTCTCCTTATGATAGTCAAACATGCTTACTATGCAAAATCCTTTTGATATTATTATTAGTGCATAGTGGAAAAATTTCTAAAGTATAATATTAATCTTCGCCAGCATAGGTACCATTATATTATGCCTGTTATAGCTACCATTTAAGAAAGGCAGGTTATACAACTGCAATCATAAAGGGCGCGTATCGGTGATTGGATTTCCAACAAATGGTCAAGCTAAGGAACTTCCTATTGCCACATGGGTATGCCTCTGGAGGGATGCCCCGAGAACCTACCCGGATCTCTGCCAACACAAGGCCGGGTTACCCCTATCCAGAAGTAACACCTACAAGTATGCCATCCTCGGTCGTTTGCGACCTTAATCCGAGGGCCCTCAACCACAAAGCAACAACCACAAAGTAATAAATTTGCAGCAACCACATGAGTTAAGTATCTGGGCTCCATACAATGATGCCACCCTTTTCCAAAAGAAATGGACATACCCTAGGGGCGCGACCCCTGACAACCTTACCGCATCTTTCCTGTTTTGACCATTTCCGCTTTGTGTGGTCTGACGAGGTCTCGTTCACAAAGCTACGCTTTTCACAAAGCCATGCTTCAATCAACAAATAATCAGCAACACTCAGCAGCACTCAGCAGGCCTCACTACCAAATTGGAAATGTATCACTAGTAACCATCAACTACATAACCTCTGAGCTCGTATGTCTCAGTGAAGGGTGTTAAGCTAAGAGAATAAATCTCCGCCACCATACAGAAATGTATTTGATAGAAACCAGCTTTACATCTCAAAGTGTAATGTCAGACACACATCCATACAAGTCTGTTACGGGTTCGAACAGAATCGAAGGCACTTCCAAAGAAGCCCTTGCAATCCGGATAATCCCTAATCACGTCCAGACTCCTCATCACAAAGGGTGATCAAATCTCTATACCAGGGCCATTCGGTGCAGAGACATTCGACGGGTTACCCTTTCGCTTTCGAAAATATCCCGTCTTCACCACCGGTCTTCAAATGCTATCCATTACGTCGTATCATTATTCGGAATGGGTTATATGACACAAAGGTCCTCTCCTGGCTAAACCGAATAATGAGCGCAATATAAAAAACATATGGATATTGGGATCTCAGTTAAGTCACAACTTATTACCCAAAACATTTCTTTTAAATGGTTTGAACAAATTACCATTTTCAAATCTTTAAACAAAAAGATTTACTTCACAAAGTTCACTAATCTTCCATAAAGATTCATTTATAGCCCTTCAAAACAATTCCATTTCAATCCCAAATCTTTTATACAAAAGGTACCTTTATCAATTTCAAAAACAAAGTTCAACAATCTTCCATAAAGATTCAATTATAGCCTTCGAAACAACTCCAAATTCAAATCTTTTATACAAAAGATACACCCTTAAGATTCACTTATTTTGGAAACAAAGTTCACTAATCTTTAACTAAGATTCGTTAATGGCTTTCAAAACAATTTTCATTTCAAACTTGAAATCTTTTCAACAAGAATTGGAAATATTTTCTTTATATGAAAGCTATTGTTATTTGAAAACAAAAAGTTTTCATTTTGAAAAAATCCGATTACATTTGCACAAGTTAAAGCTCTTCAAGTATAGACTTGGGTTAAATTCAAATTTCCAAATAATATTTTTAAAATGGTTTAAAACCCATATAAATACATTTATAATTTGTATAACCTTTTTAAACCATAATTTCCAAACATAGAATTCAATTTCAAATCTTGAATTTAAATTCAAATCAAACTATTTAAATTTCAAAACTTTATCAAGTTATTCAAAATAATTTTTATGTTTAAACTTCTTTTCAAAAGTTTTTCATATTTAACCCAATTCCATTTCCAAAACTATTTTGGATTCAAAATTCACTTTTAAACAAAATAATATTTAAATTCAAATATCTGTAACTTAACCAACTCTCTCATGCAAATCCATATTTTTGTCTGTATGGTGTGGTCCAAGGGATTTTCACAATAATGCAACAACATTAATCATTGCAGATTCATTCATATCAATATCGATAAGCAGTATAATCTATAATGCTTATCCTCATTCACAGATTTACAGAAGAATAATATACATTCATCACAGCCTAATCAAAACAATTCATGCCACAAAGCATCACATAGCAGAGATATCAAACAATTCAAGGTATTCAATGTAAACTAAACATTCATAAATAAGGTCAAATAATTATCTGATTAATCGGATTAATTACTTATGAATAAATCACTAATCCTGGTTAATTATCATTAATTAATTACAAATCATTTTGATTAAATAATTTTTTTTCATTTATTAATTAACCATTAATAATAAATTAATTAACCTTTAATTATTAATTAATCAACCTTAACTAATAAATAAATCAACCTTTAATCATTTAATAATTAACCTTTAATTATTTAATTATCCTTTAATTAATTACATTAATTAATTACTCTCGATTAATTATCATCCCTTAATCACCTTCATCAATTAACTAAGCTTTAATTAATTATCCTTTGATTGATCACTTGATTAATCAACTTTAATCTTCAATTAATTACTCTTAATTACTTTCATTAAGTAATTAATTACCCTTTTATTATCAATTAGGAAAATTAATTAATTAATTATTCTTTAATGTGACGACCTAGAATTTTGGACATTCGAAATTGAAATATTTAATTGATTTTAAATATTGGAAGTTATTTTTAACTTGAATTTCAAATATCAGGATGAATTTGGCAATTAAATTATTGAACTTAATTTATTAAGGTTGGATAAAAATTTGAATCTTCAGTTATAAGCTGATTAAAAATATTTCAAAGGCTTGAAAAATCTATTTTGATAATACTGAAGATAATGGAAGCTTCAGAATTGAATTTGAAAAAGGTTTGTTCGGTTTTGAAATTATATTGTTTAAATCGATATTTAAAAATAGCCTTCCGAGGCACAGTCTCGGAATTCCACGAAACCAGCTCCATTGGATCCATAATATTGTATTATTACCGGATTTCAATTTTTGTAGCATTCAGAGTGATCTTTTGGCCATACGATAACCAAACGCGATGAAAATTTTATCGAAATTTAATTTAATAACTGGATTCGAAAATCTATCTTCTCCATACGATCGAATTTGGACTCGGAACCTTTTCCATTACGTTCGAAATATGGGTATAACCTTATGAACGCCTGGCGGAACGCCTGGCGGAACGCCTGGCGGAACGCCTGGCGGAACGCCTGGCGGAACGCCTCGATTGGAGATCTAGATTGTTAATTGAGAAATTGATATGATTTGAATTTGAATTTAAAATTTAAATATAATATATATGTTTATTTTAATATAATTTCAAAAGGAAAGTTACACGTTTCGTATTACTTCTAATACTTGGCAGAAAATAATGACACGCGTTGTGAAAATTTTTTTTTGTCTCGTTCAAAGAAATAAAGGATGAAAGCAATATTATTTCGTTTAAACCAAAAAAGAAAAATCGAAGCCGAGCCCTTTTTGTCAATTTCTCGTTCGAAATCATCCATGGCCGCGGTTTCAAAATCAGAAGAAAACGAAAAAAATCAATCTTGTTTCAACCAGAATAATGGCCAATACTCTCTCCCCTTTCATTCAAAATTGAAATCAGGGGAAAAAGAAAAAAAGAATTTTGGTCGCGCGCATGCACGCATGGTTGGAGGGTTTCGCAGCGTTTAATGGCGCGCGATCGCCGTGGCTCGACGGCGACCTGGTTATTGAAGGCTGGGGCGTTCGCGACTATTTTGTTCAGAGGGATTCGCGATGGCGATCGATTGGGGAGGCCATGGGACTCGTGGCTGCTGGTTCGACGTTCGATGGAAGGGGCGACTCGAAGATGCGATGGCTCCTCTATGGGTTGCGGCGCACAAATTGATGAAGATGGTGATGTCAGTGCAGTGTCGCGAGGAGGCAGTGCAGTGCGACGTCTTCTTGTCTAGGGTTTTGGCACTGTTTCTGAGCATCGGGTATGGCATCGTGATTTTAAGGGTTCGAGCTTGGGTTGGCAGTGTGGTATAATTAATTTTATGTTTTTCAATTTAATATTTAAAGCATAAATATGTATATATAAATATACAATTACCTATTTAGTTAAATTTCGGTAGATAAACAGAAATTATTCTTACAGTAGGGTATTAGTGTGTATATATATATTTATTAAACTTTTACAGCAATAAATATTGGGTTGTTTATTTAACAGGAGAAATAATAATAATAATAATAATAATAATAATTGATATACACATGCATGTTTTAATTTAATGTTTTGAATTGTAAAGTTATGTAAAATTTAGATTCTGGAAAATTATATAAGATTTGGAGATAGGATTTTAATAGCAATATAGATTTTATTTTTGTAGAGAAATTGAAATATAAACTATTTTTATAAGGATACGTATTTCCAAAATGCATATATTTTAATTTATTAAGTTATGTTAAAAATAATAATTTTTTAAAGGTAATAAATTATTAAGTTAACTTATCTAAATTATTTTAGTTACTAAGAAGATTATTTTAAAGAAAGTTAGTTTAAAATTAAAACTATTAGTTTAAGATAAATTACTGGTTAATTAAATTACCAAATGAGAGTTTAATTATTCGATTTATTCGAATATTAATAAAAATTATATAATTGTTTATACAAGGTCTAATACTGTGAAGGAGACAAATCGAGATTGGAAACGGATGGCAAATAAAAGGTGAGATCTTCTCACTCAATCGGATACCCGATTTAATTTAAATAGTTAATTTATATTATTGGTTTTTTGCTTGGATGATATTGTTATCAGTTGAATTGAATTAGACCCTATGCGCCGCGTAATAGCGGATGATACTGTATTAAACCCATATACCACGATGTTCCACCTCAAAGTGGAATTGGTATTATATATGTATTTGGAGTGATTGATTTTCCGCATTATATAGTGGATGAGACCCTATGTGCCGCAAAATAGCTGAGGATATTTTATAAATCCCATATACTTCGATATTCCACCTCGAAGTGGAATTGGTATTTAATTGTTGTGCTAACGTCTGTGGATGTAGGAAACAGGTTGGAGGAATCCAATTGGATTCCTCAAATGTTTGAATTTGTTTACATGCTGTGTGTGGTTATATTTATAATCTCCGTGTGATTATATTTGTGATTGAAACCGTCGAAAGCTATGGTTTAGCCGAATATTTTTTTTTGTATCGTAGGATACCAGAAATAATAAATTTATTTTAAGGAATTAAATAAATTTAAAAGAAGAAATTTTAAAAGGATAAAGTTTTATTTTTGTAAATCGTATTGAATAAATTCCAAAATATGGGAAAATATTTTAATAAATGGGTTTGGAGTAATATTGTTTAATAGCTGAAGAATTTATTTTAAAATACAAATTTTAAATAGTTTGGAAGAGATAAAGAGATTTATTTTAAAAATAAATAAATTTAGAAATCAAATTTGGAATTTAATTTGGTATTTAAAAAGATTTTGGGAAATCAATTTGGAATTTGATTCGGTGCCAAAAATAAATTTAGAAATCAATACGGAAATTGATTTGGTATTTAAAATAAAAATTTGAAATCAATTTGGAAATTGATTTGGTGTTTGTAAATGATTTTTGAAATCGATTTAAAAAAATCATATATCAGCGGATATTTAGGAATTTGAATTCACAATGGAAATTTAAAAAGAAAAGGGAAATTTTCTTTAAAAATAAATATTGTTTTATTCTTAAAAGTGTGGAAAGGAATTTATGGATTTGGAATGTAAATTTAAAATAAATCCAGAAAGATTTATAAATTGATTTGAATGAACCATTTTAGAATGGAAGGTGTATTTTCCTTGGAAAGCCGAGTATATTTTTAAAATAGCTATTGAAATAAAATTAAAAGTTTTAGATTTTGTTTTAAAATAATATTGTTGGAGAAATTATTTTTTTGAAAATTATTGTAAATCTGTAAGTAAATATTTATTTAATTGATTATAGAAAGGATTATTTTAAAGATTTAATTGATACTTGATTTAGAAAATAGCTATTTAAATATTTATTCTCTACCTACTAATTTTATTTTAAAATTAGTTTGGACTTGAAGTGTTATATGAGGTATCGGTATAATATTTTCATATCTAATATTTAAATAAGTATTTAGAAATAGTTTTATTCTAAATATTTCCAAGTATATATATATATATATATATATATATATATATGGATAAGTGGTTTAAATTATTTTAAAGCATTTGAACTCGGTAGATTTCCAGTGGAAATGAATAAATACTTGGAAATATATTCCGCGTAAAGGAAATGATTTGAATTTTTTTTCAAAGGATTGAAATGTGGAAATGGATTTGAAATTTATTTTCAAAGTTCTGAAGTGTTAAAACTATATCTGGCAAAGATATTTTGAAAATAAATAATTGGGAGAAAATTATTTAAATCTGGGTGATTGTTGTGAATCCTGATTGATAGTTAAATAACCGACTATCAATATTGGCTTTTTAATGGCATTTGAATTTCAATGCGACCGGTGGTCGGATTCCAAATGGATATTCGAAAACCACATCGAACCTTTGTGATTATGATGGATCTATTATTTTAAAAGATCAAAGTGGAAATTATTGTGATTTGTTTGAAATCTGAATGTAGCACTTCTTTTTAAAAATAAACGCTCATTATTCGGATTAGCCGGGAGAGGTCTTTGTGTCATAAAACCCATTCTGAATAATGATACGATGAAATGGGATTGGATTTGAAGATGGTGTTGAAGACCAGGCATTTTCGAAAATGAAAGGATTACCTGTCGAATGTCTCTGCACCGGGTTGCTTTGGTATAGAGATTTTATCACTCTTTGTGATGGGGATTTCGGATGTGATTAGTGAATATCCTGATTTGCAAGGGCTTCTTTGAATTGCCTTCGGTTCTTGTTTGATCCCGTAATGGACTTGTATGGATGTGTGTCTGACGTTACTCTTTGAAATGTAAAGCTGGTTTCTATCAAATACATTTCTATCTGTGGCGGAGAATTTATTCTCTTAGCTTAACACCCTTCTCTGAGACGTACGAGCTCAATGGTTATGTAATTGATGGTTACTAGTGATATATTTCCAATTTGGTAATGTGGCATACGAAGTGCTACTGATCATTTGTTGATCGAAGCATGATTCTGTGAAATGTGTAGCTTTGTGGACGAGACTTCGTCAGACCTCACACCCCGTAAATGGTCAAAACAGGAAGAATGTGGCAAGGTTATGAGGGTCGCGCTCTTTAGGGTATGTCATTTCCTTTTGGAAAAGGGTGGTATCATGGTATGAAGCCCAGATATTTAACCTATGTGGTTGCTGCAAATTTATTATACTTTGTGGTTGTTGCTTTGTGGTTGAGGATCCTCGGATAAAGGTCGCAAACGACCGGGGGATGGCATACTCGGGTAGTAGTTACCTAGTTACAGAGGTAACCCAGCCTTGTGTTGGTAGAGAGCTGGTTAAGTTCTCAGGGCATCCCTCCAGAGGCGTAACCATGTGGCAGTAGGAAGTGCCTTAGACTGACCATTTTTTGAAAATCCAAAGAAACAATACGCGCCTTGTACGGTTTTATTTGTATAACCTGCCATGGAATATGGCGGTAACCTACTATTGAACATGGTAGCTATAGTAGGCATAAGTGCGAAATTCCTATGCTGGCTAAGATTATTATTATACTTTTGAAATGTTTTCCACACTATGCACCAATAATAATAATATCAAAGGATTTTGCGTATCAAGCATGTTTGACTATCATAAGGAGAAATCTCCTCCAATTCTGCGTTTGCATTGTGCATGTGGCGGGAGGCCTTATGGTAGTTTCATTTTTCAAAAAGCATAGCGGATTTCTTTTCCTTTCTTTGTGAAAATAACTGTTTTTAAGATCTCACACCAGTCCCATGACTGACTTGGAGTTTATTGTTCCCTTTCTAAACTCTTGGTGCTCATAATTTTCCACATGGGCAGCCTAAAGTCAGGTTATCAGATATTCAGGAGCGAAGTCAGAAAAGTGATGCTGTGGAGATCAGGTTCAAGCTGGATGGCGAGGCATATCACTTACATTATATAGTATCTCCTGCGTTTGTGTTGGCACAAGTCAGTTTCCTTGTAGTCAAGATATAATGTCTGTCAGTATTGTATCGTGTTGTGTAACTTTGATGTTGTAATGTATAACTGATATAGATCTTTGTTTCAAAGATTATTCTTTTATTTATTATATTTTTTCCGCTGCGAAATGTAACATTCTATTTATTGTTTCTGTTGTTCTTCTATAACCCTAACGGTTTGGTTTTCCGGCATTCAATTGGGCGACATTTGATACAGTGTCGTATTAATGTCGACTTTCGGAAGTCGAAAAAATTAGGTCGTTACATTTTGGTATCAGAGCATTCGGTTAAGCGATAACCTTAGCTCTATTGGGTGTTACTCATTAGAGATACAGTCAGTAGTACTCTAGAATGAGTTTGAGTGTAATCATAGATACGAGCGCGTATTTGTTAGTGAACATAAAAAAAATATTGGGGTGATTGGTTTGTTGAGTGGTATATGGATTTTGGTCGGTATAGTCTGTACAACTCTATCGATAGGGATCTCTAAACACTTGTACAGAACAATTCGACACGATATTGTTTTAAAACAGGGTAAATGGAATAATTTTACCTAAATTATTTTTGTATATAAAAGGATATGATTTCCATAAATTATGGTTGCTTGGTTGTTAGGAAGTGATAGTATAAATTATTATCATTGATTATTGAATAGGAAATTGAAATCGTAACTCCAAAGTTAAGAAATAAATTCACATATAAATGGAATTTGAGAATGTAAATTGAAAATGTGATTTGTAATTTGAAATGGAATTACAGAGAAATGTTTTGAAAAGAATTGAAAAGGTTTGAAAAGTTTTGAAATTTGAAAAAGATTGGAGATTTGGAAAAATTTAAATTCCTTTTAAGTTTAGAAATGATTTTCATAGGTTTGGAAAAATGTTTTTGAAGGGATAAAAAAGCTCTAAACTCTTTTCGGTCGCTGGAAAATAAATCCGATGATGATCACGACATCATCGGTGTTCATTTTCGAGTTTCCTAGAAAGGAATTGCTGCTAAATTATTTTAAATGGAAGTTGTTTGCTGTTATCCCGCTTTTTAGCAAAGCCGTGATATCAAAGGATCGATCAAAAACAAAACACAATTCGTCTCAGAAATTGGTCGTACTTCACTTCGCTATGGATATCGATGAATTTTGTCCGAGTCTGGATTGTGCCAGAATCAACAAGACATGATGAGCAAAGCCATTAAAGCCAATGTTTCAAGTTTCAAGTCAATCCGAGTTCGTATGCTCAAGATATGATGGATTCAATTTGAGAAAGGTAGTCATTGTCTGGTTCGAACCCATCACGTTGGAGTGCTTCGAAACCATCACCTTCGAACCCATCTACTTCGAAACCATGGAGTTCGAACCCATCCAATACCCTTCCTTCGAACCCATCACTACCTGCCATGTTCGAACCCATCGGCCACCGCTAACTTCGAATCGATTGCATTCGAATCCATCAGCACGTTCGTATCCATGCTAAAGCACTGTTTCATATCCATTAATGGGTTGCGTCTTCGTATCCATGAGCGTTGTATCATTCACGCCAGTGCCTAGTTCGAATCGATGATCGTTCGAATCCATCGCGGAGCTTCATTTCGTATCCATCACATGTATCGATACGAACTTGCCATCGATACGAAGGAAGCTCCCTCCCCTCGGTTCGAACTAGACAGGTGCAGGTCAAACACGAGAGCTACGTAGTTGATTGATTCAAACTACACAACGGTCATCGATACGAAGTCGGCAAAATCCATGGGTTCGAAGCGGTCAACACGGAGAAAAAGTAGGATCGATGCGAGGAGTGCGCGCCACATCACTACAGTACCACGTGCTTCCATCGATTCGAATGCATGGGTTCGAAGTCATGGGTTCGAACGAAACAGCCAACCGAAAAACACCATTTCGAACCGATCGTATCTCTTAAACCACAGATCCAAATGCAACCAAATTTTCACAATAGCTTCCATACAAGGTAAAGATTGTTCCTGCCAAGTTTCAGCTCGATTGGACCATTTCTTGATGGGTTCGAAATCACTTCGAATCGATGTCTGATCGAGACGAAACTTGGTGGGGTCGGTCGCGTGGGCCCACTCACGTGCCAGAAGAAGTCTCCCAAAGTTTGAGCGAGATCTGGGCCTCCAACGCCTATAAATAGCACCCTGAAGCCTTCAGAAAAGGGGATCTGGGAGGAACTTCTGCCATTGAACACCAAGACTCTGCCGGATTCAATTCTATTCATCAGAATCACTGTTGTATTCAGATTTCAAAGCTATTATCAACTGTAATCCATTGTAATCGATCTAATCAAGCAAAGCAATAAAGAGAAAACCTTCAAAGTGGACGTAGGCACGAACGCCGAACCACTATAAATCCTGTGTTTGTGATTGTTGTCTGTGAATTATCGTAATTTGTTAGTTAGATCTGAATTCTATATTGATCGTTGCTGAGTTCTGTGTTGATTATTATCGATTTGAGTATGTAAACGGGTGCTTTCGCGGTATTGGGTGTTTGTGACCAATTTTGGCGCAAACATTTGCAAACTGGATTTGGTTTTGGAAATTCAAAAGAAAATTTGAATTGATTTCAAAATAATGTTTTAATGTTGGAAAGACTCTGGAATTTGATAAAAAATTGTTATGGAATAAAATTTATTAAGGTAGAAAATAAATTTGTGAACGAATAAATGAAAGTGAAATTGAATGTTGAAATTCATTTAGAATTTGTAAGTAAATAGAACTGGAATTGGAATTGAATTTGATTTATGATAAACAAAGCAAAGTACTGAAGTAAAATTAGTGAGTGAAACTAATTGAAGGAATGATCAAAGTAGATATGGTTTGAAATGAATTGAATTCAATAATTATAAATGAAAGGTAAATTGAATTCATATGAAATTTGAAATCCAGTTTGAATAAAAGTATAGATAAAACAAAAGGTGGTGAATTGAAAATAAATATAAGAAGTATATGGAATATTTATATTGAACTTAAGAAATAAATGGTGTAATTCTTAAGTAAAATTTAGAATTTAGAAAATATTCTAAATTAATAATTAAATGAAGATTAAACTTGAAATTGCGAATTAGAAATAAAAAGTTTATGAATAAGAGAATGAAAATCAATGTGAATAAAAGAAAAGTAATTGATATAGATAATAATCAATTGGAATTTATATGTAGGATGTATGTATATTATTTTATTCGCATAAGTGAATTGATCTAGAATTCGACCACAGAATTTCGAGATAGTTATATCGATCCGAGTTAGGATTTTTCACTCGATTTTCGACAGCGAACCTGGATATGTATTTTTGGTTGATTCTGGAAATTCTCTATCATAGCTTGAGGCTATGTAAGGAGAATGACGATTTCTGATTAAGAAACCAGATCTGAATCCGCACTAGAAAGTCGGGTGGATGATACTAGTTCGGAAGTGAAATTGTGTGATCGAGTGAGCGATCGAAATTGGTATTGCGTACGAATGATATAAGTGTATCGTACAGATTTGAATAAAATAAATATTGAATTTTTAATAAAGAAAAGTGCAAAATGGTTTTGACTGTTGTAATTGGATATTCTTGTTAAGTAGAATACATAGGTGTGTTAAAGGAAAATGGAATTGGGATTTTGATTTCGAAGATAAATCTGAATTGCTTAAAATGGTATGTATTTAAATTTCAGTATGAAATTTGATAATTTTCTTGTCTAGCCACATGGCTTTTTGTTTTCTTTTTGAATCTGGTGGCCCATTGTGGCATTTTGTAGTCGTACCGAGCTAGCCGCGCAAAGGAGACGCTAGCAAAAAATTTCGAAAATTTAGGGAGTTAGAAAAATTTTGAGAAAATTTTGAAAATTTAAATTTGAGTTTGAATTGTTGAGAAAACAATTAAATTGTTTGGAACTTATGGTTAAGATTTGGAAAATTAGTTGAAATGATAATGAGTCTTTAATAAAAAGATTTGTTTTGGAAAGTTGAAACTGTTTGGTTTTGGGAAAATAGTTAACGGGTTGAGGATCATTCTTCTTAACTAGTAATTTCGGGACGAAATTCTTTTAGGGGGAAGAATGTGACGACCCAGAATTTAGGACATTCAAAATTGAAATATTTAATTGATTTTAAATATTGGATGTTATTTTTAACTTGAATTTCAAATATCAGAATGAATTTGGCAATTAAATTATTGAATTTAATTTATTAAGGTTGGATAAAAATTTGAATCTTCAGTTATAAGCTGATTAAAAATATTTCAAAGGCTTGAAAAATCTATGTCGATAATACTAAAGATAATGGACGCTTGAGAATTGAATTTGGAAATGGTTTCTTCAGTTTTGAAATTATATCGTTTAAATCGATATTTAAAAATAGCCTTTCGAGGCACAGTCTCGGAATTCGACGAAACTGGTTCCATTGGATCCGTAATATTGTATTTTATCGGATTTTAAATTTTGTAGCATTTGGAGTGACCGTTTGGCCGTACGATAAGCAAGCGCGTTGAAAATTTTATCGAAATTCAATTTAATAACTGGATTTGAAAAGCTATATTCTCCATACGATCGAATGTGGACTCGAAACCTTTTCCATTGCGTACGGAATAGGGGTATAACCTTATGAACGCCTGGCGGCACGCCTCGATTGGAGATTGAGATTGAGAGTTGCGAAATTGATATGATTTGAATTTGAATTTAAAATTTATATATAATATATATGTTTATTTTAATATAATTTGAAAAGGCAAGTTACACGTTTCGTATTTCTTCCAACACTTGGCAGAAATTAATGACACGTGTTGAGAAAAAAAATTCGTCTTGTTCAAAGAAATAAAGGATAAAAGCAATATTATTTCGTTTAAACCAAAGAAAAAAAAAATGAAGCCGAGCCCTTTTTATCAATTTCTCGTTCGAAATCATCCATGGCCGTGGTTTCAAAATCAGAAGAAAAAGAAAAAAAATCAATCTCGTTCAAACCAGAATAATGGTCGACAATCTCTCCCCTCTCGTTCGAAATTGAAATCAGGGGAAAAGGAAAAAAAAGAATTTTGGTCGCGTGCGTGCACGTATGGTTGGAGGGTTTCGCAGCATTTAGTGGCGCGTGATCGCCGTGGCTCGACGGCGACCTGATTATCGAAGGCTGAGGTATGCATGACTGTTTTGTTCAGAGGGATTCGCGATGGCGATCGATTGGGGAGACCGTGGGACTCGTGGCTGCTGGTGCGACGCTCGATGGATGGGGGGTGACTCGAAGATGCGATGGCTCCTCTGTGGGTTGCGGTGCACAAATTGGTGAAGATGGTGATAGTAGTGCAGTGTCGCGAGGAGGCAGTGCAGTGCGGCGTCTTCTCGTCTAGGGTTTCGGCACTGTTTCTGAGCATCGGGTTTGGTATCGTGATTTTGAGGGTTCGAGCTTGGGTTGGCAGTGAGGTATAATTAATTTTATGTTTTTCAATTTAATATTTAAAGTATAAATATGTATACATAAATATACACCTACCTATTTAGTTAAATTTAGGTAGACAAACATAAATTATTCTTACAGTAGGGTATTAGTATATTTATTTATTTATTTATTTATTTTTATTAAATTTTTACCGCAAAAAATCCTAGGTTGTTTATATAACAGAAGAAAAAATAATAATAATAATTGATATACACATGCCTGTTTTAATTTAATGTTTTGAATTGTAAAGTTATGTAAAATTTAGATTCTGGAAAATTATATAAGATTTATAGATAGTATTTTAATAGCAATATAGATTTTATTTTTATAGAGAATTTGAAATATAAACTATTTTTATAAGAATACGTATTTCCAAAATGCATATATTTTAATTTATTAAGTTAAGTTGAAAATAATAATTTATTAAAGATAATAAATTGTTTAGTTAACTTATCTAAATTATTTTAGTTACTAAGAAGATTATTTAAAAGGAAGTTAGTTTAAAACTAAAACTATTATTTTAAGATAAATTACTGGTTTATTAAATTACCAAATGAGAATTTAATTGTTCGATTTATCCGAATATCAATAAAAATTATATAATTGTTTATACAAGGTCTAACACTGTAAAGGAGACAAATCGGGATTGGAAATGGATTGCAAATAAAAAGTGAGATCTTCTCACTCAATCGGATACCCGATTTAATTTAAATAGTTAATTTAAATTATTGGTTGTTTTCTTGGATGATGATTGTTATCAGTTGAATTGAATTAGATCCTATGCGCCGCATAACAGCAAATGATATTATATTAAACCCATATACCGCGATATTCCACCTCGAAGTGGAATTGGCATTATATATGTATTTGGAGTGATTGATTTCCCGTATTATATAGCGGATGAGACCCTATGCGCCGCATAATAGCGGAGTGTATTTTATAAATCCCATATACCGCGATATTCCACCTCGAAGTGGAATTGGTATTTAATTGTTATGCTAACGTCTGTGGATGCAGGGAAACAGGTTGGAGGGATCTAACTGGATTCCTCAAATGTTTGAATTTGTTTACATGTTGTGTGTTGTTTTATTTATAATCTCTGTGTGATTATATTTCTGATTGAAACTGTCAAAGGCTATAATTTAGCAGAATATATTTTTGGTATCGTAGGATACCAGAAATATTAAATTTATTTTAGGGAATTGAATAAATTTAAAAGAAGAAATTTTAAAAGGATAAAGTTTTATTTTGTAAACCGTATTGAATTAATTCCAAAATATGGAAAACGATTTTAATAAATGGGTTTGGAGTAATATTGTTTAATAGCTGAAGAATTTATTTTAAAATATGGATTTTAAATAGTTTGGAAGAGGTAAAGAAATTTATTTTAAAATGAAATAAATTTAGAAATCAAATTTGGAATTTAATTTGGTATTTGAAAAGATTTTGGGAAATCAATTTGGAATTTGATTCGGTGTCTGAAATAAATTTAGAAATCAATATGAAAATTGATTTGATGTTTAAAATAAAAATTTGAAATCAATTTGGAAATTGATTTGGTGTTTGTAAATGATTTTTGGAATTGATTTAGAAAAAATCATATATCAGTGGATATTTGGGAATTTGAATTCACAATGGGAATTTAAAAAGGAAAGAGAAACTTGCTTTAAAAATAAATATTGTTTTATTTTTAAAAGTGTGGAAAGGAATTTATGGACTTGGAATGTAAATTTAAAATAAATCAAGAAAGATTTTCAAATTGATTTGAATGAACCATTTTCGAATAGAAGGTGTATTTTCCCTGGAAAGCCGAGTTATTTTTAAAATAGCTTTTGAAATAAAATTAAAAGCTTTAGATTTGGTTTTAAAATAATATTGTTGGAGAAATTATTTTTTTTGAAAATTCTTTTAAATCTTTAAAGTAAAGATTTATTTAATTAATTATATTTTAAAGATTTAATTGATACTTGATTTAGAAAATAATTATTTAAATATTTGTACTCTATCTACTAATTTTATTTTAAAATTAGTTTGGACTCGAAGTATTATATGAGGTATTGGTATAATATTTTAATATCTAATATTTAAATAAGTATTTACAAATAGTTTTATTCTAAATTTTTCCAAGTATATATATTTTTGGATAAGTGATTTAAATTATTTTAAAGCATTTGAACTCGGCAGATTTCCGGTTGAAATGAATAAATACTTGGAAATATATTCCGCGTAAGGGAAATGATTTGAAATTTGTTTTCAAAGGATTGAAATGTGGAAATGGATTTGAAATTTATTTTCAAAGTTTTGAAGTGCTAAAACTATATCTTGCAAAGATATTTTGAAAATAAATAATTGGGAGAAAATTATTTAAATCTTGGTGATTGTTGTGAATGTTGATTGATAGTTAAATAACCGACTATCCATATTGGCCTTTTAATGGCATTTGAATTTCGAGGCGACCGGGAGTCTGATTCCAAATGGATATTCGAAAAACGCATCGAACCTTTATGGTTGGGATGGATCTTTTATTTTAAAAGATCAAAGTGGAAATTGTTGTGATTTGTTTGAAATCTGAATGTAACACTTATTTTTAAAAATAGGCGCTCATTATTCGAATTAGCCGGGAGAGGACTTTGTGTCATAAAACCCATTTCGAATAATGATACGATGAAATGAGATTGCATTTGAAGACGGTGTTGAAGACCGGGTATTTTCGAAAACGAAAGGATTACCCGTCGAATGTCTCTGCACCGGGTTGCTCCGGTACAAAAATTTTATCACTCTTTGTGATGGGGATTCTGGACGTGATTAGTGAATATCTGGATTTACAAGGGCTTCTTTGAAGTGCATTCGGTTCTGTTCAATCCCGGAATGGACTTGTATGGATGTGTGTCTGACGTTACACTTTGAGATGTAAAGCTGGTTTCTATCAAATACATTTCTGTCGGTGGTGAAGAATTTATTCTCTTAGCTTAACACCCTTCTCTGAGACGTACGAGCTTAGAGGTTATGTAGTTGATGGTTACTAGTGATATATTCCCAATTTGGTTATGTGGCATACGAAATGCTGCTGATCATTTGTTGATCGAATCATGACTTTGTAAAAAGTGTAGCTTTGTGGAAGAGACTTCGTAGGACCTCACACCCTGGAAATGGTCAAAACAAGAAGAATGCGGCAAGGTTATCAGGGTCGCGCCCTTTAGGGTATATCATTTCCTTCTGGAAAAGGGTGGTATCATGGTATGGAGCCTAGATATTTAATCTATGTGGTTGCTGCAAATTTATTATACTTTGTGGTTGAGCATCCTCGGATAAAGGTCGCAAATGACCGGGGGATGGCATACTTGTGTAGTAGTTACCTAGTTACAGAGGTAACCCAGCCTTGTGTTGGTAGAGAGCCGGTTAAGTTCTCGGGGCGTCCCTCCAGAGGCGTACCCATGTGGTAGTAGGAAGTTCCTTAGCCTGACTAATTGTTGGAAATCCAAAGAAACAATACGTGCCCTGTACGGTTTTAGTTGTATAACCTGCCATGAAATGTGGCGGTAACTTGCTATTGAACATGGTAGCTATAGTGGGCATAAGTATGAAATGCCTATGCTGGCTAAGATTAATATTATAGTTTCAAAATATTGTCCACACTATGCACTAATAATAATAATATCAAAGGATTTTGCCTATCAAGCATGTTTGACTATCATAAGGAGATATCTCCTCCAATTCTGCGTTTGCATTGTGTGTGTGGCGGGAGGCCTTATGGTAGTTTCATTTTTCAAAAAGCATAGCGAATATCTTTTCCTTTCTTTGTGAAAATAACTGTTTTTAAGATCTCACTCCAGTCCCATGACTGACCTGGAGTTTATTGTTCCCTTTCTAAACTCTGGGTGGCCATAATTTTCCACACGGGCAGCCTAGAGTCAGGTTATCAGTTATTCGGGAGCGAAGTCGGAAAAGTGATGCTGTGGAGATCAGGAGCAAACTAGATGGCGAGGCGTATCACTTAAATTATATAGTATCTGCTGCGTTTGTGTTGGCGCAAGTCAGTTTCCTTGTAGTCAAGATATAAAGTCTGTTAGTGTTGTATCCTGTTGTGTAACTCTGATGTTGTAATGTATAACTGAAATAGATCTTTGTTTTAAAGATTATTCTTTATTTATTATATTTGTTCCGCTGCAAAATGTAAGATTCTGTTTATTGTTTCTACTCTTCTTCTTTAACCCTAATGGTTCTGTTTTCCGACATTCGGTTAGGTGGCATTTGATACAATGGTCGTATTAATGTCGACTTTCGGAAGTCGAAAAAATTGGGTCGTTCCATTTAACTAATATCATTAAGTAATTATCCCTTTAGTAATTATTATTTTTAATTACTGTCATTAATTTATTTATTTCTAAATACTTAAACTTTAATTAAATAAAAGATAAATCATTTATTTTAATCCATCACTTAGTTATCATTAAAAACCTTAAATGAATAAATCTTGGTAATAAATCATCATCACAAATAAATTAACTTAGAGTTTAAAGTTAATTAAAAAATTAAAACATCTTTTCTTGATTAATTTCTTAACGTCATTAAGTTTATTCAAAATAAATTTTTAAAATAAGGGTTATACATATGTCAAAAAAAAATTTAAACTAAGTTAATTTGAAATAATTTTATTTAAAAACCTTTTGAACCAACTCAAAACTCGGATAAACATTTAATAATACAAAAGAATTGGTTTTAACACGAAATTGTTTCAAATAAAAACTTGATATGACTTGAAGTTTAAAACAGACCAGAGCCAAAATTAAAAATACCCGAGCCAACTCCATTTTCTCCCGAGCATCAACTCGATCAATCTTCTTTTTCTTTTTCTTTTTTTTTTATTTTAAAACTTAAAACCTGCTATACTATTAAACTCACGCAAATGTCTCGATACCAAACTCGAGCCCGCCCTCACTTTTCCCGAGCCATTCTTTGAGTTCAATCCCCGAATAACATTCATCTTCCCAAATAGATCAACCACTAGACATAAAAACATGCACGTGCATGTTGCACATCGCTCTGACACCTTCGGTCAATCCTACGACTGTCGACAAGTCATCGGCAACCCCTATATCTACCAGACCACCCAACACCACGAGTCGACGACCAATTCGAAATCGAATTATCTAGCCACTTCCAGGAGCCACCCTGTTCACCCAAATTTGCTTCTCCTCGCCAAACCCAGTCGCCAGAAACCTCATCGCCGCCACCAGAGGTGCTTTAATAACCCACGAACCCTTTCCCTAGGGTGCGATCGCCTCCGATCCTTTGTGGTTGACGAAAACGTCGCATTTTCCATCAAACCAAACTGGATTACAAAACCCTAGTTCATCGTCGCCGAGTCGCCTCGATCAATAATAAATTCTAGTTGCATTTTTCTTGTGACCATAAGCCCTTCGACCATCACCAACATCAACCCCGATGATCACTTCGCCGCCGATCTTCGGCAATTGGTGAAAAACCCAATTCTGACCATCACGAAATCCCTCTCTTATTACAATCTTAGAAATCTAAAATTTACTATTAAAATTCATAATTTTCCATAACTAATCTGATGGTGAAACCCAAATTTGAAATTGTGATCATCAATTTTTTACTTATATTTGATTTTTCCACTGATTTTCCTATTTCCGAATTAATTACTCAAATTAAAAGCCTAGATTTATTTTTAACATTGATATTATCCTATTTAAATCATCTTCACTTTAGTAACCATAACTCAAATTTGTATAGATTGTAAGATGTGAATTTTTTTAAATAAAGTTTCAAGCTTGTAAATATAAGAACATGCACATATGCCTGTATAACACAACTTGATTCACACACACACACACACAACATGAAAGCATATTCAAAGCTAGGCAACATTTCATAACATAATCAAACATCAATCACAAACATCAAAGCAGAGATAAGTGAGTTTGTTCACCTGGAAGAATAGAGGACAAAGAAGAACCTTTGCTTTGAGTTGCTCAGGTTTAAAAATTTGGAATAGAGAATCAGAAACTTTAATGATGACTGAGACTTTGTTTAAATCTTGATCTGGACTTTAATTATTGAATTTGATCTTGAAAAACTTTGTCTTGCTTAATGCTTCTCTGATTTGTTGAATTTCCAGGCTTTTAAACTTTGAACTATTGTTTGATTTCCAAATTTCCAGGTTTGAGATGGTTTTCAAGTTGAAGATTTTGAATTGCTTTACACTGCATTCATCAAGTTTGAAGATGTTTTCTTTGATCTTTAAGTTGCTTTACTTAACTGATTACTGATTTATCTTGAAGAATTTGAACTGAAGTTTTCATTTTATTCCCATGTTACAATTTTTTTTATAGTTTCCATTTTAATCTGAAAAGTTTAAAACTGATATGAACATTGTTTTGTTATTTTTTTTTTTGAAAATAAATCAAAAAGAAAATCCTAATGCCATTTGTAATTTGCATGGCACCATTTGCTTACATTTGTATGAATGAGTATAAATCTTCCTACCTTGTAAATACAAACAATATTATGTTTAAGCCCTTTATTAAACTTTCATTTAATTTATATTTTAAACCCTTTCTCATTTAATTTGTAATTTGTATTTTAAACCCTTAAGTATTTATGTCTTATAACTCAACATATGTATTTTTTTATGTTTTCTTATTTATATTTTTATATATTTACAAACTAAAATTTTAAAAGAAAATTTTCTAATCTTTATAACCAATACTATTTTAACCTTACTTTATTATAATTTTAAATAAATAAATATCCATATATGTATGTATATGTATATAGTTTATAATTTTCAATAATTACATTTTCTTTCATATATATATTTTTATAACTTAAAGAATATGATTTCAAAATCAATTATACGTTAATAAATAAACATCTATATATGTTATAATTTAACATTTAAATAGCTTTTGGAATATATATATATATATACACATACATATTATAATTACAAAACAAGTTTTTCTATTTTTAAATTATAGATCTTCCCAAATCCAATATAATTCAAAACTTTTATTTTTAAACTTCAAATTCAAAAATTAATATACAATAAATTTGTACTTATAAATGAATAAACAAGCAATACTTTTTATAAATATATATTTTATCCATTCACAATCTATAAATATTTTTCAAATATTTACTTTTAACATATATGTATTTGAATCTTAAATTCATGTTCCAAATCATAATCTATTTATAAAATATTTTTATTTCCAAATCAAATTCTTTATTTAAAAACTTATATATATATATATATATATATATATATATATATATATTCCCACATCAATATTCAAATAAAAATACATATGTTTATTTATTCTATAAATTTTTTATATTAGTTCATAATTAAATTCACAATTTAATCTCAAAAATTAAATTAATCATCAAATTAAATCTAACTAAAAATCGAGAATGTTACAGATTCCCCCTCTTAAGAAAATTTCATCCTCGAAATTTGCTGGACGAGAAGACAACAAAGAGCAGATGAACACTTCTGAGGTAGAGAATTGGTTTACCGGATCAAATTTAATATCTATTCTGCATTTGGCTTTCCAAATCAGAATATCTTCAATAATTATGAGAACGAATTCATACAATATTTTACAAAACAACCGGGTCACCCAGATCTATGAAATATTCAGGGCACTGGTTAGTTCGAAGGGTAACTAACCGTTTGTAGAATATACCTGGACCACAAAGAATAAAAAAATAGATTCAATCTTCCACAATTCTTATACACTAGGTATGGATTCCAAACTCAGGTCGGAATACCCCAAAGTTTACATCAATTTTGTCCCTCTTCGGACTTTGATCCTCATAAGAAATTACAATAGAATCCCAAATTTGGTTTTAATCGAAATCGTTTTATCGATACTTATCTTCATATCAATTCATTTTAAATAGAATTTCAATTTCATTAAGGTTTAAACGAAAAGCTGATAGGTAACTCATGAAGAGAACACGAAATAAAAACTTATCTATAACGATTCGCAAGGCCACCACCATACCAGAGCTTCTTTCTGGAGCTGGCATGAAACCATCAAAGAATTGAAACTGGATCAAAGGAGATCGATAGAAAAGTTTTTTCCATTGTTGTTACAGGGTATTGACCATTTGTAGTTGTACTCCCATGTCCCTTATCTCGTCCTCTTCTTGCACTCATACTCACTATCAGTGGATAGCAAGAGAATTTACTGAGGCGTTCGAACGGATATCTTAGGGAATACTCATTCTAGGGCATTTATATCCCTGATGCAGCCCGGTTCCCTGAACTTTTAGGTCGTGTGCGACCTAGCCAGTTTATAAGTCGCCCGAGCGACCTAACATCTCATTTAGGCGAATTATACATGCGAGTGAAGCCTTCTGACAAGCTACGACCTAACTGTGCCTATAAGTCGCTCCAACGACCTAGTGTTGAAGACGAGCTAAAATTAGGTCGCTCCCAGCCTAAGCAGCAAGCACCAAAATTCTTGGGTCGCGAACGACCTAACGAGTCACGACCTAACAGGTCACGGGATAAGGGGTTGCGTCCTAACAAGTTGGGGTGTAACATGTTCAAACGACCTAGTGTGAAAATAGGTCGGCAGTGACCTAGTGGAGATAGGTCGTCCAAGCAATCAAGCGAGTTAACGACCTAGTTAGGTCGCGTGAAGAAGATTCCGTTGATAAAGCCTTAAGTCGCGTGAAGTAGTTCTGAAGCTTACGACCTACGATAGTCCGGAGAGACTACGAAACTTCATTCTCAACTTCTACGGAAAGAACGAGTATTGATTTGGCTTCGAACAGCCATAAACTTGATTGATAATACCACAGCTATGAATGAAACATGAATTTATTACACTTGATTTAAGACCGTTCAAAACATACCTTTTACAAAAAGGCATGTTTTGGGGGGCAAAATGTTATCCCAACTTTTGGCAAAGTTGAGATACCCAAAATTTACTGGAAATCAATGATTACCACTCATGAATATCAACCATGCATTGCAGGATAACCATGGATATTGATGAATTTTGTCCGAGTCCGGAACGGGCCATAATTGATAGGACACGACAAGAAAGATCATAGAAGTCTGCAATCCAAATTTCAAGTCAATCTGAGGTCGTATGCTCAAGTTATGATGGATTCAAGTTGAGAAAGATGGACATTGCTCTGTTCGAACCCATCACCCTACCTATGTTCAAACCCATCTAGTTCGAACCCAAGAAGTGAGGCCGCGCCTCGAATCCATACCCATATGCCCAAGTTCGAATCGATGGAGTTCGCATCCATCGGTTCGACTCCACTTCGAACCCAACTAGTTCGAACCCCCCATGTTCGAATCGATAAGAAGAGACGACGTTCGAATCCATCAGCTAGAACCTTCCTTCGACTCCATCACGACGACTTACCTTCGAATCCATGAACTGAACCTCGCTTCGACTCCATAAAGCAAGCCCCCAGATAGCAATGCCTCGAATCCATCAATAGGTTCGAATCCATCTTCACACGACCACAAACTCATCATGCGGCTCCACGCTGTCTTCGAACCCAACATGTTAGAGACGACTTCGAATCGATCCGGAGTAGCGCAGTTGGATCGATTCGAATGAATACCATTCCATCGATTCGAAGGCGACCTTCGAATCCAACACTCGAACCCACCTGGTCAACACGGCAAAGAACTCAGAGTCGATCCACTCAACTCGGCGAAAAACATGGATCGACTCGAAGAACGGGCGCCACGTCACAGGAGGATCGATTCGACCCTATGGGTTCGAAGTGATCGATTCGAACGAACCCATAGGATCGATTCAAACCAAACAGCATGCCGAAGAACCCAATTTCGAACCGATCATAACTCTCTAACCACTGATCCAAATCCAATGAAATTTTCACAGGAGTTCGTCTACATGTCAAAGAATGTTCACGCCAAGTTTCATCACGATTGGACAAGATCTTGATCGATTCGAACCAAGGGTCGAATCATTCCCCATGTGGGCCCGGATCTCCAAGTTTCGGCCATGTTGGCCCCCTCACGTGCCAGAAGTGGTCTACCTGATTTTTAGGAGAAATATCAGCCTCCTACGCCTATAAATAGAGCCCCAGGTCATTCAGAAAAGGGACTGGATTCTCTTTGGCAAGATCAAGACTCTGAAGCACCAAGATTCTACTAGGCTCTATTTTGCACTTCACTAATACCGTTGTACTTGAATTTCAGAGCTACAATCCATTGTAATCCGCTGTAATCAATTGTAATCAGCGAAGAACATCAATAAAAGAGAAAACCTTTGAAGTGGACGTAGGCCGGAGATAGCCGAACCACTATAAATCGTGTGTTCTTGTTTATATTTACTATTTTGCTGCTTAGATCTGTGATTTGTGTTTGAATATCGTCGATTTATATTCATACACTGGTGCTTTCACAATCATCGGGGTTTGTGACCAATTTTGGCGCAAACACTTTGGTGCTTTCACTGAGAGGAACCAGCACCCGCTACATCAGATTCAGAATTCAGATTCAAAAGTTTGAAGAAACTCCAATTCGGAAACAATGACTCGACAAACAAGACAAAGAGTTGACAGGAGCCAA
Source organism: Allium cepa (assembly GCA_030765085.1). Lineage (NCBI taxonomy): Eukaryota > Viridiplantae > Streptophyta > Magnoliopsida > Asparagales > Amaryllidaceae > Allium > Allium cepa. Next base: position 12,652,730 of record CM060941.1, read on the forward strand.
CAAGGAGGAAGCCAAGAAGCATCCTCAGGATCAGGAGAAGGACAAGCTTCCGTCTACATCACTACAAACGAGATGGAGGCTATGGCTAATTCATTACGCGAAAGCATGATGAAGAGTCAACAGGAGATGCTGCAGAATTTCCTCGAACAGATGAGGGCGGCGAACATGCAAAACCTTGGACCAACTACAACAGCTACGAATGCGGGATAAGGAATTAGGATTGCAGAAGCTAATGAAGGTCAGGTTCAAGACCAGAATACAGGATTTGAAGGTGGTCAACAAGGCCTTGGGGACAGACCCTCAGGGTCCGATACTGGAAGACCAACAGACGGAGCTCAACAGACTGGAGCCAATGCTTACGCCAACGAGCCACCAGAAGAATACGTACCAGAATTCCCTTCAAGGCTCGGGGGGCAGGATAGAAACTTAACAAAAGGCCAACCACTGGAAGGAGACGAGAGAATGATTGGCCTCATGCGAAGAATCATGAGAGGAGGATTGCCTAGCAGAGGTCTGGAAGAAGTTAGTCGGAGTCCGTTCACTTCGAACATCCGAAATGCAAGCAACCCTCCAAAGTTCAAATTACCAACACTAGATCCTTACGACGGGAGGTCAGACCCGACCATGCATATTACCAGATATATCAGGCACATGGAAGTGCTGCGGGCATCCGAGGAAGTGATGGCACGATGTTTCCCTCTATATTTGACAGATTTAGCTGCACTATGGTTCAGACAACTGGAAACTGGATCAATCGGAACATGGATCGAGCTTGTAGACTGCTTCATGAGACAGTTCAGGGTTCATGTGACGCGACCCAAGAGTGTGATGACTTTAGCTTCGATCAAGTAAAGGACCGGATAGTCCATAAAAGATTTTCTACTGAGATTCAACGTGACGGTGACTTCTGTAGATCGTCCGGATCCATCGATGATTTTAATGGCGGCGGTAGCAGGAGTCGCGGAAGGCACCAAATTTAAAGATTCTCTGACTAAAGATCCACCGCAAGATCTTGGAGAATTCTTTCATAAAGCTGAAAAGTTCATCCGATTAGAAGAATCATGAATCGAGAGTCGTGAAATAAATACTGCGCAAAGCGAAGGAACCTCCAGAGAACAGTCCGAAGCGGACAAGGGAAAGAGGAAACAGGACGACAGACATGATGGTCCTGATAAACGGAAGAAATTCCGAGAACCAAGATTCAGGCAGTACACCGATCTGACTGCAGGCCTAGAAAGAATCTACACTGAAACTCGGGGGCAACTCCCCTATCGAAAGCCACCTATAAGGGATCCCACCGAGCGGGAGCGCAGGACTGGAAAATACTGCCTATTCCATGAGCTGGATGGGCACAATACAGATGAATGCCGCCACCTAAAGGATGAGGTGGTAGAACATGCTAGGGGTGGTAGACTGCCACAATTTGTCAGAGAACGGACCACGGCAGCAAGGCCTGAACGACTACCGCCTCCACCTAACAGGATCGATCCTGGATCAGGATCACGACTCGTCATCAACTGATTAAAGATGGCAAGGGCCAAGTCCAGGATTTGGACTTCGGTCAAATAATTTTATTTAGATTTATTTTTAGAATAAACGGTTACTCCACTTACACATGTACGGGAACCGGAGAGATCCCTAGGCATGCTCTGAGTTGGAGATAAACCGATATGCCCGGAGAGGCAATGTTTAGCTTTTTTCTGATGTTTGAGATTGAACATCTAGAACTTGAATATTAATAAATAAATTAGAACTTCTTGCAATAAACCTTTTGACCGGAGAGTCAAAGGATGAACATTAAATACCAATATAAACATGATCACTTTATGACCCTACCCAGAAAGACGGGGTCCGGAGTGCAAGAAGTGAGTTGCTTCGCCGGAGAGCGACAGGATCAACTCACTTAAGCGTTGTTTCCCCTTCACCGGAGAGTGACAGGATGGGATCCAGCAAGAGCCCGGAGAGGCTATGATCGGTCTCGAACGACCAAGACATCGCTTAATGTTCAGATACACTGAACCGGAGTGCAAGAAGTGAGTTGCTTCGCCGGAGAGCGACAGGATCAACTCACTTAAGCGCTGTTTCCCCTTCACCAGAGAGTGACAGGATGGGATCCAGCAAGAGCCCGGAGAGGCTATGATCGGTCCAGAACGACCATGGCATCGCTATACGTCCTAACTGGGACCAGAGTGCAAGGGATAGAAGGCAACGCCAGAGTGCAATGGGATCTTTCTATTCAATCACTAAGTCTAGAATGGACTTAGTAAGGGTCCAGAATAGCCAATAATAGTCCGGAGAGACTACGAAACTTCATTCTCAACTTCTACGGAAAGAACGAGTATTGATTTGGCTTCGAACAGCCATAAACTTGATTGATAATACCACAGCTATGAATGAAACATGAATTTATTACACTTGATTTAAGACCGTTCAAAACATACCTTTTACAAAAAGGCATGTTTTGGGGGGCAAAATGTTATCCCAACTTTTGGCAAAGTTGAGATACCCAAAATTTACTGGAAATCAATGATTACCACTCATGAATATCAACCATGCATTGCAGGATAACCATGGATATTGATGAATTTTGTCCGAGTCCGGAACGGGCCATAATTGATAGGACACGACAAGAAAGATCATAGAAGTCTGCAATCCAAATTTCAAGTCAATCTGAGGTCGTATGCTCAAGTTATGATGGATTCAAGTTGAGAAAGATGGACATTGCTCTGTTCGAACCCATCACCCTACCTATATTCAAACCCATCTAGTTCGAACCCAAGAAGTGAGGCCGCGCCTCGAATCCATACCCATATGCCCAAGTTCGAATCGATGGAGTTCGCATCCATCGGTTCGACTCCACTTCGAACCCAACTAGTTCGAACCCCCCATGTTCGAATCGATAAGAAGAGACGACGTTCGAATCCATCAGCTAGAACCTTCCTTCGACTCCATCACGACGACCTACCTTCGAATCCATGAACTGAACCTCGCTTCGACTCCATCAAGCAAGCCCCCAGATAGGAATGCCTCGAATCCATCAATAGGTTCGAATCCATCTTCACACGACCACAAACCCATCATGCGGCTCCACGCTGTCTTCGAACCCAACATGTTAGAGACGACTTCGAATCGATCCGGAGTAGCGCAGTTGGATCGATTCGAATGAATACCATTCCATCGATTCGAAGGCGACCTTCGAATCCAACACTCGAACCCACCTGGTCAACACGGCAAAGAACTCGGAGTCGACCCAGTCAACTCGGCGAAAAACATGGATCGACTCAAAGAACGGGCGCCACGTCACAGGAGGATCGATTCGACCCTATGGGTTCGAAGTGATCGATTCGAACGAACCCATAGGATCGATTCAAACCAAACAGCATGCCGAAGAACCCAATTTCGAACCGATCATAACTCTCTAACCACTGATCCAAATCCAATGAAATTTTTACAGGAGTTCGTCTACATGTCAAAGAATATTCACGCCAATTTTCATCACGATTGGACAAGATCTTGATCGATTCGAACCAAGGGTCGAATCATTCCCCATGTGGGCCCGGATCTCCAGGTTTCGGCCATGTGGGCCCCCTCACGTGCCAGAAGTGGTCTACCTGATTTTTAGGAGAAATATCAGCCTCCTACGCCTATAAACAGAGCCCCAGGTCATTCAGAAAAGGGACTGGATTCTCTTTGGCAAGATCAAGACTCTGAAGCACCAAGATTCTACTAGGCTCTATTCTGCACTTCACTAATACCGTTGTACTTGAATTTCAGAGCTACAATCCATTGTAATCCGCTGTAATCAATTGTAATCAGCGAAGAACATCAATAAAAGAGAAAACCTTTGAAGTGGACGTAGGCCGGAGATAGCCGAACCACTATAAATCATGTGTTCTTGTTTATATTTACTATTTTGCTGCTTAGATCTGTGATTTGTGTTTGAATATCGTCGATTTATATTCATACACTGGTGCTTTCACAATCATCGGGGTTTGTGACCAATTTTGGCGCAAACAGTATCTTTGTGATCAACGAATTTGGGCATTTCAGTATCTTCAATCCACCGTTTGCTACTTTCACCGTTTCATCTAATTTTTCGTAATTTCGCTGCGTCAGTTTGGTATCAAAGCTAGACTTAGCCAATCATAGCTAAGCCGAGTCTTAGAGCCAAGGAGTTTGAAGTTTGGTGTTCATCGTGTTCATTGTGAAGTTGCAACAAGTTGGAAGCTTTCGATCCATTTCATTTTGGATCAAAGTTGGAAAGGTGTTTGAGTTTGAGCCGAGTTGGGTAGAGCCGTGCCTCGTTTGTTGAAGTGTGTTTGAGCCGTGCTTTGTTGGAAACTGAGCCGACCTAAGCCTTAGGTCGAGCCAGTTGAGCCGTGGCTTTGTTTTGTTTAAGTCGAGTTGGAGCCGAGCTAGGGGTAGCCGTGTAATTGAAGATTTGTGAAGTTTTTGAAGTATTTTTGTTGATTCAATCATGCCGCCGAGAAGAGCTAACCGACATCAAAATGTGGAAGCGTTGTATCGAAGGGAAGAAGCCGAGCAGATGGAACAACGCATTAATGAGAAATTTGATGGAGGCATTGGAAAGCTAAAGAAGTTGATGATTGATATGAATCAAACTCAAAGGAGGAGATCACCAGTCTCGAACCATGGAGGAAACCGAGTTTCGCCATCGGTTACGGAAGCGAGGAGGGTATCACCGCAATCTTTTAGAGAAAGAAGAGAAACATCAATTTCATCAAGGAGAGATCACCATGACTATGGACATGAAGAGAGGAGAACTCCACGAGAGTTTGAAAATGAGCCATATAGAGATGAAGAGAGACATAGTAGAAGAGACATACATGATCGAAGGGATGTTGATGGTCGAGATCGATATAGACGTACATTTGATTTTGATGAAGAAGGTGATAGAGCTAGCATTCATTATCGAGATCGAGACCAAGTTCGAAATTCATATCGGGATGTAGATGATGATCGTCGATGGGAATCGGGTATGAAGATGGAGATTCCAGAATTCAAAGGTGGAATGGTAGCAGAAGAATTCTTGAATTGGTTGTCTAATGTTGAAGAGATCTTTGATTTCAAAGAGGTTCTGGAAAATCGTCGAGTGAAGTTGGTTGCTACTAGGTTGAGGGGGAGAGCTATGGCGTGGTGGCAGCAAACCAAACTTACACGAGAACGGATGGGAAAGTCGAAGATTGAATCATGGGAGAAGATGAAGAAACTGATGAAAGCTACATTTTTACCTTACAATTATCAATCACTTATGTATCAGAGGTTGCAGAATCTGAGGCAAGGGACGAAGATTGTTAATGATTATTCTGACGAATTTTATCAACTGATTGCTCGAAATGACATTATGGAGACAGAGGAACAATTGACTGCTAGGTTTATTGGGGGGTTGAGAATGCACATCCAGGATATGGTGAACATGTTTGATCCTAGATCTGTGGCAGAAGCACATCAGAAAGCGTTGGCTTGGGAGAAGCAGGGAAGACGTGGAGGTGGTGTGTTTACAAGTTCCAATATTCAGAACAAAGGTGTTAGTGGGAGTTCCAATGTTTCTAAAGCTGTCAGTAAACCAGTTGTGAATGAAGTGGCGAAGGCGAAGGTCAACAATAGTTTCAAATGTTACAATTGCCAGGAAGTGGGTCACAAGAGTAATGAATGTCCGAAACCAAAGAGATGAACTATGATTGCTGAAGTTGAAGGTGAAGATGTTGGGGAAGGTTATCCTAGTCCAGTTGAGGAGGATGAACAGGATATCGCGTCAGGAGATGAAGATGTAAACTTATGATGAGGAGATCTTATTTGATACCGAAGCAGGAAGAAGAGGCTAGTTGGTTGAGGAGTAACATCTTTCAATCGACATGCACTATTCTGGGGAAGGTTTGCAAGTTTGTTATTGATGCTGGAAGCTGCGACAATATCATTTCTACTGAAGCTGTGAGAAAGTTGAAATTGAAAACGGAGAAGCATCCAAATCCTTACAAGTTAGCATGGTTGAGGAAAGGAGGAGAAGTGAAGGTGGACAGGCGAGTTCATGTTCCATTTTCTATTAGGAAGAAATATAAAGACGAGATTTGGTGTGATGTTGTGGAAATGGATGTTTGTCACTTGCTTTTGGGAAGACCATGGCAGTATGATCGAGCAGTGCAGCATGACGGTCGGACCAATAGCTACAGTTTTATGTTTGAAGGTGTTAAGATTATTTTGGTTCCAAGAAGAGACAACAAGGAGAAAGCAAATCAGAAGAGATTGAGGAGCTGAAGACTTTGTTGACTTTGAAAGAATTTGTTGAAGAAGTAGAGGAGAGTCCAGAGGTATTTTTGTTGATTGGACGTGAAACGACTGAATCTGTTGAAATCCCAGAGGAAGTAAAGCCGGTATTAGAAGAATTCAGTGATGTGTTTCCTGAAGAATTGCCAACGGAGTTGCCACCGTTGAGGGATATCCAACATCAAATTGATCTTGTGCCAGGGGCAGTATTACCATACAGACCACATTATAGGATGATTCCTAAGGAGCATGAGGAGTTGAGAAGGCAAGTGGAAGAGTTGTTAGAACAGGGGCATGTTTAGGAGAGCTTAAGTCCTTGTGCAGTGCCAGCTTTATTGGTGCCAAAGAAGGATGGTTCGTGGAGAATGTGTACGGACAGTCGGGCTCTAAACAAGATTACTGTGAGATACAGGTTTCCTATGCCGAGGTTCGATGATTTGATTGATCAGTTGAGTGGGGCTGTTATGTTTTCAAATATTGATTTGAAGAGTGGATACCATCAGATTCGTATAAGATCAGGTGATGAGTGGAAGACTGCTTTTAAAACTAGAGAATGGCTATATGAATGGCTGGTTATGCCGTTTGGTTTATCGAATGCACCGAGTACTTTTATGAGAGTAATGAACCAGATTTTCAGACCATTTGTTGGCAAGTTCGTGGTTGTTTACTTTGATGATATTTTGATTTATAGTAGGAGTACGGAAGAGCACATCCAACATTTGCAAGAAGTACTGTTGATTCTACGACAGGAGTAGTTCTATGCAACAGCAAAGAAGGGTGTGTTTATGACGCACAGTGTTTTGTTTTTGGGATACGTTCTGTCGAAGGAAGGTATTCAAGTGGATGAAAGTAAAGTGGAAGTTGTCATGAGTTGGCCACAACCCAAGACAATTACTGAAGTGAGGAGCTTTCATGGGTTGGTATCTTTTTATCGAAGATTCATTCCACATTTTAGCAGCGTGATGGCACCTGTAACCAATTGCATGAAGGGAAAGAAGTTTGCATGGTCAGAGGAAGCAGGGGTTGCTTTTGATAAGATCAAGACACTATTGACGTCAGCGCCAATTCTAGTTTTACCGGATTTTCAGTTGTTGTTTGAGCTACATACTGATGCATCTAAAGTTGGGATTGGAGGAGTATTGAGTCAGAGTGGAAAGCCAGTTGCTTATTTCAGTGAGAAATTGTCTGTAGCCAAGTTGATATATAGTACTTATGATGTTGAGTTTTACGCAATTGTTCAAGACGTGAAGCGCTGGAGACATTATCTGTTTCAGAAGGAATTTGTTCTTTATGCGGATCATGAAGCTTTGAAGCATTTGCAAGGTCAGGACAAGATTTCAGCAACGCATGCATCGTGGATTGCCTATTCGCAACAGTTTACTTTTGTTGTGAAACATAAGTCAGGGGTAACGAATCGTGTCGCTGATGCTTTGAGCAGGAGGAATCATTTGTTGACGACAATGAAAGTTGAGGTGACAGGTTTTGAATTATTGCCAGAGCTGATTAAAGAAGATCCTTACTTCACGAAGTTCGTTGAGAAAGTCAAGGATGGGAGTACTGATGAATTTGTGTTGATGGATGGATTCTTATTCAAAGGGAATCAATTATGCATACCAGATTGTAGTCTGAGGATGAAAATTGTGAAAAAATTACATGAAGAAGGCCATGTGGGTAGAGATCGTACATTGCAGTTGATTTCTCAGTCTTATTTTTGGCCGTCAATGAGAAAGGAAGTTGAGAGATTCGTGAAGAGATGTTTTGTGTGCCAAGTTTCGAAAGGGACAGCTACAAATGCGGGATTGTATTTGCCTTTGCCTGTTCCTACAAAGCTGTGGGTAGACATTAGCATGGATTTTGTGTTGGGTTTGCCGAGGACTCAACGGGGAAATGACTCTATATATGTTGTAGTGGACCGTTTCTCGAAGATGGTACATTTTATTGCTTGTAAGAAGTCAGCGGATGCAGTTCATGTGGCACAGTTGTTCTTAAAAGAGATCTATCGTTTACATGGTTTACCAGAGTCTATAGTTTCGGACAGGGATACCAGATTTCTAAGTCATTTTTGGCTAAGTTTGTGGAAGATGGTGGGAACGAAGCTGAATTTTAGTAGCGCTTATCATCCGCAAACAGATGGGCAAACAGAGGTGGTTAACAGATCGTTGGGAAACTTGTTGAGATGTCTCATGAAAGATAATTTAAAGAGCTAGGATGCTAAATTGTGTCAAGCGGAGTTTGCTCACAACCATGCGGTTAATCGAAGCACAGGTTTTAGTCCATTTCAGATTGTATATTCAAGCTTTCCAAAGGGGTCGTTGGATTTAACAATAGTGCCACAACCGAAGGGGATAGTTAAACGAGCTGCTGATTTTGTTGATGGTTTGACGGAATGCCATAGAATCGTTCAGGAACGATTGGAGAAGTCGAATGAGAAGTATAAACGATCTGTGGATTTGAAGCGACGAAGTGTTGAATTTAAGGAAGGAGATTTAGTTTATGTTGTGCTAACGAAGGATCGTTTTCCAGTGGGGGCATACAATAAACTTAAAGCTCGAAAGATTGGTCCTGTGAAGATTGTGAAACGGATCAATGAGAACGCATATAGGTTGAAGCTGCCAGAGGATGTGTACACTTCTGACGTGTTTAATGTTAAACATCTTGTACCTTATTTTGGAGATGAATCATCCGTTGGAGATGAACTTTTAAATTCGAGGTCGAATTTCTGTCAACCAGGAGAGGATGATGTAGTCCGGTTCTCTGAACTTTTAGGTCGTGTGCGACCTAGCCAGTTTATAAGTCGCCCGAGCGACCTAACAGCTCATTTAGGCGAATTATACATGCGAGTGAAGCCTTCTGACAAGCTACGACCTAACTGTTCCTATAAGTCGCTCCAACGACCTAGTGTTGAAGATTAGCTAAAATTAGGTCGCTCCCAGCCTAAGCAGCAAGCACCAGAATTCTTGGGTCGCGAACGACCTAACGAGTCACGACCTAACAGGTCACGGGATAAGGGGTTGCGACCTAACAAGTTGGGGTGTAACATGTTCAAACGACCTAGTGTGAAAATAGGTCGGCAGCGACCTAGTGGAGATAGGTCGTCCAAGCAATCAAGCGAGTTAACGACCTAGTTAGGTCGCGTGAAGAAGATTCCGTTGTTAAATCCTTAAGTCGCGTGAAGTAGTTCTGAAGCTTATGACCTACGATAGGTCGCGGCAACGAGTTACGACCTAAGTTAGGTCGCATGAAGGTTTTCTGAAGCTGTTTTTCCTTGAGTCGCTACAGTTTTGGGTCGTGTTTGTTTAGGTCGCGTGGGTTGTATCTTAGGTCGTAAGTCGTTTGTTTCTTGAGTTGTTTGTGTTGTACTCTGTTGTGATGAGTCGTTGTTTGTTAGGTCGTGTGCGTTGTATCTTAGGTCGCGTATTGTAAATACAGTGTTGTAGCGCCTGGGGTGTGGTCCTGATAGGTCGCAAACGACCTTTGGAAGGTCGTGGGTCGCGTAACGACCTAGTGGTCTAGTTTTGTGAAAGCTATAAATAGGGGGTGTGTTGTAACTTTGAAGGTTGTTGATTTTTGAATGAAACTTTGTTTGAGTGCTTTGTGCCTCTTTGAAATTGGTAGTTGAGTGCGATCTCCTATCTCCACTTTCGGTTATTCGAGTGCGCTCGAATCAACGATTGTTGAAGCCAATTCATGGTATCAAGTGCGCTTGATCAACGTTTGAAGAATTGTAGATCTTATTTCACGGTATCATGCGCGATCAACGTGTCGAAGATAGCTAGAATTCGGTATCTTTGTGATCAACGAATTTGGGCATTTCAGTATCTTCAATCCACCGTTTACTACTTTCACCGTTTCATCTAATTTTTCGTAATTCCGCTGCGTCAATCTCTATCTCTAATGAGTTCCCTAATGTGTTATACTTCAAAAGCTAAAGTTCAACCTTTAGCTCTGATACCAAATGTAACGACCCTAACTCGACCTTCGAAATCGACACCGAATACATCACCCATATTCAAATGTCGTAGAATCAAACGTCGAATCTGGTTCACCGGAGCTTATAACACATTAAGTATAACAACATAGCGGAAGAAAAGAATAATATCATTGATATACAATAGTTGATTACAACAATCATACAACTACTTGATTCATATTATCAGAGATATAAGATACAGTGGAAAGAAATAACTCCAAAAGATAATATCTTCAGAAGTCCTCAAGATAGATACTCCAACATCTAGCGACTCCATCGCCAAAGATCCAAAGCTAGAAGGCTCCAAACCAGAAAGTGAGAATCACAATCCATGTTGAAGTGAAGCAACTCTTCTAAATGCGGTTTCCAATATCCAAAAATTAAATGCTACCGAATCTACTCCTACTATTTGATTATCTAAAAAATCCAACTCTAGACTGCCCCATATGGGAAATTGTGGGCACCTAGAGTTTAGGAAGGGAACAATAAACTCCGGGTCAGTCATGGGACTGGTATGAGCAAATGATAACAGTTTTAAACAAAAACAAACAACAAAAGAATTTAAGATTGAAATCCGCAATGCTTTTTGGAAAATGAAACTACCATAAGGCCACCCGGCACACACACCATGCAATCGCACACATGGAGGAGATTTCTCCTTATGATAGTCAAACATGCTTACTACGCAAAATCCTTTTGATATTATTATTAATACATAGTGGAAAACATTTCGAAAGTATAATATTAATCTTAGCCAGCATATGTGCCATTATATTATGCCTACTATAGCTACCATTTAAGAATGGCAGGTTATACAACTGCAATCATAAAGGGGCGTATTAGTGATTGGATTTCCAACAAATGATCAGCTTAAGGAACTTCCTATTGCCACATGGGTATGCCTCTGGAGGGAAGCCCCAAGAACCTACCCGGATCTCTGCCAACACAAGGCCGGGTTACCCTTGTCCGGAAGTAACACCTACAAGTATGCCATCCACGGTCGTTTGCGACCTTTATCCAAATGCCCTCAACCACAAAGCAATAACCATAAAGTAATGAATTTGCAGCAACCACATGAGTTAAGTATCCGGGATCCACACCATGATACCACCCTTTTCCAGAAGAAATGGACATACCCGAGGGGCGCGACCCCTGATAACCTTGCCGCATCTATCCAGTTTCGACCATTTTCGGTTTGTGAGGTCCAACGAGGTCTCGTCCACAAAAATACGCTTTTCACAAAGCCATGCTTTGATCAACAACACTCAGCAGCACTCAGCATGCCACACTACCAAATTGGGAATGTATCACTAGTAACCATCAACTGCATAACCTCTGAGTTCGTATGTCTCAGAGAAGGGTGTTAAGCTAAGAGAATAAATCTCCGCCACCAAACAGAAATGTATTTGATAGAAACCATCTTTACGTCTCAAAGTGTAAAGTCAGACATACATCCACACAAGTCTGTTTCAAGTATGAACAGAACCGAAGGCACTTCTAAAGAAGCCCTTGCAATCCAGATAATCCCTAATCAAGTCCAGACTCCCCATCACAAGGGGTGATCTAATCTCTATACCTGGGACATTCAGTGTAGAGACATTTGATGGGTTATCCTTTCGCTTTCGAAAATATCCCGTCTTCACCACCGGTCTTCAAATGCTATCCATTACGTCGTATCATTATTCGGAATGGGTTATATGACATAAAGGTCCTCTCCTGGCTAAATCGAATAATGAGCGCAATATAAAAAAAACATATGGATATTGGGATCTCAGTTAAGTCATAACTTATTACCTAAAACCTTTCTTTTAAATGGTTTGAACAAATTACCATTTTCAAATATTTAAACAAAAATATTTACTTCACAAAGTTCACCAATCTTCCACAAAGATTCATTTACAGCCCTTCAAAACAATTCCATTTCGATCCCAAATCTTTATACAAAAGATACCTTTTCAATTTCAAAAACAAAGTTCAACAATCTTCCACTAAGATTCAATTATAGCCTTCAACACAATTCACAATTCAAATCTGTTATACAAAAGATACACCCTTAATATCCTCTTATTTTGGAAACAAAGTTCACTAATCTTTAACCAAGATTCATTAATGGCCTTCAAAACAATTTTCATTTCAAAATTGAAATCTTTTCAACACAAATTGGAAATATTTTCTTTGCATGAAAGCTATTGTTATTTGAAAACAAATAGTTTTCGCTTCGGAAAAATACGATTACATTTGCACAAGTTAAAGCTCTTCAATTATAAACTTGGATTAAATTCAAATTTCCAAAATAATATTTTTGAAATGGTTTAAAACCTATATAAACACATTTATAATTTGTATAACCTTTTTAAACCATAATTTCCAAACATAGAATTCAATTTCAAATTTTGAATTTAAATTCAGATCAAACTATTAAATTTCAAAACTTTATCAAGTTATTCAAAATAAATTTTATCTTTAAACTCCTTTTCAAAAGTTTTTCATATGTAACCCAATTCCATTTCCAAAACTATTTTGGATTCAAAATTCTCTTTTAAACAAAATAATATTTAAATTCAAATATCCGTGACTTAACCAATCTCCTTATGCAAATCCATTTTTGTGTGTGTATGGTGTGGTCCAGGGGTTTTTCACAATAGTGCAACAACATTAATCATTGCAAATTCAATCATATCAATATCGATAAGCGGTATAATCTATAACGCTTATCCTTATTCACAGATTTGCAGAAGAATAATACAAATTCATTACAAATAAAATGAATTACATTCATCACAGCTCAATCAAAACAATTCATACCACAAAGTATCACATAGTAGAGATATCAAACAATTCAAGGTATTCAATGTAAACCAAACATTCATAATAAGGTCAAATATTTATCTGATTAATCATATTAATTACCTATGAATAAATACTAATCCTGGTTAATTATTGTTAATTAATTACAAATCATTTTGATTAAATAATGTTTTTTTAAATAATGTTACAAGCCTGTAAATATAAGAACAGGCACATATGCCTACACACACACAATTTGATTCACACACACACACACACACACACACACACACATATATATATATATATATATATATGTATGTATACAACATGCAAGCATATTCAACAGCTAGGCAACATTTCATAACATATTCAAACATCAATCACAAACATCAAAGCAGAGATAAGTGAGTTTGCTCACCTGGAAGAATAGAGGACAAAGAAGAACCTTTGCTTTGAGTTGCTCAGGTTTAAAAATTTGGAATAGAGAATTAGAAACTTTAATGGTGACTGAGACTTTGTTTAAATCTTGATCTGGACTTTAATTGTTGAATTTGATCTTGAAAAACTTTGGCTTGCTTAATGCTTCTCTGATTTGTTGAGTTTCCAGGCTTTTAAACATTGAATTGTTATTGATTTCCAGATTTCCAGGTTTGAGATGGTTTTCAAGTTGAAGATTTTGAATTGCTTTGCATTGCATTCATCAAGTTTGAAGATGTTTTCTTTGATCTTTTAGTTGCTTTACTTAACTGATTACTGATTTATCTTGAAGAATTTGAACTGAAGTTTTCATTTTATTCCCAGGTTTCAAATTTTTTTCTGGTTTTCATTTTAATCTAAAAAGTTTAAAACTGATCTAAACTTTGTTTTGTTATTTGTTTTTTGAAAATAAATCAAAAAGAAAATCCCAATGCCATTTGTAATTTGCATGGCACCATTTGCTTACACTTGTATGAATGAGTATAAATCTTCCTACACTTGTAAATACAAACAATATTATGTTTAAGCCCTTTATTAAACTTTTATTTAAATTATATTTTAAACCCTTTCTCATTTAATTTGTAATTTGTATTTTAAACCCTTAATTATTTATATCTTATAACTTAACATATGTATTTTTTTATGTTTTCTTATTTATACTTTTATATATTTACAAACTAAAAGTTTTAAAAGAAAATTTTCTAATCTTTATAATCAATACTATTTTAACCTTAATTTATTATACTTTTAAATAAATAAATATCCATATATATATTTGTGTATAGTTTATAATTTTCAATAATTACATTTTCTTTCTCATATATATATATATATATATATATATATATATATAACTTAAAGAATATGATTTTAAAATCAATTATACATTAATAGATAAACATGTATATATGTTATAATTTAACCTTTAAATAGCTCTTGGAATATATATTTATATACACACACATATATACATACATATTATAATTATAGAAATAGTTTTTCTATTATTAAATTATAGATTTTCCCAAATCCAATATGTATTCAAAACTTTTATTTTTAAACTTCAAATTCAAAAATTAATATACAATAAATTTGTATTTATAAATGAATAAACAAGCAATATTTTTTATAAATATATATTTTATTCATTCACAATCTATAAATATTTTTCAAATATTTACTTTCAACAAATATGTATTTGAATCTCAAATTCAAATTCCAAATCATAATCTATTTATAAAATATTTAGATTTCCAAATCAAATTCTTTATTTAAAAACTTATATATATATATATATATATATATATATATATATTCCCGCATTTATATTCAAATAAAAATACATATCTTTATTTATTCTGTAAATTTTTCATATTAATTCATAATTAAATTCACAATTTAATCTCAAAAATTAAATTAATCATCAAACTAAATCTAACTAAAAATCGGGAATGTTGCATTTTACTAACATCCATTATTCATATTCAATTAGTTTACATTCACTAATTTACATTCAAGTTAGTTCACTTCCAGTTCAAATCAAATTCAATTTTATTTAACTCGTTTCTTTTTCTTTACTTGAGTAAAGTTCATTTCAAAAATCATTTCCTTTTAACCTAACTTAGATTTCATTTTTAAAGTCACTTTATTTAATTTTTACATAAGTCAAATTTCATATCACTATTCAAAATTAGATTTCGTTTTGCTTAACAAAATTGTTTAACCATTTTAATATTTGGTTTTACTTTACATTTTCTTATTCTATTTATAATTTCATAAATATTTTCTTAATTTTACTCACATTCCACAATTTCAATTCATGGTTATATAATCAGTTTACAATCTGAAGTGTATATTCTTTCCGATAACTTATCTAATTTAGTTTTAAATCCAATTCAGTTTTATTTAATTTCCCTTGAGTTAAATTCCAAATCATATATTTTATTACAGTAACTAAAATTTATTTAACATCACTTAAGTTAAATTTTAATTTCATATTATAAGTCCAAAACTCATTTCACTTATATTTATCAATTTAAAACTTGGATTTTAAATTCAAATTTGTTTATCGCAACAAAACTTAAATTTTCAATTTACTAATGGTAGCAAATCAATTATACAAAAACTAGAAAATGATACTGATGACGCTGCAGTCATCACCCTTATTATTTTCCAACCGCGATAGTGATTTCAGTGCTTTATATTTCTTTTAAATTCCTTTAAAAATCATTTCTAATATATTCCGAACTTTGATAAACAATTTTAAAAATTAACGAGATTTAAATTCTCAAATTCTTAGTTTAAATCCATTTTTATTTATAACTCATATTTATAAATATACTTGTATAGCTTCACTTCTTATATAAGATTATTTCACAATTGTAGATCATTTTAATTATAATACAATACTTTATAATTCACTTGCTTATATAATTTATCTTTTTACAATTGTTGTCTTTTGTTTAGATTATACAAAAAACTTTTATTAACTTATATATATATATATATATATATATATATATATTTACATTTTCAAACAACAAAATAATTAATTTATAAACACTATAATAATTTTTGATAAATTGTTCCTTTATATATAAAATATAATCGAGGTAAAATTATTTCATTTACTCCATTTTAAAACAATACTATGTGGATATGTCTTGTTCAAGTGTTTTGAAATCCCTATCAATAACGTGGCGTCCCACATACCGACTAGAATTCATAAGCCACTCAACAGATACATTAACACAATTTAAAACATTTTTATATCACTAACAAATATGTGCTCATTTATATAATACTCTCAAACTCAATCTAAGGCGTTGTTAACCCTATATATACTGAGTACATGTCAAAGCCTAGGAATAAAATAAACCTAAGATCTGATACCAGATCCGATGACCCCTAAATCCATACCCTCTGAACGACAACAAAACACACATGTCAATCCAGAGCAAACAAAATTGCAGATGATCATGAGAAATAAAAGAGTGGGTGAGAAGAAAGAAAGAGGAAAGAAGAAGAGAAGAATAAGAGAGAGAAGTAGAACCAAAATAATACAGAATCTCACATCGCAACAGAATAACATATAATACAGATCAATAATCTTTACAAAGAGAAACGGTAATATACATCAATCAATATTAGAGTAAAAAATAAGTAATCATGAGCTTGGATAGTTATAATAACCTGTCCTCACAAATGCTGATACTTTACAACAACAATAATGAAAAGCAGCGGAAAAATAAACAGATACGTGTATATGGCATGAAGATCTCTAGCTCACCTCCTAAAGCTCCAAAAGCACCAAATCCAAACCTGTAAATATACTCGGTCTGACACAAGCATTGAAAGGGAAGAACGCCCGGATTAGTCTAGTAAACCAGCGTGATAAAAACACATCTAAACTAAATTTATAAAGTTATCAAAACGTTTCCTTTATCAAAACAAAGGGTATCTCGTAAGACCACATCCACACATAAACACAGACGGGTTTTTCCCTTGCGATAACCAAAATCTTTTCACATCAAATAAGTTATATTAAAATTATGTCTATTATACAAATAATAATCAACATAGCTAAAATTGTTACCATTATTAAATTCCATCAATACTAGGCTCTACAAATAAAATGGCAGGCATTAAGTGTATTTTGGATTCCATAAAATGACTAGGTGAAAACATTCTTCAAAACATATGTTATTTGGGTCAAAACTAATGTTGTGTAAAACATGTTACGAAAATCCAAAAAAAACACTAGTATAGGGATTCAACTAACTATATTTAATATTTCCTTTTGAAAATCATTTACTATAACGATTGTTTTCGATTAAAAACGAACGTGCATTCAAATTTAATCAAAATTTTCAACAGCTCCAAGTCTATCCAAACTAGCTCTAAAACATAGTGCTTAACAGTACGAACCCAATGCAATTCGTAACGTTCAATTTGGACCTCGTATGTAAAAGTTATGGATCAATAACCATTCGAGTAATTAATTATATAATTAGCTTAACTTAATTATTAGAAAAGAAAATTATTACACCTTTCTTCTTTGTTCACGCATATATACTTGGTACCATCGAAACCCAAAACTCACGCAACCATTCTTTGACGCTGCTTCCACCTTCGATCATCTATTCAACGATCAGATACCACCAAAGTTTGCGCCTACACGAGCTCCACCTATGCCAAGAATCCGATCACCCAACTCTTCCCCTAGCATCATGAAAACTCCACCAAACGCGACAGGAATGCGAGCAAAATCAAAGCGATCCACCACTCTAAATCAATCACGACCATTGGTTACAAAGATCTCATCATGCTCTACAAGTTTGTAGTTGGAAGTTTTTGATAATTGTCGGTGGATTGGGAGAAAACGAGGAAGAAGTCTTAAGTTTTCTGACCGTTCATTTGAAAGTGGCAGCTAGGTTTTCTGAGGCAAGTTTTTGTAAATAAAATACAGTGAATCCTTTATATAGGCAGTTAAAAATTAATATTCACCCGAAATATTTTTGAACTTCAGACGAAGCATGCCGTCTAGCGTTTATAATGTTTTACCCCTATTCTGAACATAATGGAATATATATTAGGAGCCAATTCCATCGTATTTGGAAGATAGGTTTTCAAATCGAGTTAGTTTAATTAAATTTACTTAAATAAATTTCTATGTGTTTCAGCTTCGCACGACCAAACCATAAGTCTGATCGACACGAAATTTGAAATCCTAAAATAACTCACTATTACATATCTATTAAAACTGGTTTCGTCGAAATCCGAGATAGTGTCAAAAATGACTAATTTTACATGTTAATTAAACATTAAAATTTCTAATTTCTGTAAAGTAGCTTTTAATTTAATTTTAAAAGTTTACTATCTTTATTCTAAGCTCAAGTGGAATTTAAATTAACTTTATAAATCATTTACATTCTTATTAAATTCAATATTTAATTGATTAACTGATTTAACTTATAATATTCATTTTTCAATGTTTAAATTTAATTAAATATTCTAAATTCGGACGATTGAAAATCTAGGTCGTTGCATGATGATCAGATGTTTGCTTAAGCGAACGGTATTATGCACTAAGTAAATTATTCTCTTTGTCATTGTACGATCGGAACAAATTCAAATTTGATTGAATCCAAAGTAATTTGGAACTGGATATTTTTTGTAGAACTATTTATTATTGTTTTAGAATGGATTTAAAAAGAAAGATGTGGTTTTAAGTTAACTAGTGCGAGTAGCTCGAAAATAACTAAAAATGGGTTAGAGATATGTTTGGATGGTAAACGTTTCTCTTGAGTATTATCCGTCTGGAAAGGAAATGTATGATACTATTTGGTTATACCCAGCTCCATGGTTTCATTTTAGGATTACTTGGCTATATATATTATGGATTAAAATATATAGTATTATTTCAAAGTTTTTAAAATAAATATCTAGGTATTTGACTCTTAAATTTCCAAAATATAAGGGTATCTTAATTTGGAATGGGTTAATAAATGAAATTTTAGTTGGGTCAAATTTATTAAAAAGGTTTAACAAACTTTGTTTTATTAAACCGTGTCTTTTAATTTTAACATCTAAGAAGTTAAGAATCACTTGATGTTATTGGCCGGCTAATAAACATTTTTACCTAGGAGTGTTTAAAGAAAATTAGACTCTATGATGGAGGTTGGATACCGGCAACCTACTCTTTTTAGCTACTTACCAGACCAAATGAGTAAAGGGATTGT
Organism: Allium cepa; assembly: GCA_030765085.1. Taxonomy (NCBI): domain Eukaryota; kingdom Viridiplantae; phylum Streptophyta; class Magnoliopsida; order Asparagales; family Amaryllidaceae; genus Allium; species Allium cepa. Next base: position 12,671,993 of record CM060941.1, read on the forward strand.
ATTGGTCGACTCATTTTTAAAATTCAAAATTATTTTGAGCCTACATCTGAATAGTTAAATATGAATAGAATTAAAATTAGATGTTTTGTATATACTCTTAGGGCATAGAAGAATATTATACGAGTTTATAAAGCAAAGCAAGTTTATGAAAGGGCTTCATAAATAAAGTTGTATCATCTAAAATGTTTGAACCAAAGTTTGAATTTTTAAGAAATATTTTCATAAATATTTTTAGCAGAAATAGAAATGATATAGGTAAGGACCAATAATAAATACATAGGTCGTACATAGATCATTTTCACTTCTTATATGGTTTGCAATCCAACATTCGAGTGTATGACCTGAGGTGTTTAACACCATTCCAAATAAGGATTTATCATTCGATTTTTAACAACGAACACTGGGTAAGGGTTCTTGATATGGAACTAAGGTTTTCTATCATAGTATATTGCTACGTAAGGAGGATAGATGCTTCTAATTAAGGAGCCTGATCAGAGTCCGCAATATAAATCCGGGCAAGTGATACTAGTTCGAAAGTAGAGTTATGTATTCGAGTAATGGTAAAATCAAATTCTATATATTAATGATCTATGAACATCATGCAGGCTTATGAATAATATTGGATGTTGATGTGGGGAAATTTCAGGGACGAAATTTTTTAAAGGAGGGGAGAGCCTAACGACCCAAAATTTTATCACTTGATTTCTGGAATATTAAATTAGTTTTAATTATTCAATATGGTATTTTTATAATAAACCTGTGTTTCAAATAACTGTTCAATTTTTTGATGATGTATTTTTAATTTAATTTACAGGATTTTTCCGTAATTTTTAATTTGGAAAATAAGTAAATTTTCATTTTTATGGCAAACTTGGACATTTTTGACACTTCATAGAATAAGATAACTTGTCTATTTTATTGTTGTTTTATGATCGTGTCACTTTGTGGTATGCAATCATATTTTTATTTTTGTTGTTCGCAGTTCACATGCGAATAAGATATTGTTCAACGTTGTACCCTAAACTTTGTTTTTATAAGTCAAATTTTAAATACGACATACATAAAATCTTTTCACAGTCCTTTTTGATGTCCTTCTTGCCGACTTTTAACATAGTTGGGGAGGCAATAATATTTGACTTTGTTGGCTTATTTACTAAGGAATTTTCTTTTCATAAACATGCATACCCCTTCAACTCTTGGTTGCATTTCATTCTTCTCCATCCCCTTGCTCTGCTCTTCAATTCCAGTAAAAGCAAATGGCCTCTAGCCATCAAAATTCAAAAATCGAATCCCACGCTTGACTTTAAATGTAGCTAGCTTGGTTGAACTCCTTTTGGCATAATCTTTCTTTTGGAATGATTTAAGAGTGTTCGAACTTGGTTTGGAAAAGATTACTTGTCATGGATGAACTATACAAAACTAGGGTTCCATGTTGTTTGGGATTGAGGGAGAATTTGGCGATGTGTTTGCTTCCATTGGATTCAGGGTATCGAGGAGAAGGTGTTGATGAACTTTGATGGCATCCGGTTGTAGAAGATGAAAAGCGACATTTTCTTGTCGAAATGTGGATTCTCGAGTTAGTTTCTAGTAGGTTGCATCAAAGGCAAATAGGCAAGTGCTGGCGTGATGTTCTTGGTGCAAGGGATGTGATGGTGGTGCCTTTTGGTCGATCACATGGTCGAATAGGGGTGTAACGTGCACATGGGTACATGGCCAGTGTGTATAGGGAGTTTGAATGTAGGTGTTGGAAGGAAGAAGAAGAAAACGAGAGGAAGAAGGAGGAGAAGGTCGGTCTACATAGTAATGGGCTACGACCCATATGCAAGTGAGAAACTGTTACATAATTTAATTTAAATATACGTATTAAGTTAGTAAACTTTTACATGCCATATTGCGTTCATATGAAATCCGTTCGACTCACATATTTTTGATTTAGACTCATGATAGCGGGTACAACACTCTGGTTTAAAATGTTGTTAGTTTGGATGTAGTATAATTTAATAAGAAATTAATACTGCTTGATTATAATTACGTCAAATTGGATAATTATATAATTAATTTAATAATACCTAATAGTGTTATTTATTTCGCCAAATAAACACAGTACTATTAAAATGAATTGAAATTTGATAATCTGAACACCTATTTAGTCGAATAAAATATCATTCTTCTAATTATTAATTTGACATTTAATTACCAAAATAAATCTCGTTCCGCTATCTTAGTTTTGGAGATTTGATTATATATCATTAATTGATACGTAAGTTTGAATAAATGATATGTTAACCAATGACGACTAAGTGCTGAATTTATTTACATAGTCGTTGATTATGTAAATATCAGTTATTAGCTTGGAAAGTGAAACTGAATGATATAGTACCTTGGTGAAGTACCAATGTAATCGTTAAGCCTCTTTCAGATTTGAAAAGTTAATTACTGATTTGAAAGTTAATTTAAGAATAAATATTATCTATTATAAGGTTTGTAAAGATAATTATTATTTAGTAATAAGTTTTAAAAGGGTAATAAATATTTTTATAATATTTTAAAGATAATTAATAATTGTTTTTGTAACATTCCTGTTTTTAAAACAAATTTAAATAGGTAAGTAATTTAATTTTTGAAATTTAACTATGAATAAATTTGGTATTTTCCAAATTTAATAGATATTTGTTTGTTTATTAATATAAATGAATATAAATATGATTTTAAAATTGAATTTCTAATTGGAAATTCAGAAATAAATATTTTGAATAATATTTTAATTATAAATTTAATTATGGATTAATTTGAAAAATTGAATAAATATATATCAAAAGATTGTAAGTAAAGGAATTGATTTGAAAATCCAATAAATTATGAATAAGAATTTTGATTTGGAATTTAAAAATAAATATGTTGAAAATAAATTGGGTTTGAAATTCAAATATAAATGTATTGAAAATATATTTGATTTAAAACTATATTTTAAAACTAGTAAAAAGTTTGTTTTCCAAAAATTATAATATATACATATGTGTATTGAATTGGAAGTCATATTTTAAATTCAATATAGTACTTTTCAAAAGTTATTCAAAGTTAATTATATATTTTCAAAACCAATTGAATAAAAAAATTATTTAAAAGTATGATAACTTAAGTTTAAATTTTAAAATAAGATATTCTTTTTTTTAACATAACACATATGTAAACATACTACATGAACATGAGAAAAATAAAATATAAGGATTTAAAACATAATTTTTAAATTATTTAAAATGAGGGTTTAAAACATAAAACTATGGTTTATGACAGTTGTAAAATAGAGGAAATATGAAGTAAAAAATGTAAGGTGGAGATTATATGCATTAATATGTGTAAATACTTTATAAAATAATTTAACATTTGTAAATACTTTAACAAGGAATTATTACAAGTGTTAGTAGAAAGTAAAAAGTGGCATTCAAATTTTTTTCTTTTAAATTAAATTTTAGAATAATGTGCATAAGAAAAGAGATCAGTTTAAACTTTTCAAATCTGAAAATTAATAAAACTTCAGATTCAAATCATCAAAAAAAAAATCAGAGAAAGATGTTTTATCCAATACAAAACAGAAATGTTAACCAGTAAACAAAACTGAAAATTCAATGCAAACATTCAAGTTTTATCAACCTAGCAAAGCAGATTCAATATTGAAATAAGTTCTGGAAATCCAAATCTGAAAGCAATCCAACTTTAGGTTCAACTCAATATACATCGGGTGTAGACCTGTTATCAAAAGCAAGGATAAAAAATCTATAGATCAAAACAAACACAAATGAATCAAAGCAAGTTCAAATTAAAGCCTGGAAATGAAGCAATTTGATCAAGCTCTCAGACAAATTTCAAACATGAAAAGCAAATACGATCAAACAAACTTCAAACTGGAATCTTTAAACAAATCAAAGCATGCAAGTTCTAGGCCTAAATTATCTGTCTCTGTTCTTCTCTGTTCTCCGCAGTTAGGCTACAGATTCATCCAATAAAAGAAAGAAAAAAAATTGCTCTGTTCAACAGTTAATCGGGAGCGCAAACTCAGTTATCTACCTATATGCTTTTGATATTATAATTAGACACTTGAAGTGTGATGGTTTAAATGTCTGTATGTTTGAATTTGTATATATTTATGGATGTTAATGTATGGGTATGTATAAATACATACCTTTGTTATGAATCGGGTCCAATTTTCCAAAAGAAAATTCAAATTCTTATTAACAATTGATGTTAAGCCAATATTTCAAAAAGGAAGATGATCACAATAATAAAATTTCATTTTCAAAAATATTTGCAAATGAAAATATTCAATAAATTTTTCAAGAATAATATATTACAGTAAAATTAAATCAAAAACATAAAAATCAATGCTCGAAATTTCTTGTTTTGAATTTAGAAACCGATTCGAGTTGTAAAATCATGAATTTCAATGGGATAATCAAGATTTTTAACTTTGGTTCGAGATAAAATTCTCGAATTGAATGAAAACACAAAACTGTCGAGTTCTGGTGATCGGTTTTTTTTCTGATCTCGAGATTAAGGCCGTAGCTGGTTGGAAGGCCAAGGATCATCAGAAAAATGAGCAATGAATTTATAATCCATTGTGGAAGGTAGATAAGATCGATCTAGGGTTTTATCTTATGCTTTAGTTACGGCCAGATATCGTGTTGTCGTTGCTTCATTATGGCGCTGGAATCAATCACACCAGTGGCAACCGAAAGAAGGAAGATCGGTTATGCTCTGACCAGAGTTTCTTGGCCTTTGGTGGCCTGAGACGGTAAGCCGAATGGGTTTTTGGGTGGTCGAGCTTATTCTAGTATGGGTCAAACAACTAGATTTTGAGTTCGTCGACGATTGAGGTTTTTGGGGGTCGGTGAGCTCGAGTTGATCATCGATGAGTTGTGGATGATGGCTAAGTAGATCGGAGGACGTCTGGGCATCGGTGCTCGTGTACGTGATGTTGTTCGTGTTAGTTACATTCGATGGTTTGGGGAAATATGAAAGATCTTGTGACAGGCTCGTGAATGTTGATGGGTAAATCGAAGAATAGGGGAGATGTGAGTAACTCAAAGATGGGCTCGGGTTTACCCAGGGTAGAGCCCGGGTCTGGGTAACTAAAGAAAAAAAAAGTTTTAAAACTTTAAAACCAAATCAAGTTTACCTAAATAATTTGTTTAAAAACACTTTTCTTTTTAAATAACAAATGTTCATCTAAGTTTGGGAGAAATCAAAAGTTTTAAGATAAATCATTTAAAAATAATTAAATTAAAATTATTTTAAATAAATATATAACCCTTGTTTTGAAGTTTATTTAAATAAACTTAGTATTGTAATTAAGTAAATAATTTAAAAGATGAAATGTTTTAATCATTAATTTAACATAGGGGTTTAAGCTAAGTAGTTAATAATAATTAATTACAAAGATTTTTAAACAAGGATTAAATGATAATTAGAGTAGTCAATTAAGATACGATGTTTTATCTTTTAATCAATTGAGATCTTAATATAACAAAAAAATTACTTTGTATAATTACATTAAAGGATAATTAATTAATGTGATTAATTAATTAAGGTAATTTAATTTGAGTATAATTAATAATTAAGGATAATTAATTAATGAAAATGATTAGGGATAATCACTTTTTTGTAATTAATTAAAGATAAGTAATTAAAGAATAATTAAATAATTAAAGGATAATTATTTAATAATTAAACGTTGATTTATTTATTAATTAAGGTTGATTAATGAGTTATTAATGATTGATTAATTAATAATTAAAGGTTAATTAATTTATTAATTAAAAGTTAATTAATGAATGATTAAAGAATAATTAATTAAAATGGTTTGTATTTAATTAATGTTAATTAACCAAGATTAGTAATTTATCTGATTTAAATTAATCAGATAATTAATTGAGCTTACTTATGGATGTTTGGATTTTGTTGAATGATTGAATTGTTTGATATCCTTGATGTGTGATGCTCTGTTTTGATTTGAGCTATAATGAATGTAATTTATTTGTCGGTGATGAATGTTATTTATTTATCTATGATAAATTTATATTATTTATCTATGAATCTGTGAATGGAGATAACCGTTATAGGAATATACCGCTCATCGATATTGATATGATTGAATCTGTGATGATTGATGATGTTGCACTATTGTGTAAAACCCATAGACTACACTATACACACACAAATATGGATTTCAAAAGGAAATTGGTTAAGTCACAGATCTTTGAAATGGTTTTAAAATTTAGTTTTGAATCCAAATAGTTTTGGGAAATGGAATTGGGTTAAATATGAAAAGCTTTTGGAAAGGAATTTTTAAGATAAAAGTTATTTTTGAATAACTTGATAAAGTTTTGAAATTTAAATAACTTGATTTGAATTTGAATTCAAGATTTGAAATTAAATTCTATGTTTGGAAATTATGGTTTAAAAATATTATACAAGTTATAAATGTGTTTATATGGGTTTTAAAACCATTTTAGAATGTATTGTTTTGGGAATTTGAATTTAACCCAAGTTTTATAGTTAAAGGACTTTAACTGGACTTTAACTCATGCAAATGTAATCGGATTTTTCCGAAACGAAAACTATTTGTTTTCAAATAATAATAGCTTTCATATAAAGAAAGGATTTCCAATTTGTATTGAAAGATTTCAAGTTTGAAATAGAATTGAAATTGTTTTGAAATCTATGAATAAATCTTTGTGAAAAAATGATTGAACTTTGTTTTGAAATTGAAGTGGATTTTAATGGTGTGTCTTTTATATATTAAAGGTTTGAAATAGGAATTGTTTCGAAAGTTATGAATGAATCTTTGCAAAGGGTTTTGAAAGCTATAAATTGATTCTTTGATTTAATGATTGGATGAGTTAATCCAATTTGAAAGGGGAATTGTTTAAATATGGTGAATGAATCTTTGTGAAAGATTCGTGAACATTGTGAAGTGAATCTTTTTGTTTAAAAAGATTTAAATTGATACTTTATTTAAACCATTTGAAACAAAAGTTTTGGGTAATAAGTTATGACTTAACCGAGATTCCAATATCCATATGTTTTAAATATTGCGCTCATTATTCGGTTTAGTCTAGAGAGGACCTTGTGTCATATAACCCATTCCGGATAATGATACGACATTATGGATAGCATTTGAAGACCGGTGGTGAAGACCAGATATTTTCGAAAGCGAAAGGATAACTCGTCGAATGTCTCTGCACTGATTGGTCCTAGGTATAGAGATTTATATTATCCTTTGTGATGGGAGTTCGGACGTGATTAGTGAATATCCGGATTTGCAAGGGCTTCTTTGGAAGTGCCTTCAGTTCTGTTCGAACCCGTAATAGACTTGTATGGATGTATGTCTGACATTACTCTTTGAGATGTAAAGCTGGTTTCTATCAAATACATTTCTGTTTGGTGGCGGAGATTTATTCTCTTAGCTTAACACCCTTCTCTGAGACATACGAGCTTAGAGGTTATGTAGTTGATGGTTACTAGTGATACATTTCCAATTTGGTAATGTGGCATATGAAGTGTGCTGATCATTTGTTGATCAAAGCATGGCTTTGTGAAAAAGTGAAGCTTTGTGGATGAGACTTCATTGAGCATCACAACCCGGTAATGGTCGAAATAGGAATCGTGGCAGCAAGGTTATTTGGGGGTAGTGCCCCCTGAGGGTATGTCCATTTCCTTCTGGATTATAAGTATTATCATGGTATGGAGCCCAGATATTTAACTTCGTGGTTGCTGCAAAACTTATTGCTTTGTGGTTGTTGGTTGAGAAGCGCTTCGGATAAAGATTGGTAACGATCGGGAGGTGGCATACTCGTGTCATTAGTTACCTAGTTATAGAGGTAACTCGGCCTTGTGTAACAGAGATCCGGTTAGGTTCTCGAGGTCGTGCCTCCAGAGGCATTCCATTTTGTGTGGGAAGTTCCTTTGCCTGACCATTTGTGGGAAATCCAAACAAAACAATACGAACCCTTTACGATTGCAAGTGTATAACCTTCCACCTCAGGTGGTAGCTATAGCTGGCATAATATAATGGTACATATGCTAGTTAAGATTTATATTATACTTTCTAAAGGTTTTCTGCACTATGCACTAATAATAATAATATCAAAAATATTTTCGCGTATCAAGCATTTTTGACTGTCCTAAGGAGAAATCTCCTCCAAGTATGCGCTTGCATTGTGTGTGTGGCGGGAGGTCTTATGGAAGTTTCATTTTCCAAAAAGCATTGCGGATTTCAATTTTAAATTCTTTTGCTGATTGTTTTAAAGATAAACTGTTTTCGTTTGCTCACACCAGTCCCATGACTGATCCGGAGTTTATTGTTCCCTTCCTAAACTCTAGGTGTCCACAATTTTCCACACGGACAGTCTAGAGTTGGGTTTTACAGATAATCAAATAGTATGTATGGAATTGGATAGCATCCAGCCTTGGGATTCGGCGATAGCATTTGTTCAGCAGTTTCTGACCTTGCTTAGTGCATCGATGATGGTGGTTTGAGCTTTTGGTTCAAGCTATCTTTGGATTGGAGTTGCAATATGGAGTTGGATTCTTTTGGGGACTCTTCTGTCTTTTGGTGATATTGTTCCGCTGTGCTATCATCTTTACGTTGTTGTATCTCTGATATTGATATCTTTTGTATCAAATTGTTGTATCGAATATTGTATATCAATAATATTCATTTTTCTTCCGCTGTGTTGTTATACTTAATGTGTTATAAGCTCCGGCACGAGTCGAATTTCAACGGTTGAATCTGCGGCATTTGAGTACAGCTGAAGTACGGGTGTCGATTATCGAACGTTGAAGTACTGGTCGTGAAAATTTGGTATCAGAGCTGAAGGTTGAACTTTAGCTCAGGAGTATAACACATTAGGTAACTCGTTAGAGATAGGGTTCCAAATGCCCTAGAATGAGTATATCCCTAAGATATCAGTCCGTATGCCTCAGTAAATTCTCTTACTATCCATTGATAGTAAGTATGAGTGCAAGAAGAGGACGAGGTAAGGGACAGGGAAGTACCATTACAAATGGTTAATACCCTGCAACAACGGAAATAACTTTTCTCTTCTCAATCTCCTTTGATCCCGTTCTAATTCTTTGATTACTTCATGGCACCTCGAGAGAAGAAGATTTGGTGTAGTAGCATTGCGAATCGTTGTAGAAAATCCTTAATTCGTATCCACACCAGTTTCTTATCAATCTTTCTCTAGTTTGAAAATTTACTCGAAATAATTTAGTTAACTAAAATATGAAGTTAAATTGGATGGTATCGATAAAATGATTTCGATCAAAACTAAATTTGAAATTCTATTGAAATTTCTTGTGAGGATCAAAGTCCAAAGAGGGACAAGTTGGTGTATATTTTGGAATATTCCAATTGGAATTGTGTATCCATTATTTGTTCTTTTGGGTTCAGATATATTCTACGAATGGTTAGTTATCCCTTCAAACTAACCAATACCCCTATTTATTTCGTAGAACTTGTAACCCGAGTATCTTGGGTAGTACTGAATGAGTTTGTTCTCATAATTATTGATGATATGCTAATTTGGTGAGCCAAATGCAGAATAAATATTCAGATTGATTTGGAAGAACATTTCTTATCTATTCTTTGTTGTCTCCCTGGCAAATTTCGAGGACGAAATTTTCCTAAGGGGGAATCTGTAACATTGCTGTTTTTTTTTTAAATAAATTGGCAAGTAATTTAATTTTTGAAATTTAATTGTGAATTAATTTGGTATTTTTCAAATTTAATAGATATTTTTTTGTTTATTAATATAAATGAATATAAATATGATTTTAAAATAGAATTTCTAATTGGAAATTCAGAAATAAATATTTTGAATAATATTTTAATTTTAATTTTAATTGTGGATTAATTTGAAAATTGAATAAATACATATCAAAAGATTGTAATAAAGGAATTGATTTGAAAATTCAATAAATTGTGAATAAGAATTTTGATTTGGAATTTAAAAATAAATATGTTGAAAATAAACTTGGTTTAAAATTCAAATATAAATGTACTGAAAATAAATTTGATTTAAAACTATATTTTAAAATTAGTTAAAAGTTTTTTTTCTAAAAATTATAATATATACATATATGTATTGATTTGGAAGTTATATTTTAAATTCAATATATTGCTTTTCAAAAGTTATTCAAAGTTAATTATATAATTTCAAAAACATTTGAATAATTTTTTTATATAAAGTATGATAACTTAAGTTTAAATTTTAAAATTAGATATTCTTTTTTTTAACATGACACCTATGTAAACATACTACATGAACATGAGAAAAATAAAATATAAGGGTTTAAAACATAAATGTTAAATTATTTAAAATGAGGGTTTAAAACATAAAACTATGGTTTATGACAGTTGTAAAATAGAGGAAATATGAAGTAACAAATGTAAGGTGGAGATTACATGCATTAATATGTGTAAATATTTTATAAAACAATTTAACATTTGTAAATACTTTAACAAGGAGTTATTACAAGTGTTAGTAGAAAGTAACAAGTGGCATTCAATTTTTTTTCTTTTAAATTAAATTTTAGAATAACATGCATTAGAAAAGAGATCAGTCTAAACTTTTCAAATCTAAAAATAAATAAAACTTCAGATTCAAATCAGCAAAAAAAACAAAATCAGAGAAAGAAGTTTTATCAAATACAAACCAGAAATGTTAACCTGTAAACAAAACTGCAAATTCAATGCAAACATTCAAGTTTTATCAACCTAGCAAAGCAGATTCGACATTGAAATAAGTTCTGGAAATCCAAATCTGAAAGCATCCAACTTCAGGTTCAACTCAATATACATCAGGTGCAGATCCGTTATCAAAAGCAAGGATAAAAAACTACAGATCAAAAGAAAACTCAAATGAATCAAAGCAAGTTTAAATTAAAGCCCGGAAAAGTAGCAATTTGATCAAGCTCTCAGAAAATTCAAACATGAAAAGCAAACACAATCAAACAAACTTCAAACTGGAAGCTTTAAACAAATCAAAGCATGCAAGTTCCAGGCCTAAATAATCTTCCTCTGTTCTTCTCTGTTCTCTGCAGTCAGGCTACAGATTCATCCAATAAAAGAAAGAAAAATACTGCTCCGTTCAACAGTTAATCAAGTGAGCAAATTCACTTATCTACCTATGTGCTTTTGATATTATAATTTGACACTTGAAGTGTGATGGTTTAAATGTCTGTATGTTTGAATTTATATATATTTACGGATGTAAATGTATGGGTATGTATAAATACATACCTCTACTATGAGTCAGGTTCAATTTTGTTAAAGAAAATTCAAATTCTTATTGTAAAATTGATGTTAGGCCAATATTTTAAAAAGGAAGATGATCCCAACAATAAAATTTCATTTTCAAAAACATTTGCAAGCGAAAATATTCAGTAAATTTTTCAAGAATAATATATTACAGTAAAATTAAATCAAAGCCATAAAAATCAATGCTCGAAATTTCTTGTTTTGAATTTAGAAACCGATTCGAGATTGTAAAATCATGAATTTTAATGGGTGAATCAAGATTTTTAAGTTTGCTTTGAGATAAAATTCTCGAATTGAATGAAAAACACAAAACTGTTAAATTCTAGTGATCGGGTTTTTTTTCTGATCTCGAGATTAAGGCCGTAGCTTATTGGAAGGCCAAGGATCATTAAAAAAATGAGAAATAAATTTATAATCCATTGTGGAAGGTAGATAAGATCGGTCTAGGGTTTTATCTTATGCTTTAGTTGCGATCAGATATCATGTTGTCGTCGCTTCGTTATCGCACTGGAATCAATCACACCAGTGGCAACCGGAAGAAGGAAGATCGACGATGCTCTGACCAGAGTTTCTTGGCCTCTGGTGGCCTGAGATGGTAAGTCAATGGGTTTTTGGGTGGTCGAGCTTATTCCAGTATGGGTCAAACAGCTAGATTTTGAGTTCGTCGACGATTGAGGTTTCTAGGGGGTCGGTGAGCTCGAGTTGATCATGATAAGTTATGGATGATGGCCAAGTTGATCGGAGGACGTCTGGGCATCAGTGCACGTGTACGTGATGTCGTTCGTGTCAGTTACTTTCGATGGTTTGGGGAAATATGAAAATCTCGGGACAGGCTCGTGAATGTTGATGGGTTAACTCGAAGAATAGGGGAGACGTGAGTAACTCGAAGATGGGCTCGGGTTTACTCGGGTTAGAGCCCGGGTCTGGGTAACTAAAGAAAAAAAAAGTTTTAATACTTTAAAACTAAATCAAGTTTACCTAAATAATTTGTTTAAAAAAACTTTTCTTTTTGAATAACAAATGTTCATCTAAGTTTGGGAGAAATCAAAAGTTTTAAGATAAATTATTTTAAAATAATTAAATTAAAAGTATTTTAAATAAATATATAACCTTTGTTTTGAAGTTTATTTTAAATAAACTTAGTATTGTAATTAAGTAAATGATTTAAAAGATGAAATGTTTTAATCATTAATTTAACTTAAGGGTTTAAGCTAAGTAGCTAATAATAATTAATTACAAAGATTTTTAAACAAGGATTAAATGATAATTAGAGTAGTTAATTAAGATAGGATGTTTTATCTTTTAATTAATTGAGATTTGAGTTTCTCATACTGGTTTTACCAAACTGACCTGGGCGTTGTTTTCCTATGATGCTCGAGTTAGACCGAGCATATTTCTAGGTTTAGTTAGATGTTTTGAAGCTTCTGGAGATGAGTTAGGGGCCCAAAGCGTATTCACATACATGGTTATTTTTTTGTTGCTTTCATTATTTTATTTAACAACAATTGTGAGGACCAGTTGTTATAACTATCCGAGCTGAATTAGGTTTGTCTACTCTGATTGATGCCCATATATACATATATACATATATTACAGTTTGTATTTGGGTAAAGATTGGTTTTATAGTATAGATTATTCATTCTGCTGTGAATTTCTGTGTTGTTTAGTCCTTCTTGTCTTCTTTCTTCTTTCTTTCCAAAACTGTCTGCCTTTTCGTTCAATTTGAGTAGGTCATGTATGGTTATTTGTCCGCTTAAACTGTACAGGGAACTGGGTCATTACACTTTATACCTCATTAGACGTATCATTGTTTGAAAATGAACCATATATCAAACAAGTGAACAAGGAAATACACAAGGTAAACCAATCATATTGTCCCCATTTAATTTCATTCTTCTGAAGAAACAAATCAAGAACAGGTTGATCATACAAATGAAGAACAAATTGGAGAAACAAGTCCAATTCATTCAAGGGGAGAAGAAGAGAAAAATCAGTCAAGTAAAGAACTAACTCATATGAACCAACTAAAGAAAAAAATTCCATAAGAAGATTTACAAGACGAACTCGAGTTCCCATCAAATTAAGGGATCATGTATCCCAACAGGCAATGTACCCAATACAAAATTTTATTTCATATAACAGGATATCCCTTTTATATCGAGCCTACTTAAGTAACACCACTAACTAAATGGAACCAACTAACTTTAACTAATCAAAGCCCACTTTGGCGTAAGGCTATGAATGAAGAACTTCAAGCCATAGAAAAAAATAACACTTGGGATATTATTAAATTACCAAAAAAAACCTGTAGGTTGCAAATGGATATACAAAATCAAATACAATAGTGATGGTGTTATTAAAGGTGCAAAGCTAGGTTAGTGGCTAAGAGATTTACCCAAATGTACGGTATTAACTACTAAGAGACTTTTGAACTAGTAGCAAAAAAGAATACGTTCGGATTTTTGCTGTCAGTATCACTCAAATTGGGATGGAATTTGTTCCAAATGGATGTAAAAAATGCATTCTTTCAAAGAAATTCAGAAGAGGAAGTCTATGCGACTCTTCCTTCTAGCTACAAAGTGAGACAAACCCATCACTGGTGTGTAAATTAAAAAAGACAATCTATGGTCTAAAGCAATCTCCAAGAGCATGGTATGCTAAATTAAGCTTTTCTCTTTTAAAGATTTTTTTTTTTTAAAAGTACCATTTATTCCTCTATGTTCATCAAAAACACTCACAAAATAACATTACTATTATTCTAGTTTATGTTGATGACATTATCATCACTGGAAATAATAAAGAGGAAATTGAAAGGGTTAAACAATATTTAAAAAATGAATTTGACATCGAAGACATTGGAAAACTTTCATAATTTCTTAGAATAGAAATAGCCCACTCAACTAAAGGATTATTTCTATCCTAAGGAAAATATATCTTTGTTTTGTTGAAAGACACTGGTAAATTAGGAGCAAAACCAACTAATATTCCTATGGAGAAGAATATAAAATTTGGAGTTGAAGATGGTGAGCCATTATCTGACATAGGACAATATCAAAGGATGGTAGGCAAATTAATTTACCTTACAGTTACCAGGCCTGATATTGCCTTTGCACTTAGTATCATAAGTCAATTTATGCATGCTCCACGTACCATCCACTTAAGTGCAATTGATAGGATATTGAGATATCTTAAAGGCACTCCAGGTCAAGGAACTTGGATGAAGAAAAACAATTCTAATGATGTGGTTGGTTTTTCTGATGCAAATTAGGCTGGAAACTATTATCGAAAATCAATCATAGGGTTTGTACATTTCTAGGTCGTAATTTGGTCACTCGAAAAAGTAAGAAGAAAAATGTTGTAGATAGATCAAGTGCAGAAGCAGAATATTAAGCCATTGCATCCATGGTAAGTGATTTTGTTTGGATTAAGCAATTACTTGATGACACGAAGATAAAGCATACAAAACAATGCAAATATACTATGATAATCAAACCGCACGTCATATTATTTCCAATCCTATCTTCCATGAGATGACAAAACATATAGAGGTAGATCATTACTTTGTTAGGAAAAAAGTGCAATTGGAGGAAATAAAAAATTCATTTATCAAAAGCAAAGAGCAACCGACAGATATTTTCACAAAAGCATTGGACAAGACTAGCCATCTAAACATACTTGACAAGTTGGGTTCTATAAATTTATTCGAACCCAACTTGAGAAGGAGTGTTGAGAAATAGGATTGATAGCCTCAAAATACATCATCTAGGCCGAAAATAGAAAACAAATAAAAGGCCAGCATCCATTATCAGATGATAGTTACGCTTGATATTTTATTGTAATTATGGTGTAAGTAGGCCACTAATTTAGGAAATAAGCAATGGCCAATAGAATTATAATTTGGCAAATAAGCATCGGCTAGTAGAATTATAATTAAGGAAATAAGTAATGGCAAGTAGTAAGCTATATATAATCATGTACAAAGGGTTCGTAGAATCAAAGAAAAAATTTGCAATAAGATTAATTGTTCATCATATTCTCTCTTCTCCTCTAAAATTCAATACAAAAGCCATTGTTATTTTATGTGTACAAATGCAATACTATCGGTGTTATGTTTATATTACCAACTAATTAAAAATTAGTTCTTCATTTTGAAAATACATGGAAAAAGCTTCAATGATATCAGTAGGTTTGATCATATGGTTCTAGTGTTTTGCTATAAAACATTGAAAACTAAAGTTAACTTTAAACTGATTATGGATAAATTTTAAATGATATTTGAACTTCAAAAAATTCAAGGCATACTTGCTTACGTATTGGCATCAGATTTGCAATGATTAAACTATGATGACTAGAATTAAAGGTTGTGGAATTACTTTAACATTCAGAAACTAAATCAAACACCAGAAGTATGCATGGATTAGGTTTATGATATTTAGTTATTTACTTACAACTTGAAATTGTGGAATCTCTTTAACTTCAATGGTAGGATTTTCAAGGTATCAAATGAGAATAATAAATCAATTGGCAAAATGAAAAACATGAATTATTTAGTTAGTATATTTATATTTTATACCATATGCTTAACTTTTGGTTAAGATTGTAGGGGCGGATGGACCGTAGTGTAAAAACTGAGGAATTGGCACTATAAAGAAAGTTGGGAGATGAAAGATTCATTGAGAATGGTTTAAACGATAATTTTGGCACTTAACATTCCATATCGATTAGCAAATAAGAAACAACATCGATTATAGTTATTTGCAATGGGGTTTTCCCAACATGCTCAATAGTGATATATACTAATGAAGCATAAAGCATTTACAGCAAAGGAGTTTGGGTAAGAAGGACAAAAATAAGCATGAAAATAGACACAAGAAAGAAGTTACAAAAAGTTTGGTCTCAAGTACAGTAAGTTTGTTTTTTAGTCTGAATGACACTTTATAGTTTAAACAGAAAATGATAGCTACATCTATCATTCTGTGATTTACACTGTAAAGTGTCTTTCAGACTAAAAAACAAACTTACTGTCCTTGAGACTAAAAATTTTTGCAACCTTTTCCCCATGCTTAAAACTCCAAAAATAAAATGCAATGAAAGAATAATCCAATATATATTGAAGAATGGGTGCGTACAGGAAAAGGACAGGGTATTAAGTTTGCAAATAAATATCGATAGCGTAATGCCCCTAAAACGAAGAAATTTTCAGCTAATTAAGACAAACTTAAATCTAATTAAAGATAAGGTATTGAATATGATACAGTTCCTTTGATTGAAAACTACATTAGTAGCACAGTTGTATATCCAGCACAAAGAAAAATTATTGTCAGAAATCATCTAAAATAAACTATTGTACACTTAAGTTCAAATCATGTAGTCGAAAAATGTCAGTCAAATAATAAAACTGAAAAAACATTAACATCTACATTCATACAGATAGGTCGAATCTAAATGATGTGAATAAATTCCAATTCACAGATCAATGACATCATGTTAAGTTGATAAATTTAAATCGAAAGAACAAATACGTAGAGCTAAAATAACATCTAAAGAAACAATTATACATAACCAACAGAGACTAAGAATAGAATCAAGGTAATCAGGCTTAACTGAGAAGAAAAAACAAACATTTACATTAATAAATCACTTTTGAATAGAAAGTCATACATAAGCAGTAAAGGCAGAAACACAATCAATGAAATCAGCGTTGAAATAGAAAGAACAGAAAAGGCACACCTAAACAGCGGAGGCAACATCCAAATTATTATCGATGTAAATGATGAATAAAAAATGATCCTTTAAATCAAATTAGCGCTAGCCATAGGAAATAAGGAGAAGGAATCAGCAGATAGAATTATTGCCTGATGTCGATGGAGTTGCCTCGAAGAAGACGGAAAAGAAATCTATTAGGACGATGAAGAATATATGGGCGGATGGAGGACAATAGTTTAAATTGTAAACGGCTGTCCATATATAATTTGGGGAAAACTCAACTAGTTGTAATGTAGGGGATTAAAGAGAAAGAATTAAATGCTATTTTATATTTTGGGACTGAAATTGCAAAATATTTTTATTTTGGGTGCCTAAAATGAAAAATGTATTTCAAATGACTGAGAATGAAGGAATAGATCTGAGAACAAATGAGGTGCAAGTAAAAAATTAATCATACATTGACTTTCTTGTATAAAAGAATAGATATGCATATTTTTTTAGTTTATTTTTTGTCAAACGAATAACTATAAACAAACTTTTCTGATTAATCTTATATTACTTGAAAATGTACGAAAATATCTAGAACTATTAATTGGTGATATATAGACATAATTTTACGGATTAAAATTCCTTCAATGGTATCAAAATATTATTTAAATTGAATTCCTTATGTTATCTTAAATATCAACATAGTATTTATTTACAATTAGAAAAATTGAAATCGATCACAATTTTAGAAGATACAAAAAGTGAGCCTAAATTAAAACGAACGGAAATCGAAAACTAAAAGTGGTTGATTCTTTAAGCATGGTTTTTGTCAAATGAGATAACATTTTTCCAACACACTAAACATAAGGCGTTACCATCTACACAGATCATAACTGTCCCTACCATAACTTAATAAGGTATTAAAAATAATTCATAAAAATGCTTTAAAAACTCACTTTGGTCGGTTATATAAAACAAGTAAAGAAATAATTACTCGATTTTGCATCACTGGACACACTTACAAACCATGATAAGTTTGAGCTCTCTATTTTCTATAGGAAATTTCATTTGGCTAGTAATGACTGAAATATTAGCAAATTGGACCGGTTAGTAAAACCGGCTAAAAAGACATGCTCACTAACTCTTGTATATTAGAGTAATCAGTAATTCATAATCGTGGGTTTTTGGAAATAGTGTTAAGCCAAACAATATTACATCATTTTTATAGTGTTTAAAAAGGAAAAAGAAAATCTAAACAATACTTATGTTAAAGTATGTATTAAAATGATTTTTGAAAGAGCTAAAGAATTAGAATGATTTAGTTTGTGTTGCTAGAAAGCACACATAAATGTGCTTTCTAGTACCATTACTAAAGAGTGCCATTCATAATTAGGTAATGTGCTATTAATACCAAATAGCATAAAAATGAGGCACCCAAATCGCGTTACTCCTAACTCCCATTGTTCTTCTTTTTTAACCAAAACCCATAACATAATTACCTCATTTGCATCATTAGGGTACTCTACGTCATTTTCATAATTGGAATTATTCAAGAGCTTTGTCGCCTATCATTAAACTAACAAAATCAATAACAAATCCAAATATTATTTGCAAGTACAACAAAAGAGTTAAATATAGCCTTACTGAAAAAAGTCGATAGACAAGTTAAAAAAAATTATTTTTAATCAAATATCCTCCTTTACCTCCATAGAAAACTGTTTGTTATTTGTTATCTTTTGATGTTCACCTTCCTCCTTGCTCTTCATCAATTATTTAGTGAGATAAAATTGAAAATTTAACCAATTTCTACAATGAAATTTAAGGTTTCGGAATTGTTGATATTTGGGAGCTAAGATTTTTAATGTAGATATGTCATTTTTTGCCTCATGAAGCATTCGATGATTAATGGCTATGTGGAGAGAAGGAAAAGGTATTAATTAGTATGTTTATTTATTGAGCGTAATTAAAATTAAATATGGTAATAGGAAGCACATTTCTACATGCTTTTAGAAACACAAAAGATTTACTCGGGTCGTCCAAAACTTACATTTGGGTAATTGTCAATCTTCAAGTCCTTTTCTAACCAAATGCTGGAACTCATGCTTCAATATTATTGGATTTTGTGTCCACCCATAATTTTCATCAATAGGATTAGGATGTTATGTTTAGATGATTAATTTTGACACAATATTATCTAACTATTTTCATTAAAATTGTAAAGGTTATTCTAATTTTTTTTAAAACATTAACAAAAAGCAAAATTATATATACTATGTGGATTTTGTCTGAGTGGTCTACTGTTGGATTTTTGGTATTCACCATGACTTCTCAAAGAACCGATTCTTCTTTTTAAAATGATCTTTCTTTAACTTTGGAGTTATAATACCTTGATATCCTTTTTGATATTCGGTCGTTCGTATGGTTGTTTCATCCCTTAATTAATTGATTAAATCTAAGGATTTTTTTCTCAATTCTTGATTGAGATCAAATGCATATGCAATGCTTCGATGAGATGGAACTTCAACTTCAATTTGAAGCATTTCTTTGGTGTGTCTCGTCGCTGTCTTCAAAGTTATATATGCCCAAAATATTAGTGGTAGTTCTTCTACCCAATTTCTTTTCGCTTTGTCCAATTGTTTCTTAAGGATAATTTTAATAGTTTTGTTGGCAGCTTCAATGGCTCCATTAGCCTTAGGATGAGAAATTGATAAAAAGCTTTTGATTATTCCATTCTTGTTGCAGAATCTGCTAAATTCTTCACTTTCAAATTGAGTTCCGTTGTCGGTTATCGGTTATCGGATGTTATCTTAGATGGAGTTCCAAACCGAGCGACTATTTTTTTATTCACAAATTTTAATGCTTTTTCTAATGTTATATAATGGTTTTTCTTTTACCAATTTAATAAAATAATCGATGGCTACTACTCCACCTTTAGATAGAGGCAATGGTCTAATAAAATTGATTCTTCATACATTGAAGGGCCATGGACTTGAAACTGAGATTAAATCACTTAGGGACATATGTGGAATTGTTGAAAATTTCTGACACTTCTCACATCTATTTACATGATTCACTGCATCATTACTCATTTGGGATCAATAGAAACCTTGTCTCATGACCTTTTTGATCAATTTTATTCTATTAAAATAATTTCTATAGAGTCCCTTACGTGCTCCTTTTAACAATCTTAAGCCATTTTTAAAATTAATACACCTCAAGTAAGGGAGTAAATATCTTTTTTTATATAAAGTTTTTCATTCATCATGGAAAAGTTAGGGCTTGGTGTCTTATCTTTCTAGCCACTCTTTTGTCTTTTGATAGTTTCTCTTCCCTCATACCAAGTACTCAACTTAACTATTAATTTCTACACAAATGGTTCTCTCATGTTTTTCTTCATTGTCATTTCTTGATTCATTTTCTTTATTTGCTTGTTCAATGGCTTAGTATCTAGTCAATGCCATAGACTCATTTTATGGTCCGGAGACCTTTTTCTCTATGCTAGGACTTGGATGGAAGCCAACTGGCACAATTCGAGTTTCCGCGGCTCCTCGAGAGCTAGCCAACTTGGCTAAATAATTGGCTTGGGAATTCATCCCACTTAGTGCTTGATGTATCAGAAAATCTTCAAATTGAATCAACAACACCTTTTTTACATAAAAGACCAATTTAACATCTTTCTTTTGATATGTTTGATTTTCGCTACACCAGAAAAGCAATTTCGTCATGGCTCTGGATCTTTATGAAATGATTTCGCCAAGACCCAATGCCGTGGCGAAATGGACTGTAGTTAATATTTAACAACGGCTTAGAGCCATGGATAAATATTGCTTAGCCTTTAAAGAAAATGATACACACACGCCCCGCATAACACATATAGATAGTTAATTTTATGGTATATAGATACAGACGTATCAAAAGAAATTAAGCTAAACTGCATTAAGGAAATCCAAGTTCATAGTTGCTTAGAATAAACAATAGGTCTGTCAAATGGGTTGGGTTTGATCAAAATGGGTCCCATTTATGACCCATTCTATTTTACCCATTTATGACCCAACCCATTTATGACCCAACCCACTTAATAAGCGGGTTACTCATTTAACCTATTTAAAGATTTAAATTTAATTTGACTAATAAAAAAATATATAAAATAATTCTAATTCCAAGTTTTATGTTTTGAGATCCGACAAAAATTTAAAATTATAATTCTAATGTTCATCAAAGTTCAAATATGGGGATGGGGTAGCTTATATTTTCTAAGTACAACTGTCAGTTTCCTTGGAGAACTACAGTGTGCGTTCACACGATAAAGTGACCGAGCGTTCCATACTATCCGTAATTTAGGTGGTAGCTAATCGGTCGAAGTCCCGCCTGATTCTGAGTTAGAACGAAGGAGTTATTGCAGTCTGAACAAAAAAAATAGCGGCTTTGGCACTAGGCGGAGTTCAATATGCAGATGTGGCAGCCTGTTATTTTCTAAGTACAAGTGTCAATCTCATTGGAGAACTACAGTGTACGTTCACACGATGAAGTATCCGAGTGTTCCATATTGTCCGTAATTTAGGTGGGAGTTGATCGGTCGAAGTCTCGCCTGATTCCGAGTTAGAACGAAGGAGTTATTGCAGTCTGAACGAAAAAAATAGCGGCTTTTGCACTAGGCGGAATTCAATATGCAGGTGTGGTAGCATGTTATTTTCTAAGTACAGCCGTCAGTCCCATTGGAGAACTACAGTGTGCGTTCACACGATCAAGTATCCGAGTGTTACATACTATCCGTAATTTAGGTGATAGTTGATCGGTCGAAGTCTCGCCTGATTCCGAGTTAGAACGAAGGAGTTATTGCAGTCTGAACAAAAAAAATAGCGGCTTCTGCACTAGGCGAAGTTCAAATATAGGGATGTAGTAGCCTGTTATTTTCTAAGTACAACTGTCAGTCTCCTTGGAGAACTACAGTGTGCGTTCACACGATGAAGTATCCGAGTGTTCCATACTGTTCGTAATTTAAGTTGGAGTTGATCGGTCGAAGTCTCGTTTGATTCCGAGTTAGAACGAAGAAGTTATTGCAGTCTAAACCAAAAAAATAGCGGCTTCTGCAATAGGTGGATTCAAATATGGGGATGTGGTAGTCTGTTATTTTCTAAGTACAATTGTCAGTCTTCATGAAAAATTATAATGTATGTTCAAAATTCTTATTTTTTAAATTTATACTAAAATTTAATATTTTGAATAAATGGGTAAATGGGTTATCCATTTATAACCCTTTTAAAAATGGGTTAACCCAACGCATAACCCATTTTATTATATTCATAAATGAGTTGACCCAACCCATTTATAAGTAGGGTAAATGGGTTGGGTTAATGGGTTGGGTCAAATTTTGACAGGTCTAATTAAACAAAATATTACCAGAAAGCAATCATGTTACTGTACTACATATCTCTACATTTGTTCCCCAAAAGAATTTACAGACGCATCTGACTTAATTTGAACTAATCGTAATACAGATCATGGAAAATCAACTATATATAGCTTTCCACTTCGACAGTGAAGAAAACGAATCCCTCTTTCTCCAAGAAGAATATGTCTCGTCTGGTTTAGATGTCTGCACAAAGGAATTGTAGATTTAGTTGTTAACATAAAGCTAAAGGATAAAAAAAGAAAAAAAGAAACCGGTATCTACTTGAAACTAAACTCATGACGCACTCTTCTGAATTCAACAGCCTGAGGGAATGAACCAATAGTTGTGGCTGGAAGAATTGGAAGGTTTGGTTTCTTTTGTTGTGTATCTAACCTTGCACTAACATTTGTTGCTCTGCGATGGTCAGAACCTTTAAGAGCTGCAGTGCATTCTTTTGTTATATTTGCTGGGCACTATTGCATTTGTTGGATGCCAGACAATATTGGTTATATTTGTTGATCGCTAATTATTGCATTTGTTCTTCTTATTTGTTCTGGTTGCCAACAATGACCAAAATTTTGGAATTAAATAGCAGTCAGACATTTATGTATGCTCTAAAGGTAACTGTGATATTCGGCACTTCAGAATATGAAATAATCTATGGTTGTATATGTTTGCGCAAAAAATGGGCAAACACCTCAAAGTCGTACGATTTAGTTGATTATGTGTTGTTCTTAGCGATTTGGGTGATTTATGCAAATATGTAAAAAGCATGGACTAAACTGTAAAAGACACACAGATTTATAGTGGTTCGGCCAGAACGTGCCTACATCCACTTTATATGTTATTCTCCTTTTTCTCTTCAGATTACAAGTACAAAGCTTTGTATACAAGTATATGAATATTGTTTGAAAGTTCTATCCGTGCTTGAGCTCTCAAACTTGTCTGTCATTGTTGTACCCCTGCCACTCTATTTATAGAGTCAAGTTGGGGGCAGGGGTCTTGGATGTTTATAGCTGCTGGTGGGCCTGGGCTGAAGCAATCTGGTCTGGCAGCGTTCTGGTTCGGCGAAGCTTTGGTTCGGCCATGCTTGGAGAAGGTTGGATCGGTGGAAAGAGCATGGAGCTGGACACGTGTTGGTTCGGCTGTGCTATGGACCGGTGTTGGTGGAGTGAGTGCTTGGTCCGGTAGTAGGCGTGCTTTGGTCCGGTGATGAGTTGAGGAGGCCTTGGTTTGGTGAGGCCTTGGAGTGTCTTTGATTCGGTGGGGAGAGGTTTGGTTCGGTGGAGAGGATTGGTTCGGTGGTTGGCTGGGATGGTTTGGCTCGGCAGTGGAGTCGGGAATGCCGAATGGACTTCAGCATTGGGAACGCCGGATGAATCTCGGCATTGGGAATGCCGGATGAGCCATGGTATTTCGAATGCCGAATGAGATCTCGTTTCATACTGCCGAATGGGCTTGAGTGTTGGAGTGCCGAATGGACTCTCGCATTGTTTCACCGAATGAACTTTTATATTTGAACCCTGAGTGAAATCCTAGACTTATATACGCTTGCTGGCTGCTTCTTCTTGGTTCGGTCGTGGTGGAAATGCACACAACATTGATATTCCAGTTTTGACCAAAAATGGGATAACACTTTGCCCCCAAAACATGCCCTGCAGTAGGAAGGCGTGTTTTGTAATGCCACGAGCTGGATGTTCATATCATGTTGATGTCCTCATGCCTTGCGGTAGGAAGGCGTGTTTTGTAATGCCATGAGCTGGATGTTCATATCCTGTTGATGTCCTCATGCCTTGCGGTAGGAAGGCGTGTTTTGTAATGCCATGAGCTGGATGTTCATATCCTGTTGACAACCTGTAAAGAGCTTGATGTTTTACATGGCCCCAAATGACGACCGTTCGGGATCGAGCTATTTGGGATGAAGCGCGGCCGTTCATGGTCAAGCGCCTAACTTCAAATGACGACCGTTCGCGATCGAGTCATTTGAGGTGAAGTGTGACCGTTCGCGGTCAAGCGTCTAAATCCATGCGATGATCGTTCGAGATCGAGTCATTTGCGGTGGAATGTGATCGTTCACGGTCAAGCGCTTTACTTCAAATGACGACCGTTCGGGATCGAGTCATTCGAGGTAAAGTGCGACCGAGCCCGGTCAGAGGGCGGACCTCAAATGGCGACCGTTCGCGATTTAGCCACTTGGGGTGAAATGTGACCGTTCACGGCCGGTGCCGTTCGCGGCAAAAGATGAAATGGGACCGTTCGCGATCAAGCGCCTTACTTCGGATGACGATCGTTCGAGATCAAGCCATTCGTGGTAAGGTGCGACTGTTGGCAGTCAGGGGATGGACCTCAAATGGCGACCTTTCGCGATCGAGCCATTTGTGGCGAGATGAGTTGTCCCGTTCGAGGCGAGTTTGTGACTGTTCGAAGTCGGGTGCCGTTCGAGGCGAATTGTGACCGTTCGAGGTCGGGTGCCGTACGGGGCGAGTTGTGATCGTTCGCGATCGGGTGCCTTTCGAGGCGAATTATGACTGTTCGAAGTCGGGTGCCGTTCGAGGCGAATTGTGACTGTTCGACGTCGGGTGCCGTTCGAGGCGGGTTGTGACTGTTCGCGGTCGTGTGCCGTTCGAGGCGAGTTGTGACTGTTCGAGGTCGGGTGCCGTTCGAGGCGAATTGTGACCGTTCGAGGTCGGGTGCCGTTCGAGGCGGGTTGTGACCGTTCGAGATCGGGTGCCGTTCGAGGCGAATTGTGACCGTTCGAGGACGGGTGCCGTTCGAGGCGAATGAGTGTGCCCGGGGGGGACTTAATATTATCATTGCCGGAGTTATTGTTTGGGGGAGTTTCCGAATCAAAGACTTCGGCAGTTCACTGCCATGCAAGAGGTGCTCGTGGACCATTCGCGATCCACGGGCATACAAGTAATTTTTCCATAGAATTGTAAATGTTAAAGCAATAATCAAATGAACCTTACAGCAGAAATGTCCAATCAGGAAGAATTTAAATGTTCAAATCAAAATCAAAGCAAAAAAGCAGAATGAAGATGTCAAAGCGTAAACTCTTACTATAACGCGGCTGGTAGTCATTCAGAGCATGCCTATGGATCGTGCACGATCGCTCACATGTGTAAATGATTTAACCGTGTTAGCGAGAGGTTTACAACTTGTTCATCGTTATTTTAATCAAGCAATCAATGGATAATCAAACGGTGCCCCGATCCAGGGTCACCTCTAGCCGATGTAGACGGTGGTCGCTCTGGCTCCACCGCTAGAGTTCGCCTCCTCACATACTGAAGGAGCATACCGTTCCTGACATGCCCTTCCACCTCGTCCTTCAAATGCCTACAATCATTAGTGTTATGACCGTTTAATTCATGGAATACACAAAACTTATCTGATTTTCTTTCGTCAGAGGTTGGATCCCTTCGCATTGGTCTACGGTATGGAACTTGCTCTCGTGTATCTTGGTAGATTCGCTCCAAACTCTCATTCAGCTCTGAATAGGTGGTGAATCGTGGCTCTCTTCGTAGCCGCTTTGTCCTGTCATCATTATCCTCAGCCTTTCTCTTTCCTTTGCTAGTCTCCGCACCCTTTCCAGGTGGGTTTCCGCTCTTGATTGCGTAAACGTCATCTTCTTCCTCTCTTTCTGCACTAGCATCTTCCAGACGCAGAAACTTTTCAGCCTCATGATAGAACTCTCCCAGATTCATAGGCGGGTCCTTAGTTAACGAATTCTTGAACTCTGTACTATCAGCTATTCCAGATACAGCCGCCATCATGACCATAGATGGATCTGGTCGATCCACTGATGCTGCCGCCGCATTAAATCGTGTTAGAAAGCTCCTCAAAGTCTCTCCAGTTTTCTGCTTCAAGGTTGCCAAAGTCATCACATTCTTGGGTCTCGCAATATGAACCCTGAATTGCCTCATGAATCTCTCAGTTAAATATACCCACGTTCCTATGGAGCCGCTTTCCAGTTGCCTAAACCACAATGCTGCAATATCCGTCAAGTACAATGGAAAGCACCGGGCCATAACCTCCTCTGATGCCCCAGCACTTCCATATGTCTCATATACTTCGTTAGATGAACCGTGGGGTCCGTTTTTCCGTCGTACATGTCCAACGATGGTAACTTAAAATCCGGTGGGTTGCTAGCCATCCTAATCGCAGAAGAAAAAGGACTCATGTTTACATCTTCCAAGTCTCTGTTTACTAAACCGCCTCTCATAGCTCTTCTAACCATCTCTGCTAATCTGTCATTGTCTCCAAGCTGTAGTCCTCATTCACTGCCTTCGACCTGCCCCCCGAGTCCGCGGGAGTTTTCATGTGTATGCCTCCCTGGCTGAACGTTCATTCCTCTATTTCTACTAGGTGGCTCGGATGCCCCCATCTCTCTTCCCGGGGTCGGATCAACATGCTCTGTGTGAGTGCCCCCTAGCTCTGGTGCTGCGCCAGATGGTCCTTCTCCGTTCTGAACTCCAGTTGCTCCTTGGATTTGTGCTCCAAGTTGCCCAATTTGTTGAAGCAAGTTCTGGATTATCTCTTCTTGTCTTCTCATCATGGCCTCCATCTCATCTCTGGTGATGAAGACTGAAGCTTGGTTTGCTCCTGAGGAAGCTTCTTGACTCCCTTCCTGTTGACTTTGCTCTGGCCTTGGCCTTCTGCTTGATTGTCTCGCCATGCTCTTCCAATCTGAATCTCTAAACTCACAAATTTGAATTCCAAGCGGTAGAATCCTTGTTCAACTCTCAGTGAAAGCACCAAAAATGTTTGCGCAAAAAATGGGCAAACACCTCAAAGTCGTACGATTTAGTTGATTATGTGTTGTTCTTAGCGATTTGGGTGATTTATGCAAATATGTAAAAAGCAGGGACTAAACTGTAAAAGACACACAGATTTATAGTGGTTCGGCCAGAACGTGCCTACATCCACTTTTTATGTTATTCTCCTTTTTCTCTTCAGATTACAAGTACAAAGCTTTGTATACAAGTATATGAATGTTGTTTGAAAGTTCTATCCGTGCTTGAGCTCTCAAACTTGTCTGCCATTGTTGTACCCCTGCCCCTCTATTTATAGAGTCAGGTTGGGGGCAGGGGTCTTGAATGTTTATAGCTGCTGGTGGGCCTGGGCTGAAGCAATCTAGCCTGGCAGCGTTCTGGTTCGGCGAAGCTTTGGTTCGGCCATGCTTGGAGAAGGTTGGATCGGTGGAAGGAGCATGGAGCTGGACACGTGTTGGTTCGGCTGTGCTATGGACCGGTGTTGGTGGAGTGAGTGCTTGGTCCGGTAGTAGGCGTGCTTTGGTCCGGTGATGAGTTGAGGAGGCCTTGGTTTGGTGAGGCCTTGGAGTGTCTTTGATTCGGTGGGGAGAGGTTTGGTTCGGTGGAGAGGATTGGTTCGGTGGTTGGCTGGGATGGTTTGGCTCGGCAATGGAGTCGGGAATGCCGAATGGACTTCGGCATTGGGAACGCCGGATGAATCTCGGCATTGGGAATGTCGGATGAGCCATGGTATTTCGAATGCCGAATGAGATCTCGTTTCATACTGCCGAATGGGCTTGAGTGTTGGAGTGCCGAATGGACTCTCGCATTGTTTCACCGAATGAACTTTTATATTTGAACCCTGAGTGAAATCCTAGACTTATATACGCTTGCTGGATGCTTCTTCTTGGTTCGGTCGTGGTGGAAATGCACACAACATTGATATTCCAGTTTTGACCAAAAATGGGATAACAGTATATTTTGACGATATCGCAAGTTGGTTGGATTCTTGGAACATAATATTGTACACGGTGCAATATGCATTTACAAGCCTGTAGTGACTAAATGAACCCGCCATCACTCACGAAAAATATTTTATTATTCCCAAGGTGACCCATGTCTGTATTATACCTTGTTCCAAATATATAAAGATAAGAATAAAAGTCAACCACTTACATCAGAAACAGAGGGATCGGTTGTACGTGCAGATATATTTACTATGATCTCATCCATTCTTAATTTAAATTACAGTGATCAATGTTGTGGACCTAGTAATAGGTTTGTTGATCTCTTCGAAGAAATGAAGTGAGCTATAGTTTTAATATTCAAGGAATTGATATTATAGACCAACGATGAGACATAGAGATAACCTGGTTGACCGAAACATAATTTTAATCTTGGCCAATATTGTAAAAGTGTTTTATGTTTGGTAGAAGAGCTAGATAAGCTCTCTATGTGCGTTTGTTTTCTAAGATATTGAATATGTGCATATAAACCATTAAGAGATGCCCCTAAAATGATTTACTTCTATATGCAATATTTCTTTTGTTATGCATCTAATTGAAAGTACATTAAAGGCATCTCCAATGGGTTCAGGTCTGAATATTCAGGGTGAGCATCCGGTGGACAGGTGCCCATTTAATGGACGCCTGATCTCAGGCGCCTGATGCCAGACCCCACACAATTGGGGGCTTGGGCGTCCATTTTATGGGTGTCAGAAACCTGTCGTCCATAAAATGAATGCCCAATCCCAGTTCATGATCTTAAATTGGATCCTGAACGTTCAGCTGAATCTTCAGCTTGAATTGAACGATTGGAGATTTTTTTTTGACAAATTCAGTATGTAATTGAAACATTGGAGATGCCCTAATAACTTTTTTTCCTAAAAAAAGTTCAACACAAAAAAGAGCTAAGGAAGATTTGTAAAAAAAGCAACCTATGTATATTGTTTAAAAGATGGGAAATTCACACAAAATAGCATGAGCCATGGACTACACCATCACAATGATACATTCGTGTAACAAGATGACTAAGCACAGCCTTGGTAGTCAAAATTTTAATTTTGATAATAATATATCAAAAATAACTAGTTCTACAGTTTAAATGTTAATTAAAAATAAATAATTCAAAAGATATACTTGATAATAAGTAAATCAGAAAATTTTATCAATAATAGATATAAAAAACTAAGGCATGCAATGGATAAAATTTAAATTTTATGAACACTACATTAAAATATACATAGACAATTAACACTTTGTTAAAATGCATATTAATAGAAAGTCCGTCCAAGCAACAACCAATATATAGGCTTATCCACTCAATTCTGCTTAGTCTCTAATAGCTTTACATGCTTATCAGCCCGGATTGTGAATTTTATTTTATGCATTGTCAATTTGGCTTAGGTCCCGTTTGGTTTCGTTTTTAGTTTTGTATTTTGTGTTTTCAACATATACTACAAAATACAAGAAATTGTGGAAAAAATTTTACAATTCTTCGCTATCGCGACGATGAACGGAAAATGAAGGAGATGAATTGTTTTTCATCCTTTTGTTATGTCTCAAAACATGAAAAATCAAATAAACTTGTTTTATATTTTCTATGTTAGTTTCATTTTTTAAAATTGTGTGTTTTTCAATCATACATAATAAATGCGAATTTTTGTTTAGACGAAAACATAAAACTAAAAGTAGTAAACCAAACGGGCCTTATTTTCTGACAGACTTTCCATTGCAAAATTTTATTTTTATGCATTGTCAATAATTGGAGTATAATAATACAAATAGTACTACGAACTTACCTCGGACTATTTACCATCCTTCATAGATGATCGATATAAGTTTGTCCTAATACTGAATATGGAAATGTTGGAATAAAAGCATCATTGAATAATATAAAAAGTTCATAACAATCTAATGCTGACATCAACTACCAAATATACCATTCCAAAATGGGCAAGTGAAGGACATACGAATTAAAAATAAACAATAGGTATGGCCGGATAGAAAGGCATACAACTTAATCAGCCAAAGCCAATTTCAAAATGTGGATTTTTGAATAACAACTTAAATCTCAATTTGATTATTTTTCTCACTCCAATTGTATATCACCATATTATGCAAATTTTATTTATACCTTAACCATAGGAAACAAAGAGAGAAATATTTATATCAAAAATTGGCACAAACACCTAATATAAGTTTTGAAAAGAAATAAATGAAGAATACAAAATGAAAACATAGGAATTAAGCAATTTAATAAATAAAAATCAAAGAGCACAAAAACAAAGATTTATAGTGGTTCGGCATTGTTTGTCTACGTCCACTTTGAATAGACTGCTTTATTAATTACTTTGTAAACTGAATACAATAGTGATCACATGAAAATATTCTTAGTTACAGTAGAGTACGAAGCAATTAGCACCGTAAATGTCCCGAAAATAAACAACCAAGCATATATTTATAGATGAAGATGACAAAATTCTCCCTGAAAATTCGACAGATGGATCTTCAAAACCATATGGACCCGTAAGAGGAATCACATGGTCCAAATCCCTAAGAATAAGGATCGGTATCGATCCTTCTTTTGGTGGAATTTGGAGGTACGATCCCTAAGGTAGCTTCCCCATCTTGAAACAAGCTTAGCCTTCAAATTTCACGTCAATTGGATTAGTAAAACTCGAGTTATTGTTCAATCTTTGCTTCAATATGGATTTCTTTCTGATTTCAGGCGATCCCTATTAAGGGAAGAGGGTCGATCCCTCTTACTTCATCCAGTTAAAGTGCGATCTCTAAGATAGACTCGCTAGGACCCCACATCTTGCTCACAAAATTTTATATGCATTGAACTTGTGGATATTGAGATATTAATTGTTTTCTATTGAATTGCACTTGCTTCCTGAAACATACTGATCCCTATGTTAGAAGTTAATTATAGTTGATCTCTCATATATGTTTAACCATATTCCACACTACAAACATTGTACTGCATATCTCTCAATTACATTCGATCATGGCTTCATATTACCATCTGTACTTGACTTATGGACCTCATAATCATCAGCCTGGACATACTCGTCTTAACGTCGGTCGAATCTAACTTGTCCAATCAGTTTGAATATAGCCGGGTCAAAATGTCGAATAACACTTACCCTCCAAATTACGTCTTGTGCTGATCATGATATGCTTTGAATCGATGCAGGTTAGACAGTACAACAACTTAAGGACCATGAAATAAAGTCTGATCGCAACTATGTACAAGAAGATTAGACTGAGTTTCATGATGAGACAATTGAGACTGGGACTTATGTTTAGAAGATGAAGATTCCCTCAAACGACGATTTCCTTCCCGGCCATCGTCTCTCTCTACGCCTACCCGATTCTGAACCGCGGTTAGATCCATACTGTGTTAAGGACCCACTCAAATGATTGAAAGCATAAGATTGAGATATCGCACATGCAAGCCAAACAAAAGTATATGAGTGGCCATCGAATAAAAGATAGATGAAAATCGTGTGGTAAAGTGCGCTGATTGTGAGTGTCCTAATGCCCCTCCGATTAGAGGTGGGCACGGTCGGTTAACCGAACTGGTCGGTTAATTTTTTCAGTTAACCATCATATACAAGCGGTTCGGTTAACCGTTGGTCGGTTAATAATAGGTGAATAGTAACGACTGAACCGAAAATATTTAACCGCGGTTAACCGTTATTTTCGAACGGTTAACCGTTGTGTTTTAACGGTTAACCAATTAGCCAACTAACCGTTCGAACTGTCTTGGTTAACCTATTGGACAGTTAAAAAATGAAAAATAACATGCACTAGTAGTCTTATACAACTAAATAGACATTACAGCAGTAGCAGGTAAGTCAAGAACTAGCATAATACAAATTACAAAGTGTGTAGCATGTTTCCACTGAACTGCATAATACAAATTACATAATAATCCTTCAAATTACATAATACAAACATTTACATAATACAAACATATGCTGCAATAGTAATAGTTTAGGCCAACATTCAAACATAAATGAAAGCCAAGAACTAGCATTAGCATAAATGGAAAAATGCAATTCTTGCAGCAACAACAAGCCAAGAACATGTAGCAACAGAAATGCAGTTTGCGGCAACATAAATCCAATTTCTTCATGCACGCTGGCACTTGCAGCAGCCAGCAGCTGGCCTAAAACATAAAATGAAATTTTTTAACCAGTACATGAAAGAAAGGTGGACAATTAACAACTCTACATAGTACCCAAGTCAAATAAACCCACCACACTTTTACAATAAATTTATAGTAACTCAAGTAGTAGAAAGGAGACAAAAGCATGAAGTGGACAAATTTAACAATACAGCAATATGTATTTGCATCTTATATATGCATTTGCATCTTACTAAAATGATAAAACCACTTTTTGTTAACCCTTAATTGAGAAAGTATGTTAAAAAGCATGAAGCTTGGGAACATGTCAAATTTTCAATAACATTACTGCATACATATTACATAATTCAATGCTTTAACACTAACCAGTAACCAACTAACCCACACTCAAGTCTCACTATTACTACTCATGCTCAATGCTCATAATTCATATTAATGCATAATGAATCAAATCAACAAAGATATTTATTAAGTTCATGCCGATACATAAAATAACATTACATAATTCATAATACAGCAGCAGCCAACACCATAACTACAACTAGTAAGCCACCAAGTGAGTAGTTCACCTAACTTGTAATATTAAAAGAGTTGGGCAGATGATTTGAAACTGTCAATAGATCTTAAAATTTTATATGTTAGTGACTCGTGAGCTTAAAAGTTTATGAAGATTTTAAAGGACTTCAACAGATCTTAATTGCTATAAATATATTGTTGTTGCCATTGGCAACATCTTAGGTTTCCATATGAATTTCACTTTTAGGAATCTAACACCCAATGGAAGAAGGAACAAAACAACTACAAAATAAACTACAACATATGAACTAACCCACACTAAATGGACATATGAACATTAAGATCTAACACCCAATTAGTAGTGATATGAATTATTTAACTATAACATAAATAACCTCCTGCTTATGGATTACTGCATAAATAATTACAGCATAAATTGCAGCATAAATAATTACAGCATAAATTAGTGATAAAAGGTGTAATATAACATATATCTTTAGACATTTGGGGATTATTGAACTAGCCGAATTCGACAACAAAATAATAAAAGTAGCTAACTAGCAAGTAGCAACTAAAATAGCAAATTAGCAATCTTGATCTAGCATATTAAAAATTTATACTCACATGCTCTCTCTTTCTCGTCGTCCTCGATGGATTCGATGCCATGTCGGTTTGCAGTAGTCGATTCAACTCGAACTCGAACAGTTGAATCCTGAAGGCGTTCAAGACTAGCAACCTAGCACTCGATGATCAACAGTAATCCAAGCGCCAATCGGCGAGCGATCGATCGATGGGGATTTGGGAGGCAAAAATTAGAATAGATCTAGGGTTTTTTTTCTCCGTGTTCTCTATTTCGAAGTGAAGTATGAATTAGCATGCGAGCGAGAGTACTCAAGACTAGGGCACTGGTAGTGGGTATAAAATCGAGTAGTGGGCTCTGGGCTGGGCACGAAACAAAATGGATTAGAAAATACAAATTGGATAGTGGGCTGTGTTTCATTTTGGACTGGTTCACTTATATTTAAGAAATGGTCGGTTAACGGTTAACCGACCGACCTAATTTTTTGTTAACCGTTAACCGAACCGATAATATTCGGTTAAGGTCGGTCGGTTAACCAGTGATGTCGGTTATCTGATTTTAGCGGTTAAGTCGGTTCGGTAGTAGACGGTTAAGTCGGTTAAATCGGTTAAATGCCCACCCCTACCTCCGATGGACTAGTCACTTGAGCCTTGCTCGTTGGAGTTTTCTCCCCTTTACCGATGGGAAGAATGTCGTCACTACTTCTAATGGGAGAATTGAGCCCTCCAATACTGATGTTAGGGAAGTTATAAGTCATAATGTCATCAGGGATTGAAAGGTTCGAGAACCCTTCCATCGAAATTTCTAAATGTTGAGAGGAAGACTCTTCGTCGACAGAATTAATAATAAACTCAGGATCTTTAGTCGTTTTTCTCCTATGAAGTTTATATGCAAGCTTTTTTCTCCTTGCCGGCATGTGAAGTTGTGCGCTTTTTGATAGTTCAAGCACGAACGCATTGCCTCGACTCGCGTCAGCATCAACAGGCTTGTTGATTTTGGCACCCTTAATTTCACCCTCTTTGACGTTATCCTAATCCCCTTGCCTAGGAGCATGACAGGGTTATTGTCATCGCCGTCTTGTTCTGCAATGTGATGCAGCGCTTCCTGAAAGCCCAATGCTGTGACGTTCTTCCAACGGTCCAACGGTATATCACCATATTATGCAAAATTTATTATACGTTGACTATATGAAACAAAGAGAGAAATAAATGGACAATAATCAACAATAAACAACATTTAACAAAATATTAAACAAAATACAGATCTATTTATCAATCTATATCCAAGAACCCAACAACTTGAATTACTTTGATTGTATTAGGAAGAAGAGTAATATAACAAATCAAACATGGAACTTATTAAATACATGTATAAGAATAATTTTATCAGTGATCTTTAGTTATGAACAAATTTGTAGAATATTCTTGTGTCCAATATATTAAAAATCAACAGTGCACATAATACATCAGTAAAGCTCTTGCATAAAAAGTACCGATAACAAAAAGTAATATTAACGAACAACATCTTTAAACCTATTTTTCTTGTATAAATAAAATATCAGATCAGAATCGTCTTTCTGACTAAACATTATATATTTATCGTTCTTTAGAATGAAAACATCTGCTAAGATATACATTCAAGTCGGCAATTCCAGCATGATAATTCATGCTACAGAGGGCATCACCGTGATACCCTTCATCATAGCCAAACAAAGTAAAAATACCTTTCTATAATTCAAAATAAATTCAAACAAAAAATAACACTCAAACCCAATATGAAAAATGTTTACCAACAGGACCAATCTAGCAAAGCACACTATATTAGCTCTAAGAATAAGGCTTCCTAGTTGTTAATCAAACCTAGTTCACTCATTGTGGACGCAGACTCCTCAGTACTGAATGCGTGCCTAGGGTAAGGTCGTACATGTACAAATAGGAAAGGAATCATCATCAAAACTAAATTTTCTATTACAAACAACGCATACGGATAATTAGGCATGACTAACAATACTATGAGATGGCAAACTCAAAATACCGAACAGTGGAGGGAATTCCTCGACAGCGTCTAGCCTAGGAGGTCCAGACATCAGTGGACATGAGTAGGCGGAGCACGAACCGGAGAGGAGCAAGAGCGAACCGAGAGTGAGAGCGAACCCTAACGAGAGCGCGAGCGAGAGAAAACTGGATAGCGAACTGGAAAGTAAGCTTGACCCGAAGAGCAATAGATTGGTAGGCTTGGATAAAGGAAGTCGAGAAAGGTTAAGGAGGAGCGGAGATGGTGGAGCGAATTCTAAGATCTGAAATCACCTTTCGCTATTTAGGAAAAAAAATCTCAGAACGGGTGTAGTTGTGACGCGTAACATATGAAAAGGGGCATGGCGGATTTTGAGAGTATAGCTTGGGCATGATAGAAATATGGAAACTTTGCAACGGTTTGGAGCCGTTGCAAAGTTGTCATGGCTCGTAACCGTCGTCATTTATTTTACAATGCTTAAAAGCCGTAGCGAAATTGCCACAACTTTCGACCGTGGCAAAATTTTCCACATTGGGTGTGGCAAAATGGGCAGTATAATGTAGTGTTAACTGATTTACTATTAGCTGGGAATCGCCGAAGGTTTCAATCCTTGAAATTATTAATTGTGGGGCTAAAGTGAGTCCTACCACCATCGATTCATATTCTGCCACATTATTGGCAATGGGAAAATTTAATATCATTACATAATGCAACCAGTGTCCATCAAGGGTAATTATCACGTATTCTACACCAGTCCCTTGATCATTTGAAGATCCATCAACAAAGAATTTCCATTTAGATTTCAAATCCCTTTCCTTTTCTAATTGTTCTTTGATGAATCTTGTGCATTCATTTACGAAGTTGGCCAAAGCTTCTCCTTCAACTGTCACTCGGGGTCGGAACTCAATGTCATATTGGCTAAGCTTTATTTCCCACTTCATTAATCTTTACGATGCCTCGGGTTTACTAAAGACTTTTTTGAGTGGAAAGTTGGTTAGGACTTTAATTGGAGGTGCTTGGAAATGACCCTTAGATTTTGAGTTGTAAGCAGCAAACAGTGTGCCCACTTTTCTATGACTGGATATCTGATTTCTACAACTTTTCTATGACCAAGTATCTAATTTCTGCATCATTGAGCCTTTTGCTAATATAGTATACCGGAAGTTGAGTTCCATTCTCTTTCTATATAGAAACGAAGCTTCTACATCCTCGAAAATTACTATGTAGAGATAAATATTCTACCCTTCTACTAGGCTAGATAGGATCGGAGGCTTTTTAAGATGATTTTTCAGCTCTTTTAAGGTCTTTTGACAATCCTCCCCCCATTCAAAGTTTTTCTTCTTCATGATTACATCAAAGAACGGCATGCACTTAACGGTGGCTTTAGAGATAAATCTGTTTAAAGCTGCCACTCTCCCATTTAAGCTCATCACATCTTTGCTTGTCTTTGGTTCTACCATATCCCTAATCGCTTTGCTTTGATCAGGATTGACCTATATTCCTCTAGCACTGATAATATATCCCAAGAACATCCCAGATTGTATCCCGAAGGAGTTTTGTGAACTTAATTTCATTTTGAATTTTCTTAGTACTTCAAAATTTTCCTCATGGTCCTGTAAGTGATTACTTTCTTCTTAGGAATTTACTAGTATATCGTTCCACATATACCTCCACGTTTCGTCCAATTTGTTCCTTAAAAATTCTATTTACTAGTCTTTAATATATAGCCTTAGCATTCTTAAGTCAAAAAGGCATCATTTTGTAGCAGTAGATTCCCCAGTTTGTTATGAAACTCGTGTGTTCTTCATCTGGTTTGAACATAGGGATTTGGTTACACCCTAAGTACGCGTCCATAAAGGATAACAGTTTTTGTTCACTTATGGTATTAACCAGTTGATCTATTCGAGGCAAAGGGTAACAATCTTTAGGGCATGCCTTATTCAAATTAGCATAGTCGATGCATGTTCTCCATTTTCCATTGGACTTTTTGATTAGCACGGATTGGCCAACTATTTTGGGTAGAAAACTTCTTCGATGAATCCATTTTCAAGCAGTCTTTTGACTTCCACTTTCAATGCATTAGATCGAACTTCCTTTTCTTTTGTCGAATAGGAGTAATATTCGGACCTATGTTTAGGACATGGCTTATTATTGTTGGATCTATTCCAACCATGTCAAAATGGGTCCAGGAAAATACATCCTTGTTAGATTGAAGAAATCGAATAAGTTCCCCCTGAACTTGTTGCCAAACTCCTTTCTGATCTTCACTGTTTTTATTGGATCAATTGAATCCAGGTTTACCTCTTCTAGTCTTCGATTGGCTTTATTCTTTCTTGCTTATTTCTACAATCTAATTTAATGACAATTTCTTCACCATCTATTTCTTTGTCTATCGGGTTTGTCTCTTTCCTTTTTCTTTTCCTCTTGGAAAAGTTAAATATTTTAACACAATGTTAGCTTTCTTAGTTGTACTTATCTTCTCATTTTCCTTTGTGGTTGGCTTGGAAGACCATCATCCCAAAAGCTTTCTGATTTTAATTTTGATCGATTTTCCTTTCTCTGAATCATAAGAAGAAGTATTTGTTACCATCAAAAATCAATTCAACCCTGTCGATGCCTAAAAGATTATGAATAAGAGCATTATAAAGAACAATAGTGATAGTAAGACCTTTCAAAAGAGTCGAAGGGATGCTTCTGCCAATATTAAATGAATTATGAGCTTTCGAATGGGTCGAAAGGGAACAAGACTACCCTTTCGTCAGTTGATCCCTTCCATAATAGTTGGTTCCGCATGCATAAAGGAGTTTCGCATGTGTTAAAATTGCATTTCAAAAGTATCAAATAACAAGCCTCTGCAACAATCAACACTTGATACCTTCCACAAGAAACAACTACTTCAGTGAAAGTTACCTTTCGCAAATACCGAAGGAGTCCAATGCTTTCGAAGGAGTCAACGAGAAAGTCTTCTGAACCAACCAATTAAGTACTTTCGAACGCATCGAAAGAAGGGTTTCACACTAATCAAGGGGAGTGCCTTCGAAAGTCACCTTCCATAACAATCATCTGTCCATCAAAAGGCCTTCTCCATTATAAGTGACCTTTCGCAACGATCCTTCCTCATTCGTTCAAGTAACAAATTACCATGTTTGGACCAAATCTTAACCACAATGAAGAGGTCTAGGAAGCCTTCTACCATGCTACAACCCTTTTGAAACCAAGAAAACACCCTTTCGATAGTGACTAAAGCCTCCAAAGATGTATATAAGTGGCGTGGAAAATGATTTGATACCCAATGGTTGAAGGAAGATTCAAGTGTTTTGAAAGCTTAAACAAAGAAAGCATTATCACCTTTCGCAAGTATTAGATATGTACCTTTCACACACGTTTGGAAATCCTTTCGTGCTTATCCAACACATCTACAACAACATAAGAGTCGCTCCCCTATAACTTCCGATGGAATCGAAAGCATCCAAGTCTTATTCGAAAGCAACAATAGAGAGGCGCTCTAGATTCAACCGTAGTGAAAGGTCATGAAGGCATCCTTTCGACTAAGTCGAAAGGACTGATGCGAAAAGGTTCTGCCTACGCCTATAAATATGACCCTAGGGGTGTTTTTTAGGGGATCCGATTTCATTTCTCCCACACATATTCTTTTCTTGAGTTTGTAAACCCTAATTTGAAAATCTAATTGGAGATTATACTTCATTGTAATACTTAAGCCCTTGTATTCATAAAAATTATCAATAAAGTAAATACATAGCACTTTCGAATGCACAGAGTCTAATTCACTGCTTACATATGGTTTTAGTTATGAAGCACACATATCAATGCCTTTCGAAGTGGTTCCTTTCGAAGGGTAGGATACTTTCGACTCAGTTAAAATCCTTTAGATCCTATTAGGTTACGACCTTAGATTACTCCAACCAGTTTGAAAGGGGTTTCGAGGGGTTCATTCACTCCTCTAATCTTGTTTTGAGGTGTTGTAAATATTTCTTGTTAACATTTTTAGCGCTAGAAGGAGGGCTTGAACCTCTGACTTCGTTGAATTACCAACTCCACCTTTCCCAATCTCAAGATATTCTACATCTACCCTTAGCAACTATGATGAACCGCGAATGGAAAAGATCACAACAAGAGTCTTCAGTACCACAAGTAACATGGTCAACTCTTCAAATTTGCAATGACTCCTGAAGTTATCAAGAGCAAGTACTTAGGATGGAAGCACTAAGGATTGTGAATGAGAAAAAGCAAGCAGATTTATATGGTCCCAATAATTGCAGCATAAACCCATTTCATGTTGGGCCTACACCCATCTTTGCTTTAGGGGAAACAAGATCTAGGGGTGATAATTTGTTTGTCCAAATGAAGAATGTCATTCAATTATATGCTAAAGGAATCATATTTAAAAAGGGGATGATGGCCGATTACTGCACATTTGCTTAGAAATGGCATAGAGCAACAAGTGGACCATTATCGCCATATGAGCTTCGAAAGATTATAAAAAGGAAGCTGGTCATCGAGGGTGAAGCTCCTAAATCAAGCAACAAAAGAGCTAGAGATCAATTTCAAAAGACAAGCTTCAAATCAAGACTCCCTAAAGAATGCAACTTGACTATATCAATCGAGAACATCTACATACTAACAAGGGAGGAACTTAACTACTAGCCATCCAAAATGAAAGAGCCCAAGTATGAAAGAAATCTAGTAGGACTTTACTCCTATTATCATATGATGAACGGACATGAAACCAATCAATGCAGAGCTCTTGAAGGGATGATCATTAACTTTTTAGGCAAGGAAAGGTCAATAGATTTATAAAGCAATGCTAGATAAATTCATTAAAGTGCCTTTTTAAGAAAACCTATATGGTCAGGAGTAAAATGTTAGGAACTGAGTTGATGATGTTTTGATGACAACAACCTTATATAGTTATTATACTTTATAAAATATATACTAACATTTCCATATAGATATATATATATATATATATATATATATATGGTATGGAAGTATATGCATGTATTATCGAAGACTGATCGGTATAAAGACGCAAGCATCAAGATAAAGATTAGAGATTCAAGATTCAAGACTCTAGAGAATCAAGATTTCAAAATCTCAAGATAAATGTCTAGTATTTTGTTAAAACTTCATAATAGCACTCTCATCTTTCTTCCAATTTTCTTTTGGGATGGAACCCAATTTCTATCGAAACCAGTGGCTTACAAACCCACGACAAGTAGCTTACAAACCTACGACAAGTGGCTTACAAACCCACGAAAATCAAAATCATTTAAACTACTTTGTACAAGTTCTCGAGTCCTATGGAGGAGCTCTATAGGAAGGTTCTTGCAATTTCAGTTTGAATAGATTTTTCAAAAGGTTTTTAAATCTGTTTTAAAAATGTTTTAGCTTTTAAAAATCATGTTTTCAAAAGTGTTTTCAAACTTTGTTTTGAAATATTCCTCTATTCTGATTTTAAAAAAACTTCTATTTTTAAAACATCAAAACTTATTCTAATTTTAAATATTACTTATATAATTGACGGTCTATATCAATTATATATATATATATATATATTTAAAATAATGTTTTATATTCATTCTTTATCTCAAAATATTGTTTACACACTTTATTTTGCTTCAGACAAGTTTCAACTTGTTTTAAATTCAAATGCTTTTACAAAACAACATCTCTACAATTTTGAACTGAGGGATGTCGACATAAGGGGATACCCCATGTCGACATGATGACAGTTGGATTCAAAATTCAATTTTCAAAAGAAGTGTCCATTCGTTCGAAAACCTTTCGCCAATGGTTATGACTGTTGTGCATCTATATAAAGGCTTTCAAAATGAATTTTTTTAATAACAACTTTCTTATTTTCTTCATTCTTTCTTCTCCACCATTCCATATCCATAAAACTTCATATTTTCAAGGTCGTGCCATCATTCTGCCAAATTCTCAATAGGAAATCATTTAGATACTCTCTCTATTTGATTCTCCATCATTCTACTAAAGATCAAAGTGCTATTCAGAGTTATAGGATTAATTTGTATTCAAAAAGTCCATAGAGTCTATCCATTCAAAAGGATTGTTATTAGAAAGTATTAGGGTGATCTTGTGTCCTGTAAATCAAGAGAGTTTACCCCAGACTCGGAGATAGGAGGGTTCCTCAAGGCCTTAGAAATTGAGGGTTGTAATTTGGATATTGGCTTATAAAAATCTGTACAAGGATATTGCCTTGGTGCAGGACTGGATGTAGGAGGATTCCGAACCAGTATAAAATCCGGTGTCTTCTTTCCTTTTACTTGCTTTACTTTACTATTTGCATTTGTTATATGTTATGTGATCATTCTGTGTTAGAATTCTATTTAGATTTGTGTTGAAAGTTTTAATTTGGTCATATAGTTCATATATTCTTTAAAACACTGTTCACCTCCCCCTCTAGTGTTATTTCTGCCTTAAGATCCTTAATCCGCATCCCCAACAATTGGTATCAGAGCATTGGTTTTCATTGCTTTCATAATATGAAACTTGAAAAATATAAAAATGGCATTTTTGGAAAATTATGTTAAAACTGTTTTGAATCTATGCATCTCATCAAAGTATCATAAGTCTGCATATAGTTATTTTGAAAAATCAAGTTATCTACCGAATTGGTGTATTATGCAGGAACGGACATGTTATATGGCTTTTGACGAATCAACGCCCAATGGACAAACTATGCAAATTGAGAAAGATAAATGGATACTTGATAGTGGCTGTTCGAGGCACATGACTGGAAATCCCGAGATACTCAAGGACATTACTTATCAAAATGGTGGATTAGTCAATTTTGGTGACAACTCTAAAGGATATGTGGTTGGCGTCGGCAATTAGTTAATAGTTTTTGTTGATGACAAAGGAGGAGAAAGTTATAAAAATATATGTGCTTGGTGTAAGGGGGAGTTGTAGTTTTAAGAAGGAATCACGGAGTAATGGAGAGTTATGGTATGGTAAGAATATTTTATAAATAAAGGTTGTCATCATCAAAAGGGGGAGATTGTTAGGAACTGAGTTGATGATGTTTTGATGACAACAACCTTATATAGTTATTATACTTTACTTTATAAAATATATACTAACATTTCCATATAGATGGATATATATATATGGTATGGAAGTATATGCAGGTATTATCGAAGACTGATCAGTATAAAGACGCAAGCATCAAGATAAAGATTAGAGATTCAAGATTCAAGACTCTAGAGAATCAAGATTTCAAAATCTCAAGATAAGTGTCTAGTATTTTGTTAAAACTTCATAATAGCACTCTCATCTTTCTTCCAATTTTCTTTTGGGATGGAACCCAATTTCTATCGAAACCAGTGGCTTACAAACCCACGATAAGTAGCTTACAAACCTACGACAAGTGGCTTACAAACCCACGAAAATCAAAATCATTTAAACTACTTTGTACAAGTTCTCGAGTCCTATGGAGGAGCTCTGTAGGAAGGTTCTTGCAATTTCAGTTTGAATAGATTTTTCAAAATGTTTTTAAATCTGTTTCAAAATGTTTTAGCTTTCAAAAATCATGTTTTCAAAAGTGTTTTCAAACTTTGTTTTAGCCTTGAAATATTCCTCTATTCTGATTTTAAAAAAACTTCTATTTTTAAGACATCAAAAATTATTCTAATTTTAAATATTACTTATATAATT
Organism: Allium cepa; assembly: GCA_030765085.1. Classification (NCBI taxonomy): domain Eukaryota; kingdom Viridiplantae; phylum Streptophyta; class Magnoliopsida; order Asparagales; family Amaryllidaceae; genus Allium; species Allium cepa. The sequence goes on from CM060941.1 coordinate 12,715,114, forward strand.
GACGGTCTATATCAATTATATATATATATATATTTAAAATAATGTTTTATATTCATTCTCTATCTCAAAATATTGTTTACACACTTTATTTTGCTTCAGACAAGTTTCAACTTGTTTTAAATTCAAATGCTTTTACAAAACAACATCTCTACAATTTTGAACTGAGGGATGTCGACATAAGGGGATACCCCATGTCGACATGATGACAGTTAGATTCAAAATTCAATTTTCAAAAGAAGTGTCCATTCGTTCGAAAACCTTTCGCCAATGGTTATGACTGTTGTGCATCTATATAAAGGCTTTCAAAACGAATTTTTTTAATAACAACTTTCTTATTTTCTTCACTCTTTCCATTCCATATCCATAAAACTTCATATTTTCAAGGTCGTGCCATCATTATGCCAAATTCTCAATAGGAAATCATTTAGATACTCTCTCTATTTGATTCTCCTTCATTCTACTAAAGATCAAAGTGCTATTCAGAGTTATAGGATTAATTTGTATTCAAAAAGTCCATAAAGTCTATCCATTCAAAAGGATTGTTATTAGAAAGTATTAGGGTGATCTTGTGTCCCGTAAATCAAGAGAGTTTACCCCAGACTCGGAGATAGGAGGGTTCCTCAAGGCCTTAGAAATTGAGGGTTGTAATTTGGATATTGGCTTATAAAAATTTGTACAAGGATATTGCCTTGGTGCAGGACTGGATGTAGGAGGATTCCGAACCAGTATAAAATTTGGTGTGTTCTTTCCTTTTACTTGCTTTACTTTACTATTTGCATTTGTTATATGTTCTATGATCATTCTGTGTTAGAATTCTGTTTAGATTTGTGTTGAAAGTTTTAATTTAGTCATATAGTTCATATATTCTTTAAAACACTATTCACCCCCCTCTAGTGTTATTTCTGCCTTAAGATCCTTAATCTGCATCCCCAACATAAAATTCTCCTTAATCTTGGAAATTATCTTAAACGGTCATAAGCCTTTGTCCGCGCCAAGTTGGCCAGGTCAAAGCGCCTCTAGGAGGGAGGTCAGAGTAATCCTTTATCTGTGCCACACTATGACTAGGTTAAAGTATCTATAAGCCTTTGATCTCGCCACGTTATGGCCAGATCAATTTGCCCATGTAGGGGAGACGGAGTAAGCACTTGAATGCCTCCATGCTATCATCAGTTCAAGGCAGGGATCGACCTTCAGTCCCACCTATAAGGCCCGGCTGGAGCACCTCTTGGAGGGAGGGAGGATGGAGCAAGCCCTCGATCTCGCCACGCCATGGCCTGATCAAGGCACCAAACTGGAGCGCCTCTTGGAGGGAGACGGGTAAGTCCTTGGGTCATGCTTATGGATAAGCTAACCAAGCGTACCGCTAACCAAGCGTACCGGACAACAACGGAGTAAGGCGTCCATGCCCAAGAAGTGTCACTCAAAGCATTAATACTATACATAACCTAAAGGATGGCACATATCGAAAGAATCGGGTACCTGAAATCAGAGAGGTAACACAAAGCAAAAGATTCGAACAATCAAAGTCCAAAGAGTAGTGCAGAACAAATGGCTCAGATAAGAATTGTTGAACTTCCAATTATTTGAATAATGTTTTCTAAATTTTCCTTCCTATTGCCAGGAATGGATTTCTAATATTATATTACTTTTGGATGATAATTCCTGGATTACATTCATTATTATATATGGATTTATAGCCTTTGGCTAATTTCCAGAAGATGACTTGTAGACTTCACTTATCAATACCCGAATTTATGTTTCGGGTCTTCTATTATGAATTCATGGTCGTCCACTATATCAAGAAGATGATTTTTGGACTTCACTTACCAATACCTGGATATGGATTTTAGGTCTTCTACTATGATTTATAGACTTCACTCGTTAATGCCCAAATCTGGGTTTCGGGTCTTCTATTATTATGGATCTCTGATCTTCAACTAACTTGCAGATGATAATTTCTAGGTCTCTCTTACTAATACCCAAATCTGGGTCTTGGGTCTTCTAGTATTAACTTCTGGACTAGACTTATCAATATCCGAATCTAGGTTTCAGATTTTGTATTATTTCTAGATAAGGATTTCTGGACTCCTATTATTTGACCCCAAATGATGACTCCTGGTCTTCTATGACTTATTACCAGGTGATGATTTCTGGGCTTTTGTTATTACCAGACAATTGTTCTTGGTCTTCTATCAGTTATTTCTAGAAGAGGATTTCTAAACTTTATTAATGCTAGATTTGAATTTTTGGCCCTCTATTATTAATCCCATAATTAGATTTATGGTCTTCTATGAATATAACCAGAGTCAAATTTCTGGTCTTGTGTCATCATTATCAAAGTTTGATCTCATAACTTCTTTTATTGTTACACAAGAATTTCCAGTCTTTAATCGTTCCCAACCGTGGATTTCTCATTACTTATTATCTTCAGATGAGGATCTATTAATTTCCATTACTTCGAGATTTAAATTTCTAGAATTATATTATCAGGAATTCCTATACTATCTCTAATAATGTTGACAAACTACTGAATATATTCTTGCATAAACTTCAAATTAATGATAAGAAATATTGTCTATTTTGTACTTTGCAGGAAAACAAGATTGATAAGGAAGATCGAATGATTTAAAAAATACAAAAAAAATGTAGTCAAAGTTATCAAGAAGCAGATTCAAAAACAACATTACAAGTATAGAAAAGGGCTACAAGCCAAGTGATATTTACATAATCTACAAAATTATTTACAAAGTATATTATACAACACATTAAGATAATTGGTACCAAAAAATCAAAAACAATTTTATGCCTCAAAGATCTTGTGCAATCTTATCTAGATTCTCAGAAGTTAAGGGATCAACAATGTGGCAGATTGCTACACAAAGAGTTTCTTTAAGTTTCTTTTCTTTTTTCCCAATCTCATCAACATCATCAATAGACACGATATGAGTCTTCAGAGCACATTTGAAAGCATTGTTTGCACCTTTAAGGGTGATGTTCTGTCTTTCTAAATCGGCAATATGCTTTTGAAGAAGATATCTTTCATGTTCAATTTTTTGAATTTTGGCCGCGTACTCATTAATACGTTGTGAGTATGTTTCCTTATGCTGATTGTTGAAATATTTCATCATTTCAAATTTGACTTTTTCTACATCATTCACCCACCACTCTTTCATCCAAACTCGAAGGAAGGTTTACTGCAGTGGGGAATTTTTAAATGGCAAAGAAACAAGACCTTGTTGATTTCCCAACAGTTGGGGTGATTGGAGAAATTGGTAAATTAATATTTAGAATATCACCTCCCATGATAAATTCCAAAGATCTACACTATGCTTGACTATCCTTTAGTTTTATTTTCAAATCGCTTACCTGTTGGTAAAGCTTGGACATCTCATGATCAAAATCGATCAAAGGATTTGATTTAATTTGACGTTTCAATTGAGAAACCATCTCATCTTTCTTCTTGATATCCACTTCGAGACTAGTAATTTGATCGTTAAGGTCTCAGATAATTGTTTTTTAAAGCAAAAGTTTCCTACGTCGTTCTAGAGCTTGAGTATTGCCTTAGAGTCTGGTAGACAAAGGATCTTTAGATAAGCCCTTCTTTTTAAGGTCCACAATCTATCTATCTTTAAGGCTAGTAAAACAGGATAAAGGATCTGACAAGAGTGACGTAGTCGCTAACTATGTTTCCTATTCAAACAAACGAAAAAGAAATCAATACTCAAAGAACAAATTTCATTTATTACAATAGTAGGGGTTACAACTAAAGAAGAAATAAGGAAGATGGTACAACATCATTATTATAATCAAGTTCTCTCCTTGCCCTATCACACTTAGAGTCTAGAGACAACATTTTTAACTTTGTCTAAAGTGTTAGCCGAAAGAGTTACTGTTGATTCAAAAGTGGCATTCAATCCTTCCGGGGTAACAGTTGGAGGGCATTTTTTGTAATCCTGTTTCCAACTGGGGGACTATCATGACCACAAATTAGTTTTGTATGAAATGTCTGAATTTCCTTCGGAAGATTTTCCTTTTCCTTGCCTAGAAAATTAAAGTGAAGCCAGGGATGTTGCATGTAAAGCTTCTGTAGATATCTAAGAAAGCAATATCTTGTCAATCTCGAGGATTTCAAGAGTGAGGAATTTTCTATAACTTGACAAATTTCCCTAAGTAATACCGAGTAATAGGGCCGCTTGAGAGATGTTTACTCTGTAATAATGTAAATAAAATAAAAATAAGTATGAAAAGACTAATACAGAAAGTCCATAGATCAATATAATTACATGATTACAAATTTTCTTCTGGTTAATACAAGATTGATCTTTTAAATATCTCAGAAATAAACTTATCCTTATAATATTTGAGTTTTTCTGAAGGAAAAGTGCAAGGAATTGAGTAGACCCGTGGTAAGTTCCAGCAAGCCCGGGTGGGGATCAGACCCATGTTCATCTAAGTATCTCTTATGCAGGTATCTAAGCAGACCCCCACTAAATTCACCCAAGTATTAATACTTTATAGTTGGATGTCTGCAGTAAGATTTATACAAAAATTCTACCAAGATATCTTTGTCTTCGATTGACATCCAAAAGACTGCCATCAGTTCTTTATTCTCCTCCAAAAGCTTGTCATAACAAAGAGGTGCCCTTTTTAGTCGATGGACTACCTCTGGATCTTTGAAAGACGTTAATACTACAACGCTTTTATTAAGCTTATGGTACATATTAGATAGCACATTATGTTCTTTTAGCTATTTATCTAACTCCCAATATAGGCCATTTATTTTCGCCCATTTATTTTCAAGCATTGACATATAAAGGTGTGTGGTTTTCTTCCTTATCTAAAATGGTAAGATATTAGTTAAGGTTATCTTGAAAATGAGAGTCATTTTGATAAATAATTCCATACCTAAGAAACCGGAATTGAAGTCCTTAAAGTTTGCTTCTGCTCTTTTTCTCTGACACAAAAATCGATATCTTTTCCTTAGGGATTAGAGGAGTCAAGGAATTCAGTCTGATTCGCTTTGTGGACAATAGGGTCAGGGTTAACTTTTCTTGATCTATCTTCATTATCTGAAGTACTAAAAGTTTCACTGCCATCCCCTCCAGGAGTATTGTTGCGATCGCCCCCATTGTCGCCAGTGCCCTGACCTTTGTCGTCGTCATTATGGTTATCGTTGTCATTATCATCGTCGTTCTCATCTTCATCAATGATAGCTTTGTCGCCTTCTTTGTCTTCCTCCTCGTTTGAGTCATAATCCTCTTCCACAGGAAGAACTTCAAAAGATAGGAGCTAGGTGGCATTAATTTACTCTCTGTTAGGAACCTCAATCCTTTGCTCCATCTTCTTAAGTTAAGCCATGAATCTTTCGATTAGCACAGGGTCGATTGAAGGAAAACTTAAATCCGAGCATTTTTCTATGTTATCGGAATAGGTTACCATGAGCGCATCCTCATAAGAATTTACAATAATATCATTTAAAAAGGTGCTCAAAAACTGACATGCTTTTTGTTTAGCCTCAGAAATAGTGTTGATAGTTTTGGATAAAGAATCCTTTTTCTTCTCTAATTGCTTTTTAAGATTAATACGCTTCTTCTTAAGCGAAACACGTCTCGCATTAACCCTAGCTTTTTCATCTTCGGACTCTTTTACAGTCATTTTCAGAGGAAAAAACTTCATCAGCTAAGATTTGTTTAGCTTTTCTCTCATTAAAAATTATAGGCTATGCCTAGCCAAAAGAAGCACTTAACATTTCGTGTTCCCTCACTGCATTATCTTTGGCAGTAGTCAGGGTAGTAATATGATTATCTAAAGTCGAAACTTCTTCCCTGAGCTTTCATGTTTCAATAAAGGACTTGGAAACATCTTCCTGAAGAGAGTAACCGCTTTTGGTGATCTAAGAGTAAAAGTAAGACATGAGTCAGGATTCAGTATAAAAATAGTAATAAGAAAATCAGGTAGTATAGAATATACCAAAAGTTATTGTTCGATAAGAGATCGACGATGACTCAATGAATTCGGTATGGAGGTGGGTGGTCGAACTGCAGAAAATGATGGAGAGTGCATAATCGATTGCACAACATTCTCAAATCAGTAGGAGGTACTGGTGATGAGGTCCTTGAGGGATTCAAATCCTGGGAAGGAGTTGAAGTGTCTAGATCCTTATGCATTTGATCAATAAAGTTGGGAAAATCAGATACAACAATATGAGATATAAAGTCATCCTTCGAAGGAACCATTTTAGTTTGATCAGCAGTTATAGAAGGTAAGTCATCCATAGAAGAAGTAGAATCAAGGTTAGGACTCTTTGAAGCCTTGTCGACACCAACAAATTCACCCTTTTTTGTGGTAAGAGAAGACTGGATATCAGTAGTCTTGGTTTTCTTGGGAGCAGAGCCTACGGCAGTCACACCGCTTAATTTCCTATTTGCAATCATTCTAGACCTAGCAATGGCTTGTGTCAAAGCCATAGCATCAGATTCCGAAGACTGAGGGGGTGGATCATTTTTAATTAATTCAGCTGGAGGAGCGGGTGTTGAAACCAAAATGCATAAATTAGCAAAACAATTTTAGGAATAACATGACAGCAAGTTACGAACAATACACTTAAGTTTACAAGTTAAGGATGAAAATTTTTTAGGGTTTCCCAAAGCTAAAGTTTTTCCCTTTCGAAGTATGTTGAACAAGAGGAGGTTGTCTAAGAATTATCTGGCCATCTAGAACGAGGGAATGATTCTGAAGGTTGCTTAGAGTTAGCAATGTAAGTCTATTCCTAATACGTTTTGAAGCAGCAATCATCAACTTTACGATCCTCTTGCCTTCTTCGTCAAGATCCTTAGGAGAAAGGCCTAATAAGAAAATACATTGTCGAAACGCCATACTTCTGTTAAATTAAAGACTCAAAACAAAGTGACTTTAATTTTAATGAAAGGACATTGAGACGTTTCAAAATGATAATAGCTACATACCTATTGACTATTGTGGGTTTCAAATAAGTCGAAAAGGCACAATAGTATTTCGAAAGTGTCGATACTCAATTGAGATAATGCAACAGTTGTGCTTATCTCAGTCTTGGGGTTTCTACTAAGTCGAAAGGTTAATTAATGCTTTCGACAATGATAGAAAGTATATTTTTCTTAACTTAATTTACAGTAAGGATCATTAATTATTAACTCTTAAAATCCTTCAAGGTAAATTAGAATCAGGCATAATGGGTTTTGAGTTTGAATCCGCATCCAACAGCTGCAAATAACCCCAAATTAGGTAAATTCGAGTTCGAACCTAAATTGATGCCATAGATTAATCAAAATTAGCATGAAAATTGAGCTTAGAATCATCTTACACGGTCGACAAACTTGAATCATTCTCAAAATTCAAAGCAATAACATGGATTAAACCCTAAAAAATTGAAATTGAAATTGAACATGAAAAACTGATTTCTAATATGGAACATTGGATACTCACCTTAGACTTGAATTTTTGTCTCCTGAAATCGTGAATTTAATGAAAGATTAAAAGATTTGTTTCTTGCTTCAGAATTTTAATTGTAGGTAAATGAAAAGGAGGAAGAAGGAACATGAATTTTAAGCAAGATGGATGCAAGGAAAACCATTCGATCAGATTTAAATAAATGACCAAAATTCACTCAGGAATGCCAAAAGGCGAGAAAGCTTTGTGCTGAAATAATTATGACTAATGAAACAGTTGGCTTGAAAAGTCAAGAGCATCCCTTCGCTGGGGGGGGCAAATGTTACCATCAAAAATCAGTTCATAATCTATTGAAGCCCAAAAGATTATGAATGAGAGCATCATGAAGAACAATAGTGGTAGCAAGGCTTTTCGAAAGAGTCTGCTTCAGCAAGTACTAAACGAATTATGGGCTTTCAAAGGGGTCGAAAGGGGATAAGACTACCATTCCGCTTCAGTTGATCCATTCTGCAATAGTTGGTTCCGCATGCATAAAGGAATTTCGCATGTGTTAAAAAGGCATTTCGAAGGTATCAAATAACAAGCCCCCGCAACAATCGAAACCTGATACCTTACATAAGAAACAACTACCTTAGTGAAAGCTACCTTTCGCAAGTATTAAAGGAGTCCAATGCTTCCGAAGGAGTCAAAGAGAATGTCTTCCAAAACCAACCAAGTAAGTACTTTCAAATATCAAAAGAAGGGTCCTGCATTGATCAAGGGGACTGCCCTCACCTTCCGTAACAATCATATGTCCATCAAGAAGCCTTCTCCATTATAAGTGACCTTTCGCAATCATCCTTCCTCACTCATTCAAGTAATAACTTACCATGTTAGCACCAGATCTTAACAACAATGAAGAGGTCTAGGAAGTCTTCTACTATTGTATAACCCTTTCGAAACTAAGAAAACACCCTTTCGAAACTAAGAAAACATCCTTTCGATAGTGACGAAGGCCTCCAAAGATGCATATAAGTGGTGTGGAAACCGATTCGATACCCAGTGGTGGAAGGAAGATTCAAATGCTTAGAAAGCTTAAACAAAGAAAGCATCATCACCTTTCGCAAGTATTGGACATATACCTTCCACACACGTTTGGACATCCTTTTGTGCTTATCCAACATATCAACACCAGCATAAGAGTCACTTCTATAACTTCTGATGGAATCGAAAGCATCCAAGTCTTATTTGAAAGCAACATTAGAGAGGCGCTTTAGATTCAACAGCAGTGAAAGGTCATGAAGACATCCTGTCGACTAAGTTGAAAGGACTGAAGCGAAAGGGTCCAACCTACACCTATAAATAAGACCGTATAGGTGTTTTTAGGGGATCCAATTTCATTCCTTCCACACTTATTCTTTTCTTGAGTTTGTAAACCCTAATTTGAAAATCGAATTGGGGATTTCACTTCATTGCAATACTTAAGCCCTTGTATTCATGAAAATTATCAATAAAGTAAACATATGGCACTTTCGAATGCATAGAGTATAATTCACTTCTTACATATGGTTTTGTTTATGGAGCACACACATCAATGCCTTTCGAAGGGGTTCTTTTCGAAGGAGTAGGACCCTTTCGACTCATTTAAAATCCTTTATATCCCATTAGGTCATGACCTTAGATTACTCCAATCGGTTCGAAAGGGGTTTCAAGGGGTCATTTACCCCTCTAATCTTGCTTTGGGGTGTTGACAAGATTTCTTGTTAAAAGTGCTATCTTTTTTGCATTGATCGAGCGTAGCAAATACAATTCTAGAGAGTTGAATTGCTCTACTCTTATCCTCCCCCATCCACTCTTAGTTGAAAATTTCACCATTAGATACTTTGGTGACACAAATGCATCTACTTCGTCCAGGGCTAGTCTCCCAAAGAAGGCATCGTAGTAGGAGGGTTAGTCCATTATGAAGAACAAAATTTTGAAAGTTATCGAATATGGTGGATTGCCCATCTACACTAGAAGTTTAATCAGCCCCATTAGAGTGGACCCTTTGTTATTGAACATGAAGATGGGCTCGAAGCTTGGCTCTAATTTCTCATTTGGAACACCAATTTGATCAAAAGCATGCTGAAGATGACGTTCACTGCACTTCCAATATCCACTATGATTTTTATTATTACAGAGAGCTCAATTTGTGAAGTTATCATCAGTGGATCATTATGCGAGTGATGGACTCCTCTAACTCTTGTGGGGTATTGTTAAGTTGGGCATCTGAAGCAGATATTTGCAATTTTTGAGTGGTGGCTCCTCCTGAATAGAAAAGGCTCCGTCTTTTACCTTCTTGATGTACCTACTCCAGGCCCTTTTGCTACTTCCGGCTAGATGTGGGCCTCTATAGATAACATCCATTCAGTTAATTGGTGGAATAAAACCTTGTTAAGAGTTGTTTTCCATAAAATTTGTAGTATTGTTTAGAGGCCACCGATTACTCTCGTTAAGATGGGCAGGTTTATGATTCTCTTTGACAAACTCTTTCAGGAGCTCTAATCGAATCATATTTTGAATGGTTCCAGAGAAAACACGACATATCATTTTTGTGTCTATTTTCCTTATGGTAGGCGTAATAATCTTCCCTTCTTCTTGGTTTAGGGTTATTCCTTTGCCTTATGAGAAGTTAGGAAGTTACCTCAATCTTTGGTGTAACAAAAATGTAGGAATGAGTTTAAGCCATAGTTAGATGTAGGAATCTCCTCACATCTCCATTTTTTATTTTCATCCCACCTCGGCTTTTTGTTGGGGTTATCATAACTAGATTTTCCTCCTTCCTTTTTAGACTGGGATTTTTTCTTATCATAGTACATTTCATCCATAGATAAACTTATTAGCCTAAAAACGAAAACCCTGAAGATTCCCACACCCATTGATGCAGAGTTCCTTACAGAATGGGGTCTGTTCAGTTAATCTTGAGTGTACCACCAATTGTTTTTCTTCGAAAATCATGTTTTCTGCCTTTATGCCTCAATATCGAGCCTCTTCGAATACTTGTCAAGTAATTCACTTGGTCTTTGTTTGACATTTTACAGAACATTAAATTCAATAGTAGGATCTTTACATATGCAAAATTATGCTGAAAACTCATAAGAAAACCTTTTCCAAGAGTAAATGGTTTTCTCTATGTAGTATCTATACCATTTGGTAGCTGCTCCTTGAAAAGTCATAGGAAAAAGTCTACAACGTACCACTCTAGAGGCATTATGCGAATCCATTTGGCTCTCAAAAGCCAAAAGATGATCATCGGGGTCAGCGGTTCCATTAAACTTCATTGACGGGATTTTAATATGCGATTGAATTCTAACAAACATTATATCTTCTGTAAATGAGCTTCACAAGGATTATTGTTTACTGTAGGGTCAAGGGTCATTTTTCCTTTAAGATCAAGCATGTCTTTTACTATTTTATTGGCCACATCTTTCAAGTATGCTTTGTCGTTATGATAATACCTTCTGAAGAGCCTGTACTTTTTGGCTGAAGTTGAGCTGCCAAGCTTCTTAGAAGATCTTCTTATTCTTCTTTCTTGGCCTTCTCTTTGATGACTCGTCTTAATGTCATGGTCTCGTGAGTTCGGGGAATACATTTTCGATCCTTAATTCTGAGTTTCTTTTTTTCTTTGCGGACCTGTAATGCTTTTACTCTTATCTTTGCTATTAAGTAATGAGGTGTTTGGATTCCTCTTTGGAGATTTTACCTCCTTTCCTCCTTCGGTAAACTTTTTAGAATACTATGGGAAAGAACTTTTTCAAGGAGTTCCAACATAATTGCATGTTGTTGAGTTAGATCCTGAATCTTAGCTTCACTTTTTGTTGGCTTCACTGATGTCGAAAGCTGCCCAGGTTCCACATTTTGAATTAAAGTTCAGAGTGATATTTTCCTCCAAGTTTGTTCGTTGCATAATCTCTTCGTTTGGAACACTGACCTTCTTAGCTCTTACCATTTTCTTGCAACAAAACTTTACATAATTAGTTTCTAAGCAAGGAAATAATGGGACAGTGGTTCAAGCCTCCTTCTAACGCCAAAATGTTAAACCAAAAATTGATCTATCATTCATGATGCCATGTTAAACTAAAATTCAGTCTAGCACCCATGATATCATTTGAAGTGGCATTATTTAGTAGAATATAATGGTGCTGTTAAACCAAAGATTGGCTCAATATCAAAGACTTTGTACAAGATCAGAATGGTCCTATGAGGTCCATGGACTTATGATTGAGTAACGAAGTTATTCAAAAGTCCATGTCACTTGTCCAAGGGTAAAATAGGCAAGTTGCATAAATGTGCAATAGTCCATTATCATTCGTTAATTGGAAAAATAGGCAATTCACATAATTCACAATCCAATGTTCATGTGTAGATTGGCAAGATAATCATTGTGCAAAATAAATGTTAATTTAGGCAAGGGCATGAATGACCTCATTTAAGATAAAAGCCCGAAATCAAGTCCAAGTCAAAAATTTATTCATATGCATGTCCTGTTCAATAATAGTCAAATTTGCACAATTAAGGAAAGTAGGCTATGCAAAGTCATCCATTCAAGTTTTTTTTTGCATATATTTCGATGTTTACAATCACTTCACAATTTTTCCCCAAACTAATATAGGGTTACAATTCTTTAAATTGAGAGAGAGAGAGAGAAAAATTGACCACCTACTAAATGGTCATGGGGTTCTTTTTATATTGGTAACGGTAGGTGGCATGGTTGACATGTGTCCACCTGGTTTGATGTGCGCTATCTACTTGCATTACTAATTTCGATATCTCCAATATTTATTGGGGTTCGGCATGTGCACCATAGGCATTTAGATATCTTCTCTTTCTATTGAGATTCGACATCCTTGTTGCTTATAGGTGCTTTACAGTAGCCATCATTATAGAAATTCGTTATCCCTTTGTATTGCTAATGTTCGATATCCTTTGTTATACTGATGACATTCAACATCCTTCGTAATTGTAGACATTCAATATTCTTTGTATTCTTTGAAGTTTGACATCCTTTGGTTAATCTATTTTAAGATGTTTTACAATTTCCTGGACCATTATTTAAGAAATGCTTTCAGTAGAAACTCGACATCCCCTTTTATAATTACTTGCTTGATATCCTTTAGCGGCATGACATATTCTTATACTTTGCTGTATTCTAGAAACTCGATATCCTCTCAACATAAGGCATTCGATATACTTTCTTTACTACTAAAGCTCTGGTATCATCTTTTATTCGTAAATATTTGATAATACTTGTCGCTCTTCCAAAGCTCGACACTATTTATCGCTTTCCAACAGTTAATGTTGTAAAGGCTCGATATACCTTCCTTGTAACTAGGTCTTCAATGTTTTTGAACGATAAGGCATCCTTATTCATTCTACGTTTTATAGCGATTTGTAGTGGTTCGATATCCTTTGAAGGGTTGGTTTTCCCTTGCTGTTTCAACTGCACAAATATTTATCATTTGGTCTTGACTTAAAATGCTCGACACCCTCAATCGTTATCAAGGCACAATATCTACTATCTTTTCTAGGTTTGTTGTGACTCGATATCCGTATGAACTTGTTAGTTTTTAAAGCCTTCATTTATTTATCATATATTAATTTGATTCCCTTTCTTGCTAGTAGAAGCCCATTACACCTTTAGAAATTCGATACCTGCTTCTTTTTTCGATAAATACTTGGTATTCGACACCTTTTAAAATCTCTTTATAACCAATTGGGATTTACTATCCTTCGTTGTTTTATTGGTTTGACAACCTTACTAGTTTGACACCTCTACTTTGCTACTCTCTCTATGCTTCTTAGCTCCTGAATAGGAGTTCAACCACTACCTTAATGTTAGAAGTTCGATATTTCCTACTTTCACATCTTGATTTCTCAAGTTTAGAAAATATGTGGATAACAGAACTATTCGAATATTAATGTTCACACGTCAGTTGGAAGGTGATGTGATATTTAGACCAAATTTATCGCTTACTTAATTTCGGTAAAATCGAATTTCACCTTTTTAAGCGTTACCCGGTTGTGACTTTTATTTACACCAATTCTCCTCATCAAAATTATATTATTTTGGACTTAAAGAATTTGGTAGGGGTCAAAATTCCAACATCATCGATATTCAACTTCATAGTCCAAACGCAAAAATCCTTGATTCAACAATAACATTATTATTAACCGGACTATTCGGGTGAGAGATTTTAACTTTGAGTTGAGTTGACCGTGATATTAATCCTATATAACCAAGGAGATGAATCCACACTCAAATAGTGTTTACTTTCAATACTTTCACTCAACCCAACTACAGTCACTCGATGGACGTCGTGCCATGATTTGGCTACAATCAAGCAGAGCTTCCATACTGAAGATCAACGGTATTCTCAAGTCGTGAGGGCCGTCTAAATCATTCATACGTTGTTTCACCTTGGTTATATTAACCAACTGAAAACTAACGAGCGAGTCATTCTGTAATTATCCAATAACTATAAGTACGTAACCCCTTGATGCCCCCAACGGTCATGAGTAATACATCGTTCGACATTTGGACAACGTTATGTACTCTAGTCTCAACGGATACATCGATATCCAGTCTTAATGCATCTTGACTAGGAACATTTAAAAAGATGTGTTTATGACATTGTGATATAATTCTGATGGTCAACTATTTGTAATTACTCTCACAAACACACAATTTAAGGATTTTTTGTTAAATATATTTAAATTAAATATTTAATTATTTATAACACACTATAACAAATATATAATGGAAAGAAAAATACTTTTATTATAAACGAGAATTGATTGCAAAGTTAATAATTTACAATAAATTACAGAATTTTCCACAGGATATACCATTAACTCCATCGTTATGGGCATTTTCGCCATCTATTGGTGAATACAAAAGGGCATTAAGGAACATAGAAATGGCTGGAAGGCTATAATAAGAGTGTCATCATGTAATCAAGGGCAAGCTAAGACGTTAGGGGTAAATTTGGTACAGTCTTGGAACACAGCCAAGCCAGTTGGAAAATTTGCGTAAGGCCAAAACTTGAAGCTAGGTTAAAACTACTTCTCAATCTGGGTTATAGACTTAAAATTATGGTCAGCCTAAAATTGATTCGCCACTTAACCAATATGGGTCCCACCTTAGAAAGGTATTATCTACTTAAACAAAATAGAAGTGCTAAAGGAATCGAAGTGTTTTAAGGGACGATGCGAAGCTATTGGTCCAAGTTTCACTCAGTTCCAACTTGAAAGGAAGAAGTTATGGTTGGTTTGGAAAAGAATAGGATAAGCAGTTTGGTAAAGAACCCGATTTTTTACTGTATAACCTTACACCTATAAATACCTCATAAATGAGCAAAATTAAGGAAGAAAGGAGAGAAAAACAATAATGGAAAACATGCTTGAAGCTTTAGAAACCACTTGACAAAATCCGTGCCTAACCAAGTTAAATATGGAGGATATTTGAGTTTTGACCAAAATCAAATTCCATAAGTCCTAATATGATATAGAGTTGATGAAGAGAATTGGTGTAGAATAATCTTTATTAAAAGGTACCATTTAAATTGTAAAATTGGATTATATTTATAAGATTTCTAAGCGATGAATTAAGTCAACGTATCACACCACTAACTAAGGAGACGTGTGAACATCAGTATTTAATTGTTTAAATATTAACCGCTAACCAAATTTACATCCATGAGTCATGCAACCAAATCTATTCGATCTTTGAAAAACCACTTCATTTATCTGATTTATGGTAGTTTTAATTAATTAATATTCATGAAATATTAATTATCATTTCATTTATTATATAGGGGTATATTTAGTAAAATGAAGTAGTTTCTAGAATTGTTCAGGGTGTTGGTTAGTAATTTATTGGGTGCATATATTAAAAATATATATGTGCATATCAATATATGATATACAAATAAGGATTTAAATTTAATTTAAATTAATTAAATTACTGATGGGTATGGTAGAGTTTTTGCTCCCTCATGAACCTATGTTTTGACCGCCTAAAGAGGGGAAGAAAGGGGTATTGGGCATTTAAGTTGGTGAGAGAAAAATATGTAGATATCTTGTCTTTAGCCTTTAATATAAATTCAAATCAAAGGCTTCTCTTTCATTTAACTTTTGGCTTGCTCTTCTGCCTCCCTTGGCCAAAAATATAAGCACCAAACCCTTCTCCTTTCTATTTCATTGAACTCTAATCAGTATCTATTAAATAGATATGGTGTTAGCATGTCTGTCACTTGAAATGAAGGGTGCAAGTATGAGATATCAAAGAAAATTGCTTGGATTAAATGTGAATTATAAGCCACAACTTATAAGTATGTCTATGATTGCAATCTAATATGCAAGTATGTGTTATGTATGATGTTGATTATTTTTTTGGCTCAATTATCACCACTTTTATATGTACGTCAATGCCATGACAGCCGTATATATTATCAATCTATAAGTAGTTATCCATCGTGTTTACTTGATCTAAAGTACTATCACAAAAATGATTTTTTTATATACACGTATTTAATTACTTTCAACCTATATATACTAAATATATTTATATGAATTTAAATTTGCAAAATATATTACAAAACAATTTTTTAATTAACTCTTTATATATTGATATATGTGTGTGTGTGTATATATATATCAGTGTGTGTATTTTAAATTAATTAATACACACACATATATTTATGTATGCATTGTGACTTTTAATCTTGACACTAAAAAACATTCGAATTATTTTATAAACGATTTCAATATTTTACTAATATTATAAATATAGTTTCATATTTAAATATAATTATACCTATACATGTATAACATAATAATTCACACACACATATTCTATAGTATATTTTTGGATATTAATTTTTTTTTCAGCCGAAATAATAAAAACATGTATATATTATGTATTTTATAGTATTCAATAACTTATAAAATGTTTTTAGCATTTAATATTTTATATTTATGAATATAACTATTTATGCACGTGTGTGTGTATTATATTTTGTTATCATTATAAGAAACAAAGTCAAATTAAGATACTCAAAGGTTATTAAAGTGGATCTTGGTTCTAGTTTTAGATTTGAATCTTCTTACATAGTCAGATTACATATTTGATTAAAATTTCAAATTTGATATTTAAAGTAACTCAAAATTTACAAGGTATTTTATAAATAATACTTCACATTATATTTCAAATATATATGTATGTATGTATGTATTCATGCATGCATGTATATGCGTTTTATTATTAAATTATTATATATAACTATAACATTTGGAAAATATCATACACATCTACATTACCAAGTATATACATAATAGATGCCAATCCTAGCATTTGTATATGTACATATTTAAATCATGTACACCCTATGCCATGTTGCACATGCACGTTTTTACACACATAAACATGTGTTGGTATACTCATAAACTATATAAACTATATCTATTTAAATTCATCAATCAAATAAATCAAAGCAATAAAATAAAATAAGATTTTATTTAAAGTTAGTTAGATGTGATCATATTTTATATTTAGACTTCATAAGCCTAATGAATCCAAAATAGGAAGAAGAAAAAAATTAAAATCTACCTAAATTACCCACTACGAACCCGGCATTGTTCCATAAAGTCATTATAAGATTGTTTTAAATAAGCACAAAACATAATCCCTATGTACCTTCAATGGTCATGAGTAATCCACCATCCATCATATTGATGGAATTATGTATAATAGCCTCAATGAATGTATCGATATTCTATACTTGATACATCTTGATTAAGGGCTTTTAATCATAACTATTTTGAATATTCGATTAAAATTCATTGTTACGAACACCGTCGCAGCTATAATCGATAAAATATTTTTCCTTTCTATTTATACATGTTTAGTGTATCATATCATAATATAATAACATGTATATTAGAAAAAATAATAAAAAACATACTTTATTTCAAACAATATTCATGTATAAAAGTTAAGTTATATAATAAATTATGTAATTGGTATATGCACAACGTTAACTGTATCACAAACATTGATGTAGATCGTCAAATTAGTAAGATTTTGATACAAAGAGGTTGAAAAAAATGAAAAAGAATATAACTAGGGCTTTTGGGTTCTTAGACAAAATTTTGGTAAAGTGAGAATGAGGAGATAGAAAGACTTGCCATTATTTCATAGCAAGCAGATAATTCCTAGCGAGTTTTGAAAAATCGTCTGAAAGCTTACAATAAGCACATTTATAAATGGTTTTGGGCAATGTCGCAGTCTGACATATTTTGAAAAGCCAATCTATTTTTATTTTATTAATTTAGAAAGTAACCGGCGACCTTTAAAATGACGTTAACCATATCACGAGCAAAGTGCTGGCATGACTAAATGGAATTATGCTTTGTTTGAAATTGTAGGATCGATCTCACCCTAAAGAGGGGTGAATAGGGTGATACTATTAATTATGAAATTTTAATATGGAAGTTTATAAAATATTTTCAACACAGATATATCAAAATAATAGCAGCACAGATAATAGTAGAATAATAAATGCAGAAATAGAATAACACGGAATTTACCCAGCTTCGGCAAAACCCTGCCTACGTGCTGCCCCCAAGGTTTCTACTAGAAATTAAGCAGTCAGACGCTTACACACGTAAACCGCGACACCCGTTATCGACTAAACTTAACTCTACGCTCAACACCCTGTTACAACTCAGCCCTGAGTTGCGCATTCTCGAACTACAACACCGTAGCTCGTCCCCTAGTCACACGACTATAATTTACAACGGTTTAAATGAAATACACAAATTTAAAACAACAGTATAAAAACAAAACCCTAATTTTAAAGCCCAAATAAAAACTGAGAGAAGCCGACCCAAAAATAAGTGATTAAAAAATATCTCCGTTCTTTTATCCTCTTTTATATTTGTTCGGCCCGTTATCTCCTTTGTTGTGAAAAAATACGGCCGCTTCCTTTATGCTCATTCGTTCCTCTCTGAGCGATTAGGGCTTCTGGGTAAAATTGAAGTCGCCGCTTGAATTAACTGCTGATGCTTCGAATTCTTTCTTCTATCAGTGATTGCTTTCGGCTACTTCAATTCGATCGAGTTCGAATTAAAATTGGTATGTTATTTTCCTTTTTGCTTTTCTGGTTGATTGCTTGAACTCGGTCTTGATTCGAGTTGAATGATTATTGTTCGCTGTTCAGCTCGAACTCGAATGCCAATTTAGGCCGATGATGATTGGGTTATATAGGGTTCAATGCCCTACATTTTCGTTCGTATATTTTATACAAATTCGTCAAATAATTTAGCTTTGGCCACTTGATTATGTTTGTATGCTTGAGATTGATCTTGACTTGTTCAAATTCCTATATTTTATTGCTTGTTTATCACGGCTCGATTCTGACTTTGCTTGGCCACCACGGTGTTGAATTCTTTGACGATGTTGATTTTGGTTCCGTAAATTTCTCTGGTTATCACGGCTCTGACTTGAACTTGAACTGCATATGTGATTTGGTCGAACTTGCTACTGTTTTGATTTTATAACTGCACATTGACTTCGTTCTTTGTGCTGTTCATTTCCTTGGCTATCACAGTTTCGAATTTTTTGCATTTGAATTTATGTTGATTTCGGCTTGTACCTTGATTTACTTGCGGCCTTCACTTTGTTACGCTCTGCATATACTCTCTGATTTTGTTCATCCTGTCACTGAATACATGTATACGTGTGTATTTGCACATGTATATATGTATGTGATGCTTTGTCCACACTTTGTTGATTGAAACCGAAATTGCTTGGTCACTGACACTACTTTATCGATTTGTATATGTATTCTGTCGAATTTTGGTTTCACTTAAACCTGGTTTGCAACTGTTGTTTTCACTTGAGCCTGAGCTTGTGTCCATTCCTGATGTGTCGCAGTCTTTGACATATTCCATTCTTATCACTGTCCATGTTGTCTGGGTTCATATGCACTTGAGTTATTCCTGGTGAAGTGTGACCTTTGGTATTTGTTCGATATACAAGTCTGGTTGTTTGAATGGATATTGAACTTTGTTGTTTTCTTCACTACTGTGTTATTTATTTTATTCAGCAAATATTTATTTAATATGTGAAAAATAAAATAGTACATTAACAAACACATTTAAATGAATATATATGTTTATTATCATCAAACAAAAATCATATACTTGCATATTCAACAATCTCCCCATTTTGATGATAACAAACATATATTTAAGATTTTGAATTTATTAAATGTATTTTATTATTCAGTTTGCTCCCCCTATTTGATTGCTCCGTCTTTACACAATGCCCCCCCTTCATATACGCATGTAAATAAATGTGAATGAATAAATGAACCTAGCACAACACCAAATATGGCATTTTGTAACACTTTTTTCATTTCGATTTTTCACGGTTATTAGCGTGGGAAATTTATCACGGTTATTACCGTGATATATAATGGTCACGGTTATTACCGCAACACAATCTGGTATTTTCGTAAATAGCTCAAAGCATAGTGGGTAGATGCGCCACTTTGGTATCTATTGTTATATATGCCCTTTGTCACGGTTCTAACTTGCTCCTTCCTTATTTCGCAAGCCAAAATTGGAGCTGCGTTTACCAACCCCTCCACCTTCGACCTCGTTTCAGTGCAGGTTTGTTTCACTTTCGCGTTTTGTCTTACTATTTATCAAATTCAATCTTTAAAGTTGAACGTAACTAATAATTGATTTGATAGTAGGCCAGATTAGGGTTTTCGCGTACCAACCCCTCCGCCTTCGACCTCGTTTCAGTGGCAGGTTTTTTCACTTTCGTGTTTTGTCTTGCTATTTATCAAATTCAAGCTTTAAAGATGAACGCAACGATAATTGATTTGATTGCAGGCCTCCGTCTTTCCCTCGTTTCAGCCTCCTCTTTTCCAGGTATTCTCCATACGATAATGTGTACTTGCTTTGAGTTGTTGTTTAGCCATGAATTTTGATGTGTACTTGCTGGAGTGTTTTATTTTGATTTGTACAGAAAAGGCTGTTGAAACTAGCTATTCTCGAAAAGAAATAAGGCCTGGAAACTGAAGTATGATACTAGCAGTAGCAAATTTGTGTTTAGTACTTTTTAAAACTAAACATATTTCATGTTGATATGAATTTTCATTCATATAATTTAATGATTGTATGTTTTCTAATGCAAATTACTATTAGTAATTTGTGTTTGTTAATTCTCATGTTGTAGCATTAGATAAAGTCTACTCTACTGCACATGTTAAACATGTTTTACTAGACCCTCATGTTGCAATAAATCCGATTCATTCATATAGTACACTAAAAAATCTATTCCAATGATTTGAGAAAGTATTTTTCCACTTTTCTTCTCCAGTCATGTTTAATTTCTTTGGGTTCTCATTCCAATTGCTTATTTGATTTTTCTATAACCTTTAATTAAGTGCCTTGACTTAGATCTGAATAATTTAGGGGTTTTCAATTTACAGGTATATTTTCAAGCTTTGAGTATGTTATTATTTAGATCGGACTATGTTTCTTTTAAATATTTTGATTTTGAATGACCTTAGTTGTTCAAGTACAACTAAGCAACGCCAATTGAGTGTGTGTTTATGGCATTTGCATTGAAATTAGTATATGTGATGAGAACAATGAGCCATGCCAAGGGCAAGCATATGCTTTCATCTAGTGGCCGTTATGGGAAAAAGGACTAGTAGGTATATAATTTTTTTTGACATTATATGCTTACAATGCTCGCACGCACATATGACAAAATGAGCTTGAAAACAAAAATGATATTTGTAACTTTTCTATTATTACATACGTAAAAATCACTGCTACAAATTATATAACTTATATCCTGTTAAACTTTTATTTATATTTATATTTCATGCAATTTCCATGATGTCTCAAATAATATACCCATTGATTTTCAGTTTCTTCCTAATTTATTTTATCAAATATCTTGAAGGCGCTCTAGTTGCTGACAGTGACAACTTAAATGCCCTGACTGAAAAATCTGCTTCCATTAAACTAATATACATACACTTTAACTAGCTACTAGGCTTACACGATAAAAATCTTCCAAGCTTACATGTTTATTTTCCATGAGAAAATTATGTCCAACCTTTCACATGTGTAAATTTATAATGATTTGTTTGTTTGTTTGTTTATTTATCACTGTATTGGATCCTGAAATTTAGTCTATAAACAATATTGAAGCCTAGAATTATTTTTATTGTTATTACTCTTTTTATTTTCTGAAATATTGACTATTAATTTCATAAAGATATCCAAGACAACCCAAACCTTTTAACGTATGCAGACTAAAACAATAGATTGTTAACCGTATTAGCATTTCATGCATTCGACTAAAGATTAGTAATGACTACTTATTTTAATGGAAACATGTCTCTTTATTGGTAATGATTACTTAATTTATTCTGATCGGTCACCTTGGTTGCTAATGATTATTTTGATCAGTCACCTTGGTTGGTTAAAAGCACAACATATATGAATATTAAGCGCAATCTAAAAATGTACCAGAATCATAAATGAGTCCTCTCTGTATGAGATCAGGGACAACATAAATAGTTAAGTGTTGGGCATTATAGGCCAAAATCTTGAAACATTATGTCTTCGACCAATCGTAAGTTGTTCATGTATTTTTTTATTTATATTAGCATGTTCTTTAATGCTTCGTTTATGTATTAATGTTGTATTTACATAAAATTGTAGGAACAAATAAATTTTCTTGCTAATGTCGAAGCTTAGATCGAGAGAGGATTAGAATTAGGCATAGGAATACCAATGAATATATACAAGGAGTTCGTTATTTTATGTAATTCGCGAAGAGTCATTCACCACCGGACTTTGGACTATGCAGCTGTCATTGTATAAATGTAGGAATTCAAAAAAGTTGGCTTTTAAATTAGTAGAAAAACACTTGATCATTCATGGTATGGATCCAACATACGACGGATGGTTTTTCCATGGCGAGAGAAGCGACAATGATGTGGTGGTCAATACTATGCGACATAATACCTATGAGGCTTACAACTCTAATCAATTTCAAGAACAGAACCATGTAGGAGATGCGCTTGAAGACCTTGTTGATGATGCATATAGAGTATATAGTAGCGTTGAGGGCGTCGGTGATGGTAACCATTGGAAAAAGTATTAGGAATATAAAAGAAAAGAAAATGAAAAATTATACCCTTCTTGTGAAGAGGGTTTTACAACATTAAGTGTCATTATAGAGCTTCACAATTTAAAAAAGGATTTTAATTGGTCAGGAAACAGTATGACCGAGTTGTTGATACAATACTGGAGAAGTACTCGACAATGAAACAAATGTTAAAGGATTTGGGAATGAAAGTAAAGTGTATACATGCTTGTGAAAATGATTGTATATTGTTTTGGAAGGAATACAATGATGCGTTGGAATGTCCACGTTGTCATACGTCGAGATTTAAAGTTAAAAATCAAGGGGAAGTGGTAAAAATGACAAAACAACCTCGAAAAGTTTTGAAATATTTTCCAATAACTCCGAGATTAACAAGGTTGTATACTACACCATGGATAGCTCGAAAGATGTTATGGCATAGTGAAGCAAAACCTTGCTGGAATTCCATGCGTCATCCTATTGACTCAGCCGAATAGAGATCGTTGAAGAACAAGTGGCCAGAGTTTGGTAAAAATGGGCGAAATGTTTGGCTTGGTATTGCTACTGACGGGTTTAACCCTAGTGCAACACAATCAAGTAATTATAGTTGCAGGCCTGTGTATACGGTTCCTTATAACTTACCCCCTTCATTATGTATGAAGTCAGAGTTTCAAATGTTATGCTTGTTAATTGTTGGACCAAGAGCACCTAGTAAAGATATTGATGTGTATTTGAAACCACTTGTCGATGAATTAAAGCAGCTATGGACAGAGGGAGTGCCTGCATTTGACATGGATAAGAAAAATCATTTCACTTTGAGAGCAAATGCTATTATGGGGAATTCATAATCTACCTGCATTTGGAAATTTATCTGGTTGTGTAACACATGGTTACAAAGCATGTCCTGTTTGTGTTGTGGAGACTGAATCAGAACGCATTGAAAATAAGATTATTTATACGAAGTATAGAAGATTTTTAAAGAATGGTCATCCATATAGGGCATTGAAACATGGATGGTATAAGAATATAGAGGATAAGGAACCTCCAACACGATTGACGGATCAACTCTTTTAGAAAAGCTTACTCATATCAAATATGTACCCGGTAAAATAACAAAAAACAAAAAACGCGTAGTAGATGATATCGACCTTGACAATGAACATTTTGTAAACGAAAATGGCGATGATGAAAGACTGGCATGGTATAAGAAGTCGATTCTTTTTGGCTTAAAGTATTGGAGTAGTCATAGAGTGCGACATACTATTGACGTGATGCACACTGAGAAGAATGTATCGGAGCATTTCATTAACTTGCTGTTTGATAGATACAAACAATCTTCCAAATTTGCATTTGATAAAACATATAGGATGCAATGTTGTTAAGTTCTAAAAGATGCAAAACTTCCATCATGCTTTGGGACTAAGTTAAGCAACTTAGTAAATATTCAACCACCCAGTTTGAATATTAGAAAGTCATATGACTATCATGTTATTATCCAGTATTTTTTGCCTATCATGGTTCAACATGCTTATCCAAAGTGTCGTGACTTAAGACGTGCGATATTACAAGTATGCTTGTACTTCAATATTATTTGTTCGAAGGTTTTAATTCGAGAGCATGTCCAAGCTGCCAAAGATTGCCGAGGCATTAGGCGTGTTGGTGCATTATTTTCCCTCTCGATTTTTTGACATAAGCATACATCTAATGATGCATTTAGCTGATCAGGCACTACTATATAGACCAGTTAGTTATACATGGATGTATCCATTTGAAAGGTGCGACATTTTTTCAATATAATTATCACATGATTCTTTTTCAATAGTAACGTAAATGATGTATTTTTATATTAGAGCTATGAAGGAATGCAAAGACATACCAAGCAATAAACGCTACGTGGAGGGATAAATTTCCGAAGCATATCTTGTTTCAGAATCCGTTAAATATGCCATGGAATATATGCCAAATCCACGTACTGGTAATCATAGCTCTAAACAAGCACCATTTTTAGATGAGAATGGAGATGACATTTATGAACGTTCCATCATTGAGGGTAAAACTATCAAGTTATCCGGCATACAACATACTCAAATTCGAAGGTGGATACTTTTTAGGATGGAAATTCCAGACCGAGATGATTATTACAGGTTTGCATTTTTTTTCTACATGCTATAAGATGTAACTTTAATATTTACTTAGACCACCATATATTGGTTTGTAGCGAATACCGATCGTCGTTAGAAGATGCTCAACGAAGTAGAAAGAAGCTCCATGCAAGGATGGAAGTAGTAGTGCAAACTGAATTCATTGATTGGTTGTACAAGAAGGTTTGTTAAATTCCACAAAGATCATAATTCGATAATCAAATTAACATTATTTAACTTAATTAAATTATTTTAATAGTTAATGGAAGAAAAATGCATGGATTCATTGTTATGGTATTACGTTAGTGTACCAGCGTGGGAAGCCAAAACTCATCTTAAGTATAGAATAAATGGTTATGTATTTTCTCCGCAACACTATGATGACACCCTTTCAATGCAAGATAGCGGTGTTTGTATGGATTCAATAACAACATTTGTTGCAAGTGCGAAAGATTTGAATCCTACAGATGATGACACCACTTGGTATGGTATTATCAAGGAAATCATTGAAGTTGATTATTATGAATTTTCACATGTAGTATTCTATTGTGAGTGGGTCAATATTGCTGATAAAATGCATGGTTGTAAGATTTGTCCGGACTCTAATTTGTTGATGGTGAATCTAAAAAAACTTAAAAGCAGCAGCGGAGAGTATGATGAGCCTGCCATTCTTGCATCAGAAGCAAGTCAAGTTTTTTACATACCATACATACAAAATCCTGATTGGTCCATTGTACGACTTTCTCCTAAATGCTTGACTGATAGCGTGGATGATTACGAGATGCCAACAAACTTCCAGTCAGTTTTAAAGGAGTAATCTAACTTAACAACGCTGTTGAAATGTATTGAATCCAAATAGATGAGCTTGATTGAAGTAGTAGTTGCTTGTTTTGTAACTTTATTAGTATTCTCAGTCATTATTTGACATTTATCATGTTGCCTTCGTTTCTTTGGTCAAGTATTTTTGGTGTCCTCGCTTGTTATGCTCCTATGATCAGCATATTTTGCTAGCATTCTCCTACAAGTCCTTGTTGTCTATTAGTGCTAATTTCTTCAGTTTCTATATTTTTCGGTCTTCATACTTTTTCAAACGCACAATATTATTCACTGTATGCAAAGCAACCGTAGTATTATTCTATTACTGATGAGGTCTTTCCTTTGCCATAGATTAGAAATTTCAACAAATTTAAAATATAAAGGCATTTCTCTCTTCCCTGTATAATCATTTGTTATCATTCATTAAATCTTCACATGGCATATAAAACCATCCTTCTAAATGCAGCAGAGATAGTATATTTCAATGCAAATGCAGGTGACATGCAAGTATGCAAGTATGCAAGTATGTGTGAGCTTTTAAAATGCGTGAATTCTTCCATTCATATGAATTGAGATGTAAAAATTCAAAATTAATGAATATGAACAGTCTCAAGTATGGCGGAGTTTTGGAAATATGTGAGTTTTAAGTGGCAGTTTTAAAATGTATATAGTTCTTTATATAATTTTATGGCATTATATTTTGTAGATAGGTCGTTATATCTCTTGCATTATATTTTGGCAGTATGTCGGCTAGTTGCAGTAGACATATAGAAAGCAGAGAAGAAGAAGTTCCTCCTCCCCCACCAAATAAAAGTACTCGATAATTGTTGAGATGGATGGTGCTAAAGGCGACGATGCAACAAAGTGGAGTTCCCGTTGTGGCACTCTAATTCGAAGGCATATTCCCATTAGCTATGATGATTGGAGGAAAGTTGATGGGTTTTTCAGGGATAATATATGAAAATCACTCGTATTTGAATTTACAATTTTTACAAGAATGATTTTTTTTGTGCATATTTGAAGTACAAAATCATAATTAGAACATTTATTTTACTTTTCTATAGAAGGAGTTTGATTTGAATATAAACCCCGATTTAGCTCGACCTATTTTAGAGAAGGCGTTTTCACAGTACTTCAGAACAGCAAAAGCGAAATTGAGAAAGCTATATCTTAAAACAAAAGAAGGAGAGTTATTGCCTAGGCGTCTTGCGATTGATAATCGACCCGAAGACATTGATAAAGTTCAGTGGGAGGGGTTCATCGACATTGAGTATGCTGATAAGAAGAAAAAACAATGCAAGACGAATGCTGATAATAAAAGAAAGAACACCATAAATCATACATTGGTAAGAAAATCTTATACTAGACTATATAAAGAATTGGTACGTAGTAAGTCTTTCACAACTAATCGCGATAATATTGTATAATTGTTTAATATATTTACATTTATTCATGTAGGAAACTGATAATCCCGAATGTAAAATTACACGAGCAAAGGCATGGAAAGTGGCGCACACAAGTAAAAAAATCGAAGAGGTGCTTCCTTGCGCCTCTGAAAACTATGTAAGTCTTTGATTTATAGCTTTGATAACATATAAGAGGCTATCAGGCTCATGTGTACATTTTGTATCATTTTCATTTCAAAGACAAGCCTGCATTGTATTGACTCTTAAATATACATATATTTATTTTCCTTGCATATATGCATCTTAAATATACATATATTTGTTCATAAAAAATGACCTGCCAATGTTTATTTGTCATTGTAGCTGTACATTTTAACCTGCTAGGCTTTCTGCCAGTATCGGTCAATAGCATATTTCTATGTAGTTCAACATAATGCATGGTATTCTAACTGGTATTTGTCTACATAGCTTGTAGTATATTTGTGGGTAACTATTTATTTTTCTTAACCATGGGTAGAGCTTTTTAATATAATGAGTATGATGGCATAATACTTAAAAAGGAATGCATGATATTTTAAGCCCTATCTACCTACGTAGCTCGTAGTATAATTGTGGAGCACTGTTTGTTTTTCTTAAGCTTAGGTAAAGCTTTTTCACCAATAACGAGTATGATGGTATAATACCGAAATTATTATGTCAGCGTCCTTACTTTATTCCTATTGATGACTTATAATTTTTCCTTGTACATTTGCTTCAATTCATATATACGTATACTTAGTCATTTTAGGCGCTAAGTGAGATACGGCCATGGCCTCGCATTATGGCATTTAGCATTGCTTAAGTGCTGGACCATTTAAATTTTCAAGTCTAAATTGAAGATCAGGTTGAGCCACTGTGATTTTGCAAGAAAGATATATATTATTTTCTTTACATTGTTCACGTGTTGATAATCTATTATTATGAACAAAACCTTCTCAACTAGCTGTTATATAGCTAAATGTAAATTCAAAATTACTAGGAGTTAGTATATTTTGTATATGATAACGTTTATGTTGTCATAGAAATTTGTGTTCCTTCCACAGCTTCACCGGTGTTTATAAAAGAGAAGATACTAGCAGGTGTCATACTTATTTTAAACATGAACATTCATACTAATTGTATACTAGATATATACAAAGTACAAGTTAAATAGTACATAGTATGCAATACATGATCCAAACTCCTGATATAACGACTCTACATTAGAAATACAGTTGGACAAAATATTGTCTCTAGTTATGAAGTATTGTTGCTTAAAATTTCAACCTGCTGTTTTTATCGAATTAATTAACCAATAATCCCAAGCTGGATTCAACCTGCCTAAAACCAATTCATACTTTGTGACAGGTGCAACTATCATGAAGTTAAAAATAACATTTAAATTTTTTCAAGAAGTAAGAAAGAATCGATAACTTGTTTTAGTGGCCTGGAGCCATTCGTGTTTTGTTGAGTTTAGTTTTGTGTAGATTCCAGAGCATGTTTTTCCAAAATTAGGATGTGGTTGCATGCATGTACAGGAATTACACATGCAACATGTACAGGCAATATATTATGTCTTCTGAACCTCTCAATAGTACTTCTGAACCTATACAAGCAATAGTATACAATTAAATGTATATGTAATTTATGAATATGATTACAAATGAAAATTGACATCTGCTAATTTCAGTTTCAGTTTCAATTATATATTTAACCTCTGTTATGTAATTTTACATCTTTACAAAATTATGAATTGTGTGCGCATTGATAGAAGCAGCCGAAGAAAGACAAAAATCGAAAGCTAGTGTTAATGGAGAAGATGGAATAAGAAGTTTAGAAGATTTTGAAAAAGATCCCGTTGCCGAAGCTTTTCGGGATGATAAAAAGCGAAGCTATTGCCGAGCTATTAGCTCTACGTCTAATGTAAAGCAAGTAAGACTCTCTCAAGCTTCAAAAGCCATTACCAATTACAAAGAGAATGCAAATCAACAATGGAAAACAGAAATGCGTGAAGAGATGAAAACAATGAGTTTAGCTATAAATGATATGAGACAATGTATAAAGATGCTTGTAAATCATATTGCAGGAAATGTGCCGACACCAAGAGGAGAAGCTGCTTCTAATACAGAGCAAAATCTCAACAGTCCTGGAGGTAGCTTAGGTACTCCACTAAATGGAATAATGGGATCTTCTACGAGAGAGAAACAACCAGTAACGCTATTGTCAGTAGATTTGACGGAAGTAGCAAAAAGACACATTGGGACGCAAAAGATATGTCATGGTAGAAAGGTGGTTGAAGGAGAGCAAGTTGTTTGGGTGGAGAATGTTTACGATCCAGAAGCTTCAATTTATGAAGCACCACAAAATGGCCATTACACGCTATCCGAATTAGTTGAAGGGGGTTTTGTGATTTGGCCCGAGTATCGTTTGCGTTATTACTAAGTTACTAAACACTAAGTAGTTATATTCTAAAACTGTGTTTTAAAGTTTGTTATATATACTATGCTTGTATGCTATAAGTTGTGGTGTTGGTATGAAGTATCCTTTGTGGTGTTTGTATGAAACATAAATGTTTGGTGTTGTTCTAATTATTGATCGTATGTTTTCTTAATGTTAATACTATATATTTTTTGTATAGATTGTTTGTAGCTGTAATAAAATATTGGTGTTATATAGTTTGTTTGATATTGTTTTAGTTATCACGGTTATAAGTATTAGAAAATAACCTTTCGTAATAGTTATACTTGTGATATAATTTGCATTTGTCATGGTTATAAGTGTTAGAGTTTCCTTTTTGGTAATGGTTATAAATGTTATAAACTATTGTTCTGTCACGGTTATAAGTGTGATATTATCTAAATTTCCCATGGTTATAAGCGTTAGTAATAACCATTTTATCACGATTATAACCATGAGCAAATACTGTTCTGTCACGGTTATAAGTGTGATAATATCTACATTTATAACGGTTATAAGCGTGAGAAATTACTATTTTTATCACGGTTATAACCATGAGAAAAAGTGTGACTGAATTTGCCCACGGTACTTATTTTAACAGTTATAACTGTAACAAATTAGTTTTGTCATGCTTATAACCGTGAGGAAATTGCCTTTCTGGTGTTGTGTAGATGCATATGGAAAATAAAATATCTGAATTTTATTTGCCAAAATCTTAATCTTTCTCTCCCCCTTTTGTTATCAGCAAAAGAGTAATAGTGTTAGATAAATAGAGATCAAGTGGTAGACATTAATACAACATTAAAACCCAAATGAGTATAAATATTAAATTTCAATAAAAAATCAAAAAAAAATCATAAATACTTTGTTTGATGTATATTCCACTTTACAATGATAGGGATGATATTATCATATAAAACCATATAGTTGTGTCTATTTGTGGTATATTTATATCAGGAATTAGAATATCTACTAACCATGCATAACCGTTATGACTTTTAAATGAGATTAGTAGTATTCAAGACTTTTATTAAAAAATGAATTCAAGTTTCTTCTAACCATGCATAACCGTGAGGACATTTAAATGGAATTAGAATCAACTTGTCTATTAAATCAATCAATTTTGATATGCGTTCCATACATGCATAACCGTGAGGACTTTTAAATGAACATGGAAGCACATAATCAAAAATCCTAAGTAATTCGCCCATGCATAACCGTGAGGACTTTTAAATGAGAGTGAATACTTTTGATGTTTTTATTGCAAAAAATATATTAAAATGAAAGCGTATAATTTCCCGTTTAAAATACCACATATTGACATACCATACTGTATTATGATGAGTGATGGTCAATAGAAATATGATAGAAATAGAAATGATCATGGAATTTTTTTCCAACAAAAAGTGTTTATAACTCTTGTTTAAATTTCTAAAGAAATTTACTAACTATACCATCTCAAGTTATAATATATGATTAATATCAACACTCATCACTTTTTCAATCACTATTTATCTTTTTGATAATCAGTGGGGAGGCAGATTAGTCAATGTAATCATTTAAAAACAAATCCAAAGATAATTATAAAATCAAATTTTTCAAAAATGACTAATCTGAAATAAGGTTAACAAAAAATGATTTTCAGGAAGGGGTTTTCTAAAAGAATAATGTCTGCTAATTGAAAATTATACGAGGTGAAAAATATGCAGATATTTTCTTTGAAAAACGATGCAATTACCGAATGTCTCAGTATAAATCACGTTCCACTAGTAATTTTTCTATCAACTAGATTACTAGTGTAATCTGCATCTGAATTTTTTTTTCACTCAAAATTATCATTTGTTGTATGTTATAGTCCAGACCGTAAAGTTGCAACAAATTTCTTAAAATTATTTTTAACAGCTTCCACATGAAATTCTCTTAAATTTGAATTGAAATCGTGCAAATTTACAAATAGTGACCAGTGTCAGAACAAATATATCCACGTGTAACATTAGCATTCAGAAACCAATAAAACACCATCATTTGACCGAACAAATTTATATGGATTAGTTCAAGGATGAAAAGATGATTGGTCAACATTTAAGCACAAATCAAAGTCATAAATAAGAACAAGCCAAAATAAGAACATATGAATAAGTCAGAATCAATATCAATATTTATTTTATAATCACATAACTGGCTGATTAGATTACGGTGCATATTTTCACATTAAATATTCGTTCAAAGTAGACATACCGTTACCTCTTTTACCTTTACCGATAATATTTCGTGGTTTCCCATTGTGATTCTACCACCTTTGTACTAGGCTAAGGAACTTTGATTTGTCGCCCGTTGTGTTTCTGAAACAGCCAGAATACAGATAACGCTGTTGTTGTTTCTTAGCTTGCCACCACAACTACATGTTAAAAGATTTTTGTGACCTATTTGTTTTTATAGGTCCATGGTTGTTAGTGGAAAATGATTTTAAAAAATAAGTTTGTGGAGAACCAAAACTATTTATATATGTTCCTTTTGGCACCCAGATTTGTTTAACTTTAAGGGATTTTATATTTGTGCCTTTTGAAACCCAAATTGGTACAGTTTTCACGTGTTTGAGTCTATACCAGCAATTGTTTTGATTGTGTTCAATTTTTCTACAAATTGTGCACTCGGATTTGACTTGATTATTATTATTTAACAGTCTCAGATTGATTATATCCAAGTCCTTGTCTAACTGTATTAACAGTTTGTTTCCCTAATAGCATATTCAACGATCTTTCATTTTTGAAAAATTTTCCTAAAGTCGTTGACAGTTGTTGGACTTGTGTTTTTAGTGATACATTTTCATTCAATAACCGTGTGCACTTTTTGATAGAATTTCTCTTATAGTATTTTCGCTTTCTTTCAAAATCAGAATTTCATTTTCAAGCGATTTAATTTTAGTTTCTGATTTGTTTAATCTCTTCTTTGAATGTTGGACGCTTATCACACTTAGTGATCTTACTTTGATAGTTTTTAACTAATTGATCAAGCTGTTTATTTAAATCTACCAAAATTTCTTTTTGTGATTCAAGTTTAGCGTATTTCTCCCTAAGTCTTTCAAAACAGCCATTTACCTTGTGGAAATATATAAGTAGTTGTGAGTGAGAAAGTTTTGATACCTCGCTTGGCTCGTCATCGTTGCTATCAGTTATATCACCTCGAAGGCATAGATATACTCTTTCACTCTCACTGCCAGTGCTTTTACAATCATTACTTTTATTCCACGTGGTTGCAAAACTTTTTCTTTTTGATTTCTTTCTTTGTCGAGTTGAATTCGGGGACAATTTGGCTTGATATGACTGAGTTTGTTGCACTTGTGACAGATGATCTCCCGTTCTTTTGGGTTGTCTAGTGCTTTGACTATTCTGCTTATCAATTTTTGATTTAGAGATGTATTTCTGTATTTGTGATTTCATTTTTTGAATCTCTTCATTAGTAATGTCAGCTCAGCTGCTCCATCTTCATCATCATCATCACTGCTGCTTTTTGTCAATCCTGTTAAGCATGTTTCTGTGTCGATTATGAAGGATTTATCATTGCTATTGACTTTTGCACCATATAATGTATCAAAAGTATTCCAGATTTCCTATGCACTTTCACAATGAGAGATAAAGTTAAAATTATCTTGATTAATATGAGATTATAATATATGCATAGCAAGAGCATTAATCGAGATAATTTTCTCGTCTGTTATACGACACCCATTTTCAATAATATCCAAACATTTAACATTAATAGATTTTAAATAAAATTCAATTTTTAATTTCTAATTGAAAAAATCTGTTCCATCAAAAATAGGAGAGATAATACTTGACCGACCCTCTGCAAAAGTAGCCATTTTAAAAATTCAAATTTGTAAAAAAAATTGGTCTTTGAAAAATCAAACTTTTTAAAACAAAAAGGGCTTTTGTTCCTAGCTCTGATACCACTTGTAGGATCGATTTCACCCTAGAGGTGGGGTGAATAGGGTGATACTATCAATTATGAAAATTTAATGCAGAAGTTTATAAAATATTTTCAACACAGATATATCAGAATAATAGCAGCACAGATAATAGCAGAATAATAAATGCAGAAATAGAACAACACAGAATTTACCCAGCTTTGGCAAAACCCTGCCTACGTGCTGCCCCCAAGGTTTCTACTAGAAATTAAGCAATCAGACGCTTACACACGTAAACTCGCGACACCCGCTATCGACTAACCTTAACTCTACGCTCAAAACCCTACCACAACTCAGCCACTGAGCTGCGAATTCTCGAACTACAGCACCGTAGCTTGTCGCCTAGTCACACGACTAGAATTTACAACGATTTAAATGAAATACACAAATTTAAAACAACAATATAAAACAAAACCCTAATTTTAAAGCCCAAATAAAAATTGAGAGAAGCCCTCCCAAAAATAAGTGCTTAAAAAATACCTCCTTTCTTTTATTCTCTTTTATATTTGTTCGGCCCGTTATCTCTTTTGTTGTGAAAAAATATAGCCGCTTCGTTTATGCTCGTTCGTTCCTCTCTGAGCGATTAGGGCTTCTGGGTAAAATTGAAGTCACCGCTTTAATTAACTGCTGATGCTTCGAATTCTTTCTTCTATAAGTGATTTCTTTCGGCTACTTCAACTCGATCGAGTTCGAATTAAAATTGGTATGTTATTTTCCTTTTTGCTTTTCTGGTTGATTGCTTGAACTCGATCTTGATTCGAGTTAAATGATTATTGTTCTCTATTTAGCTCGAACTCGAATACTAATTTAGGCCGATGAAGATTGGGTTATATAGGGTTCAATGCCCTACATTTTCGTTCGTACATTTTACACGAATTCGTCAAATAATTTAGCTTTGGCCACTTGATTATGTTTGTATGCTTGAGATTGATCTTGACTTGTTCAAATTCCAATATTTTATTGCTTGTTTATCATGGCTCGATTCTGACTTTGCTTGGCCACCACGGTGTTGAATTCTTTGACGATGTTGATTTTGGTTTTGTGAATTTCTCTGGTTATCACGGCTCTGACTTGAACTTAAACTGCATATGTGATTTGGTTGAACTTAATACTGTTTTGATTTTATAATTGCACATTGACTTCGTTCTTTGTGTTGTTCATTTTCTTGGCTATCGCAGTTTTGAATTTTTTGCATTTGAATTTATGTTGACTTCAGCTTGTACCTTGATTTACTTGCGGCCTTCACTTTGTTATGCTCTGCATATACTCTCTAATTTTGTTCATCCTATCACTGCATACATGTATACTTGTGTATTTGCGCATGTATATATGTATGTGATGCTTTGTCCACACATTGTTGATTGAAACCGAAATTGCTTAGTCACTAACACTACTTCATCGATTTGTATATGTATTCTGTCGAATTTTGGTTTCACTTAAACCTGGTTTGCAACTGTTGTTTTCACTTGAGTCTGAGCTTGTGTCCATTCCTGATGTGTCGCGGCCTTTGACATGTTCCATTCATATCACTGTCCATGTTGTCTAGGTTCATATGCACTTGAGTTATTCCTGGTGCAGTGCGACCTTTGGTATTTGTTCGATATACAAGTCTGGTTGTTTGAATGGATATTGAACTTTGTTGTTTTCTTCACTACTGTGTTATTTATTTTATTCAGCAAATATTTATTTAATCTGTAAAAAATAAAATAGTACATTAACAAATATATTTAAATGAATATGTATATATATATATGTTTATTATCATCAAACAAAAATTATATACTTGCATATTCAACAGAAATGTGGTCTACTCATGTTATAAGTTTTAAAAAATGCCTCAAATTGAGAAAAAATCCTAAAATTTTTGCTTTTTGGTAAGAGTAAAAATTATAATAATTGCTTTCAGCAAAATAATAAAAATATTGATGACTTCGAATGATACTCCTACAATAATCCATTAAAGACTATATGTGTTAAGGTTTAAAATTGCATCTAACGGTTTTTTATTTGAAATTTTAGAAATTATCAGTTTTTATAGCGTATTACTAAAGACATCCAAAAAAACTTCCATCTACCACAACTACTGACCACCGTACGACTTTTGTTTACATGTTTACTACTATCATACATTATTTTGTTTTGACAAATAGACATCAAAATATAGTTCAATTGTTTATCACTGTACGACAATGAACGACATTTGAAAA
This sequence comes from Allium cepa, assembly GCA_030765085.1. Lineage (NCBI taxonomy): Eukaryota > Viridiplantae > Streptophyta > Magnoliopsida > Asparagales > Amaryllidaceae > Allium > Allium cepa. Next base: position 12,750,750 of record CM060941.1, read on the forward strand.
TCAAAGTTACATGGCTGTTTATCATCATACGATAGTAAGCGGCCGTTGGAAATCAATGACACATGGTCGTTTATGGCCGAATACAAAATTTGAATTTGGTGTTAAGTAGCATATATAAAAATTAATATCTATTGAAATTTTCATGATGGTCAAAAGCATAAATTTAGATGCCGATAGCAGCACATTTTTTATTTGTAGTTTTAGAAATTTCGGATTTTTTTTCGAATTTTGGAAGTTCAATTTAGTTTTGATTTTAATTATGCCAGTAAAATCAATACTAATTTTTGAAAAATAAATAATTTTCATGATATGATTAAAAATTTCTCTTTAATTTATAATTAGTTTTATTAAAATTGAAATTCTTAATTATTTTTCATCAAAAAGATGGGCCTCTTTAATATCCAATTACCCAATATCTTTATCAAATAACTTAACGGTACAATCACCGCTTTATGGACATGATTAGGGCATCTCCAGTCATTCAATTCAACGGCTATAACCGACCCCTATATTTGAATTCCAACAGCTAAAAACGGTCATATTTTGACCCCAACGGCTATAAACGGTCATATTTAAAATTACAACGGCTATAAACGGTCATATTGAAAATTACAACGGCTATAAACGGTCATATTTATGATTTCATTATATATATCAGAATATTATTCAGATTGTAATACACACATCTCTTCTTCTATTACAATTCTATTCTCAATTCCTTAATATTGAAAGTATGTCTCATCCGTTTCAATCATATACTGAAGCGGTGAATATGGATAGCAGGGATTTTGATTCTCAACCCTTTCAAAATGTTCATCCCCAAACCGCACCCCCTCTATCGTTCCATTTTTCTGCTCCATGGTCTGGCGATGAAGATAAGGATTTGTGTTATATTTATTGTCATTTTTCTAACGACTCGGTAAAGGGGAACGATCAAAGTGGAGAGGCATTTTGTGCAAAAGTCATGACTGCGTACAATAGAAAACATGTTGAAAAGACGAGGTCAGTGTCTGCAATCACGGGTTGTTTTGGGAAGATTAATCGACAAACACAATTCTACGAGTCGCAGATCCACAAAAATAAGAACAGCAAATCCAAGTGGAATGGCTGGCGAAGCTGAATTGGTAGCGTTTTGAAAAATATGTTTTTTAATTTACATTCATTTCTGATCACTTTGTTAATATATTATTTTGTGTTTCTGTTTTTGTAGAAGAGAATGACGAACGAATTCTTGAAATTATTTCCAAGAGAAAATGGTACAAAGAAACCCCACTACTATCAATTTGCAAACTGCTATGACTTGCTTGTTAGTCAACAAAAATGGAGCTCAAACACCGCAAAAAGCTTAAGAGATGTCCAAACGAAGTCGAAGGGGAAGAAACAAACAAGTAGATCTAATTACAATTCTAGCCCAGACAATTCTTCTCATATGGACTCAAATATATGCCCAGATAACGAAGATGAAGAAGCAGTACCCGCATTTGATGAAGACGCTAGACTGATGGGGCAACGAGTAGATAAGAAGAAAATTGCTGTTCAATCTCAAATCAATTCTCGTTTAGCCCTAATGCATGAAAAACATGCGAGAGAAAATGCAGAACGTCAAAAAAGAAGTGCAGAAAAGCTTGTCGTGTAAAAAGAATTGACTGAGATTGAGAAGGGCCGGTTTGAGCTAGAGCGGCAACGCCAAGTGTAACGATCGCGGATTTTCGTTCTCCGAAAATTCTATAAATTTCATTCTATTTATGAAATTCATTCACAATTTATTCTAATACTTATAAAAGCTCGTTTTATAATTCCTACGTTCTAATTTATAAATTATCAATTTATAAATCTTTAATATAAATCAATTTATATTTTTCTTTTACAACGTCTTTAAATTCCTTTATAATTTCATCATTCTGATTTATAAAATAATCAAATTTTATAAATCCTATATTTAAACTTTTATCATATATTCAAAAATCCAATCTAAATTATTTTATAAAATCATTAGTTCATATTTCTCAAAAATCGACTTTTAATCGTATTTCTAAAAATCAGCTTTTTAACTATATTTCACAAAAACCATAATTTTTATAACTTTAAAAATTATAACGTTTATTTATTTATAATGGATCAATTCCAGAAATAAAGTATATTTTCAAAAATCATTTTAAAGATCATTTAAAAATCCCAAAATTTGGGTCCAATGATGCTACACATCAAATAGTCAATCACGACAAACAACGATATCATATATCGATATGATAATCCATCAAATATCAAAATATCTGAAATAAAATAAATACTGTTGAGGAATCCAGTTGGATCCCTCCAACCTGTTTTCCTGCATCCAAAAACATTAGCACAATACCAATTTCGCTCCAGTACGAAATTATCGCGGTATATGTTCTTATTAAATATTATCCGCTTACTAACGGCGTAATAGGGTCTCATCCGCTAAACAAAAAAATGCGGGAAATCAATAACTGCAATATATACATATGCCAATATATATATATTGATATTATATATAATACCAATTTCACTGTTTATGAAATATTCGCGGTATATGTTTATATTAAATAACATCCGCTTACTAACGGCGCATAATGTCTATTTTAACAATCAATAATTTACAGTCATCATTCAAACATGCATCCAAATATTTTAAATCTAACTATTTAAAATAAAATCGAAATCTATTCGATTGAGTGAGAAATTCTCACCTTGGTTTTAAATTCCGTTTTAGCTTTAATTTCGAATAAAATTAAACGCGCGTTTAATTTTACCCGAAATTCTCACTAACTCCAAACGACTCCAAACCAACTCCATCGCGTAGTGCTCGTCCATACGATTCCAACGCAACTGAGTTTGCATTTTTTCGACCTCGTATGAAAAAGTTATGTATTTTTAAAGATCGTACACGATTTTATATAAACTTTATAACATAAAAAAAAAATTATAACCCACACAATCTTTGCTGGCCGTTAGATCATGATCCCACGCACCTGAGTTCCATCTTCTACATCACGCAAAAATCCCCAGTAACACGCACGTATAGCCGAACCCAATTTTGATTTCTAGGGTTTAAATTCGCACCCCTCAAACAACAACAAAACTCGATCATCTCCTCACCATTGAAGCGCCTTGCCAAGAGCTACACTCGGCCAAAGTTTTGCAGAGCTCGGTCATCAACATCACGCGCAAATCGAGGCCGAACGCGCCTCCTTCAAACCCAAATTCGCGACAATCCGTGAAGAGATAGGATAAATCGACCGTTGGATTTATAGATTATGCTGTGCTCTACAACTTTCATGTAGAAAGTTTTAGCCAAAACTTGATGGATTGAGAGATCAAAGAGGAAGAAGCTTGACAAATTTCGGCCCTTCATACGAAACTGGCGGCTGTAGATTAAAATTAGGGTTTTGGTTTTTTTTTATTTATTTATTTTAGAATGGGGCTATTTATAGAAAAAGCTAGCGTAAACACTATTCATCCCGGGAATTCCGAACTCCGATTTAGGCGCCGTAACCAGCGTACCTAGGGTTTATCCCGCGTTCCGGACACAATGGAACAGGTTTCGGAAGCTAATTCGGAAGTATGTGCAAGTTATGGCTGTAAACGCTCAATTTAAATTAAACCGATTTAAATCGATTTCTAGGCGTTTTAATTTGTACCGGACAAACGGTAAATCCAATTGACTTGAAATTTGAAACCTTACAATAATATCACATTACGGATCCGATGAAACTGGTTTCGTCGAAATCCGAGACTTTTTGAAAAATGGCTATTTTGACTCGCCAAATTTAAATTAAAAATAATTCAATGCGTTTCGAGCTGCCACGATCAAACGATAACTCCGATTGACACGAAAATTAAAATCCGGTAATAACTAACTATTACGGATCCAATGAAACTGGTTTCGTTCAATTCTGAGACTGTTCAAAAATTGACTATTTTACAGTCGATTATTAAATATTAAAATATTCAATTTTCACAAATTAACTTTTAATTCGATTTTAAAAGTTCTAAAATATCATTCTAACTTCCATATGATAAAATAAAATTTTCCAAATTATTTACAATCATATTTAACTCAATTTTTAATTATTTCCATAATTTAACATATTAAATTATCGATTTAATTATCCAATTAAATCCAAAAATTCAAATAAAAATTTATTTGACTTAAAAATTCACTTATAAATATTTAAAATTAATTAAATATTCAAATTTAAATTATTAAAAATTCTGGGTCGTTACAATCTTTCCCCCTTAAAAGAATTTCGTCCTCGAAATTACAAGTAAGAAAGGTTATAGAATTTATTAATTTTCCCAAAATTCAGTTAAACTTCTTATACTACTTTACTAAGTTTTCAAATCATACTTAGTTATCTTTTCAAAAACAACTATTATTGTTTAACTTTCAATTCCAAATCAAAGTTTAAAGTTTCCAAAATTTTCCTATTTTTCTCAAATTTTTTCTAACGCCTTAAATTTTCGGAAAAATTCGCCATGTCTCCTTTGCGCGGCTCGATCCGAAAAAAAAAAATGACAGTATATATATCACAAATATACATCTCATCAAGTAATGAGGCATCCCGAAGGGAAAAAAGTGTAAAAGTGCGATATTTAATCCGAGATATGTACCTTATATTTTATTAGCAAGCATATACGGCTAATATAGCGCTAAAGCGAACTCCAAATGCGAAGCAAACGCGATCCGCACCTACTAAACTCAACAAACAACATGAGAACATGCATATATGCAAATAGTCTCAATATACAACATATATCTCATAATAACTATATATGTCACATAGCAAATGCAACAATAGCAATATATATTCAACCATCAACCAACTACATTCATAACCAATAATATTCATTCATATTCTCATTCATATATAATGAAACAGATTTTCACTTAAATCATATTTGATTCATTAACATTGGATTTTATCAACATTCATTCTCAATTCAATTAGTTTACATTTGTTAACATTCACTAATTAAATCCCATTCACATTCAATTCTATTCAAATTTATTTACTTTCAATTTGAATTTAATTTCATAGCTTTCAATTTCATTAATACTTAATGAATTTTATACAATCAACTAACAATCAAATAACAACCAATGTATATCAATTACAACCAAATTTCCTTGCTTACTTTCATTCATTTTTTTATTCAACTTCTAATAACATTAGATTTTAATGAATTAATACTTTCATTCATTATTTTATATCAACTTAAATTTACATTTAATTGATTAACATTCAATTCATTCAATTTCTAAAGTTGAATTTCATTCACATAACTTAAGTTCATATTTCTTTTAATCTACTTGATTTATTTATTTCGATACCAAAATCAATTCCATTCAACAACACTTAAGTTATATTCCATTTAACTTTAAATTCACTTCTTATTTACAACTCATATTCATAAATATATTCATATAGTTTCACTTCTTATATATATAAGTTTATTCACAATTGTAAATCACTTTAATTATAACTCAATTCTTATAATTCTTTTGCTTATACAATTATTCTTTTATTTAGATTATTCAAACAACTTAACAATCACTTATATACACTTTAATAATTCTGAAAAATTATTTCTTTACATATAAAAATATAATCAAGGCAAAATTATTGCATTTACCCAATTCAAAATCAATATTATGCCGAATTGTTCTATTCAAGTGTTTAGAAACCCCTTCGGCATAGTCTTGCGGACCACGCTGACGAAAGTTCATATACCACTCAATAAACCAATCATGACAATATAAAACAAATTTTATATTCACTAACAAATACGCACTCATAGCTATTATTACTCTCAACTCATTTTAGAGTACTGCTGACTCTATCTCTAACGAGTAATACCCTACAGAACCATGGTTGTCGCTTAACCATCAGAGCTCTGATACCAAATGTAACGATCGCGGATTTTCGTTCTCCGAAAATTCTATAAATTTCATTCTATTTATGAAATTCATTCACAATTTATTCTAATACTTATAAAAGCTCGTTTTATAATTCCTACGTTCTAATTTATAAATTATCAATTTATAAATCTTTAATATAAATCAATTTATATTTTTCTTTTACAACGTCTTTAAATTCCTTTATAATTTCATCATTCTGATTTATAAAATAATCAAATTTTATAAATCCTATATTTAAACTTTTATCATATATTCAAAAATCCAATCTAAATTATTTTATAAAATCATTAGTTCATATTTCTCAAAAATCGACTTTTAATCGTATTTCTAAAAATCAGCTTTTTAACTATATTTCACAAAAACCATAATTTTTATAACTTTAAAAATTATAACGTTTATTTATTTATAATGGATCAATTCCAGAAATAAAGTATATTTTCAAAAATCATTTTAAAGATCATTTAAAAATCCCAAAATTTGGGTCCAATGATGCTACACATCAAATAGTCAATCACGACAAACAACGATATCATATATCGATATGATAATCCATCAAATATCAAAATATCTGAAATAAAATAAATACTGTTGAGGAATCCAGTTGGATCCCTCCAACCTGTTTTCCTGCATCCAAAAACATTAGCACAATACCAATTTCGCTCCAGTACGAAATTATCGCGGTATATGTTCTTATTAAATATTATCCGCTTACTAACGGCGTAATAGGGTCTCATCCGCTAAACAAAAAAATGCGGGAAATCAATAACTGCAATATATACATATGCCAATATATATATATTGATATTATATATAATACCAATTTCACTGTTTATGAAATATTCGCGGTATATGTTTATATTAAATAACATCCGCTTACTAACGGCGCATAATGTCTATTTTAACAATCAATAATTTACAGTCATCATTCAAACATGCATCCAAATATTTTAAATCTAACTATTTAAAATAAAATCGAAATCTATTCGATTGAGTGAGAAATTCTCACCTTGGTTTTAAATTCCGTTTTAGCTTTAATTTCGAATAAAATTAAACGCGCGTTTAATTTTACCCGAAATTCTCACTAACTCCAAACGACTCCAAACCAACTCCATCGCGTAGTGCTCGTCCATACGATTCCAACGCAACTGAGTTTGCATTTTTTCGACCTCGTATGAAAAAGTTATGTATTTTTAAAGATCGTACACGATTTTATATAAACTTTATAACATAAAAAAAAAATTATAACCCACACAATCTTTGCTGGCCGTTAGATCATGATCCCACGCACCTGAGTTCCATCTTCTACATCACGCAAAAATCCCCAGTAACACGCACGTATAGCCGAACCCAATTTTGATTTCTAGGGTTTAAATTCGCACCCCTCAAACAACAACAAAACTCGATCATCTCCTCACCATTGAAGCGCCTTGCCAAGAGCTACACTCGGCCAAAGTTTTGCAGAGCTCGGTCATCAACATCACGCGCAAATCGAGGCCGAACGCGCCTCCTTCAAACCCAAATTCGCGACAATCCGTGAAGAGATAGGATAAATCGACCGTTGGATTTATAGATTATGCTGTGCTCTACAACTTTCATGTAGAAAGTTTTAGCCAAAACTTGATGGATTGAGAGATCAAAGAGGAAGAAGCTTGACAAATTTCGGCCCTTCATACGAAACTGGCGGCTGTAGATTAAAATTAGGGTTTTGGTTTTTTTTTTATTTATTTATTTTAGAATGGGGCTATTTATAGAAAAAGCTAGCGTAAACACTATTCATCCCGGGAATTCCGAACTCCGATTTAGGCGCCGTAACCAGCGTACCTAGGGTTTATCCCGCGTTCCGGACACAATGGAACAGGTTTCGGAAGCTAATTCGGAAGTATGTGCAAGTTATGGCTGTAAACGCTCAATTTAAATTAAACCGATTTAAATCGATTTCTAGGCGTTTTAATTTGTACCGGACAAACGGTAAATCCAATTGACTTGAAATTTGAAACCTTACAATAATATCACATTACGGATCCGATGAAACTGGTTTCGTCGAAATCCGAGACTTTTTGAAAAATGGCTATTTTGACTCGCCAAATTTAAATTAAAAATAATTCAATGCGTTTCGAGCTGCCACGATCAAACGATAACTCCGATTGACACGAAAATTGAAATCCGGTAATAACTAACTATTACGGATCCAATGAAACTGGTTTCGTTCAATTCTGAGACTGTTCAAAAATTGACTATTTTACAGTCGATTATTAAATATTAAAATATTCAATTTTCACAAATTAACTTTTAATTCGATTTTAAAAGTTCTAAAATATCATTCTAACTTCCATATGATAAAATAAAATTTTCCAAATTATTTACAATCATATTTAACTCAATTTTTAATTATTTCCATAATTTAACATATTAAATTATCGATTTAATTATCCAATTAAATCCAAAAATTCAAATAAAAATTTATTTGACTTAAAAATTCACTTATAAATATTTAAAATTAATTAAATATTCAAATTTAAATTATTAAAAATTCTGGGTCGTTACACCAAGAGACCTTAGTAATGGAAAAGGATGTCACCGGAATGGACCTAATTACAATGCAATATTGGATGGAGTACAAACAACGCATTGTTGAGAGTAGATCTGGAACAAAACACATGTAGCTGACGTATTAATGTGATATTTTTAGTTATTGCAGTTTAAATATCCATGTACCTTCAGTTCATATTTGCAATCAAGTGCTATTTTCAGTTTTAAAATATTCAATGGTATATCATTTTTTCGTGCATTATGTAGATATCAATATAGATTTACTTCATCAAACATAAATGATATTACAAACATAAAAATTGAAGCATTCTACACTTCGTTACAGAAATAAAAAAGGCAAACATATGTAATTAAACAAAGATCCACCATCCCCAACTACTGATTTCCATGAGAATTCCAAATATGCTCCATTAAATCCCTTTGGAGTCTATTATGAATAGCTGCATTACGATATACTTCATGATGATCGTCATGAATTGTGTACTGTCCTTCATTTCGTAACGTGGCTGTGCGAAACAATTCGGAGGTTTGTCTTGCCCCCACATACTCGAAATCGGGATAATCCATACCGCATTCATCTTCAATGATCATGTTATGCAGAATTATACAACAGAACATAATTGTAGCCATTTTTGATCTCTTCCATAATCTACATGGATTGCTGACCATTGCAAACCTTGCTTGAAGGATCCCAAACGCCCTTTCTACGTCCTTCCTTTGTGCTTCCTGCATTGCAGCAAATTGTTTCTGTTTTTCCGTCATTGGGTTTGCAAATGTCTTTACAATCGTACTCCATTTGGGATAAATTCCATCTCCTAAATAGTATCCATGCCCATATGTGTTATGACCAAGAGTAAATGATACAGGAGTTGACTTACCTTGCGCCAAATCATTAAACAAATGAGATCGTTCGACAACGTTTAAGTCATTAAGAGAACCTCACATTCCAAAGAAAGCATGCCAAATCCACAAATCATGAGAGGCAACTGCTTCTAAGATGATAGTTGGTTTTTTTTCTTTGTCGTTATATGCTCCATGAAAAGCTTTTGGACAGTTCTTCCACTCCCAATGCATACAATCTAGACTTCCAAGCATTCCAGGCCAGCCCTTGCTTTCATGCATTTCACGCAAGCGCGTTACATCTGCCTCGTTTGGAGAACGAAGATATTCCATCCTAAAAATGTCCACAACTTACTGACAGAAGTGATCTAGGTTTTTCAATGCTGTACTCTCTGCAATACGATATGCGTCGTCAAGGGCATCGGCGGGTGTACAGTATGCTAACATCCTCAAAGTTACGGTCATCTTTTGATGCCCACTCAAACCTTGTTTTTTTGTAGCGTCCTGCTTATAAACAAAATAATTATTTTTCTGCTAAATACTTTCGAGAATTCTTATAAATAATGGATGACTCATTCTGAATCGTCGCCTAAACATCTCTGGACCGTAAGTTGGATCACGGGCAAAGTAATCTTGCATAAGTGTTTTTTGAAATGCTTGCTGGTTACGGTTGATATATTTCCGACCTACAACAGAACCACCATGTTTTCCAGAAGTTGATCCGTATGCTTCACGGTATATCTCCATCAGTTCCTCCTCCTCTTGTTGATGCGCTAATGCATACGCTTCTTCTTCAGAGTCACTGTCGCATAGCAATATAGCTTTTAGTAAATTTCCAGACATTGTTTGATATTTAAGGATAGTTGTTTGATATTTGAATGTTTTGTTAGACTAAATTGTGGTGAACAAGTATGACGTCCATATGGTTATATATATATGACTAATTCTTGAGTGGAGAGAAGGGGGTTCGGTTTGCAGTCACCATCACGTACTATAGCCACGTTAATTTGCCGATCAAGAATCTCTGCATTGTTGAGTGTAGAGAAGGGGGTCAATGTGCGGTCAAATCACATACTGTAGCCACGTTCATTTGCCGGTCAAGAATATCTGCTATGTTGAGTGGAGAGAAGGGGGTCAGTGTGCGGTCAAATCACATATTATAGTCACGTTCATTTGTCGGTCAAGAATATCTGCTTTATTGAGTGGAGAGAAGGGGGGTCAGTGTGCGGTCAAATCACATACTGTAGCCACGTTCATTTGCTGGTCAAGAATATCTGCTATGATGAGTGGAGAGAAGGTGGATCAGTGTGCGGTCAAATCAAGTACTGTAGCCACGTTCATTTGCCGGTCAAGATTCTCTGCTTTGTTGAGTGGAGAGAAGGTGTGTCAGTGTGCGGTCAAATCACGTACTGTAGCCACGTTCATTTTTCGGTCAAGATTCTCTGTTTTATTGAGAGGAGAGAAGGAACATCCATTATATAAATTCACAAATCGTTTTATGTTTAAATCATTTAAAAACCTAACATTATTCAAACTACATTGTCCAACATGACATTTACGTCTCACGAATTGAAGTTGCTTATGCAGTACTACATTCAAACCGATGAGATGTGCGATAATCAGGAGTCAATGGTAATTAATTTTTGGGACACTTTGGCTGAACTCTACAACAACGACGTGGACTCTCAAGTCAGACGTACGGCTCAAGAGGTCAGGACTGCATACGGAAACTTTACTAGGGCATGCACGCGTTACACAAAGATTATTAATGAGGTAATATTGGAAAATGTGTTTGAGATTACACGTTCGACTTATGACGGTCGATACAATTTAAAATATCGCACTCCCTTCATTGCCCATGATGCGTACTTCATATGTCAAAATTGACTAGAAAGATTTGGATGGCCTTAAGATAACAGTATTGCTAGTTGGTTATGTAACGTTTGTTAATGTGTCGAGAGCTTTCTGAATTGTCTTTTCAAATGATAATGTCTGTTGTTGTTGTCAAAGCTAATGCCTATGTGTAATGTCTGTTTATATATACTCTTGTGTATTGTTTGTTGTCAGATCAAAAAGTAGTGGTAGCACAAGTGTAATGTTTGTTTATATATTATCTTTCTGATTTACTTATTCATCATTCATAATCATCTTCTTCCTCACTCACAACAATAAATTCTTCATCGCAATGCCTTCTTGGCATTCTTCTATCGGTTCAGATGCAGGTTACGTGCCTACGGAAAGTCCACATACTGATGAGGACTGACTTATCGATTATCAAGAACAACACTATGAAGATGTCCGCGGTCAGTTTCAAAACCTTGAGCAGCTGAGACTTCAGGAAGTGGTTGAACCGCCATACGAACAACATGTTGTTCGTATAGCATATGAACAACCTGAGAACCAGGATCAAGTAGTTCAACCTCCCACTGAGCAAGAAGTTGAATCGCACTTAGTTTGTTGTCAGTGCGGGTATGAAGTTGAAGTTGTAGTACGTGCGGATGGAGAAAATATTGGTCATCGAATCCAACTATGTCAATTCTGGCTGAATGGTTGCAATTACGCGGAATGGTTGGATGATCCTTTATGTCCAAGGGGCATAACCTATGCAAACGAACTAGAACAGGAGATAAGACGTCCTAGACTTTCTATACAGGAGTTGCAGTTTAATCGTCACGTCTAGTTTCTTCATATTTGTGGTCTATTATTATTGTGTCGTTTTTTATCAGTGTTCGTATATGTCACTAGTAGTTTTTTTATGTCACTAGTAGGTTTTTATATTTTTTTTCTATCTACCGTCACTGTTGGTTTTTTTGTATGTTTATATGTAACTAGTTAGTGCTTATAAGTATACACAAACATAAAGAATTCACATTATACACCAACATATATAATTCATAGTTAAACAGACATATACAATTCACATTATTCACCAACATGTATAATTCACAGTATACACATACATATAGAATTCACAGTATACTCAAGCATTATAATCCAAAATCCAAGAAAGTGAAAGTATATAAACATAAAGAATACACAATATACTCAAACAATGACATAAGTACATAAGCTATAGGAACTGCAACATATAATAAAACGTCTACTACGCATAAACTAAAAGGTATACAACTAAAGGGATGCAACATCGTCGTCGTCAGCATCATCACCATCATCATCATCTCCATCATCGTCATCATCCCCATCACCATCATCATCGCTATCACCATCATCATCATCATCGTCATCCCCATCACCATCATCCCCCTCGTCCTCATCATCCCCATCGTCCTCATCTAAACCGCCAGCATCATACCCACTGGGACCAGCATCACCTTCGCCTTGTGATCCGAAAGGATCATATACAGCAAGTCTAGCTGATAGCTAATCAATCTGCGCATCTAGCATCTGTGTATGCTGCATGTACATATCATGCATGGTGTGTGTATGTGCAAGAGTCATATCGCGAAACACACCAAGTGAAACTCTGGTCTGGTCCAATCTAGCAGCATACTACATAAAGATGATATTTGACATAGTAAAAAACTAAGCATAAAATAAAGGTAAAATGACAATAAACAACAAACATACCTCATACGGAGGATATAACCCGACTGAAGGCACACCAGGATAGTCGGGGTGATCTGGAAAGACTTAAGGCTGCTCAATCAAAGTACCTGTCACGTCATATGCTCTAAAAGTAGTATAAGGCTCCAACTACATGGGAGTTTGGGAGAACTGTGATGGAATCGGGTCAAATGAAACCTGCGGTACCTGAACTCTACCGGCTGCCAGATGAGGTCCTATATGATCAGAGTTGACCCCACGAACATAATCTGGTACGATGAATCTGCGGGGTGCTACTCTAGCCCAATAAGCATCATAATCCCCATCGATGAAGAAAGTACTACTATCCACACATCCAGCCTGTCGTAGAGCATCTAAGTACTGATCGTCGATCACCCTATGTCTACCAAACATGTCCTCACAAGATAAAGGATCATATGGTATACGACGATCACCCGTAATCTGATAAGCACATCTCTCTCCCAAATACCACATAGGCATAAATGCAGGTGTATGCAAAGCAATCCTACGTCTAGATAGTGAATACGCAACCATCAAGGGATGGTCGTCCACCAGAAGACCTGTATCTGCTAGATGAGTCCCATGTGAGGCCCAAGGAGTTCGAATGATGTTACCTCGACTACGCATATCAAGTTGTGACCTAGCCTCCATCAAGTCATGCCGTACACCTAAGGGGACATGATGTACATACTGCAATGTCTCCCATCGTCTCATCCTAGGAAAATAATGCTCAGCAGCCAGACTAGCCGTGTCCTGACATCGCCAAGCGCAAATGAATCTAGAGCGGTATATAGGGTGCCTAATATCGCTGTGCCCCAGTCAATAGTATGTAGCTGGTCTAATCTGGCAAGAGATGCTAAATAGCCTAGTCTTACCGTACCTTTTTGGTTCGAAAAAAAGGTCGAACCAAACAGGTACAACAGAAATGCTCTAGTAACTGCATCCATCATATCGGCTCTAGCTATATAACCGGTGATGTACTACTGCAGGTAAGTCAACTTAACAGAACCACTAGTGACGTAGGTAACATCTATCAGTGGAAAAAAAACAGTAAACAGATTGGCCGACTCGTATAAATCATCAAATGGAAAAGGTCAAAGACCATGTCGTCCAATCTCAATCCCAGTAAACATGTAGAAATCAACTGGGGTGATACCAAGCTCAAAATCTGAAAAATGAAACGTATGTGTGGTAGGCCACCACCTCTCAGCTAATGCCTGAATGAGAGGTCGATCAAAGGACTGAACAGGCCTAATCGACAAAAAAAGACCAAAAGGGCTAGCCTGTAGCCTCTCAATAATAGGACCGGGAAGATAGTCATAAAACTGGGTAATGCACTTAGCCCAACTACCCCGACGGTGAATGTAATGGTCCTATAGATAATTTACGAATTACCAATTTTTGATAGAGTAAGGGTTATTTAAAATGAGTATGTAATGTACATATTAAAATAACAAGTTATAGTAATTTGCAATTTATACCTGTATGGTTGTTCGCGCCAAAATTGGTCACAAACACCCGATAGTTAATAATTTTCAATCACAAATCTCAGATGAATAATATATATATGGTAATCACTCAGAAAATTCAAAAGAAAACAGCAAACAACGCAGATTTTATAGTCGACGATCTTGCCTACGTCCACTCTGAACTTGATAGCTTTATTGATTCACTTGATGATTTCAATTCTATTACAGCGGATTACAATTGATTACAGCTCTGTTGTTTGAGTACAATGGTGATGATAAGATGTAGGATTGAATCCGGCAGAGTCTGGACGTTGAATAGCCAAAAGATCCCCTTTTCTGTAGGCTTCAAGGGGCTATTTATAGGCGTAGGAGGCTGAGATCGCGCTCAAACTTCGGGAGACTTTTTCTGGCACGTAAGTGGGCCCACACGACCAACCCCACCAAGTTTCGACTCGATCTGTGATCGATACGAAACGATTTCGTATCCATCAAAATTTGATCCAATCGAGCTGAAACTTGGTAGGAACATTCTTTACCTTATATGGAAGTTGCTGTGAAAATTTCGTTGCATTTGGACTTGTGCTTTAGGAGATATGATCGAAATGAGATGAAGTTTCTCGGTTGGCTGTTTGCTTCGAGTCGATCATTTCGAATCCATGCCTTCGAACCGATGGATGCACGTGTCTTCGAGACGACGTGGCGCGCACTCCTCGGATCGATCCTCTTTTTGCTCCGAGTTGACCATTTCGCGTCCATGAATTTTTCCTCGTCTGTATCAAGAGACGTTGTGTAGTTTGAATCCATCAATGACGTGTGCTTTGCATCGATTCGTAGCCTGCCCACTTCGTATCGATGAAGGTTGTCCTCGTTCGATCGATATGAACAAGTAATGCTGGGGATGGATACGAAGTGAGGTCGGCTAATGGATACGAACCAATGCTACATGGTGGGTTCGATCAAGTGCCTTCTTGATGGATACGAATTAGACATTGGACGACCAATGTGATGCATACTATTCATCGAAGGATACAAAACCGGTCGATACGAAGTTAATCGTTACGAACTTGCACTTGAGGATGGATATGAAAATGATCGATTTGAAGCATGGCGCATTGATGGATACGAAAATGAGGCTATTTCCTTCATCTTGCATCGATCATAACTTGAGCATACGAACTCGGATTGACATGAAATTTGAAGTGCTAACTTTTATGGCTTTGCTTGTTACGTCTAGTCAATTACGGCCCGATCCGAACTCGGACAAAATTCATCGATATCCATGGTTAAACAATGTGTAACCAATCTTTGAGAAGGACTGTCTTTGGCTTTTGCTTAATCTTTTGGTATCACGGCCTTACCAAAAGGCGGGATAACACTTGCCTCCCAAAACATGCCTTGCGATAGGAAGGTGTGTTTTGTAATGCCGTAAGCTGGATGTTCATATCCTATCCATAACCTGTAAAGAACTCGATAGTTTCATATGACCTCGAATGACGATCATTCGGGATCGTATGCCATTTGAGGTGAAACGGGACCGTTCGCGGTCGAATGCCGTTCGCGGAAAATGATGGAATGGGACCGTTCGTGACAAAATGTGATCGTTTGCGATCAGGTGCTGTTCGAGGCTTACCGTGACCGTTCGCGGTCGGGCGCCTTTCGAGGCGGATTGTGATCGTTCGAGGTCGTGTGCCATTCGAGACGAAGGTGACCGTTCGAGGTCGGATGCCATTCGCGGCAAAATGTGATCGTTCGCGATCGGGCGCCATTCGAGGCGGATTGTGACCGTTCGAGATCGTGTGCCGTTCGAGGCGAATGGTGACCGTTCGAGGTCGTGTTC
Organism: Allium cepa; assembly: GCA_030765085.1. Taxonomy (NCBI): domain Eukaryota; kingdom Viridiplantae; phylum Streptophyta; class Magnoliopsida; order Asparagales; family Amaryllidaceae; genus Allium; species Allium cepa. The sequence continues at coordinate 12,766,975 of CM060941.1, forward strand.
CGTTCAAGGCGAATGAGTGTGTCCGGGGGGGACTTAGTATTATCGATACCAGGTCCACGTTCGAGTGAGCTCCTGGATCGTTTGTCAGGGAGGTTTATTGCCATCTCAGAGCATGCCTAAGGACCGTTCGCGACCCCGTACATGTGTAAGTAGCTTAGCCATCTCAAAATTATCAAAACAATATATCCATTCAACCGACGAGTTTTAAAACAGAAGTGTTCGAAAAATCAAACCCAAACATGAAAAACACAAAAAATGAAAGCAAAACAGTGGCGTCAGAGTGCAAACACCTACATCGACGTTGTTTATAGTTGTATCAAAGCTTGCTTGAGGATCGTTCGCGGTCCTGTACATGTGTGAAGAACCTAGTTTTGTCGATGTGGAGTTTTCCACTCATTCGTCATTATCTCAATCAATTGATAATAAGCTGACGTCTCGATCCTGAGTCGTCTTCAGTTGGTGCAGGTGGTGGACATTCTTGTCCCACCGCTGCGGCCCTCCTTCTCACATATTGTAATAGCAAACCATTCCGGATGTGCCCCTCGACTTCGTCTTTTAATTGTCTGCAGTCGTTTGTGCTGTGACCATTCAACTCATGGAATGAACAATACTTGTCTGACCTTCTCTCGTTGTTAGTTGGATCTCTCCTCATTGGCTTTCGATAAGGGACCTGTCCCTTAGTGTCCTGGTAAATCCGTTCCAAAGTCTCGTTCAACTCTGAGTATATGGTGAATCTTGGTTTCTTTCGCGATCGCATTGATCTGTTATCGTTATCCTCAGCCTTTCGCTTTCCCTTGCTAGTTTCTGCACCTTTCTCAGGGGGATTTCCACCTTTGACCGCATAAACACCAATCTCTTCTCCTTCCTCTCTTTCGGCGTTTGCATCCTCTAACCGTAAAAATCCTTCAGCCTCATGATAAAATTCCTCTAGATCCATAGGGGGATGCTTTGTCAGCGAATTCTTGAATTCTGTACCGTTAGCTATGCCCGACACAGCTGCCATCAAGACCATGGATGGATCCGGTCGATCCACCGATGCTGCAGCTGCATTGAATCGCGTCAAAAAGCTTCACAAATGTTCCCCAGCTCTTTGCTTCAGTGCTGCCAAACTCATCACATTCTTGGGTCTCGAAATGTGGACCCTGAATTGCCTCATAAACCTCTCAGTCAAATAATTCCACGTTCCGATGGATCCACTCTCCAATTGCCTAAACCATAACGCTGCAATATCTGCCAGGTATAATGGAAAGTACCGGGCCATGACCTCCTCTGATGCCCCTAGTACTTCCATATGTCTCATATATTTTGTCAGATGAACTATGGGGTCTGTCCTTCCATTATACATATCCAACGACGGTAGCTTAAAATCTGGTGGGTTCCTAGCTCGCCTGATCGCTATGGTAAAAGGACTCCTATTCACATCCTCCAAGTCTTTGTTTACCAAACCGCCTCTCATAGCCCTTTTAACCATCTCCGCCAATCTATCGTTGTCTCTGAGCTGTAGTCCTCGTCCATTGCCTTCGACTTGCTCCCCGAGTTCACGAGGGAGTTCTGGAATCTACTCTCCTTGCCGAGCTTCTGTTTCTCTGCCAATGCCGTGCTGTTCGAATCTACCTGATGTTCTCCTTGGTATTGGGTCAGCGTGCTCTAGATGAGTGCCCCTAGCTCTAGTGCTGCCTCAGATGGTCCTGCTCCATTCTGAACTCCAGTTGCTCCTTGATTCTGTGCTCTAAGTTGTCCAATATTTTGAAACAAATTCTGGATCATCTCTTCTTGCCTTCTCATCATTGTCTCCATCTCATCCCTGGTGATGAAGACTGAAGCTTGGTTCGCTCCTGAGGAAGCCTCTTGACTTCCTTCATGTTGACTCCTCTCTGGTCTCTGCCTTCTACTCAATTGCCTTGTCATGATTCTTCTAATCTAAATCTCTAAACCTTCAGATTCAACTCTCAAATGATAGAACTCCTGAGTTAGCTTCTCAGTGAAAGCACCAAAATGTTTGCGCCAAAATTGATCACAAACACCCGATAGTTAATAATTCACAATCACAAATCTCAGACGAATAATATATATGGTAATCACTCAGAAAATTCAAAAGAAAACAGCAAACAACGCAGATTTTATAGTGGTTCGGCGATCTTGCCTACGTCCACTCTGAACTTGATAGCTTTATTGATTCACCTGATTTCAATTCTGTTACAGCGGATTACAATTGATTACAGCTTTGTTGTTTGAGTACAATGGTGATGATAAGATATAGGATTGAATCCGGCAGAGTCTGGACGTTAAATGGCCAAAAGATCCCCTTTTCTGTAGGCTTCAGGGGGCTATTTATAGGCGTAGGAGGCTAAGATCGCGCTCAAACATCGGGAGACTTTTTCTGGCACGTGAGTGGGCCCACACGATCGTCCCCACAAAGTTTCGACTCGATTTGTGATCGATACGAAACGATTTCGTATCCATCAAAATTTGATCCAATCGAGCTGAAACTTGGCAGGAACATTCTTTACCTTGTATGGAAGTGACGTGAAAATTTCGTTGCATTTGGACTTGTGGTTTAGGAGATATGATCGATACGAGATGAAGTTTCTCGGTTGGCTGTTTGCTTCGAGTCGATCATTTCGAATCCATGCCTTCAAACCGATGGATACACGTGTCTTCGAGACGACGTGGCGCGCACTCCTCGGATCGATCCTCTTTTTGCTCCGAGTTGACCGTTTCGCGTCCATGAATTTCGCCTCGTTTGTATCAAGAGACGTTGTGTAGTTTGAATCCATCAATGATGTGTGCTTTGCATCGATTCGTAGCCTACCCACTTCGTATCGATGAAGGTTGTCCTCGTTCTATCGATACGAACAAGTAATGCTGGGGATGGATACGAAGTGAGGTCGGCTGATGGTTACGAACCAATGCTACATGGTGGGTTCGATCAAGTGCCTTCTTGATGGATACGAATTAGACACTGGACGACCAATGCGATGCATACTATTCATCGATGGATACGAAACCGGTCGATACGAAGTTAATCGTTACGAACTTGCACTTTTGGATGGATACAAAAATGATCGATTCGAAGTATGGCGCACTGATGGATACGAAAACGAGGCTATTTCCTTCATCTTGCATCGATCATAACTTGAGCATACGAACTCGGATTGCATGAAATTTAAAGTGCTGACTTTTATGGCTTTGCTTGTTATGTCTAGTCAATTGCGGCCCGATCTGGACTCGGACAAAATTCATCGATATCCATGGTTAAACAATGTATAACCAATCTTTGAGAGCGACTGTCTTTGACTTTTGCCTAATCTTTTGGTATCACGGACTTGTCAAAAGGCGAGATAACAATGGTCGTCAAAGCGGTTTCGGCTCTATGCCGATAACCATCTGACAGCTCGTGTAGTACACGTAGATCGTCTGGTGAAACTCCAGGTAGTGGCGAAACGTGTAATGGTCCAGCTTGCTCCGCTGAATGTCCGTGAATCATTCTTCGGGCGATTTTGGTTGGACGCGGCGGCATTTCGTTTAGATTTTCTAATTAAAAAAAAAAAAAAATGAAAAATTGAGAGCAGAAAGTGAGGAGGGGAGGGGCAATTTTATGGCCACTGGAAGCCCACCACAGTTTAACGGCTCACAAATTCCCAAATCTCTTCAACATCTTTCCAGAACAAAGAAACCCTGCCGCTTGCTCGATCGAATTGATCGTTGAAAAACTGCGCACGGTCGGAAGATACCCACTGCTGGATTTCAACGTGGTATGTTTTGCGTCTGTTTAACTCGTCGACGATTTTTTGATTCGATTTAAAGTTTAAAAGTTATTTTTTTCCGCCTCTTCCTCCACGCGATTGCTTTCAATTAGTAGATGAATTGAATTGAATTGAAATTTCATATTTATTGAGAGTTGGAGATTTGTTGCTAGTGCATAAATCCATAAACAGATTTTTACCCAGTTTCTGTCCCAGTCCCACGCCGGAACTGGACTAAAATGGATGGAATCAGTAGATAATTCTGATAAGCTACCTGCAAGAATCAGGTGGCATGACTAATAAGCTTTTTTCAGTAATCAAAGTACTTGGGCTCTTGATTTCGACGTGGTATGTTTTGCGTCTATTTAACTCGTCGACGATTTTTTGATTCGATTTAAAGTTTGAAGTTATTTTTTTTCCTCCTCCCCATGCGATTGCTTTCAATTAGTAGATGAATTGAATTGAAATCTCATATTTACTGAGATTTGGAGATTTGCTGCTAGTGCATAAATCCATGAACAGATTTGTACCCAGTTACTGTCCCAGTCCATGCCGGAACCGGACTAAAATGGATGGAATCAGTGTATAATTTCTGATAAGCTACCTGCAAGAATCAGGTGGCATGACTAATAAAGTTATTTCAGTAATCAAAGTACTTGGGCTCAACTCATGTTATCTGTAGTTGCAAGTTTAGCCACATAAATGTAGCACTATAACATTGACTGGTTCTATAGAAGTTTAATAAATATTGTCTTTACCCCCACTTTTGGCAATGTTATAATGAATAAATCAGAAGTGCTTTGTATTTGCATTGTAGTGTTTGCATAGTTACTTGCAAGAACTTGTTACATTCATCTCTCTCTTCTTATTTGTCTTATTATTATTTTTCTTACAGAACAACAATAAAGAGAGAATAATAAACAAGTTTCATATTAGATTGGTTGACATGGCAGATCAGCACTCTAACCGATCAGTTTGTCATCATTGTGCAGCTCCTCTTTCCAAAGACATGGTTTGTACCAAATACCAGTTTTATTTTCATGTTCTCTTCCCCCTTTAACCAATATGATGAACAAATTGTTTTGTAGAAAACAAGCAGTTGGACTATTTCCCCTTTTATAAGAGATAGCTCATCAATGGTACATTACTCATTAAAAACTCTACGGTCTTATTATTTGATTCAACATAAGTTTATTGTCTTAAAGGGAGAACTTGTAAAAGGTGATTGTTTATTTCTACAGATTGCCTCTGGAATCGGTGGCATAGCAAGCGTGTTTGTTGGATTTAATCATGGTATATATTTTTGACTAATTCAGACCTTGTCTGTTGAAGTTATTGGTGTAATTCTTATTAACTGATGGACGATATGCTCTGAGCTGGATATAATGTAAACATACCTTCAATCATGAATGGTTACATCTTGACATTAAGGTATTCAAAGGATTTCGTTAATAAAACATTAATCGGTGAAAAAACAATCATTGGACTATGTAATTGCCATGCATAATGCATATTATGAGAAATTTCTAACTTTTTATTTATATCATAGCTTATACTGTATTTGGATGCAGGAGTTTACGAGGAAAACTTCTAACATGGTTCTTGGTTGAACTTCAATACCTTTCTCTAGCAACCCATATAAAATTGAAAATTTTTAGAGTTGTTATTACAGTTTCAACTTTCATCCAAAAGGAAGTGAAATTATCCCATTTTATGCCGAAATTAGCACTGATCAGCAACAATTCCTTGTTCACTTTTCTTGCAGCTATGCCTATTGTAAATAAATATGTGAAAGGGCCAATGTGGATACGTTATTTCATTGGGGTGAGCACAATATTGGTTTCTTCTTCTTTCAAATCATCTTCCGCAGCTGCTTACAATTATAATTACATGTTTGTAATATCACACCAGTAGTCAGTATCCCTCCAACACTGAACATAGATTATATGTTGTGTATGTCGAACAAGTGCCTAATTAAAATCGAGGTGGATGCCTATTCAACTATTGTCTAGATAGTGGGAAAAAGTGTCAGCGTCTAGATGCCTATTGAACATGCACCTAAACAAAAACTGAGGCGGATGCCTGTTCAATAGGTCCACAACGAGATTATTAACAGAGTTTTAAATCTCCTTCATCTCCTTCGAGATCCACTTTTTGCTCTCGGACGAGACAAGATTTCAAACACGATTCTTAATTGGTTGATAGCCATCTCATCCGAGATCTCAAGATCTCAAGCCGAGATGTAAACCGAGATGTCAGTCTAAGATTTCGTTCGAAATCCGAGATTTAAAAGCTTGATTATAAATCTCTTTACCTCTATTTTGGTGGCTTACACCCCGTTATCAACTGTTGGGAGCAATTTTTGTGTTTAAATTACATAATTGAAATCTGTATACTCACCGTTGGAGACGCTCTTAACTACTATGCACATGCATGCCCTTTTTTGACCATTCATTAAAACACCTGGAAGAAAATACATTGAAAAAGTTGGCACTTGAATTTACATACTAGTGAGATTTCACATATACATGTGGCTATCATTTACGGTTATTTATGAGCACCTTGCATGCTTCCACATCATATTATTAAGTTGTATCTTCTAATTTACAGAAATCATATCACAGTGAAAAATGATCGAGTTATTTTGATGTGGTGTTATTCTAATTTGACCTATTACAATATTCTGAAGCAAAAAATTTCATCCCTTTCAACTCTGTGCTTAATTTTCAGTTCTTTGACTGAATAACCCTCCTTGCTACCTCTTTTTTTCCCAAAAATGTTATGCTAAATAGGACGACATGCTTCAATGCAAGCAACCATGCATGTGAGCTTTAGAAGTATTTTGGACTAGTTGAAGAAGACATTAGTTAGAGTTAACATATATATCATTTATGTTCGAACTATCAGATGGATATTTTGTTAATTTTGCAATTAATATATTTAATGTTTTATTCATTTTTGTAGGCTCCTCCAGTGATAGTCTTCTCTTCTGCATGTGCTGGATTGGCCGGTAAATATGTTTTTTTTAGTCTTTTGTAATACACACACATAACATATACATACATGCATGGACACACACACAACATATACATACATGCATGGACATACATACACACACAATTTATATGTGCGTGCATGCACTCGCTGTGGAGTGATTATTTCTTTGGCTAGGTGAGATTTGGAAGCAAATTGACATTGTAGTTGTTAAATTTGTTAAACAGGTGGTGCTGTTCCTGCTCTTGCGCAATTGGGAACCTCATCGTATCTAGCAGCCATTTCATCATCTTCTGCACTTTCGACTTCTGCTGCCCAAGATGATAACATGCACAAAACATGAAGCTCTTCTCCCTTATAATCTATACATCTATCTATACACATACAAATAATAATGTTATCACTAGGTATCTATGGTTGGTAATGATGCTACCCATCTATCTTGCTGCTCCCTTGTGGCCTACATTTTTCTCCAACACCTTGAATGTATATTTTATGTTAAGAGTTATTATTCTTTTACAGTTTAGTGCATTATCTTCTTCGCTATACGTTCTTTTAATATACATGTAATCTTATTATTGCTGAAAGCACAGATGCTGTTATGGGTATGCACGTAAGTGCACAACTAAGTGCTGTTTGAATAAAGTGTCGTTCTTATATATGCAATGAAGATATTCAAAAGATATTGGAACTCCGGGATATTTTGGTAGCCAAATGATCCTTCATTTTGTTGTAGAATTTGAAGTATACAATGTTGGTTGTTGTTTGCATCAAAATGACCAAACACCTAAGAATATAAATCTGGTTGAGCATAAGCTCACGAGTGTGATCATAGCGTCATTGGAAGGTGAGGTCTCTGTTTGTCAAATATGTTAGGTTCTTATTCTAATTCAAATTACAGGCTATAAACATATGTACCAGAAAATAAAAAATAAAGTGCAGAAAAACTAAACTTTACAATTTTTTAGCAGTGATTCAACGATTTCTAACCTACATCGATTTTATCCCTTCTCATGATTAACTGATTTACAATTGTTACAACGCTTGTTGGATGTTATTGGATTGGTTACAACAATTACAAATTGTCAATTCACTATGTTGTCAATTTTGAGGTCTCGCAATTAGAATTTTTTGGTGCTTACGGTCAGAATTATTATGGCTTACAGTCAGGATTTTAAGTTGAAGTGATGACTCAAGTAGGCCTAGTTTCAGATCTACAGCCGCGTTTGTGGATGGTACTTGTTGTTTGGTAGTGCTTTAAATATTATGATCTAACTAGTAAACTATATGAGTTTCCGAAATAGGTGTAAAATATTCTAATCGACATATTCTATTTAGCAAATATTATTAGGAAAATTTCCATTAAATAAATTTTGTTTAACAAATTCTGTTAGTTAAATTCTATTCACTACCTAATCGCATATTACGTTCATGTCCGAAATTTTTTAGATGTACCGCACTGTTCCATGCTTCGATATATTTCTAATCGGTATACTTTTGGTTGGTAACTAAAAAATTCATCAAGGTTAGACCGATTTTCTTAGTGCATAACTTCTTCATTTTGAGTCGAAATTAAGCAGAACTTGGACCAATAGCTTTATACATCAAGTAGAATGCTCTAGTGTGTTTGGATGTTCCATTTGAATAATGTAGATGGTAGCACTCTAAGGTGGACCCAATTTGGTTATGTAGATGACATTTTAAACGGTCATATTATATCCATAGCTCGAACCAAGACACGGTTTCGGCTAAGGTGCATTTCTTAACCTTAAACATAATTCCAACTAGTTTCGATCTATTCCGAGCATGTGTCGAATTTTCCTAACACTTTACCTCACAAAATTTGCTTTATGAATATGACGCGTGCTTTTTTCGAGATTAATCATAGTAGGGGAATGGTGCATTGGAAGTAGAATTCCATAGCACTCAGGTGCGACCATTGGTTTAACAAGTAAATCAAGAGATCTGTCTGATTCGTAGTGGTCAAAAATGTCTATTCTTGCCCAATCATAAGCCATTTCTTAGACAGATGTGGTTTTTACATTTCGATTAGCAAGGTGTTATTATGCCTGAAGTATTTCTATTAAATATTAATAAAAATTTATATATAAAGGTAAATAATACCTTAATGTTACAATACCCATAATCCATGAAGATACTCAGTCTTTGGAGTATCACACTTCACTAGGTTTGCAATTCTGAGGTCTTATAGTCAGAATTATTTTGTTGCTTACGGCCAGAATTATTGTGGCTCACAGTCAGGATTTTAAGTTGAAGTGATGAATCAGGTAGGCCTAGTTCTGGATCATTAGTTGTGTTTCCAGAAGGACCATGTTGTTTGGTAGTGCTCCAACTATTATGATCTAACCGGTAAAGTATATAAGTTTCCAGAAATCGATCCCTACAAAGGTGATTTTGGGGCTACTTATAGGTGTAAGATATTATAATCGGCATATTTGTACAATAAATATTATTAGGCAAATACTTATAGGTAAATTTCATTTAACAAATTCCTTTAGGCAAATTCTGTTCACTACCTCATCGAATATTCTGTTCGAGTTCGAACAAATTTAGACCCATCGTACTATTTCATGGTTTGATATATTTCTAGTTAGTATACTTTTGATCGATAGCTAGCAAAATCATCAAGGTTGGATTGATATTTTTAGTGCATAATTTTTTTCATTTTAAGTCGGAATCAAGAGAAACTTGGATTAATAGGTTCATATACGTAGAACGATCTTGTGCCTTTAAAAGTTCTATTTGAGTAACATAGATAGCAGCTCTTCAAGGTGAACCAAATTTGGTTATATAGAGGACATTTTAAAATGGTCATATTTTTCCGTCCATGGCTCGAACCGAGACGCAATTTCGTCTAAGGTGCATTTCCTAACTTTAAGCATATTTTCCATCTGGTTTCGATCTATTTCAAGCATGTGCCAAATTGTCCTAATACTTTACTCCCACAAAATATGCTTTATGTATATGAAGCATGCTTTGTTCGAGATCTAATCGTAGTAAGCGAATGGTGCATTGGAGGTGAAATTCCATAGTGCTCAAGTGTGGTTAACATGTAAATCAAGAGGTTTATCTGAGCCGTAGAGGACAGGAATACCCGTTCTTACCCAATCATAAGTCCTTATGCCAACATCCATGGTTTCCACATAGTCGAGTAGCATTATGGCCTATGTATTTCTATTAAATATTAATTGAAATTTTATGTATAAAGGTAAATAATACCTTTATGTTACACACCCATAATCCGTGAGGGTACTCAGTCTCTAACGATCATATTTTATGTTTAGAACAAGCGAACCCTATCTCTAGTGCTTTGGGAAAGATTACACTCCAATGTCTCCAGCAGAGCTGGGTGTTGTCTTTGGAACCCATCAAAATTATGCTCCACTATCTCTGGACAAGTTGAACCTTGTCTATAAGGCCGAACAACTTGATACTTCACTGTCTCTAGTGATTTTCACCTTGTCCAGAGGTTAAGCAACATCCTACTCCATTATGCTAATGGAGTTGAACCACATCTCTAGGCCATGAAGTTTATACTCTGCTATCTCTGGCAAATTTAAGCTAGTTTATACTCAATTATTTCTGATATAGTTGTGTTTATACTCCATCTCATATGGAGTTTTCTCCGATAAAGATGTAAGATCCGAAGATCATACAACCATAATACATCACACGGAAGTCAAGGCCCCCCAGAGCTACACCATAATAAACTACCAATATGCATGACATGTAGCAAATATAAATGAAGTACACAAAGCTAACATGCCTGGTCAAATAGTAGGAGAGAGATGCAATAAACCATAATTACCATGGAATAGCTAACTACAATCTTTGATAACACAGGGACCTAAATCCTAACACATCTATAGAACCAACCAATATGCTCGAGATAGAAACCAGAAGTACGTGGCAAGAAATATATTTTAGGTCCTAGTTCTTGGCTATCGAAATTTCCTCGTTGTTGGCACCCAATTCACCGTCATTATATAGGACGAGCTCATTGTCCGTAAGTCATTAGAAGAGTTCCCGCTCATCTTTTTGTCATCCAAACTCCACTTTGAAAAGGCCTTCCATGTTGAGTGGTAGCAAAGACCACTAGCTAGGTGAGTCTATGTCCCAACCTTCTTGCACCAGACAAGCGAAGTACCTTTCAAGAGCTGTGCATTTAAAACTCCTAGCGGTTCTATAGCGTTAAGGAGAAAAATGCTATAGCGGGGATATACTAGAACCGGTGGAGGTGTAAAAAGCTTCATCAGACAAAAATAAGTTAATTTATTTTCATTCTCACATCATTTGTGTAGGAAAATGAAATATTGTTTAATCTTATATAACAGAACCAGAGAATATCTTCATTTATGCAGTCTAGACTTGGTGACTACAATAGATTTCTAACTTATATTGAGGACTTATGCCTTAAAAATAGGTCTTTACCATAAATTTCTTTATTTGTATTAAAAGAGAACTAGTCAAATTAACCTTTTTGTATTAATGTTGCTAAAGTAAGTGCTAAAAAGCCTTAATTTAGCGGGTGTAGCGGAAAATAGCAAGGCTTAATAGCGCTAAATTTAAAAGGCATAGCGATCGAAGAGCGTTACACATTATAGCGGAAATTTTGTGGGGCTTTAACTACATTGATGTAAGGTCAAAGTCTTTATCCAAAGCAGTTCAACTAATCAATAGATTTTATCAGAATAAACAATGGACTTTAACGTTGGACTTTGCAATCAAGTGCAGATATTATTAAAGTTTTAACCACTGATCGAACTCTCAATATCTATATGATATAGTGATAATGAAGAGAAAACATGCACAATATATCGTTGCTTAAGGTGTACCTTAAGTGATTAGCAATATGATTTTCCTTAGATGATCTGCAAGCAACTAAACTAGTGTCCACTACTCTGCTCCAACAAAAGCTACATAGGCTATAATATTTACAATGTATAAATATTACTAAGGGTTGAGTTCACACGAGGGAGTTATTTTAACATAATTATTAGTATATTTTGAATTTAGTTCAATTGAATTAATTTATTGTTACTATAAATTAGAATGAATTTTTTGAGGTTTAGATTAAGAGATTTGGGTTCATTGTCAGAGACTCCCCTCCTAATGTAAAATTTACTTGATCCTTTGATGCTGACACCTTCTCCGAGAATTCCGTTAATGCATCTAACTTAGAAATTTTCACCATGGTTAGATTTAGGAAATCACACAAGGCATAGAGGATAATGCATGACATGACTCTGTTAGATTGTAAAAGTTTAAGATTCCAACAGCAGAAGCGTGGCTCCAACATTTATGATGATAATGAATTTTTGGACCTAGCAGCAACTTACAAGGCAAGTCGTGTTGAGGGAAATGATGTGGCAAACCCTAACGATGTCCCCTTGAAAATCCCAAAGGCTTAGACAAACATTGTTTCCTAGAGTAAAACTTCTATATACTCTCCCATGTCTTTCTATCCTCCTCATGATTTTAAAAACATTAAATGTGACAAAATGACCAAACAATCGGTGGAAAATGCTAGACTGAAATGGAACAACTCGATTGTGTCACATGTAGTTGGCTCTAACCCCTACTATCACAATTTCAGGGCATACTTTGTTCGAGTATGGAAACCTGATGGTGATTTCCAAATGTTTTCAAGTGATAATGCTTTCTATATTTTTAAATTCGAGAAAGAAGAGGATTCAGACAAATTTCTAGGAAATGATCCTTGTTCTTATGATATGAGATTGATCATGATGAGAAAGTAGAGCCCTAGCATGATACTATCCAAAGAATTTCTATAATTTATCCTAATCTGGATTCAATTTTAATGTGTGGACATTGATTTTTGGACGGATGGAGGGATGGGAAGAATTACATCATTAATTAGGGTCCTCCACTAAACCACTAAAGGTATGATAAGAACTTTTTTTTTGAAGGAGATACTTTATTGACATTAGAGAAAAAGTGGAGAGAGTATAAACTAGTAGTTGCACCCAAAATAAGAAAAAAAGATTAACTATTACAACACAAAAACAAAAATATCTCATATGGGTGCAACTACTAAGGGCATCTCCAGTGGTGCAATTCAACGCTGAATTGGGCGAAAAAAAATCTTCAGTCGTTCGATTAAGGCAAACAAATAAGCTGAATGTTCAGGATTTAATTCAGAATCCTGAACTGGGCTTGGGCGCCCAAGCCCTGGCGCCCATTTTATGGGCGCAGAGCTCTGGCACCCATAAAATGGGCGCCCAAGCCCCCCCTCTCCTCCACTTCCACGTCTTCCAACGGCTATAACCGGCTCCTATATTTGAATTCCAACAGCTAATAACGGTCATATTTTTACCCCAACGGCTATAAACGGTCTTATTTAAATTACAACGGCTATAAACGGTCATATTTAAATTACAACGGCTATAAACGATCATATTGAAAATTACAACGGCTATAAACGGTCATATTTATGATTTCACTACATATATCGGAATATTATTCAGATTGTAATACACACATCTCTTCTTCTATTACAATTCTATTCTCAATTCCTTAATATTGAAAGTATGTCTCATTCGTTTCAATCATATACCGAAGCGGTGAATATGGATAGTTGGGATTTAGATTCTCAACCCTTTCAAAATGTTCATCTCCAAACCGCTCCCCCTCTATCGTTCCATTCTTTTGCTCCATGGTCTGGCGATGAAGATAAGGATTTGTGTTATATTTACTGTCATTTTTCTAACGACTCGGTAAAGGGGAACGACCAAAGTGGAGAGGCGTTTTGGGAAAAAGTCATGACTGCATACAATAAAAAACATGTTGAAAAGACGAGGTCAATGTCTGCAATCACGGGTCGTTTTGGGAAGATTAATCGACAAACACAATTCTACGAGTCGCAGATCCACAAAATAAGAACAGTAAATCTAAGTGGAATGGGTGGCGAAGCTGAATTGGTAGCGTTTTGTAAAATATGATTTTTAATTTACATTCATCTCTGATCACTTTGTTAATATATGATTTTGTGTTTTGGTTTTTGTAGAAGAGAATGACGAACGATCAATTCTTGAAATTATTTCCAAGAGAAAATGGTACAAAGAAACCCCTCTACTATCAGTTTGCAAACTCTATGACTTGCTTGTTAGTCAACAAAAATGGAGCTCAAACACCGCAAAAAGCTTAAGAGATGTGCAGACGAAGTCGAAGGGGAAGAAAAAAACAAGTAGATCTAATTGCAATTCTAGCCCAGGCAATTCTTCTCATATGGACTCAAATGTATGCCCAGATAACGAAGACGAAGAAGCAGTACCTGCATTTGATGAAGACGCTAGACCGATGGGGCAACGAGCAACTAAGAAGAAAATTGCTGTTCAATCTCAAATCGATTCTCGTTTAGCCCTAATGCATGAAAACATGCGAGAGAAAATGCAGAACGTCAAAAAGGAAGTTCAGAAAAGCTTGCCGTGTTAAAAGAATTGACTGAGATTCAGAAGGGCTGGTTTGAGCTAGAGCGGCAATGCCAAGAGACCTTAGTAATGGAAGAGGATGTCACCGGAATGGACCCAATTACAATGCAATATTGGATGAAGTACAAACAACGCATTGTTGAGAGTAGATCTGGAACAAAACTTATATGGTTGACGTATTAATGTGATATTTCTAGTTATTGCAGTTTAAATATCCATGTACCTTCAGTTCATATTTGCAATCAACTGCTATTTTCAGTTTTACAATATTCAATGGTATATCATTTTTTCGATGCATTATGTAGATATCAATATAGATTTACCTCATCAAACACAAATGATATTACAAACATAAAAAATGAAGCATTCTACACTTCATTATAGAAATAAAAAAGGCAAACATATGTAATTAAACAAAGATCCACCATCTCCAACTACTGATTTCCATGAGAATTCCAAATATGCTCCATTAAATCCCTTTGGAGTCTATTACGAATAGCTGTATTACGATATACTTCAAGATGATCGTCATGAATTGCGTACTGTCCTTCATTTCGTAATGTGGTTGTGCGAAACAATTCGGGGGTTGTCTTGCCCCCTCATACTCGAAATCGGGATAATCCATACCGCGTTCATCTTCAATGATCATGTTATGCAGAATTATACAACAGAACATAATTTTAGCCATTTTTGATCTCTTCCATAATCTACATGTATTGCTTACCATTGCAAACCTTGCTTGAAGGACCCCAAACGCCCTTTCTACGTCCTTCCTGGCAGCTCGTGTAACGGTCCAGCTTGTTCCGTCGGATGTCTGTGAACCGTTCTTCGGTCGATTTTGGTTGGACGCGACGATATTTCGTTTAGATTTTCTAATTTTAAAAAAATTTAAAAGGAAATAACAAGAGTAAAGTGGGGAGGAAGGGGAGACGGTGCTCATTTTATGGGCGTCTTTGTTCAGGCGTCCATAAAATGGACGTCTGATTGTCAGGCGCCATTTAATGGGTGCCTGAAGCCATACGCCCATTAAATGGGCGCCTGACCACTGGGTGCCCACCCCAGATTAAGGGCTGAATATTCACTTAATCCACTGGGATGCCCTAAGGCCTAGCCCAAAGTTAACCGAGTATAGACAATAAAACCTGATCAATTAAAAATCTTTGTCTTTATTAATTATGAAGCTGTCCCCAAATCGAACTTGTCTCCAGAAAGAATTTAATGCCAGCATCGTTCATCCCTAGTCATGCGGAGCTCCATCTATTCCGTTCACTCTTTCGCTATCAATCGTCATAGCTAATTGAGCTTGGAATAGAGTTTGCTCTTGCATAAATTTCGATTTCATCATTGGTAGTTTAATGTCAATTAGGGTTAACTTGAGTTCGATCTCCTATGGTATGCTTCCACATTGAAATATTCTTTGATTATGCTCTTGCCATATGTGCCTTACTACTGTTGTGATTATTATGTCTCGTACGTCATTTTGCAAGTTTCTTTACTGATTTGAGTTTGCATGACCCGCAATTATGTGTAGTAATTCATATCTGTTAGGGTTTGTAAGATGTAAATTGAATATGAATGGAAGCCAAGTAAATGTAGTAAATGCGGGTGCTTTGGTCATAAAAAAATACCGCACCCTAGAAAAAATATGGATCCCAAAGAATAGAGATTCAAATGCAAATAATAATAATAATATCATTCAAGTTGATAACAACAATGAAACCGAAAACAATTCAAAATTGGGTAATCAAAATAATATAGTTCAACATCAAGAGAACATACCAAATCATAATGTCCAGAATAAGATTTAGTCCCACCTTCCTCTGCAGATAGTGGTGTTGTCAAGCGACAACGGATTACTTTCTAAAAAGACTATTCCTAGGGTCCTTCGAATTCATTTAAGATTCTGGTGGTGCATGAGTTTTTTCATTAAATTTTATAAGGGGCAAGTGCGAATTAGTACATTCAAATGATGTATGCCTCACACACTCTTATATAGAAATACAAATATCAGTTTGATCAGAAGCTCAATGCATAAACAATATCAATAATCATTAAAGTGATATACAGAAAAAGGAAAAAATCATATATATTCTAACAAACTCTAGGTAGAGATCAGTCTCCAACAACTTAACAATTTCCCTCATCAGCCTATTTTGAGAAATATATCATGCAGATGTGTTACAATAGAGGGTGGTTCTGAAAGACATATGCAAGAAATGTTAGTGGATGAGAATAACATTAATTCATTAAAAGATAACAAGGAAAGAGACAATACCACTCATAAGATGACCAGAAGAAGTAGAGCAGAGGATGTTGTGTTTAAATTCAAAGCAACTGTAGCAAGTGAATTAATTGACAACCCTGTATGGACAAATTTAGTTTCTTAAATTAAATCAATAGCGGGGAAAGGTAAGAGAAGCAAAGTGAGTTTTCCACTTAGTGACTTTGAAACTAAGGGAAAACTTTTTGTTGATAATCAATAATGATATTTCTAATATGTAATGTCGAGGTAATTAACCCCCGCCCTCCCATAAGGGAATATGACATTATCGATCATATTTACGTATTCAAACCTTTATTTATTGGCATTCTTAAGCCTAAATTGACTACTAATAACATTCACGTTTTTAAGCGAAAAACAGAACCTTGCTTATAAGTTTAATGAGTTTGAAGGTAATAAAAATATAATATTAATCATGTGGAATACACTCAATACTAGGGGGTCGAAATGGAGGGCAATGACAAAGCCCTATTTAAGACCAGTAATAGGGTTGTCAAAGGGAATTGGTTAAGGACAGCCAGGAGTGGCGTGGAAAGAGTAATTCGAGGCGGGGGGAGGTCGTGACATCGGAGGTATGAGTACAAAGGCGGACAAGGATGTATCAAGGGATGGAATATTAGCCGGTGAGGTGCCGATGGTGGGGGATGTGGGAGAACAAAAGGCGGATCAGGAGGATTAGGCCTGGGAGGGACCTTAATCTTCCAATGATGGGTTGGAAGTTTTGGCAGTAAAATCTTTAGGAGAAGGTCAGTAAGCAAGGTGTCAAAATAAGGGCAAGAGGAGATGATATGGCCAAAGGAGTGACAAAGATTGCAAATAGGAGGTTTTCACTGGTATGATACATCAATGTAGGTGACTCTATCTCGACAAGGGAGATGAGGATGCGGGTGTGCAACTGCTTAGTGGGGGTAATCTCAATAAGAGCTTTGACAATTCGAAGACGTTGTCTTTGCTCTATGGATATGTTAAAATAAATCAACTGACCAATATGGTTTGCAATCCAGTTTATTCCTTTAAGAGATAGGAAAAGGGAAGAAATATTAGAGATACGCGCTCGAACCGGGACATATAAAATCCATTCATGGACGAGGTCAATTGTGGAGCTCCACTGAGTAATGATAAAAAGATTCCTTTAATAATAGTAGGTTCGGATTCCAAGATACGAATTCTCTCCTGAGGAGTTATTACGTTCATTCTCCACTATTTCTGGTAGAGTGTGACACCTATTATTCTTAACCTAAATTATTGACAAACATCGTCAATATATGCTTGCACACTAATCTTAGATATCAAAAACAGTGGGACGTTGGTTATATAATTTAAAATCTAAAATTATGAACAATATGGGAAAAATCTCACAGAAGAATTAAACAACAATATATATTATTTCAACAAGTAAACATCATACAAGACCCAAATCAGCAACGTAACCATTTACATCTTCGTATGCATCAGTCATTATCAAATTTATAAACAATACAACTACGAAAAGAAGAAATATATTAAGTAAACAATTTATAGATATGGTTTACATCTAGGCCTCTTTTCCATTTTTGCTTCCACCTTCAATTTTACAAATTCGTGGATGTATACAATAAAAAGGAAAAGATGATCAACTATGTCTAAATTGTGCCTTATCCTATACACCTCAGCCCAACCTAAGGGATCTAACAGGTATTATATAGAAAAAGGCTGCTTGCATACTCTTTCGAGATCAAACCTACATAGTTCTATTCCTTGCTCTTCTCCTGCATCAGATACTTGTTAGTGTTTGAATAAGGCCAATATAGAGTAAGTTAAATAGGGAAATTTCAAACAAATTATTCCATTTTGGATCTTATTAGGCCTATGTAGTCTAAGTTCATTAAGATCCAATCTAAATTAATTTTAAATAAAATCATCATTTTATTTTTAAATAAAGTTATATTTTAATGTTATATTTGTGTTTTAAAATATATACATGTGTATCTTGTTGAAATTGGGCCAACCCGCGGCGGAGTTAATGAGTAAATTTTAAAAGTTTTACATTATTGAATTTTAATGGGCCTAAATCCAATTAGAATCTTTTTAAATTTTCTTTTAAATAAAATCATTATTTTATTTAAGATTTATAAATAATGTTTTATTTAATGTAATTTTTATTAAATAATAAATTTATGTATCATACAGATATGTGTGTCATGCATAGGCAACATAAATAAGTTGTACATGATTTAGCAAGCCCGTGTATAAATGGGATTTGCACCACAACGGACATGATACATCCCATGTATATAAATATGTTGTCCAAAAGTATATATATCTGCATCAAGATATTATATAAGTGAATATATATATATATATATATATATATATATATTATTAAAATGCTAGTTGTGAGCAATTTATATAATTTTTTTAATAAAACGTGTGTATATATATGCATGTATGTATGTATGAATTAATCAAATTATAAAATTATTTGAATATTAGTTTAAATAATTTTAGATGTGTATATATAAACATTAAAAGCCGTGTAATTTAAAAAAAGTTTATTTATGTTTAATACATATAAACATATAATTAGTTATATATATATTAATACAAATAATTAAATAAAATTTATAAATACATACATTACTGCACTTTTGCACTCGATCGAGTATGTAATTTTTTTAATTTCTTTTCAATTTTGCAAATTAGTTATTAAAATCCATTTATTAAATTCAAAACCATATGAGAAATTAAGTTAAAAATAAAATATTATTTCCAAAAGTAATATATCTATTATATGTTATGTAAAAGTTTTATATGAAATTTTATTATTTATATGTATACATATATTTTAAGTTACCCAATTTATTTTGGATTAAATAAATTTTATACAAAATTAAAATACGCATATGAAAATAAATACACAAATGTATATTATGCATATATAATTTTTTTACAAAATTTAGAACATATGTTATATAATATTAATCTATTAAATATGGCATTTATTTAATTAAAAAATCATTCAATAATGATATTTAATTAAGAAAATAATTTTCTTGTTGTTGCTATGCTATAAACATATAATGCAACAATCATACATTATATATATATATATATATATATATATATAAAACCATCTAGATGTGACAACATATTGATATAAAATTTATTGCATAAGTGCTATTTGATGAGTAAATTATATAGGAAATAAATTTGAACATTAGATCAGATGTGTACCTTACACCAATGACCAATACATATATGTGGAAACAAAGAATAGTGCTTCTTGAATTCGATTCCAATTTTGAAGTAGCTAGCTCCTGAATTGCCTACCACCAATAATCAAATTGAAGTGTTTTGATATGTACTTTGCTCGGATTTTTTTGGGGTTTGAATTGGGTTATTTCTAGCCAAATTTTTTAGAAGAGTGAGCAAGCAATGAAGTCTAAAATGAGTTTAAGTAGTTTGTTAAAGGACACATAAGGGAGTAAAAGCAGAATAAAAAAACCTTATTTTTCTCTTACCTTTTCTCCCTTTTTAACCATTCAAAAGCTTTCCCCTTTAGTCGGTATTTGGCCTACCAAACCAAGCAACCCCTATCCGAAAGTAACCTGCCTTATGTGGGCCTCAAACCCAGTCTAAGCCCGAACAAAAATCGTTGCAATTTAAATCCAATTTAAATGCACACTGATACGTATATCGATCAATATATTTATAACTATTATAAACACCCCATTTGATATTGTTCAACACATCAATTAAAATCTTATAATTAATATTCATAAATATTAATTAATTAAATTAATTATAACAATTATAAATTAATTAAATCGGGTGGTAAAGGAGTATTCAACATTTCGGTTGTGTGACTCTTTGGTGTAAATTTGGTTGGCTATAAATATCGAACAATTCAAATATTAACTTTCACACATCACTTAGCAGGTGGTGAGACATTGTGGAAATTTTTTATCGCTTATTCAGTATCAGTAAAATCTAATTTTTACATTATTAAGTTTTACTCAATAATGACGATTATTTATACCAATTATCTTCATCAAAACTATATCACTTTTTAACTTATGGAATTTGGTAATAGTCAAAATTCCAATATCGTCCATATTCAACTCTATAGTCTAAATACAAAGTCCTTGGTTCAATAATAAAAATTATTATTAATCGAACTACTCGGCCAAAGGTTTTGATATTGAGTTTACTTCAGTTGATCATGCTGCTAACCCTATATAACTGAGGACGAATCCTCTCTTGATTAGTGTTTCACTTCCAATACTTCCATTCTACCTAACTATAGGCGTTCAATAGTCGTTATGCCATGATTTAATTATAATCAAAGCAGAGCTTTTATATTAAAGATCAACTGTATTTTCAAATCAAGAGAACAGTATAAATTATTCACATTGATATTTTTTGTTTGACCCTAGTTATATTAACCAACAGAAAACTATCGAGTGAGTCATTTCTTAGTTTTTCAATAACTATCAGTATGTTACCCCTTGGTGCCCCAACAGTCATGAGTAATACACTGCCCTACATTTGGAGAACATTACATACTCTAGTCTCAGTAGATGTATCAATATTCAGTCTCGATACATCTTGACTAGGAATATTCAAAATGACTTATTTAATGTATGTTGTGACACGATACTCATGATCGCAACTATTTGTAATCACTATCAAAAACACACCATTTATGGAATTTCTATCAAATATATTATAATTAAACATTTAATTATTTATAACATGTTATAAAAAATACATAGCAAAAAGAAAATACCTTCTATTATGAACAACAATTGATCACAGAGTTAATAATGCAGAATTTCCCCTAAGACATACCCCTAACTCTATCAATCTCCCACTTGCACTATGGTCCAATTATGGAATATCAATCCCATCCCTTTAAACCAAAAGTGCTAGACACTTTGTAATGGATCTGATTTGTTGTCCTCGTTGTCCACTCTTTGTATCACGACTTCCTTCTTCTCAACGAATTCTCCATTTACGTGGTATTTTCAAAGAATATGCCGCGATTTCCTATATGACATCGGCTCCTTTGCGATCTACATTGTCATGTTGTTGCCACTAAATAATGCCATTGGATTCTCTATGCCGTGAATCACTCAAGCTCAGTTAGAAACTTGCGCATACAGATCGCCTCTTTAGCTTCTTCATTCAAGGTGATGTATTTGGCCTTCATCATCAAATCAGTTACTATTTCATGTTTAGAAATTTTTGACTAAAGGACCCGCCATTAAGCATGAAAACATAGTCGGATACCGATTTACTATCATCAATATCACTCTGAAAGCTAGAGTCAGTATACTCCTTCATAAGGAGGTCTTTATTAGGAATAAGTTTCGATTATTTCCTAAATACTTCAGTATACATTTTATAGTTGTCCAATGCTTCTTTCATGGATTAGACTAATATCACATCCTAATGCGAATGACACATTCGGTCTAATACATAGCATATCGTACATTATGGATCTGATGGCTAAAACATACAATATCCTCTTCGTAAGCTTTCTCTCCTCATTAGTATGCAAAACGTTCTTCTTGGAAAGGTCGATTCTGGATTACATTGGAACATTTCTATGCTTGGAATTCTCCGTAATGAAACTTTTCAGTATGGTGCCTATGTACAGAGGTTGGAACAATCCCAACAGCCTATTTGATCCATCTCTATAGATCTTATGCCAATATATAGGCTACTTTAACCATATACTTTACAAAGAAGTTTTTGGGAAGAAAATCTTTCACCGATTGCAATAACGAAGTGCCATTGCCAATCAAATGAAGATCGTCGACATAGAACACTAAAAATACGATAGCGTTGTCCTGTTCCTTTCTATATACACATGCTTCCTCTATGTTCTGATAAAAACCAAACTTTTTGATTATCTTATCAAAACACTTGTTCTAACTCCTAGAAGCTTATTTATATGCGTAAATGGCCTTTAACAACCTACAAGCCTTTCTCTCACTCCCATTGACAACAAAATCCTCGGGCTGTGACATATAGACTGTCTCTTCTGAATCAGCATTTAGAAATTTTGTTTTTACATCCTTTTTTTATATCTCATAGTCATAGAATGTAGCAATAGCCAGCATAATCAGAATGGACTAAAGCATGGCTAAGGGCGAAAAGGTTTCATCGTAGCCAACCCCTTGAATTTGATGAAATCCTTTCATAACTTGCCTAGCCTTATAAGTCTCTACTTCCTGTTTACATTTAGCTTTTTCCTAAAAATCCATTTGCAGCTGATGGGTTTTATTCCTTTGGGCACATCCAACAATGTCCATACTTTGTTGTCGTACATGGAATCCATTTTGGATTTCATCGCTCCAAGCCATAATGCAGAGTCTTTACTCTACAGTGCATGTTGGAAAGATTGATGAGTGTAAGACACAGTGCTCTTTCTCGCTATCCATGAGAAACCCATAGCATCTCTCTGGTGCATGAGATTTCCATACTAGATCATCCAATAGGTTGCTTGTTTTCATGTATAGATGAACTCGGTTCTCTCGCTGGTTCGGTCTTAGTGTAAACTTTTTAGATCTCATCCAAGTCTACAACCTCGCTATTAATTTCCTTTGATAGAAATATATTTTCTAAAAAGGAAACATGCCGAGAAACAATAACCACTTGTTCCTCGGTATTGTAGAATATATATCCTATTGAATTTTGGGGTATTCTATAATTTTGCTCAATACAGATCTTGTCTCTAGTTTACTTGAGACTAATGTTTGTAACATAGGCCACATTACCACATATATTCAAATAATTGAGTTAGGGTTTCTTACTACACCACATCTACAATGGTGTTTTTGGCACAAACTTAGTGGGTAAGAAGTTCAACATATGCGCTGCAGTTTCCAGCACATATCCCCAATAAGGCAGAGGTAACTCTGCTTTGCTCATCATGGAATAAACCATATCTAATAGGGTTCGGTTCCTTCGCTCTGACACATTGTTGTGTTTTGGAATATATGGTGGAATAACCTAAGAGATACTCCCGTTATCCTTTAAGTACTGTTGGAGTCTTGTCCAACGTACTCACTTCCTTAATGGATCAAAGAATTTTTATCTTTCGGTTCGTTTGGTTTTCAATTACATTATTATACTCGATAAATTCTTATAGACATTGAATTTGTTCTTCATAAGATACATATATCCTAATCTTGGGAAATCATCAGTGGAGGTAACAAAGTAAGAACTATTATCTTTGGCAAGTACAGGCATTGAACCTTATACATTACTATATACTAACCCTAAGAGTTCATCAACTCTTTCATTACTCCTAATAAAGGGGTGCTTGGTCATTTTACCTTTAAGACACAACTCATAAGTGTCAAATGATTCAAGAAAATTATCAACTCACAACTCTTCAGTTTGTACAGTCGTTTCTCACTAATATGACAGTGCCTACAATGCCAAGAAAATTATCATTTATAATGCTATTAGAACTACTCAAAAAACACACATAACTCATATTGATCACATAAATGTCATTTCAAGAACACCTTCACAAGCTTTATTTCCATTAAAATCAATGTTCATAAAATTATCTACACAGCGAAACACGTATCCATTCTCAGACAGTCTAAAAAAAGTGCAATCCTACAAATAAAGTCTTTCACAAAATAGCCATTGTAACGATCCCGGTTTAGAGCCAAATTTAAATTGGTAATTAAATTAAAATTTTGAATTAAATTGTGAATTAATTTGAATCTTTCCGAATTAAATAAGATATTCGTTTGTTTATTTATATATATGTATATGAATTGATTGTAAATTGGATTTTGAGATTGAAATTCAAAAATAAATATTTTGAAAAATAATTTGAATTTGAAAATTATATAATTTAAAACTAATAAAATTTTGTTTCCTAATTATATTTGGAAGTTATGATTTGAGGTTAATGTAGTAATTTTCAAAAGGCTATTTTAAGTTGAATTCTTATATATATAAATATAAGTAACATAAAATGTATGACAAGAATGAATAAAAAGATTTAACATACATATCTTTTGGAATTAAAAAATGGGTTGTATATAAATAAAGATATTTTAACTCAAGTTTAAACTTAAGTTCATGATATAAACACAATTTTATCACATATTACATCTGTAAAGATATAATAACATGTGTTGCCTTAAAAATAATATGTAATTACAAGTGTTAGTTAATTTAAACAAGTGGCACATTTGTTTTAATTTACAAATAACATATAATTTAAAGAAAACAGGCTGCTCATTATTCCCTTCATCCTTCTGTTCAAAATTTTCCTTCGTCTTAAACCTAAAAACCAAAAGAAAACTAAAGGCAAACAGTAATCACAGTCTTAAATTTTTATCAAACAAAAGCTTCATTTCATTAGCAATCAAATTCAGATCATCAAGCAGGATTCAAAAACAAATCAAAAACCTGGAAAAGAAAGCAAATACAAATTTCAGATTAAAATTCAAAAGCATCTCCCATCTGAAAGCATGCAAGTTCAACTTAGTTTAATCAAAGTAAAGATCAGATTCAACAGAAACAAAGGCAAGATGCAACTGAAAAACAAATCAACAAAATCAAAAATATAGATCAATCAGGGTCCAGGTTTCCTTTGTTCAACAGCAAAAAGGTGAGCAAACTACCCTTTTTGAATCTGAATCTGTTATGTATCTTGATGTTTGTACTTGAAGTTATTGTGAATATTGTTTGTATAGATGTAACTGTGCATGTATGGGAACATACATAAATGTCTCTGTTCTAAATTTTACAGGTTTTAAACATGTTAAAGAAAAAAAATTAATCCTTCTTCTCTGATTCGTTTTAGGCTTTATGTTCTAAATGAAATGTGTTTGTACCATCAAGAACTAGGGCTCAAAAAATATTTTTAAGGAAAAATTAATTAAGTTTATCTGGAAATTTAAAATATACAGTGAAAATCATATATATGTCAACAATTTGATGATCGTAAAATGAGGTTTTGATTGCATAAGTAGACTCGAATTGTAAAACGATGAATTTTAATGCAAATTTCAAGATTTTTAGATCTGTATAAAATGGGTATTTTCGTGTAGAACGGAAAAGGTAAACACGTCAATTTCTGATGATTAATGAAGAATCGAGCTTCGGGCTTGATGTCAGAGGAAGTTTAGGTGATGAAGGCTATAGGAAAAATGATCGAAAAATTGTTAGGCCACTGTGGAAGTCGATCAGTGGTTTTGTAGGGTTTACTGACCCAATTTGGTCGACAGAGTTTAAAGGGGAAGGTCGCCGACGATGGTGGATCCGAAGTGGTCAGTGTGGGTCAGATCGATGCTGGAGTTCGAGATGATGTTTCAGTCGGGATGGCGAGGAGTATCGAGGTTGGGATCGTCGGTGGTAGTGGTCCTTGTCGATTGTGTTGGTTCCTGAAGGTTGCTCGTTCAACCATTTGATTTCCAGGTCGAACACGTCGGAGTTGGGTGGTCGGTTGGGTCGGGATTTTTGTCGCCGACATGTTGGAGGTGGTATCAACGATCAAATCGTCGTCGTTGGCTCGTACATGTGCACAGTATATCATTTGTGTCTGGGTGGTTTTATGGTTTGGGAAGATGAAGATATTCTCGGGTTTGATTGCGTGCATTTGAGTGTTTGACTCGAAGGAAAGTGAGGAATGCGAGTGTCTTGGTGCTTTGCTCGAGAAAATTTTAAAATGGCTCGGGTTTTTGCTTTGTATAAATTAACCAAGTTTTTAAAGCAAACTAAAAATGAATTTAGTTAACAAATTTTTGTTTGAATAAGTAAAGTAAATTTGGTTAATCAATTTTTAATAATTTTCTTAAACAAATTCTTTTACATAATGTTATCTGGTCTTTTGGCAAGGCCGTGATACCAAAAGATTAATAAAAAACCGAAGATAGTTCATCTCAAAGATTGGCTGTATATTGTTTAACCATGGATATCGATGAATTTTGTCCGAGCCGGGATCAGGCTACAATTGATAGGACACGGCAAGAAAAGTCATAAAAGCTAGCATTCCAAATTTCAGGTTAATCGGAGTTCGTATGAATGAGATATGATCGATGCAAGTTGGAGAAAATATGTGGTTCTATCCATCAGGTTGATCGGTTCATATCCATCATATTCGTATCCATCAAAGAGTTGAGGCGATGCCCTATTCGAATCCATCAGGTTTGAATCCATCGGAATGGCATTGCCTCAAACAGTTCGAATCCATCAAGTTTTGTACAGTTCGAATCCATCAAGTTCGAATCGATCAAATTCACGCATGCTCGGTTGATCGTATCCATGATGCTTCAAATCAAACTTGTTCGGTGAATAGTTCGGACCCACCTGGAGCTATGTTATTCGTATCGATATCGAGGGGCCTAATTCGTATCGACCGAACATCAACAGTTCGTATCGGTCCACCTATGCATCCCAATCTTGCATTACTCATATCGATCACGAGGGTTTTGTTCGCATCCATCGAACGCTAACTGTTCATACCGATCCATTGCGCAACGATCGATCGATGCGAATGCTTATAAGTGACCGATGCGAATAGCGCCGTGGCTATCGATATAAATAGCACGAAGTGGTCAACACAAACTCAACTCCGATGTTGGATGCGAATAAGACTCCTTCAACGTGGCACAAAAGGTGGAGCGATCCAAGAATCTCACGCCATGTCACTGCGTGCTCACGTGTCCAAGTCGATTCGAAATGATGGATACGAAACCATGGATTCGAACTCAGCAGCATACAAAAATTACAATCACGTATCGATCATATCTCACAAACCGCCGATCCAAATGCAACGAAATTTTCACAGCAGCTTCCATACAAGGTAAAGAATGTTCCTGCCAAGTTTCATCTCGATTGTATCATTTTTTGATGGATACGAAATCGTTTCATATCTATCATAGATCGAGTCGAAACTTGGTGGGGTCGGTCGCGTGGGCCCACTCACGTGCCAGAAGAAGTCTTCCGAAGTTGAGCGCGATATCAGCCTCCTACGCCTATAAATAGCCCCATGAAGCCTATAGAAAAGGGATCTTTTGGCTATTCGACGTCTAGACTCTGCCGGATTCAATTTTACATCTTTCTATCAACGTTGTATTCAAGCTTCAGAGCTATAACCTACTGTAATATGCTGTAACAGATTGAAATCATCAAGTGAATCAATAAAATCATAAGCTTCAGAGTGGACATAGGCAAGATCGCTGAACCACTATAAATTTCTGTGTTGTTTACTACTCACTTATGAACTTTCTGAGTGATCTACGTATTTGTTATTCATCTGAGATCTATGATTATGAATTATCGACTATTGGGTGTTTGTGACCAATTTTGGCACAAACATTTTGGTGCTTTCACTGAGAATTGAACTCAGGAAGTTCTATCATTTGAGAGTTGAATCAGAAGGCTTAGAGATTCAGATCAGAAGAATCATGACAAGGCAATCAAGTAGAAGGCATAGACCGGAGAGAAGTCAACATGAAGGAAGTTAAGAGGCTTCCTCAGGAGTGAATCAGGCATCGACTTCATCACCAGGGACGAGATGGAGACAATGATGAAGAGACAAGAGGAGTTGATCCAGAGTTTGTTTCAACAGATTGGGCAACTTGGAGTGCAGAATCGAGGAGCGGATGAAGTTCAGGATAGAGCAGGACCATCCGACGTAGCACCAGGACTAAGGAGCACACACTTGAAGCATGTTGATCCAATCCCGGGGAGAGAGACAGGAGCATCCGAGCAACCAGATGGTAGTAGAGGGATGAACGCTCAACCAGGGTGGCAGATTCCTGAAAGCTCTCATGGACTAGGGGGCAGGTTGAAGGCAGTGAACGAGAATTACATCTTGGAGACAATGACAGATTGGCAGAGATGGTCAGACGAGCCATGAGGGGCGGATTAGTAAATAGATATCTTGAAGATGTAAACATGAGTCCCTTTTCTCCTGCGATTAGGATGGCTAGGAACCCACCAGAGTTCAAGTCACCATCAGTGGAGATGTATGATGGGAGGACAGACCCCGCGGTCTATCTGACAAAGTATATGAGGCACATGGAAGTGCTGGGGGCATCACATGAAGTTATGGCCCAGTGCTTTCCATTATATCTGATGGATATCGCAGCATTATGGTTTAGGCAGCTGGAGAGCGACTCTATAGGAACTTGGGCGGATTTGACTGAGAAATTCATGAGGCAATTCAGGGTTCACATCGTAAGACCCAAGAATGTGATGAGTTTGGCAACTTTAAAACAGAAAGCTGGGGAGTCTTTGAGGAATTTTCTGACGCGATTCAATGCGGCAGCAACATCGGTGGATCGACCAGATCCATCCATGGTTATGATGGCAGCTGTGTCTGGAATTGCTGATGGCACAGAGTTTAAAAATTCACTAACTAAAGATCCGCCTATGGATCTAGGAGAATTCTATCATGAGGCCAAAAAGTTTTTGCGATTGGAAGATGCTGGTGCAGAAAGAGAAGAAGGGATCAACGTTTATGCAATCAAGGGCGGAAATCCACCTGGAAAGGGTGCGGAGACTGGTAAAGGGAAACGAAAGGCTGAGAATAATGATGACAGGTCAAAGCGGCCACGCAGGGAGCCGTGATTCACCACTTATTCTGAGCTGAATGAGAGCTTGGAGCGAATCTATCAGGATACCAGAGAGCAGGTTCCCTATCGTAGACCAATGCGAAGGGATCCGACTGTTGACGAGAGGAAATCAGACAAATATTGCTTTTTCCACGAATTGAGCGGTCATAACACTAACGATTGTAGACACCTGAAGGATGAGGTGGAAGGGCATATCAGGAATGGTATGCAACTTCAGTATGTGAGGAGGCGAGCTCCAACGGTGGACCCAGAGCGACCACCGTTTACATCAGCTAGGGGTGACCCTGAATCGGGACACCGTATGGTTATCAATTGATTGAAATAACGATGAACAAGTCGTAAACTTCTCACTAACACGGTTAAATCATTTACACATGTATGAAATCGCGAACGATCCACGAGCATGCTCTGAATGATTACTAACCGCATCATAGTAAGAATTTACACTTTGACATCCATGTTTCGTTTCCGCTTTGTTTTGGTTTGGATATTTGGATTTAGTTTGTTTGGACATTTCTGTTATGGAATTTGTGTGAGCAGTGCTTTAATATTCGCAATCTTGTGAAATAATTTATTTGTATACCCGTTGGATCACGAACGGTCCACAAGCACACCTTGTATGGCGATGAACCGCTAAAGTCTTTGATTCAGAAACTCACCCGAACGTGATATCTGACTCTCGTAATGCCAAGTCCCCCTCAATGTTCGATCACGAACGATCACAATTTGCCTCGAACGGCACTCGACCACGAACTATCACAATTCGCCTCGTGCGCATTCGATTGCGAACGATCACACTCTGCCTCGTGCGGCATCCGACCGCGAACGGTCACAATTCACTTAGTATGATATCCGATCGTGAATGATCACATTCTGCCTCGTGAGGCATCTGGCCGCGAACGGTCACAATTCGTCAAGAACGCGCCCGATCGCGAAAGATTGCAAATCGTCTTGAACGACGTCCAACCTCAAACAGCCGCACTTCGTTTGAATACCCACTGGCTAGTAGCTGGAATTTAATAGATGTAACAATTTCGGCTATTTCATATTTACTTGAAAACCCTAGACCTATTATAATATCACTGAATTTCCTATCAAATGTTTTGGTTTGCGTAAGGTAAAAACTTACCCGTATTTATTTGTGGGGACCCACCTGGAGCTATGTTATTCGTATCGATATCGAGGGGCCTAATTCGTATCGACCGAACATCAACAGTTCGTATTGGTCCACCTATGCATCCTAATCTTGCATTACTCGTATCGATCGCGAGGGTTTTGTTCGCATCCATCAAACGCTGACTGTTCGTATCGATCCATTGCGCAACGATCGATCGATGCGAACGCTTATAAATGACCGATGTGAATAGCGCCGTGGCTATCGATATAAGCAGCACGAAGTGGTCGACATGAACTCAACTCCGATGTTGGATGCGAATAAGACTCCTTCAACGCGGCACAAAAGGTGGAGCGATCCAAGAATCTCGCGCCACGTCACTACGCGCTCACGTGTCCAGATCGATTCGAAATGATGGATACGAAACCATGGATTCGAACTCAGCAGCATACGAAAATCACAATCTCGTATCGATCATATCTCACAAACCGCCGATCCAAATGCAACGAAATTTTCACAGCAGATTCCATACAAGGTAAAGAATGCTCCTGTCAAGTTTCAGCTCGATTGTGTCATTTTTGATGGATACGAAATCGTTTCGTATCGATCATAGATCGAGTCGAAACTTGGTGGGGTCGGTCGCGTTGGCCCACTCACATGCCAGAAGAAGTCTCCCGAAGTTTGAGCGCAATATCAGCCTCTTAAGCCTATAAATAGCCCCCTGAAGCCTACAGAAAATGGATCTTTTGGCTATTCGACGCCCAGACTCTGCCGGATTCAATTCTACATCTTTCTATCAACGTTGTATTCAAGCTTCAGAGCTATAACCTACTGTAATCTGCTGTAACAGATTGAAATCATCAAGTGAATCAATAAAATCATAAGCTTCAGAGTGGACGTAGGCAAGATCGCCGAACTACTATAAATTTCTGTGTTGTTTACTGCTCACTTCTGAACTTTCTGAGTGATCTACATATTTGTTATTCATCTGAGATTTGTGATTGTGAATTATCAACTATTGGGTGTTTGTCACCAATTTTGGCGCAAACACATAATATATATTTATGCTTAGGAATTAATTAAAGGTTTTTAAATAATTATTTTAATTAATTTAGTTTTAATAGATATCCTTTATCTTAAATAAATTATTAAGTTGTTAATAATATGGTGATTAAGAAGTTAATTAAGAAGGAATGTTTTAATTGTTAATTACTTGTAGGTTCAAGTTAATTTATGGACTTATAATAAATTTGTTTCAAAGATTAAAGGTTTTAAGTTAAATGGTTTAAAGATCAATTATTTTGATTTTAATGTGATTATATATTAAGTAATTAATCAAAGTGATTCCTAATTATTTTCAAATGGAATTTGTTAATGTAATTAGTTAAGATAAATGAGTTATCTTAAGATTAAAGGATCATTAATTTGTAATTTAATAATTACCTAATTGAAGTTTAATTAAGTAATTAATTTATATTAAAGGGTAATTAATTAGTAATGATAATTAATTAATGTAATCAAAGGTTGATTTATTAATAAAGGGTAATTAATTACTTAAAATAATTACTCAATGAAAGTAATTAAGAAAAATTGATTAATAATCAAGGCTAATTAATCATGGGATTAAAGGATAATTACTCAATATAATAAATTTGTGATTTATTAATATAAGTGATTAGGGATAATCCCTTATTGTAATTAATTAAGTATAATTAATTGAATGGTAATTAATTAAGAGTTAATTAATTAATTAATGTAATTAATTAAGAATAATTAATTAAAAAATAATTAAATAATTAAAGGTTAATTATTTTAATGATTAAAGGTTGATAAATCAAGTAATTAAAGAATAATTAATTAAAGGTTAATTAATGTGATTAATTAAGGTAATTAATTTGGGGATAATTAATTAATTTAAAGGTTAGTTAATAAATGATTTAGGATAATCAACTAAAATGGTTTGTAATTAATCAATGATTAATTAACCAGGATTAGTAATTTATTCATAAGTAATTAATCTGGTTTAAATTAATCAGATGACTTATTGATTTTACTTATGGATGTTCGGATTGTATGGAATGCTTTAAATTGTTTGATATCTCTGATATGTGATGCTTTGTGATATAAATTATTTTGATTTGAGCTGTGATGAATGTAATTTATTTATCTACGATGAATTTATATTATTTATCTATGAATTTGTGAATGAAGATAAACGTTATAGGATTATACTGCTTATCGATATTGCTGTGCTTGGATTTATGATGATTGATGATATTGTATTGTTGTGTGTAAAATCCCTGGACTACACCACACACATACAAATATGGATTTCACGGAAAATTGGTTAAGTCACAAATATTTTGAATGTAATATTATTTTATTCAAAATGGTTTTAAAAGTTGATTTTTGAATCCAAATGGTTTTGGAAATGTAATTGGGTTGAATATGGAAAGCTTTTGGTAAGGAAGTTTTAAAATTGAAATTTAGTTTGAATATAATATATCTTGTTTAAGTTTTGAAATTATTTTGGAAACTATGGTTTGAAAAGGTTATACAAGTTATATAATATGGATTTTAAACCATTTTTGAGGTATATTTAAAGTGTTATTTTGGGAATTTAAATTTAACCCAAGTTTATACTTTAAAGGATATAACTTGTGCATATTTGATCGGATTTTTCCAAAATAAAAACCCTTGTTTTTCAAATAATAATAGCTTTCATATAAAAAAAAGTATTTCCAATTTGTGTTGAAAGGATTTCAAGTTTGAAATGAAAATAGTTTTGAAAGCTATGAATGAATCTTTGTTAAAGATTGGTGAACTTTGTTTTCAAATTGAAGAGGATCTTAAAGGTGTATCTTTTGTATAAAAGATTCGAAATTGAAATAATTTTGAAATCTATGAATGAATCTTTGTGAAAGATTGGTGAAAACTTTGTTTTCAAATTGAAGAGGATCTTAAAGGTGTATCTTTTGTATAAAAGACTTGAAAGTGGAAATTTGTTTAAACCATTCAAAAGAAAGATTTTGGGTAATAAATTGTGACTTAACTAAGATCCCATATATCCATATGGTTTTAAAATTAAGCGCTCATTATTCGGTTTAGTCAGAAGAGGACTTTATGTCATATAACCCATTCCGAATAATGATACGACGAAATAGATAGCATTTGAAGACTGGTGGTGAAGACCGGATATTTTCGAGAATGAAAGGATTATCCGTCGAATGACTCTGCACTGAATAGCTACGGTATAGAGATCTCCATATGTGATGGGGAGTCCGATCGGGATTGTGAATACCTAGATTGCAAGGGCTTCTTTGGAAGTGCCTTCAGTTCCGTTCAAACCCGGAATGGACTTGTATGGATGTATGTCTAACATTACACTTTGAGATGTAAAGTTGGTTTCTATCAAATACATTTCTGTTTGGTGGCGGAGAATTTATTCTCTTAGCTTAACACCATTCTTTGAGACGTACGAGCTCAGAGGTTATGTAGTTGATGGTTACTAGTGATACATTCCTAATTTGGTAATGTGGCATACGAAGTGCTGCTGTTCATTTGTTGATCGAAGCATGGATTTTGTGAAAAGCGTAGCTTTGTGGACGAGACTTCGTCGAACCTCACAACCCGAAAATGGTCGAAACAGGAAAGTTGCACCATGGTTATGAGGGTCTCGCCCTTTAGGGTATGTCCATTTCCTTCTGGATAAAAGGTGGTATCATGGTATGGAACCCATATATTTAACCTATGTGGCTGTTGTTATTTGTTGGTGAATCCCGGGATAAAGGTCGGTAACGACCGAGGAGTGGCATTACTCGTGTAGTAGTTGCCTAGTTACAGAGGTAACCCGGCCTTGTGTTGGCAGAGATCCGGTTAGGTTCTCGAGGGCGTCCCTCCAGAGGCGTACCCACTCGGTGTAGGAAGTTCCTTAGCCTGACCATTTGTTGGAAATCCAAAGAAACAATATAAGCCCTATACGATTTTAGTTGTATAACCTGCCATGCAATGTGGAGGTAACATGCTATTGAGCATGGTAGCTATAGTAGGCATACGACAAAATGTGGTATACTGGCTAAGCTTAATATTATACTTTCGAAAGGTTTTCTGCACTATGCACTAATAATAATATCAAAAGGATTTTCGCGTATCAAGCATTTTTGACTGTCATATGGAGAAATCTCCCCCAATTGTGCGCTTGCATTATGTGTGTGGCGGGAGACCTTATGGCATTTTTATTTTCCAAAAAGCATAGCGAATTTCTTTTAAATTCTTTTTGTTTGTTTTTGTTCAAATTAAACTGTTTTTGTTTGCTCACACCAATCCCACGAATGATCTAGAGTTTATTGTTCCCTTTCAAAACTCTGGGTGCCCATAATTTTCCACACGGGCAGCCTAGAGTCAGGTTTTCAGATAGTCAGCTAGTAGATGTAGATCCGGTAGCCTTCAGCCTTCTATTTGGAAATCTCTGAAGTCTTTGGTCTTTGAAGCCTTTGGATTTGGCGATCGCATTTGTTTCACTTCAACATAGTTACCTAGTTTGCTTCACTACAACGTAATGGTGGTTCGAGCTTGTGGTTTGGAGCAATGGAGATGCAGTTCTAGATTCTATCTTTCTTTCTATCGTTTGGAAGACCATATTGGTTATATTGTTCCACCGCTAGTGTTATATGTCTATTGTTGTCGCTGTTTGTTTCTTTCCGCTGTTGTATATTGGCTTTGGTATTGATATTCATTTGTATCAGAATGTTGTATCATTTGCGTATCAATAAAATTTATTCATTCTGTTTCCGCTGTGTTGTATTTAATTAACATGTTATAAGCTCCGGTGAACCAGATTCGACGTTTGAATCTACGACACTCGAATACGAGTGAAGTATGGATGTCGATTTTCGAACGTTGAAATCAGGGTCGTCACATTTGGTATCAGAGCTAAAGGTTGGGTAAGAACTTTAGCTTTGGAGTATGACACATTAGGTGACTCATTAGAGATAGGGATGCAAATGCCCTAGAATGAGTATATCCCTAAGATATCTTGTCCGTATGCCTCAGTAAATTCTCTTACTATCCACTGATGGTGAGTATGAGTGCAAGAAGAGGATGAGATAGGGGACAGAGGAGTACCACTACAAATGGTCGATACCTTGAAACAACAAGGAACAATTTTTCTCTATCAACTCTCTTTGGTCATCATTCACTTCCAATTATTTTATTGCTTCCTGGAAGCTACAAGAAGAAACTTTGGTGTGATGGTAGCCCTGCGAATCGTTGTAGATAAGTTCCTATTTCGTATTCTCTTCATCTATTTCTTATCAGCTTTTCGTTTTTAAACTTAATGAATTTAAAGTTTTAATTGAAATAAATTGATTAACCAAATATGAATCTAGATTGAATTGTATCAGTTTGTCTATTCTTTGAGGTCCAGATATATTCTACGAATGGTTAGTTATCCTTCGGACTAACAATTGCTCCTGCATATTTCGTAGATCTAATGACCCGAGAATTTTGTAAAGTTATCGAATGAGTTCGTCCTCGTATTTATTAATGATATTCTGATTTGGTAAGCCAAATCCAGAATAGATATTCAGTTTGATCTGGTAAAACATTCTCAATCTATTCTTTGTTGTTTCCCTGTTTAGCAAATTTCGAGGACAAAATTTTCTTAAGGGGGGAACCTGTAATGATCTTGGTTTTGAGCAAAATTTAAATTGGTAATTAAATTAAAATTTTGAATTAAATTGTGAATTAATTTGAATTTTTTCAATTAAATAAGATTTTTTTTTGTTTATTTATATATATGTATATGAATTGATTGTAAACTGGATTTTGAAATTGAAATTCGTATAAATATTTTGCAAGTTAATTTAAATTTGAAAACTATATAATTTAAAACTAATAGATTTTGTTTTCTAATTATGTATGGAAGTTATGATTTGAGGCTAATGTAATAATTTTCAAAAGGCTATTTTAAGTTGAATTCTTATATATATAAATATGAGTAATATAAAACGTATGACAAGAATGAATAAAAAGATTTAGCACACATATCTTTTGGAATAAAAAAATGTGTTGTATATAAATAAAGATATTTTAACTCAAGTTTAAAATTAAGTTAAGGATATAAACACAATTTTATCATATATGAAATTTGTAAAGATATAATAAAATGTGTTGCCTTAAAAATAATATGTAATTACAAGTGTTAGTTAATTCAAACAAGTGGCACATTTGTTTTAATTTACAAATAACATATAATT
This sequence comes from Allium cepa, assembly GCA_030765085.1. Classification (NCBI taxonomy): domain Eukaryota; kingdom Viridiplantae; phylum Streptophyta; class Magnoliopsida; order Asparagales; family Amaryllidaceae; genus Allium; species Allium cepa. The sequence goes on from CM060941.1 coordinate 12,803,438, forward strand.
TAAAGAAAACAAGCTGCTCATTATTCCCTTCATCCTCCTATTCAAAATTTTCCTTCATCTTAAACCTAAAAACCAAAAGAAAACTAAAGGCAAACAACAATCACAGTTTCAAATTTAAATCAAACAAAAGCTTCATATCATTAGCAATCAAATTCAGATCATCAAACAGGATTCAAAAACAAATCAAAAACTTGGAAAAGAAAGCAAATACAAATTTCAGATTAAAATTCAAAAGCATCTCGAAGCTGAAAGCATGCAAGTTCAACTTAGTTTAATCAAAGCAAATATCAGATTCAACTGAAACAAAGGCAAGATGTAACTGAAAAACAGATCAACAAAATCAAAAATACAGATTAATCAGGTTTCAGGTTTCCTCTGTTCAACAGCAAAAAGGTGGGCAAACTACCCTTTTTGAATCTGAATCTGTTATGTATCTTGATGTTGTACTTGAAGTTATTGTGAAAATTGTTTGTATAGATGTAACTATGCGTGTCTGGGAACAGATATAAATGTCTATGTTCTAAATTTTACAGGTTTTAAACCTGTTAAAGAAAAAAAATTTAATCCTTCTTCTCTGATTCGTTTTAGGCTTTATGATCTAAATGAAATGTGTTTGTATCATCAAGAACTAGGGCTTAAAAAATATTTTTGAGGAAAAATTAATTAAGTTTATCTGGAAATTTAAAATGTACAGTGAAAATCATATATATGTCAAGAATTTGATGATCGTAAAATGGGATTTTGATTACATAACTAGACTCGAATTGTAAAATGATGAATTTTAATGCAAATTTTAAGATTTTAAGATATGTATAAAATGGGTATTTTTATGTTGAACGGAAAAGGTAAACACATCAATTTATGATGATCAATGAAGAATCGAGCTTCGGGCTTGATGTCAGAGGAAGTTTAGGTGATGAAGGCTACAGGAAAAATGATCAAAAAATTGTTAGGCCACTGTGGAAGTCGATCAGTGGTTTTGTAGGGTTTACTGACCCAATTTGGTCGAAAGAGTTTAAAGGCGAAGGTCGCTGACGATGGTGGATCAGAAGTGGTCCGTGTGGGTTGGATCGATGCTGGAGGTCGAGATGAAGTTTCGGTTGGGATGGCGAGGAGGATCGAGGCTGGGATCGTCGGCGATAGTGGTCCTTATCGATTGAGTTGGTTCCTGAAGGTAGCTCGTTCATCCATTTTGATTTCCAGGTCGAACACGTCGGAGCTGGGGGATCGGTTGGGTCGAGATTATTGTCACCGACACATTGGAGGTGGTATCGACGATCAGATCATCGTCGTTGGCTCATACACGTGCACAGTATATCATTTGTGTCTGGGTGGTTTTATGGTTTGGGAAGATGAAGATATTCTTGAGTTTGATTGTGTGCATTTCAGTGTTTGACTCGAAGGAAAGTGAGGAACGCGAGTGTCTCGGTGCTTTGCTCGAGAAAAATTTAAAATGGCTCGGGTTTTTGCTTTGTATAAATTAACCAAGTTTTTAAAGCAAACTAAAAATGAATTTAGTTGACAAAGTTTTGTTTAAATAAGCAAAGTAAATTTGGTTAATCAAGTTTTAATAATTTTGTTAAACAAATTCTTTTACATAATATGTATTTATGTTTGGGAATTAATTAAAGGTTTTTAAATAATTATTTTAATTAATTAAGCTTTAATAGATATCCTTTATCTTGAATAAATTCTTAAGTTGTTAATAATATGGTGATTAAGAAGTTAATTAAGAAGGAATGTTTTAATTTTTAATTACTTAAAGGTTTAAGTTAATTTATGGACTTTGATAAATTTGTTTCAAAGATTAAAGGTTTTTAAGTTAAATGGTTTAAAGATCAATTATTTTGATTTTAAAATAATTATATATTAAGTAATTAATCAAAGTGATTCCTAATTGTTTTCAAATGGAATTTGTTAATGTAATTAATTAAGATAAATGGGTTATCTTAAGATTAAAGGATCATTAATTTGTAATTTAATAATTACTTTATTGAAGGTTAATTAAGTAATTAATTTATATTAAAGGGTAATTAATCAGTAATGATAATTAATTAATGTTATCAAAAGTTGATTTATTAGTAAAGGGTAATTAATTACTTAAGATAATTACTTAATGAAAGTAATAAGAAAAATTGATTAATAATTAAGGCTAATTAATCAAGGGATTAAAGGATAATTACTCAATGTAATAAATTTGTGATTTATTAATATAAGTGATTAGGGATAATCACTTATTGTAATTAATTAAGGATAATTAATTAAATGGTAATTAATTAAGGATTAATTTATTAATTAATTAAGGATAATTAATTAAAGAATAATTAAATAATTAAAGGTTAATTATTTTAATGATTAAAGGTTGATAAATAAAGTAATTAAAGAATAATTAATTAAAGGCTAATTAATGTGATTAATTAAGGTAATTAATTTGGGGATAATTAATTAATTTTGAAGGTTAATTAATAAATGATTAAAGGATAACTAATTAAATTGGTTTGTAATTAATTAATGATTAATTAACCAGGATTAGTAATTTATTCATAAGTAATTAATCTGGTTTAAATTAATCAGATGACTAATTGATTTTACTTATGAATGTTTGGATTGTATGGAATGCTTTAAATTGTTTGATATCCCTGATGTGTGATGCTTTGTGATATGAATTATTTTGATTTGAGCTGTGATGAACGTAATTTATTTATCTGTAATGAATTTATATTATTTATTTGTGAATCTGTGAATGAAGATAAACGTTATCTGATTATACCGCTTAACGATTGTAACATTCCTGGATTTTAGCCAAGTTTATTTTGATAATTGAATTAATTTTTGAAATTAAATTATGAATTAAATTGAGTTTTTCCAAAATAAAATAAAATACTAGTTGTTTATGTATGTATATATATATATTGATTTCAATTGAAATTTGAATTTGAAAACTCAATAATAAATATATCGGAAATAAATTGGATTTAAACTTTTATTTTTAAATTAATAAGAATTTGTTTCTAATTTTATTAAATATGCATTTTGATTTAAAAATGATGTTTTGAATTTGATATAATAAATTTTTCCGAAGGCTAATTAAGAATGAAATTCTAATATATTTATTCATGTGTAATTAAATTTTAAAAACCATTTTTCTTTAAAAGATTATATAAATGATTAATACAGAAAATGTATTTATTTAAATAGGAAGTATGATATAATATTTAAAATATTATTTGTAGTGTTTAAATTATATGACATAAGCTATAAACGTATAAGTGTTAAATAGGAAATAATAAATACATAATACATATATAGATATGGTTTGAAATTTACAAGTAATTAATAAATTTTTAAGTAAGGGTTTAAACTATAAAAATACATTACCTAGGACATTTGTAAATTAATGAGACCATGAATTGGACATTTGTAAAGAGGAAATGGTAGGAATTAACAAGTGTTAGATTATGGTAACAAGTGGCATTAATTTTGTCTGAAATAAATTAAAATTTTATATATTGAAGAGTAAAGACTAAATTACATTCCTCTTCTCATATCTTCAACATCAAAATCTGAAATCAGAAGAAAAAAAGAAAAAAAATCATCTCAATATCAAAACAAAACACAGATCAAACCTTCAGCAAATCAAGAGCCTGAAACAAACTACAACCAAGGAAAAAAAAATCAAAGCAAAATCTGAAGTTTCAAGGCAACAACCTTATGCATTTTAAATATGAAACAACAAAACAAAAACTACAGATCAAAAACCTGAAGCAAATCAGGCTGCAAATGCAAATCAAAGGCCTAGAAATCAAGCCTGTAATCAAGTAAAGATCAAGCATTGAATTCAATTTAATTTAAACAGCAAGCATGGGAACAAGAATCAAACAACAGACCAAATACAAAGATTAGCTTCAAAAATCATCAGTTTCAGATCATATTTAAGGATTCCAGATCAAGCAACAAAATTCAGTATTATAAAATCAGGCCTCTATTCTTTATACAGGTGAGCAAACTTGCCTTTGTTCTGATCTTTGATTTGATGTTGTGATAAATGTTGAAGTTAAGTTGTAAATATGTTTGTGTATGCAAGTATACTTGTATATATGTAGAAATGGGTGTGTGCATGTCTGTATGCACCTCTGTTTGGAGGTTACAGGCATAAGTTAATTTCAAAAATTCAAATCTCTCAATCGAGTCAATATTAACCTTTGACATTTAAATGAAAATTGTTTGTTGAAGTATAAAGATGATTATAAAAGTAGTTTCAGGATTTTAAATTCAGCAAATGATTTTAAAAATGAAAAATACAGTGAAATTCTTATATATGAAAAAAATCAACCAATTCAATTTTAAATTTGGATTGCATGATTGTATTCGTGGCAGAGAATCATGAATTTAGTTAATCATTTCATGATTTTTAGGCTAATATTCGTTGAGATATCTTGTGTTGAACGAAATTTGGATTTCATTCAATTACTGGCGATCGACAAGATCATATGCGCCCTGGTCAAGAATGGAAGAAGATAACAGGTCGGAGAGCGAGGGAAAAATGTTCGCTTAATTTTTAGTTCATCATGGATGATGAACGAGGCCGATCTAGGGTTTAAAATTGGTTTGGGGTCGACGTCGAAATTCGCATTGCTGCGTCGTCGTCAGGGCGATTCAGGTCATCGATCCTTGGGGGATTGTTGTGTCGCCATATGGAGAAGCTTTGGATGAGATGGCAGATTTTCTGATGATCAACCTTGTCGTCGGCGAGACATTTTGAGTTGACTGGGTTTGAATGCCTGGGTGATTGAATTACACGATTTCATCTCTCGATCTTATTCGACGATCTAGGTCTTGGTGATGATGGAGTAGGTGATTGGTGATGTGTGGGTGGTAGGGAAGTTGGTCGGAGGGCTGGCGATTAGCCTTGCATGTGCACGCGGTCATGGATGTATATGGGTGGTTACAATGTTGGGGAAGTAGGTGCATTTTTGGGTTCATACTCGAGTTGATCATGTGAGTGACTCGAAGAAAATTGGTACGCGAGTTTGTTTGAAAATGGGATTTTAAAGATTTAATCAAAACAAGTTTTTGAAATAATAATAATATAAGCTAGCTCGAGAAAATTATGTAGTGAGCCCGAAGTTTTGCTCGGGGAAACTTAAGATTTGCCCAGGTTTGAGAGTTTTGTGTATAAAACAGTTTTTAAGTTTAAAATTTTCAAACAAGTTTTATAAAGTTTAATTAAGTTTTAACGAATTTTGTAGACAAATTCTTTTATACAATTCATAGTATTTTTGTATTAATTAAAGGTTTTAAATATAAATTATTTTAAAATTTATTTAGTTTAAAAAGTGTTTTAAATATATTTAAAAATAACCTTTAATATCTAAAGAAATTAGTTTAAGATGAAGGGATTGTCTTTTGATTTGATTAATGTCTTAAGTGATTAAAAGATAAATTACTTGATTTAAGTTATTAAAGATAATTATTTAAGGTAAGAAAATTTTAAGGATAATTACTTAATCAAAGATTGATTAAGGTTAATTATTTCATAATTAAGAATAATTAATTAATTAGAGGGTTAATTAATATATAAGTAATTATAAGTAATTAATTACTTAAAGATAATTACTTAGTTAAAAGTAATTAATTAATGGTTAGTTAATTAAGTAATTAGGGATAATTACTTAATATAATTAATTAAGGATAATCAATTGAATGGTAATTAATAAGGGTTAATTAATTTATTGATTAATTAAGGTTAATTAATTAAGGGTCATTAAATAATTAAGAATAATTCTTTAATGATTAAATGTTGATTAATTTATTAATTAAGGTTAATTAATAAATAATTATAGGAAAATTAATTAACATAAATTGTAATTAATTAATGTTAATTAACCTGGATTAGTGATTAATCTGGTTTTAATTAATCAGATGATCAATTAACCTTACTTATATATGTTTGAATTGTATTGAATGCTCGAAGTTGTTTGATATTTCTACTGTGTGATGCTTTATGATATGAATTGTTTTAATTCAAGCCGTGATAAATGTAATTTATTTTATCTATGATAAATGTATATTATTTATCTGTGGTTCTGTGAATGGAAGATAAGCGTTATAGAAGTATACCGCTTATCTATAATTGCTGTGCTTGAATCTGTGATGATTGATGACGTTGCACTATTGTGTAAAAGCCCTGGACTACACCTTACACACACAAATATGAATTGCACGAGGAAATTGGTTAAGTCACAAATTTTTGAAATGGTTTTAAAGTTGAATTTTGAATCCAAAATAGTTTTGGAAATGGGATTGGTTTAAAAGTGAAAAGCTTTTGAAAAGGAATTTCAAAGATAAAAGTTATTCTGAATATCTTGATTAAGTTTTGAAATTTAAATAACTTAATGTGAATTCAAGATTTGAAATTGAATTCTATGTTTGGAAATTATGGTTTAAATGTGTTTATATGGGTTTAAACCATTTTAAAGGTATTGTTTTGAGAATTTGAATTTAACCCAAGGGCTTTAACTTGTACAAATGTAATCGGATTTTCCGAGACGAAAACTATTTGTTTTCAAAAGCTTTCATATAACGAAAGAATTTCCAATTTGTGTTGTAAGGATTTCAAGTTTGAAATGAAAATGGTTTTCCAAGTTATGAATGAATCTTTGGAAATGGTTTTGAAGCTATAAATTGAGTCTGTGATTTAAAGATTGGATGAGTTAATCCAATTTGAAATAGAAATTGTTTTGAAATCCGTGAATAAATCTTTGTGAAAAATGGGTGAACTTTGTGAAATGAATCTTTTTGTTTAAAGATTTGAAAATGGTAATTTGTTTAAACCATTTGAAAGGAAAGTTTTGGATTTTAAGTTGTGATTTAACCGAAATCCCAATATCCATATGTTTTTAAATATTGCATTCATTATTCGGTTTAGCCGGGAGAGGACCTTGTGTCATATAACATATTTCGAATAATGATACGATGTTATGGATTGCATTTGAAGACCGGTGGTGAAGACCGGGTATTTTTGAGAGCGCAAGGATTACCCGTTGAGTGACTCTGCACTGAGTAGCAACGATGTAGAGATCTCCATATGTGATGGGGAGTCAGATCGGGAGAATACCCAGATTGCAAGGGCTTCTTTGGGAGTGCTTTCGGTTTTGTTCGAACCCGGAACAGACTTGTATGGATGTGTGTCTAACGTTACACTTTAAAGCTGGTTTCTGTCAAATACATTTTTGTTTAGTGGCGGAGATTTATTCTCTTAGCTTAACACCCTTCTATGAGACGTACGAGCTCAGAGGTTATGTAGTTGATGGTTACTAGTGATACATTCCCAATTTGGTAATGTGTCATACGAAGTGTTGCTGATCATTTGTTGATCAAAGCAAGGCTTTATGAAAAGTGTAGCTTTGTGGACGAGACTGCATCAGGACCTCACACCTCGGAAATTGTCGAAACAGGAAGGATGCAGCAAAGTTTTCTTGGGTCGCGCCCCTAGGGTATATCCATTTCTTCTGGAAAAAGGTGGTATCATGGTATGGAGCCCAGATACTTAAATCATGTGGATGCTGCAAATTTATTACTGTGTGATTGTTGCATTATGGTTGAGGATCCTCAGATAAAGGTCGCAAACGACCGAGGATGGCATATCTTTAGGTGTTACTTCCGGGAAGGAAGTAAACCGGCCTTGTGTTGGCAGAGATCAGGGTAGGTTCTCGGGGCGTCCCGCCAGAGGCGTACCCATGTGGAAATGGGAAGTTCCCTGGCCCGACCATTTGTTGGAAAATCAATTACCAATACGCGCCTTGTACAGTTTTAGTTGTATGACCTGCCATTTACTTATGGTGGTCACCACTGTTTAGATGGTAGCTATAGTAGGCATAGTTCGAAATGTCTATGCTGGCTAAGATTAATATTATACTTACAAAAGATTTTTTCTGCACTATGCACTAATAATAATATCAAAAGGATTTTGCGTAGAGTTGGGTTTTCAGATAATCAAATAGTAGGTGTAGATTCGATAGCCTTCAAAGTTTTGGTTTGGCAATCGCATTTGGGATCGCATTTGCTACAAGTATAGCTTGATAATGGTTCGAGCTTGAAGTTTAGAGCTTTAGCTTTGGAGTTTTGGTTTGGAGTTGCAGTATTGGATTCTCTTGAAGACTTTGCTCATGTTGATATATTTCTGCTGTGACGTTGTGTTGTATATATTCTCTAATGGTGTTGGGTTGTTGTATCATGGGGTATCTGGCATTGTATCTATATTGTATATCAATGTAATCATCCTTTGTTTCCGTTGTACTGTTTTTCATCTAATGTTTTTGCAAGCTCCGGCGATACAGATTTCGATGTCGATAGTCGGACATCGAGTTCGGGTCGTCGCACCGATATTGCTGTGCTTGGATTTGTGATGATTGATGATACTGTATTGTTGTGTGTAAAACCTCTAGACTACACCACACATACAAATATGGATTTCACGGGAAATCGGTAAAGTCACAGATATTTTGAATGTAATATTATTTTATTCAAAATGGTTTTAAAAGTTGAATTTTGAATCTAAATGGTTTTGGAAATGTAATTGGGTTGAATATGGATAGCTTTTGGAAAGGAAGTTTTGAAATTGAAATTTAGTTTGAATATAATATATCTTATTTAAGTTTTGAAATTATTTTGGAAACTATGATTTGAAAAGGTTATACAAGTTATATAATTTGGATTTTAAACCATTTTTGAGGTATATTAAAAGTATTATTTTAGGAATTTAAATTTAACCCAAGTTTATACTTTAAAGGATATAACTCGTGCATATTTGATTGGATTTTTCCAAAACAAAAACCCTTGTTTTTCAAATAATAATAACTTTCATATAAAGAAAGGATTTTCAATTTGTGTTGAAAGGATTTCAAGTTTGAAATGAAAATAGTTTTGGAAGCTATGAATGAATCTTTGTTAAAGATTGGTGAACTTTGTTTTCAAATTGAAGAGGATCTTAAAGGTGTATCTTTTGTATAAAAGTTTTGAAATTGAAATAGTTTTGAAAGCCATGAATGAATCTTTGTGAAAGATTGGTGAAATTTTTTTTTCAAATTGAAGAGGATTTTAAAGGTGTATCTTTTGTATAAAAGACTTGAAAGTGGAAATTTGTTTAAACCATTCAAAGGAAAGGTTTTGGGTAATAAATTGTGACTTAACTAAGATCCCATATATCCATATGGTTTTAAAATTAAGCGCTCATTATTCGGTTTAGCCGGGAGAGGACTTTATGTCCTATAACCCATTCCGAACAATGATACAATGAAATGGATAACATTTGAAGACCGGTGGTAAAGACAGGGTATTTTCGAGAACGAAAGGATTACCCGTCGAATGAATCTACACTGAGTAGCTACGGTATAGAGATCTCCATATGTGATGGGGAGTCCGACCGCGATTGTGAATACTCGGATTGCAAGGGCTTCTTTGGAAGTGCCTTCCATTCCGTTCGAACCTGGAACGGACTTGTATAGATGTATGTCTAACATTACACTTTGAGATGTAAAGCTGGTTTCTATCAAATACATTTCTATTTGGTGGCGGAGAATTTATTCTCTTTGCTTAACACCCTTCTCTGAGACGTACGAGCTCAGAGGTTATGTAGTTGATGGTTACTAGTGGTACATTCCCAATTTGGTAATGTGGCATACGAAGTGCTGATGATCATTTGTTGATCAAAGCATGGCTTTTGCGAAAAGCGTAGCTTTGTGGACGAGACTTCGTCGATCCTCACAACCCAGAAATAGTCGAAATAAGAAAGTTGCAGCAAGGTTATGAGGGTCACGCTTTTTATGGTATGTCCATTTCCTTCTGGATAAAAGGTGGTATCATGGTATGGAGCCTAGATATTTAACCTATGTGGTTGTTGCTATTTGTTGGTGAATCTCGGGATAAAGGTCGGTAACGATCGAGGAGTGGCATTACTCGTGTAGCAGTTACCTAGTTACAGAGGTTACCAGGCCTTGTGTTGGCAGAGATCTGATTAGGTTCTCGGGGCGTCTGGAGGCGTACCCATTCGGAGTAGGAAGTTCCTTAGCCTGGTCATTTGTTGGAAATCCAAAGAAACAATACGAGCCATGTATGGTTTTAGTTGTATAACCTGCCATGGAATTTGGCGTTAACCTACAATTGAACATGGTAGCTATAGTAAGCATGTGACGAAATGTGGTATGCTGGCTAAGATTAATATTATACTTTCGAAAGGTTTTCTGCACTATGCACTAATAATAATATCAAAAAGATTTTCGCGTATCAAGCATTTTTGACTGTCATAAGGAGAAATCTTCTCCAATTGTGCGCTTGCATTGTGTATGTGGCGGGAGGCCTTATGGCAGTTTCATTTTCCAAAAAGCATAGCGAATTTCTTATAAATTCCTTTTGTTTGTTTTTGTTCAAATTAAACTATTTTTGTTTGCTCACACCAGTCCCATGACTGACCTGGAGTTTACTGTTCCATTTCTAAACTCTGGGTGCCTATAATTTTGCACACGGGCAGCCTAAAGTTAGGTTTTCAGATAGTCAGCTAGTAGATGTAGATTCGGTAGCCTTCAACCTTCTATTTGGTAATCTCTGAAGTCTTTGGTCTTTGAAGCCTTTGGATTTGGCGATCGCATTTGTTTCACATCAACATAGTTACCTAGTTTGCTTCACTACAACGTGATGGTGGTTCGAGCTTGTGGTTTAGAGCAATGGAGATGTAGTTTTGGATTCTATCTTTCTTTTTATCCTTTGGAAGACCATATTGGTGATATTGTTCCGCCGCTGGTGTTATCTTTCCATTGTTGTCGCTGTTTGTTTCTTTCCGCTATTTTATATTGGCTCTGGTATTGATATTCATTTGTATCATTTGTGTATCAATAAAATTTATTCATTCTGTTTCCGCTATGTTGTATTTACTTAATGTGTTATAAGCTCCGGCGAGCCAGATTCGACGTTTGAATCTACGACATTCGAATACAAGTGAAGTATAGATGTCGATTTTCGAATGCTGAAATCAGGATCGTCACAACCATTATGTGATATCAATACAAAACCACTTAGCAAACATAAATGAAATTCTCCTATTGTTGTTGCATTTACAATTGATCCATTAGTAACCCGGAGCCTCATTTCGCTCTTTTCCATGCGACATTAGTTCTTAATTCCTTGTGACGAATTACAAATAGATATGGTATCACAAATCCGAGACATTTTATTGACCGCAAAACTATTTTGAATCATAAATGTACCTACTAGAGCCGCATAACTATTTTTCTATCTTTCTTTCATAATTTTTAGGTATTGTGGGAAATTCCTCTTCGAGTGACATTTCTTATGAAAATGGTGACATTCACCCTTGTCATAAGCAAATTTCTTACTCTTCTTATTTCTCTTACATCTCTCTTCCACTTCTTCAAACTCTTAAGGTGATGTCCCACTCTTAATCAAAAGAATCGCCTTAATCTTTTGATTATGACTCGATCGATCTCAACAGATTGAGGAGCTCCGCAAAATTCAAATTTATATGGTTCATATCATAATTTAATATGTATGGTTCGTATTGAGGGGTAAGAACCAAGGATCAAGTCTACTTGCAACTCGTTTCTTATCGTCACATCCAATTGTGAAAGCCTATTAATATAGTCCTTCATCATTAGGACATATTTGTACACTTTCTATTCCTTTTGCATTATGGTGTTAAACACTTTTTAGTAGTCTCGAACCTTGCGGAACGAGAATGCTCACCAAAAAGTGCTTTCAAACTATCGAATATCTAATGAACAAACATGGTTTCATGCCATCTTTACTATAGCTTATCTAATATGGATAGCACACTTGGGTGATTTCAAGGTCGAGAACCCATTTAATATAAGCAACATGTAGTTCATTGTTAGCGTCATCAACGAGTTTGGTCAAAGGAGTACAATTAACATACGACCAAAGATGCTTGTATGCCAGTGTTATCTTTATAGCTCCCAACCAATCAACATAGTTGTTTGGTCTAGTTAGTTTGTTGCTTTCACTAAGTAGTCTTGGAGTTGACATTTCTGCAGTTTCAATTGGTATATTATTAGGGCAATTTCATAGTAGATGTGCTTATAATATTAGTAAGGTTAAACTTTATGTTTCAATTTACTAATAAGCTCTCACTGGCCTTTTATGTTTTGCTAAATCCTAAGTCGAAACATAATATTCTTTTGACTTCACCAGTAGGTATTAGGACATGTTTGTCTTGAAATTCTGATCTTAAGTTTTCTCAACAAGTCATAGCTCCACAGATGATGGATAACTCCTTATTGGATGTATCACATATAACTCCTAACCAGTGGTGCCTTATCCACATTTCACTTCTGACCTTGAGTTTCCTCAAAAAATCAAAATGAAATTATTCACTCGTACCTACCATTTCACGCCAGCCTAAGTATAGTATATGTACCTTGAGTTTGCTTAACATATACATATAATTATCTTACCTCGTCGATTCAATAAATTAATAATACTACACATAACATCCCTAAGTTGAATTTGCTTAACAACTAAGGAGTATGTATGCAATTTATTAATATACAAATGGTAGAGGATAACGTAATATTAAAGATTCATAATTTGTAACATATTATATTAAGTAATATTGACTTATGGAATAATGCATTTCTTATGAAACACCCTCGCGATTTAAATGTCAAACCCATCAAAAATCATGATATACGTACATCGACGTATGCATTTATTCCTTAAGTTTGATTTAGGTTTCTATTATATTTCACCTTTAGTTTATACATTCATGTTATATAAGTTTTATTATACAACTTTTATATTTTAATTAACTTATATAATATATTATGTATAATGTCATATTAATTGAATCTTGTTTAATCAATTTTAATTAATTAACTTTTTAGTCAATTTTAAATTATTCCAATGTAACATTTATATTGAATATTTATATATACTATAACCTTATAGTATAACAGATAAATTATATATGCGTTAATTTTTATTTAATTAATTAATTTAATTAAACAATTTTAATTAAATTATATTAATTTCGCAAATTATTTTATATGCATGCATGTATACGTATGTTGTCCCAAACATTTTAAAATAACATAATATATATCAAGATATATAATATAGACGCACACGCGTATATATATATATATGTATATGTATATGTATATATATATATATATATTGGTTAATTAACCTTTTTAATTAATTAATTTTATTAATCTTGTCAATAAATTTAAAAAGAAATTAATATTTTAATACATTTTGAAATTTTATCAGGTTTTCAAACATTTTGAAAACCTGATCATATTATAACTTTTATGATAAGCATGTATTATTTTAAATTTAACTTTAAATTGAAAATCTTTTATATAATTTTAAAAACAATTTTGAAAATTAACTCAAGATCCAATTCAAATTGGGCATTTTCTATTAGGGGCAAGTGCAACCTTTGGCTTACATATCTTTTCAAACTAGGCTGGTAGCTAGGGAGGGTAGGGTACTTGATTTTCCAAACCCAAGTCTAGATTCTACCTTTCTAGGTATCCTATTAATTGGCTTGTAAGATTAATAAGTTAACCCTAACATGACTAATTAGACTACATAGGCTATCCTATTAATTGGCTTGTAAGATTAATAAGTTAACCCTAACATGACTAATTAGACTACATAGGCTATTAGGTTCTAATAGCATTGTTGGAACTGAGCTAACCCACAGCTGAGTTAATGGGTAAATTTCAAGAAAAAACCATTATTAGATTTTTAATGCGCCTTTGCAGTTTAAGTCCATTTAGAACTTTTCTAAAATTTCTTTTAAATAAAACCATTATTATTTAAATTTATAAATAAATTTTTGTTTTATATAGTTTGTATTATATAATAACTATGTGTATCATATACACATATATTTATGTGTGCACGTGCAACATAAATAGGGTGTACATGGTTTAACAAGCACATGTATAGATGTTGGGATTTACATCACAACCTACATGTCACGCCCCTCTGTATATAATATGTTGTCTCAATGTATATATCTTTGCATCAGTATATAATATAAATTTATTTATAAATGTATGTGCATTTAAAATGCTAATTGTAAACAATTTATAAAGCATTTATAAATGTATATGTATGTAAATATGTAAAATTATAAAATTATTCAAATTTTAGTTCATAATAATTTTAATCAAACACACGCACACATTGAAAGCTTTGTAATTTTTTAAAATTGTATTCATGTATAATATATATAAACATATAATTAGCTATAAATATGTATATATACGTTAATATGAATAATAAAATAAAATTTATAAATACATACATCACTGTATTTTTGCTCTTACCTAGGTATATTGTTTTTTAAAATTTCCTTTTGGTTTTGTAAATTAATTATTAAAATCCATTTATTAAATTTAAAACTGTATGAAGAATTAAATTAATAACATTAACAAATTATTCCAAACGTATTATATGTCATATATGTTATTTACAAATTTTATCATTTATGAATATATATACATATAGTTAAATTACTTAATCAATGTTTGATTAAATAAAATTACATTATATATATTCATATAGTAATACACACACACACACACAGAGATATATATATGAAAATGAAAGCTTTTTACTTATGGCCAAAAGCATATTATGCATAAATAAATTTTTACAAAATTTAAAACATATGATATAATATTAATCTTTTAGTTATGGAATTTAATTAATTAAAGAATCATTTAATTAAGAAAATAATTTTTTTATTGTTACTTGGCCATGAGCATATAATGCTGCAAACATACATGTATTATATACATACATACATACATACAAACATATACATGTATATACACACACACACGCACACTCATAAATATAACCATCTAGATGTGATAACATATCGATATACAGATTCGTTATATAAGTGCTATCTAACATGTTAAAATGAAGATTAGTGTTTAAATGTCGATATACAGATCACATGTGTACCTTACACCAATGCCTAATACGTACACGCTGAAAGGACTATTAGTGCTCCTTGAATCCGATTCCAATACGGAAGAAGGTAGCACTCGAATTTCCTACCACCGACGATCAAATCAAAGTGTATCTAATGTGTTTTGTGCTTGGACTTTTTGGGTTTTTGACGCAGCGGATAATTCAAAACAAACTTCAATCGATGGAATGTAGCAATCGGTGAGTTGAGAATACTGCAAGGCCCAAATCCGTTGATCCAAAGATACCGGATTCTAGCTATCTTCGTCTCGTTGATCGCACACGATACCGAGAAGCAAAGATCTACGATTCTTCGCACGTTGATCTAGCGCACTAGATTCCGTGAATCGGCTTCTACGATCGTTGAATCGAGCGCACTCGATTAACCGAAAGAGGAGATAGGAGATCACACTCAACTACCAATTTGTATGAAAGCACAAAGCTAACAAAAGAGAATTTTATTCAAAAATCAACCACCTTAAATGTACAACACACACTCCTATTTATAGAGTTTTCACAACACAACCCTTAAGTCGTGGCCGACTCATGACTCACGACTCATCATAAGTCGTTACCGACTTAGCAACACAACAGACCGAAGTACATCACACGACTCAAGAGCAAACGACTCAAAAACAACGACTTACGACTCATAACAGCGGCAAAATAGACAACCTAAACATGACGACTTATATACAACACGAGTCATCAGATACAAACACCATACGACTCAACTATATATGCGTACAACACGACTCAACAAATGTCACGACTCAAGGCTTCACCGACTCATGGTCTTCACCGAATCATAGCTTCCCTGCGGCACATCCCTTAAAGTCATCTCCGAACGACTCATCTACTTCCACTTCTCTGCTCTTGTTAACTCGTACATGACTTATGGATGAGTCGTTGAGACGTGTACGACTTATCACCAGAAGCGGTGTCTCATTAGGTCGGTCCACATCTTCCTTCGTAGGTCGTTGCCGACCTAGACCTTCTTTGTTGAGTCGGAAACGACTCAAAGCCGCTTCATTAGCTTGCAACGTCCCTTCTCGTGACTCCTTAGGTCGTGGACGACTCAAATCTACTCTCCTACGACTCATGATGCCTTCACTGAGTCGTGTACGACTCATCACACTACACCACAAACTCATGTTTTCAGGAATTAAAGATTGCACAACTTCTTCTCTGGCCTTAGCTGCATCATCCTCCCCTGGTTGAGAAAAATTCGTCCTCGAATTTGTACATTCTTCTCCATCTGATTGTTTACCTCCGTAATATGGAACAAGATGTTTAACATTGAACACGTCAGACGTGTAAACATCTTCCGGCAGTTTCAACTTATAAGCATTTTCATTGATTTTCTTCACAATTTCAATTGGACCAATTTTCCGCGCCTTCAATTTATTGTATGTTCCTACCGGAAAACGGTCTTTTGTCAACACTGCATAAACCAAATCGCCTTCGTTAAATTCAACATTTCGTCGTTTCAAATCTGCAGATTTCTTATATTTCTCATTCGATTTCTCCAATCGTTCCTGAACGATTCTATGACATTCCGTCAATCCTTCAACAAAATCAGCAGCTCGTTTAACCGTTCCCTTTGACTGTGGCACTACTGCCAATTCCAACGGTCCCCTGGGTATAGTTGAATATACAATCTGAAATGGGCTGAATCCTGTGCTACGATTCACTGCATGATTATGTGCAAACTCGGCTTGGCATAACTTCATGTTCCAATTCTTCAAATTATCCTGTACAAGGCATCGCAACAAATTTCCCAATGACCGGTTAACAACTTCCGTTTGTCCATCAGTTTGCGGATGATAAGCACTACTAAATTTCAGCTTCGTTCCCACCATCTTCCACAAACTTAACCAAAAGTGACTCAGAAAACGAGTATCCCTATCTGACACAATAGACTCTGGCAATCCATGAAGTCTATAGATTTCCTTGAAAAATAGTTGAGCAACACGAACAGCATCCGTCGTCTTCTTGCAAGCAATAAAATGTGTCATTTTAGAAAATCTGTCAACTACAACAAATATCGAATCATTACCACGCTGTGTTCTTGGCAATCCCAATACAAAGTCCATACTCATATCAACCCATGGTCTAGCCGGTACAGGCAATGGCATATACAAACCAGCATTGGTCGCGGTTCCTTTCGAAACTTGGCAAGTATGACATCGCTCCACAAACCTTCCCACTTCTTTCCTCATCGACGGCCAAAAGTAAGACTGTGAAATCAACTGCAAAGTACGATCACGGCCCACATGCCCTTCTTCATGCAACTCTTTTACAATCTTCATTCTCAAACTACAGTCTGGAATGCATAATTGATTTCCTTTGAACAAGAATCCATCAACCATCACAAATTCATCCGAACTTCCATCCTTAACTTTCTCAACAAAATTTGCAAAGTAAGGATCCTCCCCAAACAGTTCTGGCAACATTTCAAACCCCGTCACTTCAACCTTCATTGTCGTTAATAAATGACTCCTCCTACTCAAAGCATCAGCTACCCGATTTGTCACCCCTGATTTGTGCTTAACGACAAAAGTAAACTGCTGTAAATATGCAATCCATGATGCATGTCTCGCTGAAATCTTATCCTGCCCCTGTAAATGCTTCAATGCCTCATGATCAGTGTACAGAACAAATTCTTTCTGAAATAGATAGTGTCTCCAATGCTTAACAGCTTGTACAACCGCATAGAATTCAACGTCATACGTATTGTATCTCATATTTGCCCCTGACAACTTCTCACTGAAATAAGCAACTGGCTTCCCATTCTGACTCAGAACTCCTCTAATTCCAACCTTCGAAGCATCAGTGTGTAATTCAAACAACAACTGAAAATTCGGTAGAACAAGAATCGGTGCTGATGTCAACAATGTCTTAATCTCCTCCAAAGCAACTCCCG
This sequence comes from Allium cepa, assembly GCA_030765085.1. Classification (NCBI taxonomy): domain Eukaryota; kingdom Viridiplantae; phylum Streptophyta; class Magnoliopsida; order Asparagales; family Amaryllidaceae; genus Allium; species Allium cepa. The sequence goes on from CM060941.1 coordinate 12,821,388, forward strand.
CTTCCTCTGACCAAGAAAATTGTTTCCCTTTCATGCAATCAGTAACGGGAGCCATCACGCTACTGAAGTGTGGAATGAATCTTCGGTAGAATGACGCTAGCCCATGGAAACTTCTCACTTCCGTAATTGTCTTTGGTTGTGGCCAATTCCTAACGGCCTCAACTTTACTCTGATCAACTCGAATACCTTCTCCTGAAACAACATAACCCAGAAATAAAACACTGTGCGTCATAAACACACATTTCTTCGTAGCAGCATAAAATTGTTCCTCACGAAGAATAATCAATACTTCCCTCAAATGTTGAACATGCTCCTCTGTACTCCTGCTATAAATCAGAATATCATCGAAATAAACCACCACGAACTTCCCAATGAATGGTCTAAAGATTTGATTCATCACCCGCATGAATGTACTAGGTGCATTTGTCAAACCAAATGGCATAACCAACCATTCGTATAACCCCTCTCTCGTTTTGAAAGCTGTCTTCCATTCGTCTCCAGGTCTAATCCGAATTTGATGATAACCACTCTTCAAATCAATCTTCGAAAATATAGTTGCCCCACTCAACTGGTCTAGCAAATCATCCAGCCTTGGCATAGGAAATCTATAACGAACAGTGATCTTACTCAATGCTCTACTGTCTGTGCACATTCTCCATGTTCCATCCTTCTTTGGCACCAACAATGCTGGCACTGCACAAGGACTCAAGCTTTCTTGAACACGTCCCTGCTCTAACAACTCTTCCACTTGCCTTCGTAACTCTTCATGTTCCTTCGGACTCATTCGGTAATGTGGTCGATGTGGTAAAACTGCTCCCGGAACAAGATCAATTCGATGTTGAATGTCTCTTAGTGGCGGTAACTCCTTAGGCAACTCCTCTGGAAATACGTCTTCAAATTCTTTCAAAACTGGCTTTGCTTCTTCAGGAATTTCAACCTCTTCACTGCTCTCTCTCCCAATCAACAAAAACACTTCAGGTTCCTCTTCAACCTCCTTAACAAACTCTTTCAAGGTCAACAGAGTTTTCAATTCCTCAATCTCCTCCAGCTTGCTCTCCTTCTGTTGTTGCTTCTTGGGAACCAAGGTGATTTTAGTACCCTCGAACATGAAACTATAGCTATTAGCACGACCATCATGTTGCACTGCTCTGTCAAACTGCCATGGTCTGCCCAACAACAGATGACACACATCCATGTCTACAACGTCACACCAAATTTCATCTTTGTACTTCTTCCCAATAGAAAATTTAACACAAGCCCTTCGACACACCTTCACTTCACCACCTTTCCTTAACCATGCTAACTTGTACGGTTTAGGATGCTTCTCAGTTTTCAAGTTCAACTTCCTTACTGCTTCTGTAGAAATAATGTTGTCACAGCTTCCAGCATCAATAACGAACTTGCAAACTTTTCCCAGAATAGTGCATGTCGACTGAAAAATATTGCTTCTCAACCAGCTACAGTCCTCCTCTTGCTTTGGTGTAAGACATGACCTCCTCATCATAAGATTACAACCTTCATCTCCAAACAATTCTTCTTCCTCCTCAACATAGAGTACATTTGAACACTCTGCCTCCTCACCATCATCCTCTTCAACTTCTGCAACCATCGCTCTCTTCTTCGGCTTCGGACATTCGTTGCTTTTATGACCCAACTCTTGACAATTATAACATTTGAACACACTGCTAGCCTTTGCCTTCTCAGCCTCCTTTACCACTGGCTTTATAACAGGTTTAGGAACATTAGGACTTCCACCAACACCCCTCGCTTGATTATTGGAATTAGTAAACACACCACCTCCATGCCTTCCTTGCTTCTCCCAAGCCAACGCTTTTTGATGTGCCTCTGCAACTGATCTAGGATCAAACATATTAACCATATCCTGGATCTGCATTCTCAATCCTCCAATGAATCTAGCAGTTAGCTATTCTTCCGTTTCCATAATATCATTCCTGGCAATGAGTTGGTAAAATTCATCAGCATAATCACTAACAGACTTCGTCCCTTGCCTCAGATTCTGCAACCTTTGGTACATAAGTGACTGATAATTGTAAGGTAAGAAAGTAGATCTCATCAACTTCTTCATCTTATCCCAAGATTCTATCTTTGACTTCCCCATTCTCTCCCTGGTAAGTTTAGTTTGCTGCCACCACGCCAAAGCTCTCCCCCTCAACCTAGTAGCAACCAACTTCACCCTTCTATGCTCAGGAACTTCCTTGAAATCAAAGATCTCTTCAACATTAGATAACCAATCAAGAAATTCTTCAGCTACCATCCCTCCTTTAAATTCTGGAATTTCCATCTTCATACCCGATTCCCATCGACGATCCTCTTCAACATCCCGAAATGAATTTCGAACCTGGTCTCGATCTCGATAATGAATACTAGCTCTATCACCCTCTTCAACAAAGTCAAACGTACGCCTACATCGATCTCGACCATTATCATCCCTTCGTTCATGCATGCTTCTTTGACTATGTCTCTCTTCATCCCTATATGCTTCATTGTCAAATTCACGTTGACTTCTTCTCTCTTCATGTGCATAGTCATGATGATCTCTTCGTGATGAAATTGATGTTTCTCTTCTATCTCTACAAGAATGTGGTGATACCCTCCTCGCTTCCGTAACCGATGGCGAAACTCGGTTTCCTCCATGGTTCGAGTTTGGTGATCTCCTCCTTTGATTCAAATCATTCATCAATTTCTCCAATTTTCCAATGCCTTCATCAAACTTCTCATTAATACGCTGTTCCATAAGCTCGGCTTCTTCTCTTCGATACAAAGCTTCAACGTTTTGATGACGATTAGCTCTCCTTGGTGGCATGATTGAAACTCCTCACAAAACTTCAACAATTTGAACACAAGACTTCAAAGCTTTAACAAAACAACAAGTCACAGCTTCCCTTGACTCGGCTTGCTCTAGCTCGGCAATAAGGAACGACTCAAAGTAAGGTCGGCTCCTACTCAAGCACAAGGTACGGCTCAAACCCTTTACAAGGCTCGGCTACTTCCCACAAGTATACACGGCCTTCAATTTCAAACACCTTCAATACTCTGATCCGAAATGGAATGGATCGAAAGTTCTCCCTCTTGTTGTAACTTCAATATGAACACGATGAACACAACTTCAAAAATTGGCTCCAAGAATCAACTTAGCTATGATTGGCTAAGTATGGCTCTGATACCAAACTGACGCAGCGGATAATTCAAAACAAACTTCAATCGATGGAATGTAGCAATCGGTGAGTTGAGAATACTACAAGGCCCAAATCCGTTGATCCAAAGATACCGGATTCTAGCTATCTTCGTCTCGTTGATCGCACACGATACCGAGAAACAAAGATCTACTATTCTTCGCACGTTGATCTAGCGCACTAGATTCCGTGAATCGGCTTCTACGATCGTTGAATCGAGCGCACTCGATTAACCGAAAGAGGAGATAGGAGATCACACTCAACTACCAATTTGTATGAAAGCACAAAGCTAACAAAAGAGAATTTTATTCAAAAATCAACCACCTTAAATGTACAACACACACCCCTATTTATAGAGTTTTCACAACACAACCCTTAAGTCGTGGCCGACTCATGACTCACGACTCATCATAAGTCGTTACCGACTTAGCAACACAACAGACCGAAGTACATCACACGACTCAAGAGCAAACGACTCAAAAACAACGATTTACGACTCATAACAGCGGCAAAATAGACAACCTAAACATGACGACTTATATACAACACGAGTCATCAGATACAAACACCATACGACTCAACTATATATGCGTACAACACGACTCAACAAATGTCACGACTCAAGGCTTCACCGACTCATGGTCTTCATCGACTCATAGCTTCCCTGCGGCACATCCCTTAAAGCGAGTCATCTCCGAACGACTCATCTACTTCCACTTCTCTGCTCTTGTTAACTCGTACACGACTTATGGATGAGTCGTTGAGACGTGTACGACTTATCACCAGAAGCGGTGTCTCATTAGGTCGGTCCACATCTTCCTTCGTAGGTCGTTGCCGACCTAGACCTTCTTTGTTGAGTCGGAAACGACTCAAAGCCGCTTCATTAGCTTGCAACGTCCCTTCTCGTGACTCCTTAGGTCGTGGACGACTCAAATCTACTCTCCTACGACTCATGCTGCCTTCACTGAGTCGTGTACGACTCATCACACTACACCACAAACTCATGTTTTCAGGAATTAAAGATTGCACAACTTCTTCTCTGGCCTTAGCTGCATCAGTTTTGAATAGGGTGATTTCTGGAAAAAAAATTTAGAGGGTAGAAGGAGCAAAAAGTTAAGTCTAAAATGAGTGTTTGAGTGGTTAGTTAAAGGACACATAAGGGAGTAAAAAAAAGGATAAAACCCTTGTTTTTCTCTTACTTTTTCTCACTTTTTAACCATTCAAAAGACTCCCTATTTAGCCAACATTTAGCTAACAAACTAATCAACCCTTAGCCGAAAAATAACATGCCCTATGTGAGCCTTAAACCTAGTCCGAGGCTGAACAAAAATAATTGCAATTTAAATCCAATTTAAACGCGTACTAATATCGTATATCGATTGGTATATTTATAACTGTTATAAATACATTTTTAATATTGTTCACCACATCAAATAAAATCTTATAATTAATATTTCATAATTTTATTAACTTATTTAATTGTAACAATTATAAATTAATTAAATCGGATGGTAAAAGGAGTATTTAACGTTTTGGTTATTGACTCCAAGTGTAAATTTGATCAGCTATTAATATCGAATAATTCAAATATTAACGTTCGCACTACACCTAGCGGTGGTGTGATATTATGGCTAATTTATCGCCTATTCGGTATCATTAAAATCCAATTACTTTATTAAGCATTACTCGGCAGTGATGATTATTTATTCCAATTCTCTTTGTCAAAACCTTATCATTTTGGACTTATGAAATTTGGTAACGATCAAAATTTCATTATCATGCATATTAAACTCTATAGTCCAAATATAAAGCCCTTGGTTCAATAATAATAATAATAATTAACAGTACTACTCTGGCTAGAGATTTTGAATTTGAGTTGACTTTAATTGTCCGTGATACTAACCCTATATAATTGAGGAAACGAATACTATCTTGAATAGTGTTTCACTTCCAATACTTCCACTCGACCCAAGTATAGTCATTCGATAGTTACTGTGCCATGATTTAATTATAATAAAAGTAGAGCTTTCATATTGAAGATGAACGGTATTCTCAAGCCGAGAGAACTGTATAAATTAGTCACATCGATATTTTATGTTTGACATTAGTTATATTAACTAATAGAAAACTATTGCATGATTCATTCCATAGTTATTTAAAAACTATCAGTATGTAACCGTTTAGTGCTCCAGTAGTCATGAGTAATACACTGCCCAACATTTGGAAAACATTATGTACTGTAATCTCAACGAATATATTTACATCCAGTCTCGATATAGCTACATTAGGAATATTGAAAATGATGTGTTTAATATGTATTATGATATTATACTCATGATTACTATTTGTAATTACTATAACAAACATACAAGTTATGGATTTTCTGTTAAATATACTTTAATTAAACATTTAATTATTTATAACACAGTATAACAAATATATAATGGAAAAAAACACTTTTTATTATGAAAGAGAATTGATTGTAGAATAACAATTTACAATAAATTATGAAATTGCCTCTAGGGCATATACCCCTAAATCTATCGTATCATACACACATGTGTGTGTACGTGCATGTGTAACACATACATTGTACATTGTTTTGACATGCCCATATACGAGTGTTGGGACTTATATCACAATGGACATATTAGCCCCTCCATATACATATGAACCGTGTACCTATACGTATCCATACATGTATATATATAATATATGAGATTCAAATTTGAAATTTGAATTTAGATCTAAAATCTGAAATTTGAAATTGAAAATTGAAATTTTAAAATTTGAATTTGAACTAAAATTGAATTTCGAAATTTGAAATTAGAATTTTTAAATTTCAAAGTTGAAATTGAATTTAAATTAAATTTTAAAAAATTAAAAATTAGAAATTTAAATATATATATATGTGTGTGTGTGTGTGTGTGAGTGTGTGTGTGTGTATACACGAACTTTTTTTTTAATTTTTAGAAATCATATTATTTATATAGATTAATAAGTATATACTAATACACACACACACATATATATGTATATGTGTGTTTTAAAATTAGTTTTGTTTAAATGCCTTTAAATTTATAAGTTTTGAATTTTGTTGGTTGAAAAGTATAAAAGCACGCGTGCGCGCGCGTGCGTTTATAATATTTTTAAATTTAACACACACATACACACACACACACACATTTATCTTGACTAATACCTAGCTGTAACACATTGAAAAGTTGAATCGAAGAACTCGTTGAATTTATATCCAAATTCCAAAGTGAGCTACCAAAATGAAAGAATCAACCGTACTATTTGTATTTAATTTGTGTTTTAAAAGGTTTCAAACAATGGAGGGTATTTGGGGTGGCCGACCAGAAATGATGAAGATGTAGGCTTAAGAGTTTGTAAAATGAAGTTTAAGGTGTTTAATTTGTGATATAGAGGAGCAAAAGGGGGATCCAGATCCACGTTCTCCTCTTACAATTTCACACATTTTGAACTGACATCCAATCCACTTTTACCCTCCCCATGGTCGGCCAACATAGCCCATATTTTGATCTCCAAATTGCTTTAAACTCGATTAAATAAATATGTATTTAAATCTAATTCAAATGAATATCGATATCGTATATCAATACGTGTAACTTTTATACATGCACTATTTTAATATTGATCAACATAAATCAAATAAAATTTTATAAATAAAATTTCATAAATATTACTTAATATAATTAACTTATGAAAATTATAATTAATTAAATCAGGTGGTAGTAGGAGTATTCAATGTTTCAGTTGTGTGACTCTTAAGTGTAAATTCGTTCAGTGACTAATAGCGAACAATTCAAATATTAACGTTCACATATCATCTTAGCTAGTGGTATAAGACTCTTAAGTGTAAATTCATTCAGTGACTAATAGCAAACAATTCAAATATTAACGTTCACATATCATCTTAGCTAGTGGTATAACCTTATAGCCAAACTTGTTGCTTATATAACTTCAGTAAAACCAATTCAACTTATTTATTTGTTACCACGTAGTGACAATTATTTACACTAATTCTCTTCATCAAAACTACGTCACATTAAGACTTATGAAATTTGGTAATGGAAAAAATTCCAATTACATCCATTCAACTTTATAGTCCAAACACAAAGTTCTTGGTTCAGTAATAACAATTATTATTACTTGAACTACTCTGGCGGAAGACTTTGACTTTGAGTTGACTTATGTTGACCATGATACTCACCTATTATAACTAAGGAGACGAATTCTATATTGAATAGTGTTTCAATAAGAGGATACGAGATATCAAATAGAAGTGTTGAAGTGGTCAGTGATCCGCGTATTATACGAAGATATCACAATCTCTGCCGTTCATTGATTCAGAGCTCATCTCTACCGTTCACTTTATTTCTGCATTTTCTCTTATGGATATGGGCTAGATTATAAAGCCCATCAAAACATGTATATAAATAATACTGTTGTATCATTTCATTTGATCATGTAATAAAGCATTTTTGCATTTATCTCAAATCTCTGTTTCAATACTGATTAACAAACTCAGAAAACAAAGATCATATCAATTCCCATAATCTCAACATGGTATCAGAGCTAACAAAGACTTAACAGTCATTCGATCAACTAATCAAAAACCCATCAGTATCAGAATCATCATTTGGGAGATTATCTTCATCAGAAAACTGTTCATCATCTGAAGATTGCTGAATCTAGTGCCGCGCCAAACATAAGTGGCTGCATCAAGATTCTTCAACGCATTCCCATAAGAAAATCAGTCAGAAAACTCAGAAAACAAAAAATCAAGAAATCAAGAATCATCCCAAAACAAAGAAGGTGCCATCCAGTACAACACATCAGATCTGAGAGATCATCATCTCTGTTATACTGTTGCATCAAAATTCACCGTGAGAAGTTCTTGATTTACCTCTTTTTTGTTTTTTCTGAATTAAACCAAATCTTTTTTTCTTGTTGCCCTGCATTCTTTTCTTTCTGTATTGGATTTTGCTTTCCTGATATCATCATGGGTGATGAATCCAACAATCAACCCAGCATGGGTAGCTCTGCTAATGAAGGCAACAGTAATCAACAAAGTGTTGCTGCAGAGAAACTGATTAAGACAGTTATCAGCCCACAAAGTAATCTCGTCACAGTTCAATTAAATGAGGATAACTTTCTTCTCTGGAGATTGCAGATAGAGACTGTAGTTCAAGGGTATGGACTGGAAGACCATATTCTTGGAACTATCTCCATTCCTCCCAAATGTATAACTGATCAAGAAAACAAAGTTATCAGTAATGAAGAATATGTCAAATATCATAGACAAGATAGACTAATTTGTTCTTGGCTTCTATCTTCAATAAGCACAAATCTACTGTCACATGTTATTGGATGCAAAACTGCTAATGATATATGGACAACTATTGAAAAAGTGTTCAATACACAGTCAGCTGCCAAGGTGATGTATTATAAAAGACAGCTGCACAATGTAAAGAAAGACAACAGCTCAATGAGAGAATACATCTTCAAAATCAAAGGAATATGTGACTCACTGGGGGCAGCCAACCACAAAGTCTCAGATTCAGAACACATTCTAACCATCCTCAATGGATTGAATGAGGAGTATGAATCAGTTATTGCTGTCATAGCATCACAAAAGGACTTGCCTTCACTTGATGATGTCTACTCCATATTACTATCTCATGAGGCAAGAATTGATAATAAAAGGCCACAGGAGTCAGAATTTACAGTCAATTACACAGCTGCTTCAAGAAACAAAAACCCAATCAACAACAAGACAGATCAGAATACACAAAGAGGAGGAACACAGAGAGGAGGTTTTTCAAATAGATCTAGAGGAAGGGGCAGATACAACAACAACAACAGACCAAAATGTCAAATTTGTGAAAAGATTGGTCACACTGCTATAAAATGCTATTTGAGGTACTCTAATCAGAACAACAACAATCAAAAGAGTGGAAACTATAGTGCCAACATAGCTCAAGCAAGCTTCAGCAATCAATCTGATAACAAAGAGCATAATTCTAATGAAAACAATCAATTAAATGATGACTGCTGGTATTCAGACTCAGGAGCTACCAACCATATAACCAATAATCTTGAAAACTTAAATCTTGGCAATAGAGAATACAAAGGTAAAAAATCCATTTGTATGGGGAATGGTAAGTGCATCAATATTTCACATATAGGAAATGCAGTTATTAAAGGAAAGAAACAATTATTCCTACATAATTTACTAAGAGTTCCAAAAATCAAAAAAATCTCATGAGTGTGTCTCAATTTGCTAATGATAACCAAGTTTACTTTGAATTCTTTCCTAAGCACTGTGTTGTTAGAGATATACTAACTAAAGATATTTTATTGCAGGGTGATGCTGAAGGAGGATTGTACAGATTTAAATCTGTGAACTGTGCATGTCATAGTGATGATAAAAGCTATTGTAATCATTGTGAAATAGAAAACAATGACAATATTTTTGATTTATGGCACTATAGACTTGGGCATCCTAATGCTAAAATAGTTAAGCAGATTCTCAATGAAAATAACATTTCCTGTAGTAATATATCTATTCCCTATGTATGCACTCACTGCCAAATGGGAAAAAGTCACAAACTACCATTTGGTAATTCCACAACTGAATACACTAAACCATTTGAACTCATTGCCACTGACCTCTGGGGACCTGCCCCAATACATTCTGACTATGGGTATAAATATTATATATCATTTGTAGATGCACACACAAGACACACTTGGATATACTTTCTGAAAAATAAATCAGACACACATGATGTTGTAGTAAACTTTATTACAATGATAGAAAAATAGTTTGATGCTCATGTCAAAACCATTCAATCATATGGTGGAACTGAATACAAGTCTCTTAAGGAGTACTTTAGAGTTAAAGGTATAGTTCATCGATTTACTTGTCCCTATACTTCAGAACAAAATGGCTTAGCAGAGAGGAAACATAGACATGTAGTTGAAACAGGACTTAGCCTACTGAGTCATGTAAAACTACCACTGAAGTTTTGGCCAGAGGCCTTTAGCACTGCTGTCTACCTTATTAATAGACTGCCAACCAAAACTCTAGATGGTATAACCCCCATTGAAAAGTTACAAGGGGTAAAACCAGATTATCGTAGCTTAAAAATATTTGGATGTCTATGTTTCCCATATTTAAGACCCTATAACAGTAACAAATTAAACTTCAGGTCAAAACAATGCACTTTTTTAGGTTACACTTCCAATCAAAAAGGGTATAAGTGTCTTGATGATAGTGGAAAAATCTTTATTAGCAGACATGTTGCATTCAGTGAAAAAGTTTTTCCCTTCAAAAATGCTGGAGTTAACACAACAGCAAAAGTTTATAACCCAAACATATATATACCTGAATTACCAATAATATCAGAAGACAGGGGGACAGCAGAAATGAGGAGGGCTGCTGATGATCATCAAGCACACCCATCTGCATCTACTCAACATAATACAGAATGTGAAGATGATCACAGCCATGCCATCTACTCACCTGCACATTCAACAAATGGAGAAGATCAACATTCAGAAAGTAATATTGATCAAAATAGAAGGTATGAGTTACCTCAGGCTAAAACCCCTGTCAGATCCAGCCACCAAATGATCACAAGAGCCAAAAGTGGGATCTTTAAACCCAAGGCATACATGATCAACACAAATTCCAGTGAACCATTCACATTTGATCAGGCTGCAAAAAATGAAAACTGGAAAGCAACAATGGATGAAGAGTACAATGCTCTTATGAAAAATAAAACATGGAATCTTGTATGTCCACCTGCACACAAAAATATTGTAGGATGCAGATGGACATATAAGATAAAAAGGAATCCTGATGGATCTACCAATAAATACAAAGCAAGACTGGTTGCCAAGGGATATACCCAACAGTATGGGTTTGATTTTACAGAGACATTCAGTCCAGTAGTCAAACCCACCACCATAAGGCTTATCATCTCAATTGCCTTACATAAAGGATGGACTATAAGGCAGTTGGATGTCAATAATGCCTTCTTAAATGGCAAATTAGAAGAAGAAATCTACATGAACCAACCACCAGGATATGAACAAGACTCAAGTCTTGTATGCAAATTAAACAAGGCCATATATGGGCTGAAGCAGGCCCCAAGGGTCTGGTTTGACAGATTGAAATCAACTCTAATGTCAATAGGATATCAATCTCTCAAATCAGACACCTCTTTGTTTGTCAAAGGTGATTCATCTTTAATCACTTATATACTAATCTATGTTGATGACTTAATTGTTACAGGTAATAATCAGAATGAGATCAACAAGGTTATATACTATTTGAACAAAGAATTCTCCCATGACTACTCCCATGATCAGCCATCAAAATCTCTCAAAAAACAGGGGAGAAGTCATAGATAATATTAAACAATACAGAAGTGTTATAGGGGCATTACAATATGCCACTATAACACGACCTGATATTGCTTTCAGTATTAACAAACTTTCTCAATTTATGCAGAATCCATTGGATGAACACTGGAAAGCTGTAAAAAGAGTTCTGAGATATCTAAAGGGAACAATCAATCATGGTCTAACATTTAAAGCCAGTAAAAATCTCAACATAACAGGCTATGCAGACTCAGATTGGGAAACTGATCCTGATGATAGAAAATCAGTTACATGATACTGCATATTTGTTGGAGACAATTTAATATCATGGAGTTCTAAAAAACAGTCAACCATCTCTAGATCTAGCACAGAGGCCGAATACAGAAGCATAGCAAGTGCAACAGCAGAAGTGACGTGGCTACAATCAATTATTAAAGAGCTAAGACTCAACACAAACATCAAAGCAACCCTATGGTGTGATAATCAGAGTGCAGTTTACATGACTGCAAACCCTATAATGCATTCAAGGACTAAGCATATCGAAATAGACCTACACTTCGTCAGAGAGCAAGTACTCAAAGGCAATATACAAATTAACCACTTACCAGCCACTTACCAAATTGCAGATACACTGACGAAGTCACTTTCAAAAAGAAATTTTTTGAAATTCAGAAGCGACCTCAAAGTTACTGAAAATCAACTCTCGGTCGAGCAAAGCAGATCAGAATCAAACAATATTGAATCTTCCCTTGATCGAACCAAGACAGACCAAAACTCGAAGCTGCAGTCCAGATCTACTCAATTCAGAGCTTCAAGTTGACAAGTTCACTCAAAATGAAAACTGAGAAAGAAGAACTCAAATTTTGCTCAACACAACTCAATAATCTTCTACAGAGACTCGAATCGTCAAGTCTATCCCTAATTTCTTCCGCAAATCATAAATTTTCTCTCAAACCCTAACTCTGAGAGAGCTAGGGTTCGAAGGGGGGAATAAGAGGATACGAGATATCAAATAGAAGTGTTGAAGTGGTCAGTGATCCGCGTATTATACGAAGACATCACAATCTCTGCCGTTCATTGATTCAGAGCTCATCTCTACCGTTCACTTTATTTCTGCATTTTCTCTTATGGATATGGGCTAGATTATAAAGCCCATCAAAACATGTATATAAATAATACTGCTGTATCATTTCATTTGATCATGTAATAAAGCATTTTTGCATTTATCTCAAATCTCTGTTTCAATACTGATTAACAAACTCAGAAAACAAAGATCATATCAATTCCCATAATCTCAACAGTTTCACCTGTAATTTTTCTACTCGACCCATCTGTAGTTGTTCGATGGACACATGCCACAATTTAACTATAATCAATGTGGAGTTTTTAAATTAATGCTCAACGGTATTCTCAAGTCGAGCGAACTGTATAATATTATCACATCAATATTTTCTATTTGACCTTAGTTATATAAACCAATAGAAAACTATTGAGTGGGTCATTCCATAATTATCCAATAAATATTAGTACATAAACCCTGGTGTCCCTCAATAACCATGAGCAATACACTGACCAACATTCAGAAAGCATTACATACTCTAATCTCGATGGATGTGTCAATATACAGTCTCGATACATCTTGACTAAGAATATTAAAATGATATATTTATTTTCATTGTGATAAATTTCTCATGGTTACAACGTACTGCGATTACTATAAAAAATACATCATTTATGGATTTTCTTTTAAAAGTACTAAAATTAATTACTTAAATAATTATATCACAGTATAATATGTATATAATAGAAAGAAAGCACCTTTTCTTTTGAACAAGATTGATTCTCGAGTTAGATACATGTAACAATTTACAAAATTACCCCTAGTCATACTGCTAACTTTATTAATCTCCCACTTGCACTTGGGTTCAATTATGGAATTCTAACTCTTTGATCAATTTTCTAGAAACTAATCTGGTTAGTCCCTTAGTGAACGAGTATGCTATTTGGTTTTAATTATCTAATTTAATCAGCTCCCTCTAATGTTGATAAACTGTCTTTATCATGTGAATTTTTTTTGGAGTCAGTTTCTCGACTTCTAGTGAGCTCTAGGTTCTTCCGTGATCTATATTAAGACATTGTTATCATATAAAAATAACATAGGATTTTCGACACTTGAAATTGCCTCTACCTCAATTGATAGAGTTAGGGGTATGCCCAGGGGCAATTATTTAATTTGTTACATATATCTAACTCGATAACCAATCATGTTTGTAATAAAAAGGTATTTTCTTTCTATTATATACTTGATATAATATGTTATATTATGTAATTAGTTTAATTAAAAGTATATTTAATAGAAAAATACATAAATGGTATGTTTTGTGACAATATTTACAATATGTTATAATCGTGAGTGATTTATTACAATAAAATAAACATACCATTTTAAATATTCATAGTCAAGATGTACCGAGACTAGACATCGATACATCTGTTGAGACTAGAGTACGTCTCACTCTGTAAATATTGGGCAGCGTATTACTCATGACTGTTTGGGGGCACCAAGGGGTTACATACTGATAGTTATTGGATAACTATAGAATGACTCACTCGATAATTTTCTGTTGGTTAATATAACTAAGGTCAAACATAAATTATCGATGTGATTAATTAATATAGTCCTCTGGACTTGAGAATACCATCGATCTTCAGAATGAAAGCTCCACTTTTATTATAGTTAAATTATGGCAGGACGTCCATTAAATGACTATAGTTGGGTCGAGTGAAAGTATTAGAAGTGAACCACTATTCAAGAGAGGGTTCATTTTCTCGGTTATTAGAGGTGAGGATCACGGTCAACTGAAGTCAAGTCAAAGTTAAAATCTATGGTCATAGTAGTTCAGTTAACAATAATTATTATTATTGAACCAAGGACTTTGTTTGGACTATAAAGTTGAACATGGACGATATTGGCATTTTGACCATTATCAAATTTCTTTAGTCCAAAGGTATATAGCTACGATAAAGATAATTGGTAAAAATAATTGTCACCATTGGATACACTTAATAAAGTAAAATTGGATTTTAGCGAAACCAAGTAAGCGATAAATTTGGTCAAAACATCTACACACCTGCTAAGTAATGTGTGAACATTAGTGTTCGAATTGTTCGATATTAACCGCTGACCCAATTTACACCTAAGAGTCACATAACCAAAATGATGAATAATCCTTTTATCACCTTATTTAATTAATTTGTAATTGTTATAAATCGATTAAATTAGTTAATATTTATGAAATATCAATTAAAAAAATTTGTATTTGATGCACTGAACAATGTTAAACATGCATTTAGAATAATCATAAATATATTAATCATTATATGATATCGGTACACGTTTAAATTAATATTTAAATGCAACAGACATTATTCAGGTCGGAATTGGCTTTGAGGCCCCTATGGGGTATGCCCAAATTTTGTTCGAAATATCTTAGATAAGCTAGCCAAATGTTGGGCAATGAGAGGCTTTTGAATGGTTTAAAAGAGTGGAATTGGTAAGAGAGAGATAAGGATAAAATTTACTTTTCTCTCCATTTGACTTCCTGTTTATTTGCCACTCTCCATGTAGTTCTTTTGATACTCTTTCTCTTCTCTTCCTCTACAAATTTTGACCAGTAAACCCATTTAAATTCAAAAGTAATCTAAGCTCGAAATACGTCAATATTCGATCATCAATTGTGAAGCAGTTCGGGAGCCAACAACTCTAGAACTTGGAATTCGATTCAAAGAGCCATTTCACCATTTCAAAGTGAAATCTCTCAGCCTTGGTGAAAGGTATTCAACGTGTATATTGATTCATTAAATATTATTATTTTATTATATTATAAGTTGTTGGATTATATTACGAATCTAGTGTATCGATGTTCCATCACATATTAGATGGTTAAGTATATTGGAGCATCTATATATCAATTTTTTTGTATGTTTGCCGGTATTAAATTCATAGCCTAAAAATAAATAAATAAATTTAATTAAATAATATTATACATGATTTTATTAGTAAATAAATTATATCCTAAAAATTAAAATCATATAATAATCATTTTAAAATTTCTAAAATTTTGTTTTTGTACAACAATAATTCAGCAACAAATTTTACTTTACTAATATATATTTATTATGTATTTAAATATTAATATAACTATTTATTTAACTAAAAATTGATTTTTTTGAAAAGAAAGGTTCTTTTTTTAATAGCCAATAAGAACCATACAATAGCAGGAACTGCCTCTATAAAAAAACCTCACCATTGTGGTGAGGAAAAAGACCACGACATCCTCTATGTCACCAACTCTTGTACAGTAAAATAAAAACATACAAAAACAAATATAAAGTTAACCAAAAAAAATAAAAGAAAAAATGATAGCAACCTGCCCATAAGGCAAATATAACACCACCTCTATCGAGCGTCAACCTAAACCGGCCCAAACTACATACCAGCAAACCCTTATCTCCCAACATCAATACCGCCGCCATCATCCAGTGTCGTCTAGATCGAGTCCCCATTTCCGAAAAATATGTCGCTCATTCGATGATAGATTATAATGCTGAAATTGTCTCGTGAGCTGAAGGCGAACATCTATTTTGATAAGCTTGCTTCTTTGATAAACCGAGCAACTCTTCCCTTCAAATCAACACCGAACTCTCTCCATCTAGATGTGATGCATGGCGGTAGTTGCCGCGACATAAGCCAGGTTCTGAGTACCTGATTTATGAGCAAAGGTTAGCCGCAAAATCAAAAATCGTTATCTCAAAGAGTTTTCCACCTCAAACCGCAGATCTATTTTGTTCAGCAAGCATTTCCACATATAAGCACTATAAACACAGTCTTTAAATAAGTGTTAATGAGATTCATACTGTTGCTTACAGATTTCACATTGTTTATTTACTGTCATCGCCCATGTCGATAGGCGATCTGAAGTAGGCAAATGCTGTATGTAAGCCATATTCGTAGTGTAGCAGAATTTCCTAGCAATTTTGTTGAACTATATGAGTTTGAATATGTCGTCTTGTTGAGCATGTAGTCTAATCTCGTTCCATACTATAGAAAAAATAAATTTTTTCGAGTGAGTAATAGTCCAGTAATCATTAAGTTGGTCTGAGGATAGTTGAACTTGCATAATATGGTCAACCACCTCCTTAGTATCTGGCAGAATTTGTTGTTGTAATTGTCCTCCCTGTACAATACAACTGACTCTACTGTGATTATTAGTTGATATGAAAAACCTGTCCCAGCTTATTAAATCCACGAGAGATTTGTGGTTGATCCACGGGTCATACCGCAAATCCGTATGCTCCACATTGACAATAATACGGTTCGTGATATTTGCTGCCAAATCTTGCTGTCGTAGAATAGATTTCATCGTGCCAGAGAAGTTATTGTTAATGTGCATTATCCAAAAATTTATCTTAGACAGGTATTTGGTTTTCATCCATTGAGATCATAAGCAATTAGCAGTTAATAATTTCCATAACAGTTTAATTCTGGCTGTGGGATTGAGATCAATGAATTTTTGCACGCCTATTCCACCTTCTAATTTATGCTTACATAAAGAATCCCAAAATATTTTATGCATCTTGCCCTTTCAGAAAAAATATGCACATATTCGATCAATTTTTCAAATGGCTGAAAAAGGAAGTTGGTATATAAGAAGCTAGTACATAACTATTGAAGTTATTATACCGTGTATCAACTCAGCACGCTTTGCTATTGTTAAAAAACTACTGTTCCATCCTTCTTATTTTGTGCTAATCCTTTGTAGCAGGGAAGAATAGTGAAAAGCATGTATGTAATCAATGGACAGTGGCACCCCAAGGTATGTGGAAGGTATTTCCTTCTCTGTTATATTTAATATATGAGTTATTTCCAATTTCCACATAGCACCTTTATTAAAAAATATTAGTGATTTTGTTTGATTAATTCGTAAACCAACCGTGTCCTCCATTTTAATGAAAATACGAGTCATGTAAGTAGCATTTGATGTAGTTGCCGCTAAGAAAATATAACATCATCAGCATATAGTAAATGAGATATGGAAGGTTGAAATTTATTTATCGGCTCTAAATGCTTTTCAAACATACCTTCTTCCATTAATAGTGAAAAATACTCCATAGCTACACAAATCAAATAAGGAGATAGAGGGTCACCCTGTCATAAGCCTCTGTTAGAAGTAATGAACCCTTCCGGCCTTCCATCAATCATTATAGCGAATGTGGGAGTTGAAATACATTCGTAAATTTATTGAACTAGAGATAGAGGAAAACCAAAACACTTAAGCATGTGGCAAACAAATTCGCGATTAACCATATCATAGGCCTTTTGTAAGTCGATTTTGATGCAAATTCTTCATTTACTATGTTTCACGAAATCCTTGACTTATTCATGAGCCAAAAGCACATTTTCACCAAGACTCCGACCTGGTATAAAAGACGATTAATTTTCTGCAATTAACAACGGAAGAAACCATTTAATTCTATTGCATACGATTTTTGAAATAATTTTATATATCACATTAGCATATGTAATAGGTCGGTAATCTAAAACTAATTAGAGCTTATCTTTTTTGGGGATCAACGTAATGAAAGTGTGATTAACTTCCCGTGGCAGCTTTGTTGATTGAAAAGATTCTGATACAACATTGAATATGCTGCTTTTCAGGTCATCCCAATGTAGTTTGTAAAATTTGGCTAAGAAACCATCTAGACCTGGACTCTTGCATCATTGATTGAGAAAACAACCGCTTTAAGTACTCTTGCCCCACTGCATTAATTCTCATTTTAATTTCAATTTTTGGAAAATCTGCTGTTAAATCCCCATTAAAAATCTCTTAATAGAACTGAATGGCTGCAAATTTAATATTATTGTAGTCATAAATATATTGTCCTTGAGCGTCAAGTAATGCATGAATTTTATTTCTATTCCTTCTCATGTTCATCCTGGCATAGAAATACTTGGTGCTGTTGTCCCCTTGTTGTAACCACAGCACCTTGCTTTGTTGCATGAGAAATTCATTATGTTGAAACTAGAAATTGATTATATAAATTAATAAATATTTAATATACTTAAAAATTAAATATAAAATTTTACGTAATAACATTACATAATTTTCAAGTTTCGAAGATGATTTTTTAATAATTAATCTTGACCATTCATATTTTTTTAATAATTGTGTATTTGAACCAAAAAAATTAATTTATTTATGCCATGAGCTTAAAGTAAGTTTGCACAATTTTACACTATATATATGTATGCGCATGTATGTATATCTATGCACATGTGTTTAAATATTTACAATTGTTATCTACATATTTTTCTAAGAAGGCGAGCAAGAAGATATGAAGGCAATGGAGGTATTGACCCATAAGGGATAATGATTTGAAGACAAGAAGGGATATCGAGCTTACAGGAATAAAAGCATCCTCAAGTAAATGATATCAAATTTTAGAGTAACAAAGTTGACAGTAATTGAATACAAAGCATCTCGAACTTATAAACACATAGAATATCGAAAATCTGGAAGAAGTAATAATATCGAATGCATAAAAGAGCATACCGATGGCCCAGATGTCGAAGGGAAGGCAGTGGAGCATTCAACAAGGACCTTTTAATTTCAAGTACCCAAGGAAAATGTTGAACGTCTTCAGTAAAGATGTCGAGCACCTAGGAAAAGATAGCAAGCTTCGAAGATATCGACTTTCAAGTGGTTAACAAGCTAGAAGGATATCGAACGCCTACGGCTGTCAATGATGTCGTGAATCAACAATATAGAGGAAGAGGTCGTATGTCACCAATACAATATCTCATCAATATAAGTGTAGACATTGAATACCAGTAAGTTGAAAGATTCCGAGCTTTAACAAGCAATATGTTAAAGGTTTCCGTATAGGGTTGTAGTCCATTAAAAATAGAAGAGAATTTCTATTTTTCGACCTTGTCGTATATTTCTACCAAAATTCCTTTGTCATATGTTCTACCAAAATTCCTCTTGACCTTGTCGAAATCACTTTGAACAAAGGAAGAAGAAAAACAAGAGGAAGAAGCTCCAGAAAGAGCTTGCGAAGTAGCAGAAGGGATGCTATGACAAAGGTTCAAAAGTATCACAACCTTTTAAAGGAATCAAAAGGGTCGAAAGCACCCTTCTGCTTCAGAGTCCACCTCTCGAAGTAGATGATTCCATGTGCATGAAGACCTTTCGAATGAGTTAGAGCAACACCTTTTGAAGACAATGAATAGCAATTCTTCATGCATGCACAAAACCTTTCGAAACCAAAGGTTTCGCCTTCACTCAAACCACTTAGAAACGTGCACTAGGCAGAGCAACCCTTTCGAAAACCAAACCAAGCCTTTTGAACCGGTCGAAGCCATTATTATCCAAGGAAGTTCCGCATCAAGTCACAAATATAAGTTTAGAAGCAACTAACAGAGTCGAAACCCTCAGTATTGCAACACCTTCGAAACCATTGGATAAAGCCTATCGACGGAGTCGAAAGCTCCTACAAACCAAGAAAGGCACAACTGTCCCATTCGACAAAGGCGAAAGCATTCTAAAGACAACATGGCAGCCACCTTTCGACCAGATTGAAAGCATTGGGGTCGAAAGGTGCTGACCCACATTTATAAATAAGACCCAAGAGGTCTGGTTTTGGAGATCTGAACTTAGTCAATCGATACTTGTATCTTCTTAATTCTAAAAGCTGTCAACCCTAATTTGTAAATTGAATTGGGGAAATTGAGCAATAAAGACTTCTTTGAGCCGAGAACGGGGAAGACCTTTGTACTTCTGATTACTTAGTTATTTCAAAGCTTTATTGTCAGAACTGATCGTGTTTTTCTAGGTGTCGACTTAGTCGAGAGGTCTCTTCGGACCCAATCGAAACCCCTGTGTATTCAAGTAACTCCAATTATAGACTAAAAGCCACCTTCTACGGAACTTTTACTTTCGACTAGGTCAAAACCACCACATTTCAAGATAATCCAAGTCTTAACTCCCATTCATTGCATATCTTAATCCTATCTTTCGTGAAGGTCGAAATCTTAAACCTGGCTGAATTTACCTTAGATCCCTAACCCAAGCCTTAACCACCAAACAACCTAGCTTTCGACAGGGGCAACACCAACCAAATACAATCTTAATTTGGATTCTTAGAGTTATCCTTCTATGTTTCACAATTGCTTTGAAAAGAAGGCTTCTGAAAGGATAACCACACTAGCTTAGAAAGCTCAAAACTTTTATAAGAAAGGAAATTGATCATTTCGACTGAGTCGAAAGATTGATCCGAGAAAGTTCCTACTACAACAACCTATTTAAAAGGGAGAATTAAAAAGATTATCTACATCTTACCTACTTTTAATTAACCAAAAGCGATCAAAAAGGATTAACCACGTCTTAAAGACAACTTTGGGGTTTTGACAAAATTTCTAATTAACATTTTAGCACTAGGAGGGCTCGAACCTCCGTTGGTCTAACTTCATCATGGCTAGTAGAATTAAAAAGTCAAAACAAGGTGTGAGAAATGCGAATTACGGATCTTAAGGCTGGAATAACACTAGATGGGGGAGACTGGTGTTTTATGGATTTTCTAAATCTTTTTGAAACTTGTGTAATTTAATCACTAACAAATGCAATTCATAGACACATATATAATCATAGAATCAGACACATATGCAAATGCTAAATAAAAGCAGTAAAGGAAAGAACACACCAAAATTTTATACTGGTTTGGAGTTACCCTGCATCCAGTCCCATACAAGTGTACGGATTTTTCAAAATAATCTCCCAGATTACACTTTCGGTTTCAAGGCTACGAGGTACACCCTCCTGTATTCAAACTCAGGGCAACTCTCTTGATTTTACAAGGCTACAAGATCACCTAATTGATTTGTGGGGCTACAATCACACCCAATTGATTTCAAGGCTCAACCGCACCTTTTATTCAACAGTTTGATTTACAAAAGATGCTATAACTCTGAATAGCACTGAGATCTTATGGAGAGAATGACAGAGAATCAAACAAGAGGTAATCAAGTTTGATTCACTTGGTTTTTCGACAGAGTATAGTTTGGGATTCTTTAAAATAATTATGGAAGATGAAGAGGAGAGAAAATAAGTGAAATCTGATTTAAAATTCGTTTAGAACTATTGGTATTTATAGAAGATCAATAGCCATATCTATTTGTGAAAGAATACGACGAATAGACACTTCTTTTGAAAATTTTAATTTTGAATTTAACGGACACCATGTCAATATGGAGGGTTGAAGGATGTCGACGTCCTCTAAGCAAAATTGATGATTTTGATTTTCTTAATAAAATTGGTTTCTATAATTTTTCAAAATAATTTCGAAACTTTGTAAATATATTTGAATATAGTTTAAACATATTAAAGTAATTTTCAATATATAATCTTAATCTATAAAGTGATTTAAAATCCGAGTATACGAATATTTTAAAGCTAATATTTAGATGGTTTAAAAACAAGAACAATTTTGAAACCAAAATATAAAAAAATGATAAAAATAGTTTTGAGGCTAAAATATTTGAAACAAGAGAGATTTCTTTTTGAAAAGAAAGTTTTAAAAATATTTTTTAAAAACAAAAAATATATTTTTAAAAGCATTTTTATAAAATTAGTAGATATCAAAAAAGGACCACTATATGTTCCACTAGATATTGTCGTGGGTTTCATCCCACTAGGGTTCCATCCCTTTAACAGGCTCGAAGTGGATTCCATTCCACGAATAAATTTCGAATAAAGATGTAAGTGCTTTCAAGAAGTTTTAACATAATTCTAGACTCAATACTTATCTTGTATTCTTGAAATCTTGGAGTCTTGATATCTTGATACTCATGAGTCTTCAATCTTGATATCTTCAATCTTGAATCTCTATACTGGACAATCTTCATTCTTGGTACCTGCATGGTTATATCCTGCATATACATACATACATACATACATACATATATATCCAAACAATAATGTTAGTATTTATGTTTTATAACAAGTCCTAAGGTTGTCGTCATCAAAACCATTATCTCAAGGACCAACAATCTCCCCCTTTTTGATGATGACATCCTATGTTTATAAAATATACTTCACCTTCACTATAACTCCCCCTAAAACTAATAACTCCCCTTAATCTAAGCCTAACTACTCTGACTATTCTGTTTTATACTTCTCCCCCTTTGTCATCAACAAAAACTAATCCTAAACCGATATAACTCCCCCTTGGTCTTATACTGGAGTACGTGTGACAAATTATGATAGAGTATATATAAAATAATATGAGTTAATAATAAAGACATGATAAATATGAAATTTTAGACCCAATATATACTATGTTTCATATAATGTTATCCAAATCATTCAAACTAAATCAATTTTAATCAAATCAAATCAAACAATTCAAAAATAAGCAATTCAAATCATAAGGAGATCAAATATTTCTTGGAACTTCAACCCATCCTTCTTCCCCAAAGATAGGATCCTTTTTAATATCTTCTCAGTCTTCATTATCCTGAATCAAAGTTCCTACAGGATTCGCATCGAGATCATCTTTGTTTAGAGCAGAAATCATCCAACGGAGGGCATCGAAATGCTTCTCTTGTTCTTTTATCTTTTGCCTTTGAATTGGTTTCAAGTGCCTTTGATTGCGGAGAATAAAAGTAAATTTATTATTGAATGAGTTGAGAGTTTCTTTAAGATTATCATTTAGAGTTCGAGAAGAGGAAGTCATTTTTGATAAGTAGTTAGGAGATGCAAATAGAGATAAGTAGAAATGAAGAGATTACAAATTTTTGGAAGAAACGGGTGTTTAAATAGGTAGAAATTCATTTAAAATGAATAGATACAAGTTAGTTATTTTAATTTAAAAAATTAAAAAAATAACCAAATCAGACAATTATATGTCGACATAGGGGGTAGAGGTATGTCGACATGGGTATGTTAATCTATGTGTCTTATTTATATTGTGAATAAGTATGTATATATATAAACTTATACACTATACTTTTATTCCAGAGACACGATAAGTTAGAAAAACACAAGATAGATGATTTTTATTAATAGATGAGGTGATACATAAGATACTACATAATATGATAAAAAAAGAATACAAGCTCATACAAACAAACTAATACATCACAGCCTAGTTCTTAGAATGTGCTAGAGGATGAGAAGGAAGATGATAAGCCAAGTTTCCGACCAAATTTAGCAAAGAATTTGTTCGTATTAGTGGACATTTTATCCAATTTTTTACTAATGGATCTTTTTAAAATCCGTTGATTTTCCACTACGATCTTTTGATTTTTAAGGAGTGTTTTGTTGGAAGGATTGTTAGTATTGGGAGGATATTCAATACTTTCCAAGGAGGTATCTTCATTTTCTTCTTCAATTTCCATTTCCTCCCTTCTTCTTCTTCTTCCTCATTTTCTTCCTTCATATCTTTATGTGCCAATCTTTCATCCTTTTCTGCAAGAGATTCATATTGTTGAAATATGAAAGGAATTTTCATGAGAGAAATATTGACATGATTAAACACTTTTCTTGAAACAAATTCTTCCCTTTTGTAATCAACACCAAAATAATTAAAAATTCGAGTGAGATAGATTCCATGATACAAAGAATTCTCACCTATTTCCAAATTCTTAGGACGAAGTTCATCCATAATCACTTGCGCCCAATTAATGTCATAATGACCAAAAATAGAAAAATGAGCTTTACAAACTTTTAAAGTCGGGTTATTGAAATTTCCCGATCTAGGAGTAATAATATATTGCAAAAGAAGATTGACAATACGTGCTTTCGGACGAAAGTTATGATTTTTAAATTCAAAGTTGTCATAATGTGATGAAATGTCTCTTGATCTTGTTCCTCAATATTAAAAGTAGAAAGATCCATTCCCGAATTCTTGCAATTGAGAATGTTGCCCAAAATTTCACAATTTAAAACAATTTTAATGCCTTTAACACTACTCCAAATTTCATTTTCATTTCCTTCTTATAAACCACGATTCAAATTCGCATAAAATATTTTAACAAGATTTGGGTAACAAACAAAATCATTTTCAAAATTGTCAAAAAGAATAAGAATATGTTTCTCTTCAACAAGAGTATTGATTTCATATGTAGAGAAATCGCTAAAGATAGCAAACTTTCCCGTATGAATTTTTTCGTACTTAGCATAGCTTATATGAGCTTTGATTGCTTCTGGATCATTATAGAGATACTCTTTAATGGTTTTAGACAGCTTCATTGTGGATGGAGTGCTTGAAGAAGCCATTTTTAAAGAGAGTAGAAAGTTTGAAAGAGTGAAAGAGAGTTTGAATTATCAAAATGAATGTGAAAAGTTATGATAAGATAATGGAAATAAATAGATATTCAATAGTCGTGTTCTCTAGTCAAGAGGTACCTTTCCAGAACATTGGATTTGGTGAAAAGGTGGAGGGAAGTCCAAAGATTTGAATTCAAATTTAAATTTCAAATTTTTGACAGGAATGTTGACATCATGGGTAGGACCATGTCGACATGGGTCAGAGAATTCATGTGACTTATCTTTTCCTATATACATTAATATCTATATACACACATTATCTTTAATGTCTATATATTTTATGAAGTAATTATTAAATATAATAATACCGTTTTAATAAAAAATATTATAAATTTAATAATAATAATAATAATAATAATAATAATAAATTTAAAATTTAAACAACACATAGTTTCAAAAAAAATCAAACAATTTTTAGTAAAACAATTTCAACCAATATATTGTAAACGTGTACCTTTTTTTAGATTCGTATCTTCAAGATCAACGAAATCATGAAGAGCCATAAAGAACATATTTGAATTTTCCATCTTCTGATCATCATCGCCTGAGGATGAGTCTAAATCGTCTAGTGTTGTGGTATACGCCCTTTTCCTTTTCTTTGTATATTCATTACTTGCAGGAAACTTTTGCTTATCAGGATGCGGACAGTCTCTTTGAGATGGCCTGGTTCGTCATAGCTGAGAATTTTTACGTGGTTTGGTACTTCTTATGATTTCCAAAATTCCTGTGATCATTCTTTTTGAAGTTGTTCATCTTCCTGTATTTCAGAAACTTCTGATAATTCTTTGTCATGAAGGCTATTTCTTCATCATCATCACTTCCCTAGTCTAATCCATCTATTAGTGCATTGAACGCAATTGACTTCTTTTCGAATGCCTTGCTGTCTCTTCTCCCTTGCATTTGTACTTTGAATGACATTAGATTTTCAATCAATTCTTTAATCTTTAAAGTGCTAATATCATTTTCTTCTTCAATAGCAAGAGTTTTCTGTTCTCATTCTGGTGAAAGAGAATTTAGAATTTTTTCGACTTGATCTTCTTTGGAAAAACTCTTTTCTCAATGATATTAGAGAATGCACAATATCCTGAAATCTACTATACATATCAGAAATGGACTCATTAGAATTCAGTTTGAATAATTGAAACTGATTTGTGAGTATGGATATTTTAGTCTGTTTGACTTTGCTTGTTCCTTCATGAGTGACTTGCAAAATTTTCTAGATATCATATGCAGACTTACAAACAGATACTCTATTGTATTCATTCCTATCAAGTGAACAAAATAAAACATTCATGGCTTTGGAATTATTCTATGCAATAGTCTTTTGCTCAGCAGTCCACTATGAAAAACTAGTTGTGGGTTCAGAATATTCAGTTTGTGTGATATTCCAAGTGTCTAATCCTATTGACTGTAAATATATTTTCATTCTACATCTCAATATGCATAGTTACTGCTATTAAAAAGTGGTGGTATGGCAGTAGACCGACCCTCTACAAATAAACTAGTGATAGTGTTAATAGAACCAGTGTTGGTAGCCATTTTTAAAACTTTTCAAAATTCAAATTATGAAAACTTCGAAAACCTTGCTCTGATACCAAATATGAGAAATGCGGATTATGGATCTTAAGGCTGGAATAACACTGGAGGAGGGAGGGTGAATAGTGTTTTATGGATTTTCTAATTCTTTTTGAAACTTGTGTAATTTAATCACCAACAAATGCTATTCACAGACATAGATATAATCGTAGAATTAGACACAGATGCAAACACTAAATAAAAGTAATAAAGAAAAGAATACAGCTGATTTATATTGGTTCAGAATTACCCTACATCCAGTCCCATACAAGCGTATGGATTTTTTTTCAAAATAACCTCCCAGATTACACCCTCGGTTTCAAGGCTACGAGGTACACCATCCTGTATTCGAGTTCAGAGCAACTCTCTTGATTTAACCAGGCTACAAGATCACCTAATTGATTTTCGGGGCAACAATCACATCCAATTGATTTCAAGACTCAACCGGACCTTTTACTCAACAGTTTGATATACAAAAGATCCTATAACTCTGAATAGCACTAAGATCTTATGGAGAGAGTGGCAGAGAATCAAACAAGAGATAATCAAGCTTGATTCACTTGGTATTTCGGCAGAGTATAGTTTGGGATTCTTTAGAATAAATGTATAAGATGAAGAGGAGAGAAAATAAGTGAAATCCGATTTAAAATTCGTATAGAACTACTGGTATTTATAGAAGATCAATAGCCATATCAATTCGTGAAGGTATACGACTAATAGACACTTCTTTTGAAAATTTGAATTTAACGGGCACCATGTTGACATGGGGGGTTGAAGGATGTCGACATGCTCTAGGAAAAATTGATGATTTTGATTTTCTTATTAAATTGGTTTCTATAATTTGTCAAAACAATTCGTGACTTTCGTTGCTTGATTACTTGATACCCACGGTGTTGATTTCTGACTTTGTTCGATTTCTTGGATATCATGGCTTTGTGAATTTGCTGATTTGTTCAACTTTGGCACTGACTTAATTTGACTTGTTCCATTTCAAATTCCTGATGCAATTTTTGACCTGATGCTTGTTTATATGCTTATTGCTTCCCTGTACTTCATGTTGTCCGGTCTTGCTTGCATTGTTGGTTCATCACTTGTGTCCACTCAAACATGTACATATATGCACTGTATGTATATATCTGATTTCATTTGTGTGATTGTATATAAATGTATGTGTGTTTGAGCTTTGCCTCTATTTGCTAGATGTCTGCATGCTGTCTGGTTAGCTTGTCACTGTGTTGCATTGAACTCTGTTGACATGTGCATTAAGTTAGCTCTGAATCGATATCGTATATGTGAGTGCACTTGCTCATCTCTATTGACATCGGCCTTGACTTTGAATTGATTTCTACTGTGACTTTGGCTTGTCTGTTATTTTCTCTGTTGGCATCGGCTCTTGATATTTTTGGGATGAAACTATTGATGCATGATTAGTTTGAACTTGCTGTATATCATTAGTTTGGAACTGCTACATGATGCCTGTATTCATCTGGAAGTTTTCCGTTCCTTTGTCTTTGACATTGCCTTATATGCATACATTTTGTAATTGAAGTTTGCACGTGAGTGTTGCTTCGAGTTTTATTGATATATGTGTGTGTCACACTGTTTTCATTTGAATCTGTAGTGTCATCTCGAAGTCTGGTCTGGGCATATCATTACTCTAATGCATTCCATTTTCACCATCCCTGATTATTCTTGTGTGTTTGCACATGTGTACTTGAGTCTGATTCATGTAGTCTTGCTTCCATACTGCTGTGATGTATTGTGTTGTCATGTTGCCTGATCTTTGTTGCCTTTGATATTACTTTCAAGTTAACCTGTCTTATGCAGTTGCTCATTGGAGCTGTTGTGTGATTCAATGCACCTGTATATTTTCATTATTTGTACTCGAGTATTGCCTCTGTTTATTGTGATTTTCTTGAGTCTAATTTCAAGACTTGTTTGCAGTCTTGTGTCATATGCATGTTGCATCATTGAGTCTGTACATTCATTTTATATGCATTCTGTCGAATTTTGGTTTCACTTAAATCTGGTTTGTATTGGGTTGATGTGCACTGTGTTTCCAGTCATCATTTCTGGATTTAGTAGTTCGCATCGATTTCCACTTGTATACGTACATACAGTTATGTGTGTGTATAGAGTCTTTGGATAGTTGCTGTGCACTTTGGTTTCATGATGTACGACTTGAAATTTGGTATGCACTTGTGTTGAATCCAGCTTATAGCTCGGGTTTGACCTTGTGCTGATATCGTGACTTTATTTTTATTGCACTTGAGTTGAACCCGACTTTTGATTTGGGTTTGACCTTGTGCTTACCTGTCCCTGTAATTTTATCAAGTGTATATCGGTGTGCACGACCTTGTGGCATGTACAGTGATACACTGTGCATGTCGCAAGCTGTTCGTGTATGATGAATTCAAATTTAAATGATGACGAGCAACCCAAATAACTGAGGCAAATATTATTTTCAAAATTCACATTTTATTTTATACTGCAAAAATATTTCCTTTTCAATTTTACTACGTCAGTATTTATTTTTGCAGATTGCTCAGATGCTGGATTCAATCTGGAATAAAGTTGTAGATAAATTACGAGTGAATGAGCGATATGTAGTGAGGTGTATTTGTAAATGATAGATTGTGATGTAATTGAATTTGTATTGTAATCAAAGTTGTATATGTATAGTGAGAGCTTGAATTTGTACTATTCAAAATTGTAATAAATATTTGCTTGAATAAAATATCCATTTGAATTTAAATTCCGTGTTATTTATTTTATTCACCAAATATTTATTTAATTATGTGAAAAATAAAATAGTACATTAACAAATACATTTAAATGAATATATATATATATATATATATATATATATGTTTATTATCATCAAACAAAAATCATATACTTGCATATTCAATAATCTCCCCCTTTTGATGATAACAAACATATATTTAAGATTTTAAATATGTTAGATGTATTTGATCATTGATATACTCTATTTTCTCCCTCTATTTAAATGCTTCCTTTCTACACAAAGCTCCCCCTTCATATATACATGTAAATAAAAATACGCAAATAAGCCTAGATGCAAATATAAAATATTTGACCTTTATTTTCTTTTATTTGAAAAAATCTTAACTTTTCTCTCCCCATTTTGTTATCAGCAAAAGAGTAATAGTGTTATAAAATAGAGATAAAGTGATAGATATTAATACAACATTAAAATTCAATCGAATATAAATATTAAATTTCAATAGAAAATCAAACAAAAATCATAAATACCCTGTTAGGCGCATATTCCACTTTAGAATGATAGAGAATGATGTCATCATATAAAACCGTATAGTTGTGTCTATTTGTGGTATATTTATATCAGGAATTTGAATATCTACTATCCATGCATAACCGTTAGGACTTTTAAATGAGATTAGTAGTATTCCAATTTTTTTTAAATGAATTCAAGTATCTTCTAACCACGCATAACCATGAGGACTTTTAAATGGGATTAGAATCAACTTGTTTATTTAATTAATTAATTTTGATATGCGTTCCATACATGCATAACCGTGAGGACTTAGTTCAAATCTAGTTCTTTAGCAGGAGAATCTAACACGAGGCAAAGATTAGCAAAGAAAAGTAACTAAATAGAAGGAAAATGACGAAATCCAAGCTTACGAGGAGTAGAGAATGTCCCGCTAGTGTTTGAGAAGCATTTGACAAAGCAAAACTGATTCTCGCAGTCTCTAAATTTGTTCATTCCCACTAATATCAGTTTCTTTGGAGGTTCTCCTTGAAGATTTGGTTGTTAAGGATGCCGAGTTTGACCAATCGGACGAGGTGGTTCGATACTTCAACATTTAAAGAAGGGTCGCCGGACTTTAAAGCCATCAACTCCAAAGACAAGAGGTAGGTTGACACATTTGGAGATAGCTGAATTGGAGCAATTCCAAGATAAGACATGAACCTAGATAGGAAATCCGAGAATGGAAGAAACCCTCCATGCTATATGTGTATGGCGGTGTAGGAAAAAAAACCTTTTAGTAGGGCCACTGATGGTGTCATTTTCTATAGATGGAATGGCTTCCACTTTGGTGATTCCATAGTCATTGAGAATAGCATCCACTTCATCTTGAGTGGATATGAGAGAACAATTTGAAGTTGCTTTGAATTTCTTTGGAGAGCTCATGATTGTGCTAGGTGAAAACATTTTAGTTAGAAATCACAATTTGTTATAAAGTTAACGTTCTTTCAAGGATTAGTAGAAACCTACTACAACAATTTAAACATCAAACAAAACATGAAACTTCAAATTCTTGAAAGAATGTTAAAGTTAAAAATGAGATATACTGAGCTTTCGAGAGAGTCAAAAGGAAAGAAAAGGTTAACACTTAACAAACACCTCTCGACACTATTGAAAGCCCAAATATAAACATCTACCGAGCTTTTGACAAGGTTGAAAGAAAGGACCGAAGTATATGTCCAATCGGCACTCTTCAAAAATGCCGAAAGCTCAATAGGAATTATGTTAAACCAACTAAAAAAAATTTGAAAAGAGTATACACTACTAATATTCAATAAACAAGATAACAAAACCCTTCGACACTATCGATACCCATGACCTAAGTTTTGATAAGAGAATATGAATGCTATCGAAACCCTATATACTAATTGAGTCGAAAGGTCCAAAGTTAAAATCATATTGATAAAGGGACTTGGGATAAATCGACGATGTTGGAAAAAGATAATGATTAAGTTTCCAGATATTTATTGGAGGTTTCGACTCATTACTAACAAGAGGCTTCGACAGAATCGAAAGGGCTACATAGTTTCGAAAGCACGCTAAAAACAAATTTTCAATCAATACAACAGGTTTCGACTAAGTCGAAACATTTGGCTTGATTCACGAATTTTATAAAGTGTGCTTTCTTCAACCTAGTTTATAAAGTATATCTATCTCTAACTTAAGCACATTTGAAACAAGTTTACATAAATGGTTGCAAAACCCATGAGATAGAATATATGCTTTCGAAAATGTGGGCTACGAGGCATAGCCAACGTCTTCGAAAGGTATTAGAGATGAAAGCATAGAATTGCCTTCGATGAGGTCGGTTTTGTATGAACTAAACAACCTTTCGACAAGGTCAATGAAATTAGGAGCTAAATTACCTTTTGACCCCATCGAAAGGCGCTGCAAAATCAAAATAGCGAATTGCCGCCTCAATCCCTTTCGAAGGGGTAAAAGGGTAAAATTCTAGCGCCAAATTTTTAGTTCGTACATCTCAAAACTTCTGGGCGAAGTTAACCTAAGTATCCTTCTTCCCCAAACTTGATTTCAATCCAGAAACCCTTAAAAACAATTAAACCAGTAGATTTAAATATGAATTGACTATTTAAATTTTGAAATCTTTGAAATGGAAATCCAAATTTTCTTGAAACAACAATACCTATAGAATCAGAAATTGGAATAAAAATTAGCAAAAGGGAGAAATCTAATTGAACTATAAAATCGAATCAAAGAGTACTTTTAGTTAAATTAAAATGCGAACAATTTTCAGTAAATCAAAATCAAAAATTGAAATCCTGATTATATAAATTTTGAAGTTGAAATCCACTATAAAATAAAGAGAGAGAAAGAAATTTCAAAAGCAGAATGAATAAAACTTTACTTAGATCTGAATTTTTAATGGAGGAAGACAAGATTATCTAGAAATTTTGAAGGCTTTTACTTCGCTCAAAGTTTTTCTCGTTTGTAGGTAAATGAGAGAAGAAAAGAGGAAGATGTAATTTATAAGAAAACTCAGCAAGGATGGCAAACCATTCGGTCATATTCAATGAACGGTCCAGATTCATGCGGGAATACCAAACGGTGGGAAGATTCTGGGTTTCGACATGATTGACTTAGAAAGTCAAGAGCATCCCTTCACAAAGGGGGAAAATTGTTAGTACCAAAATTCCTTTCGACCTTATTTGTCATGGCACGGATTTCAGCGTTCGAAAATCGACACCTGTATTCGAATGCCGCAGATTCAAATGTCGAATCTGGTTCGCCGAAGCTTATAACACATTAAGTATAAAAACACAGCGGAAGAAAACAATATATATCATTGATAAACAACATTTGATACAAAAATGATACAATGAATATCACATAATCAGAGATATATAACAGCGGAAAGATATAACACAAATAGAGTTTCCAAGTGAGAGAGCGAGAATCTAACATCTAGCGACTCCATTGCCAAAGCTCCAAAGCTAGAAAGACTCCAAACCAGAAAGCGAGAACCACCATCCATGCTGAAGTGAAGCAACTCGATCCAAATGCGATTGCCAATATCCAAAGATTGAATGCTATCGAATCTACACCTACTATTTGATTATCTGAAAAACATAACACTAGACTGCCCGTGAGGAAAATTGTGGACACCCAGAGTTTAGAAAGGGAATAATAAACTCCAGGTCAGCCGTTGGACTGGTACGAGCAAACAAAAACAGTTTATCTTTATCAAAAGCAAAACAAAAGATACAAAAGAAATCCACAATGCTTTTTGAAAAATGAAACTACAATAAGGCCTCCCGCCACACACATAATGCAAACACACAATTGGAGGAGATTTCTCCTTATGATAGTCAAACATGCTTGATACGCAAAATTCTTTTGATATTATTATTAGTGCATAGTGGAAAACATTTGCAAGTATAATCTTAATCTTATCCAGCATAGACATTTCGA
Source organism: Allium cepa (assembly GCA_030765085.1). Taxonomy (NCBI): domain Eukaryota; kingdom Viridiplantae; phylum Streptophyta; class Magnoliopsida; order Asparagales; family Amaryllidaceae; genus Allium; species Allium cepa. The sequence continues at coordinate 12,854,687 of CM060941.1, forward strand.
ACTATGCCTACTATAGCTACCATCTAAACAGTGGGGCGCCACCATAAGTAAATGGCAGGTTATACAACTAAAACCGTACAAGACGCGTATTGGTAATTGGATTTCCAACAAATGGTCAGGCTAAGGAACTTCCTATTGCCATATGGGTACGCCTTTGGAAGGACGTCCCGAGAACTTAACCAGCTCTCTGCCAACACAAGGCCAGGTTACCCCTGCCTGGAAGTAACACCTACAAGTATGTCATCCCCGGTCGTTACCGACCTTTATCCGAGGATCCTCAACCAAAAAACAACAACCACAAAGAAATAAATTTACAACAACCATATAGGTTAAATATTTGGGCTCCATACCATGATACCACATTTTTCCAGAAGAAATGGACATAACCTAAGGGCGCTAACCCTAATAACCTTGCCGTAAAATTCCTGTTTCGACCATTTACGAGTTGTGAGGTTTGACGAAGTCTCGTCCACAAAGCTACACTTTTCACAAAATCCATGCTTTGATCAACAAGTGACCAACAGTACTTCGTATGCCACATTACCAAATTGGTAATGTATTACTAGTAACCATCAACTACATAACCTCTGAGCTCGTACGTCTCAGAGAAGGGTGTTTAGCTAAGAGAATAAATTCTCCACCACCAAACAGAAATGTATTTGATAGAAACCAGCTTTACATCTCAAAGTGTAATGTTAGATAACCATACAAGTTTGTTCCGGGTTCAAACAGAACCAAAGGCACTTCACAAAGAAGCCCTTGTAATCTGGATATTCTCAATCCCGATCGGACTCCCCATCACATATGGAGATCTCTATACCGTAGCTACTCAGTGCAGAGTCATTCGATGGGTAATCCTTTCGTTTTCGAAAATACCGAACTTCACCATCGGTCTTCAAATGTTATCCATATCGTCATATCATTATTTGAAATGCGTTTTATGACACAAGGTCCTCTCCCGGCTAAACCGAATAATGAGCGCTAATTTTAAAACCATATGGATAATGGGATCTCAGTTAAGTCACAACTTAAAGCCCAAAACCTTTCTTCAAATGTTTTAAACAAATTACCATTTCAAATCTTTAAATAAAAAGATTCACTTCAAAAAGTTTACCAATCTTCCACAAAGATTAATTCATAATTTTCTAAACTATTTACAATCCAAATCTCTTATACAAAAGATACACCTTTAAGATCTTCTTATTTTAGAAACAAAGTTCACTAATCTTTAACAAAGATTCATTAATAGCTTTCAAAAAAATTCCATTTCAAAACTGAAATCCTTTCAATAAAAACTGGAAATCCTTTCTTTATTTGAAAGCTATTATCATTTGAAAACAAATACTTTTCGTTTCAGAAAAATCTGATCAAATATACACAAGTTATAGCCTTTAAAGTATAAACTTGGGTTAATTTTAAATTCCCAAAATTATACTTTTAAAATACTTTAAAGATGGTTTAAAAACCATATATAACTCGTATCACCACTTTTCAAACCATATTATCCAAAATAATTTTCAAATCTTAAACAAGATATGTTCTATTCAAACTAAATTAAGTTTCAAATTTCCCTTTCCAAAAGCTTTCCATATTCAGTTCAATTCCTTTTCCAAAACCATTTGGATTCAAAATTCATCTTTTGAATAAATAATATTTAATTTCAAAATATCCGTGACTTACCGATTTCCTTGTGAAATCCATATTTGTGTGTGTAGAGTGTAGTCTAGGGGGTTTTACACAATAGTGTAACATCATATATCATCACAATCCAAACACAGCAATATCGATAAGCGGTATAATCCTATAACGCTATCTTCATTCATAGATTCACAGATAAATAATATAAATTTATTATAGATAAATAAATTACATTTGTCATAGATAAATAAATTACATTCATCGCAGCTTAAATCAAAACAGAGTATCACGCATCAGGGATATCACACAAATTCAACATTCAATAGAATCCAAACATCCATAAGTAAGATCAATTAACCATCTGATTAATTTAAATCAGATTAATTACTAATCCAGGTTAATTAACATTAATTAATTACAAATTATTTTAATTAATAACATTTAATAATAAATTAATTAACCTTAAAACATTAATTAATTAATCTCAATTAATAAATCAGTTAACCTTTAATCATCAAATAATTAACCTTTTAATTAGGTAATTATCCTTTAATTAATTATCCTTAATTAATTACATTAATTAATTAACCTTAATTAATTTCATAATTAATTAACCCTTAATTGATTACCATTTAATTAATAAAATTACAATAAGTGATTATCCTTAATCACTTTCATTAATTAATTAACCTTCAAATTAATTTATTATCCCCAAATTAATTAATATTTAATTAACTTTAATTATTAATTAATTATCCTTAATCCTTAAGTTATTTAACCTTAATTCACTTCTTCTTTTTTTTGCAAGGCAAGCCGGTTTTATAGTGGATCGTCCACTTTTTATTACAAACGTAATAAAAGTTGAAGTACAGGAGTAAGGTAAAAGCACCTTAACTACTAAGTAAAAGAAAATAAGTTCAGCACAGGAGTGTGGTAGACATACCACAACTACTATATGAATAACAAAGCAAAACTACTCCTCCGAAGAGGAAGAATCTCCATCGCATGCAGAAACCTGGGTAGACACCAAAGAAACATTCCCCACAAGACCAGAAAAGGGGCGGAATAGGGCAACAAGACAAGGATCATAGGCCACAGAAGCAGGAGAGTATATAAAGGATCGATCCTAAGAAGAATCAGCTAGCAAGATAGAATTAGAACTCGCAAAAAGACCATCCACATCAAGGACTAAGGAATCAGCAGAAGGAATGTAATATAGGCACCTAAGGTCAAGAGGATCATCGGAAACGAATCTAAAGTAGGAATTAGTCACGGGGTTAAATCTCATATCGGAAAGGTGATCAACCCAACACTTCTCAGCCGCATCCCAAACAACAGGAGGTCTAGGAGGAACTGGATCAGGGTCGGCAACAGGTAACCCAGAACCAAAACCAGAGACCAAAATAGTAGAAGAGGAATCAGGCACAACAGCAGGAGGATCAGGCGGCACCGAGACCAGGATCGGAGCAGCCTGGGGAGGGACAATAGGAGAGACAGCAACTTTGGGAACCCATTTCCTAAGCGGGGGGCGAGGCAGAGGAATCTTTGGAGCAGCAACGGAGGAGACAGAATGTGAACGGGCGATAACTAGGTGGCCAAAAGAATGACAGGAGGAACAAATATTGGGAACCCAACCATAGCGAACACGAACCTCGACAACATGACCAACAACTAGCAGAACAGGAATAGAAGAAGGGAGAGGCTTATCAGGGGAAATCTCAATTAGAGCCTTAGCATATACAAATTTTTCACGAGCCACAGTAGTAGAATCAAAACATTTTAATTTTCCCACATTACAAGCTAGCCAGTTCAAACCAAGCAATGGTTGTAGAGCAGAGGGGATTTGTGAAAAATAAACCCAAACATTGATAGATCGTACTTGCTCTCGAGCACTAGACACAGTCGGGGACCAAGGAGTAATGATGAAGGGTTGCCCATCAAAAAAGGAAGGCTCAGTCTCAAGGACAAGACGACGTTCCTCGGGGGAAGAAAATTTTAGGAAATACATGGAGTCAACTAGCTTAACACGCAAACCACCGCGTAGCTTCCAGGTCTTACGACAAACAGAAGTCGCATCAAGCAGGCGATCCTAAATCTCAGTTATTAATTAATTAACCTTTAATTAATCACATAATTAAATTAATTACCTTGATAAATAAATCTTTAAGTAATTACATAATTAATCCTTTTAATTACATTGGATCATTATCCTTTTAATTACTTCCATTAAGTGATTATCATTTAGTTACCTTCATTTAGTAATAAATCCTTTAAATCACTTAAGATTTTAGTAAGTTAAAAGATAATCCATTTATCTTTAATTAATTACTTCAATTATTATTAAAAATCTTCATTTGATGAAGATGTAATTAATTATCATTAATAAATAAATTAACTTAGATTTTAAAGTTAACTAACAATTGAAACACCTTTTCTTAATTAACTTCTTAATATTATTAAGTTTATTTAAAATAAACTTTTAAAAATAAAGGTTATACGTATCTTAACACTTTTTAAACTTAGTTAATTTTACTTAAAACCTTTTAACCAATTCAAAATTTAGATAAACACAAATCATTTACAAAAGAAATGGGTTTTAACAAAACCATTTTCAAAATAAAACTTAATTGGTTTTTAAAGTTTAAACTATTTTTGTATTAAAAACAACAGACCCGGGCCATTCATAATTTTTCCCGAGCTAACTTTGAATCTTCCATGAGTTTCCCCTGAGTCTTTTCCCTCTTCTTCTTTTTGACTCTGTTTTATTTTAAATTTTAAAAAATGTTGCATAGATTAAACCAGTGCAAATGACCCGGAAGCAAACCCAAGACACAACATATCTTCCTCGAGCACTACTTTGAGTCCAACTCCCTCTCCAATACCTGTAACCACAGATACATGTGACACATGTATCCGTGCACCGATGATCAAGCTACTCCGATCATCGTCGAGGATGCCATCAAGTCGACATTGCCACCTTCTATCTTCCTAACCACCCAGAGAATCAAAACGAACTGGAAATCAAAATCAAGCCATCTAGCATTTCCTGGAATCCAACTTCGATCGACACATTCGCCTCGACCTATCGCCACCGACCACCGGTGTGTTTGCCGACCAACCCCAAGCTATATTACATCATCACGCATCGTTTCCACCAAGTCCCCATGACTCCGATGCTATCCTGCCGCGGCTATCGCATCGGAAATAATATCGACCATAACAGGTCGACGAACCCTAGATCACTGCCATTCCATCACTAGGTGATTGATAATCTCAATCACTATTTTTCCTAAAACCCTCTATCCACGAGCTACCTCTAGTGATGATCACGATGATCAATTCCTCGCCTATCGTCAGAAAATTACCAAACACGGTTCCTATTCATCTTGAGATTTCTATTACGAATCAAAACTAAAAATTATGATATTAATGTCAAAAATCGTTATTTTATAATACAACTCCATTTGGACAATCAAAGTCTGGAATTATGAGTATTGATTTTCGACATAAATTTGGTTATTACCGTGAATTCTTATTTTTAGAGATAATTACTCAATATAAATATCTGAAATCATTTTTAAACTTTGTATTACATTGTTATAGTTATTTCTTCTTTAGAAGTCGTAGCTTAAAAAGGTTTTGAGAGGTGAGATTTTGAATTCTCTTTCAAAACAAGTTTTAATACCTGTTACCTATAAACAGAAGCACACGGATATGTACACCACTATACATATATGTAACATGCAAGCATAGTAGACAACATTTTCATAACATGTCCAAGCATCAACCACAATAGCAAACCATAGAGGCAGATACAAGTGTGTTTGCTCACCTGGTAGAAAAGAACAGAGAAGCAGAGCCTTGAAAATTGGAATTTTCTTTTGGTCTGGAACTCTGGTTTTCATCTGTTCTTGATGTTTTGAAATTGATTTGTTGATCTGTTGCTGGTTTTGATTAAATCTATACTTGATTGTTTTTGTTTTCCGAGTTGAAGATTACTCCATATTTTCGTTCCAGGTTTACTTTTGATCAGAGAACACTGGTTTCTTTGAGATGATCATTGTATTTTTTTGGTTTTTTATATTTCCAAGTTGAAGACTATGAAATTATTTACTTGTTTTAAATCTTTTGAAACTTGCTCAGGTTTGAAGAACTTGCTTTGATCTGGTTTCAGGTTGAAGATCTTCTCTGTTTTGATTTAAATTTTGATTTTCTGGAAATGAATTATGAAGAAAGAATGGAGGTAGGGGAGTAGATGTACATATATACATAAATTCCCTTTTGTTTATAAAATTTTTAAAATAAAAAGAAATAGAAATGACACTTGTTCATTTCTAGTCTTTAGATTTTACACTTGTAATTGTAAGTTAGAATTTATTTTACACTTGTTAATTACTTGTGTTATCATTTTACAAATGTTAAAAACCACAAAATTTATGTTTAAACCTTTTCTTGAATTTATTTATAACTTATGTGTTTAAATCCCTAAGTTATATTTTCATAAATTAATTAAATCTATGTAATATAGTTTCTTATTTTAATATGTTTTTACTCAACTTATCTATTGTGTTTTTATGTTTTTTTATTTATATTTTTATTTAATCTTTTATATTTAACCTTTTTATTTTAAAATTTGTGAATCATATTTTTATGTTTTTAACTTATATATATTTATAAATTACACTTAAAGTTTTTATTTTAATCCTTATTTAAATTTAACTTAAGTTAAAATATTCTTATGGATATATTTGTTTCTTAAAGTATAAAGCTTCGAAATTCAATTTTTTTTAATATAGTTATATTTGAATCTCCAAATCAAATTTCTATTAATTCAAAATATAAAATTTTAAATCCAATTTGTTTTCAAGATATTTATTCTAGAATTCCCAAATCAAATTTACTTTCACAATTTACTTATATGTATATTTATTCCAAATATTCAAATTAATTCTCAATTAATTCACAAATAAATCCAAAATTTATATTAATTACTAAATAAATTTTGGCTTAAAAATCAGGAATGTTACATTATTGAAACCATTTTGAACAAAAGACAAGGAAAAACAAGAGGAAGAAGCTCCAGCAAAACCTTTCGAAGGAGTCGAAGGGATGCTACGACAAAGGTTCAAAAGTACCACAACCTTTCGAAGGAGTCGAAAGGATCAAAAGCACCCTTCCGCTTTAGAGACCACCTTTCGAAGTATATGATTGCATGTGCAAGAAGACCTTTCGAATGAGTTAGAGCAACACCATTCAAAGATAATAAGTGGAAACTCTTCATACACATGCCAAACCTTTCGAAACCAAAGGTTTCGCCTTCACTTAAACCACTCAAAAACATGCACTGGCCAGAGCAACTCTTTCGAAAGGTAAAACAAGCCTTTCGAACTGATCGATGCCATTATTATCTAGGGAGGTTTCGCATTAAGTCATAAGCAGAAGCTCAGAAGCAACTAACAAAGTCGAAACCATCATATTATAACACCTTTGAAACCATTGGATAAAGCCTATCGACGGAGTTGAAAGCTCCTAAAAAGCAAGAAAGGAGCAACTGTCCTATTCGACAAAGGCGAAAGCATTCTAAAGACAACATGACAGCCACCATTTGACCAGATCGAAAGCATTGGGGTTGAAAGGTGCTGGCCCGCATTGATAATAAGACCTAAGGGGTCTGGTTTTGGGGATTTGAATTCAATCACTCTATATTTGTATCTTCTTAATTCTAAAAGCTGTAAACCCTAATTTCTAAATTGAATTAGGGAAATTGAGCAATAAAGACTTCTTTGAACTGAGAAAAGGGAAGACCTCTGTATTTTTGATTACTTAGTTATTTCAAAGCTTTTTTGTCAGAACTAATCATGTTTTTCCAAGTGTGGACTAAGTCGAGTGGTCTCTTCTGACCCAATCGAAACCCCTGTGTATTCAAGTAACTCTAGTTATAGACTCCAAGCCACCTTCTACAGAACTTTTACTTTCAACTAGGTCGAAACCACCACATTTCCAGATAATCCAAGCCTTAAGTCCCATCCATTGCATATCTTAATCCTAGCTTTCAAGAAGGTTAAAATCTTAAACCCAGCTAAATTTACCTTTGATCCCTGACCCAAGCCTTAACTACTAAACAACCTAGCTTTCAACAGGGACAAAACTAACCAAATCCAACCTTAATCTTGGATTCTTAGAGTTATCCTTCTGTGTTTCACAACCACTTCAAAAAGAAGGCTTTCGAAGGGATAGCCACACTAGCTTAGAAAGCTCAAAAGCTAATAAGATAGGAAATTGATCGTTTCAACTAAGTCGAAAGGTTGGTCTGAGAAAGTTTTCTACTACACCAACCTATTTGAAAGGGAGAATTAAAAGGATCATCTACATCTTACCTACTTCTACTTAACCAAAAGGGATCAAAAAGGACTAACCATGTCATAAAGACAACTCTGGGGTGTTGACCAAATTTCTTATTAACAGTAAATCAACAATATAGAGGAAGAGGTCGTATGTCACCAACACCATATCTCAACAATATAAGAGTAGATGTCAAGTACCAACAAATTGAAGGATTCCAAATTTTAACAAACAATATGTGAAACGTTTCTATATAGGGTTGTCATCCATCAAAAATAGAAGAGAATATCGAATATAAACAACATCATATGCCATCAACTCAACAAGCGATATCGAGTCTTAACAATGTATATAGGGTATTATATATAATCAACATGAAGGAAGATGTCAGATGAAAGAGGTTATCATATATCAATGATATGAAGGAGTACCGAGTGCCTATTCTGAAGCGAAGTGCCAAATGCCAACAACGTTATACGAATGTCGTAAACCACTGGAATTCAGTGGGAACCAATCTAAATGGGTTGCCGAAAGCTATCAATGCAGATGATGATGTCGAAGGTCAAGATTGTCGAAAGCCACGTGGCAGCCATGCCACCTGTTACAATCCCTATAAATACAGACCCCATGGCCACTCATGGGAGGCGAATCATTTCTTTCTCTTCCTATTAAAATTGAAGAATTGTAACCCTAAATTGATGTGAGCAAAATAAGAATTCTTTATAACTTTTGAAACTATTGACGACAAGCACTTATACAATTTTGCATGGCCTATTTCTCACGACTTGTTCAAGTATAATTGTTATCGAACTATGAATGTGCATATGAAATTTTTTTGACTTAGTCTCAGACTTATAACAAAGCCTTTTAAGCCCCAATCTAAATTAAGGATTATGCTGCATAAGGCCTTATATGATCAGATGACATGCAAATAAAGGATGCTGACTTATGTGAATCATCTATTTAGTCCATTAACAAATAAATGATGCACCATTGCACAATTAAATGACCTACCTATCTTACATTTGGACATACAGTTTAAACTTTTTAACAACTTCAATATCCTACCAAAAGTCCATACGCACTATAGGTCTATTTTGAATAACATTATTATGTATTAATTCTTGAATCAACCTTTGGTTTAACACCACCACCGCAATATCAAGGATGTAAGACCGAAATTGGTTTGGAATAGCATCATAATGATAGACCGATTTTTGGTTTAACATTTTGGCATTAGAAGGAGGGCTTGCACCTCCTTATCATTATAACTTTGTCTTAAAATTAATTACATAATGTTTTGTTTTAGGAAAATTGAAGAGCTAAAAGAATTAATGTTCCAAATGAGAAGATAGTACAAAAATCACATTTTCCAATGTCACTCCATGCTTTAATCTAGAAAATGCAGAACCTAGTCAACCTTCAGAACTAACAAAGCCAGTAAATAGTGATGCTAAAATAAAAAAACTTGATGCAGCAAATGGTGACAATAAAAGAGTTACTAGAGAAGGTCCTTTCACAAAAGTCTTCAAAAACAATAAGGCTCGCTGAAGGAGAAGAGGCCGAATCTTCAAGGAGAATCTAGATCCATCCATGATTAGAAACAAGGATAAAGGAAAAAACATTTTGACCCTACAAAAAAAGGATTCCAAAAGGTTGGAGCTGCAACATTCTCTCTAAAACCACTAGCAGATAGCAAGGTTAAAGCAGATCGCCAAGAAGAATTAGCAGAAAGGTCTAACGAATGATCAAGAAATTCAATCTTGCATAAGGAGTACATGACCTATAGAGGTGCTTATCACAATGATGAAGCTTACATGAGAGATATAGCTAATAAAATAGCAAGGACGTGCTTGATGTCAAAGGAAAGAGAAATCTTGATCCTAAAATCTACAATAATTTCCATGAAGCCCCTAAAAAAAAAATATCCATCCAAATTCCATCACACATCAAGATTCCATTGCTAAGGTATAGCGGGACCACCGATCCCAATGATCACCTTTTAGCCTTCAAAAGCCAAATGGACATTCATAATGCTTTCGGAGCCGTACACTGTAGGCTCTTTCCGACCATTTTTCAGGAGCAACCACAAAGTGGTATAGACATTATAGGGAAAAGACAATTTATTCTTAGAAGCGGTTCTCTTACGAATTCTTGGCATAGTTCTATGTATGGAAGGACCTTACTATCAATTTTAGTGTGTTGGCCAATGTTAAGCTTAGACCAGAAGAGCTGATTGGTGAATAGTTGAAAAGATTCAACCTGAAGGTACTAAAAGCATAGGACATGAGTAATAGAGAAAAGTTGATGATTGTGTACTTAGGATTGATTGGGAAAATCCCTTTTGGAAGGAACTTTATATCCATGGGTGCAGAGAACATTTAAGTTTTCGTTTTCAAACCGACAAGTTCATTCGTATGGATGAAATGTATAATGTTAAGGAAAAGACTTAGACAAAAAGGAAGCAGGAAGATCTTGCTTTGATTGCCCCAACATGAAGCCAAGATGGGATGAGAGCAAGAGAGGAAGATAGGAAGAGATCTCGAAATCTAACCAAGTAGCTTTAAACAAACCAATCTTCTATATTTTTTGCTATAGCCAAGGATGGAGGGAACTTCTAAACTTCTTACAAGGAAAGGAATAACCTTGAGCCAAGAGGGAGAGGAGATTATTGCACCTACCACTAGGTAAACAGACACGAAACCGATGAATGTCATGTTTTCGCTGGAATCATTTAAAACATGATATGATCTGGGCTCTTGAAAGAATTTGTCAAAGAGAGCTAAAAACCATCCATCTTGAAGAGAATAACCAAAGGCTAATAAACACTGCCACAAATTTTGTAAAAAATGATTCTTAGCAACATTTTATTCCACTAATTAATCGAATAGACACTATCCATGGAGGGCTACATTTAGTTGGAAGCAACAAAGGGGCCAGAATCAGGTACATAAGAGAGGCAATAGATGGAGTATTTTCTATTCCGGAGGAGTCACCGCTTAAAAATTACAAATATCAGCTTCAGATCCCCAACTTAACAATAACCCTATTGGAGTTGAGGGGTGTTCACTATCCACACAAGGACCCGTTAATGATAACTACACTGATCGGGCTTTCTGTAGTGACCAAAATTATAGTTAATACTGGAAGCGCAATGAACATTATCTTTAACCATGCCTTCATTTAGATGGTAATACTGGAAGAAAAATTAGAACTTAGCTTCGAGCCCATCTTTGTGTTCAATAACAAAAGATCCACTCTACTAGGACATATTAAGCTTCTAGTGCAAATAGGGATTCCATCCTCTTCGAGAACTTTCAAAATCTTATTTTTCATAATATACCAACCTTCCTACTACAATGCTTTCTTTAGAAGAGTAGCTTTGGATGAGACGGATGCTTTCGTTTCATCAAAGTATCTAATGGTGAAATTTCTACCTAAGAGTGGATGAGAAATGATAAGGGGAGAGCAATTTAGCTCTGAAGTGTATTTTGCTACCCTCAATCAATGCAAAAGGGATAATCTTTCTTGTTATGATTAAGAGAAAGACGAATCAATCAAAATGAAATTGAAATGCCCTTGGATGACAGTCCTCTAAGCCCACCATCTAAGGTAAATAAGAAGACGAGGACAACTGAAAAAGCTAGGAATGTGCTAAAAATATTTAATTTTTTCGAAAGAAAAAGGAAAAAGTTATACTTGATAAATGAAGAAATAGATGGCAAAGAATTTGACACCAAACTAGATTGCAAAAATGAGTAGGAAAGAATAAAGCCAACCGAAGACATATAAGAAGTAAGCCTAGATTCGCTTAATCCAATAAAAACAGTAAAGATCTAAAAGGAGTTAAGTGGCATGCTCAAAAGGGAACTTATCCTATTTCTTTAATCTAGCAAGGATGTATTTGCCTGGACCCACTCAGACATAATTGGAATAGATCCAACATTCATGAGCCATGCCTTGAACATAGATCCAAATATCACTTCTATTCGACAAAAGAAAACACGGTTTGATAAGGTTCGAGGTAACATGTTAAAAGAGGAAGTCAAAAAGCTACTTGAAAACGGATTCATTAGAGATGTTTTCTACCCAAAATGGTTGGCCAATCTCGTACTAGTCAAAAATCCCAACGAAAATGGAGAAAGTGTCGATTATACTAATTTGAATAAAGCATGCCTTAATGATTGTTATCCCTTACCTCGAATAAACCGATTAATTGACGTAGCAAATGCATATAAACTATTGTTTTTCATGGATCCATTCTCTGATTATAATCAAATCCCCATGTTTAGACAGGATGAAGAACACATAAGTTTCATAACAGATAGGGAATATACTACTACAAAGTTACACCTTTAGGGCTAAAGAATGCAAGGGCTACATATCAAAGACTGGTAAATAGAATGTTTAAAGAACTAGTTGGTCGAAACATGAAAGTATATGTAGAAGATGTGCTAGTCAAATCTCAAGAGGAAGTCGATCACTTGAAGGATCTTGAAGAAACGTTTGAAGTGGTAAGAAAGTATAAGATGAAATTGAATATGCAAAAAAGCTCTTTCAGGGTACAATATAGGAAGATGTTATAAGCTTAAATATGAGAGTGGAAGCCTTGAATAGATTTATCTATAATGCCACTGGTAAGTGCATACGTTCTTTGACATAATTAAGAAAAAGAAGAACTTTGAATGAGGAGAGGATTGTCGAAAGGCCTTCAAAGAATTGAAAGATCATCTTGAAAAACCCTAAATTCTATCTAGCCTTATAGGGGGAGAGCGTTTGTATCTTTACTTGGTGGTCTTCGAAAATGCAGTAAGTTTGGTTCTAATAAGAAAAAAGAATGGAAACCAACTTCTGATATATTATATTAGTAAGAGACTCAAGGATGCTGAAATTAGATACACGGTCATAGAAAAGTTAGCATGATGTTTAATGCTCACAGCTCGAAAGCTAAGGGCTTATTTCCAAGCACACCCAATTAAGGTCTTAACTACCATTTTACTCAAATAGGTTTTAGCAAACCCGAGACATCAAGATGGCTAGTGAAATTGGGAATAGAACTTAGCCAATATGCTATTGAGTTCCATGTCCGAGTGGCAACTGAAGGACAAGCTCTGGTCGACTTCATAAATGTATGCACCAGATTCATCAAAGAACAGTAACAAATGGAAAAAGATTTGAAGCCTAAGTGGAAACTATTTGTTGATGGAGCATCGAATGAACATGGGGTAGGTGCAGGATACATAATCATTACCCTGGATGGACACCGACTACATTATGCTATGAAGTTGGGTTTTTCTGCTACTAATAATGTAGTTGAATACGAATCAATGATCGCAGGACTTACCCTAACTCTTCATTTAAAAATTCCAAGGATAGAAGTTTTCAGCGATTCTCAGTGATTGGTTAATTAGTCAAATCAGACATATAAAATAAAGGATGCAAAACTAATCCTAGGTCAAGAGGGAATAAAGATATTAGCTCAATTTGAGAACTTTTCCGTACACCGAATTACTAGAGGAAAAAATTCTCAAGCGATTATGTAAAAAAAATTCTAGCTCACGAGGAGCACTAAAAACTTGTATTGTACCTGTAGGTTTCTAAAAAAACCTAGTATAGAGGAAAAACCCCTGAGCTAGAAAAATGAGGTCCCGGTATTACCCTGATCCATGCCCTTGAATAAGCGAATAATGAAAATGAATTGAGAAATGGAAATGGAGAATACCAAGGAACAATCATTCATTAAGAAATTAATAATCAATATGAAAACAACTGGATATCACCCATTGTTGAGTACTTAGTGGAAGGAAAACTGCCAAGGGACAAAAAAGAGGTTAGGAAAATAAGGCGCTAAGCCCAATTTTTTACCATAGTGAATGGAATACTTTATAAAAAGGATATTCACTTCCTTATCTAAGGTATGTTAGTCCAAAAAATGGCTTAAGACTATTTAGAGAAGCACATAAGCGATTCCTTGGAGATCACTTTAGCGGAATAAATTAGGAAAAAAGATCATGAGACAAAAATTGGACAATAAATTTGATTTGGTAAAAAATAATTACTTTTATTAGCAATAAACCAGTTTTCTTGATAATTACGGGAATGCCATGCCCCTATTAACACTACCGAGCTTAAGACCACTTTGCTTCTATGAACATCAACGTTAATATTGGAAGAAGCATATGATGGTTGCTTCGATAGCTGTGGAATGACTCTATTAGTGTCGACACCGATAGTGTCAGCAATCTATAATTGGAGGCTAAGAAATCTCATGATTGTCTAAATGTTTTACATGATGTCGCATATCATCTCTTCGACTATATTAAAATATTACAGCAATGATGTTGCTTGTTGTGACTTTGACTCTATATACTAAGCGACATAGTAGACAAAGTAAGCTAAATGAAGGTTTTTAAAACGACGTCGATGGTTTTGGTGCCATTGTGCATCAAGGTCGGCGACCTTATACATTATACTATTTGGCAATGATGCTGCAATTCTTCCTTTTGACGTCAAAGAGGTTTGCTTTTGTATAAATTAAAAATGTTTTGAATGGGGCGAAGAGGCCTATGTTTCAAGAGGGTCGACAACCCTATATCTTCGGTAGATAGCCATACAACTTATAAAAATTAAAGTTTTGTTTTAAATTGGTGGATATCCTATAGTTTATGAAAGTCGACAACATCATCTTCGACATGAATTTATATTTAGAAGAATTTAAGTTTAATATTGCCTTAGGTAGAGGGTCGATGAGGCATAGTGCAGCTTGAATGTCGCCTGTCCTATTAAAGGCGGAAAGCCTGATGTTTTCTGTTTCGATGTCGTCATTGGGATATCAATTCCATTTCAAATTGCAAACATTGGTATGATCATTGGGGACACCAATATGGATGGATTTCGACGTTAATATAAATTTAAATCATTAAAGGGTGGCGAGTCATATTTTTTTGACTTTGACTTTAAACCTTGGGGATACCATTGTTTTTGTTCAATAAGTCTAAAATAAATCATTTGGGGATACCAATGTATATCATTTCGAAATGTTATAACTTCAAGGTTAGATAACCTAATTGGGGATACCAATAGACATAAGTTAAACATGTGGGTAATACCAATAAAATTTGAAATGATGGGTTCATAGTCATCCTAGGAAAACTATGGGTTGTGAGATGGATAGTCCACATCATACCAATGATGAATAGTCTTTATAAGGTTAATGAAGGGTTCAATAGTCATCCTAGGAAAACTATGGGACGTATGATGGATAGTCTATATCATTTTAAACTAAATGGAATACGTGTGATGGGTTGTCCTCATAATTATGTTATTGGAACCATCTGTGATCGGTAGTCAATATGGTAGGGGATGGTAATCCAGGCAATAACTACAAATGGATTGTCCACATAATTTTGAATATGTTTATATGTGAGATGGGTAGTCCACATAATTATAAGATAAGTAGTCAAATTAAGTAAGACGGTCATTTTAAATTATGATGGGTATTCATTTGAAATTAAGATAGATATATGATGAATTAGGGATAGGTAATCCAATATATGCTGCATTATGATAAATGCTATTTTCTATGTTCTGACTATTGTGGATGTAGGAGCACAGTATATGGTTGTTATGTTTGATCAAAATACCAGTGAGGGGAAAACCCATTCTCTCAGCGGCGTACTCTCACTAGGTATCTATTTATGTTCGAGATAGTAGGTCATTATTCATACTAGATTATTTGTTTGACTGAAAGTTTTTTTCCCTATAAACTCTCAGATGCTCATTTGAGTAGGTCAAGATTCAGGGATTCAGGTTATCTAGTTAGATGAATAAGCTTCTAGAGACGTGTAGAAGGCAATCCAGCTATTTAGGAGCATCTATTTATCTATTGTGTTGTTTTGGATGTAATGGAAAAGTTGAATAATTGCCCATTATTAACTCTGATCAACCAAGGGGACCTCTTCATATGTCACTCATGGAGTATGTTGTAATCCTCATATTTTCTCCGAACGTGGGTTTGCGAATGGGATTTGAGTACCTTAGGCATTGGTTATTTGACAACAACCATATGAAATTATATAAAATATAGATAACATCATATAAAATATAGATACTTATGTTTTTATCAAGTTATATATAGTATATAGTGTAGGATATTAGACAGGTATTACTAAAGAAGACTATACAGTATCTAGTTAAGATTCAAGAGGCTGATATAGAGATTCAATAGTTAAAGATTGAAGACTCATGGGTATTGAAGAACTCAAGATTTCCAGATAAGTTATAGAGTCAAACGTTATTGTTAAAACCCAGATAGCACTTCTTTGATCTTTCTCCGTTCTTCTTTTCAAATGGTTTCTAAATACTCTAAATTTCAAAAGTGATTTTAAAAGAATTCTTGTTTTCAAAATGATCTCTCAAAACAACCTTCAAATTATTTTCAATTTTTGTTTTTACAAGATTACTATATGTTGAAAAGTTAAGTTTTTAATTAGTTTATATTTTAAATATACCTTTAATTCATTATACTTTATTATAGTTTGATTTTATGATTTCTAATTATTTATAAGTATATTATAAAATTTATTTTAAATATATTCACACATACTTCATATATAATATTTTATTTCAAAAGAATTCATATTAAATGCTTTATATATTTAAAAATATTTCAAAATAATTTTATAAAGTTTTACTATGTATCGATATGATTAAAACATGTATAAACCATGTTTAAATAAGTTTACAAAGTTTAAAATATTTTACAATATATAACGTTTTCAAACATTTTTTAAAGAGTAAGATTTCAAAATGTAAAGGGATAACATACCCTCACCCTATATGTCCACATATGGACCGATATTTTCAAAATTCAAATTTGAATTGAAGTGTCTTTTCATCGTATCTCTTCACGAAACGGATATGACTATTGTTTCTCCATAAAAAGGGGTTAAACTAACGAATTTTCTTTAATCACTTTCTCATTTTTCTCACATCTTTCACTCTCTTGTTTCTAAAAGAAAATTCACTCAAATTCAATCAAAATCAAATTCAAGCCCACTGATTTGATTCTATATTGACTACTCTCTGATATCTCTCATCTCTCTCACTCAAACGAGATCAAAGTGTTCAAAAGGTTATAAGATCATTTGTATTCAAGATTAACAATCTATTTCTGTAAAACTCAATCAGATCATACTCATACATTTTAGGTGTGATTGTAGGCCATGTAAATCAATTGGGTGTGCTTAGTGACCCAAAAATTCAAATGGGTATGCTTGTGGCCTATGTAAATCAAGTGAGTCTACCCAAAGCTCGAAAAGTCTGGAGGGTGTGTATCGTTGCCTTGAAATCGAGATTATACTGACTTTGCTATTTGAAAAGAAATCCATACAAGGAATTTTATATGATTAGATCTAAGGTAACTCTGAACCAGTATAAAATCCTAGTGTATGTTCTTTTCTTTTTTACTTTTATTGCATTTATATTTATCTTTGTTTGAATCTATTATTGTTAATTGCATTGTTTCAATTATGAACTTAAAAGAATTCAAAAAGTTTCACAAAAATTTGAAAACGCTATTCATTCTCCTCTATTGTAAAATTAACTTTAAGATCCATCTTCCACTAAATAACATTTAGTGTCAGAACGAGGTTTTCAAAATTTAGTAAATTGGGTTTTGATAAGTTTTAGTGGCAAAAGATATTGTATTAGTTAGGAATTTAAAATATAATCTATTGAGTATTAGTCAATTGTGTGATAAGGGTTTCAAAATTAAATTTGAAAAAGTTAAATGTCATATTGAAGATAATAAGTCAAACATTATCTTTGAAGGCACTAGGAGAAGAAACATTTTTATATTGAGTATGAAGGCACCAAATGATAATTTATGTCTTTTGGCTAAATCAAGTGAACCCTGGATATGGCACAAAAGATTTGGTCATTTGAAATTCATAAACCAATCTAAAATTGTCAAAAATGATCTGGTTAGGGGTCTTCCTGGAATTAGTTTTGATATTAATAATCTTTGTGACACATATCAATTAGGAAAAATTAGAAAAATTTCCTTTAAGTCAAAAGATATGATCTCTACCTCTCAACCCCTTGAACTTCTTCATTTAGATCTTTTTTGGTTCCTTGCAAATGCAATCAATAAATGATAATAGATATGTCTTTGTAACTGTAGATGATTTTTCTAGGTTTACTTGGACAATTTTCCTAAAATTTAAAAGTGATGCTTTTGAAATGTTTAAAATCCTTGTTAAAAGCATTCAAAATCAAATATCTATTAAATTAAAACTATTCGAAGTGATTACGGAGGAAAATTCAAAACGAAAATTCTAAAAATTTTTGTAACAAGAAAGGATTACTCATAAATTTTCTTTTCCAAGAACACCTCAACTAAATGGAGTAGTAGAACATTAAAATAGAACAATTCAAGAGTGGGCTAGAACTATGTCAAATGATTGTAATTTACCTAAATTTTTTTAGGTTGGAACAGCTGCTACAGCATATTATATTGTAAATAGAGTTTTGAAAGACCTTTTGCTAAGAAAACACCATAAAAATTGTTTTATAATAAAAAGCCTAAAGTATCGTACTTTAGAGTTGTTGGTAGTAAATGTTTTATATTAAATACTAATAAAAATTTAGACAAATTTGATGCTAAATCAAATAGAGGAATTTTTATTGGATACTCAAACAAAAGTAAAGCTTATATAGTTTTAATAATAGAACCAATACTATTGAAGAAACATTACATATTGCATCTGATGAAAATTTAAAATTAACAATACAAGTATTGATGAAGAAGAAATGTTGATAATACAAATGAGATTACTAATAATGGAACTACTGACAATGAAAATGATAAAGATACTAAAAATATATATCCAAATAAGAGAACCAAAATATTAAAGGATCATCCTATAGAAAACATTCTGGGAAATATAGAATTTATTGTTAAAACAAGAAATCAATTAAATAAAATGAGTAATGTTGCTTTCATTTCGACCATTGAACCTAAAAGTTGAACGGAAGCATCAACAGATGATTCATGGATTCTTGCTGTGCAAGAAGAATTGAATCAATTCATAAGAAATGATGTTTAGGAATTAGCCCCAAGACTTGAGGATAAATCTATAATAGGAACTAAACAGGTATATAGAAATAAAGTGCATGAACAAGGAGAAATTATGCGAAATAAAGCTCGTATAGTCGCTCAACGGTATTGTCATGAAGAAGGTATTAATTTTGATGAAACTAACTAGATTAGAATTAATAAGAATCTTACTAGCTTTTGCAAATCATAATAATTTTAAATTAATTCAAATGGATGTTAAAAGTGCTTTTTTAAATGGTTTTATTAAAGAAATGTTTATGTAGAATAGCCCCCATGTTTTGACGATGAGAAATTCCCTAATCACGTTTATAAATTAAAAAAAGCTTTATATGGTCTATAGCAGGCTCCTAGAGCTTGGTATGATAGTCTTAAAATATATCTATTACAATCTAACTTTGAAATAGGTAAAGTAGGTAGTAATCTTTTTATTGAAAGAAATACCAATAATATTTAACTAATACAAAATATATGTAGATGATAATATTTATGGATCAACAAACGATAAATTAAACAAAGAATTTTCAGATATAATGACTAAGGAATTTGAAATGAGTCATATGGGACAATTAAATTACTTTTTAGGATTATAAATAAAATAATTAAGTTATGGTATTTTATAAGTCAAGAAAAATATGCTAAATAATTAGTTAAGAAATTTGGCATATCAAATACCAGTGGTAAGCGAAATCCCATGGCAAAAAATGAAAAATTAAATATGGAAGAAAATTCAAAAGATGTAGATAAAAAATTGTATAAAGGAATGATTGGATCACAACTCTATATAACCACTAGTAGACCTAATGTAATGTATAGTGTATGTCTTTGTGAAAGATATCAATCTCAACCTAAGGAAATTCATCTAAAATCTGTAACACGAATATTAAGATATGTAAATAATACATCAAATATGGGCTCTATTATCCAAAAGTGGATTCCCTTTTAAATTAATTTCATATAGTGATGCTGATTATGGTGGTTGCAAATCAAAACGAAAAAGTACAAGGGGAACTTGTCACTTTTTAGGAGGCTCTCTAGTTTTCTGGTCTAGCAAAAAAGCTAAATTCTATATCTCTATCCATAACAGAAGCAGAATATATTTCAGTAGCATTAGCATGTTCATTAGTCATTTATATACAACGAACATTAATATATTTTGGTTTAAACTTTACAAAATCACCAATATACTGCGATAATACTAGTGCAATTAATTTATTTAGAAATCCAACTCATTATGCTAGAACTAAACATAAAGATATACGACATCACTTTCTAAGAGTAGCATAAACAAAGTCTCACTACAATTTATAAACACCGAAAATCAAATAGCTGATATATTATCAGTACCATTGAACCAAACATCATTTATGAAGCTAAGAAGAGTTAGGAATTTGTTCTCTATCAGAAAGATAAAAATAATAACTTATAAGTTAGAAATTAAAAAGAAAACAAATCATCAAATTTACACTAGATATGTCGACATGCGTGGTTAAATTCAGAATTAAGAGTTTCCTTCTAAATTCAAAATTCGAATTGGAGTAATATAACCACCAAATTTTGATTTCTTCTTCATTTTTCTGTCTTTTCACTATTCTATCTTCTAAAATAAAATAATCCAATGGCCTTCTTCAATTCTAACCAAGCGAAGAAAATTCATCCTTTTTCTTCCCATCTCCTACACAAGGGCCTCTCTAGAATATCACCATGGCCAAAGTGACTAAATTGGAGGATAAAATGAAGAGTGTTTTGCAAATGCTCACTGAAATACAAGTGGTTCAACTTAGAATTTCCAGGGAACAAGAAAAACAAGGTAAAATCCTACGAAATCTACAAAAATATCTATAGGATAATCCAACAAATCTAATAGCGACTGAAGAGGATAATCTTAATCCTACAAATGCATAATAGGAAGAGGAAGAGGAAGAACAAATGGATGAAGCTAAACTCCATTGTGTTGGAGAGGTCAATTTCAATCGAGATGGAAATCTCGTTGAACAAAAAGGAAATTTTTGCCTTCATTATCCCTTTTGCCTCATCCATAAGTCTCCCATAATCAAGAAGAAACCATAACACTTAGGATTATCACATTTTAGTATGATTTGTTAGGATTCGAATTTGGTTTGTTTTGTACAATTTGGATTTACTTTAATTAAATATGTATAGACTTATTGATAGGACTGGATAGATTCTGTGAATTAAATGATTGCCTGAATTTGTTTTTATGTCACTTTAGTTTAAATATATGTATTGGATTGATGTGATTAATGTAAATGGTTTATGTTATCGCTCGTCATTCTTATCACTCTTATATATATTAATGTTGTTGCTTTTTCTAAATTGCTTTTATACCTCAGTATTATATATATATATATATATATATATATATATTATGTAGTACCTTAGTTATGGGGGATTTTTTAGTTAGCATTTTGTTAATGACAAGAGGATGAAATATATAAAATCTAAGCGTAGGTTACGGGTTTGTAACTACGGGGGAAATTTTATATACATTATTGTCATCATGTAACGACCCACCTTTTTGAACGGTTTAAATCGACAATAAACCACACATGTCAACTTAAACTATTCAAAAGGGAGGATAGTTAATGTAGTAAATAAGAAAATAAGAGAAAACAAAGGAAAAAAAAACACAGTATCTCACAGCGGAATGACAAAATATAATAATCAAATAAACAGTTCATGAATCTGTTTTACAGACACATTTGATTACACTTTTACAATACCATCAGAGTTACACATACAGCAGGAATAATAATAAAATAAGGCAGTGGGAAAACATGATGCGATGGGATAAAATAATAATATAGTACTAAATTCCGTCTTCATCCTCCACAATAATGTCTACAACACTGAAAAGCTTAGGCTGATCCGAGCATAATGAAAACAATACACTCGAGTCAGAACTAAAAATTCCTATGTAAGTCAAATCAATCTCAAATAAAGATATGAGTGCAATGGCTTCAAAGATGTTACGGGATTTCCATCTCCTATCAAGTGTACAATGTGAGTATAATTATTTAAGAGATTTCAAATAATTTGAAATACTAATTTTAATCACTTAAATTAAAATAAATTCGAAGTTTAAATTAAAAAATTAAATTCCGATACATAATCCAAATTCTAGAAATTGTATGGGTATATATCAGTCAACCAGTATCCCAAATCAAAATTTCTAAATCAGTAAAAATCGCTCGGGTTTATCATTTCAGCCCGTAACGATTTTCCCTAATCTATGAGATTGTTCGGGTACGTATCATTTCTACCCATAGTGATAAGAAAGATATAGACATAAATAAACATCCAATCGTCCAAAATGTCACCCAATAACATCCATCATAATCAATATAGCGAACCATGAATTCCAACCCTCGAAAATCGACATCAATACGTTCACTGTATAACATGCCGAATATTCAAGTGTCGGAATACCGATTATGTGATAACTCGAATTGTTGAACATCTGATAATTGAATAATTAATTGATTTTTACTACCGAGATACTGGTTTTATTTAGTTGAACAAATAATATTCTAATAATTAAAAATATCAGGATGTTTATAAATGGATTTGAAACTATAATAAATGTTGGATTGTAAATATCTGAAAATGATAAATTTTATAGTGAATTAATAGGTATATGAAAACTTTATAGTGTTGAAAATTTTATGTGTGTACATATATAAGTATATAAGCGTGTATATATATACAATATATATGTATGTATGTATATATATTGTGACTTGGAAGTTATATTTTGAGTTAAAATATAATATAAAAACAAGACTAAATAAAACAAGCTTTAATATATATATCTTTTGAAAGTAAAAAACATTGAAATAAAACATAAAGAAAATGTATAATATGTATACATAAAACTAAATAGTAAATATCATATAAAATTATAAAAAAAGCATATTAAAAATATTATATAACATGAAAATAAACATGTGTAAGTATTATAACCTAAAGATTAACAAGTGTAAACACTCTATCGTGCAAAATACAAGTGTTAGCCTAATTATTTCATGAATTTCCAAGTGTCATTAATCATTTTCTTCATTTTTAAAATATAAATAAAATGAAAAACAAGTTTATATATGCACCACTCTACTCCTTTCTTTCTCATTTTTTTTTCTTTCACAAAATCAAACCTAAAGAACACTAAAACCTGAAAATAAAACTAGAAAAGATTCAACAAATCAAAACAAACCTGAATCAAGCAATTGATCAATTTCTCAAACCTGAAAGCAAAGTTTAAAGCAAAGATAAAATTTCCAGAATTTTCGTAGATCAAAGTAAAAGTGAAAGTTCAACTCTGTTTCAAAGCAAGCTATAGATCTGATTATCTCAAATCTGAAACAATTTAAGCAAGATCATCTAAATAATCAAGCAAGTCGGATCAAAAATTCAAGATAAATTCCAGTTTTCAAGGTCAAGAGCAAAAATCACTCCCAGGCTTGTTCTCTGTTTAACATCAAAAGGTGAGTAAACAATCTGTTTCTTTTTTAAAAAAAAAGCTTAAACTGTTTCATTGTTGTTGCATTTGAAGAAATTTAGAAGTAATGTGTGCATAAGATTGGCATGGATGCATTTTTCTTGGAAAATAGCCGACTGTATATTTATATGTGTGTTTGTTAGTATGAATAAATTAGCCTCTGTTTGATTTTAATCAACTAAATCAAGTTCACCAATTCATATCTCCTATATAAACAATTTTAGGTTGAGATTTTTAAGGAGAATTTGTTTGTTATAACTAACTTTGATTTTTAAAAATATTTTTAAGTTAAATTAACAAAAAAAGGATTATTGGAAGGAAGAAGAACAATGTAAAAATCAAATTGTGTCAGAAATTAGTTGTCTAAATCTTGGTTCATGTTTATATCATCTGATTCGTAGTAGAAAACTAGGATTTTTAAAGATAAAATCTATATTTTTAAGTCTGTAAATCAAGTGGAATTTTGAATTGAACGGAATCGGGGTTTTGTTCAATTTCTGGCGAGGCGATCGACGTTTGGGGTCGGCATTAGGTCTATAGGTGGTTGCCTAGTTTGGGAACTGGGGAAAAATCTAAGATGATTTTTCCGATCATCGGAGTGGTTGATTGAGGGAGGATTAGCATTTTTAGGCGTGTTCGATTGATGCCGATCTACAACGTCGCGGTGAAGCTTCAGGGTTGCAGGGGGACTCGAAGGAGAAGGTCACGGCGGAAGATCTAGGTGTTTTCTGGCAGGTAATGGTGGCTAGTGGGGTCAAGATTAAGGGGGCTGTTAGGGTGGATTGACTGAAGCTTGTGGTTTCGAGGGTGAATTTTCGAGTGGGGGCGAATTCGGGAATTTCAAGGGTAGAGGCGAGTTCAGTTGGTCGGAGGTGACTTGGCAGAGGTGCCGGTGGGGGTCACAGTGCCTTCGGTTAAGTGTGCATGTGCACACGATTGTGCATGACTGGGAAACTGAGGAATGGTAGAAGCAGGAATGAGAAGAAGAAGAGAAGGAGCAGGGAGAAGAGAGATGCTGTTCGGGTTTTGCTCGAAAATTTCGAGTTTTAGCTCAGGTTGTTTGTTGATTAACCAGTTTTTTAAGGCATGTGTTAGTAAATAAGATCAAAGTTAATAATAACCAAAGTTTTCAAGGTAAAGTTTTATCAAGTTTCCAAGTGAAGTTTCAAAGATTAAAATGTTAAGTTAAATGTTTTAAAAATTGTTTTTTTTTTGAAAAATTAATTGGTTTGGTTTTGAAATAATTTATATGATGATAATAAAAAATTAATTTCAAACTTTTAATCCAAATAAGTTTTAATTAATGTAACTAAGTGATTAATTAAGGTAAATGGGTTATCTTAATTATTGAAGGTCTTAGTAATTAAAATATAAAATTCTTAATGTAATTAAGGAATATATAATTATTTAATGTAAGTAATTTAGGATAATTACTTAATGAAAATAATTAAAGAATAATTACTTAACGAAAGTAATCAAAAGGGCAGTTAATCAATATAATTAATTAAAGGATTAATTACTTAATGTGAGGATTAATCAATTAATGTAATTAATTAAAGGGTTAATTAATTAATGTAAGTAATTTTAGGATAATTACTTAATATGATTAATTAAGGGTCATTAATTAATGTAATTAATTATAGTTAATTAATTAATATGAGTAATTAAAGGTTAATTAATTAATGTGAATGATTAAAGGATGATTAATTAATTTCATTAATTATTTAAAGTAATTATAAATGGATTATGATTAATCAAAGATAAGTAAACAAGACTTAAAGGTAATTAAAGTAATTAATTTAATTTATTTTGAAATTAAATTAATTAGGAATTGAACAACTAATTAATCCTACTTATGGATGATTGAATTATATTGAATGCCTTAAATGGATTAATATCTCTGATATGTGATATATGTTATTCTACGATATGAAGTGAATTGATTGAACTGTGATAATTTGAGTTACCTATCTATGATAGATGTGCTGTGTGAATATGTTACTTTGAACATAAATTAACTATTTACTTAAACAACTTGGATCAAAGATAGTATTGGATTCGAAGAGACCGGGATCAGGTATCAGCAAATACCCGAAACCACTTCGATTAGTAATCTTCAAAAACTCTTTATAGATTTGATTTTAGAATCTAATGGGCTGGAATGAAATAAATTAAGTGAAGTGGACCATTTAAACTGAGTAATGATACTTAGATATTATTTTGTGAAATAAGTGTTAACTATAACAAGATAGAACTCATAATGAGGTACGAGTTACCCTGAGTTTTCAAATAAGTTTTAACTTAGTATTTCAAATCATGTGGGTTTACTCATGCTGGTTTCCAGCCTAACCCGAGTGTTACTTTGTTGTAATGCTCGGGTCAGACCGAGTATTACAGATTTTTAGGTTAGGACGTTCTGGAGCTCAGAAGTCGAGCTGGATGGCAGGAACGCATGGAGTATATCCCGCTATGTATTGGAGTTGTATTGTTTGTATTCTGAGACAAGTTAATTATAACTGTCCAGTTTATGTATAAACGATTGTACTCTAATGTATTGAATATAAATTGATAGATGCAGCTTTTCTTTTTATAAATGATATTATTTGATATTATATTTTGGTCCGCTACGAATGTGAGATTCTGTGTTTTGTTTCTGTTTCTTCTTCTACCTCTTTCTTCTTTTCCCTAAAAATCTAGGATTTCCGGCATTCGATTGCTCGGCACTTCTACAGTGAACGTATTAGTGTCGAATTTCGGGGGTCGAAAATTCCGGGTCATTACAGTTGGTATCAGAGTAGAAGGTTAAGCGAGAACCTCGGCTCTGGTGGGTTTACTCATTAGGGATAGGGTCAGTAGTACCCTAGGATGAGTTGAGTGTAATATATATATGAGAGCGTATTAGTTATTTTCTTGTATAAAGATTTTAAATGGTTTTAAAATTGATTTTTATAAAAACTTATATTTTGATATAAAGCAATGGTTTTTCTAATTAGTATATATACTAAGATAATTGGTTGTTGATTATTTTAATTAAATGTAATGATAAAAATTAAGTGGTAGTAAAAATACAACCAATTAAGAATTGGATAATCTAAACTATACAAATACGATAAGCTGGAAATGGATTCAAACTAGAAAATAAAATCCTGAAATTTGTAGGAGTGTTTTCAGAATGTTGAATTAAGTTACCCTGATTTTATTTTCTAATAAATTGTTAGATAATATCTAGTGAATTGGTTTCTAGATATGATAATTTGGGTCATTATCATAAATGGTTGTTGTATCTTAATAATGGGATGTTTGTTTTCTAATAAACATTGATAAAGCAAAATGGAATGTTTTAAGGAAGTAAGCATTTAGATAAGTGTAAATTGAATTGAATTTAAATTATTTCAAAGGTGTTAAAAGAGATAACAAATAAAGTTATGCAGAATATTTTTGAATGCAGCAATCTTATTTTAAAATAAGAGTTGTTTTAAAATTTTAAAGAAATTTGTTTTGAATTAAAACCAAAGGTGGTTTAGAATTTAAAATATAACTTGGGGTGCAAAAGAAATGAATATGTATATATGGGATATACATAATAACAAGTTGATTTGAAGTAAACACTAGGTGTTGAGTTTGGATTTTCCCTGAAATGTGATAATTTTTTGAACTTATAAGTGGGAAGATTATTACTATGAAGTTTAAAATTTGAAATGGGAATTCAAATTGGGTAAAATTGACTGGATTAAATGAATCGAATTGAATTTAACTTTGGAGAAGTTAAATGAGTTTAGAATGAACAACCTGAATTGGAAATTTCAAGCTGAAATTGAGATTTAACTTAGGAAAGTTAAATGGGCTGAACTGAATAAGGATTGAATTCTAGAAATGTGTGATGGATGCTATTGATGGATGTTTTAGATAATTTGGATGTTTATTTACCTTGGCTTATCCTAATATCATCCTGTTGTTACTAATAATCTTTAAACTATGAATTGGATTGGTTTAAAATGAATTAAAAGTGGATTGAAATAGTCTATATATCCATTACTGAAATTAAATGAAAAGAAAGCCTTATTTTGAAACTATTGTAAAGGCTTGATTCTTGAAATAGAATTGTAACTATGGAAATGGAATCACTCTGAACTTAAGATTTGAATGTTTAAAACATGAACTTGCAAACTAAAATTGTTTAAGAATTGGTTTCAAAGTTTGAAGTTAAAATTTGGTAATAAATTAAATTCCAAAGATTAATTTTTTTTGAACTTTTATTTGAACTTTGAAATAAGTTAAGTAAAGGTAATTTAAAATGGAATTTTGGAATTTGGACTCAGTATTAAATTGTTTAAAGATTTAGAATGTTAATTTAAAAGTAAAGGTTAATTTGATTTAAGGGATTAAATCAACATTTAAAATTTAACTCGAACTCATATAATTTGAGATGGTTTAAAGTTGAGACTGGAATTGAGATTAGTTTAAATTGAATTTGATTTGAATTAATTGGAAGTGAGATTGGAGTTGAATAAGTTTAAATTCAAATGATAATTGATTTGAATTTGGGATAGGAATTGAAGTTAATTCAACTTGAATTGAAATTGAATCAATTTAAAGGTAGAAAAAATTGAAAATTTATTGGAAATGGAGATTAGGAAATTGAGCAGTTTGACTCTGAAACCATTTTCAAATAGATTGTTTTAATATAAATATTTTAAATCTATTTTCCTAGCTATTTACTATACAACCTTTCTTTTTAAAACCCAAACTATCTTATACTTATTTTACAACTATTTTGAAACTAATTACTATTTTCTACAATTTTACATCTGTTTACAAATTAATTTCTATTTTACAACTATTTTGCAACTATTTAACTATTCTACAACTATTTAATTATTTTACAACTATTTTATAATTACTTAACTATTTTTAGCTATTTTACAACTAATAACTATTTTACAATTACTTTTCTATTTTAAACTTTTTCAAGCTATTTCCAAAATTCAAGTTGCTTAGAGTGCAACTGTTTATAATTGAAGTAATAACCCAAATGGAATGGAAGCAATTGTGAATAGGTGAATAAAAATCAAAATGAATGTGTAGCAAAAGGAAATTGATTTAGCTGATAATCAATGAAGGTAAATATGTAGGATGTGCGTATATTATTCTATTCGCATAATGATTTGATCCATATTCGAGCATAGAATTTCGAGATAGTATATCGACCCGAGTTGGTATTTTTCACTCGATTTTCGACGGCGAACCCTGGATATGGGTTTTGATTGGTTTTGGAAATTATTTATCATAGTAATGGCTATGAAAGGAGAATGACGGTTTCTGATCAAGAAACCAGATCTAAGTCCGCACTAGAAAGTCGGGTGGATGATACTAGTTCGGAAGTGAAATTGTGTGATCAAGTGAGCGATCAGATTTGATATTGCATACGGATGGTATATGTACATCGTACATGCTTAAATATAGTAGATATTGAAATTTTGAAAGGAATGTAAAAATGATTTTTTTGAAAAGAAAAGTATATTTTGAGAAATATATATGAGTAAAAGTGGAAGTTGTATATCTTTATAATTGAAATTCACTTTATGAGAAGTAAGTGATATGGTAAATAACTTTATAAAAGAAATCAAATTGGAATATTTGATTTGGCATAATAAAAATTATATATATTTGTTTTAAATGATAAACTCTCCTTGTTGAATCTATAGCCAGAAGAAAAGATCTTTGAAAAGTATTTGAAGTATAAAAGGGTAACTTATATGAGTATGAAGTGATTCCAAGATTTTTTTTTCAAGAATATATATATATATATATATATATATATATATATATAAATGATTTTATGAGAATAATTTTGGGAAAAGGGTTTTTGAAACCTACGGATTTTGAAAGCCTTTTGATTTTAGGGGAAAATTAATTTTGGGAATTTGGAAAGCCAAGTTTGGAACTATCGATTTGAGATATTGATTTTTTGTAAAGGAGATTTTTATGTGAATCATAAAGGGTATGATTTGAAAGATACTACATGTGTATAGTATAAAATGTTTTGAGATGGGCTCTGAGGAAAAAGGCGCTCCCATGAAATGAACTTCATAGTGGATCCACGGGTGGTTCTGCCTTAAGCCTTAAGGAGGAGGCTCTAAATTTGATCCTGGGAGGAAGTCCGAACAAATTGAAGTTCTTGAGGATTTTGTGTGTGGGTAGCGAAAGTCGAGGGCGCTGATGCCTATAGAGACATTTGGATTATGCTGTGACGACAGTGTAACTCGATGTCACTGCGATCTAGTACGGACCATATCAGAAGTCGTGTGTCCGTGAGAGCCAACGGTCTACATTTGATTCTGCCGTGATGGCAACGTAACATCGGTAGACTATAATCTATGAAGATATAGCGAAAGTCGTGTGGCAGTGACTTCCTACAGGCTACATTGGGACTTGACTGATGTAGTCTGCAATCTATGTAGGAGTGGTGAAGTTCCATTTGGCAGCGAAATTCGAAGGCGTTGATGCCTACAGTTACATAGGTTTTTGCCGTGATGGCAACGTAAAACCCGAGTGTAGCTGCGAAATGTGGTGGGTTCCATGGCGTAATCGAGGGGCGTGAAGTGCCTACAGTTATCTATGTTTTCGTCGGGATGGCGATGTAGTCATCGATTAACTGTGACCATGGAGGGGGTGATAATTTCCAAAGCATTCTCACCAAAAATGTTTCCTATATTCTCAAAATTGTTTTCTATATTTTCAAAAAAAAATTCTATGTATTTTCACTGGGTGTTGAAAATGGGTTTAACAAGTACTTATAGATTTTCAGTCCTACGCCTGATCAACGTATGACCGAAATACTGTAAGAACGAGGATGGACTTGTTGAGACATCGTGTTATAAAAAGAATTTTTATAAAACTATTTTGGTAATAATATATTGATTTTAAAGTGTTTTAAAAATTCTTAATAAATGAGTTTGTAGTTGAAAATGATCGAAGAGTAATTTAACTGATAATAAGCATTTTAATAAATTCTGGCTTCGTTCCTTTTCGAGGACGAAAAGATTCAAAGAGGGAAAGAATGTGATAACCCGAATTGTTGAACATCTGATAATTGAATAATTAATTGATTTTTATTATTGAGATACTAATTTTATTTAGTTGAACAAACAATATTCTGATAATTAAAAATATCAAGATGTTTATAAATGGATTTGAAGCTATAATAAATGTTGGATTATAAATATCTAAAAATGATAAATTTTATAGTGAATTAATAAGTATATGCAAACTTTATAGTGTTAAAAATTTGAAATGTGTACATATATAAGTATATAGTGTGTGTGTGTATACAATATATATATATATATATATATATATATATATTGTGCTTTGGAAGTTATATTTCGAATTAAAATATAATATGAAAACAAGATTAAATAAAAAAAGCTTTAATATATATATATATCTTTTGAAATTAATAAAAATAGAAATAAAACAAAATGAATATATATATAACTAAATATTGAATATCATAAAAAATTATAAAAAACATATTAAAAATATTAAATAACATGAAAATAAACATGTGTAAGTATAATAACCTAAAGATTAACAAGTGTAAACACTCTATCATGCCAAATACAAGTGTTAGCCTAATTATTTAATGCATTTGCAAGTGTCATTAATCATTTTCTTCATTTTAAAATACAAATAAAATGAAAAACAAGTTTATATATACCACTCTACTCCTTTCTTTCTCATTTTTTTCTTTCACCAAATCAAACCTAAAGAAAACTAAAACTTGAAAATAAAACTAGAAAAGATTCAACAAATCAAAAATAACCTGAATCAAGCAACTGATCAATTCCTCAAACCTGAAAGCAAATTTTGAAGCAAAGATAAAATTTCCATAATTTTCAAAGATCAAAGCAAAAGTGAAAGTCCAACTCAGTTTCAAAGTAAGCTATAAATCTGATTATCTCAAACCTGAAACAATTTAAGCAAGGTCATTTAAATAATCAAGCAAGTCAGATCAAAAATTCAAGATAAATTCCAGTTTTCAAGGTCAAGAGCAAAAATCATTCCCAGGCTTGTTCTCTGCTCAACATCAAAAGGTGAGTAAACAATCTGTTTCTTTTAAAAAAAAAAATCTTAAACTGTTTAATTGTTGTTGCATGTGTAGAAATATAGAAGTAATGTGTGCATAAGATTGGCATGGATGAATTTTGTTTAGAAAATAGCTGAATGCCTGTGTATATTTATATGTATGTTTGTCAGTATGAATAAATTAGCCTCTATTTGATTTTAATCAACTAAATCAAGTCCACAAATTCATATCTCTTCATATAAACAATTTTAGGTTGAGATTTTTAAGAGGAATTTGTTTGTTATAACTAACTTTGATTTTTAAAAATATTTTTAAGTGAAATTAACAAAAAAGGATTATTGGAAGGAAGAAGAACAGTGTAAAAATCAAATTGTGTCAGAAAGTAGTTGTCTAAATCTTGGTTCATGTTTATATCATCTTATTTGTAGTAGAAAACTAGGATTTTTAAAGATAAAATCTATATTTTTAAGTTTGTAAATCAAGTGGTTGAATTGAACGGAATCGGGGTTTTGTTCAATTTTTGGCGAGGTAGTCGACGTTTGGGGTTGGCAATGGGTCTAGAGGTGGTTGCCTATTTGCGATGATTTTTTCGATCATCGGAGTGGTCGATTGAGGGAGGATCAGGGTTTTTAGGCATGTTCGATTGACGTCGATCTACGGCGTCACGGTGAAGCTTCAGGGTTGCGGACCGGGGGGACTCGAGGGAGAAGGTCACGACGAAGATCTGGGTATTTTCTGGCAGGTAATGGTGGCTGGTGGGTTCAAGATAAGAGAGCTGTTAGGATGGATTGACTGAAGCTTGTGGTTTCGAGGGTGAATTTTTGAGTGGGGGCGAATTTGGGAATTTCAAAGGTGGCGGCGAGTTCAGTTGGTCGGAGGTGACTTGGCAGAGGTGCCGGTGGGGGTCGGAGTGCCTTCGGTTAGGTGTGCATGTGCACACGATTGTGCACGACTGGGAAATTGAGGAATGGTAGAAGCAGGAATGAGAAGAAGAAGAAGAGAAGGAGCAGGGAGAAGAAAGATGTTGCCGGAGTTTTGCTCGAGATTGATTGCGAGTTTCTTCGAGAAAGGAAGGGTCAGAAATTTGATCGGGTTTTGCTCGAGAATTTCGAGTTTTAGCTCAGGGTTTTTGTTGATTAATCATTTTTTTTAAGGCATGTGTTAGTCAATAAGATCAAAGTTAGTAGTAACCAAAGCTTTCAAGGTAAATTTTTATCAAGTTTCCAAGTGAAGTTTCAAAGATTAAATGTTAGGTTAAATGTTTTAAAAATTGTTTCTTTGAAAAATTAATTGGTTTGGTTTTGAAATAATTTATATGATGATAATAATAAATTAATTTCAAACTTTTAATCCAAATAAGTTTTAATTGATGTAACTAAGTGATTAATTAAGGTAAATGGGTTATCTTAATTATTTAAGGTCTTAGTAATTAAAATATAAATTTCTTAATGTCATTAAGGAATAGATAATTATTTAATGTAAGTAATTTAGGATAATTACTTAATGAAAGTAATTAAAGAATAATTACTTAACAAAATTAATTAAAAGGATAATTAATCAACGTAATTAATTAAAGGATTAATTACTTAATGTGAGAATTAATTAATTAATGTAATTAATTAATTAATGTAATTAACTAAAGGGTTAATTAATTAATGTAAGTAATTTTAGGATAATTACTTAATGTGATTAATTAAGGATCATTAATTAATGTTAATGTGAGTAATTCAAGGTTAATTTATTAATGTGAATGACTAAAGGATGATTAATTAATTGTGTTAATTAATTAAATTAATTATAAATGGATTATGATTAATCAAGGATATGTTAACATGACTTAAAGGTAATTAAAGTAATTAATTTAATTTATTTCAAGATTAAATTAATTAATTAGGAATTGAAAAACTAATCAATCATGCTTATGGATGATTGAATTATATTGAATGCCTTAAATGGATTTATATCTCTGATATGTGATATGTGATGTTCTGTGATATGAAGTGAATTAATTGAACTGTGATAATTTGAGTTACCTATCTATGATAGATGTGCTGTGTGAATATGTCACTTTGAATATAAATTAACCATTTACTTAAACAACTTGGATCAAAGATAGTATTGGATTCGAAGAGACCGGGATCGGGTATCAGCAAATACCCGAAACCATTTCGATTAGTAATCTTCAAAAACTCTTTATAGATTTTATTTTAGAATCTAATGGGCTGGAATGAAATAAATTAAGTGAAATGGACCATTTAAACTGAATATTGATACTTAGATATTATTTTGTGAAATAAGTGTTGACTATAACAAGATAGAACTCATGGTGAGGTACGAGTTACCCCAGGTTTTCAAATAAGTTTTAACTTAGTATTTCAAATCATATGGGTTTACTCATGCTGGTTTCCAGCCTGACCCGGATGTCACTTTGTTGTAATGCTTGGGTCAGACCGAGTATTACAGATTTTCAGGCTAGGATGTTCTAGACCTCTTAAGTCGAGCTGGATGGCAGGAACGTATGGAGTATATCCCGGTGTGTATTGGAGTTGTATTGTTTGTATTCTGGGACAAGTTAATTATAACCGTCCAGTTTATGTATTAATGATTGTACTCTGATGTATTGAATATAAATTGGTAGATACAAATTTTCTTTGTATAAATGCTATTATTTGATATTATATTTTGGTCAGCTGTGAATGTGAGATTCTATGTTTTGTTTATGTTTCTTCTTCCACCTCTTTCTTCTTTTCCCTAACAATCTGGGATTTTCGGCATTCGATTACTCGGCACTTCTACAGTGAACGTATTAGTGTCGAATTTTTGGGGTTGAAAATTCCAGGTCGTTACAGATTACTAGGGGTAGAGAAGAAGAACAGATAGAAGAAACTGAAACAACATATATAATCTCACGATCGCAGCGGAATAATATATAATATATAATATATAAGCACATATCTTTATACAAGAAGAAGCTGTAACTATTAATATACATACAATCATCAAAGTACCACAGTCAACAATTAATCTGGACAGTTATAATAACTTGTCCTCACAAGTGCCGAATATACATCATACACACACACAATGGAATATAATCAAGTATGGAATATGCCGGAGAATCCTTCGACTCGTCTCCTAAGCTCCATAGCATCTTAACTTGAATCTGAAATGCTCGGTCTAACTCGAACATTATAAATAACTAACATCCGAATCGGTCTGGAAAACCAGTGTGAAAAAACACACTCAATTTGAATTATTACTGTTATCAAAATCCTTTGAAATCAAAGGTATCTCGTAAGACCACACTACACATAAATACGATGGGTTTTTACCTTACGATAACCAAAATATTTTATATCAAAATCATCTAATATTATAATAGTGTCTATAAAAAATAAACTATAAATAGCTTAAATGCTTGCATCTCACGTTTCAGCATAGTTGGTATACAACTAAAACCGTACAGGCTCGTAGTGGATATTGGATTCCATACAATGACTGGGCTACTGGGTATCGCCAGCCACAGTACACCTCTAGAAAAATGTACCGAGATCGAACCTATCAATCTCTGCCAACATAGGACATGTCTACCCCATGCTGGATAGTACCGAATATGTTATCATCCTGGGTGTTCCCGCCTATCGAGCGCTCTCTTTTCCATGCACAACCATATCCATAATTATAATATATCCAAGGGTATCTAGAAAAGTGATAACATATCCTACTTGGGTGAGACCCACTTAGCCCTGCTGCATCTCCCCTCTTTTAGTCATTCCCGATAGATGAGGCTTGAGGCTATATGTTACCTGCAGAGTAGCATATATACTTGGAATGCTAACACCGCCTTCCAGGCAACAATGCAATAATGACATTCGTATATACAAGTTATTCTGGGTCTAAACGAACCGAATCTCCAAGGTCACCTCCTTCATTGCCTTCACGATACCACAATTCATAACACACAAATTGGATCGAAGTGGTTTTCGGATAATTAATCCGATCTCGGTCTCTTCGAAACAATCAATGAATTTGGCCAGATTTGATAGTAGGTTATTTGTGACGATCCGACTTTCAATGATCAGAAAATCGCATCATCTTTAAGAAAGAAAGGGATAGAAAAGAGAAAAGAAAGAAGAGAAAGAAGAAACAACATCAGAATCTTAACAGCGGAACGAATAAATTATATTAATAACATAAGTATTACATAGTATACAACAACTATCAGAGTGACACAGATAATACATCACATACTAGATAGTTATAAACACATGTCTAGTTATTACAACTCAAATACAACATCAACAAAGAAACCACTCAAAGATACCAACACAGCGGAACACTATATATATCTATAACGCAGAAGCCTCATGCTCCATTTCTCCTCCACAATTCGTCAAAGCTAACCTGAATCCCTTGGCTACTCGTAAAAATTTGAGTACCCAAGAGTTTAAGAAAAACAAAAATAAACTCCGGGTCAGACATGGGTCTGGTGTGAGTAACATGTTAAGGTTGCTTAACTTTGAAAAACCTTTGAAAACAAAAGGTATCACGTAAGACTTCCCACATAAACATGGAAATTTTTTTACCTTACGCTAATCAAAACATTTGATAGGAAATCCGATGATATTATAATAGGTCTAGGGTTTTCAAGTAAATAGAAAATAACCGAAATTGTTACATTTATTAAATTCCAGCTACTAGCCACAAAAGGGTAATACAATCAAAACCGATGGCACTTATTGGATTTTGGATTCCATACAATGGCAGGGCTACCGGGGTACCGTCCGTCACAGTACGGGGCCTAGATCATCGTACCGAGGATTAATCCCAATCCCCTGCAACACAAAGCCGAAACCATTCCTTACTGAACAATTCCGAACAAGACCATCCCACAGTTGTGATCAGCAACCGCTCCACACAGCCGAAATAAAAGGGACATCTAGATAGGGGTAAATCTCGTCCAACTTGGGCATGACCCACTTAGCCTTGTTGCACCTCCCCTGCTTTAGCCATTCCCGGTTCATGAGGCTTGAGGCTACGATTACCTTTATAGAACACATCACTTAGAATACTCATCGTCCACCTGACGATGTTCTGAAAGCATTCAATCCATACAAGTTCGTTCCGGGTTCGAACGAAACCGAAGGCATTATCTTGTTACACTCATTTTGGAATCACCCTCAGAGTTAACAACGATAACCCTTGCACTCTGAATCTTCATCTTCACTTGAGATTCACGACCTATCGTTAATTTGGATCGATGTGGTTTTCGGATATCCAAATCTAGAAACCTGATCTCGGTCTCACCGAATCCAAAACGTATCTTTTAAGGCCAAGTTGTTTTAAAGTTTAAAACAATTCAATTCTATTATCTATATACACACAGATAGATAATTCACAACATAACAATAGATAATCAACATTATCATTACAACAGATAATCCACATTATCATTATAAACAGATAATCCATATTATCATTATAAACAGATAATCCATATTATCATTATAAACAGATAATCCATATCATCATCCCAATGCAACCAAAGCATCCAGATCACACAACATCACTTATCTCATATCTGAGATCTCAACCATTCAAGGCAATCAATATCATCCATTCATACATAAGCAATGATTTACCTAATCATATCATCTATAATTAATTTAAAATGAATTAAATTAATTACATCATCTCTAATTAATTTAAAGTGAATTAAATTAATTACATCATCTTTAATTAATTTAAAATAAATTAAATTAATTACTTCATCATTTTAAATCTTGCTTACTTAACCATTAATTGATTACAAAATAATTAATTAAACATCCTCTAATTAATCACCTTAATTAATCACTCTTGATTAATTATCCTTTAATTACATCCAAGTAATTATCCTTTAATTAATTTCACAAATTAATTATTCTCAAACAATTATAGTAATTAACCTTTATTAATTAATTATAATTAATTGCATCAATCCTTAATTAATTACATTAATTAATTACTTAATCACTTATCATTGATCATAATATTCAGTGTATACTGTCAGCTCTTGAGCTTTTCTACTCTATTACTGGCCTTCTGATTAATCTTCAAAAGTCCAATATATTAGTTGCTGGGTTAGATTCTGGTAAGAAGAATGACATTATTAACTATTCTGGCCTTAAGGAATTACCCAAAAATTCTTTCTATTTGGGCTTGCCTATTTTTCTCTCTAGAGTTACTAAACAAAATTGCTTACCACTTTTTGAGAAGATAATTGAAAGGCTTCAATTATGGCCAAGAGATAAACTGTCTCAAGCTGGAAGATTAACAATCATTCAATCAATTGCAATGGCTATCACAACATATTGGACTAGACATTACATACTTCCTGTCAAGCTTATTAATATGATCTCTAGTGCATTTAATAAGTTTCTTTGGCATGGTGACCCTTTTTCTAGAAAGTTGATTCCTATCTCTTTCTACAAATTATTTGAATCCAAAAGGAAAGGTGGTCTTGGTATTACTAATATTTTTCTTTGGAATAAGGCAGCCATATCAGTATATTTCAACAAAATCTTTGAATCTGATGGGAACTTATGGTCTCAATGGGTCAATAATAATCTTATTGGTAAAAAACATTTCTGGATTATGCCTATTCCACTAAGTTGCAGTTGGAGTTGGAGATGTATTCTCAAACTTAGAGAGACTTTCATTCCTCTTATTCAGTGTAACTATGTTTTGATTAAAGATTTATCATTCTGGCACTCACCATGGGCTAAACAAGGTATGATTTTAAGTTTAGTGGTGAATTATGACTTGAGAAGAAGTTCTGGAATTTCTGAACAAGCTAAGGTAGAGGAGTTTATGCATGATGGTAGTATTGTTTTACCATATTCTAGTTCCTTCCAACTTAGGAACTTATGGAATGCTATCACTGATCAGACTTTCATCAATAATGGCAATGCTTTAATTTGGTCAGACAAAGGTAAACAACATTCCATTAAACTGGTGTATAATACTCTCTGTCAAAATGGTCTGCAATTCCCTTGGCATTCAAGAATATGGAATACTGGTAGTAGTGCAAAGGATAATTTACTGTTATGGAAGGTGATGGCTAATGCATTAAATACTAAAGACAAACTTTGTAGAATGGGTATCATATCAGATGACTTATGTGTTCTTTGTAAATCAGAGTCAGAAAGTAACACGCATTTGTTTTTTGATTGTACTTTTGTATTTCAGATATGGTATAGGTTACTTGCTAATGGAGATTATTATAAACCATCACCTGTTAGCTCAGTGGAATGGTTCAATATATTTAAAGCTACAAGGTGGAAAACTCAGAAGACAAGACTGTTGCTTAAATTGCTTAAGAAACTGATACATGCTGTTTGGTCAGAAAGGAATGATAGAATTTTTGGTGTGGGATGCAAGAATGTGGCACAACTTTATAATCAGATACATGGCAAAATTCTCAGAGACTTGAAAGCAAATCTTATTTGATGTTCTTGGTAATTCATAACTGGTAGAGGGCTTATTTCTGGATTGAACTGCAGTAGTGGGTTTCTTCATCTTTCAGTTAGTTTGTATTATTTTTCTATGTGTATATGTTTTGTTTTTAATCAATGTAATGTCTTGTGAGGTTGTTAATGAGTGGTTCTGTCTTGATAGGTATTGGCACTGAGGGGTTATTGTCTTGTGATTGTAATTGAGTGATTTCTGAGTGATTTGTGATCTGTTTTTGATCTTGTAATTTGATATAAGTCAATAAAATGAGTTTTACTCTTGCTTTTCAAAAAAAAAAAATTAATCTTAATTAATCAACCCTTAATTACATCATTAATTATATTAATTCATGATTCCTAATAACATTTTTAATTAATTATCCTATTTAAATTAATTACAATAAGTATTATTCCTAATTAAACCACATTATTAATCACTCTTGATTAATACAATTTAGTAATTAACTACCCTTAATTACTCATTCCATAATTTAATTACTCCTTAATTAATTATCTCAATTAATCCCTTGTTTAATTACTAGGAAATTTAATCCAAATTGCTTCTATTCTTACATCATCTTCAACTAATTACATCCAGTAATTATCAATTAATTACTTCACTTAGTAATTTGTGATATCCTGGAAATTTTGACAATAACAATTTAATAATTTATGTCAAAATTTAATTGATTCGACAATAATGTTAATAATAAATTTGAATTTTATTTAATAATCTTTTTTAAAATAAATATTTAAACTGATAATTTATCTTTTAAAGGCTAATAAATTGTATTCCATTTGTAATGTATACATAGTTGTATATATTGTAAATAGATAGACTTTGTTTTTAATTTAATAAATAAAGACATGTTTTCTAATTCCAATATTTTTGGTGAATTGGAAAATTTGATTTAATTTAATATTGAATAAATAATCATATCACTTTAAAATACTTAGGATAAAAACTTAATTGTTTAAATTTGATTTTAGCTTAAAGTTTAAATTGAAATAAAAAGGGTTTGTTTTGTTTTAAATATAGCTTGATAAAATAAGCAATTTATTAATAAAGAGATAATTTCTTTTGTAATTGTTTTTAATTTAATAATGAGTTATTTTTAACAATATTAATAATGAAATGTTTTTACATATGAATTTTTAAATATAAATAGCAATTGTTATTTCAAATTAATTTATATATTTGTGTAATTTGAAAGAAAGATTTGTAAACTTAAAAGGAAGTCTTTTAAAAATATTTAAAATAAAATAAACTTTATAAATATTAAGCATAGGTATAAATCAAATATATGGTTAAAACATAAGTATAAAAATAGATAATAAGTAAATTAAGTATTGAAACAAGACAAAGAAAAGAAAATAAAGCATAACCAGACAAAGTAAAATATGTATATAACCGAAAGTAATTATGTAAGACAAGAACAAAGTAATAATAAAATGTTTATATACATGCATAAAGTATGTAAGCAAACCAGTTAAGGAATAAGTCAAAGAAAACATTAACTGGCAAAGTAATCTTGTATGTAGCCTGTAAGATTATATGCAAGTACAAGTAAAAAGAAAGTATTAAGTATATAGGAGTAAAGACAAATCAGGTTTTGTAATATTTGTTGCCTGTAAAATAAGATATGTTTGAAACATAAAGGACATTGCACTAAATGCTAGCAACATTTAGTCAATTCGAATTGTTCAAAAGATCAATTCAGCCTCCTTATGCAAGAAAAAATCTTTGACTAGGTTAATAAAATAAAAAGGATGTACCAGTAAAATGCAAGCCGGTGAACATCTTCCCCTATAACCTTTTCTTTTCTATGTATATATATCATCTTATTGTAGTTCATTATCAAGACATATCAAAACTGAAACAAGAAAAAAAATAAGCATCATCATTCTACAATTCAAAACAACAACAGCAAGATGATTTTCAGGAAGATCAAAAGCAAAATTATTTTCTAGTTTTTAAAAGAAAGTTCAAAACTGTTTCAAAAACCAAGCTGTGCTCTGTCCATCTTCCCAAATAAAGGTGAGTAACATCACATTTTAAAAGCTTTAAATTGATTTTGGTTGTATGATGAGTTCTGGAATATATGCGTTTTGGTATGAATATATAAATGTTTGATAAATTTTCTATATATATATGGATGTAAAGGTGTTTATGTTTATCTCCTGCAACCTCTTTGTTACCAGTCTTTTCTTTTCTTTTTTCTTTGGTTCAAGATTTATTCAAAATAAAAATCATTAACTCATTATCTAATTTAAGTTAGGATATACGATTCAAACATAATCTGTTTGATTTGTTAATAGTTAAAGTTTAGAAAATTGTTTAAGTTAAAAAAAATGGTATTGTCTCTGGAAATGAAAAATAACAGTACAATCTCAAAATAAGTCAAATTTTAATTATCATGATTCACGAATTCAGGAATGTGAATCAATTACTTTAACTAAAACTCAATTTTTGAAACTAAAATCACGATTTTTAGTATAGGGTTTGGAGTGTATTTCTGGTTTAACCAGAAATTGATTTCTGTGTAGTTTCTGGTGATCTCGAGGTTCGAGGAGACCGGGGTTTCTTCTGGTGATAGAAAAATGAGTAGGGGTTCTGAGAAAAATGGTGGGATAGGGGTTAGACCACGGTGGCGGCGGCGGCAGCGAGGCTTTGAAAAATTTAAACCTAGTTTTAACTAGGCTGCATATTTTGATCGATACGTCTTCTCTAGTCGATCGAGTGCGTCGAGGTACTAGGTGAGGGTAGATGAAGCGTCGGCGATGGTGTGGCCGTGATTTCAGAACATCCGGTGGTCAGAGGATCGAAGAAGAAGGCGTTCCAGGTTTTGGGTGTTTCCTGTATTCTTGTTTCTAGGTTTGGGTACAAGTCTCATTTTTGATTTTTGGTTGTTAGTTGGATTCAGATAGCCGTGGATTGATCTGGGAATGATCGATGACTTGTAGAGATCGCCGTGGATGGTTGGAGAGGGGTGGCTAGCCTGTGCACGTGCACGGCATGTTGTTCTGGTGAAGTTTGTTTGGATTTGGGTGTTTCGAGTGGATGATGTAATTGACTCGAAGTAGCCTATGGTATTGCTCGTAGTGAAGTAGGTTTTGACTCGAAGCAATTGATTATTGCCTAGGGTTAAACATGTGCTACAGGTTTTACAGGAAACCTCTTATCCTGTCTTTAAATTTTTAAATAGGATTTTAAAGCTAAGTTTAAATAAAAAGCAAAGATTAAAAATAAGTTAAATCCAAGTTTAATCTGGTTCAAGTTAGTTTTAAATCTTAATTTAAAAATAAATAAAGTTTTTATTTAATTTTTTTTTCTACTTTAAAAAGGCTTAAGTAGTTTGGATTTTTAAAAGTGAAGTTTAAATTGTAAGTGAAGTTTAAAATAAAAGGGTAAATCTAGATTCAAATATAAATTTTAATCTTAATTTTGAAATAAAAGAAGATTTTTTTTTTGGCAAAGCCTACGGGGTTAAAATGGACCCCTACCATTTATTGATATACCAAGAACGAAGCACTACAAGGAAAACATACCCACCAAAAGTAGGCAAGGAACAACTCAGAAACAAGATTACAAGGAGAACAGGCATATCAACAAAAAATAAGAAGAAAAAACAAAACAGAACACGAAATAAAAACCACTTAACACGAAGTAAGGGCCGTCAGGAAACCAGATTCAAATCGATGACTTGAAGCAGCAATCCCGAATTTCAATTTCCCAATAATACTATCTTTCATTTGCGTGTACGTTTTTCTTTTGTCACTGAATATGACTGCATTTCTCTCCTCCCATATTGTCTCAATGAATATTTTAAGCGAAAACAGCAGAATGTACGTTGATTCACCTCTCCATCTTGTAGCCTTGAATATGATATCCCATTCTTCCTCACTGTCCTTCCAGAGATGATGGAAATGATCCAGCACCATAAGCTGTGAACAAATGGGCAGCTGAAGAAGAGGTGACGAGTGTCCTCGTCCTCAGCGTGGCATACACTACAAGTTGCATCAACGATTATTCCACACTTCCTCAGCTTAGTTTTTGTCTTTAACGTATGACCAAATATCTTCCATAACATCAAGTTCTCACTTTCGGAATTGTGGTTCAACCATATACGTTTATACCAACAGAGAAGGGAAGAATTGGATTGGCAAATTAAATTCTTGTACATAGAACCAATCATGAAGGTGCCATTGCAGCACGAACATGATATACCATCATCAGGATGAATATTAACTTTAATACCACTTAACTGGTTCCAGAGGTGTCTTACAGTCAGGTTGCTCGAATAAGGGAGATGAACCTTTCCATCATAAATACAGACCGAAGCTAGGGCGGAAGAATTAATACCAGATTGAATTTTTTGGTTGAATGATAGACAATGACTAAGAATAATTCCTTCCTTGACCCATGGGTCATGCCAGAAAGATTGTCGACCATTAATTCCAATTTTACTTCTAGCAATCGGTAGAATGTCGAATCTGATCTTGAGCATACTACGCCATGTCCAGCTACATGACTGAGATATATCCATCGTCCAGAATTTTTTGTTACGTATAATATATTTGTAAGACCAAGTCACCCGTAAACAGTTTTTATGGTTCAATAGATTGTCAATGTGCATCACCATAGCAGCACGATTCCAGAGAAGAATGGTTTTAATACCCAGACCTCCACGCGATTTAGGTCTTTCAAGTTTGGAAAAGGCACATGGGGAGAGCTTCCTGGCACTTAAAGACCCATGCCAAAAAAAATTGGACATAGCAGACCTTATAATTTTGAGTAGCTTGGAAGGGAGAATGAAGGACCGAGACCAATATACAGTCATGGAGAAAATAATGGAATTAATCAGAGTGAGCCTGCCAGCTTGACTAAGCAATCTATTAGTCCAGATTGCAAGCCTGGCAGTGATTCTGTCATATAGAGGAATGCACTGAGCTAAAGAAATTCTCAATGTTTCTAATGGAATGCCAAGGTACATGGATGTTTCAGTTCTATGCGAGATTGAAGTGAAGGAAGTGATTTGAGTGACCATTTCGGGGACCACACCGGCTATCATTAAATCAGATTTGGATAAGTTAATGGCTAACCCAGTTAATTTGTAAAATCTACCAAGACCATCCATGATAGATTAAACTGTCATCATATTAGGCTTGAAGAAAATGACCAAGTCATCAGCAAACATCAAAGATGTGACAAGTGGATTCTTACATTTTGGGTGAGTCAAGAAACTTCCTTCATTAACGAAATGGATCAGAATTTGGGTGAGAATTTCCATCACTAGAATAAATAAGTAGGCAGACATCGGGTCTCCCTGTCGAATACCCTGCTTCCCCTGGAAAAATTAAAATGAAATTGGGTTTAAATTCTTTTAAACTTCCATATTAATATAA
Organism: Allium cepa; assembly: GCA_030765085.1. Taxonomy (NCBI): domain Eukaryota; kingdom Viridiplantae; phylum Streptophyta; class Magnoliopsida; order Asparagales; family Amaryllidaceae; genus Allium; species Allium cepa. Next base: position 12,899,287 of record CM060941.1, read on the forward strand.
ATAATTATTTAACTTATGAAATTAAAAGAGTTTTGAAATTGTACGAACTTTGTTAAAGTTAAATTGGTTCCATTTTAAATCTTAAATTTAAAATGAAATTTAAAAGTAAAATTTAAATTAAATTGTTTTAAATACCTTGTTAATGATAATTTGATCATTCATAGGAAAAAATGTTTTAATTAAAGACTTAATGATTGGTAATTATTAAATTAATTAAATGGATAATTAATGACTTGAATTAATTGAGTTGGTAATTAAGAGTTTAAAATTAGTTAATTTAGGTTTAAGCTAATTAATTTGAGATAAATTAATTAGTAATTAAGGATCATTAATTAGATAAGGTCTAAACTTTAAAATTAATGATTAGTAATTAATTAATTAATTAACGATTAATTAATGAGTAATTGAAGATTAATAAATCTGTAACTCTTAGTTGATTGCTTTAGAAAAGTAATTAAAGAATTGTAAATAGTTAGTGAAAGTCATTAACTAAGATTATTAAATAATTAATTAATGGGATTAATTTTAATAACTAGTTAAATTAATTAATTCAAGATAATCAATTATGAATTGTTTAAGTATAATTACTTAATGGAAGTAATTAAGGAATTAATCACTCATTGTAATTAATTTAGTTTAATATGAATTGTTTAAGTTAATTAATTAAGTTTAATTAATTTAAATAATTACTTGATGATGTAATAAGTATAATTACTTAGGGAAGTAATTAATGATAATTACTTGATGTAATTAACTGAAGATGATTTAATGATGGAAGTAATTTGAGTATAATTACTGGTATAATTAATTAAGGGATTAATTTAAAGAAAATTAATTGAGGAGTAATTAATTTATTTGATGGAGTAATTAAAGGTAGTTAATTACTGAATGGTATTAATCAGGGGTGATTAATAAATGTGGTTTAATTGAGATTAATTACTTAAGGTAATTAATTTTAAAAGGGTAATTAATTAAGATGAATTAGAAATCATTTATAAATATAATTAAATGATGAATTTAAGGATTGATCAATTAAGATTAATTAACCAATAATAAGTAATTAAAGATAATTAATTAGTGTAATTGAAGATTTAAGTAATTAATTATAGTTAAGTAATTAGAAGTTAATTTCTGTGTTTAGTTAAGGTTAATTAATTTGTGAAAATAAATTAAGGATAATTACTTGAATATAATTTAAGTTAATTAATCAAGGATGATTAATTAAATTGAATAATTAGATGATGAGAAATTAATTGATTGGAAATTGACTAATAGTTATATAAGCAAGATTTATAATGGTGAAGTAATTAATTTAATTTACTTTAAATTAATCAGAGATGAAGTAATTAATTTAATTCATTTTAAATTAATTATAGCTGATATGATTGCTCATATATGGATTGATGATATTGTTTACCTTGAATGGGTTGAGATCTCAAATATGAGATTAATGAATGCCATGTGATATGTATGCTTTGATTTTAAGTATGATGATAACATGGATTATCTGTTGTGATGATAATATAGATTATCTGTTTATGATGGTGTTGATTATCTATTATGATATTGTGAATTATCTATCTGTGTGTATATGGATAATTGAATTGGATTGTTTTAAACTTTAAAACAACTTGGACTTAAAAGATGGCGTTTGGATTTCGATGAGACCGGGATGGGGTTTCCATATTGGGACATCCGAAAACCACATCGACCCAAATTAAACGATAGGTCGTGAATTCTCAAGTGAAGATTCAGAATGCAAGGGTTATCGTCGTTAACCCTGAGGGTGATTCTAAAATGATTGTAACGAGATAATGCATTCGGTTTCGTTCGAACCTGGAACGAACTTGTATGGATTAAATGCTTTCAGAACATCGTCAGGTGGGCGATGAGCATTCTAAGAGATGTGTTCTCTAAAGGTAATCGCAGCCTCAAGCCACAACAACCGGGAATGGCTAAAACAGGGGAGGTGCAGCAAGGTTAGGTGGGTCATGCCCAAGCAGGACGAGATTTTCCCCTGTCTAGATGTCCCTTTTATTTCGGCTATGTGAGCGGTTTTGAGCTCCAACTACCTGGGTTTTCTTGTTCGGGACTGTTTAGTAAGGAATGGTTCTGGCCTTGTGTTGCAGGGGAGTTAGGGTGGCTCCTCGGTACAGTGATCTAGGCCACGTACTGTGATGGGCGGTACCCCAGTAGCCCTGCCATTGTGTAGAATCCAATCTCCAATAAGCGCCGTACGTTTTGATTGTGCCCAACTATGTTGGAATGTGAGATGTAAGCATTTCAGCTATTTCTGTGTTTTACTTGAAAACCCTAGACACTATTATAATATCACAGAATTTCCTATTAAATGATTTGGTTAGCGTAAGGTAAAAACTTACCATGTTTATTTGTGGGAAGTCTAACGTGATACCTTTTGTTTTCAAATGTTTACAAAGTTAAGCAACTTTAACCTGTTACTCATACCAGACCCATGTCTGACCCGAAGTTTATTTCTGTTTTTCATAAACTCTCGGGTACTCAAATTTTTACGAGTAGCCAAGGGATTCAGGTTAGCTTTGACGAATTCTGAAGGAGCAATGGAGTAGGAGGCTTCGGCATTGTAGATATATATTTAGTTTTCCGCTGTGTGGGTACCTCTGTGTTGTATTATGTATTGAATTGTATAACTAGACAGGTGTTTATAACTGTCTAGTATGTGATGTATTATCTGTGTAACTCTGATGGATATTGTATATTATGTAATACTTATGTGATTAATATAATTTATTCGTTCCGCTGTTGAGATTCTGATGTTGTTTTCTTCTTTCTTCTCTATCTCTTTTCTTTTCTATCCCTTTCTTTCTTCAAGATGATACGACTTTCTGGGGCCAGAAAGCCGGGTCGTCACAGTTGGTATCAGAGCGCTAGGTTGAGCGAATACCTAGGCTCTTGAGTGATTTCTTTCTTGAGAGAGCGTATTTGTAATTTTGATATATATATATATATATATATATATATATATATATATATATATATCTACCTATTTGTTGGGTTACCTGTTCGGGTTTTCCAATATAAGTTATAAAGGTAGATAGGGTAGTGGTGTGTGTAACACGACTACCAATGGTTGGAGTTTGAATGTTTGAGGTTGGAAGTGTATCTGTCGAGACTATAGGCCAAATACCGTCTCAAGTGAGCTTTGGGTGGTATAGGGATTTTATCAATCTCTGAAGTAAACCTGTGAAGGTTCGGAGTTCATTTTTGAAGTGTAAGTTTGGATGAGCTAGAGTTTGGATCCGTCAGTTTGGCAGAAGCAAGTCCGGATATCTTGATACCTCAGGATGTAGTAACTGTGAGATGAGACACAGTGACTATGGATGACTCAGAAGATGTTTCTTTGGAATCAGTTAAGGAAGTGTGTCTGCTTTGGTGTTGGGGTATCTGAGTCAGTAGTGCAGCTCGGAATGTTCTGTGTGTCGTCAAGGAGATCTTTTGGCATAGCAGTTTTCTTGTGGTAATTTCAGGAGCAGTAGAGTGATTCTATTTCTTTGATGGATTGGCTAATTAAGTGTTGGCTGTTCTGTTTGGTAAAGAGAGAGCAGTTTTTCTTTGGAAATGGGCGAGATTGATCGCAAAAGTGACTTGCGATTGTTTGAGTGTTCTCTTGGGTTGTCAGAGATTTTCTGGATGTCTTCAGGAAGTCAGAGTTTTGTCCGTGTCTGGAGATTGAGTTTGGTATCAACTAGATTCCAGAGTGGTACCGATGGTTCAGCTTAGTAGTAGGATGATTTCTGGAGAATGAGTTTGCTGTAGCAGCTTGGGTTTTGGAGGAACTTCTGAGTTTCTTTTAAGGATCTGTTGAACCATAGTTCTAAGATGTGTTGTCCAATTTGTCCTCGTGATCATCATCAGCATTTTCATCTGCTCTGGTTAGAGTTGCGCAGTGGAAGCATGGTGGCAGCTGTTTGGTGTGGAAACAACTGCAATTTGCAGTGTTTTGGATTAGAGAGTTTCTACTGGAAATTTTTCAAGATCTGAGGCCAGTTTGGCGGATGCACCTGTATGTCTCTTCCGGATGAGAGAAGTAAGATCAGTCTCTTGATTTTGGAATTGAGTTTGCGTTCTGAGTTTTGGATTGATCTTGAGTAGATCATTTTGTTGGAGTGTTTTTGGTTCGGATTGTTTCTGGGGGCAATCAGCAAGGGTTGAGCTGATCAGGAAGAATGTAGACAGCCCAGGATCGTCAGAAGAGTTTTATGGATAAGAGAGGAAGGAAGTTGGATTCCGAAGACGGAAAATTTGGAATTCGAAGTTAGAGACTTCGTTGTTGTTGGGGTTTTCTCCGATCAATGGGAGCTATAAGATTGTATAAGATTGGGAAGCTAGCTCCGAGATATTTGGATCTTTTTCTGTTGTTCTTCTTAGGATTAGTGTTTGGTCTTTAGGAGTGAATTTCCAGTTTGGATAACTGGAATTCAGAGTGTTTCACGTATCTCTGGGGGAGTACGTATAAGAGCTATCTCGGGTTGGGAACCAGCAGTTCAGGGAATTTCGGTTGTTGAGTCATACTTGAGTTTGGCCTGATATTTTGTTTTGTTTTGTAGATCTAGAAGAGTGGGAGTTTTGTAGCTTAGTAGTATTGATTGTTTGGATTCTGTGGAGCGAGTATCCCAGTATTTATACTTGGGAAACTCGAGAAAATTCTATCCAGAATTTTATCTGGATAATTAGATTTGTTGATTAGTTGAATTGGTTGCTATGGTTGCTAGCATATGATTGATATATGCTTATGTTTAAAAGTTAAATCTTTAATTCGATTATTAAATTACCTTTGTTTTAAATTTCGGGGATGAAATTCTTTTAAGGGGGGAGGAATGTGATATCCCGGAAATTTTGACAATAACAATTTAATAATCTATGTCAAAATTTAATTGATTTGGCAATAATGTTAATAATAACTTCGAATTTGATTTAATAATCTTTTTTAAAATAAATATTTAAACTGATAATTTACCTTTTAAAGGCTAATAAATTGTATTCTATTTGTAATGTATACATATTTGTATATATTGTAAATAGATAGACTTTTTTTTTAATTTAATAAATAAAGACATGTTTTCTAATTCTAATATTTTTGGTGAATTGGAAAATTTGATTTAATTTAATGTTGAATAAATAATCATATGACTTTAAAATACTTAAGATAAAAACTTAATTGTTTAAATTTGATTTTAGCTTAAAGTTTAAATTGAAATAAAAAGGGTTTGTTTTGTTTTAAATATAGCTTGATAAAATAAGCAATTTATTTATAAAGAGATAATTTATTTTGTAAATTGTTTTTAATTTAATAATGAGTTATTTTTAACAATATGAATAATGAAATGTTTTTACATATGAATTTTTAAATATAAATAGCAATTGTTATTTCAAATTAATTTATATATTTGTGTAATTTAAAAGAAAGCTTTCTTAAAAGAAAGCCTTTTAAAAATATTTAAAATAAAATAAACTTTATAAATATTAAGCATAAGTATAAATCAAATATATTGTTAAAACATAAGTATAAAAATAGATAATAAGTAAATTAAGTATTGAAACAAGACAAAGAAAATAAAATAAAGCATAACCAGACAAAGTAAAATATGTATATAACCTGTAAGTAATTATGTAAGACAAGAACAAAGTAATAATAAAATGTTTATGTACATGCATAAAGTATGCAAGCAAACCTGTTAAGGAATAAGACAAAGAAAACATAAACTGGAAAAGTAATCCTGTATGTAGCCTGTAAGAATATATGCAAGTACAAGTAAAAAGAAAGTATTAAGTATATATGAGTAAAGACAAATCTGGTTTTGTAATATTTGTTGCCTGTAAAATAAGATATGTTTGAAACATAAAGGACATTGCATTAAATGCTAGCAACATTTAGTCAATTCGAATTGTTCAAAAGATCAATTTAGCCTCCTTATGCAAGAAAAAATCTCTGACTAGGTTAATAAAATAAAAAGGATGTACCAGTAAAATGCAAGCCAGTGAACATCTTCCCCTATAACCTTTTCTTTTCTATGTATATATATATATATCATCTTATTGTAGTTCATTCTCAAGACATATCAAAACTTAAACAAGAAAAAATAATAAGCATCATTAATCTACAATTCAAAACAACAACAACAAGATGATTTTCAGGAATATCAAAAGCAAAAATATTTTCTAGTTTTTAAAAGAAAGTTCAAAACTGTTTTCAAAAACCAAGCTGTGCTCTGTCCATCTTCCCAAATAAAGGTGAGTAACATCACATTTTAAAAGCTTTAAATTGATTTTGGTTGTATGATGAGTTCTGGAATATATGCATTTTGGTATGAATATATAAATGTTTGATAAATTTTCTGTATATATATGGATGTAAAGGTGTATATGTTTATCTCCTGTAACCTCTCTGTTACCAGTCTTTTCTTTTCTTTTTTCTTCGGTTCAAGATTTATTCAAAAAAAATCATTAACTCATTATCTAATCTAAGTTAGGATATAAGATTCAAACATAATCTGTTTGATTTGTTACTAGTTAAAGTTTAGAAAATTGTTTAAGTTAAAACAAAATGGTATTGTCCCTGGAAATGAAAAATAACAGTACAATCTCGAAATAAGTCAAATTTTAATTATCATGATTCACGAATTCAGGAATGTGAATCAATTGCTTTAACTAAAACTCGATTTTTGAAACTAAAATCACGATTTTTAGTATAGGGTTTGGAGTGTATTTCTGGTTTAACCAGAAATTGATTTCTAGGTAGTTTCTGGTGATCTCGAGGTTCGGGGAGACCGGTGTTTCTTCTGGTGATAGAAAAATGAGTAGGGGTTCTGAGAAAAATGGTGGGATAGGGGTTAGACCACGGCGGCGACGGCGACGAGGCTTTGAAAAATTTGAACCTAGTTTTAACTAGGCTGCATATTTTGATCGACGCGTCTTCTCAAGTCGATCGAGTGCGACGAGGTACTGGGTGAGGGTAGAGGAAGCGTCGGCGATGGTGTGGCCGTGATTTCAGAACATCCGGTGGTCAAAGGATTGAAGAAGAAGGCGTTCCAGGTTTTGGGTGTTTCTTGTATTCTTGTTTCCAGGTTTGGGTACAAGTCTCGTTTTTGATTTTTGGTTGTTAGTTGGATTCAGATAGTCGTGGATTGATCTGGGAATGATCGATGACTTGTAGAGATTGCCATGGATGGTCGAAGAGGGGTGGCTAGCCTATGCACGTGCCCGGCATGTTATTATGGTGAAGTTTGTTTGGATATGGGTGTTTCGAGTTGATGATGTAATTGACTCGAAGTAGCCTATGGTATTTCTCGTAGTGAAGTAGGTTTTGACTCGAAGCAATTGATTATTGCCTTGGGTTAAACATGTGCTAAGGGTTTTACAGGAAACATGTTATCCTGTCTTTAAATTTTTAAATAGAATTTTAAAGCTAAGTTTAAATAAAAAGCAAAGATTAAAAATAAGTTAAATCCAAGTTTAATCTGGTTCAAGTTAGTTTCAAATCTTAATTTAAAAATAAATAAAGTTTTTATTTAAATTGTTTTTCTACTTTAAAAAGGCTTAAGTAGTTTGGATTTTTAAAAGTGAAGTTTAAATTGTAAGTGAAGTTTAAAATAAAAGGGTAAATCTGGATTCAAATATAAATTTGAATCTTAATTTTGAAATAAAAGAAGATTTTAAATTGTTTTAAACAGTTTGAACAATAAAGGGAATTTTTAAATTGATTTGAATTTAAAATGAAATTGGGTTTTAAATTCTTTATACTTCCATATTAAGATAAATAATTCTTTAACTTATGAAATTAAAAGAGTTTTGAAATTGTACGAACTTTGTTAAAGTTAAATTGATTTCATTTTAAATGTTAAATTTAAAATGAAATTCAAAAGTAAAATTTAAATTAAATTGTTTTAAATACCTTGTTAATGATAATTTGATCATTAATAAGAAAAAAATGTTTTAATTAAAGACTGAATGATTGGTAATTATTAAATTAATTAAATGGATAATTAATGACTTGAATTAATTGAGTTAGTAATTAAAGGTTTAAAATTAGTTAATTTAGGTTTAAGCTAATTAATTTGAGATAAATTAATTAGTAATTAAGGATCATTAATTAAATAAGGTCTAAACTTTAAAATTAATGATTAGTAATTAATTAATTAATTAATTAATTAATTAATTAATTAAGGATTAATTAATGAGTAATTGAAGATTAATAAATCTGTAACTCTTAGTTGATTGCTTTAGAAAAGTAATTAAAGAATTGTAAATAGTTAATGAAAGTCATTAACTAAGATTATTAAATAATTAATTAATGGGATTAATTTTAATAACTAGTTAAATTAATTAATTCAAGATAATCAATTATGAATTGTTTAAGTATAATTACTTAATGGAAGTAATTAAGGAATTAATTACTCATTGTAATAAATTCAGTTTTATATGAATTGTTTAAGTTAATTAATTAAGTTTAATTAATTTAAATAATTACTTGATGATGTGATAAGTATAATTACTTAGGGAAGTAATTAATGATAATTACTTGATGTAATTAACTGAAGATGATTTAATGATGGAAGTAATTTGAGTATAATTACTGGTATAATTAATCATGGGATTAATTTAAAGAAAATTAATTAAGGAGTAATTAATTTATTTGATGGAGTAATTAAAGGTAGTTAATTACTGAATGGTATTAATCAGGGGTGATTAATAAATGTGGTTTAATTAAGATTAATTACTTAAGGTAATTAATTTTAAAAGGGTAATTAATTAATATGAATTAGAAATCATTTATAAATATAATTAAATGATGAATTTAAGGATTGATCATTTAAGATTAATTAACCAATAATAAGTAATTAAAGAATAATTAGTTAATGTAATTAAAGATTTAAGTAATTAATTATAGTTAAGTAATTAGAAGTTAATTTCTGTGTTTAGTTAAGGTTAATTAATTTGTGAAAATAAATTAAGGTAATTACTTTTTTGGCAAGGCCAGCCGGTTTTATAGTGGACCGTCCACTTTTTATTACGAACGTAATAAAAATTGAAGTACAGGAGCAAGGTAAAAGCACCTTAACTACTAAGTAAAAAACAGAAAATACAGCACAGGTACATGACAGCTATGTCACGATAACTAAAAGAACCACAAAAAACTAGCTCTCCTCCAAGGAGGTAGAATGACCAACAACCCCAGACACCAAAGTAGTGCACAATGGAAAAGACCCAGAAAGACCAGCAAAGGGGCGAAACCGAAGAGCAAGACAAGGGTCATAAACCACATCATCAGCACAGTAGATAAAAGATCGATCCCAGGATGGATCAGCAAGCATCTCAGAATTAGAACTCGCATCCACACCGTCCAAATCAAGAACTAGAGAGTCACCAGATAGTTTGTAGCGAAGGCACCTAAGGTCAAGATGATCGTCAGAAACAAACCGGAAGAAGGATTCATTAACCGGGTTATACCTCATATCAGAAATGGGATCAATCCAACACCCTTCGGGCTCATCCCAAGCTACAGGAGGCAGCAGCACGGAAGGGACTGGAGCAGCTAAAGGGGTGACAGGTGCAACACTCGGAACCTCAGAACCAGGAGGTGAAACAGGCGTAACTAAAGGCAAAGGAGGAACAATCAGAACCGGCATCATAGCTTCAGGAGCAGGATTTGAGATAGTGGAAGGGGCAGAAGCCTTGGGGACCCAGATCCTACGTTGGGGGCGCGGCAAAGGTGACTTCGGAGCAGCCGCGGATGCTACAGAATGGTGGCAATCAATAGTCGGGTGTCCAAAAGAGTGACAAGCGGTACATATATCCGGGACCCAACCATAGCGAACTCTGACTTCCACCACATGGCCGACAGCTATCTGAACAGAAATAGAAGAAGGGAGAGGCTTAGTTGGGGAAATCTCAATGAGAGCCTTCGCAAACATCAACTTATCACACGCCATAGTATTGGAGTCAAAACATTTCAGCTTACCCACATTACAAGCTAACCAATTCAATCCAATAAGAGGCTGTAATACAGAGGGGATCTGAGAAAAATATACCCAAACAGGGATAGAGAATACTTTCTCACGAGCACACGCCACGGTAGGAGACCATGGGGTAACAATAAAGGGCCTTCCATCAACAAAAGATAGCTCCGCATCCAGAACAAGCCGACGTTCCTCAGAAGAGGAAAACTTTAAGTAGTACATCGTATCAATCAGCTTCACATGCAAATTTCCACGTAACTTCCAAACCCTTCGTAGCACCGTAGACGCAAACGAAAGGCGTTGATGCGGATTCAGGAAAAATCCAACCAAATAGTCTGACCAAAAATCCTCACCGGCTTGCATTACGCTCGGGGGAGGAATCATCGCTCCATTTTCCTCAACCAAATCAAAATCAATTGGGATGTAAGTACCCGCATTACGGGGCAAGGATGTGAAAAGAGAAGACCATAATTTTGAGGAGTTCGTCGTTCCATCAGATACACGTCTATCGACAATACCGGGGGCAATAGGAGCAGTGTGTATAGTAGCATCAGAGCAATTTCCAGAGACATTAGGAACAGATTTCTTTGGGGAAATTACACAAACATCTGATGTGCTATGATCACTACTAGGGAGACTGGCAGAAGCACGCCCCTTGAATATAGTTTAAGTTAATTAATCAAGGGTGATTAATTAAATTGAATAATTGGATGATGAGAAATTAATTGATTGGAAATTGACTAATAGTTATATAAGCAAGATTTATAATGGTGAAGTAATTAATTTAATTTACTTTAAATTAATCAGAGATGAAGTAATTAATTTAATTCATTTTAAATTAATTATAGCTGATATGATTGCTTATATATGGATTGATGATATTGTTTACCTTGAATGGGTTGAGATCTCAAATATGATTTTAATGAATGCCATGTGATATGTATGCTTTGATTTAAGTATGATGATAACATGGATTATCTATTTTGATGATAATATAGATTATCTGTTTATGATGGTGTTGATTATCTATTATGATATTGTGAATTGTCAATCTGTGTGTATATGGATAATTGAATTGGATTGTTTTAAACTTTAAAACAACTAGGACTTAAAAGATGGCATTTGGATTTCGATGAGACCGGGATCGGGTTTCCATATTGGGACATCCGAAAACCACATCGATCCAAATTAAACGATAGGTCGTGAATTCTCAAGTGAAGATTCAGAGTGGAAGGGTTATCGTCGTTAACCCCGAGGCTGATTCCAAAATGAGTGTAACGTGATAATGCCTTCAGTTTCGTTCGAACCCGGAATGAACTTGTATGGATTGAATGCTTTCAGAACATCGTCAAGTGGGCGATGAGCATTCTAAGAGATGTGTTCTCTAAAGGTAATCGCAGCCTCAAGCCTCAATAACTGGGAATGGCTAAAACAGGGGAGGTGCAGCAAGGTTAGGTGGGTCATGCCAAGCAGGACGAGATTTTCCCCTGTCTAGATGTCCCTTTTATTTCGGCTGTGTGGGCAGTTTTGAGCTCCAACTGCCGGGGTTATCTTGTTCGGGACTGTTTATTAAGGAATGGTTTCGTCCTTGTGTTGCAAGGGAGTTAGGGTGGCTCTTCGGTATAGTGATCTAGGCCACGTACTGTGACGGGCGGTACCCTAGTAGCCCTGCCATTGTATGGAATCCAATCTCCAATAAGCGCCGTACGTTTTGATTGTGCCCAACTATGTTGGAATGTGAGATGTAAGCATTTCAGCTATTTTTGTATTTTACTTGAAAACCCTAGACACTATTATAATATCACAGAATTTCCTATTAAATGATTTGGTTAGCGTAAGGTAAAAACTTACCATGTTTATTTGTGGGAAGTCTTACGTGATACCTTTTGTTTTCAAATGTTTTCAAAGTTAAGCAACTTTAATCTGTTACTCATACCAGACCCATGTCTGACCCGGAGTTTATTTCTGTTTTTCATAAACTCTCGGGTACTCAAATTTTTACGAGTAGCCAAGGGATTCAGGTTAGCTTTGACGAATTCTGGAGGAGCAATGGAGCAGGAGGCTTCGGCATTGTAGATATATATTTAGTTTTCCGCTGTGTGGGTACCTCTTTGTTGTATTGTGTATTGAATTGTATAACTAGACAGGTGTTTATAACTGTCTAGTATGTGATGTATTATCTGTGTAACTTTGATGGATATTGTATATTATGTAATACTTATGTGATTAATATAATTTATTCGTTCTGCTGTTGAGATTCTGATGTTGTTTTCTTCTTTCTTCTCTATCTTTTTCTTTTCTATCCCTTTCTTTCTTCAAGATGATACGACTTTCTGGGGCCGGAAAGCCGGGTCGTCACAGTTGGTATCAGAGCGCTAGGTTGAGCGAATACCTAGGCTCTTGAGTGATTTCTTTCTGGAGAGAGCGTATTTGTAATTTTGATATATATATATATATATATATTTCTACCTATTTGTTGGGTTACCTGTTCGGGTTTTCCAATATAAGTTATAAAGGTAGATAGGGTAGTGGTGTGTGTAACACGACTACCAATGGTTGGAGTTTGAATGTTTGAGGTTGGAAGTGTATCTGTCGAGACTGTAGGCCTAATACCGTCTCAAGTGAGTAAACGAAATCCTGCAACCACCCCAAACTAAACAACATAGATCATCAGAAAACTAGTGCACCGTGCACATGTACGGTGCCGCCGACCAACTCCTGTCGACACCACACCCTCGAGCAGAACGGCGATCACCCTCCCACCAGAATCCGATCATCACAACATCCATCCAAACTTGAAATCGAAATCAAGCTTCACACCCAAACCTGGAACCAGAAAAAGAAACTCCACATCAAAACCTGGAATAATCGAATTCTCGATCCTCTCGACCACCGTAGTGCCTATACTTTCGACCACTACTTCGACAACCACCACGCTTTCATATCCCAAAACCCTAAGCAACTCGATTCAACATAGAAACCGTGACGATCAATCATACCCAACCTTCCCAAACTAGGGCTACAGACTTCAAATCACAACCACCATCTCCAAAATGAAATACACCAAAATCAGATAATTTTCCCCTCATCCCTGATCACTCCTCCACCTTTAGGAGGAAATTCAACCCATTCGAACCCATAAATCATCAGTGATAAACCCAAAAGCAAAATACAGTCAATTTAGAACTGCTCCCAAATTCTAACACTAGAAATTGTAATCTTACTTTTAAAAATCATGATTTTGTATGATGATTTGATTTATAACCCTGTAACATTGAATCATAATGTTTGAATTTTCACTTATATTCAAACTTAGTTGGTTATTTTAAATTTCCAGAGACAATTCACTATTATTTACTTAAGTAAAGTTTAAATTTTACTTTATCATGTAACAAACAAGTTTCATTCAAATACTAAGTCATAACAGCAACCAGATCAAGAGAAAAAGAATTTTGATCAACTTGAGCTTGTACTGTAAACAGACAGTAACTTAGGTGAAACAAACATGCATCTCATTCTTACATATATATACACAACAATGTATTTAACAATATATATACAATCCTACTTATTTCCATGGATAAATCAAGCAACCATATTTTTATACTTAAAATTTTAAAATGTGAAGTTACTCACCTGAAATTTGATGAGCAGAGCCCAGATTTGAAAAGCCTTTTGAATCTTTAAAATTGAATTGCCCCATGCTTTTAAAATGCTTTTGCTCCTTGATTTACAAACTTACATGCATGCTTCAGCTTACAAGAAAATGCAGGCCTAATCATCTCGGGTTGAAGATAATGAATGCAGTTGCTTTATCAACAAAAATGTCTTGCTTTTAAAACTCAGGTTGAATTATGAATGCAGGCTTGCTTTTGTTTTTTTTGAAAATAAGTTTACAGTTTGATAAAAAGATTTGCAAACTTGATTTAGAAAGTGATTAACAAGTTTTTATTTTGTGAGGAGTGATTACTAATATGATTTTCAGTTTTGAAGAGTGATTTGCAACTTGGTTATAGGTCGATGAAAACTGGTTTTAGAGGAAATGAAAATTTGCATTTTGAAATGAACAGTTTGATTACTGATTTTAGGTTTCAGATTTGGTTTGAGGAGGGTTTCAGCTGAAGTTTCTTTGTTTGGAAATGAAAATGAGATAAAGAAAAGGAAAGGAAGAAGGCAAGTGTTTATAAACAAAATTCATGATTTATTAAAAATCAAAGAAAAATAAAAATAATATGACACTTGTCCTAAATATTTACGTTTGTCAATTTCTTTGTTTATTAACTTGACACATGTTATTCGAAGCCTTAGGAAAACAACACATGTTCTTTAAGTAATTTAGTATTTATTTTAAATGTAAATAAAACTTTTTAACTTAATTAATTAGTTTTTAAAATACTTAATTATATATATAGCTAATTTTAAAGAAATAAAACCAAGTATAATTATAAATAAAAACAATACATATATCTATTATTTGAAAATAACATTTTTGATCATTTTAAATAAATTTATAAAAGAGGTTATAAATTACTTATTATTTAAATGAATAAATGTTTCATTTATTAGTTTTATTTTAAACTTTCATATCTAATTTACAAATCATATTTATTAATCAATATTAAAAAAAAAGAATGTTAAACAAATCTTATTATTAATCTTATTTAAACTTTAAGCTAAAATCCTTTTTAAATAATTAAACATTTATTTTATGTATTTAAAATCATATAGTTATTTATAAAATAGCTTTGAAAAGCTTAATCAAAAATATTAGAATTTTGAAAACATGCCTTTATTTATTAAATTTAAAAACAAAACTTATCTATTTACAATATATACAAATATATACATTATAAATAGAAAACAATTTAATTAGCTTTTAAAAGATAAATTCACTAATTAAATATTTATTAAAGTAAGATTATTAAATCAACTAACAGTTTATAACTTCTTTTATGGATTCAGATTCATTTTCGAAGTTCCGATATCAAACATTTTGGAAATTTTCTTAAGTCCCCAGAATTCCATTATGAGATTTCTTTTTAAAAAAATTACATTCGTTAAATAAAATATGGTTTACAAATCTTGAGAGTATTTATAAATAAATTTCAATCACTTTCCAAAACTCTATATATATGAAATAAGTATTTTTTAAAGAATAGTAATTTATTTTCAAAACACGTTTTAAGTTTTTATTTTAAATATTAAAACACTTTTTAGGAACAACAATATCTAATTTCCATTTCATCTATAAATAAAATCGATTCACACAGCTTATTATAAAAATTAGAATTTACCAACTAGTATAAAACATTTATATAACCAACTTCCCAAAATATTCCAATATTAAAACAGTTTTAAACTACATAGTTTAATAAATAAAAATCCCTTTTTAAAACAAAACTTAACTTATCTATAAAATTTAACATAGCCATTTTACATTTATAAATCTCTCTCGATTTATCACAAATCAATTTTCATTATCAACTTCATAACCATTTCCAAATTCCAAAATAAGATTCACTGTTCCTTCCTAATCCGATTTCCCATATCTCATTTCAAATTCACATGGTGAATTTGTATTTCCAATTTATCAAATGATAATCTTTACACTTTATTTATAAACATCGTTTATAAATTTTATAAACTCATTTCCAGTCTATAACATATTTACATTAACAACAACATTTATAAATCTTTTTTTTTTTGAAAATCCAGGAGAACCCGGCGGACCGGTAAACTCCTGAGGAGGGTATAGTAAAGTCGTCCGTTGATCCAAGCCCCCATACCCCCGGTTAAATTTATATAGGATAGGGAAGCGCATGGTAGGAATCGAACCTGGGTCTTTTTACCAGAACCTAGGCCTCCTTTCCACTGCGCCGCACCCACGGACCACACCATTTATAAATCAATTTCTATTTAAAATCCCATTTACAAATCTATTTCCCAATAAATTCTAATTGTTTTTCAAATTCGTCTAAAATTCTGATTTCAACTTCTCTGTCATATTTTGAGAAATACTACTTAAAATTCATTATACAAATTCTTTATCAGTTATTCTAAAATCTCTATTTCCAACTCTTTTGGAAATAGCTAAGTAAAAATCCAAAATCCAATCATTAATTCTATTCAAATCCATTTCCTCTTAAAAATCCCAAAATTCAATATAAATATTATTTCCGAAATTGCTTTTGAATTTTTTTTTTTGAATTCAAAATTAATATTTATGGTATTTATAATATCAAAACTAAGGCCAGTGCTACAATAACATCCAATCAATCAAATCATACAACAATCCTTAACAAAATTTTCAGTTACACCATATATCACTATGTATGAAAAATAATCAATATATTTAAGGAACCGGTTGGATCCCTCCAATCAGTTTCCTTGCAACCACAGATGTTATATAATATAAAATTCCTATCCCTTTCGAGGCGGGATATCATGGTAATATAGGCTCATCCCTATTATGCGGGGAACATAGTGTCTCATTCGCTCCAATCGACAGGAATATTCAATCCAACTACTAATATATATACTACTATATATAATATAATATTCAACTGATAATAATATATCAATTCAACTAATCATCCAATAATTTTTTTTAATTATCATAAATTAAATCCAGTAATCCAAAATGAGTGAGATTTATTCACTTTTATCATTTGCTGTCATCGAAACATTCCGGTTTAGAACTAAAACCAGACGACGTCCGATTTTACCCTTATTTTCTATAGTCTCCAAATCCATCCAAACAAGTTTTATTCCGAAGCTTTCTTCGTCACCAGTGCAATGCAAAAAGTTTTATTCCAATCGTACCTCATACACAGGAGTTATGAATTTTAGAAGTTATCAATTTATTTTTAATTTGAAAAATAACAACTTTATATAATTTACCATTATATCCCCTTCTCCAATTCCTTCTCTTCCCAAATCAGAATGTGCATAGGAGACAAACGAACCCAAACAAGGCGTGCATGGCAATGAAGTGACATGTGTAACATCCCGCCTTTTTGTACGTTTTAAACCAACGATAAACTACATACGTCAGACTCAAACCATACAGAAGGGCGGATTGTTATTGGGGTGAGTAAGAAAAAGCAGAGAAAGAAAAAACAAAACAGAATCTTGTAGCAGAATGACAAAATATAATAATCAAATAACAGTTCATGAAGCTGTTTTACAAAACATTTGATTATACTTATACAACACATATCAGAGTTACAAATACTAGAGGATAATAAATAATGCAGCGTAACAGTATGAATGTAGTGGAATAAAATAAATAATAGTACTACAATTTTCGTCTTCATCCTTCAGAAATAAGGTCTTCAATTCCTGAAATTCTCAGGCTGACCGAAGTGAATTGAAAAGACAAAATACTCGAGTCAAAACTAAAAGATCTTATGTAAGTTAAATCAACGGTAAATAATATGAGTGGAACGGTGTCAGAGATGTTTACAGGATTTGACATCTCCTATCCAGTTTCAAACGTGAGTGCAGTAACTTAAGAGATGCTCGGGATTCACAACTTCTAAGGATCCGTTAAACTATTTACTATGTAGTAATATTTTGCTATTATAATAATTTCTATAGTAAAATAAACTTACTTTTAAATAGTGTTAAATGGTTACCATATAGCCCTTACCACGTAATAGTCCCAGTAGTCCAATCAGTATCTACGCATCTCCAGATCGGGAGACTACCCTAAATAATCCATGGGCTACGGAAGAAAACCAAATTCATACAAGGCGCCCTAGGGTAGGTGACACGGCACACAAGTCAATGCCAGGGTAGATATACCAATTACATACACGAGCAGGTGGTAACGCGTAGCAGTTACTACTATCCACCTCGAGCCGCATCCCCAAATCAAAAATCAAAAGTGGCCACCAAATAAATCTCAAAGTTCGAATATAATATTGAAGGAGCGTGTCCGATCAGAGGAATGGCCTCATTGGACCGAGATCGCTCCTGCTTTAGCCATCTTATGCCAACTCACGGAGTTAGGTCCGCACATATTCCTTGAAGGAACGCCACCGTCATCCTACTTCATTCTGAAATCTCCACCGCATACAAAGTTGTTAAAGTGGTTTTCGAAGTTGGCAGAGAGTATGACAACTTTCGATCCCGGTCTCTTTAAAAACCAAACGTTATTATAATTCCATGGTCATTTTCAAAATAGTTTATACTTTAAAACCAAATATCATTGCCCTTTCAAAACCAAATCAATACGACATCATTTTCATTTCAAATATATCCTTTTCTAAAATCATACCACTTTCAAAGTTATACATTTCGAAGTCAAGACACTTGAAATATACACTTTCGAATCATTATACCTTGAAACTCATAACTTTGAATCGTGACTTCCATCACTTAAATGGTTTAAATATTAAATACTTTATATAATAAAATAGCTTCTCCAATTTCACAAATCAATTCCAAAACAACTTGAATTTCTAAATTTTATTTTAACCAAGTCCCAAATCATAATTTCAATTCAATTCAATTTCCAGATATCCAAATTTATCGATTCCAAAACAGATTAGGTCCACAGGATAACCTATTTCAAATTCAATATATTTCAAACTTTAAGTATTCAACAATTTCAAAACTAAGTTTAATAATTTCATATATATATATATATATATATATATCAAGTTCAATTTTCTATTATTTAGTTTCGAAATATTTACTTGATAAATCCATTATCATTTGAATAAAACTCAAATTAAAAATAACTAATTATTTCCTTCAATTTATTATACTTGGAATATTCATTTAATTCACCTTAAACCCAAATCAAGTTATAAAAATCAAACCTTCTAAAATCTCAAATTCAATACATTTCATATCAAACTTATTTAAGTTTAGTTCTTAACTAAATTCAATTTCAAATAAATTTCAAATTTATCTACCAACCTTAATTTATTTAAATCATTACACACTCTATATTAAAATGTAATTTAAATACTTATCCATATTATATTTTAATAAAATCAAACTCTATGATTAAACTATTTTTATTAAACAAATTTATACATAGCTTAAATTCAAGAATTTAACTATATATAAAATAATATTTATATAATATCAAAAATCAATATTTTTAAACCGTATATTTCTTTCCAAAACCATGGAAATCAAGTCCAAAATATTTATATATATAGACCGACGGTGTTTGTATATAATTTTCTATCCTATAGTCAAGTGATACGAATATCTGTCTTTTCAATCCATAATTTGAAATATAAATACGGTTATATATCATTTCAAACCGCAATCCTGAATGAAATAAAATCCATAACAACTTGTAGTTTATAAAAATATAAAATACAACATCCATTCATCCAATATCAATCATCAAACATTTATCACAATCATCATCCAATTCAATCAATAACATCAATATAGAACAGATAATAATTAACAGGTATTTACTGGCAGTTTATATTCAATAATAAATTAAATACTATTTTATCCAAATAAATTCAAATAAACTGAGATGATGAATCAAAATATGCCAAACAGTCATAAATAAATTTCTAATCACATCCTACATCAATTTAACAAACATAAGAAATTTTAGAAGTTGCGAGTGGGTTAAAACACTCACTTTTTGAATTTAAATTGAATTTAAACCAAAATTCAAACAGTCTCAGAATTCATCCAAACAAATGTCAAAATGTCTGGAATTTCGATACGATCCAAACGCAAGAGGCCGTGCATGAATTGGACCTCATACGTGAAAGTTACATACATTAGAACATTAATGATTAAAAATAAAAATAAGAAAAAAAATATTCACGTATACCACGTCAGCTCCTCATCTCACAGATCGTTGTTCGAAGAACTAACCCGCAAGCAGGCTCGACATAACCTAGGCAACATCGCCGCCACACCACCTTGGCGAATCAGACGCAGCCGCATCGCCTACTAGCCGAGTCCGCCTCGCCTGAACCCTCCCGACCATACGCGACTCCACTCCCTTCACCAAAGATCGCGTGTAAAAGGCGATCGCCACCAGTTGTCCAAAACCCTAACGAATTTTTTCTGTAGATCCAACCGTCAATTCGCGAAACGAACCCTGTCGATGAACTCCCTTCAGTCTCCTCTACCCAACCCTGACGTTGAATCACCGATCAGACGAAGTTCATTGTCGAGCGATGAACGGCCGAAAATAAACTAGCTGATTCTAGCAACACAACAACTCAAATTGAAAAACAAATCATATATTTGACTTGCGCTCGTCGAGAGCTTCAAATCCATATATAATTCGATATATATTGAGGAGTTTGAATTTTTGAAGTTGAGATTGAATTTAAAATCGGATTGGGAAAATTAGGTTTTCAGCCATTGAGGAAGAGGAGCAACAGGAAATTTCCGTACATACAGAAATTTCCTATAGAAAGGCTACTAGAGTTTATAACTGGATATATATAGGTAGAGATGAAAATAGAAGAACAGATACGATTGGTTTGGATAGTTGAACGATACTGGTTCAACAGCCCGTATCGACTCCAGAGCGAAAATGGATCAATCCATATATCAAAATGGATGTTTTAAAATATTTTAAAATCAATGGAATAAGTTTCAAGTCCAAATTCCATCGTATGTAGAACTTATAATAAAATCAACTTATTTCAAATTGATTCTAACTGATTTCAATTAAATTGTTTTCGAGGCGTTTCGAGCCCGTACGATCAAACGATAAATCTAATCGTTACGAAACTTGAAATCCTACAATAATTCACCGTTACGGATCCGTTGAAACTAGCTTCATCGAAATCCGAGTCAGTGGCCAAAATAGCTATTTTCCAGAAATAAATTAATACTAAATTAATTAAATCAAATTTCAATTCAAATTTAATCATTTACCATTTCTATCATCATCTTTTGGATAAATTAACATTAGTTTATATCCAATTACCCTAATATTTTTATTGTCGTCAACTAAATTCATATTAACGAATTACGTTTTATTGCAATGGATCTAGATCTAATTCAATAAATTAAATAAATGGGTAAACAATTAATAATTATCACTATTTGCCTAATTCAATCCCATTCATACTTTATTATCAACCAACAATTTTTATAATAACTTATCAGATTTCACTCCAGTTGTTAGTAATTAGTTTTAATTACCATTGCTACATTTCATTTCTAACATTCGCTCCATTTTAAATTACAAAGTTTTTATTTCTATCTAGATTTTATTATAAAAATCTTATTAAATTAACCAATTTAATTATCGAAATTTATGGGTCGTTACACTATTCCCCACTCAAAACTTTTCGTCCCCAAAAAGGAAAAAGAAGGGAAAAGAAAGAATTGAGTAAATAATACATCTTATTCTAAAATATTAACTTTATAAACAAATAAATTTACAAAATTAATTAATTTAGATAAAATATACTAGTTTATAACCATTAAATCTTTTTATACTCGAATTAATAAAGTTTGGAAACATTTTTCAAAATTTTCTAAGCCTATAATTTATGGAAAAATTTCGACAGAGTCTCCTTTGTTCGGAGAGGCTTGGGAGAAAATATAATATCAAATATAACAATATATATCACAATATCTCAAAATAATATGTCCCACAATGGGAAAACAATATAATAACGCTATAAAATCGTAATTCGAGAGTGTACCTATTTGTTGAGGAATTAACACTTATTTTATGAAACCAAAAGAAGTAGCAATTGCTTCCATAACCTGTTTTTTCACCTATATAATCCAAAAGAGGTTAATAATTATAAAAATGAAATATTTATAGTTGTTTCAGCCACTAACAAACAAATCAATATAAACAACAATCATTTGCAACAAAGTGTACAACCATCACAAAAAAAATCAACACAAACCAATTATCCATTCATATAAAAAAACAAATAGTTGTTTCGGGTTCAAAAACTTTAAATTGTACAGAATGGAAAATAAAGTACTAAGTGCATCATTTACTCAACAGTCTTAGATGAAACTAGATAGATTATTCATACATCCAAACAAATTTAAAGTATCCTTGCCCAAACAACCATAAACCAAAACAAACAACAATTTCAAACAATAGACCAAGTTCATTCTTATTAATTTCATTTCATAACATTTTTTGTTTGATTTCCTTTTCATTCATATAATGATTTATCTTTTTAAATTTACATTTATTTCCTACAAAATTTAATTCCATCCATTGATTCAGTGTTTATTTCACTTAGTTGCACTTATACTTACATAAATTCATTTTTATTTATTCATATCATATAAATTTTCTTTTTATTGCATTATATTCATTCATTCTCAATTTCATTCATTCTCAATTTCATTTATCCATTCTTGTTCAATTCAATTACTTAGCATTTCAGTTCATTAAATTAAGTTTATAGTCATTTACTTGCAATATGTACTTTCTATCACATCTTATTGTAGTATAGTATTTTAATTATAACTTAATCTTATAACCAATATAACATCAAATTCTTGTTTATAAAAGTAATTCATTGAACCTTTCTATTACATAAGTTTTACTTGTAAATTTTTTCATTACATTTTCTTATCAGACATTTCAACTTTTTATATCTTTTGGTAAGTTATATATATGCTTTTTAAGAATGTAATTGAAAATTATACAAGTTTATCTTATTTCTTTTATATTAATTTAATGTTCAAAAATCATATCATTTGTTTTTGTAGGTTACAAATTTCAACTTTCTTGTTGTTTCATTTATAACCTAGCATTTAATCTCTTATTTTAGTTAGAGGTTCCACTTATTAATTAGTTACATTCCATTTTACTACCATAATTGAAACTATTAATTAACGAAAATTTAAGAACTAAATACCGGGTTAAATTTCAAATCATTTCAAAATAATAGATAGATGTATACACTTACAATTTACATATCAAACTATATTTAAAACAATTTGAAATTTAAATTTGTTTGTCAAAATAAATCTGCAGTAAAACTACTACAGTGCCCTTCCCACTTCGAAACTCGAAAATGAATGTCGATGATGCGTGCACTCATCACCGAAATAATTTTTCAACGACAGAGAAGGGAGTACATGACTTATGTCCTTCTAAAATTTCTTTAAAACAATTCTTTCAAATCATATTGAAATATTTATATCAAAAAAATACTTCTAAAAATATTATTATTATATCCCAAAATTATTTGAAAGAAAGTTTCAGAACCCCGGAACTTGAGTTCTAAATTTCCAATTTTCATTTATTTATATTTTTTCTCTTTTTTTTCAATCTTATTCCCAACCAATATCAATAAATTTCACTACCTAACAACTAATATATGTTATGACCAAATATATCATTTATAAAATTATTATTATATATATATGTATAAAAATATACAATGGCAAAATTATTTCATTTACCTATATTTCAAAACAAATATTGTGTCGGTCTGTCCTATTAAGTGTTTAGAAATCCCTATTAATGTCATAGCGTCCTATGCACCAACCAGAATTTATAAATACAAAACGGAACAAATTAACACAATATCAAAACCACTTATAATGCTAACAAATACGCTCCCATATATATATATATATACACACACACACACGATCAACGACTCATTATAGGGTATTACTACCCTATTAATAAAGAGTCAGACCCCACAAAACTAAGGTTTATCGCCAAACCAAAGCTCTGGTACCAAATGTAACATCCCGCCTTTTTGTACGTTTTAAATCGACAATAAACCATACACGCCAGACTCAAACCATACAGAAGGGCGGATTGTTATTAGGGTGAATAAGAAAAAGCAGAGAAAGGAAAAAACAAAATAGAATCTTGCAGTGGAATGACAAAATATAATAATCAAATAACATTTCATGAAGCTGTTTTAGAAAACATTTGATTATACTTATACAACACATATCAGAGTTACACATACCAGAGAATAATAAATAATGCAGCGGAACAGTATGAATGTTGTGGAATAAAGTAAATAATAGTACTACAATCTTCATCTTCATCCTCCAGAAATAAGGTCTTCAAATCCTGAAATGCTCAGGCTGACCCGAGCGAATTGAAAAGACAAAACACTCGAGTCAGAACTAAAAGATCTTATTAAGTTAAATCAACGGTAAATAATATGAGTGGAACGGCGTCAGAGATGTTTACGGAATTTGACATCTCCTGTCCAGTGTCAAACATGAGTTCAGTAACTTAAGAGATGCTCGGGATTCACATCTCCTAAGGATATGTTAAACTTTTTACCATGTAGTAATATTTCGCTATTATAATAATGTCTATAGTAAAATAAACTTACTTTTAAATAGCGTTAAGGGGTTACCCATATAGCCCTTACCATGTAATAGTTCCAGTAGTCCATCTAGTATCAGCGCACCTCTAAATCGGGAGACTACCCTAAATACTCCACGGGCTACGGGAGAAAACCAAACTCGTACAAGGCGCGCTAGGGTAGGTGACACGGCATACAAGGCAATGCCAGAGTAGATATACCAATTACGCACACGGGCTGGTGGTAACGCATAGCAGCTACTACAGCCCATCTCGAGCCACACTCCCAAATCAAAAATCAAAAGTGGCCACCAAATAAATCTCAAAGTCCGAATATAATATCGAAGGAGTGTGTCCGATCAGAGAAATGACCTCATTGGCCCGAGATCGCTCCTGTTTTAGCCACCTTATGCCAACTCACGGAAGTTGGGTCTACATATATACCTCAAAGGAACGCCGCCACTATCCTACTTCATTCTGGAATCTCCACCGTGTACACAGTTGTTAAAGTGGTTTTCAGGGTTGGCAGAGAGTATGACAACTTTCGATCTCGGTCTCTTTAACAACCAAACGTTATTATAACACCGTGGTCATTTTCAAAATTGTTTATACTTTAAAACCAAATATCATTGCCCTTTCAAAACCAAATCAATGCGATATCATTTTCATTTCAAATATATTCTTTTCTAAAATCATACCACTTTCAAAGTTATACATTTCGAAATCAAGACGCTTGAAATATACACTTTCGAATCATAATACCTTGAAACTCATGACATTGAAACATGACTTCCATCACTTAAATGGTTTAAATATTACATACTTTATATAATAAAATAGCTTCTTCAATTTCACAAATCAATTCCAAAACAACTTGAATTTCTAAATTTTATATTTAACCAAGTCCCAAATCATAATTTCAATTCAATTCAGTTTCCAAATAAACTATTCCAAATTTATCGATTCCAAAACAAATTAGGTCCACAGAATAACCCATTAGTTATTCCAAATTCAATATATTTCAAACTTTAAGTATTCAACAATTTCAAAACTAAGTTTGATAATTTCACATATTTAAATATCAAATTTAAATTTTCTATTATTTAGTTTCGAAATATTTACTTGAAAATCCATTATCATTTGAATAAAACTCAAATTACAAATAACTAATTATTTGCTTCAATTTATTTATACTTGGAATATTCATTTAATTCACTTTAAACCAAAATCAAGTTATAAAAATCATACCTTCTAAAATCTCAAATTTAATACATTCATATCAAACTTATTTGAATTTAATTCTTAACTAAATTCAATTTCAAATAAATTTCAAATTTATCTGCCAACCTTAATTTATTTAAATCAATATACACTCTATATTAAAATATAATTTAAATACTTACCCATATTATATTTTAGTAAAATCAAACTCTATTATTAAACCTATTATTATTAAACAAATTTATACATAGCTTAAATTCAAGAATTTAACTATATATAAAATAATATTTATATAATATCAAAAATCAATATTATTAAACCGTATATTTCTTTCCAAAACCATAGAAATCATTTCCAAAATATATATATATATATATATATGTAGACTGACGGTGTCTGTATATAATTTTCTATCCTATGGTCTAGTGATACGGATATCTATCATTTCAATCCGTAATTTAAAATATAAATATGGGTATATATCATTTCAAACCGCAATCCCGAATGAAATAAATCCATAACAACTTGCAGTTTATGAAAATATAAAATGCAACATTCATTCATCCAATATCAATCATCAAACATTTATCACAGTCATCATCCAATTCAATCAATAACATCAATATAGAACAGATAATAATTAACAGGTTTTTACTGGAAGTTTATATTCAATAATAAATTAAATACTATTTTATCCAAATAAGTTCAAATAAACTAAGATGATGATTCAAAATATGTCAAACAGTCATAAATAAATTTTTAATCGCATCCTAAATTAATTTAACAAACATAAGAAATTTTAGAAGTTGTGAGTGGGTTAAAACACTCAAATTTTAAATTTAAATTGAATTTAAATCCAATTTAAACCCAAAATTCAAATAGTATCAGAATTCATCCAAAGCGTCAAAATGTCTGGAATTTCGATACGATCCAAATGGAAGAGACCACGCGTGAATTAGACCTCGTATTTGAAAGTTACATACATTAGAACATTAACGATTAAAAATTAAAATAAATAAAAAATATATTCACATATACCACGTTAGTTCCTCATCTCACATATCACTATTCGAAGAACTAACCCGCAAGCAGGCTCAACATAACCTAAGCAACGTTGTTGCCATGCCACCTCGACGAATCAGACGCAGCCGCGCCGCCTACCAGCCGAGTCGGCCTCGTCTGAACCAACCCGACCACACGCGACTCCACTCCCTTCACCAACGATTGCGTGTAAAAGGCAGCCGCCATCGGTTGTCCAAAACCCTAGCGAAATTTTTCCATAGATCCAACTATCAATTCGCGAAACGAACCCCGCCGATGAACACCCTTCAGTCCCCTCTACCCAACCCTGACGTTGAATCCCATATCAGACGAAGTTCATCGTCGAGCGATGAACGGCCGAAAATAAACTAGCTGATTCCGACAACATGGCAAATCAGATTGAAAAACGAATCATATATTTGACTTGCGCTCGTTGAGAGCTTCAAATCCATATATAATTCGATATATATTGAGGATTTTGAGTTTTTGAAGTTGAGATTGAATTGAAATCGGATTGGGAAAATTAGGGTTTCAGTCATTGAGGAAGAGAAGCAACATGAAATTTCTGTACGTATAGAAATGAGAAATAGAAAGGCTGCTAGGGTTTATAACAGGATATATATAGGTAGAGCTGAAAATAGAGGAACAGATACAATTGGTTTGTATAGTTGAACGATACTGGCCTAACAGCCCGTTTTGACTCTGGAGCGAAAATGGATCAACCCATATATCAAAATGGACGTTTTAAAATATTTTAAAATCAATGGAACAGGTTTCAGGTCCAAATTTCATCGTATGAAGAAGTTATAATAAAATCAACTTATTTCAAATTGATTACAACTGATTTCAATTAAATTGATTTCGAGGCGCTACGAGCCCATACGATCAAACGACAAATCTAATCGTTACGGATCCGATGAAACTGGTTTCGTCGAAATCCGAGTTAGTGCCAAAATAGCTATTTTCCAGTTAATTAAATAAATTATTGTTAAATTAGTTAAATCAAATTTTAATTCAAATTTAATTATTTACCATTTCTATCATCATCATATGGATAAATTTAACATTAGTTTATATCCAATTACCCTAATATTTTTACTGTCATCAACTAAACTCATATTAACGTAACTTTTAATTACGTTTTATTGCAATGGATTTAGATCTAATTCAATAAATTAAATAAATGGGTTAACAATTAATAATTATCACTATTTGCCTAATTCAATCTCATTCATACTTTATTATCAACCAACAATTTTTATAATAACTTATCTAGCATTGATTCTGTCAAATTACAATTTATTAGGATTTCACTCCAGTTGTCAATAATTAATTTTAGTTAACATTGCTACATTTCATTTCTAACATTCACTCCATTTTAAATTACAAAGTTTTTATTTCTTTCTAGATTTAATTATAAAAATCGTATTAAATTAACCAATTTAATTATCGAAATTTACGGGTCGTTACAACATGGCTCAATCCTCGATGAAATTGAATTTCGTCTTCGCCATTGGCTCCCTCTCGACGAACCGTACTCGACCATCACCACTTCATTATGCCACGACTCCCCAGCCAAAATGTGACCTGCACCCTCCTCTTCCTCGACCTGGAATGACGCAAATCACCCCACAGCTTCGCGACCTCTCAAACTCGGCGACTAGCTGCCATTTTCATCCCCGAATCCAAATCTGATACCTAAAACTCGAATCGTAAACTCAAATCTCCAATTTTCCTCACCCTAATTTTTTGCCTAAACTTCGACCATTCCAAAAGCAATGACGCACAAGACAAAAATAATACGGGAACGAAGCTTATGATCATACGAGTGAAATATTTTTTTCAAGAATTTTAAATAAGCATCTCACCAAATTTTGTTTTTTCTTTCTTCTTTCCTGTTGCTGTGTTTAAATAGGAGAGGGATAAACGTATATCAGCCATAGGATGGATTGCAGGGTGGGCTGGAATTTGAATAGAGTGGGCTGAAACGAAAGGATGGAGGCTGTGGTCAAATCAATTGAAATAAATTATTTAAATATCCAAAAATTATATCTACAAATTTTGGATCCCAATCGAGGCATGCCGCCTGGCGTTCCTAATGTTATACCCCTATTCCTAACACAATGGAACAAATTTCGAGACCTAATTCGATCTTATAGAGAAGATAGCTTTTTGAACCCAATTATAATATTAAATTTTCAATACTAAATTCAATGCGTTTCTGCCCCGTTCGACCAAACGGTGCGTCTGATCATCATGAAATTAGATGGCGTAATATAATTCATTATTACGACCTAATGGCACTCATCGAATTCCGAGATTGTGCCCCGGAAGGCTATTTTCGCTCGTTATTTAAAACGAGTTAATTTTAAAATTAGCTTAATCCCCTTTAAATCAAATTTAAAAGCTTTATTACCTTTATTTTTATTAATAAAAATTTAATTAGCCTTTAAATTATTTTCAAAAAAATTCCAAGATTCAATTATTTAAGTTTAGCAATTAAATTATCCAATAAATCACTATTTTTGAAATTAAATTATTTAATTCATAAAATTAACTTTTAAATATTTAAAATCAACTAAATATTTTAATTTAAGTTAACCAAAATTCTGGATCATTACATTCTTCCCTCCTTAAGAGAATTTCGTCCCCGAAATTGCCAAAGCAGGAAAATTCCCAAACCCATTTTTCTAAAACAATTTAATCGAAATATTTTGCCAAATTAATCTAAGCCCTTAACTTTTTCTAAATTCTGTTTGAAACCTTGTTATTACTTCTACTAAGTTTCCAAATGCATGCATAGATTCCAAATAATATTATCCATATTCTCATTCAAGTTATAAATCAAAAATCAATTTTTAGTTATTTAAAATTTTCTTCAAATTTCCAACTCTTTAAATTTTCGAAAAATTTCGTTAGCTTCTCCTTCGCGTGGCTAAGTCAGAACAACTAAAAGTCGCCATTATGGCCAAATCAGTAAAAGAAAATAAAAAGCCAAGTGGCTCAATCATAAAATCATCAAATCAATCAACAATATAAACGTATACCTTTTTGTTGGGCAACCCAATTTTCTTATGATATCAAAGACATCAATTAGCTCTTGCTTTTAAATACCTGCATCTTATTTGCCAATTATATCCAGTCATAAAGTTCATAACCATACCATTTTGCAGTTTCAATTTCCATTATTTTTTTACTTAAGCTCGTACGATGTACATATATCATTCATATGCAATATCAAAGCTGATCGCTCACTCGATCACACAATTTCACTTTCGTACTAGTGTTGTTCACACGACCGCTCAAGTATGGAGTCAGATCTAGTTTCTGGATCGAAAACCATTATTCTCCTTGCATAGCCATATACTATGATAGAGAATTCCCAAATTAATCAAAAATCCATATCTAGTGTTCGCTGTTGAGAATCGAGCGAAAAATTCCAACTCGGATCGATATAAATTATCTCGAAATTCTTTGCTCGAATCTGGATCAAACTGTAATGCAAGTAAATAATATACGTACAACTTACGTATTTATTTCAATTGATTCTTAGCTATCCCAATTTCTCTTATTCACATTTATTTCATTTACAATCAATTATTCTTAATCCATTATTCACATCCCTTATTTACTTAGTATATTTACTCTTTTACATAGTATATTTCACGATACTATTATCACTTAAACATCATTCCATAGAATTTGTTTACTTAAGTTCATTTTAAACATTTTATACAACTTAAGTATATATCCAATTTAACTCAAATCCAATTTCAGTTCCATTTGACTAAATCCATTTGTTTAAATTTCAACTATATTCCAAATCAAATTCAACTTATTAATTATTCAATTAGTTCATTCCTTAATTCACTTCCAACAATTATTTTATTTAACCTAACTTAGGCTAAATTCCTTTCCATAATTCATTTTATACTTAACTTAAGTTTAATTCCATAGTTAAATTCCAAATTTACTTTCTTTAACATTCCTATTCAACAATTTTTAAAGCATCGCCATAACTTGCTAATCTTCAAATCTTATAGGTTATCATTCTAATTTTCTCATATTCTCAACAAAACATTTAAATGAAAATCCCAGAGCTTAAACACCTTATTCTAAAGTATTTCAAATCATTTTTGAAATCATATACCCATATATACACAAAATTCTATTGGTAAATCAAATCATTCTTTTGCATTAAAAAATCAAAAATAGTTTCACAATACAAAACTCCAATGGTAGCAATTTCTCTCTTGAAAACTCGAAAATGAACGTCGATGATGCTGCAGTCATCATCGAAATTATTTTCCAGCGACCGAAGTGTGTTCAGTGCTTCCTATTCCTTTAAAATCCTTTTAAAAGTATTTCCATTATTTCCATTCAAAACCATTGTTCAAATAATGCTATTATTATTTTCCAAAGCTTTGAAAAACATTTTAAAAACCAATGGAATTTAAATTTCCAAATTTCCAGCTTTTAATTCCTTTATAAATCGTTTTTATACACCATATTTATATAGTATACTTTAGGAATTTCTTTTCATTTCAATTTATAAATCACATTTGTAAATCATATTTATATAATTCCATTTGGTTATATAAAAACACTTCCTAACTATTAATCTTGTTTCCATTATAATATCAACTTTTATTCGATCACAGCAACAAATGATAATAGTTTAATATTATCATTTCCTAACAACCAAGCACACCATATACACCATAATACTTTTCTGAAAAATTATTTCTTAATATATAAGATATAATCTAGGAAAAATTATTTCATTTACCCAGTTTCAAAACAATACAATGTCGAATTGCTCTGTTTAAGAGTTTAGAGATCTCTATCAATAACGTTAATTACTTGTATTGACCAGAATTCATAAGCCATTTAATAGATCAACCAACATAATATAAAACATTTTTTCACTAACAAATACCGCTCATATCTATTAATACACTCAAACTCATTCTAGGGTACTATTGACCCTATCTCAAATGAGTAATCCCCACCAAAGCCAAGGTTCTCGCTTAACCTTAAGCTCTGATACCAAGTATAGCGAACCAGGATTTTTGACCGTCGAAAATCGACATCAATACGTTCACTATATAACATGCCGAATATTCAAGTGTCGGAATACCGATTATAAGGGGTAAAGAAGAAAAAGAGATAGAAGAAACTAAAACAACATATATAATCTCACAATCGCAGTGAAACGATATATAATAGATAAATACATATCTTTATACAAAAAGAAACTATAACTGTTAATGTACATACAATCATCAAAGTACCACAGTCAACAGTAAATTTAGACAGTTATAATAACCTGTCGTCACAAATGTTGAATATACAACATACACACACAGTGGAATATAATCAAGTACGTGGAATATGCCTGAGAATCCTTCTGCTCGTCTCCTAAGCTCTATATCATCCTAACATGAATATATAGTACTCGGTCTGACCCGAACATTATAAATAAATAACACCCGAGTCAGTCTGGAAAACCAACGTGAGAAAACACACTTAATTTGAATTATTACTTTTATCAAAATCCTTTGAAACAAAGGTATCTTGTAAGACCACACTACACATAAATACAATGGGTTTTTAACTTACGATAACCAAAACATTTTCTATTAAAATCATCTAATATTATAATAGTGTCTATAAAAAACAAACTATAAAATTGCTGAAATGCTTGCATATCATGTTTCAGCATAGTTGGTATACAACTAAAACCGTACAGGCTCATAGTGAATATTGGATTCTATTCAATGATTGAGCTACCAGGGTACCGCCCGCCACAGTACACCTCTAGAAAAATATACCGAGATCGAACCTATCGATCCCTGCCAACATAGGGCCGGCCTACGCCTTGTTGGATACTACCGAATATGTTATCACCCTAGGTGTTACCACCCTATAGAGCGCTCCTTTTTCCATGCACAACCATATCCATAATTATAATATATCCAAGGGTATTTAGAAAAGTGTTAACATATCCTACTTGGGTGCGACTCACTTAGCCCTGCTGCATCTCTCCTGTTTTAGTCATTCCCGGTTGATGAGGCTTAAGACCATGTTTTACCTTAAGAATAGCATTCATAATTGGAATGCTAACGCCGCCTTCCAAGCAATGATGCAATGATAGGATTCATCCATAGAAGTTATTCAGGGTTTAAACATACCGAATCTCCAAGATCACCGTCTTCATTGTCTTCCCGATACCATAATTCGTAATGCACAAATTAGATCGAAGTGGTTTTGGGATAATTAATCGGATCCCGATCTCTTCCAAACGATCAATGAATTTGGCCAGATTTGATAGCAAGTTATTTGACTATTAAATAACGCATAAAATCAGTCAATAGGCCCATATTTGTTTAATATTTTCAAAACATTTATTTCAAATATCTTTACAAAGATATATATTCAAATTTCTTTAAATATTTCAATATTTGAAAACAATTTCAAATCCTTATATCCTTAACGGGATATTTTCAAATCATATTAACACTTAGAAATATTTCCGAATTCAATTCATAATTCATTACTTAGAAAAATATTCCCAAATAAATCATTTCGTCATTATAACATTTTCTAACGTTCATTCCCATACTTAGTAAATATTATAAGTCTATTTTTCCAAACCACTTCTAATATCCATACTTTGAAACATTTTCATCACTTATCTCATAAATCTTCAAAATTTTATTAATTCCATTTACAATTTCCAAAAATTAATTATACTTATTTATAATCTCAACTAACAATTTATAACTTTTTTTATGAATTCAGATTCATTTTCGAAGTTTCCATATCTAACATTTTGGAAATCTTCTTAAGTCTCTAGAATTCCATTATAAGTTTCTCTTAAAAAAATCACATTCGTTAAATAAAACCTGATTTACAAATCTCGAGAGTATTTATAAATAAATTTCAATTACTTCCCAAAACTCTCTATACATAATAATTATTTTTAAAGAATTGTAATTTATTTTCAAAACACTTTTTAGTAACAACAATATCTAATTTCCATTTCATCTATAAATAAAATCGATTCACACATCTTATTATAAAAATTAGAATTTATCAACTAATATAAAATATTTGTATAACCAACTTCCCGAAATATTCCAATATCAAAACAGTTTTAAACTACATAGTTTAATAAATAAATGTCCCTTTTTTAAACAAAATTTAACAGAGCCATTTTTCATTTATAAATCTCTCTCGACTTATCACGAATCAAACTTTTAAAACAAAATTTAATAGAGCCATAGTTCAAACTAGTATAATTTGAATATTTTACTGTAAAGTGAATTTCTGGTCAAACTATTCAAACTTTGACTTTTAAACTTCAAATTTAAATTATTTTAAATCTTAAATTTTATATTTTATTATGAATATAGATGAAATAACTTGAACATTGCTTTTCGTTTCGTTGAAAACGGAGTTAAACTGCAAAAGTTATGTACATTTCAATTTTGAGTATAATTTGTTTTATTTTGCAATTTTGTCTATTTTAAATTATATAAATTATATTTTATTTGTCATATTTTATTTTAATTTGTGTTAATATGTTATTGTATGTATATTTTTGTCTTTTATTATTTTTAAAGTGATAATAT
Source organism: Allium cepa (assembly GCA_030765085.1). Lineage (NCBI taxonomy): Eukaryota > Viridiplantae > Streptophyta > Magnoliopsida > Asparagales > Amaryllidaceae > Allium > Allium cepa. The sequence goes on from CM060941.1 coordinate 12,933,456, forward strand.
AATTTTTCTAAAGTTTATTTGAATTTATTTCAATTTATTAAGCCTGGTTTCCAATTTTCTGCTATTTTCTTCATTTAATTTTTTTATTTATTTACAATTTTTTTATTTAATTTTGTGAATTCATTTTTATTTTGTGTTCTTATCTTTATTTATAAATATTTTTCAAGTATATACAAATTTTCCAAAGTTCATTGCATTTATTTTTCATATTTTCAAGACTAGTTGCAATTTTTACTGTTTTATTTAATTAAATCATATATAATTAAATTTTTTTTATCTACTAAATTTTCGTATTTTATCTGAGTTTATATATATATTTCAGTTATATAAAAATTAAAATAAAGTAGAGGAAATTCGAAAGGTTTTAAACTATTGAAATTACAATGGCTTTTCACCTCCCGACCTTTCATTTTCCCAACTCCTCTCTTTATTGATTTTGGCCGTATACTTCATTTCTCTTCAGCCTCATCTTCATTTTCACGTGAATTACACTTCCTCAAACATTTCTCAACAAAAAAATACGACCATCTCCTTGTTGTTCAAAAATTTGGTAAAAATCTTCTCTTCTCTTTTTTTTTTTATGTTTTCCATTGAATCTTTGCATATGTTATCTACTTCATGGCTCCACTCCTCCTACTCCAGGCCTTGGACGACCACCACCACCCCCTTTCTCTGACCACCACCCACCCTAGTACCCCTCCTCCTCAGGCCGAGCCACACCAAGGCATAGATCATCACACAAATCTACTAATACCCATCACACGTTGCCTAGCCGATCACCTTTAGTCACCATCTCCTTCTACAACCTCTAGCCCCCACAACCACCACCACCACCTCTGGCCTGACCTCCACCCTCTTCCACGTCACCCACCAATACCTGGACCCACTGGCCATTCCCCATAGCTTCTGGCCGAGCCAAACTTTAGCAAAGAAATGATGTATGTTGCCTTGCTCTTGCCTTGTTGTTGAAGTTTATACACCTAGACTTATGCACCATCTCCAAACCCACCTAGGCCGACCTGTTTGGACCCAAACCCAGCCCTTAGTCCCTAACTTAGCTGAGCTTATTCCATGACTAACTGAACCATGTGAAGTTGAGAACAAGTGCAAATTCATTCGATGTTCTTTTGGGCTTTGAATTCTAATGTTATTTGATGTTTAGATCGTGTTGAAACTTACATATATTTGTATTGTTTTGTGTAAATGTTGGAACAAGGCTGTTCGCTTTGGCTCTCCACTCTCTTGTCGTATCTGTGTTGTTGTGCCTTCGTAGTGTCGGTGTGTGTGCTTTGGCAGCGATCTCCAGCTTTGAACAAGTGAGTAAATCTCACCAGACTAATATGTACTTATATAACTGATAAACCGACACCATTTGAATCTGTAAAGTATACCATCATGCTATATCTGTTTATATTATTGTCATATGATGTTCACACCTATTATTACACCTGTTATATCATATGTTACTATTATGTTATGTTATTCTGTTACTTATATCAGTTTATCACACTGCAAGTTCCCTGTAGATTTGTATCACTATGGGTTGAAATGATACGTACCCGAACGGACTTTAGAATAAGGGAAAATCGTTATGGGCTGAAATGATAGGCCTGAGCAGTTTTCAAATCATTCATTTTACTTAGGACTGTGGGTTTGAAATGATAGAACCCGGATTTTTCCTTTTAAATTGCGGATTGAAATGATATATATCCGTATCACTAGACCTAGGTTAGAAAACTATATACAGACCCATGGTTTATATAATATTTTCTAAAATATTTTAAAATGTAAAATTTATAATATTTTGACTTAAATTTTATTTAAAAATGATTTTTATAGAAATATTAGTGATTTTTCTATAGATTAAATAATGAATTAAGTAAATGGAAATTAGAATTTGAACTATAAGTAAATTTTGGAATTTATGTTTTGTTTTAAAAAGGAAATTATGTAAAGTAAGAAAAATATAATATTTTGATTTAAAATGTATTCTAAATGATTTTATAAAATTTATAATGATTTTTGAATAAGTTAAAATGTTAAATAAATGAATGTTTAAGTAAAATTTTGAAATATAGCTTATTTTGGGAAATCTTGAATTTTTGTTAAAAGTGAAATTTTAGTTAAGTAAAATAAAGGGTTTAAGTTATATTTTGGAAATTTAAACCTTAATTGTTGAGTTAATAATTTAATTAAAGAAAAGGAATTTAATACTTGAATTTAAATAAGAAATTATGTAAAATTTGATTTTTGATAAGAATTTAACTTTATAAAAATCTTAAAAATAAGAGTATAGAAATGGTGATTTTAAAGTGTGAAAATATATGATTTTATAAGTAAAAAATGATTTAAATAAAAAAAATTAGTGTTTGTGAAATTATATTGAATATTTGAAGTTAATTAACAGCATTTTTAAATGCTGTCTTTTTGTTAAATTGAATTGTTTTGAATGTAACTTTTTGTAGGATTTCCCAAATGCCGCGAAAGTTGAATTTTCATTGTTTTAATAAATTTAAGTGAATAAATGAACATTGAAAAGTTTAAATTTTTGGAATTTAATAAGTTAATTATTAAATGTAATAACTTCATTTTATGATTTAAATGAAGTAATTTGTTTTGAAATATTAAAATGATTTGAAAAGAAGTTTTGAAAGATATGATATTTTGAAATTTAAAATTATTTGAAAAGAAGTTTTGAAAGATATGATATTTTGATATTAAAATGATTTGAAAGGGAGTTTTGAAAGATATGATATTTTGATATAAAATGATTTGGAAATGAAGTTTTGAAAGATATGATATTTTGAAATATTAAAATGATTTGAAAAGAAGTTTTGAAAGATATGATATTTCGATATTAAAATGATTTGAAATGGAGTTTTGAAAGATATAATATTTTGATATAAAATGATTTGGAAATGAAATTTTTGAAAGATACGATATTTTGATATAAAATGATTTGGAAATGAAGTTTGAAAGAATAATATTTTGATATTAAAATGATTTAAAATGTGGTTATGAAAGATATGATATTTTGATATTAAAAATGATTTGAAAAGAAGTTCTGAAAGATATGATATTTTGGAAATGAAGCTTTGAAAGGTTATGATATTTTAATATATTAAAATGATTTGAAAGGAAGTTTTGAAAGATATGATAATTTAATATATTGAAATGATTAGAAATGACTTGATACTTATTTTGATAAATATTTGAATTTGAAAGATATGGTATGTTGATATATTGAAATGGTTTAGAAATGATTAAATCTTTATTTTGATAAAGATTTGGATTGAAATGATATTTTATTTTGAAGTATAAAAATATTATTTTAAAAGTTATAACCGCGGGTTATAATAACGATTGGTTGGCAAAGAGACCGGGATCGGATATCGGGCATACTCTCTGTCGATACCGAAAACCACTTTGACAACCGTGTACGCGGTGGAGTTTCCAGAATGAAGTAGGATGGTGTCGAAGTTCTTTAGATATATTTACGTGGACCCGACTCCCGTGAGTTGGCTTGAGGTGGCTAAAACAGGAGCGATCTTGGGCCAAGTGAGGTCATTCCTCCGATCGGATATATTCCTTCGATACTATACTATTACTTGTGATTGATTAGATGGCCATCCTCCAATTTTGATATGGGAGTGTGTTTCGAGGTGGGCGTATGTGGCTGCTGCCACTAGCCCGTGTGCGTAATTGGTATATCTACCCTGGCATTGCCTTGCGTGCCGTGTCACTTACCATACCGAGCCTTTACTATGAGTTTGTTTTTCTCCCGTAGCCCATGGAGTATTTAGGGTAGTCTCCCGATCTGGAGATATGCTGATGCTGGATGGACTATTGGGACTATTATGTGTGAAGGGTGATATGGGTAGCCCGAAACGCTATTTAAAACTAAGTTTATTTTACTGTAGACATTATTATAATAGCGGAATATTACTATATAGTAAATAGTTTAACGGATCCTTAGAGGATGGGCGGTTCCAGGCATCCTTTAAGTTACTTGTATCTTATTACAGTTCACTTGAGTTGGTTTACATTATATAAGTATATATTGTCCTGACTCGAGTGTTTGTATTTTTATTTACACTCGGGTCAGCCTGAGTATTCACAGATTTGGATTTCCACTTCTTGGAGATTGGAATCGTTGGAGATTATCTGCTTGTCTTGTTTGTCTATTTCATTCCCAGTTATCCTGTTGATTCCAGTATTGTATTCAGCTTGTACTTGGTTATCATACTTAGACTTTTGTTGTACTTTATTTCTTCTGTTGTATCTTATGTAACTCTGATATATTTATATAGTAGCTTCATGAACTACTATTTCTTTTACTTCCACTGCATTATTAAATACTCTGTGTCTGTGATCTGCGATTATTATTTACTGTATATTCTGAGATTTGCCAAATTTTATTTACAACGCGGTATTTTGAGCAATTCAATTCCGGCATGAGTGTCTACCTATACACTTATAATGGATGCAAAGGGTTGAAAATATCGGGTTGTTACAAATTCCATTGTATACAAAAGTGAGATTTCAAAATCAAATTATATTCATTCAAATTCCATTAATTGATTTCTACGCGTTCCAAGCTCGCACGGCCAAACGACAAGTCCGATCGCTACGAAACTTGAAGTCCTATAATAATTCACCATTATGGATCCAATGAAACTGGTTTCATCGAAATCCAAGATAGTGGCCAAAATGGCTAATTTTACACGTTAACTAAATACATTATTATTAAATTGATATACTCACTTTTGAATTCAAATTTACAAGTTAACTATTTTATCATTCTTGATTGCATAGAAATTAATAATCTATCAAAAATAAAATTTCCATGTTAAATTCACTATTTAAATATTACTCTAAATTCAACGTTCAATTACAACTGTAATAAAATCCCAGCTAATTATATCTAATTGCAATCAAATTCCTTTTATTTCGATTTACACTCTTATTATTGAGTCGGCTATTATCTTATGTATATAATTAACATTAGTTTACATTTTATTACCTTCATATTTTACAGTTTTCTTGTTTTACCTTATTATTTATAATATTTCAACTGCATTAATTCCATCAATTACCAATTTAATTCCAACGAATTAAACGCTAAGATGGGAATAATACAATTGTTATACATTAGTAATCCATAGCTATAAACTTATTATTTGTAACCAAAGTTATAAATTCATTACCAAAACTAATTTCATATTCTATAATAAATCTATTTCAATTAATAATAGGTAATTTCAACATTGAATTCAACATTTAATTTATTCCTTATTTACAATTATAACCAAATCAACTTTATAATTTCAATTGATTGAAATTACATTAAAATTGGTGTCAATAACATTCAAACAACATTATCAACTCATATTCTAATTATTTTCTCATTAATGAATCATAGATTTTAATTTCTCACAATATTAAATTCTAAAACCTTATTAAATTTAATATTTTTAAATTTCAAAATTTACGGATTGTTACACATCAAGAAAAAAAGGGAGATTGCTAGTACATCGGGCATTGGTTTTGATGACAACAAACACATGATATTATATAAAATATAGATATCATTATATAAAATATAAATATTAATGTTTTTATCAAGTTCTATAATATATAGTGCAACATATTAGATAGGTATTAATAAAAGAATATACAGTATCAAGTGAAGATTCAAGAGGCCGATATAGAGATTCAGGAGTTAAAGATTAAAGATTTATGTGTGTTGAAGAACTCAAGATATCCGGATAAGTTATAGTGTCATAGATCACTGTTAAGACCCTGATAGTACTTCATTGATCTTTCTCTATTCTTCTTTTCAAATGGTTTTCAAATATTCTAAATTTCAAAAATGATTTTAGAAGAATTTTTATTTTCAAAATGATCTCTCAAACTCACCTTCAAATTATTTTGAATTTTTGATTTTACAAGACTGTAATATGTTGAAAAATTAAGTTTTCAATTAGTTTATATTTTAAATATACTTTTAATATATTATACTTTGTTATAGTTTTTATTTTATGATTTTCGAATGTTATAAGTATATTGGAATATTTATAACTTTGATTTTAAATATATTAATTCATACTTCATATATATTATTTTATTTCAAAAGAAATTCATATTAAATCCTTTATATATTTAAAAATATTTCAAATAATTTTATAAAGTTTTGATATGATTAAAATATGTATAACTATGTTTAAATAAGTTTTGCAATGTATCAAAATATTTTACAATGTATAATATTTTCAAAACATTTTATAAAGAGTAAGTTTTCAAAATGTAAAGGGATATGTCGACATACCCTCACCCAATATGTGGACATATGGACATACTTTTTCAAAATTTGAATTTGAATTCGAATTGAAGTGTCTTTCCATCATATCCCTTCACGAATAGACATGATTATTGTTTCGCTATAAATTGGGGTTAAACAAACAAATTTTCTTCAACTACTTTCTCATATTTTCTCTTCACTTTAACTCTCTTGTTTTCTAAAAGAAATTAGTCAAATTCTTCTCAAATTCAACCAAACTCAAATTCAACTGCACCAATTTTGTTCTCTATTGACTACTCTCTGATTTCTGTCACTCAAACAACATCAAAGTGTTATTCAAGAGGTTATAGGATCATTTGTATTCAAGATCAATGATTTATGTAGGTAAAACTCTATCAAATCGTACTCGTTTATTGGTGGGTGTGATTGTAGCTTGTGTAAATCAATAAGATGTGCTAGGTGACTCGAAAATTCAAATGGGTGTGCTTGTGTCTTGTGTAAATCAAGTGAGTCTATCCAGAGCTTGAAAAGTCTAGATGGTGTGTTCGTTGCCTTGAAATCGAGATTGTACTGACTTTGCTATTTGAAAAGAAATCCGTACAAAAAATTGTATAGGACCGGATGTAGGGTAACCCCGAACCAGTATAAAACCCTACCGTGTTCTTTTCTTTTTTACTTTTACTGCATATATATTTATCTGTTTTTGAATCTATGATTTTTAATTGAATTATTTAAGCTATAAAATTAAAAGAATTCAAAAAATTTCACAAAAATTAAAAAACACTATCCACCTCCTCTAGTGTTAAATTAGCCTTAAGATCCATCTTCCGCTAAATAACAAGATTATGTAATGAATGTGAAATATCATTTGTGAAATGGAATGTAAAAGCTTGCTATTAAACTACGTTTAAATTTTTTTCATATTCATGTGATTTTGATATTATTAATATGATTAACATAGCTGCATTTTGTCACTGGGAATTAATAACTATAAATGACTGCAGTAACCGTAGCAGTTTATTTGGGACCTTTAAATAGGGGATGTTAAAAGTTGGTATTAGAGCATAGTTTATGATAAAACTTTAAAAGATTTATGAGTTTTGAAAACATGATCAAATAAATCAAAGAATAGGATTAGGGCATTGGATAACGCTATAGTAATGTACTTGGATTTGCGATATATAAGTATGTATTCTCCCCTCTTTCTTAGATCGTTCTTCTGTTTCTTGCAAAGGCTTGTATTTAGATTTGCGAGAAAGAAAGATACGAAGGTAGGAAACGGAAGAGTCAATCTCGGTGGAGGAATACCACAACCAACAGAAATGTCAACCCAATACCATCAGAAACCATAGTCGACAGGCGAATGCTAATCAAAATGCAAATGCTAACATATGTGCTAGAACCCCACCACTAGATAAGGGGATTCTATATTGATTATTCGTCAATCCAATGCAAGTTGGAGCAGTAGCAGGAGTAGCTGAAGGAAATGTTACTAATGTGGGAGGAGCTAATACCGTAGCGCCAGTTGGAAATAACTGTGCCAATATGAGTCAAGATTACACTAGTCTAGGAGGAAAGCCTTTTGTGGGGACTGAGGATGCAATTGAGGTGGAGAACTATCTGTTGCATTGTGAGAGAATTTTTGCTGATTTGGGTTTGAATGATGAGAAGGAAAAGAGACTGGCTTCGAGATAATTGCAAGGAGCTATTTTTTTTGGTGCAACGGAGCAACCATAGGGTAATAGAGGAGGAATTGACTTAGGCATAATTTCAAAGGAAATTTGAGGAAAGGTTTTTATCTGAGGTAGCCAAGTTAGCCTTGCTCATGAAATTCATGGAATTGTAGCAAGGGGAAATGTCTATATTGGAGTACTCTACGAAGTTTGATGAGTTGTCTAGGTATGGATACACCACTATTGATACTGTTATTAAGAAAAAAGAGAAGTTTATCCGGGGGTTGAGGCCGGAGATTGCTAGGGCAACTATGCCATGTCTGAGGGATCCATCGAATGTAATTATGGAGATGGCTATTAGGAATGAAGAAATGCTTTCGATCTTTGGGAAGGAGAAGTCGTTGGAGGTCGAGAATCCCCAGAATAAGAAGTGCAAGTTCTTTAAAAAGAAGGGAGCTAAGAAGGGCGGAGCTGCCAAGAAGGGGGAAAATGATATAGTTTGCTATAAGTGTGACAAGAAGTGACACTATGCTAATGAGTGTGGTACCAGTTATGGTACGGTGGTTGTGGGGAAGTAGAATGTGAAGTGCTATAACTGTAAGAAGGTGGGGCATTATAAGAAGAAATGTCCAGAAGAACCCATGGTTGGAAAAAGAATGGTCTCTGGTTTGGATCTATCATCATCTACGCTTACAGCGGAGGAGAAGAGAAAAGTTGTCATGGAAGGTAAGCTTTTGATTCATGGCATACTAGTTAAAATATTGTTTGGTACCAGTGTATCACACTCTTTTATATCTCAATGTTTGGCAGATAACTTAGAATTAAGACCATCATACATTGTTACGTCCTTAAGGTTAGTTAACGAGATAAGATGGTACGCAACTTTGGGAATGGGATGTGATCACCTAGAATTTGAATTGCTAGGATATAATTTTTCCTGCAGTTTTTTAATGTTTGATTATGCGGGTTTTTCGATTATTTTGGATATGGATTGGTTAAGCAAATATGATGCTAGGATATTTTGCCAAGGTAGGAGGATATCATTGAAAATGATAATATACTCAGTTGAGAATTCGAGTCCAGAAGTTTGTACCTTATTGGGTGCCACATAAGTGGAAGACGAGATGAATGGGGTTTTAGGTGTAAAAGAATTCACAGATGTTTTTAAGCCAGTGTCAAGACTACCACTAAACGAGCTATTGAGTTTCGTATAGATCTTATACCTAGAGCTGAACCCATGATTAGACACCTAGCAGATGAAACCTACTGAAATGAAGGAGTTAAAGGCGCGGCTAGTGGACTTAGAAGGAATTTTTTTATTAGACCAAGCAAGTCGCCTTAGAGAGTGGCTGTGGTAATCGTGAAGAAATCGAATGGGTCGTTAAGATTGTGTATTGACTATCATAAGATGAATGAAAGGACTATAAAGAATAGGTATCATTTGTCGAGAATTTATGATCTATTTGATCAATTGAGTGGAGCCAAATTATTTTCCCATTTGGTTTTAATGGTAGGGTTCCATCAATTGAGAGTAGCGGAGGATAGTATTCCTTTAACGACATTTTGAATGAGATATGTTTTGTATTGACTAATGTGCTTGCTTTCTTTGTGGATTTAATGTACCGGATATTCTGAGAGAACTTGGATAGGTTCGTGTTTGTGTTCACTGATGAAATTTTGATATATTCTATGGATGAAAGAGATTATGAGGTTCATTTTAGAATAGTGGAAGAAATGCTGAGGCAGCATTAGCCAAAAGCTATGTTTTCAAAGTGTCATTTTTGGAAAAAAGAAATGAAGTTTCTTGGTCAAGTAGTTTTAGAGATAGGTTTGTCAGTAGATCCAGCTAAGATTGAAGTAGTTAATAGTTGGAAGAGACCCGAGATGTGACCAAGATAAAAAGTTTTCTTAAGCTAGCTGGCTATTACCGGAGATTTATTAAGGATTTCTCGTGGATAACTACACCCTTGACTAAACTAACCAAAAAGAACGTGAAGCTTATTTGGTCTGATAAATTTGAGGAATCATTCCTTAAGTTCGAGCATTTTTCACCAATGTGTCCATTTTAACAGTTCAAGATGGGAATTAGGACATAGTGGTGTATGTAGATGTATGTGGGACTGGATTAGGAGCCATGTTAATGTAGAGGAGTAAAGTGATTACTTATGCCTCTCGACAGCTCAGACTGCATGAAATTGGATATCTGGCCCATGATTTTGGAGTTGACAGCAGTAGTTTTCGCATTGAAAGTGTTAAGGCATTACCCTTATATGAACGATTTGAGTTGTATATGGATCACAAGTCTTTGAGGCATTAATTCTCTCAGAAAGCGTTGAATAAGATAGTAGAGATGGCTGGAACTTTTAGCAACTTATGATTTCGATATTGAGTACACATTGGGAAAAGGAATTAAAGTTGTGGATGCCATTAGCAGAAAACATCAGAATGCAGCGTTAACAGTGTTGACAGAATGGAAGGATTAGAGGCATTGACTACTTGCACTGTGTAGTTAAGATCGACTATTAGTTCTTGTCAAAGTAGAACCATGTTATCTTGCTTGAAAGTCCGACTAGTATTGATCGGAAGGATTTCTTCTAACCAAAGAGAGGATTCATTGTTGGCCGAGAGGATTTGAAGGCTTGAAGATGGAACCGAGATTGATGATCTAAGAGATTTTAGTCTTGACCAGAGAGGATGGTTAAGGAAGAAGTGATGGTTATGTGTTCTCAATGTTGAAAACCTAAGGAGGGAAGTTCTTAAGGAGTGTCATCGATTGAAGTTTATGATTCATCCTCGAGGAATCAAGTTGTATCAGGGTATGAAGAGAAATTTCTTCTAGGAAGGTATGAAATGGGATGTAGGGTTATGGGTAAACCAATGTGCGAATTGCCAGCAACTAAAAGCCAAACATCGATAGCCAGGTGGATTGCTTCAGCCTTTAGATATACTGGTTTGGAATGGGATTCGATATCCATGGATTTCATGGACAGGTTGCCAAGGTCAAATAAGAGAAATGAAACCATTTCATTCCTGTTAGGTTAACCAGGACGACATCTACTTTGGCTAAGTTTTTTATGAAGAATATTGTTGGACTGTATGGGATTCCTAGGAGCATATTCAATGATAGAAATGCATTATTCACTAGCGAATTCTGAAAGAGTCTATAGGAAGTGTTAGGTGCCAAGCTTAAGATGAGTACCGCTTATTACCCTAAGATAGATGGGTAGATAGAGAGAGTCAATAAGGTGCTTGAGGATTGATTGAGATCTTGTGTACTAGATTTTGGGGGATCATTGGAAGACCATTTGCATATAGTTGAGTTTTCCTATAATAATAACTATCAGACTAGTATAGGAATAGCTCCTTTTGAAGCTTTGTATGGAGGGCCGTGCAAATCACTAGTATATTGGTTGAAAACCGAAGAAAGATTGGTCCTTGGTCTAGATATGGTGAGAGAAGTCACATTAAAGATTGATTTAACCCGGGATAGGATAAGAGAAGCTTAGTCTAGGCATTAAAGTTACACAGATAAGAGGCGTAAGGATGTTGAGTACTCAGTTAAAGATCGTTTTTTTGTTTAAGGATCACCAATGAAGAGTGTGGTATGATTTGGAAAGTCGGGGAAACTGGCACAAAGATATGTTGGATTGTTCCCGATCGTAGAGAGGATCGAAAAGCTCTTGTCCCGAGTAGGGTTACCGAGTAGTTTGGCATGTATCCACAATGCATTTCATGTTTCTCATTTTTGGAAGTATGTTCATGATCCAGAGACTACCAGTAGGGAAACAGAGGATATGATTAGGGATGAGAAGAGGTTGTAGCGAGGGATGAGAAGAGGTTAATTAATAAGACGGTCTAGTTAGTGAAAGTCCAGTGGAGTCATAATGATAAGGACTACAGTTGGGAAATAGAGGATAGGATTAAGGATACCTATCCTATGCTGTTATGAAGGTGTGCTCTATATTTTTTGTATGTAGACTCTATAGGTGGTAGGATATACGAGTGTCGTTTACATGTATGATATGCTTGTTTGGTAGTCCTTACTGAATTTCGAGGATGAAATTCTTTAAGGAGGGGGCCTGCAACACCCTTAATTTTTGTTTAATATTATTCAGGACATTTAATTGGATAGATTAAATAGAATAATGTAAATAGTGAGATTTGGTCATTAATAAAGTCGAGCCAATATTAATGAAGTAAGTAACTTAACTTATAAGAGAATGTATGAGAGGGGCAAATTAGGTAGATCCAACTTTCACTACTTAAACTTATCCCATCATTACATTCTCATTTTCACTCATAAAAAATAATCAAAGAAAGAAGAAAAGAGGCTGGTCATAACCTAAGGAAGAAATCACAAAATCATAGGGATTCAAGGGAAGAAGCTTAGGAAAATAAGGCAATATCAAATATCAACTCCAAAATTCAAATCTAAGGTGAATAATAAGGGTTCCATCTCTATTTTTAGCTTTTGCATTCAGTGTATGGATAGTACCTGAATGATTGATGTTTTTTGCCAAGATATGGTAGTTTAATCACTATTGGATAGAATATTGATTTATAGAAATTTTTATGAAATTACTTAAGTGGGTTTTAAGGACCAAACCTAAGTTTGTAATCTCCAATCGATTCGTATTTTTAATATGTTATGTAAAGTGGTATTTTGGAGATGGTTTTTAATTTCATAATTTTCTAAGTTATATTAAATGTTTAATGAATTTCCTAAGGTGGAAACTGGGCAAATTTCGGGTTTTAATCATTTAAAGTAATTAAATATGGTTTTTGGCCTCGAAATTCTTATATGATAAAGAGTATCATATTTTGGAATTTCTGTGAATTTTGAGAATTTTTCCCATGATATTATGAATTATTATGAATTTATTATACTAGATAAGTATTTGAACTAAAAATTAATTAAGGGTATTAACTAATTAAAGTTGAGAAGTGTTTTGGGACATGTAAATCTTCTGCGGTAGAAATTCTGGAAAGGTTTGTAAAAGATATTATCTTATCCAATAGGAATTGGACAAGAAATTGGGTTTGGTGAAAAGTAATTACTTTCATTAGTAATAAACCAGTTTTCTTGATAATTATGGGAATGCCATGCCGCCATTAACGTCGTCGTGCCTAAGACCACTCCGCTGCTATGAACATATATTGAGGGAGAATATGATGGCTGCTTTGGTAGCTATGGAATGACTCTATTAGTGTCGACAATCTATAATTGGAGGCTAAGCAATCTCGTGATTATCTAAATGTTTTACATGATGCCGCATATCATCTCTTTGACTTTTTAAAATATTAAGGTAGTGATGCCGCTTGTTGTGACTTCAAATCTACATACTAACCAGTATAGTAAATGAAGTAAGCTAAAAAAGGTTTTTATAACGATGTCGATGGTCTTGGTGCCATTATGCATCAAGGTCGACGACTGTATACATTATACTATTTGACAGCAATGCCGCACTTCTTCCTTTTAATGTTGAAGCAGCTTGCTTTTGTGTAAATTAAAAATGTTTTGAAGGGGGCGAAGAGGCCTATGTTTCAAGAAGGTCAATGACCCTATATCTTCAGTAAATAGCCATATAGCTTATAAAAGTTAAAGTATTTATTTTAAATAGGTGGATAGCCTATAGTTTACGAAAGTCGACATCATTGTCTTCGACATAAATTTATATTTAAAAGAATATAAGTTTAGTTTTTCCTTGGGTACAGGGTCAATGGGGCAAAGTGCGACTTGAATGTCACCTACCCCATTAAAGGCGGAGTTATGTTTTCTCTTTCGACATTGTCATTAGGGATACTAATGCCATTTTAAACTGTAAACTTTGACATGATCATTAGGGACAAAAATGTGGATTGACTTCGACAATGATCTAAATTTATATTATTAATGGGTGGCAAGCTATATGTTTTTGACTTTGATTTTAAACCTTAGGGATTCGATTGCTTTAATTTTAATAAGTTCTGTGGGTCAGCGGAATATGGATCTTAAGGCTAAATTAACGCTATAGTGATGGTGAATAGTGTTTAATTGCTTATGTGAATATTATTCAAATTCTTTAAAATTTTACTCGGAATGATGCAATTAATAATCATAGAAAAAAAATCACAGAATCAAAGTACAAATAAAAGTAAATGCAGTAAAAGTAAAAAGGAAAGAACACAGTAGAATTTTATACCGGTTTAGAGTTACCCTACGTCAAGTCTTGCACAATTCCTTGTACGGGTTTCTTTTCAACTAGTAAATGCAAATACAATCTAGGCTACGAGACATAGTCTCCAAAATCCCGACCTCTGCATAGAGTCACTTGATTTTCGGGCTGCAAACTCACCCACTAGGTTTACGAGCTACTAAGCACACCCAGTTGACTTTACAGGCTGCAATCACTCCTACTTGGGTTTCAGGGATACCAAGCAAAACACTGAGTATAAGAGTATAATTTGATAGAGTCTATAGACTCAGATCTTCGATCTTGATTACAATTGATCCTATAACTCTTGAATAACACTTTGATCTTGATAAAGATGAGAGAAATCAAAAAGTAGATGGAGGAGAATCAAATTAGTAATAATTGAATTTTATTCTGGTTGAATTTTGGTAAAGTTTTGATAAAAATTGATTTAGAAATCAAGAGAGTGAAAAGAGGATAGAAAAGTAAGAAAGTAGTGAATGAAAATTCGTTTGGAAGTCTGGCATATATAAGGAAATAACGGTCATGTCCATTCGCGAAAAGATAAGATAAAAAGGTACTTCCATTCAAATTTGAATTTTTAATTTTATGTCCACTATGTTGACATACATTGATAGGATATGTCGACATATTCCTTTATATTTTTAATAACACCTTAAAAATATTATTTTGAAAATCCATTGCTTTGTAAAATAATTTGATACTTTGTAGAATCATTAAAATTTAATTTATACATGTTTGTGCAAAAAATGGTCATAAAAACCCAGTTGTATGTGAAAGCACCAATTTCCAAAAATAATATCCAACTAGAAAGATAAGAATGTAGATCATAGGATAAATAGTAGAAAAAGTGAAGGAACACGCGAGTTTTATAGTGGTTCGATAAATTTTAGCCTACGTCCACTCTAATAATCTTTTATTGATACTGTAAGATTACAAGTACAGTTGTTTTTTGCCTTAGAAAATCAGTGGAGGAAAAGATAAGAAGTGATGAAGGAGCACCAGTCGAAAAAGTCCCTTGCAATGAGCAAGTCCACTGTATTTATAGGTGATGACGCGCATGGATAGGGCTGAAATTTCGATAGAAGAACCTCTAGGCCCATACGACGCAACCCACAAAATTTGAGATCGATCGGACACCAAAAATAATTTATCCCATTATTCCATACAAACTCCAATGGGGCTGCAATCATTTTTATAGGGTTCTCCATGCCTCTAGTCCATGCTCCCAAAGTTTTGCGCCATTCCGACTTACCGTTAGAGAGATAACGATCGATTTTTACTGTTTTGATTAGAAATTGGATCATAAGAGATCCTTCCATGCTTCATCCTTTTGAGCTACAATCTATTATGTTTGTTCCCCATGATGTTAGCTACTTTCTCCCTAAATTTCGTGCAATTTCGACATACCGTTTGTGAGATATCGCGTTTTCCATAAAACTATGGATCGTTATGCTGATTTGTACAATTTTTCCAATAATGATTGGCCTATTTTCCAAGATTTCATCTTATTGAGTTGCAATATATCATGGGGGTGCTCCAAGATGTAAGATACTTTCTCTTCATATTTCGTGCAATTCCGACATACCGTTATGAGATATCGTGTTTTCCACAAAACTATGGATCGTTATGCTGATTTGTTTTGTACAATCATTCCAATAACAATCAGCCTATTTTCCCTGATTTTATCCTTTTGAGCTACGATCATTCTTGGTAGTTCTACATGATTTAAGATACCATTTCCCTAAATTTGGTGCAATTTTGATATAACGTTTGTGAGATATAGTGTTTTCCATAAAACTATGGATCGTTATGCTTATTTGTACGATCGTTCCAATAAAAATAAGCTTATCTACCAAGATTTCATCCTTTAGAGCTGCAGTCAATCATGGGGGTGCTCCATGATGTAAGATACTTGCTCTCTAAATTTCGTGCAAATCCAATGTAGCATTTGTGAGATACCACATTTTCCATAAAACTATGGATCGTTATGCTTATTTGTACGACCATTCCAATAACGATCAACCTATTTTCCAAGATTTCATCCTTTTGAGCTTCGATCGACCCTAGTGGTGCTCCATGATTTAAGATACTTGCTTGTCAAATTTCATGCAATTCTAATATACCGTTTGTGAGATATCGTATTTTTCGTAAAACTATGGACCGTTATGGCTGATTTTTACGACCGTTCCAATAACGATCGACCTCTTTTCCAAGATTTTGGAGTTTGTCATGCGATCGTTTTTGTGGGCTCCACTCTTCAATGTAGTGATGCTTTGAAATCTTTTAGTGCATTGACTTTTTAGATTTTGAGATATTGATCGATTTTCGTCGATTTATGCTGTTTTATGTATTGTTTTCAAGCGACCCGTATAAATTCTTCCTCTGCCCATAACTCGAGCAAACGAACTCCGATAGACTTGAAATTTTAAATGTGGCTTCACGAGGCCTTCCTTGTCACTTTGTATTGATTGCACTTTAATTAGGACTCGGTCCGAATCTGCCCAACTATTGTCCATAGTTGCAAATATAATCGATTTCCGAGCCTGATAACCCTCGCTCCGGGCATCCTGCCTTAATGATCACAGAAGTCAATAAGCCAACTTTTATGATGCACTGCCTGGTCAAAAAGCTGTATATTAATACACATTTTAGTTACAATATAACTTAGTAAAATTTTATAAAATAATTTTGGAAGAAGAATATTCAATAATATATATATAAATCTATGTAATAATAACTTACTAAAATATAAACAAAAATTGAATACACACACACACACATATAAACATAAAAAAATTAAAATGATACCTTTAATGTAAATCATTTTGGGAAATATTTTGAAAAGATTATTTTATAACTAGAGTATTTGAAAAAAAATTAAATTTTTTTTTTAGAGACTGTGAGTGAGATCCGGAAAGTGCTATCAGGGTTTTAACATAAATTCTATGACTCTATAACTTATCTGGAATATCTTGAAATCTTGAACTCTTTAATACTCATGAGTCTTCATTCTTGAACTCTTGAAACTTTATATCATCATATTGAATCTACTCTTGATACTGTACAGTCTTATTAATCAACACCTGTCCAATATCCTACACTATATATATATATATATATATATATATATCTTGATAAAACATTAGTATCTATATTTTATATAATGTCCTTTGGTTGTTATCATCAAAATCAATACCTAAGATACTAACAATCTCCCCCTCTTTGATGATGAAAACTTTGTTTATAAAATATAATATAACCCCCCCCCCCCGCGAGTTATAAAACTCCCCCTTAATCTATGCCTAGATTTTATATATTTCTCCCTCTTTATCATCAACAAAAATAACTAACTAAAACTATAACTCTAACACTAACCCTTGCTCTAATTCTAAATTTAACTCCCCCTAAATAAATTACCAATCAACATATGTAAGAATTATATATAATGATGATGAAAAAGATTAGTTAAAAAAAGTGATATGTAAAGTTTAATAATCATGAAATAATCTATCAAAAGATTCATCTAATCAAACAAAGTTTGTATCACACAACATTCAAACAAATCCACACAAAGCAAACCAATCAAATCTAAACTAAATCAAGTATTATTATTTATATACAATCAAACCATTTTGAACTAGACAATTTGAGGAACTTCAAACAATCCATCAGGGCCAAAGAATGGATCTACTTTGATAGCATCCCCATTTTCATCATCTTTGTTGATGGTACACTCTAGATTAATGGCTGGTTCTTCTTTGTTCAAGGCAAAAATCATCCACCGAATTGCTTTGAAATGCCTTTCTTGCTCCTTGATCATTTGCATTTGACTCAATTCTAAGTGTCTGTAGTTTCCTAGGATGAAAGTAAGAATGTTTTTGAATGATTCAAGAGTTTGTTCGAGGTTTTCGGTTAGTTTTTGGATAGGAGAAGCCATTATTTTAGTTTTAAAGTTTGGGAATGCAAAGGCAGAAGAAAGAGAGTAGAAAATAATGATTCTGTAGTCTTAACAGGTATTTCAAGGGGTGGAAATTTATTGGAAACGAATGGACATTTTCTGTCTATTCAATATTCAAAATTAAAAGACTTTGAAAAATTACTGTTTTATGCCGACATACATACCTAGGGTATGACGACATATATGCAGAAATTTTCAAAACAACTTTTGTTTGAAATTCTAATGTATTTAGCTTATACCATTATAATTATTATGTTTTTCAGAGATGATAAACAGTGTATAATAGTAAGAACAGATTTTTCATTAATACTTAGATAGAGATTATATAGAAAACATACGTTCAAAACAAATTTGAACTATAACATGCTCATAAGCAACTAGATAACAAGTTAAAAAGACGTAAATAAGGAAGATATGAAGATATCATAAGCTTGCGTTTCACTTTTCCAAAGAACTTGTCCATTTTGTTGGAAATAGTGCTTAATTTCTTATTAACCGAACGCTTGAGAATCTTTTGGTTTCCAACACTCTTCTTTTGATTATTGAGAAGGTCTTGATTTTTTATCGGAGTGGAAAATCAATGCTTTCTTAGGAGGTTTTCTCCTTCTCCTTTTCTTCTTCTTCTTCT
The DNA here is from genome assembly GCA_030765085.1 of Allium cepa. NCBI lineage: Eukaryota > Viridiplantae > Streptophyta > Magnoliopsida > Asparagales > Amaryllidaceae > Allium > Allium cepa. The sequence goes on from CM060941.1 coordinate 12,952,213, forward strand.
TCTTCGATATTTGGATTATACACTTTAAAATTTTCATCAGATGAAACATGTACTGTCTCTTCAATGGTATTAGTTCTAGTATTGATGTTTGCACCAAAATTGGTCACAAACCCCAAAAAGCCATGAAAGCACCGGTGTTTACACACAGATTCACAATATTCACACACAGATCTCAGATCTAGATGAAGTAGAGAATAAAAGTGATGAAACAGTAAAATTAAAATGGAAGAAAGCAAGAAAGAACGCAAATTTTATAGTGGTTCGACAATCCAGCCTACGTCCACTTTGAATCAATCTTTTTTATTCCTTTTATATTGTAGTTACAATTATAAGTCTTTGAAAATCAATAGTAGAAATGACAGAGCTTTCGCATTCCAAAATAAGAAGATCCCCGTTTTAGTTGCCATAGGACTCCTATTTATAGGTGTAGATTTGAAAATATCCGTTCCAAAACATGGAATACCTATTCTCTTGCGCAAATGGGCCCACCAGACCGATCCAGAGTGATTTAGGGTCGATGAGTGTTCAATTCGTACTGATCTGAAAGTGGTCCAATCGAGCTGAGATCGATCGTGAAGGTTCTCGAGTGTATCAGGAAGCTCCTCTCCAAATTTCGTAGTGTTTGGACTTGTAGATTATCACTTACGATCAATGCAAGTTTGTGTTCCCCATTGCTGTCGCGTTCGTATCCATGAAGTTGTCTCCATCCATTTGCATCGATGACAGGGCTCGGAAACCCAAGGGAGATCCACTTTTGATGCCGAGTTGACTGCTTCCTCATTCGTATCCATCAACTGCTATGTTCTCCATATCCATCCATCAAGCCCTACTTCGTATCGATCCACACATGCCTGCCATTCACTTCGCATCAACTCCTTGTTATTGGTGCCGCCTTGTTCGTATCCACGCTCTTCGTATCGATTGAGCTTCATTCCTTCGTATCCTTCGGCCACTTCCTTGTTCGTATCGATCCTCTGCATGCGCCTTCGTATCAATACAATGTCCCTTCGTATCGATCCAAGCTTTTATCGATATGAAGTGTGCCTTGCCGTAACCATTCGATCGATGTATGCTGCATTGATATGAAGTCATCGATTCGAAGTACGCTGCCATTCCTATTCTGATCGACACGAAATCATCGATTCAAACCCATGAGCTGCCACGCGATCTATACGAGTAGTATTGATACGAACCAATTTCCATGAATCTTAATCCATCCATATCTCGAGCATACGAACTTCGATTGACCTGAAATTTTAAACGTAGCCTCTCCTAGTCATGTTCATCATTTCCAATCGATCTCGTCTTGATTGAGGCTTGGCCAAATTTTGAAGACATCGATCATAGCCTCGTTTTCAATCGATTTCCAATCCTGCTATCCATTCTTTCCAGCCAATTAGTTGATATCTCGTCATTGACCAAAAGGTTGGATAACATTTTCCCCCCAAACATGCCTTGTGGTAAGAAGGTGTGTTTTTAAAAGCTTCGATTCCGACATTCGAAGTCCATATTCCATCCATAGACATACCATCCGATTCATAATCCAATCCATTACCAAGCCATCCTATCTAAGTGCCACAGCCATATCCTTATCCAAGTTTGCGACTGCTCCAAGTCGTTATCTAATTTGTATCCAGTAACCAAATCCTTATTCAATCCCACATCCTCCAAGCCCGATAACCGAGTTATAATCCATTCATATCCAATAACCAATAACCAAATCCATGAACTCTCTGGGTCAATATCGAAATCCTTAGCTGTTCATAGCCAATATCCAAATCCATAGCCTCTTCGGGTTCTTGCCAAGCATAATCCACACTTGGCAACCTGTGTTAAGTAATGCCATGGTGTTCCTGGTTCAGTGTTCCTGAACGCTAAGTAATGTCATGGCTTAAGTCCTAAGCCGAATCCTGGTCACTCCGGACCCTTATCGAGTATAATCCATACTCGACGACCTATAATAGTAACCGATAATATAGGGCCTAAGTCCTAGGCCGAATCCTGGTCTCTTCGGACCTTTGTCGAACAAAGTCCATACTCGACGACCTGAATAAGCCAATTCGCCATGTTCGAACTAAGAGACTTACCCCTTGCCAGGCATAATCCATACCCGATGACCATATACCAAAAAATAGATAAAAAATCAATCAAAATCCAATCCGAAATTCATATTAAATCCGAAAACCAAAAATCCATTCTAGAATTCCAAATTAATATCCAAACCGAAAAACAAGCATACGAACCAAAGTCCAAACTAGAAAGCAAACAAAAATAGGAGTTCAAACCAAACTCCGAAACCAAAACAAAAAAAGTGAATGTCTAAACCAAAAAGGAAAAAGCAGATTTCACAAACTAGAGCATCGTGTGTAACGTCCCGCCTTTTTGCACGATTTAAACCGACACACATGTCGGTTCAAACCATACAGAAGGCGGATTGTTATGGGGTAAATAAGAAAAACAAGAAAGAAATAAAACAAAACAGAATCTCACAGCGGAAGGATAAAATATAATAATCAAATATACAGTTTAGAAAGCTGTTTACAAAAACTTTGATTATATTTATATAATACATATCATAGTTACACTTACCAATAACAATGCAGCAGAATTAAATAGTGTAGTGAAACCATATTAACTATAGTAGTAATAATAAAATCTTCGTCTTCTTCCTCCAGAAATAAAATCTTCAATCCTGAAACGCTCGGACTGACCCGAGCGAATTGAAAAGACAAAACACTCGAGTCAGAACTAAAAGATCTTATGTAAGTTAAATTAACAGAATTAAATATGAGTGCAGTAACTCAAGAGATGCCCGAGATTTACATCTCCTAAGGATCCGTTAAACTATTTACTATGTAGTATATTGCGCTATTATAATAGTGTCTATTTGTAAAATAAACTTACTTTTAAATAGCGTTAAGGGGTTACCCATATAGCCCTTAACACAGAATATATTCCCGTAGTCTATACAGTACCGTAATCTCCTCCGTACTGGGCGTCGTCAGAGGGCACTCCATAGGTATGGTACAAAGCTAAAATCGTATAAGGCGCGATAGGGTAGGTGACACGGCACAACTAGGCAATGCCAGGGTAGATATACCAATTACGCTTCCGAACCGATGGTAACGCGTAGCCGCAGCTACCGCCCACCTCGAACAAACTCCCCCAAAATCAAAAATAGAAGTGGCCATTGAATCAATCCAAAGTCAAAGTATAATATCGAGGAGGAGTGTCCGATCAGAGGAATGACCTCATTAACCCGTCAATCGCTCCTGTTTTAGCCACCTTATGCCAACTCACGGGAGTCGGGTCCACGTATTTACCTTAAAGGAAACGCCACCACCATCCTACTTCATTCTGGAATCTCCACCGCGTACACGGTTAGTCAAAGTGGTTTTCGGTATCGACAGAGAGTATGTCCATATCCGATCCCGGTCTCTTTGCCAACCCATCGTTATTATAACACCGCGGTCGTTTTGAAAAAAGTTTATACTTTAAAACTAGAATAGAATTTCCATTTCAAAACTATGAATACGATATCATTTTAAAACCCAAAACAATGTGATATCATTTTATCCAAATATAATTCTTTTCCAAACCATACTGCTTTAAAATTTATAATATCTGGAAACCAAATATTTGAAATATACTTTCAAAACATAATATTTCGGAAATTATACTTTAAAATCATAACTTCTAAAACTTAAATGGTTTGGATATTCAACGGTATATAGAATAAATGGTTTAACTTTAAAGTTACTTTGTAAAGAAAAATAAATTCCCATGGCTTTACAAATATATTTCTTTATTTAAAGTTTTAAACCAAAATTTAAATATCACTTCAAGTTCCAAAACCCCTTCAATTTCTATATATATGTGTATATCCATTTGGGGTATTAATATTTCAAAACTAAAGTTGGAATTTATTCCTTCAACAAATTAAATGGTTTATTATTTAGTTTTGAATATTCACATCAAATCCATAAATAAAACTCCAATTCTAGTAATTAAATATTTTCTCAAATTTACTTTATACTAGAATATTCCTTTTTAAATTTATTTAGGAAAAATTCAGTTTATAAATATCACATCTTTAAAACTTCCAAACTTAACATATATTATAAATTATCAAATCCATTCCTAATTATTTTTTTCCATTTTTATTTAACGGATTTATACAAAGCTCAAATTCAAAATTTAACTTTCATATGTATATATATATAGAAGAATAATTTTTATAAAATATCAAAACTAAATTTTAATAACCGTATCTCATCCAAACCATAAAAATCACTTTAAAATAATTTATATATATAGACCACGGTGCCTGTATATAATTTTCTATCCTATGGTCAAGTGATACGGATATTTATCATTTCAATCCGCAATTTAAAATAAAATTTTGCGGTTGTATATCATTTCAAACCACAATCCCGAATGAAATATGCATGATAACTTGCAATTTAAAAATAAAACATCCATTCATCAACATCATCCATCATCCAAATCACAATCATCATCCAAAATAAACAATATCAATATATCTCTGATAATATAAACAGGTAATAACTGGCAGTTATATTAAAAATGAATTTAATAACTATTAAACTAACCGTTTATATTCAGTAATAAATTTTATAACTGTTAACTAGCAGTTTATATGCAAATAAATAAATTCTAACTGTCAATTAATATGAAATAAATAAACTAAATTAACAGTTAAACTAAATAAATGCAAATTAACAGATATGATGAATAAACATGCCAAATAGTTGTAAATAAATTTCTACTCATATCTAAAAATGAATTTAACAAACATAGAAACTTTTAGAAGTTGTGAGTGGGTTAAAACACTCACCTTTTGAATTTAAATCGAATTTAAATCCGATTTAAACCCAAAATTTCGACGGTCTCCAAATCGGTCCAAACTAGCGTTAACAGATCCGGATTTTAATTACGATCCTAACAAAAAACGTTTCGCGTGAATCGGAGATCGTATGAGAAATATATTCGATTTAAACGATACGAAAACGAAATTAAATTTTAAAACAAAACTTACATACCTAAATTTGCCACAACACCGCACAACCTTCCCTCCTCACGCGACATTCTCTCCAGCACGCATAAGGAACGCACGCTACAGGCAAAATTTCGAACCCAAACAACACCCTTTGACCGAGCTTTGACCGCCGTTCTCCTCCCTTAGACGCCGCCGTTGGCCACGACGTTGCCTCCCCTGGAACCTCCTCCTCCACCTCTACCGAGCGCGCCACCTCCGGCCATCCCCGGTGCCACGTGCCGCCGCCAAACGTGCCCAGGACGAAACCCTAAACCACACTTCCACGAAGATCTAGCCGTTCATTCGTTGCAAAAATCACATAGATCTAACCCCCTCAGTCCCCTCTCCAATACCCAGAAACCGTTTGACGATCTGACGAAGTTTGATGCGACACTGATGAACGGCCGTAACTGATTGGCTCAGATCTGGACACACAGAAACTTGAATCGAAAAACGGACCGCAGATCTGAGTTGCGCTTGCCAAAATCTTCAACATATATTTTTTTCAGAATTTTTAGAGAAGTTTGAAATTTCATTTGGTTTCTGAATTGATTGGATCTAGGGTTTGCACCCATTGAAAAAGAAGAGGAGCTTGAAGAAAATATACGTGCAGATAAAAATGAAATTAGGCGGAGGCTAGGGCTGAATAGCTGGTTTTATATAGAGGGTTAGAGGTAGCATAGATAGACCGTAGAATGAACGTGCGGAACAAACTATGGCCCAAAAGCCCGCTATGTCTCCGGAACGAAATTTCGTAAACCTATATATCCAAATAGGTAATTTAAAATATTCTGAACGCGATGGAAAAAGTTTCACGTCCAAATTTGATCGTATGAAGAAGTTATGCTGAAAACAAAATTTCCAAATTGATTTCAAATTGATTTTTAATTAAATCGATTTCAAGGCATTTCGCGTCCGTACGATCAAACGGAAAGTCCGATCATTACGAAACTTAAAATCCTACAATAATTCACTGATACGGTTCCGATGAAACTGGTTTCGTCGAAATCCGAGTCCGTGATCAAAAGGCTATTTTTATACTAATTAAATAAATTAATAATTGATTAATTAAATCAATTTTAAACCTTCCAATTTTCAGATTTCCAATTTTCTCCCTTTAAATTTTCTTAATAATAAATTCTAAACAAATTTAAGTGTCAATACATAGTTGTTCTATTCATAAATTTGAATGTTAATCCTTAACTTCAATATTAAATTCCAATTTCATTAAATTCAACATTATAAATTAAATTTCGATAAAACTTATTTAATTCTCTTCCTTTCTATTATTCAAATTTATTGATTTCAATTTAATGAAATTTACATTGGCTCAATCTCTATTAAAAATCTCCAATTTAACTTCAGATCTCAATTTACGAAATAATTAAATAATTAATTCTATCTAAATTTATATCTTCATAATATCTAAATATTTAATAATTATCTTACCACCTTTAAATTAAATATTTAACTAGTAGATTTGTGTCATTTCTAACCCCTTAGATATTTAAAAATAACTAAAAGCAAGTTCACATATAAATTCATTGTCAATTTTTCAGTAAATAAATTTTCAAAGGTTACTGCAATTAATCCAATTAATTGCAATAAATTCTAATAAATTTGATTTTATTGGGTTACAACTCAATAATAAATCAATTATTACTCAACTACATAGTTAACATTTCATTTATATTCCAATACATAAATATTTCCCAAATTTCATCTTTTATTTGCATAAATTACCGTATCTCAATTTTATTGGAAATCTTGTTAACTTTACACATAAATAAACTTAGAACCTCAATTAATTCATTCCATTTTGGTTTCATTCTTTATATCACATTAATTATCATATTATGAATGGAAATTTATCTAGGTTACATCTTATTTATTCACTTACCAATATTCCACACCAGCTGCAACAAATTAGTGCATTAATTGGAATTGATTTCAAAATAAAACTTAACAACTAATAAAACAAGTAACGAACAATAATTATTGTCATTAAATCTATTTCATAAGTCTACACTCAATTATTACCTTAAAATAAGATCTACGTTTATATTAATTTATGTTCACATTTCCGTTACTATATATTAATAATTATTAAATCAACGTTTATTCTTAATAACAACATTATAACTACTCAATCATAAAAAACTTTACTCCCAATATTTTTATTGACAAATAAGTTAGGAATTTATAATAGTTGTTCTCCTTTCTTAAATCTATTTCCAATTAACGTACTACCAAATTGCATTCTCTTATGTTCTATCCAAACATTTATTTAGATTTTATTTCCATCAATAAATAAATATTTACATCCATCTATTAACAATTCACTTTCATTATACAATTGCAATACATTTGTTATAAATAAAATTTCCAATTTTGTTTCTGTCAGCTTTAATTAACAAACATATTTAATTAAGAGATTAAAATGTTTCTCACTATTTATTTACCCTCCATTAAAACCCAACAGTCGTTTCAAACCACATTTGAATTGCATTAAATTGGTTACCCGTCAACTGCCATTTATATTACTTCCTTAACTCACATACAGTTAAAATCTTATTAATATATATTAATACATAGGTGATTTAAATTCCTGTCTTTAATTCCTTATTTATATTCTATTCAAGTGCAACAATTTACACTAATTCTTTATTTACTTCACTTAAATTTCAACAATTTGGTTAAATAACTGTTTCTACAATTCATTATTAATTACACATTTAACTCTCCTTCATTTATTCAACTTACCCAAAGGTATACATCTTACACTAACTCAATCATTAGATTTTCATCCAATATGACAAAAATTAAGCTTTAATTACCGTTGCTAAAGTTTTCATTTAGCGTTCATTCCAGTATTAATTCATCTCTTATATTTATATATATTTTTCTGCAAAATTTAAATTTCAAAATCCATTTTAATTTATAATTTAATTGTCGAAATTTTTGGGTCGTTACATCGTGGTTTATCATCATCTCAGAGAATGCATAGGGGCTATCTCCGTCCCCGTACATGAGTAAGTGACTTGGTCGTTTGCCCACAGTTTGCTACTTATTCCATATCATCCCTGTTAGTCGATAACCAATCAACCATCATTCCTGGTCCTTATTCCATCATCATTTGGGGCAGAAGGTGGCTGCTCCTGTTCCACCGTCGCATTCCGAGTTCTGACATATTGCTGCAACTGACCACTCTTTACATGCTCCTCGATTATATCCTTTAGATGCCTGCAACTGTTGGTATCATGCCCATCCAAATCATGAAAGAGACAGCGCCTTCTGGATGCCCTCTCGCGTTCCGAGGGTTCCCTTCTTGCTGGCCTTCGATATGGAAGGCGATCTCGAGTTTCTAATTATATATGTTCCAATGTTTCATTTAGTCCTGTGTAAGTGGAGAATTTTGGTTCTCCCCAGCGTTTCCTTGCCCTACCAAAGTTGTCATCCGACTTCCTCTTTCCTTTATTCTTATCCTTACCTGAGCTTTCACCGGATGGTTCTCCTCCTTGACCATATTAACTTCCTTTAACTTCATATCCGAACATGCATCCTCCTGTTGAAGAAATTTTCGGCCTCGTGAAAGAATTTCCCGAGATCCATTGGTGGGTCCCATATCAATGATACTTTGAAATTCGATTTATCCCTGATTCCGGACACTGCCGCCATTAAAATCATCGATGGATCCGGCAGATCCACTGAAGCAACCACTGCGTTAAAACGAGTTTAGAAAGCCCTAAGCGATTCTCCTGTCCTTTGCTTTATCGACTTTAGCGTCATCACATTCTTCGGTCATTTAATATGAACCCGAAACTGCTTTAAAATCCTGTCCACCAATTTCGTCCATGTCCTGATAGATCTATCTTCCAACTTCCTGAACCACATAGCAGCTATATCCATCAAGTACAAAGGAAAACACCAGGCCATAACTACCTCCGATGCTCCCAGCACTTCCATATGTCTTGTGTATCTCATCAGATGATCGGTGGGATGAGCCATGTCGTTGTATATCTCCAAAGTTGGCAGCCTGAATTATGGTGGATTTCGATCCATTCTGATTTCACGGGTAAACGGAATCCTGTTTACTCCTTCCAGATCTCTATTTGCTAAACCTCCGCATATAGTTTGCCTGATAATCTCGGCTAATCCAGCGTTGTCCACCAAGGGTTCCCTCCCAAGTCCTTAAGGGAATTCTGGTACGTACTCTTCGTCATGTACTCTTGTGCTTCTGCTAACATCGTTGTGTGGTGTCACATAGAATTCCTCCATGAATCGGTCCATCGTTGCCAGGTGGTGTGCCCTGAGCCTAGATCTATCTAGATTAACAGTTGTGCGTTGATTAGGGGCTGCACGCTATTGAGCTACTCCATCTGAATCCCTATTGAGTCCTTCTGTTCCAGCTTCGTGGATCTGAACTCCTACAGCTCCCGCTGTTCCTGCATGTCCAAACTGTCTAAGAAGGTTCTGCATCATTTCCTCTTTCCTTCTCAACAATTCTTCCTGCATAGCCCCTATCATCATCTCCATTTCATCTCTGATGATGAAAGCTAAGGTCTGATTTTCTCCTGAGGAAACCTCTCGACTCTCATCATGCTGACTCCTTTCCGTTCTTTGTCTCCTTGTTAATTGCTTTGTCATGGTACCTTTTAGATCTGATCCTCTGGCTTTCAAAATCTGAACTCCAAGTTCGGTATAGCGGGTGCTAGCCCTTCTCAGTGAAAGCACCAAAGTGTTTGCGCCAAAATTGGTCACAAACCCCAAAAAACCATGAAAGCACCAGTGTATACACATAGATTCACAATATTGACACATAGATCTTAGATCTAGATGAAGTGGAGAATAAAAGTGATGAAACAGTAAAACTAAAATGGAAGAGAGCAAGAAAGAACACAAGGTTTATAGTGGTTCGGAAATCCGACCTACGTCCACCTTGAATCAATCCTTTTTATTCCTTTTATATTGTCGTTACAATTACAAGCCTTTTAAATCAGTAGTAGAAATGACAGAGCTTTCGTGTTCTAGAAGTAGAAGATCCCCATTTTAGTTGCCATAGAACTCCTATTTATAGGTGTAGATGTGAAAATATCCACCCCAAAACCTAGAATATCCATTCTCTTGCGCAAGTGGGCCCACCAGATCGATCCACGGCGATTTGGGATCGATGCATGATCAATTCATATCGATCCAAAAGTGGTCCAATCGAGTTGAGATCGATCATGAGGGTTCTTGAGTGTATCAGGAAGCTCCCCTCCAAATTTCATATCGTTTGGACATGTAGATTATCAACTACGATCGATGCAAGTTTGTGTTCCCCCTTGGCTATCGCGTTCGTATCCATGAAGTTGTCTCCATCCATTCGCATCGATGACATGGCTCAGAAACCCAGGGGAGATCCACCTTTGATGCCAAGTTGACTGCTTCCTCATTCATATTCATCAGCTGCTATGTTCTCCGTATCCATCCATCAAGCCCCCTTCGTATCAATCCACACATGCCTGTCGTTCACTTCGTATCGACTCCCTATTATTGGTGCTGCCCTGTTCATATCCACGCTCTTCGTATCGATTGAGCTTCATTCCTTTATATCCTTCGGCTGCTTCCTTATTCGTATCGATCCTCTGCATACGCCTTCGTATCAATACAATGTTAAGTCCCTTCGTATCGATCCAAGCTCTGATCGACACGAAGTGTGCCTTGCCGTAACCATTCGATCGATGTGTGCTGCATCGATACGAAGTCATCGATTCGAAGTATGATGCCGTTCCCATTCTGATCGATACGAAATCATCAATTCGAACCCTTGAGCAGCCGTGCGATTGATATGAATAGTATTGATACGAACCAACTTTCAAGAATCTTAATCCATCCATATCTCGAGCATACGAAATCTGATTGACTTGAAATTGGAAACGTAGCCTCTCCTAGCCTTGTTCATCATTCCCAATCGATCTCGTCTTGATTGGAGCTTGGCCAAATTTTGACGACATCGATCATAACCTTGTTTTCAATCAATCTCCAATCTTGATATCCACCCTTTCCATCCAATTTGTTGATATCCCGTCCTTGACCATAAGGTGGGATAACAATCGAAAATTGTATAAGCTTTGCTTCTATTTGAATATCCAATAAATATTCCTTTATTTGATTTAACATCAAATTTATCAAAATTATCTTTAGTATTTAAAATAAAATATTAATTACCAAAATCTCTATAGTATGATACTTTAGGCGTTTTATTATAAAATAATTCATATGACATTTTCTTATTTAATGGTCTTATTAAAATTCTATTTAATATATATAACATGGAGAACCAACCGATTCAGCCGAAAAAAAATTAGGTAAATTACTATCATTTAGTATAATCCTAGCGCACACTTGAATCGTCCTCTTTTTATGTTCTACTACTTTATTTTGTTATGGTGTTCTTGGAAATAACAAATTATGAGTTATACCTTTCTTATTACAAAAATTTTCAAAACTTTCGTTTTTGAATTCTCCACTGTGTTCACTCCGAATATTTTAATTTTACCAGTCATTTGATTTTATGTCTAACAAAGATTTTTGTTGAATATGCGCTTTGCGCTATATGATTTTTGTTTGATGATAATAAACATATACACATTCATATAAATGTATTTGGTAATGTACTATTTTATTTTTCATAGTTTAAATAAATATTTGTTGAATAAAATTAAATTTCACAGAATTTGAATTTGAATTCAAACAAAACAAGTTAAATAGATTTTGAATTCAAACAGAAATTTTATTCAAACAAATATTTTGTATAATATGTATTTGGTTAAATAAATATCTGTTGAATAAAATAAATTACACAGAATTTGAATTTGAATTCAAACAGAACAAGTTACACAGTTTTTGAATTCAAACGAATATTTTATTCAAACGAATATTTATTACAAACTTGAATAGTACAAATTCATGCTCTCACTATACATATACATTTCTGATTACATCACGATTACATCACAAATATTTTTACATTGATAACCTCACTACATATCACTCACACTCGTATTTTTGTCTTCAACTGCATTCCGGTTTGAATCCAGCATCTGAGCAATCTGCAAAAATATAAACTAACGCAGTAAAATTGAAAAAGAAATATTTTTGCAATTCAAAAATAAAATATGGTTTTTGAAAATAATATTTGCCTCGGTTATTTGGGTTGTTCGTTATCATTTAAATTTGAATTCATCATACACGAACAACTTGTGACATACACAGTGTATTACTGTATATGCCACAAGGCCGTGCACACCGATATATACACTTGATAATGCTACAGGGACAGGTGAGCACAGGTCAAACCCAAATGCAAAGCCGGGTTCAACGCACGTGCAATATATTTAAAATCACGACACAAGCACAAGGTCAAACCCGAGCTGCAAACTGGGTTCAACACAGGGCAGGTGCACAGTTACAACCAACTACATGCAAGAGGCAACAAAGACAAATCAGTAGCATGCTAACGAATTATCAAACTTTATCAAACAATGGCAAATACTGCAGTGGAAGTAATGATTGTAATGCAACACAATGCAATGAAACAATGAAGCACGCAAACTGCAGTATACAAGTACAAGACCACCAAGCAAACAATGACCAGAACACAAGTGACTGAAACAACTTCACAAAAACAACAGCCAGTGCCGATAAAGATCAAAGCTACAAACATCAAATGTCGACCAGATAGCAATAATGTCAATGAAAAGCACAAACAAACTGAAACATCTCAATATTGTAATGTACCCAGAACTAGTCCAGTAATCAAACTGCAGCAAGGCAACAAGGAATGGCCAGAACCAAGGCAAGACCAAGTGCAGCATCAGTGAAGCCAAAGCATCTTACAGATGAACAAAATGACCAAGTGCAACAACTCAAGATTTCAATAACTACAACATGTATGCAGCATCGAGTCAGGCATGAAAAGAACACAGTGAAGAGACCAAAATGCACATAGGCCACCAGTGAAACAACTTATACACAAGATGAAGTGAATCAAGTCAGTAAAGATGAATGCACATTGCAAGCTACAGTTCAATGCAGACTGCATAATGATCCAAACAACAACAAGCAATTATGCCACCAAGATCAACAATGTCAAGTCAACCAGGCAGCAATGATGAAAGTGTGCAAGTGCAACACAGTTGCAAACAACAGGACAGTGAACAATGAAGTAATGCAATGCTCAAAAGACATAGTACACAAGCCTGCAACTTCAATCTAATTTATTCTTTTAATACAACTGCAATGCGACCAGATTTTCATATCAAACAAGTGCAGACTCGACAATGTTCACAAATGCAAAAGAACAGTGAAGCATGTACAAACTGTAGTGAATACAGACAGTAAACCAAGCTTCACAATAAACATCTCATGAATATAAGATGTCGAAGCCAGCAGTATCAATGACAGTATGCACAGAAGCACAATCCAGTTCAAAATCAACATCATCAAAATTGATCAACACCGTGTGTTACTGAACGAAGTCCAGCATAAACAAAATCAACATCGCAAGCTAATCAAGTGTTCAAAACCGTGGTAGTCAGGAAAATCATCACAACAACAAGTCGAAGTCCATCAGAAATTCACAAAAACAAATCATGTGCAGAAGTCACAATTGAACCAAGTCAGTATGTTGAACAAGTCAGAAATGTGGTGGTAAAGAAATCAACAAAGCCGTGGTTATCACGAAAGTAAATTTTAAAGCCGTGTCAATCAAGCAATCGAGGATTTACACGAATGAATTGGTCAAGGAAAAATCACGAGCATCCAAGTATAATCGAATGGCCGAAGCACAAAATTGACAAATTCAAATAAATATATACGATCGAAGATTCAGGAAATTAAACGCATATATAACCCAATCATCATCGGCAATCAATGCATCGAATTCCAGAAAGCACAAAATCAGTAAAAGCAAAAGCATTACATACCGAGCAAGAAAGGAATTCGATCAACGAGCAAGCCGAACAATTCACAATTTCAAAGTTAACCACAACCGAATATCAGAGAACAAGCGACGCAAGCCATCAAATCAGAGAATCGAGCATCAGAACGAAGCCCTAATTCGAGAAAGAGCCGAAGCCCTAATTCAACAAAGAGAGGCCGACATTTTTTCACAAGAAAAAGAAGGGAACGGGTTGAAAGAATAGTGGGCCGGCTTAATTATTAAAGGGGGTTTAGCTTTTAAAGTTTTTATTTAGGGTCTAAGTAAAAAAGGGGGTTTTTGTTTTGGGCTTTTATTAATATTGTTTTTTTAGGGTTATTGTTTATAATTTATTGTTTTTTATTTTACGAACCAAAAAGTTAGTAAATCACCACCTAGGTTAGGTAGTGTCAGATTGTCTATTTTGAATTAGTTCAGTGAGCAGGGAGTGCGAGTTTGCAAAGCTCGATAGGCGGGAGCAGTGTTTGCGAGTGAGCGAAACTCTATAGGCGGGAGCAGGGTGTGCGAGTCTAGTAGAGTGTTTGTGAGCGGGAGCAAAAGGGTCTGCGAGTCTAGTAGAGTTGTTGTAAGCGTGATACTGTTTAATTCTAATAGAAATCTGTGAATGCAGCAGTAGGCAGGGGTTGCCGAAGCTGGGTAAATTTTGTGTGTGATTTACTTTTCAGCATATTTATTTCTGCAGTTTATTTCTGTGTTTAAATCGAGAAAATTTGCTATAACCCTATTCACCCCCCCTCTAGGGTTAATCTAGATCCTACAAGTGGTATCAGAGCCAGGTATATATTTTTTTTAACTCTAGAGTCATGAGTCTACAAAATAATGCTTTTTCTGAGGGGCAATCTATTGCTAGGCCACCCATGTTTAACGGGAACGATTATGCTTATTGGAAAGTTAGGATGAGTATTTATCTTAGTTCCGTTGATTATGATGTTTGGGATATTATTGAAACTGGCTATAAACCTCCCACTATAATCGTTGGTGGTACTGAGATTCCTAAACTTAAGGATAGGTGGGATGCAAACGATAAGAAATTGAAAACGACAAATGCTAAAGCCATGAATGCTTTGATATGTGCTCTTGATAAAAATGAATTTAATAGAATTTCTCATTGTACAACAGCACAGGAAATATGGCATACTTTGGAGGTGACACACGAAGGAACTTCTCAAGTCAAGGAGTCTCGGCTAGCCCTATTCAGCAATGAATACGAAAACTTTGTGATGGACAAAGACGAGAGCATAAAGGATATGTTTGGACGTTTTTCAACCTTGGTATACAATGCTAGAGCGCTTGGGAAGGTATTCACTGAGGTAGAGCTTGTGCGGAAGATACTACGAGTTTTACCAATGAACTTTGAGGCAAAAGTCACAGCAATCCAAGAATCAAAAGATCTGAGCAAACTAAGCATGGAGGAGTTGATTGGCAACTTGATGACATATGAGCTTGAGTTAAAAGCAAAGGAAGAACGCAACAACTCCGAACCAAAGAAGAAGACGATTGCCTTAAAAAGTAAAGAAGAAAGCGATGAAGAAGATCCAATTGAAGAGCTTGCAATGGCTGTCAATAATCTTAGAAGATGGTCTAGATTCAAGCCACGCAAGAAGAAAACCAAGGGCAATAGGTCAAAAGATTCCGAAAATTCCGATAATGAACTGATATGTTATAACTGCAACAAGCTTGGCCACATCAAACCAAAATGCCCACTTCTCAAAAACAACAAAGAAAAGAAAAAGGCGAAGAAGGTATTTGTAGCGACTTGGGATGATGAAGAAGGAGAGGAAGCTTCGGATAGCAGCCCAGAGGAGGCTAACTTATGTTGCATGGCAAAATCAGAATCAGAAGCAACCTCCGACGAATCTAGTGAGGCAGGTGAGTTTTCTTATAAAGAACTTGTTTTTATGTGTTCTGATCTTACTAAGGTAGTGGATACTCTTGAATCTAAAATTGAAAAACTGAAATCTGATAGGAGAGAATTTGCTCGTGAAAATTTTAGGTTAAAAACTGAACTTGAAAATATTCAAAACCTAGAATGTAACCAATGTAAAATTTTAGATTCGGAACTATCAAAAATTAGGAATAACTCTGAGTATCTTGAAAAAGAAAACTTGAGTCTTAAAGAAAACATTGACACTAGAAAAAAGGACTTTATAAATCGATGCACCTCACTTGTCGCTGAAAATACAACATTAAAAACCAAAGTCCAAAATCTTGAGAAATCTTTGAATAACTTTTCAAGAGGCGAAAAATCTTTCAACATGCTATTGGGAAATCAAATTTTTGCTAACAATAGAAAAGGACTAGGTTTTGGAAAATCACAAGATGATGATAAAGGTAAAAGTGCTGCTCGGTCTGAAATAATTGGAAATCATGTTGAAAATCATAGTCATAGGAACACAAAATTTAATCAAGTCAATTTAATGAGCACGTTCTGTAAAGAATTTGAACATAATCATTATTGGTATAAACCCAAACACGTGAAAACTATACCAATTTGGGTTCCAAAAGGCACAAATATAAAATCTTTGAAAGTCAAACAAATTTGGGTGCCAAAAGGAACATGTATAAATAGTTTTGAGTCTCCAAAAACATATTTTTCATATTCTGCCACTAACAACAATGGACCTATAAAAACAAATAGGTCACATAAATCTTTTATCGTGTAGGTGTGGAGGCAGGCTAAGGAACAACAATAGTGTTCTCTGGATTTTGGCTGTTCCAGAAACACAACGGGCGACAAAGCAAAGTTCCTTAGCCTAGTTCAAACGTGACAGAATCACAACGGACAACAACGAAAAATATCGTAAAGGTAAAACAGGTATGGTATGTGTTTAAACGATATATTAATTGTGATAATCTGCACCGTATTTTGAATTAATTCAGCCAATATTGAAGATGAACAAAAGATGATGATTTTGATGCTATGATTTTTAAAAAATAAAAATAAAATAATGACTAACCATCTTTAAATAGAATTACTTGGAGTAATTATGATGGTTGACTGATTCGGACTTAACTGATATGATTTTTTGACTTGTTCTTATTTATGACATTAATTTGTGCTTAATTGATGACCAACCAGATTTTAAATTTTTTGAACTAATTTATATAAATTTGTTCAGTCAAATGCTGGTTACTCATGCTACACGTAGATATATTGGTTCTGACATCTTGATCACTGCTTATAAATTTGCACGATTTCAAATTCATGAAAAAAAAAGGATTTTAAGAAATTGTTTTTGAAATAATTATGGTGTTGATTGACTGTTGATTACTCATGAAAATAATTGTTTATCCTCTGGTTTCTGAATTTATCATCATGATATTTATTTTGAGTGTTAACACGGCTTAAATTCAAAATTCAAAAGAATGATGTTTTGAAATTTTTGATGCACATCTCATGGTTTGATTCAATAAGTGAATATTGAGTGAAATTTAAATTCAGATGCGGATTACACTGGTAATATAGTTGATAGAAAAATTATTAGTGTAACGTAATTAATTTGTGAAACATTTATTTGCTGCATCGTTTTTTTTAAAAAGAAAATATCTGCATATTTTTCACTTGAAATAATTTTCAAATAGCAGAAAATTTTCTTATAAAACTTCCCTCAAGAAATCATGTTTGACCATATTTACAGCTTAATTATTTTTGAAAAATTGATTTTATAATTTTTAATTTGATTTTAAATGACAAGTTTGACTAATCTGACTCCCTTTGATTATCGAAAAGATAAATAGTGATTGAAAAAGAGATAAGTGTTGATATTTATCATATATTATAACTCGAGAAAGTATAATTAAAAATTTCTTTAGAATTTCATAACAAGAGTTATAAAAACTTTTTGTTGGATAATAATTCCATGACCATTTCTATTTCTATCATCTTTCTATCAAACATCACTCATCAAAATCATATTTAATATGTAAATTTGTGGTAGTTTACAAAGGAAATCATTTGTTCTTCAATATCTTTAAATCGGTGAAGGAAATTATTTGTGCTTCAATTTCTTATATTCAGCAATTAAAAATAAATATCCAAAGTATTCACTCTCATTTAAAAGTCCTCACGGTCATGCATGGGTGAATTACTTGGATTTTTGATTATGTGCTTCCATGCTCATTTAAAAGTCCTCACGGTTATGCATGTATGGAACGCATATTAAAAAATAATTGATTTAATAGACAAGTTGATTCTAATCCCATTTAAAAGTCCTCACGGTCATGCGTGGTTAGAAGATACTTGATTTCATTTTTTTAAATTAAATTGGAATACTACTAATCTCATTTAAAAGTCCTAACGGTTATGCATGGTTAGTAGATATTCAAATTTCCAGAAATAAATATACCACAAATAGACATATCTATATGAATTTTTGATGATTCTATCTCCATCACTTCTGAAAGTGGAATATGCGTTTGACAAGGGTAATTATGATTTTTGTTTGAGTTTTATTGAAATTTGATATTTATATTTAATTGAGTTAAATGTTTGATTCATGTCTATCACTTCATCCCTATTTTTATAACACTGTTATTCTTTTGCTGATAACAAAAGGGGGAGAGAAAAGTTAAGATTTTGTCAAATAGAATCAAGCAAAGGTGTCAAATAGAATCAAGCAAAGGTCAAATAACTTTCAATTTGCATATAGGCTCATTTACATATTTTTATTTGTATGCATATATGTAGGGGGAGCCATATATGTAGGGGGAGTATCACATATAAAGGAAGCATTCAAATAGGGGGAGCAAATGAAATTATCAAATACATTTAATATATTCAAAATCTTAAATATATGTTTGTTATCATCAAAAGGGGGAGATTGTTGAATATGCGCTTTGCGCTATATGATTTTTGTTTGATGATAATAAACATATACACATTCATATAAATGTATTTGGTAATGTACTATTTTATTTTTCATAGTTTAAATAAATATTTGTTGAATAAAATTAAATTTCACAGAATTTGAATTTGAATTCAAACAAAACAAGTTAAACAGATTTTGAATTCAAACAGAAATTTTATTCAAACAAATATTTTGTATAATATGTATTTGGTTAAATAAATATCTGTTGAATAAAATAAATTACACAGAATTTGAATTTGAATTCAAACAGAACAAGTTACACAGTTTTTGAATTCAAACGAATATTTTATTAAAACGAATATTTATTACAAACTTGAATAGTACAAATTCATGCTCTCACTATACATATACATTTCTGATTACATCACGATTACATCACAAATATTTTTACATTGATAACCTCACTACATATCACTCACACTCGTATTTTTGTCTTCAACTGCATTCCGGTTTGAATCCAGCATCTGAGCAATCTGCAAAAATATAAACTAACGCAGTAAAATTGAAAAAGAAATATTTTTGCAATTCAAAAATAAAATATGGTTTTTGAAAATAATATTTGCCTCAGTTATTTGGGTTGTTCGTCATCATTTAAATTTGAATTCATCATACACGAACAACTTGTGACATACACAGTGTATTACTGTATATGCCACAAGGCCGTGCACACCGATATATACACTTGATAATGCTACAGGGACAGGTGAGCACAGGTCAAACCCAAATGCAAAGCCGGGTTCAACGCACGTGCAATATATTTAAAATCACGACACAAGCACAAGGTCAAACCCGAGCTGCAAAACTGGGTTCAACACAGGGCAGGTGCACAGTTACAACCAACTACATGCAAGAGGCAACAAAGACAAATCAGTAGCATGCTAACGAATTATCAAACTTTATCAAACAATGGCAAATACTGCAGTGGAAGTAATGATTGTAATGTAACACAGTGCAATGAAACAATGAAGCACGCAAACTGCAGTATACAAGTACAAGACCACCAAGCAAACAATGACCAGAACACAAGTGACTGAAACAACTTCACAAAAACAACAGCCAGTGCCGATAAAGATCAAAGCTACAAACATCAAATGTCGACCAGATAGCAATAATGTCAATGAAAAGCACAAACAAACTGAAACATCTCAATATTGTAATGTACCCAGAACTAGTCCAGTAATCAAACTGCAGCAAGGCAACAAGGAATGGCCAGAACCAAGGCAAGACCAAGTGCAGCATCAGTGAAGCCAAAGCATCTTACAGATGAACAAAATGACCAAGTGCAACAACTCAAGATTTCAATAACTACAACATGTATGCAGCATCGAGTCAGGCATGAAAAGAACACAGTGAAGAGACCAAAATGCACATAGGCCACCAGTGAAACAACTTATACACAAGATGAAGTGAATCAAGTCAGTAAAGATGAATGCACATTGCAAGCTACAGTTCAATGCAGACTGCATAATGATCCAAACAACAACAAGCAATTATGCCACCAAGATCAACAATGTCAAGTCAACCAGGCAGCAATGATGAAAGTGTGCAAGTGCAACACAGTTGCAAACAACAGGACAGTGAACAATGAAGTAATGCAATGCTCAAAAGACATAGTACACAAGCCTGCAACTTCAATCTAATTTATTCTTTTAATACAACTGCAATGCGACCAGATTTTCATATCAAACAAGTGCAGACTCGACAATGTTCACAAATGCAAAAGAACAGTGAAGCATGTACAAACTGTAGTGAATACAGACAGTAAACCAAGCTTCACAATAAACATCTCATGAATATAAGATGTCGAAGCCAGCAGTATCAATGACAGTATGCACAGAAGCACAATCCAGTTCAAAATCAACATCATCAAAATTGATCAACACCGTGTGTTACTGAACGAAGTCCAGCATAAACAAAATCAACATCGCAAGCTAATCAAGTGTTCAAAACCGTGGTAGTCAGGAAAATCATCACAACAACAAGTCGAAGTCCATCAGAAATTCACAAAAACAAATCATGTGCAGAAGTCACAATTGAACCAAGTCAGTATGTTGAACAAGTCAGAAATGTGGTGGTAAAGAAATCAACAAAGCCGTGGTTATCACGAAAGTAAATTTTAAAGCCGTGTCAATCAAGCAATCGAGGATTTACACGAATGAATTGGTCAAGGAAAAATCACGAGCATCCAAGTATAATCGAATGGCCGAAGCACAAAATTGACAAATTCAAATAAATATATACGATCGAAGATTCAGGAAATTAAACGCATATATAACCCAATCATCATCGGCAATCAATGCATCGAATTCCAGAAAGCACAAAATCAGTAAAAGCAAAAGCATTACATACCGAGCAAGAAAGGAATTCGATCAACGAGCAAGCCGAACAATTCACAATTTCAAAGTTAACCACAACCGAATATCAGAGAACAAGCGACGCAAGCCATCAAATCAGAGAATCGAGCATCAGAACGAAGCCCTAATTCGAGAAAGAGCCGAAGCCCTAATTCAACAAAGAGAGGCCGACATTTTTTCACAAGAAAAAGAAGGGAACGGGTTGAAAGAATAATGGGCCGGCTTAATTATTAAAGGGGGTTTAGCTTTTAAAGTTTTTATTTAGGGTCTAAGTAAAAAAGGGGGTTTTTGTTTTGGGCTTTTATTAATATTGTTTTTTTAGGGTTATTGTTTATAATTTATTGTTTTTTATTTTACGAACCAAAAAGTTAGTAAATCACCACCTAGGTTAGGTAGTGTCAGATTGTCTATTTTGAATTAGTTCAGTGAGCAGGGAGTGCGAGTTTGCAAAGCTCGATAGGCGGGAGCAGTGTTTGCGAGTGAGCGAAACTCTATAGGCGGGAGCAGGGTGTGCGAGTCTAGTAGAGTGTTTGTGAGCGGGAGCAAAAGGGTCTGCGAGTCTAGTAGAGTTGTTGTAAGCGTGATACTGTTTAATTCTAATAGAAATCTGTGAATGCAGCAGTAGGCAGGGGTTGCCGAAGCTGGGTAAATTTTGTGTGTGATTTACTTTTCAGCATATTTATTTCTGCAGTTTATTTCTGTGTTTAAATCGAGAAAATTTGCTATAACCCTATTCACCCCCCCTCTAGGGTTAATCTAGATCCTACAATTTTAACGTTTCAAAAGCATCACTTTTAAATTTTAAGAAAATCATCTGGGTAAACCTAGAATAATCATCAACATATACAAATACATATCTGCTGTGATTTATAGATTGTATTTTGTTAGTATCTGAGATATTTGTTTTGATGACAACTACTTTAGGAAGTCATATAAAATATAAATACTAATGTTTTATCAGGGTGTACAATATATAGTGCATGAAATTAGACAAGTAATGATTTATGAAGACGGAATAGTATCAAGCAAAGATTAAAGAGGTTAAAGATGTTGATATAGATACTCAAGAGCTAGAGAATGAAGACTCATGAGTACTGAAGAGTTCAAGATTTCAAGAAATTCCAAATAAGTTATAGAGCTATAGATTTATGTTAAAATTCTAATAGCACTTGATCTCTCTCTCTCATCTCTCTCTCTTTATCTCTCTCTTTTAAAATAAGCTCTTTTAAAAACAGCTTTTGACTAGTTTTCAACTTTTTATACTTATAAATATTATTTTAAGTTTTTGATATTTTACTAAGTTATTGTTTTTCATTAAATTTTGATTTATATTGGTTTATTTTTTAAAAACCTTATCATATAATTTTACTCAAGTTTTATTAGGATTCAAAAGTGTATAAATTATATTTAAGCATATTTACAAAGTATCAAATTATTTTACAAAGCAATACATCTTTAAAATAATATTTTAAAGTGTTTTTCAAAATTACAAAGAGTATATCGACATACTCTACCCCTATATATCGACATACTAGCTGTGATTTTCAAAAATCAAATTTCAAATGAAGTACCCATTCGTCGTATCTCTTCACGAATGGACATTACTGTTATTGCTCTATAACTACCTGTCTTCCCAATGAATATAATAATCAATTTTTTCCTTCTTCTCTCTTCCTTATCCTCTTTCATTTTTTAAACAAAAATATAATAATACTCTACTGAATTTCAACCAGAATCAAACACAATCACCATTAGTTTGATTCTCTATCATTACTCACTAATCTCTCTCATCTCTCTCACTCAAACCGAGATTAGAGTGCTATTCAAGAGTTATAGGATCATTTGTAATGAAGATTGAAGATTTGAGTCTGTAAAATTCTATCAAATCAAACCGCTATACTTGTGGGTGAGATTGTAGCCCGTAAATCAATTGGGTGTGCTTAATAGCCCATAAATTTAGTGGGTGTGCTTATAGCACAAAAATCAAGTGACTCTGCCTAGAGGTCGGGATTTTGGAGGGTTTGTCTTGTAGCCTTAAAATTGAGATTGTATTTGCATTTACTAGTTGAAAAGAAATCCATACAAGGAATTGTGCCAGACTGATGTAGGGTAACTCCAAACCAGTATAAAAATCCTGATTTGTTCTTTCTTTTTACTTTTGCTGCATTTATTTTTATCTATGTTTCGATTCTATGATTGTTTCTATGATTAATAATTGCATAATTCTAAGTATAAATTCAAAAGATTCCAAAATGATTCATATTAATTAGAAATCAACATTCATTCTCCCTCTAGTGTTAGTTTAGCCATAAAATCATGTTCCTTATTCTTACACATCTGTGAGGAAACAAAAGATCTAAGTAAAGAAGTTTGAGGGGTTGAGAGGTAGAAATCATATCTTCTGATTTAAAAGAACTTTTATGAGTTTTTCTATTGATGTGCATCGCATAAATTATTAACTTTAAAATTCATTTTGGGAAGTCCTCTAGTTAGATCAATTTTAGCAATTTTAGATATTAGTTTGAAATTCGAATGACCATATCTTTTAGGTCAAATCCAAGGGTCACTTGATTCAGCCTAAAAAACATAGGTTATCATTTGAGATTTTTATACTTAATATATAGATGTTTTGTTTTCTAATACCTTCAAAGATAATGTTTGATTCGTTATCTTCAATATGACATTTACCGTTTACGAATTTAATTTTGAAACACTTATCGCACAGTTGACTAACACTCAACAGATTATGCTTTGAATTCCTAACTAACTAAACATTAGAAATAGTAGGAGTTTTAGAATTACTGACATTGCTGATGCCAATCACATATCCTTTAGAGTTGCCTTCAAAATATACCAATCCACCATCTCTGTAAATTATATCTTTTAAAATCTCCAGATTTTCAATCATATGTCTTAAGCATCCACTATCTAATATCCATTTATCTTTTGTGATCTATAGAGTTTCATCATCAGGTGTCTATTCATCAAAAGTCATGTAACACATATGTTCCTGCATTTCATACCTTTTCAAATGATCAAATGATTTTTTATAATGAATAGATGCAAATTTATGAAACAACAATATGGTGATTCAGCAAATTATCTTTTCGAAAATAGTGTTAAAAATATTTTCAAAAATTACCATTGAAACTTTTCAAAAATTAGATTATGAATACCTTGAAAACCAATGCTCTGATCTAAATATGAGTCAGCGGAATAGGGATCTTAAGGCTAAATTAACACTATGGGGTTTGAATAGTGCTTTATGGATTATGCGAATATTTTTCAAATTCTTTAAGATTTTACTTTGAATGATGTAATTAACAATTACAGAAACAATCACAAAATCAAAGCATAGATAAAAGTAAATGAAGTAAAAGTAAAAAAGGAAAGAGCACACCGGGATTTTATACTAGTTCGAAGTTGCCTTGCATCTAGTCTGGCACAATTCCTTGTATGGATTTCTTTTCAACCAGTAAATGCAAATACAATCTCGATTTCAAGGCTACGAGACACACCCTTCAAAATCCCGACCTCTGGGTAGAGTTACTTGATTTCCAGCCTACAAACACACCCACTAGATTTACGGACTACTAAGCACATCCAATTGATTTTATGGGCTACAACCACATCTTCTTGGATTTCAAGGATACCAAGCACACCATAGAGTATAAGAGTATGATCGATAGAGTTTACAGACTCGGATCTTCAATCTTGATTACAATTGATCCTATAGCTCTAGAATAACACTTTGATCTTGAGAGAGATGAGAGAAATCAGAAAGCAGATGAAGGATAATCAAATTAGTAATAATTGAGTTTGATTCTGGTTGAATTTCGACAGAGTTTTGGTAAAAATTGATTTAGAAATCAAGAGAGTGAAAAGAGGAGAGAAAAGTATGAAAGGAGTTAATGAAAATTCATTTGGAAGTTTGGTATATATAGAAAAACAACGATCATGTCCACTCGTGAAGAGATATAAAGAAAACATACTTTCATTTAAATTTGAATTTTGTGGCCACTATATCAACATACATAGATATGATATGTTGACATATCCCTTTGTATTTAGAAAAACACTTTAAACATATTATTTTAAAAATCGTTACTTTGTTAAATAACTTGATACTTTGTAGAATCATTTAAATATAGTTTATACATATTTTAATCAAAATTCAACTTAATAAAACTTTATAAAATAATTTTGATAGATCTGATAAGAATATTCAATAATATATATAAAACCAATATAATTATAACTTATTAAAATATAAACAAAAATTCAATATATAAACTTAAAAACATTAAAATGATATCTTTATTGAAAATCATTTTGGGAAATATTTTGAAAAGATTATTTTAAAACCAAAATCTTTGTAAAAAAATTTAAGACAAAATTTAGAGAATGCGGGAGAGATCAGGAAAGTGCCATCGGGGTTTTAACATAAATTCTATGACTCTATAACTTATTTGGAATAGTTTGAACTATTCAATACTCGTGATTCTTCATTCTTGAACTCTTGAAACTCTATATCAGCATCTTGAACCTACTCTTGATACTATAGTGTCTTCTTAATCAACACCTGTTTAATATCCTACACTGTATACTACAATGTATATCTTGATAAAATATTAGTATCTATATTTTATACAATGTCTTAGTTGTTATCATCAAAACTAATACATAAGGTTCTAATAAGTTCAACATAAATCATTTGGGGATACCAACTTATGTCACTTTGAAATGTTATAGCTTCAAAAGGAGATAACCTAATTAAGGTTACCTATATGCATAGGTTAAACATGTGGGTAACATGAATTAAATTGTAAATGATGGGTTCATAGTCATCCTAGGAAAATTATGGAATATGAGATGGATAGCCCACATCATACCAGAGATGGATAACTTCCATGAGGTTAATGAAGGATTCATATTCATCCTAGAAAAAATGGGATGTGTGATGGATAATCCACATCATTTTAAACTAAATGGAATATGTGTGATGGGTAGTCTACATAATTATGTTAATGGAACCATATGTGACTGGTAGTCAATATGGTAGGGTATGGGTAACCCAAGTAATAACTACATATGAGATTCACATAATTTTAAATATGTTTATATGTGTAGTCCAAAAATTATAAAACGGGCAGTCAAATTCCATAAGACGGAAAGTCGGTTTAAATAGTGATGGGTAGTCATTTGAAATTAAGATGGATAATCTAATGAATTGGGGATAGGTAATCTAGCATATGCTGCATTATCATAAATGCTATTATCTATGTTTTGGCCACTATGAATGCAGGAGCACAATATATGGTAGTGAGGGGAAAACTCGTTATCTATTTTTATTCGAGATGGTAGGTTATTATTCACACCAGACTATTTATCTGATCCGAAGTTTTTGTTTTCCCCTTTAAACTCTTAGATGCTCATTTGAGTAAGTCGGATGTAAGGGATTTCAGGTTATCCAGTTGGTCGAATAAGTTTTCATAGACGCTCATGAGGCAATCTAGCTATTTAGGAGTATCTGTTTATCTGCTGTGTTATTTTAGATGTGATGCCAAAGTTATATAATTGCCTATTATCAGACCGTGATCAACTAAGGGGACATCTTCATATGTCGCTCTTAGAGTATGTTGTGATAATTATATTTCTCTTAATGTGGGTTTGCGAAATGAGATTATATAATGAATATAAAATATCATTTGTGAAATAGAATGCAAAGGCTTGTTATTAAAATCTGTTTAAATTTTTTCATATTAAGTTGTTTTTAGTATTATCAATATGATTAACGTAGCCCTATTTTTTATCGATAATAAATAACTATGGATAACTGCAGCATCTATAGCAGTTAGCTTCGGGCCTCAAAATGGGGGATGTTATAATAATAAATTGGGTGTAGTTTTTGATAAAGCGATGGGAATAGCCCGTTAGGCCTAAAAATATGCAAATGGCTGTTTTGGAGTTTGGAGTTGGCTAGTTTGTTACGACCTCAATTTTGTTGGGTCAACTCGAATGCCTTGATCGGAGATAATGTTCCCAAATAGTATAATTCGGTAAGGCCAGTCACATATATAGATAAATCAGCATAAAATTGATGGTGTGCTAAATTAAGAGAGTGGTTTGTAAGTAAGTAGGTGTAAGTCTCACGAGATACTATAGGCAAGTGGATCATTGAAAAATGACTTAAAAGGTGGATGGTACGTTTATGAGGCAAAAGAGCATAACTAAACATCCTTTATGGATACATAATGAGGTTTTAGGTATATCAAAATTTGGACCCATGTTTTAAAATTTCCACTACATAGATCTAATTTGAAAATTTAAAGGGACCCATGGAGCCATTTATTTGTCTAATAATTCATTAATGGTAGGGATAAGGAATCTGTCCTTTATATTTATGGCTTTAAGTTCTTGGCAGTCAATGCAAAATTGTCACGATCCACCTTTTTTCTTCATAAAAACAGGCGAGGAGAACAAGCTTGGGGATGCTTGGCATATCTTTCACTTGTGCTTTGATTTCATTTACTTTTGAAAATAAGGTGTTGGTATGGCTTGACACTAATTGGTTGTGAGTTGTTTTGGAGGTTGATATTGTTGAAGTCTCGTTAGGGAGGAAGGTCAATAGGCTTTGAAAATAACAAAGGAAATTATGCCAGAAGTTGTGAAACTTTTGGATGGATTTATTCTACTGTGCCTTACGTGGGCGGGCTAGGATGTGGAATATAATCCACATGTTGGCAAATAAGCAAATGGATGAAGTATGATGCAACCATTTTCATTGATCTAAAGAAAACTTGGTTAGGCTAGAGTGGGAGTTGTGGCCTATCAATTTAGTGGGCTTGTGGTTGAAATTGAAAGACATGGTGAGTTGTTTGTGATCAATAGTAATGGACCCTAAGATCTCTAACCAATGTCAACACAAATGACATTTATTCCAACAAGGTGCAACGAATTAAAATCAACACTAAATAAATGTTCATCGATTTCAACTGTTACATGCTATAGATGCCACCACACTAGAGCCGTTCACTGTTTCCAATAGTCATCTAAAAGTTACAAGGGAGCTGCTAGAAGGCCCGGAAAAATAGGTAGGATTTTAGGCCAAAAGAATATAAAACGTTCGATTGAAGTGATTGAATTCAGGAGGGCCATGGGTTCAATTTTCGCACAGGTTTTGTTCCATATTTTCAGGCCTCACAACAATTTTAAAGTTACAATTTGAATCAATTTGGAGCCCGAGAAATTTAGCTACATATAGATCGATGTAATTGCAGGGTGCTTCCAGTGTTGATAAGGATTATGATCGGTTGATTATTGATGGTCTGGGCTAATTGAATTGGCATGGGATGGGTAGAGCAATTGAGAACTTGAAAAGAAATCTTGGGCTAAAGTGTGTCTGATTCATTCAGCTACTATTGTCGAAGCTCGACATCAGAGTTATCTTCTTCTTCAGGCATTAGTAGAAGTATTCACAATTATTTTCATTTATGACAAGAGAATTGTCGTTCATCGCAATTAAAGCATAGGCCCTACGCCTTTCCTGATTAGATCTCGGATTGGGTAATTCTTTTTATTTGTAGGCTATTAGTGGAAGGCTGATATAGGGCTAGTATTGGAAATAATGATAGAAGAGGTAATGGTTTTGGCTAGTAGGGATTAGTATGGTTTTGGAATCACCTATGCCACGTTTGGATCGACTTATATAAGCTAATTTTTAGCTTTTTGAAAGCCAAAATGAGTAAGTTTTGGTCTCAAAAAACCAAAAATTATCTTATATAAGTCAATCTAAACGAGGTTCTAGTATTGATTATTTTTCTCTCGATTAATTTGGCATGATCTATTGCTCAAGAGAGTGTGTTAGGCCAAAGGATTTGGAGTTAATTTTTATTGTTAGGTTTTAGTTCGAAGATGAAACAGTTTAAAAGGGCTGTGGGGGGTAAGTTGGTGATGTCGGTTGCTAGTTGTTTCGAAGATAGATTTGTACTCTTCGGTAGAGTTAGTTTGTCATAGTTCGAATAATGTTACTTGGGGATTGATGCATGAGGAGGGACCAAACGTTATTCTATGGATTTTGTGATAGCAAGCCATGAAGTGAGTTGATTGTTTCAGGACATCTATGGATACCAAGTGAGTGCTCTGTCAGACATGTAGAAGCTCGCTAGTTCGATATGTTGGTCACTGGGCGTGGAGTGATAGGTGAACTTGGAAGACTAATTTAAGAGAACGATTCCATCAAAGTGGGTTAGCTCACATTTAGGGCAGCAAAAGGAGATTGCGATGTGAGTATGAGATGGTGGTAGTGGAGTTGATAGTAGGGTGTTAGCGGAGTTGATAGTAGGGAAAGAGGCGACAGAGGTTGAAATAAAGTTAAGTTATGGGTGAAGGAGGATTGGATGTGAGCTTAGAGGAGATTTCGATGAATTGTTGGGATAGTTTGTGTAGAAAGCTGTTGAGAGATGAGGGTGTCATCATTAAAGCAGTTTCAGGTGATGGCAGTTTCGACAATGATTTAAATCCATGAAAACACAAATTTGATGGGGCCTATGCTACTAATGTTGCAAGAACAACAAGAGTTTAGAAGAGGAGAGGTAAGAAGAATTGAAGAAGAGAAATATAGCCATGAAGAAGAAAATTTAATGATAACTGCCATTCCATTCATTCCGGGCACAATAATGCAGTTTTAGTTCCTCCACCCGAAAGCAATGTGCCCCAGGTGTGCTAACAGTGCTGGTTGTATCAGTCTTCTTTCAAGGATACACGGAAATACTATAGGCATAGGAAGAGGATAAACTACCATGGTATTCTATTATTTGGAACGTTATTAAAAGTAGGAAAATTAGCTTCTATGGGTATAGAATTCACATAAGTGTATTAATTTGCATAACTAATTACATTTTAATCTATTAAAATAACTAAAGTTATAGTCAAATTTATCTATTGCGATATCCATTAGCTTTAAATGAATTGCAAGAATGAGAAATAAAGTAAAAATTATGAAACTTATAAAGTTTTGAATTTTTTAATAGTTCCAAAACACTGAAAGTAAGTGTAAACATCTAAATTTTCAAAATATGAATATATTTTTCATTTAAACTTATTAAAGGAGCAATTTACTAAAATCATTCTATTCATTTTATTAAAAAAATGGCTAAACTTTTCTAAAATATAAAGTAAATTTATAATCATAATGACTAAAATACTAGAGAATCACTTATTGTCACAAAACCATTTGATAATGTGATAATGTATGATAATTTTTAACACGATCTTGCATATATGGTGTATGTTGAGTCAAAATGTATGAACAATTATTCAGTTTAAAGAGGGTTTTTTATTCTAAGAAAAAATTCTCTTTATCCATTTGTTTAGTGGCTATCCAATACTTCTAATCAGTAGTGCAACCGTGGTTTCCAGAAAAGATTTCAAATAAATTTATATCAATATACAGAAGTTTCATTCCATATTTTGAAGATCTGGTCCCAAAATCATGTTTGTTTTATAATTTCTTTTTAATACCTTTCCCGATAATGAGTAGTACCATGACCACCTACAGCAGATGCATGTATGTAATCATGTTGCTCATGTAGACAAAAGAACAATTATTTAAAGTTTGAAAATCACTGAGATATAAGTCATTTTACAACTTTTTAAAATCCAAAAACACTCTCGCTTATAAAGCACGCATTAATCTTCTCTTCAACTTTTGTTATATATAAATCTTTGATAGAAATGTATGATAATAAAAGAAGCAGCAGCAGCAGTGCCAGTTGTGATGAAGAAGCTTTTGTAAAAATTCAGATTGTTTATAGGTTAATTTTAGATAAGCTTATGGTAAAATTCTCAGACATGTCCGAGTTTGACTTTGAGTGCAAAAAGAGTGGTCTATGGTCAATCCCCTTACCACTGCCACCTCAATTTATGTTTAGCAATGATTATATACCCTTAATAGTGGTTATCCATCATTTTGACCCGACTATATTCATATTGATTGGACGAGTTAGATTTGACTGTCATCGAGGCTAGTAAATCCAGAGCGATGGTTGTAGGGTCTAGAAGTAAAGTACATATGGTACTATAAAGCCATGGTTGAATGGAATTGAGAGATTTGCAATGCAGAATGTTTAAAATATGGAATGTAGTTCAACATAGAGGAGGGGTCGGCTATAATCAACCTCCAACATAGGGATCGACAAGTTTTCGAAAGCAAGTGCAATTCAATAGAAAAAAATCAACATCTCAAGATCCATAAGTCCAATGCATATGAAATTTTGTGAGCAAGATGTAGGGAGCCTAAGGATCCTACCATAGGGATCGCACCTCAAAAGGATGAAATAAGAGGGATTGGCCCTCTTTCCTCAATAGGGACCGGTTGAAAATATAAAATAGTTCATATTAAAGCAAAGTTCGAGCAATAACTCAAGTTCTACTAATACAACAGGCATGAAACTTGGAGGCAAAGCTTATTTCAACATGGAGAAGCTACCATAATTGCACCCCAAAATTCCTCCAAAATAGGGATCGGTACCATCCCTATTCTTCGGGATTTGGGCCATGCGATCCCTCTTACGGGTCCATATGGTTTTGGAGATCCTTCTACCGAATTTTTAGAGAGATATTTCACATTTTCCCCTATATATACAGCCTTAGTTGTTCATTTCGAGACTTTTATGTTGCTAATTGCTTTGTACTCTATTGTAACTAAGGATTTTCATCCGATCCCTATTGTACTCAATTTACAAAATGATTAATAAAGCTTTTTATTCAAAGTGGATGTAGGTAAACAATGTTGAACCACTATAAATCACTGTGTTTGTGTTATTGCTTTGATTCACAACTATTCATTACTATTTTCTTTTCATATACTTCATTAATCTCTTCAAAACTTTTACTGGGTATTTGTGCCAAATTTTGGTCCAAATATTTTGGTGCTTTAATTAAGAACGTTTGATTCTCAGCTTATTTGGATCCCTTTGTTGCTACTGGATTGTTTAAGTTCCCCGAAAAGATTCGGAATTATCTTCAAGAAGCTTGTTTGTTCTATTTAGATTTGCAAAATTCTAAGGAAAATTATCTACAATAGTTAGGAACACCAGATCTACTTCTCAAAATGTAGAAGGAAACGAGAATGTTAGCATCTAGCAAGGTTGCCCAAGCAATCAACAAGTGGATGTGAATGCTACCATTCCAATTGATGTCTAGGACCCAATAGATTCCATTACAAGTGTTGTATTTGAGAACCTGATGAGAGAGCTAGTGGATAGTCCAATATTGAATCAGTAGATTTAGGCCAATATCGATCTAATTAACCAACTCAGTCGGCAACAACAAGGGAAAGCTAGGAGGGATCCTATCCCTTATTCTACATCGAAGAGTTCTAGTTCATCAGACGATTATCATAGATGTAGGCATCGTTGCGGAAGCTTCAGGACATCAACAAGCAAGCCTATTTGGTCTGCCAAGACTTATTAGTGTCGATCCCTCTATAAGGACCGATACTGATCCCTTCTCCAAAGGAGGGAGCCTACCTTTCCATATTGGAGCCCAAGCTGGAGCTACTACGACTGACTTGGATGCTGGAGTTTAGGGGAATGTAGACTAGTTACTTCCTCAGAATGACGATGAAGTGAATGTACATGATATATATTGGGAGGACGTTGAGCCAAGAGGGAGTGGAATGACCCATATACATCGACTGCATGTGAGATGGAGCACAACCACCGCTTCGTTCTAACTATCCAAACGCCAGACTTGGCGACCATGGTTAAACAACTAGTGAGAGAGAGCCAAGGATTGACTAAAGATGATTAGAAGATCTCGAGGAGTTATACTCCATTCACTGACAATATCTTACATCCCGAGTATCCAAGGAGTTTCTATATGCAATCGATGCCTTCCTACGAGGGAAAAGTGACCCCAAGAAGCGGATCATGAGATATGAATGGCTGATAGATTTCGCACGAGCAGATGATGCAACCAAGTGTAGATTTTTCCCATAATCCTCTCTGGAATAGAAATGATGTGGTTTACGAGAATACCCACATGGTTAATCTTTAGATTTGACGATTTAGCAACGAAGTTTGTTAAGCAGTTCAGTATTCACGCAATTCGCTCCAAAGAAGTAATGTCCCTATCTAGTGTGATCCACGCTCTGGGAGAATCGTTGAAAGATTATTTGGAGAGATTCCATACAACCGTCATGGAAGTTAGTAATAAGTTAGTAATCCAAATGACTATTCAATTTTGATAGTGGTAAAAAGAGAGATTGACCCAGATTTTGATATTGGCAATTGGTTATCTAGAAAACCACTGGTAACATTGGAACGTTTCCATGCCAAAGCAGCTGGGTGTATTTGAGGAAAGAGGAAGCGAGATGCTCTAAGAAGAAGAATGTTATAGGACCAAATGGACGGGGAGTGCATGGTAACATTACAGTGAAGCAGTCTGGTGATAGTTCTGGAAAAATTCAAGTGAATGTCTAAAATAAGCCGAATCAGCAAAAGAAAGGCGAGATAGGAACCGTAAACGAAAGAGGGATTCTTGAAAAGAAAAACCTAGGATTCCAATGTATGATACCTATACACCACCGAATACAACTGTAGAGAATGTTTTTTTGTCTACCTGCAATACCATGCAATATAGAAGCCACCTCCGAAAGAATCGATGGAAAGGAAAAACAAACTAGAAAAAATTGTCAGTCCATGAATGTTATGGTCATATCATTAATTAGTGTAGGCATCGCTAGGATATCATTGAGAAACTTATTCGAGAAACAAAGTTATGGTAGTTTGTTAAAGCCTCATAGGATGGCGGGAAGGGGACATCTGATCCAAACTGAGGACAAGTGCCACACGGGGTTGAGGAGCCTGTGCGGACTAGAGGACGGTTAGTGGTCAATACAATAGTCAGAGGACTATATCTAGCTAATAAGTGTTAACATGAGATAAGGCGCTATGCTAGCACGATTAAGCATTTGAATTTAGAATGTTGTTCAAGTATAAAAGATTGAGTTTTGGCAAAATAGCAGCATACAATGGCCAATGATATTGTATGCAAAAACAGAGATGCGGATAAGGTGGCGGCACCGACGATCGATCCAATGGTCATTTTGGCCATGATCGTCCCCGCCTTAGTAAGGGGGATTTTGATTGATTGTGGAATTTTTGTACATATAATTTTCAAAAGGCTTATGATCAAATGAGGATGGAAGCCAAGGACTTGAAATCATCTAAAGCCTGCATTTATGGCTTTAAAGGTGTTGGGAACGAAGTTATTGGTTATCTTGAATTGCCTATGGAGTTAGGAGAGGGTGGTGGCAGGAGAGTGCAGATATTGCTATTTGCTATTTCGGATGTTGACTTTCCATATAATGCTTTTCTATGCCGACCGGCTCTTGCTGGGTTTCGGGAAGCTCTTTGCCCCATGGTATTTGACTTTGAAGTTCTCAACTAATAACGATGTTAGAGTTGTTCATGGTGATCAGGCGACGGGACGTGCCTGCTATGTAGCTGAACTGAGGGATGCTCAACGAAAGGAGAAAGGTAAGGGTATAGACAAGTCTCTCCGCATCCAAGCCACTGAAGATCGAAAACCAGTGCCTAAGCTTTGGCTCGGATGCCATGTCAGTTCTTTGGAGACATACATCCGAGGGATAACAAGGAGGAGCCTAGACCAAGGCTATACTGGCTGAGCTGACGATTGACATTACGGTCAGCTGTGATGATGTGGCTCGGTTCCTAAAGATCGGATCACAGCTTAGCCTCCCAGTAATGAAAGAACTTGATTGTTTGCTCCGAGCGAATCTTAACGCGTTCGCTTGGAATCACTCTGACATGTGTGGGATCTCGCCTAGCATTGCAAGCCCTACATTGAATATCAACCCGAGGCATGTCCTGGTGAAATAGAAAAGGCATGGCATAGATCCTGAGAGATCTACCGCTCTTAAAGAGGAGGTGGATAGGCTCAATAGCAATGGGTTTATTTGTGATTCCTTCTATACGAAATGGGTATCTAATCTTGTACTTGTGAGAAAGGCAAATGGAAAATGGTGGACATGTGTTGATTACTTGGACTTGAACAAGGCAAGCACGAAAGACAGTTTTCCCCTTCCAAGGATCGACCAGCTGGTAGACTCAACCACATGATAAAAATTGCTATCTTTCATGGATGCATATTCTATATATAACCAAATCCCAATACACATTCCCGATCAAGAGCACACCAACTTCATTGCCGACGTTGGATTGTATTGCTATGTGGTAATGCCATTTAAGCTGAAGAATGCTGGAGCGGCCTATCAATGCCTAGTCAACAGAATGTTTAAATATTAGATTGGAAGGAAGGTGGAGGTATACGTGAATGCCTAGCAACCATATTAGAGACTTGGTAGAAATGTTTGATATCCTCCGATATTACAAAATGAAGATCAATCCTCTGAAAAAAAATTTTGCGTAGCATCAGGAAAGTTCTTGGGTTTCAGCATCAATGCTCGCCGAATCGAAGCTAATCTTGAGAAGATTCAAGCTATTCGCAACATCCAAGCACCAAAGACCATGAAACAAGTACAAAGCCTAAATGCGAAAGTTGTTGACCTAAACCGATTTATTTCTAGAGCCACCGATAAATGCATTCCTTTCTTCGACTTGATTTGAAGAGGGAAGAAACTTCAAATGGATGCAGGATTGTGAAGATGCATTCCAAGCTTTGGTGAACCACTTAGATTGGCCCTCCATCTTGTCAAAGCTGGTGGATCACGAAGACTTATATATCTACGTAGCCATGTTGGTACACGCTATAAGTGTCGCACTGCTTCGCGAAGGGAATCGAATCCAGATACTGGTCTATTATCTTCGTAAGCGATTAACAAGAGCTAAAAGGAACTATCCAAAGATAGATATTAGCATACTACTTGTTGATTTCTTAACGAAAGCCCCACCCCTACTTCAGGCTCATCCTATCAATGTTTACACCGACCAGCCGTTACCACAAGTCCTACAGTGATCTGAGACATCTGGAAGGCTACTCAAGTGGAACAAAAAACTGAGCCAATTCGACATCATGTATCTCCCTTGGAGAGCCATCTAAGGACATGCACTTCCATACTTTATAGCATAATTCACTGCACAGGATAATCTCACAGAGAGCGATGGAACCTCTAATATACGGTGGAATATGTCAATAATCACTGTTCCAGATCTAGAATTGTGTTACTAACTTCGAAAAATCGATCAATTTGCTATGCTCTGAAGCTTGACTTCCTTGAAACAAACAAAGAAGCTGAGTATGAAGCTCTAATTGCTGGACTCAAACTTGCCAGAGAACCAAGGATAAAATCTCTTGAAATATTTTGCGACTCATAGTTGGTAGTATACCAAGTTAGGGGAGATTACCAAGCTAAAGGAAAACGACTCACTTCATACCTTACCTAAGTCCAATAGTTATTGACTGACTATGAGTATTAAGACATCGTGCACATTCCCCAATATCAAAATAAAGAGGCTGACCAATTGAAAAAGTTTGCTGGCACCGGCGATGCACAACAGATAAGCATGGTTCCAGTTGAAGTACTAGACACTCCAAGCATAAACCAAATGGAAATCAACTGGGTACTAGAGAGGAGCGTGAGAAGGAGTCGTGGATGACTCTGATTAAAGTCTATATGATATAGGGAGTTCTTTCTAAACGAAGGAATGAAAAAAGGCAAGTCCTTTGCAAAGCTTCACGATATATCATTCAGGAAGGAGCCGTGTATAGAAGGGTTTTTCCGTCCCCCGCTTTGGTGTATCGCTCATGATGAAATAAAATGAGTCCTAAAGGAAGTTCATGAAGGAGAATGTGGCGATCATACTGGAGGATAAACCGTAGCAAAGAAAATACTCCATTATGGGTATTATTGGCCGATTATCAACCGAGATTCTACTGATTATGCAAGACGATGTGACAAGTGCCAGAGATATCCAAAAGTTCCAAAAGCTCCACCGATGAAAATCACGCAAATAGCCAGTCCATGGCCGTTTTCCCTATGGTTCATAGATATTATCGGTTTCTTGCCGATCTCCAAAGGTGGTGCGTATAACGCTATCATTGCGTTGATTACTTCACCAAATGGGATGAAATGGAACCTTTAGCCAAAATCACGACAAGAAAGTAATCAACTTCATTTTTCAAAACATCATCTGTCATTTTGGCCTTACATAAACCATTGTGGCTGACAATGGAACCCAATTTGATAGTGCTGAATTCAAAGACTTCTGCTATCTGGATCATATTGAGAAGAGATTAGTGGCAGCTACTCACCTTTAAGCAAATGGACAAGTTGAAGTAGTGAAAAAATCATAAAATCCATTTTGAAGAAGCATTTAGAAAAGGCTAGAGGCAAGTGGGTGGATGAACTCCCAACAGTGCTATATGCTTACAGAACCACCTACAAGTCTATGACTGGCCATACTCCATTCACCCATGCTTACGGGTATAAAGCCGTCATTCTTATTGAGCTTGAAGTACCTTCTTATCGAGTAACCTACTACAATCCTAGAATGAATAAAGTCTCCTCTTAAAATCTCTAGACTTATAGACGAGAAGAGCGAAGAAGCTGATTTGTGGGCAGCTATGCATCGACATCGAGTCGTCTGATACTACAACACTAAAATCCGATCTAGAATCTTTGAAATTGGCGATCTTATCCTAAAATGGGTTTTTCCTATCCCATCACATATAAATCCAACTTGGGAAGGACTGTATGTCATTGAACTCGGACTTGGAGAAGGAACTTTCAAGCTAGCGATGGCTGATGGCGTCATACTCCCAAGGGAGTGGAATAATGAGCATTTATGATGCTATTTCACTTAGTTTATTTCTTTTTCATTCATTTATATTCAATTTTTGATTTTTTTAGCATTTGATTTTCTAGATATGTAATTAGACAAATGATATCATTTCTTTCCATTTGGAAAATAAAGTTTGAAATTTCCTTCATATCTGTGACTGCTACAGCATTTCTGTTAGTTATGATACCCGACTAACTAATATCGACATGTCCGAGCAGGTTCTCGAAGTTTGGAGCAAGCCGATTACATAAGTTCATGGTTGAACAAAACAAAATAAACGTAGTCCGACCATTCATTCGATGATTCTCGCTCATAACCCGATGGACGAAGTAGATAACGAAAACTAGATGTGACTTGTCCATCCGATAGCCAAATTAATCCCATCGAGCGATGTGATAAACATGAATCACAAGCGATCATGATACGACTTATCACTCGTTAGGTTAAACCCCAGACTTAGGATAAATCAATCAACTAAGGACAGTACGGTCCGACTAATTTTTGAAATAACTCTAAGTCCCCAAAGTGTTGGCTGGGGTATAAACACAAGTCGGGTATCATTCGACCACCCGCCAACTGACTCTCATCACCAGAGCGTGGATATGAGTATAAACATATAAATGAGTGTGGTTAAACTTCTCACTATCTAATATACTCCAGCCTTAAACCGACAGAGGATTATAAACTCACAAAAGACGGAGTTCGACCATCCACTATCTAACTCTGCTAACCTGAGATTGGGGCAGGTTTATAATCACTCAAACCATTGAATCTAACTATGTTACATTAGGCTCGAGACCTGTCATCGGTACAACTTAGGGCTATGACCACGTAGAGGCCTTGGGATAGAATTAAGGATTATCATTCGAACCAACGAGTAACGAATTACAAGCACATTGAATGGAAAAGTAATAGCTCAACTACATAAATAAAAATTCACACAAGAGTTTGACAAAAAACAAAGAACTTTTATTTGCATAATAAACTTCAAAATTTTGATACAAGCTTATTCAAAAATGCGGCCGTACCCACATAGTCATGGCCAACAAAAGAGAAAAGCAGCTATACAAGCTATGTACAAACTACGCCGAAGTGATGGCAATTTCTTTGGCCTTTTCCCCCTTTTGGATTTTTTGGAGAGGATCCACCTGAGCTTATGCCCGTTGCTCTTTTGATCCTTGACCACCTATGTGGGGAGAGCATTCGGATGTCGGAGGGAGTTCTTTGGGAACTGACTTGCCGAGTGGAAGACTCGTGGTAGGAAAAAATTTGGATCGTCGATGTCCACATTGGCAGGTTGAGACTTAGCTTTTGTCTTCAATAACTCCTCTCTCTTGATGCGCTCTTTTATGCTAAGCTCATTGGTATGTTCAGTGGAGACAATGGTCATCAGCTTTTTCATCAGCAAGTGCTCCGATAAATTAAGCATCGAGCCTTGGAATGTCGTTGGCCATCGGAATTTCAGTAGATGTCTATTGTTTCTCCACGGCGGCACCGCTTCCTAGAGTTTGGCTGGGACCTGAAAGATCTTCAGATTCGCAGAAACAAGAAAATAAGCCTATGACTATTGGACATAAGGAACGAAATCTCTCGAAAAGTGGAGAATAAAGCAGGATGTCTATGTTCGGTTGACTTTCAGTTATCGTCAGGGTGTTCCCCTTTAGAATAGGAGTCAACAACTTTAATTGATAGCTAGGTTTGTTCTGATCATAGCTTAGATCATGACCCGGGCCAAGAGAAACTAATGCTTCGGTTGTTTAAAAGGAAGGGGCCCTTGGGATCAGACTTCAAAGACTCAGTAGTGTTTTTCTCTTTGTTGAAGGGTGCTAGAATATCAAAGTATCGGAGTCTTACAGCAGCAATGTCTAAAGTTTCATCCTCGCGAAGAATCTCCCATACTAACTTCTCTTCGTCTAAATCAGCTTCACCGAGGTTTTCCCTTTTCATTTCTATAATGTATTCCCAGTCCTTGACGAGCGATTTCAAGGTAGCTTCTCCAAGAAAACTCAGATTGCGATGCATAAGGACTTTAGCATTGTATTCAACAATAAGAGGATCAAACATGTCCTTAATTTCATTTTGACCAGCTTCTTTGGCATCTTCTAACTGGGCCTTGATCTGCTCTCTAACCTCATTGCGGCCTACTTCTCTTGCCTCTTATTTGAGGACTTTAATTTGAGCAAGTTGGTCGTCAAGCTTGATTTTCAGTCCCCGGGATTCAACGGCCTCTTTGTAATATCTTTGCCACTCTTGGGCTTCGATTTTCTCTTTCTTCACTTTTTTAAGGATTTCTTTAAGTTCCTCAACACGGCGCACCAGAATGTTTTCTTCCTTTTTCCATATATATTTTTTCAAAGCAAGCACACCGTTACGATTGAGGGCAGCATCCAGCTCCTTTTCATGAGCCGCTTCTAGACGACTAACTACTTTAGATGTTTCTTTGGCTAATTATGCCTTTGTCTTGGATCGCCTCTAGCTTGAGACGATCGATTTCATGTTGTCGCTTGAAAGACACCTTAGAGAATTTTTCAGCTAAATGCAGGAATGCTTCGTGCTGCATAAAAACATCATTGACGCATGTGAGGGAACTCTTTAGCGCTCCTCGAAATTGTACGAATGGAAGCTACTTAAGCCCATCGAAGCAAATTTTTGAAAAAATGACCTTAAGTTTAGCCAATTTTTCTGCCGTGGAAGCCTTAGGAGCGGCAGTAGGCAATGATGGATCAGAAGTAACGATTGGGCATTTGCTTGACTACAATCGTGGGACTGTGTGGAACCAGATGAACTAGAATGCTGTTTAGGAAGCACAGGAACTTGAGGAGCAAGAAAAGAATTTGGATCGATGCTATGTGCAGGAAGATTAGGCTGAACTTCCTAATGAGACGATTGAGACTAGGACTTATGTTTAGAAGATGATGATTCCCTCGAACGATGATCCTTTTCCGACCATTGTCTCTTTCTCGATGCCTACTTGATTCTGGACCATGACTAGATCTGTACTATATTAAGAAGCCCCTCAAGCGATCAAAAGCATGGGATTAAGACATCGCCTGCAAACCGAACAAAAGTATATAAGTAGTCATCAAACAAAAGATTAAGGAAAACCCTATAGTGAAGTGCGCGTTATTGTGAGTATCCTAGTGTTCCCTCGACAGACCAGTTGCTGTAGCCTTGTCCATATGAGTTTTCTCCTCTTGCTAATGGTAGGAATATCATCCCCACACTTGGTGGAAGAATTGAGTCC
Organism: Allium cepa; assembly: GCA_030765085.1. NCBI lineage: Eukaryota > Viridiplantae > Streptophyta > Magnoliopsida > Asparagales > Amaryllidaceae > Allium > Allium cepa. Next base: position 12,993,550 of record CM060941.1, read on the forward strand.
CCTAATACCGATGTTGGGGAAGTCATAAGTATGATATCATCAGGAATCAAAAATTCGAGAACCCTTCTATTGAGCTTTCTAATTGTTGAAAGGAAGAATCTTCGTCAATGGAAGTGTTAAAAAACTCGGGCTCTTTAGCGATTTTTCTCTTGCGGAGTTTATATGCAATATATCTCTCTGTCTCTCCTAGTTGGCATGTGAGATTGTGCGCCTTATGATTGTTCAACCATGGACGCATTACTAGGACCTACATCAGCATCTCTAGGCTTGTTGATTTCGGCACCTCTAATTTCGCCCTCTTCGGCATCGTCCTGAGCCCCCTCGACTAAGGGAACGACATGGCTATTGGTACCACCTTCTTTTTCTACAACATTTCTCGATGGTGCAGTGCTTCCTGAAAGCCCGATGCTATGACCCTCTTCCAACAACCTAAAGAGGGATAACTATTCATCGGTTACGAGGGATCTAATGTCCCTGCCTTTAACTGGGGTGACATGCATTGCAGAAAACCGCTCTTGAGAAACTATCGCCTTCTGAACGTTAATGGACACCTGTAGATTTTCAAAGTATTAGTTAGTTTAGGACATGACTTAGGATAAATAATTTAGAAATAAAGTCAAGGCAATATTTATGTCCTTCCAACCATCGCCTCGTGAAGCCAGGAGGAAATCAGACGTAGAACCATTTGTATTTAAATAGGATGAGTTTGTTCCAAGCGCTAGTTAGAACTTGATAGTCAGACAAAGGCTTGAGGAAAGTGTAGGAAAAGCTTGCTGTCCGCCGTCTGAAGTTGTAAATAAACCTGATGTCCTCAGGAGATGGCGGACAAAATAGAATGTTCATGAATAGCAAGAAAGTTCCATGAAAAAGAGCATAATTGTTCGGATGTAGTTGAGTGGGAGCTATTCCAAGATAATTTAGCATCTCCCAGATAAAAGAAACAAAGGGCGGCACACATCTGGCCCGACACATGAATTTATTGCATGCTATATATCCCTTTGGAGGCAAATGAGCCCAATTGTTCATTGAAGGGACCAAAACATCTCCAAACGAAATCTCATGTTTAGAGCATAGTATACGAAGAGCGTCCTCGCCAATTCTAGAGGCTTATAAATTCGTTGCGTTATCAAAAAAATAGCATCTTCAATAGCATTGGGGGCATGACTTAAGTCTTCCACCAGGAGGACGGGAGTATCAGAGAAAAGGTCTACCGATGGGCTGGAAACCTCTGGTTGCTCAATTTGACGATCAGGGGAAAGTCTGCCAGATATAGTTGTAGGGCTTGACTCGGCTTCGAGATTGCTATGTTGTGAAGTTGGTCTGGAAGGCATTGCATCTAGATGCTCTCAATGTTTGGAACCCATATCAACTAGACTCAGTAGATAATCGAGATTAGAAAAGTTTACTTGTCCTCCCGTGCTAATTGTAAACTAGTGCGGTGCAGTTTTGTGCAGAGTTAAGCAGTACAAAATAAAAGGTAAAAGTAAATAGCAAGACTTTGGATTTTGACCAGAGTGACCGTCATCACTAACCGTCTTAACCGACGATTAGATTGATCGGTTGTGTAAGCTTTAGGATCGACCATCGGCATATTGAAGTATTAAGCCCATTATTAAAGTTTATATGTAAAGTTTTAGTTCATATTCTAAGTCTTAGAAGTTTGGTGATTCGATTTTGAGTTTGATATTGAGTATACAAGTTCTGTTGTTCATTATCGTCATATGTTAAAGTTCATTGGAATGGGATTGGTTTCAATTGTTCAAACAAGTGAATATGGATATGTTTTCAAGTTCAATTCAAAGTTTAGGATCGGCCAAGTACAAATAGCCGATCGCTATTTATGTCGATCCCTATTTGTGCCGATCCCTCTCCCTTATAACAACCGATCCCTCTTGATAAGCCAATGACCGATTCCTCCATCTACAACACACCAAAAAACAACCGATCCCTTCGTACTCTAGAATAGCCAATCCTTCTACTCAGCAATGCAACCAACTCCTATGCTTAACCAAACATAACCGGTCCCTCTTTAAACTTCAAATACCAATCCCTCTACTTCAATATTTTCACACTTCCCTCCTTATACTCTTAACCACTGATCCCTCTATCCTCAGACATTCACTACCGACCCCTCCTCACCTACTTCATCACGACCAATTCCATTGTTTCCTTCATTCTTCACTCTTCTCTTCTTCCTCCTTTACTACTTCATCGAACTCTACATCATTATCATCCATCTCATCTCCCTACAAATTAATGCAATCAAGCCCAATTCTCATCACAAGTTAAAGGCTAAGAGAAGAAAACTTACCTATATATGTATGTTAGCAGTGATAATGAATGGCTTGGAGATGACAAAGGTTGAAGGGAAGAAGAATTAGATTTGTAGAGGTAGGTTGGATTATAGTGGATTTTGTTTCTAAACTAAGGAAAGAAGAAAGGGGGAAGGGTTCGACTATAATGATAAAATGAGAAGGGTTCGGTGTTGAAAAGGACAAAGGAAAATGGAAGTGAAATGAAGTGAAGTGTGGGATGTAAAGTGTTAGCTTATATATGGAACTAGAGGGGTCGGTGTGCTTTGTTTTCTTCATGAAGTCAGAAGAAAGGAAGAAGAGATCGGCTAGAAGAATGTCGATCCCTATGAACATATAAAAAAAGAAGGGGGATCGGCTATAAGAATGCCGATCCCTGTATACATAAAAAAAGAAGGGTCCGGCCATGAGCATATATGCATGCAAACATTGAGATGAAAATTATGTAAAGTACATATATACAAAATGCAATGAAATTGCATCTAATTCAACGAAAATTAGCGATGATGCATGACCGTATAAATGTGTCCGAGAGCCAACGACAAGAACCTGTACCTGCACATTTATATTCTAAAAGTTCAATCTTGGAAATCGACAGAAATCGAATTCGAACCTGAAGCCTTCAAGTTTGAGACTAGATCGGATAGCCAGAGCTTGCTAGTTTCGTAGAATGGGATATAGATATCAACTAAAGAAGTATAATCTTGAATTTATATTATTGGGAATCAACCAAGCATCATGACGATCAGGGAGAGATTCGATACATTGGGAAAATAAATCGACGGAAGGATAGCGACTATCCAGAAAACTGGATGGATTTCTTTCCAACGGTTCTAGCTTGCTTCGATTCAAACCACATTATGTTCAACACAAGAAATACTTTTAGGGGCAAGTGTTATTCGAGATTTTGACCCGGCTCTATTTGAACTGATTGGACAAGTTAGATTCGACTGTCATCGAGGCCAATAAGTTCAGAATGATGATTATGAGGTCCAGAAGTCAAGTACACATGGTAGTGTGAAGCTGTGGTTGAACATAATTTAGAGATATGCAATGCAGAATGTTCGAAGTATGTAATATAATTAAACGTAGAGTAGGGGTCGGCTATAATCAACCTCCAACATAGGGATTGGCTTGTTTCAGGAAGCATGTACAATTCAATAGAAAACAATCAATATCTAAAGATCCATAAGTCCTATGCATATGAAATTTTATGAGTAAGATGTAGGGGACTCTAGGGATCCTACCATAAGGATTGCACCTCATAAGGTTGAAATAAGGGGGATCAGCCCTCTTCCCTCAACATGGATCGGCTGAAAACAAAAAACAATTCATATTGAAGTAAAGATCGAGTAATAACCCAAGTTCCACTAATCCGATTGGCATGAAAAATGAAGGCAAAGAATATTTCAACATGGGGAAGCTACCATATGGATCACACCCCCAAATTCCTCCAAATTAGGGATGGTACCGATCGCTATTCTTTGGGATTTGGGACGCGCGATCCCTCTTATGGGTCTATATAGTTTTGAAGATCAATCTACCGAATTTTCATTGAGATATTTCGCTATCTTCCTCTAATACAGGCTTGGTTGTTTATTTTCGAGACCTTTGCGTTGCTAGTTGCTTTGTACTCTATTGTAACTAAGGATTTTCATTTGATCTTTATTGTACTCAGTTTACAAAGTAATTAATAAAGCTTTCTATTCAAAGTGGACATAGGCAAATAATGCCAAACCACTATAAATCACTGTGTTCGTGTTATTGCTTTGCTTTACTGCTATTTCATTACATTTTGTTCGTGTTATTGCTTTGCTCTACTGCTATTTAATTACAATTTTCCTCTGTTTTCATTTCATATTCTTAGTTTATTTCTTTTAAAAACTTCTATCGGTTGTTTGTGCCAACTTTTGGTGCAAACTAATAGTAAGGTGTTATTACATGTATATGTCTCAAAGTAAATTGTTCACACACACACACACACACACACATATATATATATATATATATCATTTTTATTATTTATTTGATATTTTTTCGAATTATTCAGGTTATATATTGCTCATGGAGAAGAAAATAAGTTGATAGATGTAGCTTATGGTGAATATTAAGAACATTTTTTAGTTGTTTCTTAGTTTACAGTTTATACTAAAATAAGATTAATGCATATTTCTGATCAAAAATTATATGCATTTGATCATCACGTGACAAGTGATCCCAATTCATGTAACCAATACATGTTTTTATATGATTTATTAATTTTTTTGCATCCAGTTTTTTCCCCTATGTGGCTGATAAACAAGGGCGGTGCTTAAATAAATATAAAGATAGAAACTAGTTGAAAAGGGTGTAGGAAACTAATCCTCTTAAGTTTATCTCATCCGTCCCTCAAATTTAAAGTGGATAAGAGGCAACCAAGTGATCTTTTTTTCCTTTTGTCTAATTCGACTAATTTTCTTTATTCAGTTATCAAATAAAGAAGATGGTTGAGAAACTTAAGGAATGTCACACACTTTATTGTAACAAAAATATTCTCAATGTTACATGACTTCCAACCCATGTTTATACACCAATTCTCGGAGTTATTTAACAACGTAGGATTAGTCCAATTTCAACTCGCGGTTCTTATTTATCACATGTGAGACAACCCTAATATAGAAGGAGTGGAATACAGTGAATTTCAAAAATATTTTCAACGTGTAAAATTTAAATTTTTTCTCTCTATATTTTGGAAAATATCAAAAATTATGTTCCCCCTCACTTTTCTCCATTGTTAGAATGACTAGGATTATCCAACTCCTCCTTTCCTCCAACATCATCTAAAATGCATATTGAAAAGGTAAAACATAAAACTTGTTTTTAAGCTAAACACTACCTTAGTTTGTTAGGCAGTGACCATTTAACGATAAAGAATGAGAAAATTAGAGCATATTTGGTTAGTAGTGTATGTTTGTGGAAGATGGTTGTAACCCAGTGATATAGAGTGCATATAAAGCTTTTTGAGTTGATGTCATAATATGTATATGTTAAACTTTTGAGTAAATTCATTGTAGATGAAGTGATGGAAATTGTAATTCAATTTGTTGTTTTTAAGAACTAGAGAACCAATCATGTATTGTGATAATGTTGAAATTTTAATGCAACTCTAATTAATGAAGTGCAAGCCGATTTTAATGTAGCATAGACAAATTTAAATACCAAAGCAACAAATTTTGATGCGATGCAAGCTAACTAAAATATAATGTAAGAGAAACTTAGTACAATGCAAATCAATTTTTCACAGTGTAAACAATTTTGAATTAAATGCAAGTAGCACAAGCCAATGTTTATATGCTTAATCAGTATCGACTTGTATTATATATAATGACAATCATATTTTCATAATAGTTGTAATAAGGAATGCTTATGTTTTATTATACTTTATCAGTATTACTTGCATTATAGATGACGAATTCCAATTTTCATATTAGTATAAAACGTTTAGTTTGCATTATATATAGTGCAAGCCAATTTTTATTATACTTTAAGAGTATTGACTTGCATTATAAACAACTTAAACAAATTTGTGATACAACGAAATTATAACAATCTACAAATATGATAAATTTAATATTAAATAATTATCAACCATATTTAACTAAAAGTGATGATAAATGATGATTTTATGCAAAGTTATCCTTTTCAAAGTTTTGATATTTTCAAGCTATTCAGAAATTTCAAGAAATGAATGTTGATATATAGTATGTAAGGGTTTGGATACATTGACCAAATTGGGTATTTTTCAACCCAAAATAGTTTAAAACTAAAAAACATGAATACTCGCTATAAATATGTGTTTATTCAACTTTGACTGTCATTAGAAATATTCCTACTTCCAAATTCCAAAATTCTTCCCTAATTATATTTTCCAAGATAATTAATCTCCTTAATCCAAATGCATTAAAGGCAAAACAATGTTCAAACCTTTGCAAATTATGTATCAAGCTTTTAATCTCGATGATGCAAAAATACGATAGCAAATGATTTTCTGATTAGATGCATTCATTTAGTCAACGATTAATGATGAATCTTGATCGTCGACTTTAGGATTTCACTGACGATGATGATAGATGATGTCATGGCATGGTCGACTCGGTGATGTTACAAGGAGTTCATTAGTGTGGTTCTATTGTGGTACATGTGCTAGATTTGGCTTGAGTCCATGAAAGATTGAACAGATTACCAAGAAAGATGGTAGGTAGGGCAATGTTAAATAGGGTTGGAGTTGGTCGGATATGGCTTGGTAGTGGCAATCGAGTCATGGTTTGTGTAAGAACCAGACCTGTTTGCAATAGGTAAAATAGTTGGATGTCAATTTTTCTTTCTATTTGGATCATAGTTGGGCTATAAACTATGAAGTCTAATAGTTTTACACTAGAACCATTGTAGTAGTGAAATAAAATCGTATTTTATTCAAATTTATATTAAATTTATTAATTGATCATATTAATTAATTTCGCTAAATGTTTATTTGGTTGTATCAAGTATACATTCAATGATATAACAACATACCATAATGTAACATAAACATCTGTCTTAATACACACACATACACACACAAATATTAGGACTTATATCTATTGTATATATATTATACTTACATATACATGTAATAAATTAACATGCATATTATATATGGTTTGTATACACATATTGATAGTAACACCCATTACCCCCGCCGTGCGCGCGCGCACACAAATATATATATATATATATATATATATATATATATATATATATGCATTGGTAAAACCAAAATCTATATGAAAAATAGCATCTTCCAACAGCACTCAAAACCTTAGTAATTTACCTAATCTCGAGGCAGATGAAAAGGCTAATCGAGAAGACGACGACTCCGGTTGGCGCGGGGTAAGGAAGATAAGCAATCCAAAATCTAGGGTTAACATGTAAGACGTCAAACAAAAAAGATACATGGCACCAAAACCAAGGTTTAGAGCTGGGAACATCACAATCAATTAATGAGGGAACAAAAAGGCAACATGGTAAAACCCCTAATTTCAAAGAAGGGACACTCATATGGGATGATTCAATACTAGTAACACTCGTACAGATGGTGGGGTCTCCAGATTTGATGGAATAATTAATGATGATGGTGAATACGCAGATCTAGATGATGTGATATTTAATGAAGCAAAATGTTTGTGGAATAATTCTATATAATCTACTTAGTGGGTAGGAGGCCGTATTACATCCATTTAAATGCTTATATCAAATGTAAGTGGAATCCTTTGGAAAGCCAAAGAGAAGTGGATAACCGAGGGAGACGAATGCACTAAAAATTTTATACTAAAATGTCTGTCAGGTGAAATTCTAATAACTTTCAATGTTCTGGTCAAGAGGGCAACATTAACTATGATAGTGCAAAACTCGAAGGTGAAGCAATCAAATACTTCACAGAGTTGTATAATGGTCAATGCCTAATAGACTTACCTCATACTCAATGAAAACGGGTTGTGAACTCCAAAGGCCGCAGGTTGCTATGAAACGGGGTGACTGAAAGAGAGATTCTGTAAGCTCTAAGTTCCATTCATGCTGATTCTAGCCCAGGACTTGATGGTCTGGGTTCGAAATTCTTCAGTATACATTGGATGGACCTGAAAAATATGATTATTTCATCTATACAAAGTGTCTATTGATACACGGTAAAATTTTAAAAGAAATAAATCGCAATTTCATATCTTTAACCTTGAAGAAAGATAAGCCATAGCGAATTGAAAATTACAGACCAATTACTTGTTGCAATGTCATATATAAAATTCCGAGCAAAGTCATCTGTAATAGAATGAAGAAGTTCTTACCAAACACTATAGCTGAATGTCAAAGTGCATTCATTAAAGGGAGGAGCATTTCTGAAAATTCACGTATGACACATGAATTGATTAGAAATTTTATCAAAAAAAGTGTAGACAAATTTTGTCTTAAAGTGGACCTTTAAAAGGCATATGATAAGATAAATAGATATTTTATTCTTCACATGCTCAACTGTATGGGGTTCCTAAAAAAATTTGTACAGTTAATTACCGACTGTATTACCATACCTACCTTCTCTTTTTCGACGAATGGCACTCCCAAAGGTTTCATTAATAGTAGCAGAGGTATCAGGTAGGGAGATCCTTTATCTCCATATCCATATGCTGTAGCCATGGAATATTTCACGCTCCAAATGGCACTAGGTTGCAATAACAAGCTATTCCAAACTATTTATAGTTTCCAGCCAAGAGTTAGCCATCTCTTATACGTGGATAACCCGATCATTTTTATAAAATCAAGTTGTGAAGATGCGGTTGCTTTTAAGATGACTTTTCAAAGTTTGAAGGAAAAGTGGGAATAAAAATGAATGAACGTAAGACTGAATAGTATTTCAATAAATTTTGCAAAGAAAAGAGTGGAGTGCCTAATATTTTAAATGTTAAGGAAGGTGAACTCCCAATGAAATACTTAAGGGTTCCCTTTCTTCCAACAAAATTACTGACAGAGAGTGTGCTAAATTGTTCTTAAAATTTTGAGACAAATTACAAGACTAGAGTTTCAGACTCTTATCTTTTGCATGGAGGATTGAATTAGTTCATACTGTGATTTAGGCCAAAGTTGATTTCTGGCTCCAAACATTCCAACTTCTGGATGCATCAATAGAAAAAATTGAAAAATTATGTGTGGACTTTATATGAAAAAGGGGATTGCACAAATTTAAATGAAAGATTTATGTAGATCCAAGGCAGAAGGTGGTGTTGGTTTACCAAGGTTGGAGGACATGCGCGATGTATTTACTTTAAAACAGGCATGGAAAGCTATCAATTCGAAGGAAATCTAGGCTAGATGGATGAGGCAAAGGTGTATCAGAGGAAGTTTCTGGCACATCACTACATATAATAATGTATCCGCTACATGGAAGGCAAGCATGCGCATAAGGAGTAAACTTGCAACCGATTGCATAAGGGAATTGCAACTGAAAAAGAATCAGATTTCTGAAGAGGTCCATGGATATAGAGTGAATCTCTTTTAGGAAAATTGGGGTGGGACATGTATTCTGCGTATGGATGCCATACCAAGCAGCAGAAAATCTCACTTAAGACATGTAGTGGAAGTGTGATATGATTCCAATCAATGTAGATCAAAAACAACAAATTGTGCCAATTTTATTGGAAGAGAATAAGATATATGGACTTGGTCAGCTACCATAAGTGACTTTTCTACAAAACTGCTTAGGGGGAGGATTGCTAGAAAGATGTATAAACGATAAATTCAGCTAAAGTGTCACAGTGCTAGCTAAGGGGTGTGTGAATATTTTAGAATTGTTTGAGATTAGTCGATGACTGAATTTACATCTTTGAGTCGAACTATCGAAATGATGAATACTTTGAGTATACCAAATAATATAATTAATTTATAATCATTATAAAATAATAAATATTTGTGAAATATTAATTATTAAATTTTATTTGATGTTTGAATACCATTGGTTTTTAATTAAATGTGTGTATGTATGTATACATGTATCGAATAAGATATCAGTAGAACATTTAAAATAGATTTAAATGAAATAAATACTAAATGGATTTAGAAATTTTAGAGGCCAATTTGCTCATGCTATCGCCTACCAAGGGGAGTGAGATTTTTCAATTTGAAATGAAAAGGCTAAAGAATAACTAAAGGAAGGTGAACCATCCCTAGCTTCAATTATTTTTTATTACCACCTTTAAAGATTTCATTATTCAGTCATTTTCTCTCCTTCTCTATCTCTAGTTCCAGCTAAAAATAATAGCCTCTAAGGCTTGAAAAATTCTAAAATCATAATAAAATAAAATATAGAAAATATGGTTGTTGTCTCTTGATTCCTGTAAGATCCAGAGATTGATTCGATTGAATCTAGAAGCATCGATTCATCATTTCAATGTGTAACTTTTGGCTACATACTAAGGTATTATCCTAATTTGATTTTTTTTGTATCCCTTGTTCACATGATTAAGACTTAATTCAAATCCCTTTTGTCCATCTCAAATAACAATATATTTATTTTGTTAAATTCAATTTGGATCCACTTTTTTTCTTTATCTCCATTCACTATATGTTCATTATGATTGACATACTAGATCCTTTATCTCATTTGACTATTTATTAAATGCTTTTACCACAAATTTACATGGGCCTAAATTGTACAATTCTCTATTCTTTTATTTTGGAAACCTTTGTTGGAAAAAATCTATTTTGCTTGAAAAATCATTTTATAATTTTATAACATACGTATACACATATATAAATACACTATATATGTTAATTATTCAAACATGCCTTGAAAATTGATTTCATATGTTATATGGTTGATGTTTTGAATATAAACAATTTTGGATATTGTCTAAATAAAAGCATAAGTTTTTAATCTCGAGTTCATGAATGGACTTTTGTGTAAAATCTTAAATCTTTTTATTTCCTTTTTATATTTCAAGTTTTGTGCAAATCCTAAATCTTTTGTTTCTTTTCTAAATTAAATTTTTTGTTTTGAATCGTTTAACTTCAAATTCAAACACATATAAACATATTCAATAAGTTACCATCTTTATACACAATTTGTTTGAAATATAAAACATTACTTGCAATTATTTATATATGGAAACATATATGTGTATGTTAATTTAACTTAAATTCATAAAATGGACTTTAGTGTAAACAATAAAAATTAATCTCTGCCTCTTTCTTGATTGGAACTAAATTCATTATTGTTAATTTTAGGTTCAAAACATAATATGGCGAAATTTTGATTTAACAGACACACATACACACATACACATACATACATACATACATACATACATACATACATACATACATACATACATACATACATACATACATACATACATACATACATACATATATATATATATATATATATATATCAAAACCTTGGACAATAAAGGAATATGTAAAGGAAAAATGGGTCCGTTGTAATGTAAATCCCGGTACTTATAAATGATCACATTAACCGTATATACTTTTTATCTGTAATAATGCACTTTACACAAATAATGTATTCGATAAACTTATGAACTAAACATAATTGTAATAAAATTTTCTTTTAACAAATTAAACAAAATAAAGATTTTACTTAAACATTTTAGATTGAATCTAAAATCCGTTTTGACTTTATAGGCCCAACAAAGATCTAAAATGGTTTTTTTTTAAATTCATCCATTTAACATGCTTCGGACTGAGCCGGTTCCTTTAAATATTTGCTTCATCCCAACTTCACCAAAATGGCTTCATTACTCTGACCTTTATCTTCATAATCTTTTCAATGCATCTTGGAAGGTCACCAAGCTTTAGAGAGATATGCTTTGTTTTCCACTTAATGAAGAGATCGGACCACCCCATACTTTTATTCTTTGAGTTATTCAATATATCGAAAGTCGTAAATAGGTTGCATAATGATAGAAGATACTTTAAAGACAAATATTTCTTTATTTAATGCCCAGATGGCTTCTTTGAAAAATGGCTTTCAGGACATACGTTCTATATCCAACTACTTAGTCTTACTTCAGCTGCAACGACCCACAAATTTGACACCGTTGAAACTAACATAATTAAAAATTTATTTTTAATTAAATGGTGAATTGGGTATCATATTTAATGCTATTCAAAGATCTTTCTAAGCTGATTAGTTTGGTATATAATTTTGATGAATTTTGATTTACGATTTGCAAAACAAAGTTATTGCAGGCCCTGAACGGGTCTAAAGAAGGCCCCTTTTTGTGATGAGATTCCGTGGTAGAGATTGTTTTCCGCTACGACTTCCCGGTTCTGCTAGCTGGTTTCGGCTTTGACTTGACATAGGGAGCAATTATGAGGACTCGCCATTCTAATGTCCTAAATAACTCTGCCATCATTTGTCTTTCCATTCTGTGACTGCCCGAAAATCTCAAAGAGACTGATAGATATTTGCGTTGGGTGAGCTCTTGAAAGGGGCAAGTCTAACACACACAGTATTGAAGCTTATCTAAACCATGAGTCCCTCCCAAAGCCCCGACCTTACGCATCACTTTGATTACTCTTGCATAAGCGAAGTAGAAGAGTTGTGACAAATCGTTATCCTTTCATCTCGAGTATCTAGCGAGCTATTTTTTTGCTGTCTGTCTCGAAACCCTCTCTCAGCTACAAGCATCCCGAATTGATATACTGGTGCTTAATGGAGTGTCTTTGGAAAGGTTATCAACTTGTTGGTTGGGCAGGATAGACTCATGCCCTATGTGAGTAAGTTGGTGTGCAATGATTTCTTTCACTTCGAAACATGTCTAACTTATACAATCCGAAACATAGATAGTTATTGGGGTTAATTAAGAAAAATAAGGAAAGTAGAAGAGAGAAAAAATCTCGCAGCAAAATGACTAAATATAATAATCAAATAATCAGTTCATGAAGCTGTTTATATTATACATTTGATTATAATCTATACAACATATATCAGAGTTATATATACATCAGGGATAAATAAATAATGCAGTAGAACAACATGATGCAGAGAATAATAATAGTAATAATATATCAAATCTTCGTCTTCGTCCTTTGGGATAATAATCTTCAATGAGCTGAAAAACCGAGGGCTGACCCGAGCATAATAAAAAGACAAAACACTCGAGTCGGGACTAAAATATTCTTATGCGAGTCAAATCGATATCGCATATAACTTGAGTGTCATGGTGTCAAAGATGTTTATGGGGTTTCATATCTTCTATCCAGTGTATAATGTGCGTATAGTAACTCCAGAGATGCTATGGGATTTTCGATCTCTTAAGGATCTGTCAAAATATTTATATATAGTAGAATACACTATATATATAATGTCTAATCAGTAAAATAAATATTTTTCTTAGTGTTAAGGCTTTACATTAATCCCCTTTAACGTGTTTTTAAGCATTGTCGAACACTTTGCATTTAACGCCCCAGTAGCACGTTGGGGAATAGGGATGCGCTGTGATATGACAACACTAAACCAAAATCGCAGTGGTCTTGTATATAGATAAAAGTATGACAAGGCACATGAGGCAATGTCCTCGGTAGGATACTACCAGTTCAGGTCGCAGGGATGGTGGCAATGCATCGTAGCCATGACCGCCCACCGTGTCCATCCATCCCATATCAAGTTAAAGGAAGGCTATCCCAAATCAAGGTACATCAATCGAAAATAACAACAAGAGTAATTATATGGACCAAGTCCAAGAAAATCGAAGAACGGATGTCCGCTAGGGATAGCAAGTCCGCTTGGCCCTATCAAGCCGTCCTATATTAGCCATTTATTATTGACACAAACGTCGGGGGTCTATCCATCATCGTTCTCTTTCCTCAAATCCAACAAACGACACCAAATCCAACTACTTCATTATTGAGTCTCCTTCACGTACACTGTTATTAAAGTGGTTCCAATATTGACAGTGAGTATGCCAATAAGAGGCCCTAGTCTCTTTAACAACTAAACATCATTTACACACCGGTTGGTAATTATATATTTTGAAAACAGTTCGTACTTGATATCAAAATATCATATTCGCTTCAAATTCAAGTTTATTTCGAAATCATCATATTTACTCAAAATATACTATTTCAATTAAAAATCATTTCTGCCTTAATATCTCGATTTCAGTTCCAATTCAAAATTTCTTCTAATTTCATTTGGATTATAACATCAATTTAACCAATTTCGTATTTAAATCCATGATTTAAATATAAATATTCCACTCTTTGACTAGTTTAAATTTTTCGAAAATAGTTTGAATATTTTCAAATATTTTAAAAAAGTTAAATTAGTTTGATAGAAAATAGTTTAATAAAATGGTTATATATTAAAAATGGTTTACATAGGAAATAGTTGGAAAATCAAAATATTTTGAATATTTAAAAGATAGATATTTAAGCAGTTTATATTAAAAAAATTATTTAAAAATAGTTTCAAAGTCAAACCGATCCAATTTCAAATTCTTCAATTCAAATCAATTCAATTTCCATTTCGATTTAATCGACCCATTCCGATTTCAAATCGAATTACCTTCGCTTCTAATTTCAATTCCAATCAATTTCAATTTGAAATTAATTTCAACTTCAACTATTTGATTCAATGGTTAATTTCAACTCAATTCTCAATTTTAAACCATTCTAATTTATATCAATTTCGAGCTCGATTTTCAAATATCGATTTAAATCATTTAAATCAAATTTAACTTCGTTGTTCAATTCAATGTCCAAATCTTTAAAATAATTCAATTCCAAGCTATCCTTCAATATTTTTCTTGAATGATTTATGCTTTCGAAAGAATGTTTCCGAAGCCATCAAATTTTTCCTCGAAATTTTTTAAATGAAGATAAATGGTTTTGAAATGGTTGCTTTTGTTTATATTCACTTTCACCCAAAAGATATTTTTAATGATATACCTAATGGTTTCGAAAAGTGCACTTTTAATGGTTTTGAAGCTATGCTTCTAAGAGTTTATAAGTAATGCTTTAAGTCTTTCAAAATGTATATTTTGGTTTCGAAAGGGATGATTTAAAGAGCTTCAAAAGGTATATACTTAGTGTTTTGAAAAGAAGTTTTCTATACTTTCGAATGAGGTAATCTAGGGGATTTGAAAGTGGTGTTTTAAGATTTCAAAACAAATAACCCAATCTTATTTTAAAGGAAAAACCAAGGCATAAATGGTGATCTTTGAAATGAAGTTTTTGAACAAGTTTTTCTTGATTAATAGGTTAAAGTGATTAACCTAGTTTTATGTAAAATGATTTTAGGGATATTTAACCACATGTGTTGGTATTACTATATTGTTATGATTGCTTCTTCATTTATTTGTTCACATTGTTATAAACCCATAACGATACTTTAGGAAGGGCAGAATAACTAGTTAGGTTGACCCAATAGTGAATATAACTTAAGAAACGTTAAAATCTTTATTAAAGATATTGGTAAGGTCCAATAGGTTCACAGTAAGCCCATGAAAACTGTGTATAGAAAAAGATATTGTCATGGGCCAATAGATTTATAGTTAGCCCATGAAGATTATATCCGGATTAAGATATTGATAGTTAGTCAATAGGTTCCTAGTCAGCCCATGAAAACTAGGATAAGAAATTAATTGACAGTTAGTCAATAGGTTCCCAATCAGCCCATGAAAACTAGATAAGAAATAAAGATATTGAAGTTACCAATAGGTTCTTAGTAATCCCATGAAAACTAGATAAGAAATAAAGATATTGAAGTTACCAATAGGTTCTTAGTAATCCCATGAAAACTATAAAATCGGATAGATGGTCCATAAATATTTAAAAGGTTATTAGTAAGCCCACGAAAACTAATAGGTAAACAATAACTCTAGAAACAATAATTGCGACATATAGTCAGAATGAATGGAGATGCGTATTCCAGATTTAATATACTTGTTTGCATATCATCATATTATTTTTAATTATTTTCAACCATTGGGGATGCAAGGGCATAGTATTTGGTTTTATAAAGTTTTTAAGATACTAGTAAGGGGAAACCCATTTTGCTAAGCAGCGTGATCCCACTTGATATCTAAATGGTTTGATATGGTAGATTATTATTCATACCGAGCTTTATGTCTGACTCAAAGTTTATGTTTTTCCTTTAAAGTCTCGAGTACTCAATTAATTTTGTGTAGTTTGAGAGTTGAGGATTCCAAATTCTTTTAGACGAATAAATCTTTCATAAACGTGCAGGATTCAAGCTAGTTAATAAGAGTTCTTTATATTCCACTATGTTTTGGTCGCAAAGGCAAACCTATTTTATTGCCTTATTATATACAACCAAGGGAGGCATCTTCATATGGCGCTTCTGGCATATGTTGCAATAGGTATATTTTTTCTGAAGGTAATTACGATTGCGGGATTATGTAACGAACTTGAAATATTTTTGAAATGGAATGTGGAATGTGCTTTGACGATTTAATTATTTTCCATATTCATGTGTTTCTGTGTATCAATGTACCTAACATTTGAAAGTGCGGTGTGTATACAATTATATGTGCTAATATAGTATACACGGATCGTGTAATATGGATTACAATACAAATGCGGAAATAGATGATAATAGCATAGTAAATAAAAAATAGAAAAATCACACCAGAGATTTTTATACTGGTTCGGAGCACCATCCTACGTCCAGTCCCAGACTTCTATCTGGATTTTCACTATTAACTACCTCACTTCACCCGGAGGAACAGGTTTACAACACCCGAACAACCGAACGGGATTTCACGCCTCTAATACACTGAGGACTTCAACACTTGCCTCTTACAACACAGAGGACTTCAACAAAAGAACAAATACAATTGTTGTCGACAACTTGTGCTCTTGAAAACACGGATTTGTCACTAGCAGTACACCCTTCCTATAATCTTATCCTCAAAGTATGCGATATGATGTTTTGAAAAGATTAAGGAAAGTATATTATTGAATCAAAGGATATGAAATAGTTTCAAAGATTCAATAAATAATTTAGAGCTTTTATAATGCAGAATTAAGATTAGAGATTAGATTAAAAGAATATATGAAATCGTTATAATTTAATCAACGAATTGGATGAGTTTATATAGATAAGAATGGTTGCAACTCTTTGCCATTAAGAGATATGATCTTTGGTGAAAGGTTAAGAGATGCAACCGTTGGAGAAGAGAAGTGTCTTTTGGAAAAATTGCTTTCTGTTCAAAAACGGTCGACAGGTTAAAAAGTGACCAGTAGACAGGAATTTAAAATATATATACGTTATGTGCATGTGTGCACGTTCATTGTGCATTTTACACAGAAACGGTCGACCGTATGATTATTAACCGGTCGACCAGTTCCTGTTAATTTGCACAATGAATGTGCAATGCTATTAAACGTATATATATATCGATTATATTGAGGTGCATGATTATTTGAGGATAGATTTTAACACGTTGACAACTATTACAATATCAAATAATCAACCTATAATCTATAGTAACATATGTAGCTCTAATGACCTTGTTTTGTCGATCGCCTTATTTGTCAGAAATCAAAACTTTCATAAAACTTGTGACTCAACAACATTACCGTATTTGGTCGCCAAGGATTAATAACTATGAATGACGATAGCATCCGTAGCCTTTAGTTTTGGGCCTCCAAGTGGGGTATGTTACAAAAAATCTCTTCCAGCATGCTTTCCCCAAAATACTCCAAATAGGATCCTGACTAATAGGCTTCCTGGAAAAATAGGTCACCTGTAGTTTAAAGGGAAAATAAAATAAACTCCAGGTCAGTCATAGGATTGGTGTAAAAACTCAAAAAACGATGCTTGAACACAAAAAAGTATCTAATAAGACCTTGCTGCACATAAGCACGGATGTTTTACCTTATGATAAGAAAAACCATTTTTTTACGTAAAAATTAGGAATATTATTTTTAATGACATTCTTTGAAAATATTTGCATGTAAACTTATTAATCTTAGCCGAAATTATTACCATTATTAAATTCCAGTATACTAGGCTCTATAAACAAAATGGTAGACACTTATTGGAGAATGATTTCCATACAATCCCTTCTGGCAATACATCTCTAGAGGAATGTACCGATGCCCAACTGATTATCCTCTACCAGCACAAGACCAGCCTATCTCTTCCTGGGTAATAACTAATATGTCATCACTGTAGGATGGATTTCACCCGAAAGGGGGGGGGGTGAATAGGGTGATACTATTATTTACAAAAATTTATTGCGGAAGTATATAAAATTATTTCAGCACAAATAATTGTCAGCAGCACAGATAATAGCAAAATAATAAAAATTGCAGAAATAGAACAACACAGAATTTAACCAGCTTTGGCAAAACCCTGCCTACGAGCTGCCCCCCAAGGTTTCTACTAGAAATTAAGCAGTCAGACGCTTATACACATAAACTCACGACACCCGCTATCGACTAGCCTTAACTCTACACTCAAAAACCCTACCACAACTCAGCCACCGAGTTGCGAATTCTCGAACTACACCACCGCAGTTCGTACCCTAGTCACACGACTAGAAATTACAATGTTTGAAAGAGAAAAATACAAATTAAACACAAATATAAAACAAAACCCTAAGTTAAAAATTAAAGCCCAATCCCTATCTTTAATTAGCCGGCCCAAAATAAATTATCACAATAAAAAACTTTGTTGGCCCTCTTCTCTTTTATCTTTAACCGGCCAGACTTCTTTGTTCTTCGATATTTGAAAAATGGCTGCCGTTCGTTTCTTCTTTGCTCTGAAATTAGGGCTTCTGGATGAAGTTGCCGCTTTGTCGAATTGATTGCGATGATGCTTTGATTCCTTTCTTTGATTGATTATATGGCAGCTTCAACCAAGTCGAGTTCGAATGTTGCATGATTTGGTAAGTTCATTCCTTTTTCAATTTATACTATACTCGACTTTGATTCGAGTTCCTGATTGATGTTGTGATCTGTGATATGCTTGAACTCGAATGATCTTCACAGCCGATGATGAATGGGTTTATATAGGATTCGAATTCCTATTTTCTCATTCGTATAAATTTATTTGAATTCGTCATTGATTTTGCTCGGCCGTATGATTTTGATTGAATGTATGTGATGATATCTGACCTTTTCAATTTTGTATATTTGATTACTTAATTTACACGGTTCGCTCTTTGGTCACCACGACTCTGACTTTGGTTTGAACTTGCTACTGTTTTGATTTTTGGCCGTCAATGAGAAAAGAAGTTGAAAAGTTTGTTCAGAGGTGCCATATTTGTCAAGTTTCAAAGGGGACCGCGACAAATGCAGGTTTATATTTGTCGTTGTCTATACCTACTAAACCATGGGTGGATGTTAGTATGGACTTTGTGTTGGGTTTGCCGAGGACGCAACGTGGCAATGATTCTATCTATGTGGTGGTTGATCGGTTTTCAAAAATGGTACATTTTATTGCATGTAAGAAGACGGCAGATGCAGTTAATGTCGCACAGTTATACTTCAGAGAGATCTATCGTCTTCATGGGTTGCTTGAATCTATTGTATCAGATAGAGACACTCGTTTTCTGAGTCATTTTTGGATGAGTCTATGGAGAATGGTCGGGACAAAGTTGAAATTTAGTAGTGCTTATCATCCACAGATGGATGGACAGACAGAGGTTGTGAATAGATCCCTAGGTAATCTATTGAGATGACTTGTGAATGACAATTTGAAGATTTGGTATTCCAAGCTGTGTCAAGCTAAGTTTGCACACAACCATGCAGTTAATTGTAGCACTGGGTTCAGTCCATTCCATGTCATGTACTCGACAATTCCTAAAGGACCATTGGATTTATCTATAGTACCGCAACAGAAAGGAGTGATCAAACGAGCTAATGATTTTGTGAATGAATTGCAAGAGTGCCACAAGGTTGTGCAGGAACGATTGCTTAAGGCAAATGAGAAATATAAGCAATCTGCAGATATTAAACGACGACATGTTGAATTCAAAGAAGGAGATTTTGTATATGCAGTATTGACTAAGGATCAATTGCCTATTGCTTACAACAAGCTAGCTGCTAGAAAGATTGGTCCTTTGGAAATCATAAAGAAAATGAGAATGCTTATCAGTTGAGATTGCCGGATCATATCCATATCGTTGATGTTTTCAACGACAAACACTTGATTCCATATCATGGGAATAAGCATGTCGAAGAAGAGGAAAGTGTGAATTCGGGGACGAATTCTTTTCAACCAGGGGAGTATGATGCAGCACACCTTGCCTTGAGTCGCGTGCCTAACGCCATGCTTGAGTCGCGTGAGCGACCTAACACATGCCAGTGTACTAACGCCATGCTTGAGTCGCGTGAGCGACCTAGCACATGCCTTGTGTCGCTTGAGCGACCTAACGAGTTATGCCTTGAGTCGCAACATAGCGAGTTATGTCTTGAGTCGCCTACTCTTAAGTCGCTCAACCAAGATAGGTCGCTCGGCCTTAAGTCGCTCAACCATCAGTCGCATGCCTTAAAGATAACGACCCAAGAAAACAAGGTCGCTTCTCTTAATTCACCTGCTTCCTTAAGTTGCCTGCTTCTTCAAGTCACTGAGTTCTTAAGTCGTTCGAAGCTTAAGTCGTTCCTGCATCCAAGGTCGCATTTCCTTAAGTCGTTCGAAGCTTAAGTCGTTCCTGCATCTATGCCGCATTGTTCTTATGTCGCTGTCGTGTTTCCTTTGAGTCGCTACTGGATGCCGAGGTTGATTAAGTCACATGTGTTGTTATTATGTCGCTTGTATGTTGTATTGTGTAAGTCGTGAGTCGCTGTCGTTAAGTCGTGTGATTTTAGGTCGTGATTGTTAGGTCGTAAGTCGTCTGTTGAGTCGGCTGTGTGACTTGTAAATTACTATAAATAGGGGTGTGTTGTCACTTGTAAAAGGAGTTGATTTTGAATAAAATTTGTGTGAGTTTTTTTCCACTTTGTTGAAGTTGAGTGTGATCTCCTTCTTCTTTCCTTCTTCGGGTTATTCGTGCGTGAATCAACGAAGTAGAAGCCAATTCTTGGTATCACTTGCGAGTGATCAACGATCGAATTGTAGATCTTTCAACAAGGTATCTTGCAAGATCAACGGATTGGAGATAGCTAGATTCCGGCATCGTCACGATCAACGAAATTGGGCATTTATCGTTCTATCAGGTTTATTTGACACGAAATCATTTCGTGAGGAAGAAAGTTGCGTCCATTTGAATCAAAGCATTATTAGCACGTCATAGCTATAATCCGCTGCGTCACTTTTTTGGTATCGGAGCTATATTTGTAAATCTGCTGCGTCAAAAAGTATTCTAGATTTCCTGTCCACTTTCACAATGAGAGATAAAGCTAAAATTATCTTGATTAATATAAGAATATATTATATGCATAGTAAGAGCATTATTTGAGATAATTTTCTCGTCTGTTATATCACACCCATTTTGAATAATATCCCAACATTTAATATTAACAGATTTTAAATAAAATTCCATTTTCAATTTCCAATTAAAAAAATTTGTTCCGTCAAAAATAGGAGGGATAATATTAGACCGACCCTTAGCAAAAGTAGCCCTTTTTTAAATCTGTAAAAAGAAACTAGTCTTTGAAAAATCAAACTTTTCACAAAAAAAATGGCTTTTAAACCTGCTTCGATACCACTTGTGGGATCGATTTCACCCTAGAGGAGGGGTGAATAGGGTGATAATATTATTTATAAAAATTTATTGTGGAAGTGTACAAAATTATTTTAGCACAAATAATAGTCAGCAGCACGGATAATAGCAAAATAATAAAAATGCAGAAATAGAACAACACAGAATTTACCCAGCTTCAGCAAAACCCTGCCTACGTGCTGCTACCAAGGTTTCTACTAGAAATTAAGAAGTCAGATGCTTACACATGGAAATTTACGACTCCCGCTATCGACTAGCCTTAACTCTACGCTCAAAACCCTTGCGAATTCTCGAACTACACCACCGCGGTTCGTACCCTAGTCACACGACTAGAAATTACAATGTTTAAAAGAGAAAAATACAAATTAAACACAAATATAAAATAAAACCCTAATTTAAAAAATTAAAGCCCAATCCCTGTCCTCAATTAGCCAGCCCAAAATAAATTATCACAGTGAAAATTTTTGCCGTCCGTCTTCTCTTTTATTTCTAACCGGCCAGACTTCTTTGTTCTTCGATCTTTGAAAAATGGCTGCCGTTCGTTTCTTCTTTGCTCTAAAATTAAGGCTTCTAGATGAAGTTGCCACTTTGTCAAATTGATTGCGACGATGCTTTGATTCCTTTCTTCGATTGATTATATGGCAGCTTCAACCAAGTCGAGTTCGAATGTTGCGTGAATTGGTAAGTTCGTTCCTTTTTCAATTTATACTATACTCGACTTTGATTCGAGTTCCTGATTGATGTTGTGATATGTGATATGCTTGAACTCGAATGATCTTCACGGCTGATAATGAATGGTTTTATATAGGATTCAAATTCCTAATTTCCTCGTCCGTATAAATTTGTTTGAATTCTTCATTGATTTTGCTCGGCCGTATGATTTTAACTAAATGTATGAGGTGATATCTGACCTTTTTAATTTCGTATATTTGATTACTTGATTTACACGGCTTGCTCCTTGGTCATCACGGCTCTGACTTTGGTTTGAACTTGCTACTGTTTTGATTTTTATAACTGTAAATTGACATCGTGAATTTCTGGCTTGACTCTGACTTGTTCATTATTACATGACTTCAACTTTGGTAAAACTTTTAATTGCTCTGTTGTATTTTCAACCTGCTGTCGAACTTTCTTGATCATTGACATTGCTTCATCGATTTGTTACTCCATATGTTTTCATATTGTATTTGACTTGTTTTGGAGTCTCTGTGCCTTCATAAGTCTGGTATTTTGTTTCACTAGTCATTCACTGGTCTTCGAGACAGTTCCTGTAGTGTCTGCATATAGATTGTCTTGTATATTGTCTGGTTGCATATACGCCAATTTGGTCTTGTATCTTGATTCACTGTTTGGTGCCTGGTCGTCATTGTGTACATGTTGTAGCTTGATTTCATGTATATTTTCATTGCACACTGGTTTGATTAGATGCACTGTGACTCGAGTATGCTTGCATCTGCAGTGTTCATTGTTTTGTTTTGATCTTGTTCACTGGTTCAATGTCTGGTATCAATGTGTATGCACACCTTTCTGTTGAACTTCATGTGTACATTTTTTTGAAGTTTGGTTGCATCTGTAGTTTGTTCGTTTTTGATTTTAGACTGGTCGAATTGCTTCACCAATGACTGTTGCATTGTGGTCATATGTATTTGCATCCTGAAGCTTTGTAGATGTGCATATGCTTTGAACTTGTGTAGTTATGTTCATGTCTGAATGTTATGATCGTTGCATTGAGCTTCCTGTTGCCTTGTGCATGTGCTTATGCCTTCATTTCTAGTTGAATTTGAACTTATATTTAGATTGCACTTGCATTGAATCCAGCTTATAGCTCAGGTTTGACCTTGTGCTCTTCGTGACTTTATTTGTATTGCACTTGAGTTGAACCCAGCTTTTCATTTAGGTTTGACCTTGTGCTCACCTGTCCCTATAATTTTATCAAGTGTATATATTGGTATGCATGGCCTTATGGCATGTACAGTGATACACTATGCATGTCACAAGCTGTTCGTGTATGATGAACTCAAAATGAAATGATGACGAACAACCCAAACAACCGAGGCAAATAATATTTTCAAGATACATTTTATTTTACACTGCAAAAAATATTTCATTTTCAATTTTACTACGTCAGTGTCTATTTTTGCAAATTGCTCAAATGCTGGATTCAATCTGGAATGGAGTTGAAGATAATTACGAGTGAATGAGTGAATTGTAGTGAGGTGCATTTATAAGTGAAAAATTGTGATGTAATCAAAATTTGTATTGTAATTTAAAATTGTATATATATATATAGTGAGATCTCAAATTTGTACTATTCAAAATTGTAATAAATATTTGTTTGAATAAAATATTCGTTTGAATTTAAATTCCACGTTATTTATTTTATTCAGCAAATATTTATTTAATTATAAAAAAATAAAATAGTAAATTAAAAAATACATTTAAATGAATATACATATATATATATATATGTTTGTTATTATAAAACAAAAATCAAATACTCGCATGTTCAACAATCACCCCAATCATTCCCGACCTATCCGAGATGCCTCTTAGCATACACCACAATAATTTAAACACGAACGTTATAGTGGATAGAAATATATCTAGAAGGGGATAATCATACCCTAATAGTTGCGAATTACATAGCCTTTCCGCATCTACCATGTTTCGACCATTTTTGGGTGTTATGCTTGAGGTAACGATTACCTTTCACATTGCACATCATCTGCCTTTGAATGCCACACTGTCATTCCATGGTCACATAATTGATTTCTATAAAATAACTCTTGAGCTCATATGTCTTAGAAAAGGTGTTAAGCTACGAGAAATTGCCTTCTCTGCCACCAAGTAGGTAATACGTTCATAAAGATCACTTATGTAACTCGAAATGCAACGTCAGACATTTGTCTGTACAAGTTTGTTCTGGTACTGAATGAAACCGAAGCCACTCTCCTACCACATCTTATCGGGCATTAATCCTAGGATTAGTAGCGAGAGTCCTTGCATCAAACATCTTAAATGAAGAACTACTACCACATAATATGATACGGGAAATTTCCCCCGAGGGTCAGTGACAAGTAGCCCTACATTCCTTCTTCCACAATTATCTTCTTGTCATCACTTCAAATATGTAAATTGGTTTGTAATGGTCTTCGGATAAGAATCATCCAAATCTGACCCCGGTTCCTCCGAACCAATCATCGATAAAAGAGGTCAAGTGAATATATGAATAATATTTGATTAATTCATTTCTTTTATCAAAAATATCTTTTAGAGATACATAAATTTTAAAACACTCTTTTTCGGTATATATGGAATTATTAAACCTCTCTTATAAAATCCTATGAAAATTTTTAAAACTAGGAACAAATTCGAAATCATTTCTTCTTTTCACTAAGGAAGATATTGATCCAAGTAAACTAAATTTACTATTCCCTCTGTTGGGCCAATCCGGATAGCCTGGGAGAGCAGGAAACTGGTTTTTCAAACTTAAGCTTAAACACTATCTCTCTGACACCCATAAGGCGGTCAAATTATTTGATCGACTCTAAATCTTTAACCATTCCATAAATCCTTCAAATCATCTTTAAACAATTTATTAATCATTTAAAACATTTACAAATGATTTGTAAAAGAATCGCTAAGTTTAAACTATATTTCAAAAGTTATTGAAAAGTGCAGCAGAAAAGTGCTACGGAAAGTGCTTTTAAGCTATATTGATCAAAACGAATTTTATTATTTGTAAATTCCCTTTTATAACTCAAATCACTTTCAAAACATTTTAAAAGATTTATAGGATTTACTTCACATTTATAAACAATTTTGTAAAACCGCAATTTTTCAATAGCTTGCTTTACTCATATTTCAAAATGTAATTATCAAAATCTTGATTTTCTTTCTTTGTTGGAAAACTATAGGTATAATAGTTCGGAAAATTTTTATATCGAAGAATTCCGAGCTATATTCCAATCTATACACTTGTTTGACTTTTGTGGCACGAAATCGTGAACTGTCGTCACGTGGCGCGCCTATTTTTGACTAAATTTTAAATTCTCATTGAAACTTACGAAAACACTTTTAAATGTTTATAAAACGTTTTAAACTCTTTTTAAAGAGGTCTAACATTCCATAAATACCAATTCATTAATATAGAGGAAAGTGATTTCCTTTGTACTTATCGACGTGTATTTCTATGACTTGCATAAATATTCTACATTCATATTGAACAACCATAATCAACAATTAAAATAAACATATATAACATCAAATAGCATATAATACTATTTTTTAGGAGTTTTCACCTTGATTTTTTTAACAATTAACTAAAAAATTTCTACAGCTCCGCTAACTGGCTTCCAAAGCTCACGATTCTTTGGACTTATGCTCCTAGATGCCTTGACCAAAGCTTGGGGTTGATTAGGGAGCTCACGGCCTAGGGTGGAGCAAGGAAGTGGCTCGGCTTTAATGAAATAGGGTGGAGGCCATGAAGAACAAGGAGAAAAGGTGGAGTTTCGGGATTGTTTTAAGGCGTTTAAGTATATATAACTATATATTATAAATTTAAATCCTTTTTGAAATAAATTTTGTCATAATTTCTCTTAGAGTTGAATCCATTAAAGAGAAGGACAAACTTAGAAATATGAAGAAGGAGATGAATGAAAAGGAAGAGAAGGGTGCAGGGTATTTATAGGAAAAGAAGAGAGTAAAAATATATAACTATATATTATAAATTTAAATTCTTTTTGAAATAAATTTTTCCATAATTTCTCTTAGGGCAGAAGCCATTAAAGAAGATGACAAATCTTAAACATAAGAAGAAGGATATGAATGAAAAGGAAAAGAAGGGTGTAGGATATTTATAGGAAAAGAATAGAGTTAAAATATCTATGCACACATCATCTTTTGCATCATCATCACATGCACCTTCATCATCACCACCTCCTCCCTATGCACAGCAAAAGCTCCCCCTCCATGTGCCCTCACTTCCATTATTTCACGATATGCATATGTTGACTTTGGTATACTTAAGGAGTAACAAAACACAAAATATCTTATATATTTTATATTATTCTTTTATACTTAATTATATTTGTGTATAAATGTTTATGTGCATGTTCTCATGCAGGCACATGTACATGCGTATGTTACATATCTCTAAAATGTCACACAACTTCCACGCGTTGTATCGTCACAAATCTAGATTTCGATTTTCAGTCATATTTTCTCTTTTTAATTAATATGCATATATTTGTAAAAAAATTGAAAATAAATTTTATTATCATTCTTAACTAATTAAAATGGTCATATTTTATTTATAGAACTATATAAATTAATGCCTAAAATTATTTACATCATTGTTGTCGTATTGACGAAGTGAAACGAACATTTATTTAAAGTGATATATTTACGGGGCGTTGCATAAAGCATGCACTGACTTTGCTAAAACACAATACAATGCTCAAACTCGTCACTTATCATTCATCCATGTGAAGACCTGCTTTTAAACCGTTTAAAGTTGTACCCCTAAGCAATTATATATTGTGCGAGTTTTGTTTATTCGTCAATTTTACGTCATTTAGACATCTAAGTTTAGGTTTTTATCAAAATCCTAATTAAGTTCTTAGTTGATTGCGAAGATGAACTCCAGAGTCACTTAGTTTAATTGATAATAATCATAAAGTAACTAAATTTACTCTGGCCAAGGATTTATAACTTTTAGTTAAATTCAAATTATGATGACACTAAACTTCTATATAAAAGGAAATAAATTCTCTTTTGAGTAGTGATTCATTTCTTTCATTTCAACACATATCCAAAATGGTTGTAACTCAAACCAATGAAACTTCCATAATCGAAGTAAGGCATCCATGTAAAAGGTCTGTAATATTCTCACGTCAAATAACTATTGCACATCTCATGTGAGATCGTATATTTTGACATAGATATAAGTAACCCATAAAAGATTTCTTAGTGATTCGTTATGCATTTGATTCGCAACAAAGACAAGTATGTAACCTCTTAGTGTCTCTAATGATTACGAGCAAATCATTGTGCAACATTTGGAGAGAATTACATAAACTAGCTAGTCTTATGGAGGTCTCTATATCCTTTCTCCATAAACCTTGATTAAGAATGTTTAAGGACAAGTATTTATTCATTTAATCGATTGAGACTCATTATTACAAACACTTTCGAGTTGTGATCGATTTAAATACATAGTTGTAGTAATTTTGTATTGTGTGTATTTAATGTGCTCGTCAATATTAAACTTCAATGTGTGTACATACAATTGAAACAAAAACCAATAAACCTACTTTCATTTCAAACAAAATTCATTTATAAGAGTTAAGCTTTCAATTATATAATCGATTGTTACATAATTAGCCCTCGGATATATCCTCAACTCTATCAATCTCCCGCTTGCACTTGGGGTAAGTTATAATGTCTCTAACCTACCTTTCAATCAATCTTCCTGGAGAATAAAATACCTCAATAAGGGGATATGCAATATTATCCTAAATATCTATTTATTCAGTGGCTATTTCTCCATAATTGACAAACAATTTTATCATGTGATACTTATGATGAATATGTCTTGACTTCTTTGTGTTATGTCATGCATCTCATTCGTCTCATTCTCATGCATCTCATGGAAGCGAAAATATTCTTCGTAATTCTAATTAGCTTATGTTTCCTTTTTTGGTAAGGTTAATTTGTATTTTAGTTCCACTTGTGTAGCTAAATAAATATTTCAGGCGATATCCTTTAGATCTATATAGGCATCAAATCTTGGCCCCTGCTTCCATCTTTTGCTTTCTACCTTCTTCCTACTTAATTGTTACCCTCTTCCTTTATGGGGAAATTAATTCCATTTCCTTTTGTTGTTGCATTAAGGCTATATGACTCTACGACTTGAATTGATCCACTAGATTATCTTTTGGAAGTAACATCTTCTGATATCATGTACTTTGCAGCTCCATAGTAAAACTCCTAAGGGGTTGATGGTTACCACTTCATCAATTTCCGTAAGGACTTTGTATCATAATATACTCCACTGCAGGAAGCCATTAGGATCAATTTCTCATTTATATTTTGAACAATGGTGGCTACTACATTAAATCGGGTTAAATACTAGCATAAACACTTATCATTACTCTGTCTAACATATGATGGAGAGCACGCATCCTTCGTCTGCTCCAAATGTACATAAAACTTACTAAGTATGTACTGATCAATGTAGTGGTTAGTGAGAAAACCACATGGTTGATAAGTCAGCTATGAATAGAAGAAAGCATATGTATACAACTACAGATGTAACTCCATTCATTTGCATGTGCTGAATGTGGCATCGTAAATGCAATATAGGCATAAAAAGTCCCTTGTAAAGTTCCATAATTGGCATTCTGAACTTCTTTGGGTTCCTAAAAATCTTTATCTCTATAGTAAATGAACTTCTTACTTGAGCTCTGATGCCATGCTTAGTCTACTCTCGCCAAACATACCCCTTGATCCATTGAGCCAGTTTATCTTTCGATTCTGTAGACTATCGGAGGCAATGATCTTCTATTCTTTCCCTTTGGTAGATTGTTCCCATTGATCCACCTTATGTAGGCTTGAGCTTTGTTCACAAGCATAGTATCGGCTTTTGGACCGCACTTGATGGTCCTTTCTCACTCCATCAATAAGAAGCCCAATACGATCGAGAGAGCTCCATTTAGAGTGTGAAGTGTTAGCCATAGCTAGATCTTGTTTGACACTAGGTGGGTTTGGCCTGCTATTGTTAACTTGAAAAATAGATCAACACCAAAATAAAGATGAAAGCGCTAGTTCGGATAAAATAAAAAGAAAAGGTGGAAAACAAACAAGAATACATAGAAGTTTCTATAGTGGTTCGGCGTAATCTCAGGCCTACGTCCACTTTAATCTCTTTATTAGTTTTTCTCTCTCTAGATTACAACTAGTTATATCTGATCTGGTTACAGTCTTGTGGATCCCATATTTACAATTAAGTTAAGAATTTTATTTGAGGAGAATAGAAGTGAAGAAAGTGCAATGGAAGCTCCAAATACAAGAGCGTTGAAGGAGATCTAGTAGAAAGAAGATCCTTTTCTGGTAGCAGGTAGTTTGGTATTTATAGAAGAAATGGATAGTATAGAGTCAGAGGCCCAATTGCAGTGAGGTCCAAGAGATAGGTTCGGAGTTGCTCTAGAAAAACCTAGCCAACCCGAATCATCATGATAACTCGGAACTCGGTACCGAGTTATTAATGATAACTTAGTGCCGAGTTATGACACTTCGCCAAATCCATCCAACTTCTTTTGCATGCACTTCTTATCTTCTAGTTCAATTGTTTAAGCCTTTTTTCCATCGTCTTTGAATTAAACCCTATGCACTCTTGGATTTCCATCTTCATAGCTTTCATACTTGAACAATTCTTAGAGTAATTCATCAATTCCTTACACCATCACTTGGGTATGAAGTACTAGAATACGGTGATCAGGTCATGAAGTCTAGGATGTCACCGGGTGAGTATCCATAACTCGGGCCCGACCTGACCTATAGGATAATTGGGCCTCAAGTTTAGTTGGTTGATCAAAACCACTTGAAGCCTTTTATAAATTCTTCCTTATCCTTTTCTAAGTGCATATGTCAAATTTCAAGTCATTCTGATTCTGTTTGAATTCTCTAAGTCCGGTTAAAACTGCTTTGCTAAAAAGCGGGTTAACACTCCCTTTCCCCCCAAAGAATGCCTTTCAAATGTAAGGTGTGCTTTTCTCAATAACAAGCTCTAGTAATCAGTCTTTAATAGTGGAGCTCCAACTAGTTCAATCTTAGCGAATCGTCCAGTTCCTTCGGATTCTATTATCAATCATGAGAAGCTCCAAACCTAGTACAGCCTAAGACTCTAGACCTGCCTAAATACATTACAGTCATTCTGATTTCATTCATTGTTATTACATCGCATATCCCTTATTACATCACATATTTGATTTCAATTGAAGCTATTACATCACATATCAAAAATCCTTCCGTATTCATCCAAGATTTATTGATTTTATTCTAATTACGAGGCACTCCAGTCGTCTGTCCTTTCAAAACTCTAAGGCAATCAGTATCAGCCATCACATTTAATATGGATTTTTCAAAATTCTAATATTCCGGTCAAATCAAAGAAAATAAGTATAAATCCTAAGTGTTCACCCTAAACATCCGACTCAAAGCGTGACTAGGGACCAATCTAGGTTTTGTGTCTGTCTAAGTGGTTTGAGATTATTATTGTCCTAAATAGTTATTTTAGGCATCCGACCTAGAGCATACCTAGGGACCGTTCGAGATCCCATACATATGTAAGCGGCCTAAGGTTATTATTGTCATTATTGCTAAATATGAAAAGCAAAATGCAAAGAAAAGAAAAGAAAAGGAAAAGCATGAGAATCGAATTCAACTCCCGTTCCTCCTAATCGTGGGATTTTGATTCTCGGACCAGATCCCTAGCAGTTCCTTGCTGCATTCATTGCAGGTGGTGGTTGCTCCGGCTACATCACTACAATTCGGTTTCTTACATACTATTGCAATCGGTTGCTCCAAACCAGTTCTTCTATCAGATCATGAAGGTGTCGACACTCGTTTGTTTCATGTCCATCTAGATCATAGAGGATGCAAAACTCTCTAGATCTTTTCTCTCGATCGGTAGGTTCTTTTCTTGGTGGCTTTCAGTAAGGGATTTTCCCCTAGTGTCTAGATATATCCTCTTCGGGTTCTTAGTTAGACCAGTGTAGGAAGTGAATTTTGGCTCCCTTCTTTGTCGTTATGGTTCCCTAAAGTCTTCATCAGCTCTTCTTTTATTTGATTTATCTTTCCTCTTTCCTGTTCTGGACAGTTCCTTGTCATCCACAGCATTAAGTTTAGCATCCTTAACTTCATCTTCAACTTTGGCATCTTCCTGACGCAAGTATTTCAGCTTTATAGTAGAATTCCACAAGATTCATAGGTGGATCCCTTTTTAGTTGACCTTTGAAGTCGATGTTACTTGAGACTCCAGATACTATCGCCATTAAGATTAATGATGGATCCGGCTTGTCCACTCTACTTGCTCCTGCATTGAATCTTGCCAAATAGCTTCTCATGGTCGCTTCGGGCCTTTGTTTCACAGTTGACATTGTCAGCTCATTCATTTGTCGCAAGATGTGAACTTTAAGCTACCTTAAGAACTGCCCACTAGGTCGTTCCATGTGCTTATGGACCCATTATCCAACCATCTGAACAACATCGCCACAAAGTTCGTTAAGTAAAATAGGAAACAATTCCCCATTACGTCCCCAGAAGCACCCAACACCTCCGTATGTATCTCATTGGATGAATTTTTAGGTTTGTCTTTCTATCATATATTTCCAAGGTCGAATGCTTGAAATCAAGAGGATTCCTTGCGTTCTGGATATTAGAAGTGAACGGATTTCGATTCACCTACTCATGATCCTGTTCTAGGGTTCCTCCTTTAATTATTCTTCTTACCAATTCAAGAATTCAGTTTTCACTATCCAGTAAAGGTCTTCATCCAAAAGCGATATTCTACCTCTTGCTCCTGTAGGGGAATTCCAACACATACTCCGGCACATAGTCCACGGGTAGCACATTGCATTTTCAACTCTTCTGGTTTCATTCTATCCTCCATTCCTAGGGGAAGCTTTGGCATATATTCTTTTGGCTGTTGTGCATTTGCATTTTGATTTTTGTTTCCAATTCCAACATCATTTGTTCTTCGCATTCCAACAGTTACATCGATATTGTCCCCAAGTATAGTTCTCTCAGAATCAAGTTGATTTATTTATGAGGCTATTATTCTAGTTTGCTACGCTTTAAGTCCAGATGCTTCTGCACTAGCTCTTTATCCTTAATTCTAAATTCTAGCGACTCTAGCTATTACTTGTTGTCCCATCCTTTGGAAGAATCTTTCAAGCATTTCCTATTATCTAGTTATCACTTCATCATGCATCTCCTTCATCATTCTCTCCATCTCTTCCTTGGTCTTATAGATGGACTAGTAAGAATTTGAAAAACCACCTGGCTGCCCTCAGACTTTGGTTGACTTGCTCTTGTTTTAGATCTAGTATTAGGCCTCTTCATCTTCTCCAAACCTCAGTTTCAAGCTTTAATTTTTCAAATCTAGATTCGGTTCTCAGAAAAAGCAACAAAATATTAACCTAAAAAATAAATCAATTCCTAGAATCAATATGAAAGGACTAGTTCAGATAAAAGTAAAAGAAAAGGTATAAAACAGACAAGAACACACGGAAGTTTTTATAGTGATTCGGTGTAATCTCCAGTCTACGTCCACTTTACCCTTTTTATTAGGTGTTCCCTCTCTGGATTACAGCTAGTTAGATTCGATCTAGATACAACCTAGTGAATCCTAGATTAACAATTGAGCTAAGAATGCTATTTAAGGAAAATAGAAGTGAATAAGGAGTAATGGAAGCTCCAAGTCCAAGTGTGTTGAAGGAGATCTAGCAGAAAGTAGATCTTTTTCTGGTAGCAGATAGGTTGGTATTTATAGAGGAACCGAAAAACACAGAGTCAAATGGCTAATAGCAATATAGTTAAGGAGATAGGTCGGAGTTGCCTCAGAAAAACCAAACCAACCTGAATCATAAGAGTTATCAATGATAACTCAGCACCGAGTTATCAATGATAACTTGGTGTCGATTTATAATACTTGGCCAGATCCATCCAACTTCTTTTGCATGCTCTTCTTATCTTCTAGTTGAGTTGTTTGAGCCTTTGTTCCATCGTCCTTGAGTTAAACATTGCGCTCTCTTGGATGTCCATCCTCGTAGCTTTCATACTTCAACAATGCTTAGAGTAAGTCATCAATTCCTTGAACCATTACATGGATATGAAGTACTAGACTAGGATGATCAGAGCATGAAGTCTGACATGTCACCGGGTGAATATCCATAACTCGGGCCCAACCCGACCTATAGGATAACCCGGGCTTGAGTTTAGGTTGTCGATCCAAACCACTTGAAACCTTTTCTTTGTCCTTCCTTATGCTTTTGTAAGTACACATGTCAAATTTCAAGTCATTCCGATTCCATTTGAATTCTCTAAGTCGAGTTAAAGCTGCTTTGCTAAAAAGCGGGTTAACGGTTACTAGACCATTCCTTAGTTCAGTTTTGAGATGACCTCTTTACGCCTCATCTCTCCAACTTCCCATAGTTTAACTCTTTAACTATCATGATTGATTCATTACCAACAAGAAACCTTCTTTCATTTTCTTGCTTCCATAATCAGGATCTTTCTTAATTTACAATGTGTGACTTGCGGTTTGTTGTTGCCCTATGTATATCAAGAGTTGGCCTTCCATTGTTTGTAGATAGGCAGCAAATGGCTCATTTAGCTTGGCCCTGGCTCTATCTAAGTCGCCTTTGGTAGCTATGATGGGTAGCGGTGAAGTGTTTGTTGAATGTTTGCCTTAATCGGTTGTAGGTAGGTTGGATGCGCTAGTGTACTCTAAGCACCTGTTGGTAAAATCAACTCTAGTATTCAACTTAGAAGGCTAGTGAAAAGGCGTTTGGTGAAAGCACCAAATTGTTAGATAAAAAGGGAAAACACCTCCAATGAATTTTGTAAAACCATTGATACTGGATATATTCTATAGTTGTTAACAAAATGAGAACTAAAATTTTCAAAGGTTTACTCATACATAGAATATGCAGAATAAATAATGTAGAAAGTAGAGGACACATGGGATATATAGTGACTCAGCGTAATATTGCATACATCCACTATGAATTTTCATTCATTTCCTCATATAATTTAAGTACAACGTAGAAAAAATACAATGATATATTGATTGAAAGAAATGAAAAATATAGCTCTTGAAAATTTGTTTAGAAATCTTCATAATAATTTAGAGCATCCTCAATACAGGTAGCAAGCTTAGACTTCAGAACATGCCAACCTCAATACATCCACTATGAGTTTCTTCTTCTTTCCCATTTTTTAAAACTTAGTTTTTTTTAGTTTCAATTAAAACTGAAAAACATGTTACACTCACGCAACAACCCGAGCAAACAACTCTCATCCTCGAGCTTTCCTTCGAGTCAACTCCACAACCAAAACCACTGACACATCCAACTCTATCGTGCACATGCACCAGCGATCGAGCCATCTCCGACCATCCACGACACCTCTAACCTCTCAACGATCACCCCTACATCAGATCCAGACCACCAAATCTTCGATACTAACTCAAAATCAAGATCGAGCAATTTGGGTCAACCCTGGAAACAAGCCTATCGCCTGAAACATCCTCGAACCCACTACGCTGACCACCAGAAATCGTGCAACCCCGCCATAAGCTCCGCCAGCCACCTACGCTCTTGTCACCCTAAGTCCGATGCACTCCGATCACCCAAAGACATTGTGGTGACCCAATTTCCAACCTCGACACCAACTAGGATTAAAGCCTATTTCAACTCACCGCCGCCGCCATGGTGGCTAAGAAAATCACCAGACATTTTTGCCTAGACCACAAAGCTCCGCTCCATCTCCATTCAAAAACCCGACCACCTCGAGACCTTCGGCCACCAGAAAAACCCCAAAATTCCATTTCTAGTTATCTTTGAAACGCACACTCGATACAACACCAAAAATTATGATTTCACTTTCAAAAATCATGGATTAAAATGGTGATTCAGATTATATAAGAAAAACAAAGGATTATGGAGTTTGAATTTTTAACATACCTTAAGTTTTCCACTGTTCTTCTTGGTTTCCAGAAAATTACAAATTTAATTTACTCAAATTTATTTTTAAGACTTAGTCAATGAATAAACAAACATTTCTTATTTGAAAACTAAATCCTAACAAAGATCAGAAGAAGAGATATTGAATTTTGATTTAAATTTAAACTCTGTAACTAAGGAAACAGAGATATATACATGTAGCAGACATGCGCACTCCAAACACATACATCTATACAGAGATTTCACTTATATATACACATGCAAGGAATAGTTCATTTCAGCAAATCACATTCAACATATTATCACTTATTTAAGCTTTTAAAGTGGATGTTTACTCACCTATTAATGATGAGCAGATATTTTTAAAACCGAGACGCTAGATTTTGAAAACTGGTAAGAAATGCTTGATCCCTTTGAAACTTGAATTGCTATGATCTTTTGAAAACTGAAATGCTTTATTGTTCGAATTGGAAATCCTTTTAAATCTGAAGCTAGTTATTTAGAAAATTTAGCTTTGAAACAGAAATGATTAAGGCCTTTAATTACAGGTTGAAGCTTGCTTTGTTTTGGTGATTTCAGGTTTTGATTGCTTGATTAATTTCTAGTTTGAGAATTTGTGTTCAGATTTGATCTGGTGTGAAATGTTTTACAGGTTTTTTTTCTTTGTTTTAGAAAATAAGATAGGAAAAAGAAGTGAAGAGAAGAAATAATTGAATATATAGGCTAAATTTATGTTTCTTTGAAAATGAAAGAAAATAAAAATAAAAAGATGACACTTGTTTAACTTCCTAACATTTGTCAATTACAATTGTTTATTAACTTACACATGTTACTAATATGATTTAATCTATTAACACTTGTAATTAAGCTTGTTTTATTTATTTTTAAATGTTTATAAAGCTTTTATATTTAATTTACTAATTAATAAATACATTTTTTAATTTATATAATTAAAATACTTTAAAGAAAATAATATAAAACAAACTATATACTAATAAAAATCGTATTTGTATATTTTTAAATCCAAATATTTTAAGATATCTATCTTTTAAATTTCAAATTTAAATCCAAATCCAAATTCAAATTCAAACTTTAAAAATTCAATTTAAAATCAACTCAAATATATATATATATATATATATATATATATATTTAAACAACACATATTTAATTTGAAAATAATAATTCTATTCATAGCCTTATATATATGTATATACATATAAACAATCCATATTATTTATTTTAAAGAACAATTTTGCCAATTTTAAATAATTTATAAAGGAGATTATCACATTTAAATTGCTTGAAATTACAGGATATCACATTCCTCTCCCCTTAAAAGAATTTCGTCCCCGAAATTGAAAAAAAAAGATAATCCAAAAATTTATTGCATTTCAACAATTCAAGCATACATATCAGTCATACACTGATATCCAAACAGACAATTCATTCAATAAACATCACTAGTTATCCGGACACAATTCCAGAAAAGCTTTCCTAAAACTATCCAGAGTTTCCCAGTTACAGTCTTCGGGATCCTCGCTCCACTGCACCTTGACTAGCTCGCCACCTTGCTTCCGAGTTGCCTCTCATCTTGACCAACCATCTGGACTGGATCCCTGACAACAGATAAGTCCTGTTCGATCTCTAAATCTTCTTGCACCGCTAGCTCCACAACAAGGGATGAGTCATGCAAGTATTTCCCCAGATGACATACGTGAAAAACATTGTGAATTCTAGCCATCCAGACTGTCAATTCAATCCTATAGGCCATAGCACCATTTCTTTCGAGCACTCGGAACAGACTAATATACCTTGGAGCAAGTTTTTCCGTCTTTCCAAATCTAATCGCTCCTTTTATTGAGACATTTTTAAAAAGACCAAATCTCCATTCTCAAATTCCAATTGTATTTGTCTCTTGTCTGCATATTTCTTATGGCGATCCTGCGCTGCTTTCATTCTCTTCTTGATAAGCTCTACCTTCGCAGAAGCCTCTCTGATCAAATCTGGACCAAAAACAAGACGGTCTCCCAACTCTACCCAACAAGATGGGGATCTACAAGGTATTCCATATAAAGCTTCATAGGGCGCCATCTTGTTACTTGCCTGATAACTGTTATTGTATGAGAATTCCACTAAATGTAGATGGCCCTCCTAAGATTCACTAAAATTCAGAACACAAGCCCTCAGCATATCCTTGAGAATGCTATTAAGCCTTTCCGTTTGTCCATCAGTCTGGGGATGATAGGCTGTGCTCAAACTAAATCTCGTACCCAAAGCTGATTGCAAAGCCTCCCAAAATATGGTGGTGAAGATCGGATCACGATCACTAACTATGCTGACTGGAACACCATGCAGTCTAACAATCTCCTTCAAGAAAATCTCAGCCAAAAATGCTGCAGTACGGGTTGCCTTAACCGGATAAAATGGGCACCTTGGTTAGCCGGTCTACAATTACCCATATTCATTCGTTTCCCTTTTTTTGGTCCTTGGAAAACCATCGACGAAATACATAAAAATCATTTCCCACATCCACTTCAGAACTTCCAAAGTCTGCAACAATCCTAGGGTTTTCTATTGATCACCTTTCACCAGTTGACAGATCGCACATCCATTGACGAAAGCAGCTACATCCTTCA
Source organism: Allium cepa (assembly GCA_030765085.1). Classification (NCBI taxonomy): domain Eukaryota; kingdom Viridiplantae; phylum Streptophyta; class Magnoliopsida; order Asparagales; family Amaryllidaceae; genus Allium; species Allium cepa. The sequence goes on from CM060941.1 coordinate 13,031,472, forward strand.
TCATTCTCGACTACCAGATGACTCTCCTCATATCCTTATACATCTTTGAAATCCTTGGTTGGATACTCAGCCTGAAGCGATGACTCTCTAACAGAACTTCTTCGTTCAAATCCTTGAAATTCGGGACACAAATCCTTCTGTTGATCCTCAATGTTCCTTGGTCATCAATCTCAAAACTGGAACACTGACCATTCTTGACTCTCCAGATGATTTCTCTCAATCTCCTATCTGATCCTTGCTTACTCGAAAACCTTTCCAGAAGAGATGGAACAACTTCTAATAAAGACAGAATTGCATTCCTACTCGAAGCATCCGCCACAACATTCGCTTTCCCTGGAGTATAGAGGATATCCAAATCATAAGAAGCTAAAATTCTACCCACCTTTGCTGCCTTAAATTCAGATCCTTTTGGAAGAAAAGATATTTCAAAGGTTTGTGATCAGTGAAAAGCTCGAACTTCTCTTCTAACAGATAGTGCCTCCAGATCTTCAAAGCAAAGACGATGGCCAACAACTCTAGATCATGCATAGCGTAATTCTTTTCATGTGGCTTCAACTGCCTGTTCACATACGCAATTACTTTCCCATTCTGCATCAGCACTGCACCCAACCCAACTCCAAAAGCGTTCGTATAGACCTCAAACTTACTCTTGCCATCAGGAATAGCTAGAGCAGGAGTACTGGTCAGCCTTGCCTTCAAATCCAAAAAAGTCTCTTCACACTTGGGGGTCCACTTGAACTTTTCTCCTTTTCGAGTCAACTTGGTTAAGTGCGAAGAAATCTTAGAATAGTCCTTGATAAAATTCCTATAGTATCTTGCCAATCACAAAAAATTACGAAATTCTGTCGGAATCTGCGGTTACTTCCACTCCAAAATGGTAGCTACCTTGGCTGAATCTACCTAAATACCCTCACCAGAAACAATATGCCCCAAAAATCTGACTTTCGATTTCGAAAAATGGCATTTTGAAAACTTAGACTTCAGAACATGCCTCCTCAAATTCTCTAACACTATCCCCAAATGCCGCTTGTGCTCTAATTCAGACTTAGAATAGACAAGAATATCATTGATGAACCCGAGAACGAACTTATTCAACACATCCCCAAAAACTTGGTTCATCAAATCCACAAAATAAGCAGGAGCATTGGTCAGCTCGAAAGGCATAACCAACCACTCATAAAAACAATTGGGTCGCCTAAACACGGTCAAGGGGATACTGTCCTCAACTACCCTCAACGGGTGGAAACCCGAAGCTAAATCTAACTGGGAGAAAATAGAAGCTCCATGGAGTTGATCAAAAAAATCATCTATATGGGGTAATGGATACTTATTCCTAATAGTAACCTTATTCAACTCCTGGTAATCCACGTAGAATCTCAAAGACCCATCCGACTTGGTCACAAAGACTACCGCAGAACCCCAACTGGAAAAACTAGGTCGGATCAAACCTTTCTCTAAGAAATCTTGTGTCTGCTTCACCAAATCTTCTCTCTCCTTTAGCGCCATCCTTCTACTGGGCTGATCAACAGGTACTGCTCCCGGAACAAAGTCGATCCGAAACTCTATCTCCCAATGAGGGGCAGACCTTTAACTTCCCCAAAAATATCTGAAAAATCTCTGACCACTTCGATGGACTCTACGCCTTCTGGAGATGTCACGAATCCATGCAAATGATTACTCAAGTGAACTCCAGAACTATCGCAAGTCACTATTGCAATCCTTCCCAGCTCAGTCTCTAAAGTCACAGTCCTTTCTTCACACATCAAAACTGCCTTATACTTATCCAACCAATCCATACCCAAAATAAGATCGAACCCTTTGAAATCCAATACAAATGGGTCGCAATAAAAACTATGAGACAGATAAGAAAGCCTTAGGTCTCTACAGATCTTATCAAACTTGGTTACCCCGCCTATAGGATTAGATATAAAAATAAGACGGTCAACCAAACAAGGGGAAAGATGAAACTTCTCTTGAACTCATGTTCGAAACCCGAACAGGTAAACCAACAAATTTAGATAGGCATATAGTTATATAAAAATTACAAATATGTGCTCTCAAGATAGATACTACTCCAGAGCCTAGGTATTATCTCAACCTTTGCTCTGATACCAACTATGACGACCCACCTTTCATTCCACAGAAAGACGTATCATCAATAAGAAAGAAATATGTAGAAATAGAATAGAAAGAAGAAAGAACTAAACAACATTAGAATCTCACAGCGGAAACAGAACAAAATATAATATATCACATAACTATTACATAATCTTTGCATCAGAGTTACACAGATTTCACAATATCATCACATTGGACAGTTATAAAGACCTATCTATCCATTTCATTCCAAAATACAACAATCAAAAGGGTTCAAAACAGCGGAAATAGATATATATATATATATATATATATATATATATATATAGATACGCCAAGCTCCTGCTCTAAGCTTCCAAAATTCATCAAGACAAACCTGATCACTTGGCTACTCATAAAAATTTGAGTACACAAGAGTTTAAGAAAAACAGAAATAAACTCCGGGTCAGACATGGGTCTGGTGTGAGTAAACGGTTAAGTTGTTTAACTTGAAAAAAACTTTGAAAATAAAAGGCATCTCATAAGACTCTCCGCCAATAAATACAAATAAGTTTTTCCCTTATGATAGCCAACATTTGATAGGAAATCCAGTTATATTATAATAATGTCTACGGTTTTCAAGTAAATACTCACATAGCTGAAATTGTTACATTATTAAATTCCAGCATACTAGCCACAAAGTGGGTTATACAATCAAGTCCGAGATCACTTGTTGGAGATTGGATTCCATAGAATGGCAGGGTTGTTAGGGTACCGCCCCTCATAGTACGAGGCCTAGATCACTGTACCGAGGATCCCTCCTGATCTCCTGCAACACAAAGCCAGAGCTACCCCTTACTGGATAGTCCGAATAAGACAACCCCGCAGTTGTTTGCAACTAACTGTCCACACAGCCGAAAAAAGGGACCTCTAGACAAAGGAAAATCTCACCCTACTTGGGTGCTAGCCACTTAGCCTTGGATGCACCTCCCCTGTTTTAGCCATTCTCGGTTGATGAGGCTTGTGGCTACGGTTATCTTTATAGAACACATATTGGAATGCTCGTCATCCTCTATTGACGATGGTCTGATAGCATTCATCCATACAAGTTCGTTCTGCGTGCAAACGAAACCGAAGGCATTATCTCGTTACACTCATTTTGGAATCACCCTCAGAGCCAACGACAATAACCCTTGCACTCTGATTTTCCATCTCGATCTTCACTTTGAGAATTCATGACCTATTGTTTAACTTGGATCGATGTGGTTTTCGGATAATCAAATTTGATATCCGATCCTGGTCTCATCGAAATCCAAACATTTCTTAAAGGCCAAGTTGTTTAAAGTTTAAACAATTTAATTCAATTCAGTATATTGAATTCACACAGCATGCAGCAGAGATAAATACCACACATTTATCACAGCTATTTCCAATATCACATCACAGAATGTCATAGATTATCAAACTATAGGTATCAATCATCAATCCAGACATTCTGCACAATCAATCATCCATAAGCAAGACTTATTACTCCATACTATAATTAATTTAATTAATTCAAATTAAATTAATTACTTAAGAACTAATCCCCTAATCCTACTTAATTAGTCATTAATTAATTACAAATTATTTAATTAATTAATCATTTCTTAATTACCTTGTAAATAAATTAATTAATCTTTAATTACTGATTAATTAATCTCTTAATTATTAATTAATAAACCTTAATTATTAATTAATAAAACTTAATTACAAATTACTTAATCTTAATTACCTAATTAATTAATCTCTAATTACCAATTAATTAATCTCTAATTACTTAATTAATTATTCTTAATTACAACTTAATTACTTAATTAATTAATCTCTAATTATAAATTAATAATCTCTAATTAACTAATTTATAATCCTTAATTACAAATTAACTAATCTCTAACTATTTAACTTACCCTTAATTACAAATTAATTTATTCTCAATCATTAATTAAATTAATTAATTACTCTTTAATTACCTTTTTAGTTTAATTTATCTTAAATCATTAAAACCTTAGTTAACCTTAAGCTAAAACATTATCTTTATAATTACCCAATTATCATTATCATATAAATTTTAAACATTTATATTTAATTAACTTACTTCATTAAATCATTTAATTTAAGTTTTTTAAAATAAGATAAAACATTTAACTTAACAGATTTAGGTTAAACAAGTTATAACTTCCTTAAATCAAATAATTTTTAACATTATCAAATAATAGTTTAAGCCAGATTTAATTTAAAATTTAAAACTCGCTTTATATTTAAACTTTTAAAACTGTTAAATTCCTGCTTTGGGTTCAACCCGATTCCCACCCGAGATCTATCTCGAGTTTCTTCTTCTTTCCCATTTTTTAAAACTTAGCTTTTTTTAGTTTCAATTAAAACTGAAAAACATGTTACATTCACGCAACAACCGAGCAAACAACTCTCATCCTCGAGCTTTCCTTCGAGTCAACTCCACAACCAAAACCACTGACACATCCAACTCTACCGTGCACATGCACCGGCGATCGAGCCGTCTCCGACCATCCACGACACCTCTAACCTATCAACGATCACCCCTACATCAGATCCCGACCACCAAATGTTCGATACTAACTCAAAATCAAGATCGAGCAATTTGGGTCAACCCTGGAAACAAGCCTATCGCCTGAAACATCCTCGAACCCACTACGCCGACCACCAGAAATCGCACAACCCTGCCCTAAGCTCCGCCAGCCACCCACACTCCCATCGCCCTAAGTCCGATGCACTCCGATCACCTAGAGACATCGCGGTGACCCAATTTCCAACCTCGACACCAACTGGGGTTAAAACCAATTTCGACCCACCGCCGCCCCCACGGTGGCTAAGAAAATCACCAGACATTTTTGCCTGGACCACAAAGCTCCCCTCTACCTCTAGTCAAAAACCCGACCACCCCGAGACCTCCGACCACCAGTAAAACCCCAAAATTCCATTTCTGGTCATCTTTGAAATGCACACTCGATAAAACACTAAAAATTGTGATTTCACTTTCAAAAAATCATGGATTAAAATGGTGATTCGGATTATATAAGAAAAACAAAGGATTATGGAGTTTGAATTTTTAACATATCATAAGTTTTCCACTGTTTTTCTTGGTTTCCAGAAAATTACAAATTTAATTTACTTAAATTTATTTTTAAGACTTAATCTATGGCTAAACAAACATTTCTTGTTTGAAAGCTAAATCCTAACATAGATCAGAAGAAGAGATATTGAATTTTGATTTAAATTTAAACTCTGTAACTAAGGAAACAGAGATATATACATGTAGCAGACATGCGCACTCCAAACACATACATCTATACAGAGATTTCAATTATATATACACGTGCAAGGCATAGTTCATTTTAGCAAATCACATTCAACATATTATCACTTATTTAAGCTTTTAAAGTGGATGTTTACTCACCTGTTAATGATGAGCAGATATTTTTAAAACCGAGATGCTAGATTTTGAAAACTGGTAAGAAATGCTTGATCCCTTTGAAACTTGAATTGCTATGATCTTTTGAAAACTGAAATGCTTTGTTGTTCGAACTGGAAATCCTTTTAAATCTGAAGCTAGTTATTGAGAAAATTTAGCTTTGAAACAGAAATGATTAAGGCCTTTAATTACAGGTTGAAGCTTGCTTTGTTTTGGTGATTTCAGGTTTTGATTGCTTGATTATTTTCTAGTTTGAGAATTTGTGTTTAGATTTGATCTGGTGTGAAATGTTTTACAGGTTTTTTTATCTTTGTTTTAGAAAATGAGATAGGAAAAAGAAGTGAAGAGAAGAAATAATTGAATATATAGGCTAAATTTATGTTTCTTTGAAAATGAAAGAAAATAAAAATAAAAAGATGACACTTGTTTAACTTCCTAACATTTGTCAATTACAATTGTTTATTAACTTACACATGTTACTAATATGATTTAAATCTATTAACATTTGTATTTATGCATGTTTTATTTATTTTTAAAGGTTTATAAAGCTTTTATATTTAATTTACCAATTGATAAATACATTTTTTAATTTATATAATTAAAATACTTTAAAGAAAATAATATAAAACAAACTATATACTAATAAAAATCTTATACATATATTTTTAAATCCAAAATATTTTAAGATGTCTATCTTTTAAATTTCAAATTTAAATCCAAATTCAAATTCAAATTCAAACTTTAAAAATTCAAATTAAAATCAACTCAAATATATATATATATATGTAAACAACACATATTTAATTTGAAAATAATAATTCTATTTAAAGCCTTATATATGTATATACATATAAACAATCCATATTATTTATTTTAAAAAACAATTTTGCCACTTTTAAAAATTGTAAAGGAGATTATCACATTTTAAATTGCTTGAAATTCTGGGGTATCACATCCACGATGTTAGGTGATATAGAATTTAGTTTTGGGTTCATAGAGGAGTTTAGCACCTCGGGCCGATTTGGAGGAGGATCATCGCTTCGCTGGTGTTTGTGTCCATCGTATGACATGGGAGAGGGGCTGATGATGCATTTTAATGGGGATCTATGGGTGGAAAATAGCGGTGCCGAAAAGGTGGAACTTGCGTAAAGGAGAAGAATGGCGGTGGTTTCGTAGCGTTTCGTGGAGGATGGAGGAGATAGGTTGGTGGAAGTGATCTGCCATGGCAAAGTTTGGAAGCATGTTTAGGCGAGATATTATAATTGAGGAAGATGGATTAGTAATGGTAATTATTAATCAAAGGAATGTAATTAGCATTTAATATATAATATAAATGTCGATAACTTATAGATTGAATGACCTTTTCATACGAGGTCCAATAGAGGCAAAACTTTTTGTGTTGCGCTCAAAATAGCGAAATCTATGTGATGGAACTGGTTTGGTTGAATTTGGAGCAAGTGAAAATCTAGGCTAAAATCGGGCGTCGTTCGATTTTAGTTCAAATCGGAATGCTTCGGCGCCAATGGTAATTTTGATGAGTATAACTCACCTTTTAGATGATCAGTATAACATAGTAGATAGAATTTTTTTGTGTGGATAGAATTTTTTTTAGATGAAATTATGGTTGATTTGGTTAAATATCCGCTTTTAAAAGCGATTAACATTTAATTTGAAAATACAGAAATTTAGTAGATAAATATGGATTTTTTGATATTGTTAATTTCGATTTCCTATTATATACCGGCTGATTTATTTCGTTATATTTCAATTAAATAGATTTCTAAATGCTGAAATTTGACGGTTTTGCCCTATTTGATGTGACAGCAAAATATGGGAAAAATCGAACCTTTTGTAGAAAGGGTAGAAATAGCATGGGTTAAGTGTTATAGTACATATTAGCCTTATTACAGTAATTTGAGAAAATTGTTATTAAGCACTATTTGATTTGGAAACGGTTTCATTTTGAAAGACGATATTTAAATCCGACTTTTGGAATTTGTGTCATATTTTTATTAAAATGAGTTTTTAAACTTCTCTATTTCATTCAACCTATTTTATTATTCTTTTCCTAAACTGTATATAAATAAGTAAATGCTTTAAATAATTATTTTATAACTATTGGTCTTTATAGAAACGTTTTATAACAATGAATTTTTATTTTAAAAATGAAAATAAAAAGGTTAGCTTTTATTTTAAAGGGAGTTTTCCATTTAAAAGGGAATAGAAATATGTAAAATATATATGTATAAATCATTTTATAAAATGTTGTATAAAACAGGTAGACTTATAAATATTATTTTATAAGTGGAAGCAAGTTTTATAAATAGCGTTTTATAAAATATAAGAATGGTTTAATAAATAATATCCTAATAAAAGTGAATATTTGCATTTTGATAAATTAGAATAATAAATTCCATTTGTGAATTTATTGAAATATATGGAATGAGTGTGTTATGGAAAGTATATGGGTTTTTATAATTATTTTGGAGTTTTTTTTATATTTGGGGTTTAGTTGTATTATGGATTTTGGTTTTACATTGAAGTTTGTACTTATATTTAGAAAATTTTAAAAAGAGAGTTATTAAATAAATTTGGGGGTATAAAAAAGAAAGGTTTAAAATTTTGATTAAATGTTTTTAAAAGGGGAAATTTATAATTTACAGATAATATTTTATAAAAGAAGTTTGTAAATATAAGTAGCCTTATAAGTATATTTGGAGATATATAGATGAATGTTATAATTTCTTTTTGAAATTTATAAAAGAACTTTATAAATGGAATTGATTTTTATGAAAGGAATTCTATAAATGGATTTAGAGCTTATACATACAAAAGAGATTTTATAAAAGAGTTTATTTATGATGGAGATTTGATTTCCTAAAATGACGTTTCTAATTATGGTGTTATGGAATATTATTTTTCCATACTTAACACTGAAGGAATAATGTTTTGGGTTATTGTTATCTCTGTTTTTAAATGACACTTATTTTGTCCTAACTAAGTGTAGGTTTTTGAATGTGAAATTTTTTATTAGCATTTTGTGAATATACTTATACCAATAAGATAAGTATATGAATATTTCCAAATTATTGAAAAGTGTAGAGAAAGGTTTGTGAAATATATATTGGTAAAAGTATTGTAATACAAAAATTTACAAAGTAGTTATAATTAATGAAATGATTAATTATAGTCTTAGGGTAGCTTTGTGCTTATCCGGTGTTATTTTCCTTATGAAATTTAATCTCTGGTTGAACTTTTGTTATTTGATAGTTATGACTATCAAATCTTGTAAGTTTTAATTATAGTGTCGATTCGGAGCGACTCGGATCAGATATATTATCCGAAAATCACTTTGAACCGACATAAGCATTCGAATTAGAGATATCTTGAAGATAGTCAAAGATGGAGCTCTTTGAAGTGCAAGGGCTATTTACTATTAATCCTGAGGGTGATTCCAAAATGGTTGTAGTAAAAGTAGTGTCTTAAGTTTGTTCATATCCCGAACAAGTTATAAGGACGAATGCTAGCACTTCATTGCTGCTTGGAGGGCAGTGTTAGCATTCCACGTGGGTTTGCTATTCAGAAAGGTAAATGTAGTCTCTAGCCTCAAAAATCGAAAATGACTATAATATGGGGTATGTAGTAGGGCTATATAGGTCACCCCAATTAGGGTATGTCATCACCCTTCTATATATATACATTTATGGATTTGGTTGTGCATGAGAGCTCTTTTTAAAAGGTTGGAAAGCAACCCAGGTGATGATATATTCGGTACTATCCAAGAAGGGGTAGGCCAATCCTATATAGAAGGGTTGCAAGATGTTCTTATTGACCTCAATATATTTTTCTAGAGGTATGCTATGATAGGCTGTACCCCAATAGGCTTATCATTGATGGAATTCATTCTCCAATAAGCGTTGTACATACTTAGTTGTGCCTAACTATGCTAGAACATCATATGTAATCATTCCTGCTATTTTGTATATTTATTTCCAATCCTAGACACTATTATTATATCAATTGATTTCCTATGAAATGGTTAGTTATCGTAAGGTAAAAGAACCCGTCGGTGTTTATTTGCAGCATGATCATACAAGATACCTTTATTTTTGAAAGGTTTTATAACCTTAAAAATCCATTTGAGGTGTGTTTCTGACGCTAGTTTACCAAACTGATCTGGGCGTTATGTTTCTTATAATGCTTGGGCCAGCCCGAGCGTATTTTTCAGATTTAGCTGCATGCTTTTGAGCTTTAAGATACGAGTCGATTGCCTCCAAGACGTACTCTCATGTTCTGTTTTACCTTCCGCAGTTCATTCTTGTTGCATTTATCAACAATCGTAAGAACGGGTTGTTATTACTGTCCAAGGGAAGATGATCAGACAATTATACTCTGATTGGTGTACGTGTATTAAAGTTCGGTTTTCTTTTTGTAAAGACCATTGGTATATTCTATATTACTCATCACGTTATGAGATTCTATTCCGTTTTTCTTTCTTTCACATAATGATCTATCTTTCGGCACTTAGATGTACGATACATGAATACCGTAGATGTATTAGTGTCGACTTAATAGGATCAAAAAGGCAGGTTGTAACATAGGGTATCAGAACTTAGGTTGAGCGGTCACCTAGGCTTTGGTGGGTTGACTCATTTGAGATATGGTAAGTGAGACCCTAGGATGAGTCTGAGTGCGTGTGTGTGTCTATAAGAGCATGCATTTGTTAGCGCTATATAATTGTTTTATATTGTGTTGATTTATCAGTTGAGTGCCTTATGAATTTTGGTCGGTACAGAAGGAACTACTATATATATAGGGGTTTCTAAACACTTGAACTAGGCAAACCAACATAGTATTGTTTTGAAATTGAGTAAATGAACTATTTTTTTCTGGATTATAATTTATATATAAAAGGAATACTATTTAGAAATTAATATAGTTATATATCGTAGTGTGTTTGGTTGTTAGAGAATGATAATATTCGATTATTATCATTTATTGTTGATTGGTTGGGCTCAGATAGTTTAGGAGCATTTCTTGTTTGGTTGAATTAAATACGAAACACCTTGTGAATTAAGTTTCACAATCTGACTATAAGCCTTTCGGAAATAAGGTTAGGTTACATTTAATTTAAATAAAAATTATTTATTGTAATATAAACAATTGTTAAATGATCTTATACAAGAAGTGAAATTATATAAGTATGATTTATAAATTATGATTTATAAATAAAATGGATGAAAACAGAGAATTTGAGAACTTAAATCTTGGTGATTTTGAAAAATTATTTTTCAATTTTTTTGAGTAAATAGTAACATTATTATTTTGAAGCATTTATGGATAGAAATGTTTTAAAATGGATTTTAAAAGATCTAGAAAGCACTAAACTCATTTCAGTTGCTGGAAAATAATTCTGATGACTACAACATCATCGTCGTTCATTTTTGAGTGTCTAAGTGAGAGATTGTTGCTATAAGAAGTGGCTATTGTGTTGCTTTGGTAAAAACAGACTTTACTTTAGATTTCCAAGTGTATGATTTGATATACAAGAAGGAGATATGTAAATTATATTTCAATATGAAGCATTATAATCTAAGTATAAACATATAAGTGTAAATCCTTAAATAGCTAAAACAGCAAAAGCTAAATATAAGCATGATTCTTTCACTTAAAACAATTGGGATCAAATTATGAATGCTTAAGCTTAGGTTAAATGATATGTGAGTTAAGATGCAATCTCTAATTGTATTTGAAATAACAATTTGTGGTAATGAATTAATGGATTTACTTATCTCTTAGATATTAGTTAAAATATTAAGAGTAAATTGAATTTATTCCTAAGAAGAGGTCAATGAATTGAATCCGTATGATATATATATGTGTGTGTGTGTGTGTGTATTTATTGTATGTGTCTGTGTATGTGTTGATTCAACTTAAATTAGGTAGTGTCTAAAGTTTCAAATTTGCACTAAGGAAAGATTTATTTCAAAATAAAAATAATCAAGAATTTGGAAATATTTTTGGGAATTCAAAAGATGAGAAATTGTAAATGCAAAATACAAGGATGAGAAATGAGACTAGATTTATATTTTTGGGTCTTCACCCAATATGCGCTTTGTTGAATGTCGAGATAAGTAAATAAACAAGAGATTTGGAAATTTTATTTCTAAATTAAAATGGAGTTTGAGAAATTAAGGAAGGAGTTCGTGTAAATGATTTTCTTATAGGAAAATGAATATTGGAGACTTGGTTATTGTAACAATAATTTCTTAGGAAGTAAATTCTTTTATTTTTTTTATCATAAAAGAAAAAAATTAGTAAACTTTTTAATAGGATAAAATCTAATTGGAGGATCCTGTTGATTTATATACATGCTATGCAACAAAGGTGAAGTGCATATGTAAAAGTAATAGTTGAACTTTAAGGGCTTTAACTACAAAAACCTCTTTTGGAAAATTTTCAAATTTTCAAAACTTGACGCTAAGTTGGGAAATAACCAGAGGAAGTTTCTTTATTTAGGAAATAAATATTTAACAAAGAAAAATAATTGTGATTCCTTTGGGAAAAAGTAATCTTTATTTTGAAATGCAATTTGTAGTGTAAGAATACAAGGGAAACTTAATTAAATAACATGAAAACTTTAACATGGGTTTTATAATTTGAGTCTTGTGAATTAGAAACCAATTAAGAGTTTACTCAATATAGAAATGAGTAGGATGAAAATTTAAAAATTAAACGCTTTATAATAAGGGTTGTATGAATTTTTGTAAAATCTAAAAACCCCTTTGGGAAAGGAATTTCATGATGAGATAAATTTATAATTTGAATCCTAGAACTTAAATGTGGAGAAATCCTAGGATTAATCCACAAATCTTGAATATGATTAATTAAATAAGTACTTTAGAACATTAAGAATGTTAAGTATTTTGAATAGAGAAAATAGTAAATCGAGATGTGAAAACTAAGTTTAAAACTTATTTGGAAAATTTACAACTAAAAACCTCTTTAAGGTAATAATCTTTAGTTTACTAGTGAAGGTTGAAATTCATAAATTATAATCCTTTAAACAAAGTAAAAGATTATAGGAATTTTGAGAATTCAAACCAATCATTTGAATTTATCTTAAATAAGTAATAAACAAAACTTTTATTTCATGAGAAAATTTAATAGAGCACTTCTAAGTGGTTTAAATGTAGCTAAAATTTACAAATCAACCTCAGGATTGTTTGCTTGAATTTGGTAGCGCTAGGAGGATCGTATCTGCTTTAATTTAATTTTACTATTGTTGATAGTTTCCAAATTTGGCATCGGCATGGCTCCTTTCGAGACTTTAGTTGAGAAGCTATATCGATCACTCTCTTATTAGCTTGACTCTGGGAAAGAAATTAATCTCAAGTCCTGATTCTATCAGTGAAGGCTCTTTGATATGTGGCACCCTACGCAACCATCGAACATAGTAGCCCTGTTGCTTATCGAGTTTATTTACCAATCCAGTTCTCTAGCATTCGCGGTATTCTTCATGTGTTTCAGATTTGAAAACACTTTAGAAATTCTGATTCTATTCTTGGGCATAGAATCCTTGTCGCATTGGAGATTCTTATTAAATTATCTCTCGATCTTAGCTTATCCCTTTTGAATTGATGCATCGTACATAATTTATTATTGACTTTTCCCTTAACGAAATTGTGGGGGATGCAATTTTTGTATGGAGGAGTTTATAGCTGCCCTGGTCGAGATTACCTGGAATTAAATCTAAAATATGATTTAAATTAATCATATCTAATTTCTTTTATACAAAATTAGGGAATTTATACTTATAATTATTTTTATTTCTTTAAAAATGGATTTAGATTGAAATAAATAAGGAAATTTATAGAAGGATTTCAAAGTAAGGATGGATAAATTGAGAATTTATAGAAATAATAAATTAGGTAGTTTTATTCTTAATATAAGGGTAATTTTGAAAAAATGGGTGAACAAAATATGTAGATATAATTTTGTAATTTAAAATATGAATTTTTCCAAGGTTTATTCACATATTTATTATAAATGGAGATTTATGTAAATATTTTCCATTCCAAATTATTACGATAAATGTTGTTGTAACGACCCGCTATTTTGGACCATTCAAATCGACAATAAAACCATACATATCCGACTTGAATAATTCAAAATACCGAATTGTTAATTAAAATTTGGCAAAACTTAAAATATACAGTAAATAAATCAATCACAGTTCACAGAGTAATATAATGCAGCGGAATAGATAAAGAATAGTAGTTCATGAAGCTACTATATACATCAGAGTTAGAAAAATACAAACGAATAGTTCAAATGCAGTGAAGTCTCCAATGCAACAGATGACTTCTCTGAACCAATCAACTGGAAAGGCTGGAATCTGAATCGATAGTTGGATTTCCAAATGAAGCTCCAAACTCCAAAGGTGAGTCTCTAATGCTGTATCACTCAGTCTGACCCGAGCGTAACGCAAAACACAAAACACTCGAGTCAGGATTAACATTTTTATATCAATAAATCCAACTCAAGTGAAATATCAACTGAAATACAAATAACTTAAAGGATGTTTGGGATAACCATCCTCTAAGGGTCCATGGAACTTTCTACAAGGTAGAAATATACACTATAACACCGTGGTCATTTCAGCTTAATTTATACTTCAAAACCAAATCTCATTTTCACTTCAAATATCTCTATATTTCCCAAAATAGTATTTATATATATTAAATAATTTATACAGTAAAGTATTTTCAATTTCCTCAACTTAACAAAACGTTCCAACATCAACCCGACCTTCCCATTCAAATTAAATTCAATCTCAATTTATCAATTTAAATTCAACTCAATTTCTAAAATAACCACTTAAATTTTATCGATCTCAAATTCGGATTTATAATCACAAATACCCCTTTATATTTCAATATATTTCAGAACTTTAAGTATTCAACTTTTCATCTAAATTTTCATTCAATTTAGTTTTCTAAATAATAAATTCAAATTTATTTCAATCTAAATTTTCATTTCAATTCAATTTAGTTGCTAAATAACAAATTCAACTACGTTGATTTCAAATACAGATCCGAATCTCAACATAAACCATTTAAATTCCAATATAGTTCAAGGCTTTAATATTTAAATGTTCTATATATAACAGTTTCATATAGATCTCGATTTAACCTCATTATTATTTAGTCTTGAAATACTCCCTTATTAGATTCAATATCATTTAAGTAACCTTAAATTACATTTTACTCAATATTTTCTTTAATTTATTTAAACTTGAAATATTCATTAAATAACTTAAATCAAAAATCCAGTTATAAAATCATACCCTTCAAATTTCCCATTCAAAAATTTCAAATCGATTTAATTAAATAAATCCTTATTTAAATACCATTTTTATACACCCAAATTTATCTCCCAATCTTAATTATTCAATTTATTACAAGAGAATCTATTTGAAATATAGATTTACATAAATACTTAACCATATTATATGCATTAAATCAATCTAATTTAAATCAAATATTACTACTAAATCTATATATACAATTTTCATTTATATAACATCCTAAGAATCAAATTTATTAAACCATATATTTCTTTCCAAAATTATAGAAATTATTTTCAAAATATTTATATGGACCAACGGTGTCTGTATATATTTCCTATCATATAGTCAAGTGCTACGGATATTTATCATTTCAATCCGTATACTAAATATATACGGGTGGATATCATTTCAACCCGTAATCCCAAATTCAATTAAATGAAAATCGCTTGGGTTTATCATTTCAACCCATAACGATTTTCTCCTATTCTAAAGTCTGTTCGGGTATGTATCATTTCAACCTATAGTGATTTCTAAACTACAGGAAACTTGCAGAGTGATAACAGAAAATACAATAAAATAACAAGCATATATCATCAATAACAATATAATATAAACAACAGGATATGGTGTCATATCCCGTAGGAGAACAGTTATAGATAATAGCATATATAACAAATTTAAATAACTACAGCAGCATATTTCAATTGTCGTTTCAATTGAAATCAAATTTAAATAATAAAAAAATGTTAATCGTGAGTGATTGCTCACCTTTCGAGGTTAGAGAGATAGACAATGAAGTTGAGTTACGAAATGCAAGCATGACTTCCAAAGCAAAGTTAGATGGTACGATTTTGACGGAAAAGCTGATAGACAGAAATTGATGAGAACGGATCAAATTAGCTTGATAAAATTTAAACGAAGATTATATGATTAATTTATTACTTTCTTTCAAAATGAACATTAAATCAAAACACGCATTTAAAAAAATGTAATATATATATATATATATATATATATATATATATATATGCACACCCATGAAAACCATATAACTTTAAAACGCTTCCATTTCATATAAATGTTAAATAACAAATATATAATTATTCAAAATGTCACATATATAGTATATTCATTTTATGGTTGTCGTTTCCATGTAATAAATATTCATTTTAAACCAATATTAAAATAATATATATGTATAGTTAAAAATCAATGTTCTAACATAAAACACATATATTAAAGATAAACACACACATATATAATATCTTTTGAAATGAATACTTATGTATATATATAATTATTATAGTTCATTACTTTCCTTTTCAAAATATCCAGTAGGAAATCAAACAAACTTATGCACATATATATGCAGACAAACAATATTCTTTATAATACATTGTAAACTTACTCCTTTTTTTTTCCTTTTTTTTAAAGAGTATATATGCAGTACGGTTTATAAGAATTTTTTTTTATAAAACCTTCATATATAACAAAATATATGTATAAAATAAAATATTTGTATATATAAAAATCAAAACGTTTCAAACATATATTCAAAAACTGGATCATATAAATAACAATGTATTTAGTTAACACATAGTATAAAATTCATTTATATAACTCTCTTATATATTCATTATAACTATAATCGAAACGGTTATGTATACTTTTATATAAATTAACCAAATATACACGTTACTTAACCTATTTGTACCCAATCAATAGCTTTATTATTAAAGCACGCACATCATAATAGTATGAAGATATACAATGCTTTAGGCTTATTAAACAATATATTGCAACTTATGTATACTAATATGTGAATATAAATAAGCTAACATACTTATTATATGAAAATCAAAAAACAAAACAATATAACAAAATATATATAAACTCAGAAAATTATATATAAGCTTATACTGTTATATCGAGAATTTTTTTTTATTAAGTACAGCCATACATATATATCTTTGGGTACTACAATTTGTATTATTTGCCTTTTATAAAGAAAATCGCGGTTGCACTGAGTTTGTACATATAGCTTACTTTATGTATATAAATAACATAAGGTGTCATACATATATACACTAAAATATGTAAATTTGAGGCAGTATACTACTAGCAAATATATATAATATAATACAATGTATAGACATACCCTGTGTAAACTCGAGTCGCTGATGGGTGGGCAAAAGGAATAAATAAGAAACTACAGACAATGGGGAAAATGTTGATGCCACCTATGTGCTGTCAGAAGTTATTACCTCTAGGCTATACACTCGGCTATGATGAGGCTGCCGATGTGGATAGGGAAGGTGTTGGGTTCGGCTGGAAGGCAGGGTGTTTCTTAAGAGAAGAGGAGGGGAGAAGGAGGGGACAGGCGCTTGGTGGAAAGAAAATTTGCGGAGAGAGGATGAAAAGAATGCAGATGTACTAGGTAAAAGAAAGGAGGAGCATGCTAGAATAAATAGAATGTACGAAGAGAACAAGGAAGGTTATAAATCAGATTGGAATGAAAACGTAAAGAAAGAAAGAAAGAAAGAAAGAAATCAATGAATGTGAAATAACGTATAGTATTTTATACGTTTCAAACTTTGAAATGGCAACGGTCATGAGTTGATTTAGCTACATTTAAAGCAATAACTTTTTTGTTTGTTTGGATAGTACGTAATAAGTTTGGAAAGGCAATGATATTTAAAATGGAACAAGGAATGGACAGAGAAATTTAAGCAAAGATAAAACATACAGAATAAATATATAGTAACGGGATAGTCACGATAATTCAGTGGATAATTAAAGCAACTTTTAATGCCACCAGCTGCACGTTCAAATCTGAAAAAGCAGAGTAACAGACCATATAATAAATTGAAACGATGGATTGATAACAGCTGCAAGTATATATTTAATAGAAAAGAACGGACAGAGAAAATTTTGTGAAACGTACTGAAAATAAATATGAAGTACTTATTATATTATACGTTTCTTTTTGAATGCAGAGTCCAAAATTTGAAAGCCAAGTAACGGTCAACCCTTGATTTGGTGAAATTTATTGTAGCAATTAATAAAAGAAATAAGTAGCAACGGTCACGTTGCTTTGATTTAGCTGACCCATCAAAGCAAATTATTTATAATTTAACCGGTAGGAAACGTAAAGGAACGTACCACCATAAAATGAAATTGATAACATCTGTGCATTGATTTTGCAATATTTATTAAAGAAATTGATTCTGCAATATTTATTAAAGCAATTTATTAGCTAGCTTGAATTAAATAGAATTTCACAATGGAATAAACTTTGATAAAATAAATTTAAAATTTAAAATCTGCTTTGTTTAATTGGACGTAATCCAAATATTAAATTTTTATTTCAAAATATTATTATATAAAATTTCTCAAAAGTTTCAATACGTTAAATAAAACCACTTAAAACTATCAAAATCTACGGGTCGTTACACTCTCCCCCACTCAAAACTTTTCGTCCCCGAAAAGGTAGGAGGTAGGAATAGAACAACCAGAAATAAAATAGATTGAAAGACAAGATAAACAATTAATTTAAAACTATATAAATTTTATTTGAAATATTTATTTGATAACTTCATTTGAAATTTAATTTTCTTTAATACTTTAATACTTTTCAAACTCCTTTGAAAACAATTATTTACATTATTACTTATATTTACAAAGAAGCTATTGAAATATTAAATCCAAAATTCATAAATTTTTGTTTTGTTTCAAGATACCTTCCAAATATTATTATTAGATCACAAATCATTTTTTTTAAATATGTTTTATTTTAGATAAAAAACTTCTAAAATATTTATAACACTAAAATTTCTATTAAACCATGTAGTATATAATTAAACAATATTTTAAAGGATATATCCAACAAGAAAGGAAGGTAGATTTGGAAAACAGAATCAAGGTGAATAACTAAACTGAGCAGATAAGGTAGATGCAAGGAATAGTATCGGGCACGAATAATTAATCTAGAACCATAAGAATTTAAATTTCAAATATTAATTCAACATTTCTTTGTTGGGAAAAATACTTTTATAATAAATACCTTTATAATAGTACTTTTATAATAAAATACTATTATATCGAAATAAATTTTCTTCTCAAAAATGCTTTTATAACTCGATGTTTCAACAAGTTTATCCTCGTTCTTGCAGACTCTGGCCATGCGTTGATCAGGCGCAAAGCTAGAATTCTTCAAGTACTTAGTAGACTTGTTTCAACACCCAATGAAAATACTTGAAAAACCTTTAAAACAGATATGGAAAGTACAATCCAAACGAAACAACCAAACCAAAACCTTTGTCCGACCATGGTTCACAGATACATAATGGTTACGTCTGGATCCCCCAGGAAACGATCCGTATCCGTAAGCTTTCTCAGCCCTGCGAGTTACGCCATGACGACTAGTAGAGTGCAGGATACACAATGGTTACGCCTGGGTCCCCCAGGAAACAATCTGTACCCCTAGGCTGTCTCAGCCAGGCAGTTTCGCTACTATTTGCGACCTACACAGATTGAAGGATACACAATGGTTACGCCTGGATCCCCCAGGAAACAATCCGTACCCCTAGGCCAGACTCAGCCAGGCAATTGCGCTATGCAGTCGCGAGAGAAAAAAAACCATGGGTTACGCCACTGTGGGAACACTCGAGTATTACATCCGGAAAACCAAAAATCAGAGAGAATAATATCGATAGAATGAATCCACGATGTGTCCACAAAGCGGATATTAAGCAGAAGGCACTTTCCATATCTTTACTTCGAAAATATATATCATATAGTACCTTTTCAAATCACTTTCAAATATCGTACTTATATAAAGTCCATATATATAGGATTCCATTTTACCCAAATCGAATACTTTCCAAAACAATAGTAGATCAAATCATACTTATATAGACTTCGATTATATAAAATCTCTTTCCAAATTGAGTACCTTTCAAATCAATAGATTTTAAATCAACTTCATACTTATACAATCCATTTTATATAAGTTCGACCACTCCCAAATCAAGTGCTTATTAATGTAAGGTTCTCAAATTTCAAATCATTTCAATATCAATTCAGTTTCAAAATCATATATGATTTCACCAAATTTTCTTCCAAATTAAATATCTAAATTTCAAAGTTCCCAAAATAATAGGTTTAGAAAATTATCCCATTTTCCAAATTAAAATAATTCAAGTCAAACAAATTCATTTCCAAAAATCACTATATAAGTACTGGTTTTTAATTCCAGTTTAATTTCAAAACCAAACATTTTACCAAAATCAATTATACTCAAAATGGTTTCCAAATTTATAATTATCCCTTTTTTTAAACTTTTAAACTATCTATGTCAATGTGAAATATCCAATTTACCTTTCTAAAAACCATTATTCAACTTTTTTTTTTCAAAACATTTCAAAACTAAATTTATATTCTTTATCAAACATTTTATACTCTTCGAAATTTCTTAGCTTTGAAAATTTAATCTAGATTTGGAAGTGTTCGAACATTCAAAATAGTTAGGGAAATCAAATTTTCAATTCAAGAGTTGAAAATCAACAATAAACCAATAAATCAATTATTAAATCCGAAACTCGTATATCTTTCTAAAATATCAAATTATACTTCGGAATTTGAAATCAAAAACGGTTTTACAAAATCACTTGCATAGCGAAGCTATTAAAGTGGCCTCTCCCCCACTTTGAAACTCGAAAATCAATGTCGATGATGCGTGCACTCATCGCCGAAATTATTTTCCAGCGACATAAGTGAGTTCTGGACTTCTATTTTCTTGAAAACTTCTTTGAAATTTCTTCAAAATTATTGGGATTCATTTGAACTCATTTGAAACATTTCTTATTCGAAAAAATACTTTTAAATCATATTATTTTTATATATTTTCCAAAATCTTAAAACCAATTTCAAAATACCGGAATTCAATTCTCGAATTTCAAATTTAACTCTACAGTTATAAATCATTTTTATATAAATCAATTTCTTATAATTTGTCAAAATTTCAAATCCTTTCAAAACCTTTTTATATAGAATAACATTTCTTATTTGCTTTATATATATAGGTATATAATCCTAATCGAAAACATTTTCACTTTTATATATATAAAAAAAATCATAGTTATCAAAATAAAATTTCGGTATAAACAATTTCAAAAATACAAACAAAACCCGATTTTCAAAGGATGATTCAAGAATGGATTTCAAAACAAAGATAGAGATTTAATTTGGAGGAACTCCAATCAATAGAATCCTAATTCGAATATAGACTCGATCGAAGATGAGATAATTAAATTACAAAATAGAAGATGGATATACTTCAATAAATCGCGGGCGACCTTTATCGGTCAACCGTGATTCCAAAATTATCGGTGTAGAATTCTGAGGCAATTCGACATTCAATCGCCAGAGATATAGAATTCGGCATAACTAGATATAGCAGCATCGTAAACCGAGGATACAAAAATCTTCGGTGAGTCAATGCCAATTGAAAAGGAGTTTTCACCCCCTTTACAAATCATTCAGTGGAGTTAAGGGATACTCCGGAATCAAACGAATATAAATAGGGAGAGACAGAATGAATTTTGGAACCAAGGGACATTCCAAAATTCAAAGGAAATCGAGTCAAAAGGAAGAAATTCAACTCGAGCGAAAGTGATTCTGTAAATAAATTTACCATATATGCTAAGTTTTGCCTAGAGCCAAAGCTCTGATACCAACTGTAACGACCCGCTATTTTGGACCATTCAAATGGACAATAAAACCATACATATCCGACTTGTATAATTCAAAATACCAAATTGTTAATTAAAATTTGGCAAAACTTAAAATATACAGTAGATAAATCAATCACAGATCACAGAGTAATATAATGCAGCGGAATAGATAAAGAATAGTAGTTCATGAAGCTACTGTATACATCAGAGTTAGAAAAATACAACCGAATAGTTCAAATGCAGTGAAGTTTCCAATGCAACAGATGACTTCTCTGAACCAATCAACTGGAAAGGGTGGAATCTGAATCGATAATTGGATTTCCAAATGAAGCTCCAAACTCCAAAGGTGAATCTCAAATGCTGTATCACTCAGTCTGACTCGAGCATAAAGCAAAACACAAAACACTCGAGTCAGGATTAACATTCTTATATCAATGAATCCAACTCAAGTGAAATATCAACTGAAATACAAATAACTTAAAGGATGTTTGGGATAACCATCCTCTAAGGGTCCATGGAACTTTCTACAAGGTAGAAATATACACTATAACACCGTGGTCATTTCAGCTTAATTTATACTTCAAAACCAATTTTCACTTCAAATATCTCTATATTTCCCAAAATAGTATTTATATATATTAAATAATTTATACAGTAAAGTATTTTCAATTTCCTCAACTTAACAAAACGTTCCAACATCAACCCGACCTTTCCATTCAAATTAAATTCAATCTCAATTTATCAATTTAAATTCAACTCAATTTCTAAAATAACCACTTAAATTTTATCGATCTCAAATTCGGATTTATAATCACAATACCCCTTTATATTTCCATATATTTCAAAACTTTAAGTATTCAACGTTTCATCTAAATTTTCATTCAATTTAGTTTTCTAAATAATAAATTCAAATTTAGTTCAACCTAAATTTTCATTTCAATTCAATTTAGTTGCTAAATAACAAATTCAACTACGTTGATTTCAAATACAGATCCGAATCTCAACATAAACCATTTAAATTCCAATATAGTTCAAGGCTTTAATATTTAAATGTTCTATATATAACAGTTTCATATAGATCTCGATTTAACCTCATTATTATTTAGTCTTGAAATACTCCCTTATTAGATTCAATATCATTTAAGTAACCTTAAATTACATTTTACTCAATATTTTCTTTAATTTATTTAAACGTGAAATATTCATTAAATAACTTAAATCAAAAATCCAGTTATAAAATCATACCCTTCAAATTTCCCATTCAAAAATTTCAAATCGATTTAATTAAATAAATCCTTATTTAAATACCATTTTTATACACCCAAATTTATCTCCCAATCTTAATTATTCAATTTATTACAAGAGAATCTATTTGAAATATAGATTTACATAAATACTTAACCATATTATATGCATTAAATCAATCTAATTTAAATCAAATATTACTACTAAATCTATATATACAATTTTCATTTATATAATATCTTAAGAATCAAATTTATTAAACCATATATTTCTTTCCAAAATTGTAAAAATTATTTTCGAAATATTTATATGGACCAATAGTGTCTGTATATATTTCCTATCATATAGTCAAGTGCTACGGATATTTATCATTTCAATCCGTATACTAAATATATACGGGTGGATACCATTTCAACCCGTAATCCCAAATTCAATTAAATGAAAATCGCTTGGGTTTATCATTTCAACCCATAACGATTTTCTCCTATTCTAAAGTCTGTTCGGGTATGTATCATTTCAACCCATAGTGATTTCTAAACTACAGGGAACTTAAAGAGTGATAATAGAAAATACAATAAAATAACAGGCATATATCATCAATAACAATATAATATAAACAACAGGATATGGTGTCATATCCCGCAAGTGAACAGTTACAGATAATAGCATATATAACATATTTAAATAACTACAGCAGCATATTTCAATTGTCGTTTCAATTGAAATCAAAGTTAATGAATAAAAAAATGTTAATCGTGAGTGATTGCTCACCTTTCGATGTAAGAGAGATAGACAATGAAGTTGAGTTACGAAATGCAAGCACGACTTCCAAAGCAAAGTTAGATGGTACGATTTTGACGGAAAAGCTGATAGATAGAAATTGATGAGAACAGATCAAATTAGCTTGATAAAATTGAAACGAAGATTATATGATTAATTTATTACTTTCTTTCAAAATGAACGTTAAATCAAAACACGCATTTAAAAAAATGAAATATATATATATATATATATATATATATATATATATATATGCACACCCATGAAAACCATATAACTTTAAAACGCTTCCATTTCATATAAATGTTAAATAACAAATATATAATTATTCAAAATGTCACATATATAGTATATTCATTTTATGGTTGTCGTTTCCATGTAATAAATATTCATTTTAAACCAATATTAAAATAATATATATGTATAGTTAAAAATCAATGTTCTAACATAAAACACATATATTAAAGATCAACACACACATATATAATATCTTTTGAAATGAATACTTATGTATATATATAAATATTATAGTTCATTACTTTCCTTTTCAAAATATCCAGTAGGAAATCAAACAAACTTAAGCACATATATATGCAGATAAACAATATTCTTTATAATACATTGTAAACTTACTCCTTTTTTTCCCTTTTTTTTAAAGAGTATATATGCAGTACGGTTTATAAGAATTTTTTATAAAACCTTCATATATAACAAAATATATGTATAAAATAAAATATTTGTATATGTAAAAATCAAAACGTTTCAAACATATATTCAAAAACTGGATCATATAAATAACAATGTATTTAGTTAACACATAGTATAAAATTCATTTATATAACTCTCTTATATATTCATTATAACTATAATCGAAACGGTTATATATACTTTTATATAAATTAACCAAATATACACGTTACTTAACCTATCTGTACCCAATCAATAGCTTTATTATTAAAGCACGCACATCATAATAGTATGAAGATATACAATGCTTTAGGCTTATTAAACAATATATTGCAACTTATGTATACTAATATGTGAATATAAATAACCTTACATACTTAATATATTAAAATAAAAAAAAACAATATAACAAAATATATATAAACTTAGAAAATTATATATAAGCTTATACTGTTATATCGAGAATTTTTTTTATTAAGTACAGCCATACATATATATCTTTGGGTACTACAATTTGTATTATTTGCCTTTTATAAAGAAAATTGCGGTTGCACTGAGTTTGTACATATAGCTTACTTTATGTATATAAATAACATAAGTTGTCATACATATATATACTAAAATATGTAAATTTAAGGCAGTATACTAATAGCAAATATATATAATATAATACAATGTATAGACATACCCTGTGTAAACTCGAGTCATTGATGGGTGGGCAAAAGGAATAAATAAGAAACTACAGACAATGAGGAAAATGTTGATGCCACCTATGTGCTGTCAGAAGTT
This sequence comes from Allium cepa, assembly GCA_030765085.1. Taxonomy (NCBI): domain Eukaryota; kingdom Viridiplantae; phylum Streptophyta; class Magnoliopsida; order Asparagales; family Amaryllidaceae; genus Allium; species Allium cepa. Next base: position 13,056,625 of record CM060941.1, read on the forward strand.
ATTACCTCTAGGCTATACACTCGGCTATGATGAGGCTGCCGATGTGTATAGGGAAGATGTTGGGTTCGGCTGGAAGGCAAGGTGTTTCTTAAGAGAAGAGGAGGGGAGAAGGAGGGGACAGGCGCTTGGTGGAAAGAAAATTTGCAGAGAGAGGATGAAAAGAATGCAGATGTACTAGGTAAAAGAAAGGAGGAGCATGCTAGAATAAATAGAATGTACGAAGAGAACAAGGAAGGTTATAAATCAGATTGTTATGAAAACGTAAAGAAAGAAAGAAAGAAAGAAATCAATGAATGCGAAATAACGTATAGTATTTTATACGTTCCAAACTTTGAAATGGCAACGGTCATGAGTTGATTTAGCTACATTTAAAGTAATCACTTTTTTGTTTGTTTGGATAGTACGTAATAAGTTTGGAAAGGCAATGATATTTAAAATGGAACAAGGAATGGACAGAGAAATTTAAGCAAAGATAAAACGTACAGAATAAATATAGAGTAACGGGACAGTCACGATAATTCAGTCGATAATTAAAGCAACTTTTAATGCCACCAGCTGCATGTTCAAATCTAAAAAGGCAGAGTAACGGACCATATAATAAATTGAAACGATGGATTGATAACAGCTGCAAGTATATATTTAATAGAAAAGAACAGACAGAGAAAATTTTGTGAAACGTACTGAAAATAAATATGAAGTACTTATTATATTATACGTTTCTTTTTGAATGCAGAGTCCAAAATTTGAAAGCCAAGTAACGGTCAACCCTTGATTTGGTGGAAATAATTCTAGCAATTAATAAAAGAAATAAATAGCAACGGTCACGTTGCTTTGATTTAGCTGACCCATTAAAGCAAATTATTTATAATTTAACCGGTAGGAAACGTAAAGGAATGTACCACCATAAAATGAAATTGATAACATCTGTGCATTGATTTTGCAATATTTATTAAAGAAATTGATTCTGCAATATTTATTAAAGCAATTTATTAGCTAGCTTGAATTAAATAGAATTTCACAATGGAATAAATTTTGATAAAATAAATTGAAAATTTAAAATCTGCTATGTTTAATTGGACGTAATCCAAATATTAAATTTTTATTTCAAAATATTATTATATAAAATTTCTCAAAAGTTTCAATTAATTACGTTAAATAAAACCATTTAAAACTATTAAAATCTACGGGTCGTTACAGTTGTAAATTTAATAAAATGTTAATATTGAAATTGTTGTTTAAAATGAGATTTTACAATTAATAGTTTATTTTTATTTAAAAAACAATAAGAAATTTTTTTAACTTCAAAAGTTATATCTACTTCTATAAATTATCACAATATTTATAGAAATGGGCATTTTTGATATGTTGGTGCCTTATAGAATTCGAGAAATCAGTTTATATTTTATAAAACATTGTTTGTAATGAAAATTAGTGTTTTAAAAGAAAAAACGAAGGAATTAGCAACACTTCTCTTCTAAGATTAATAATGTTTCACTTATTGTGTCCATGTCATACCCTCTTGGCCCAAGTACTAAGAAATATGTAATGAAAACAAGTTCTATACGTTGTTTATCTTCTTTCTCGTTTGAAAAACCTAAAACAAAATCCTCTTATTTCCATAACCCTAAAAATAAAATTAATCCCTAAATCAAGTGTAAATCAAAGGGCTTTGATCAATAATCATAGAAATCAAAAGAAGGTAATCTCCTTCATCTTCTAGTATGTTTAATTTGTGAATCAATCTCAGTTTTTGCTCAAGGTTATAACTCGTTTCTCTTGCAAATTCTGAAATTAACCTAGGTAGTTGTGAAGAAAGGCTAGCCTAAGAGAATCTGGGTCTTTGCTACTAATTCAAGTTCAAATTCGGTGAGTTAATCTCACACTTCTAGCCTAAAATTGAATGCTTGTTGCTGTTGTTGTTATGGATAAATTTGGTGTTGAATTGATCTCAATTTTGTGTTGATTTTCTTGTCATATGAAATTTGATTTTCTGTTTAATGAAAACCCACTTCATATAATCATGAATTGCATTCCATTATAGTTGTTTTTATGCTTGCATGTTAGCTAATTCAGTGTACTAGAGGTTAAGGCAAAAATCAACGAAGAAACCACCACCAATAGGGAATCGAAGCACCACCGGAGACACTTGGGCTCAGACTAGGTGTTATGGTAGGAGGACCGGTCATGACCTAGGCTGAGACCTAGGTCACTTCGTTTTGGGCTCCGCTTTTTCTCATTTTCTCCTCCATTCACTCATGTGATCGCTTGAACCTATTTGCTTGATTTTGTTGTTGTTTTCTACGCCGATTTCAATGTTATTTCCCAATTTAATATATGAATTTTTGAATTCATCTTGGAATTTATTATACCATAGAATTTTTCTATGGGTCCATGATGCAATACACAATTTCCAACGCACGTTTTGAATTAGAGTTTACAAAAGAATGATTTTCAATCCAAACAATTTTCTCAAATCATTTTAAGTATGGATATATTTTCTATAAAAGATATACGAAATAATTATATATATGTATATAATATATTTATTTTGAATAATGATGGCTTTAAAGTTGATTTGGCATAATGGTTTAAAATTGTACTTGTGTGTGTGTGTGTGTGTGTTAGCAAGGGCTTTCAAATGTACGCATGCGTATATCTTCTAGTTTTAAGACAATAATTTCAAGAAGTATTTCAAGGTAAGTTATTTTATGAAATTGCAGGACATCGATCGACTGAAGAATCGATTTAAACGGATTCACAAAATAAGTGATAGGAAACGCTCGTGTTTATTTCTTTAACTAATTCTCGAACTTGTTCAATTGAGGCATTTATACACACGAGTGGAGTTTACTAACCTATAGTAATCGTTTAGATAGACCCGTATGGTATGGGATACATAGTTGTTATTTATCTGATAACTATTCGGGGGTATATGACACTAATCGACGAGTTTATGACTCGCCCTTGGAATTCTATAGGTCTTGCACCTATCTTGATGTTTATAGGACTTGTTCCTACCTTTATGTTTATAGGTATCGTATCTATTTCAAAGATTGTAGGACTTGTTCGTATCTTGATGTTTATAGGCCTCATACCTATCTTGATGTTTATAGACCTATATGTCTATCTTTGGGTTACATGCATGCGGGTGAATTTATTTCACCAATCTTGGAGTTTGGCGCCTTCCTCCTTTTTATGAGATCTCTGGATTTTGTAATTTTCGGATTTGATGTTATATGTGTTATCACCAAAAAGTTTTGGGGATTTTTCTTGTAGAAGCTATCTTGAGTTTTGATATTTGGTGATTTCATTCTTGAAGTTTTGAGGAATATTTTATATTTGTCAATACATGATTTGATGACAATACTTGAGTTCTTGTTCACTTATTCTATCATTTGTCTTGCTAACTAATTCATTAAAGTCTATACTGACCCGTTTCTTATTTTAAAATGCTTGGGTTAGATCGAGATATTTTAGGTGCTCCAGTTTGATAGTTCTATAGAGGATTCACTCTTGTTATTTAGTTGTCATTCATCTTACCTTCATCTTGTACATGTATACATATCCATGTAGTGTTATATCTTATATCTAATATTGTTCTGGATTATTATAGCCATCATAATTTTGTTTTAAGCCTGGATTGTATACATTAATTCCACTTGGAAAAAAGAAAAATAACACCCAAATCGACATATCAATATTCGCTCAAAGCAAAATACATGGATGTTCGCTTCTAACCAGCCCTATTCTCTGCACTAACAGACAGTATTTGATGCGGCGCATCATGATAAGCGAGTTAAGTCGCTCAATCTTAAGTCGCTCAAACTTAAATCGCTCAACCTTAAGTCGCCCCAACTATCATTAAGTCGCATGCCATGAGTCGCATGCCTTATAAGATAACAGCTCAAGAAATCATGCCGCATTTCCATAAGTCACATGCCTTAAGTCGCAGTTCTACAGGTCGTTCACTTATGCCGCATCTCTATAGGTTGTTCAGCTATGCTGCATGGTTCTCTTAAGTCGCATGAAGCTTATGTCGCTTAAGCCATTCCTGAAGCTTATGTCTCTTAAGTCGCTTATGTCGCATGAAGCTGTGCTATCTTCTTAACTTGTATGTCGTTAGGTCATGTGTTGTTTTGTTAAGTCGCATGTGTGTTGTATTGTTAAGTCGCATGTGTGTTGTATTGTTAAGTCGCATGTGTGTTGTATTGTTAAGTCGTATGATGTTTTAGCTCGTGTGATGTAAGTCGCATGTGTGTGTTAGGTCGTGAGTCGTATGATGTTGAGTCGCGTGTGTGTTGTAATTTCCTATAAATAGGGGTGTGTTGTCATTTGTAAAGGGTTGTTTATTTTGAAATAAATTTGTGTGTGAGCTTTGGCCACCATTGTTGGAAGTTGAGTATGATCTCCTTCTTCTTTCCATCTTCGGGTTATTCGTGAGCGAATCAACGAATTTAAAGCCAATTCTCGGTATCACTTACGAGTGATCAACTATCGAATTGTAGATCTTTTAACACGACATCTTGCGAGATCAACGGGTTGGAGATGGCTAGATTCCGACATCATCACGATCAACGGAATTGAGCATTTATCATTCTATCGGTTTATTTGACACGAAATCATCATTTCGTGAGGAAGATCCTGGATAGATTGTGACAGTTTGGTATCTAAACTGTTCAAGCCTAGTCAAAGCTTCGTCAATTGGTATCAGAGCCAAATCAGAGACGGAAACGAGATTTTTTAATGATCATGCCTCCGAGACGTGCTAATCGCTATCATAATGTTGAAGATTTGTATAGAAGACAAGAAGCTAAGCAGATGATGCAGCGTATCAATGAAAAGTTCAATGAGGGTATTGAAAAATTAGACAAATTAATGAATGACATGAATGAAAATCAAAGGAGAACGTCACCAGTTTCGAACCAGGGTGGAAACAGGGTTTCACCATCGGTTTTGGAAGAAAGGAGGATGTCACCCTAGTCTTGTCGAGATAGGAGAGAATCATTAGTTTTAATGATGCGAGACCACCATGGGTACCGAAATGAAGAAGGAAGAACTTAACATGGGTTCGAAAATGAACCATATCGTGATGCTGAAAGACAGGGTAGAAGGGACATGCGTGGTTGTAGGGACGTAGATGGTCAGGATCGATATCGAAATACATCTGATTTTGAGGAAGATGGTGATAGAGGTAGTATTCATTATCGAAATCGAGGCCAAGTGCGAAATCAATACCTGGATTCAGAAAATGATCGTAAATGGGAGTCGGGTATGAGGATGGAAATTCCAGAATTCAAAGGTGGTATGCAAGCAGAAGAATTTCTGGATTGGTTGTCGAATGTTGAAGAAATTTTGAAATTCAAGGAGGTGCCTGAGAATCGCAGAGTCCAATTAGTTGCTATAAGACTAAGGGGAAGAGCTATAGCTTGGTGGTAGCAAACTAAACTAACTCGGGAGAGAATGGGAAAATCAAAGTTGTCATTTGGGAGAAGATGAGAAAGATGATGAAAGCGACTTTCTTGCCGTACAATTATCAATCTCTTATGTATCAACGTTTGCAGAATTTGAGACAAGGGACGAAGACAGTGAATGACTATGCATATGAATTCTATCAACTGATTGCAAGGAATGATATTATGGAAACCGAGGAACAGCTAACGGCTAGATATGTCGGAGGGTTACGAATGCAGATTTATGACATGGTTAATATGTTTAATCCAATGTCAGTTGCTGAAGCACATCAGAAAGCTCTAGCTTGGGAGAAACAAAGGAGACGAGGAATTGGTGTGTTAACGGGTTCTAACAACCAGAATAAGGGTGCGGTAGCAGTGCTAATATTGCCAAGGCAGTCAATAAACCAATTGTCAATGAAGCCGCTAAAGCAAAGGTCAGTAACAGTATCAAGTGCTATAATTGTCAGGAGTTTGCCATTAAAAGTAATGAATGTACAAAGCCAAAGAAGAGAGCATTAGTTGCAGAGGAATGTGAGTATGAGGATGTGGAAGCTGAAATTGATTATTCTCAACTATCGAAGTTTGATGAAGATGAAGAGGTTGTGTCAGGAGACGAGGGTGTAACTTAATGATAAGGAGGTCTTGTTTAGTGCCAAAGCATTAGAATGATTCTAGTTGGCTGAGAAGAAATATCTTTCAGTCTACATGTACTATCTTGGGAAAGGTTTGTCGATTTGTTATTGATGCGGGAAGCTGCGATAACATTATTTATGAAGAAGCTGTTAAGAAGTTAGGGTTGAAGACTGAAAAACACCCTAGACCTTATAAACTAGCATGGCTAAAGAAAGGTGGAGAAGTGACAGTGGGAAGACGAGCATTTGTTACATTTTGTATTGGGAAGAAGTACAAAGATGATATATGGTGTGATGTTGTCGATATGGATGTGTGTCATCTACTATTGGGAAGACCATGGCAATATGATAGAGCTATACAACATAATGGTCGCACCAACAGCTACAGTTTCATGTTCGAAGGCACTCAAGTTACCTTAGTTCCTAAGAAGCGTGAACAAAGTGAAAACAAGTCAGAGAAGAAAGTGGAATCAACTAGTCTGTTATCTACGAGAGAATTTGTTGAAGAAATGAAAGATAGTGTTGAATTGTTTATGTTGATTGGGTATGAAACAAGTGAAGATATTGAAATTCTTGCGGAGGTTAGACTGGTGTTAAATGAATTTGATGATGTCTTTCCTATGGAATTACCCAAGGAATTACTGCCACTGAGGGATATACAACATCAAATTGATCTAGTGCCAGGTGCTATTTTACTGCATAGGCCGCATTATCATATGAGTCCAAAAGAGCATGAAGAGTTGAGGAGACAAGTTGAGGAGTTGCTTAAGCAAGGGCATGTTCGATAGAGTCTCGGTCCTTGTGTTGTACCAGCTCTGTTGGTACCCAAGAAAGATGGTTCATGGAGAATGTGTACAGACAGCAGGGCACTCAACAAAATAACTGTCAGATGCAGATTTCCTATGCCAAGACTTGATGATCTATTGGATCAACTCACCGGGTCTGTAATCTTTTCTAAGATCGACCTAAAGAGTGGTTATCATCAGATTCGCATAAGACCAGGTGATGAATGGAAGACAACATTCAAGACTCGGGAAGGATTATATGAATGGCAGGTCATGCCATTTGGTCTATCTAATGCACCAAGCACATTTATGAGGGTGATGAATCAAATTTTCAGACCTTACATCGGGAAGTTTGTTGTAGTCTACTTTGATGATATCTTGATATATAGTGCTAGCACAGAGGAGCACATTCAACACTTGCGAAAGGTGTTAACTATCCTTCGTCTAGAACAGTTCTATGCAGCAACGAAGAAATACGTGTTCATGACGCCAAGTGTTTTATTTCTGGGTTATGTCCTGTCTAAGGAAGGGATACAAGTGGACCAGAGTAAAGTAACCGCAATCTGAAATTGGCCACAGCCCAAAACTATAACAGAAGTCAAAAGTTTCCATGGGTTAGCTTTATTTTATCGAAGATTTATACCGCACTTTAGTAGTGTGATGACTCCTGTTACTGATTGTATGAAAGGATAGCAGTTTTCATGGACGAAAGAGGCAGGATCTGCTTTTGAACAGATCAAGGAACTTTTAACCTCAACACCGATTCTAGGGTTGCCAAATTTTCAGTTATTACTTGAGTTACATACAGATGCGTCCAAAGTTGGGATTGGAGGAGTGTTGAGTCAGAAGGGTCGTCCGATTGCCTATTTCAGTGAAAAACTTTCTGGAGCAAAGATGAGATACAATACTTATGATATGGAGTTTTATGCTATTGTGCAGGCCGTGAAGCATTGGAGACATTACTTGTTCCACAAAGAATTTGTTTTGTATACGGACCATGAAGCATTGAAACATTTACAAGGGCAGAATAAAATTGTAGCTAAGCATGCATCGTGGATAGCTTATTTGCAACAATTTACATTCGTCGTAAAGCACAAGTCTGGAGTAACTAATCGCGTCGTCGATGCATTGAATCGGAGGGAGAATTTACTAACAACCATGCGAGTAGAGGTGATGGGTTTTGACTTACTTCCAGATTTGCTTACTTCAGATTCATATTTTTCCGAAATCCTAGACAAAGTCAAACAGGGAAACATGGTTGGATATATGCTGGTTGAAGATTTTCTATTCAAAGGAAATCAGTTGTGTATTCCGGATTGCAGTCTACGAATGAAAATCATCAAAGAATTACATGAAGAAGGACATGTGGGCCGCGACCGTACCATGCAGTTGATCTCAAAGTCTTATTTTTGGCCGTCAATGAGGAAGGAGGTTGAAAAGTTTGTTCAGAGGTGCCATATTTGTCATGTTTCAAAGGGGACCGCAACAAATGTAGGTTTATATATGTCGTTGCCTATACCTACTAAACCATGGGTGGATGTTAGTATGGACTTTGTATTGTTCTTGCCGAGGACGCAACATGGCAATGATTCTATCTACATGGTGGTTGATCGGTTTTCAAAAATGGTACATTTTATCGCATGCAAGAAGACTGTAGATGCAGTTAATGTCGCACAGTTATACTTCAAGGAGATCTATCGTCTTCATGGGTTGCCTGAATCTATTGTATCGAATAGAGACACTTGTTTTCTGAGTCATTTTTGGATGAGTCTATGGAGAATGATCGGGACAAAGCTGAAATTTAGTAGTGCTTATCATCCACAGACGGATGGACTGACAGAAGTTGTGAATAGATCCCTAGGTAATCTATTGAGATGCCTCGTGAACGACAATTTGAAGAGTTGGGATTCCAAGCTGTGTCTAGCTAAGTTTGCACACAACCATGCAGTTAATCATAGCACTGGGTTCAGTCCTTTCCAGATCGTTTACTCAACAATTCCTAAGGGACCATTAGATTTATCTACAGTACCACAGCAGAAAGGAGTGATCAAACGAGCTAGTGATTTTGTGAATGAGTTGCAAGAGTGCCACAAGGTTGTGCAGGAACGATTGCTTAAGGCGAATGAGAAATATAAGCAATCCGCAGATATCAAACGACGAAATGTTGAGTTCAAAAAAGGAGATTTTATGTATACAGTACTAACTAAGGATCGATTTCCTATTGGTACTTACAACAAACTAGCTGCTAGAAAGATTGGCCATTTGGAAATCGTGAAAAAGATTAATGAGAATGCTTATCAGTTAAGATTGCCGGATCACATCCATGCTGCCGACGTTTTCAACGTCAAACACTTTATTCCCTATCATGAGAATAAATATGTCGAAGAAGAGGAAAGTGTAAATTCGGGGTCGAATTCTTTACAACCAAGGGAGGATGACGCAGCGCATCATGATAAGCGAGTTAAGTCGCTCAATCTTAAATCGCTCAACCTTAAGTCGCTCAACCTTAAGTCGCGCCAACCATCCTTAAGTCGCATGCCATGAATCGCATGCCTTATAAGATAAAGGCTCAAGAAATCATTCCACATTTCCATAAGTCGCATTCCTTAAGTCGCATTTCTATAGGTCGTTCACTTATACCGCATCTCTATAGGTCGTTCAGCTATGCCGCATGGTTTTCTTAAGTCGCATGAAGCTTATGTCGCTTAAGCCGTTCCTGAAGCTTATGTCGCTTAAGTCGCTTATGTCGCATGAGGCTGTGCTATCTTCTTAACTCGTATGTCGTTAGGTCGTGTGCTATATTGTTAAGTCGCATGTGTGTTGTATTGTTAAGTCGCATGTGTGTTGTATTGTTAAGTCGTATGATGTTGTAACTCGTGTGATGTAAGTCGCATGTGTGTGTTAGGTCGTGAGTCATATGATGTTGAGTCGCGTGTGTGTTGTAATTTCCTATAAATAGGGGTGTGTTGTCATTTGTAAAGGGTTGTTGATTATGAAATAAATTTGTGTGTGAGCTTTGGCCACCATTGTTGGAAGTTGAGTGTGATCTCCTTCTTCTTTCCATCTTCGGGTTATTTGTGAGCGAATCAACGAATTTGAAGCTAATTCTCGGTATCACTTACGAGTGATCAACGATCGAATTGTAGATCTTTCAACACGGCATCTTGCGAGATCAGCGGGTTGGAGATAGCTAGATTCCGACATCATCACGATCAATGGAATTGAGCATTTATCGTTCTATCGGTTTATTTGACACGAAATCAACATTTCGTGAGGAAGATCCTAGATAGGTTGTGACAGTTTGGTATCTGAACTGTTCAAGCCTAGTCAAAGCTGCGTCAGTATTACTCAGTAATATCCTTTGTTAGTGTGGGTCTCGGGGTAGGGCGTCACACTATCAGACCTACTCTTATTGAGTGGATCGTTACTAATCAGAGGTGCAATGCCAGATTAGCGGAGATCATTTCTAAGGTTGAAGCGGGAGTAGAGTCTAAAGATCTAAGACAATACAGGCTCAACCGAGTCGGTTGGCTCTGTAAAGACAGGAGATTGGTTATTCCTGATGTCGATGGATCGAGGGACAAGGTGCTGAGGGAGTGCCATCATTCGAGATTGACGATATATCCCAACAGTTATAAGACGTGCCATGATATGAAGTAGACCTACTACCGGGAAGGGATGAAGAAAGACGCTGGTACATTCGCCTCATAGTGCATAAACTGCCAATTAGTTAAGGGAGAGCAGAAAAAGCCCAATGGTTTGATGAAACCGCTAGAAATTCCCGAATGGAAATAGGAACAAGTATCAATGGGCTTCATTGATGGACTACCGAGGACTCGAGCATGATACAATAGCATTTGGGTCATAGTTGATCGATTGACCAAGAGCGCCATATTTATACACGTCAGGTCAAGTAGAGAGGCAGCGAAACTGGCCGAATTGTATGTGAAATGGATAATACGATTCCATGGTGTACCGATGAGCGTTATGAGTGACCGGTACCCATTGTTCACTAGTGAGTTTTGGAAGAGCTTATAGCAAATGCTTGGGATAGAGCTGCACCTCATTACAGCTTATCACCCTCAAACCGACGGCCAAACTGAGAGAGTGAATCGTATCTTAGAGGATCTCTTGCATGCTTGCATACTAGAGTTTGGATGCTCATGGGATGATCACTTACATCTCATTGTTTTTTCATACAACAATAATTATCAGTCTAGCATCAGCATGGCACCATTTGAAGCGTTATATGGCCGACTGTGCAACACTCCTTGTTAGTGGGAAGCAGGCGAGATACTGATACTTGGGTTAGATATGGTTAGAGAAACATCAAAAAAGATCAAGATCATTCGGCAATGAATGAAAGCCGCCCAAGGTAAATAGAAAAGCTACGCTAATAAGAGACGTCGAGATTCAGAGTTTTCTATTGGCAATATGGTATTTGTCAAGACCTCCCCATTGAATAATGTCATTCAAATCGGTAGTGGAGGGAAGTTGGCACTGATATTTGTTGGCCCTTTGCCAATATTAGAGAGGATTGGGAACCTTGCTTACAGAGTTGACTTACCTAAAATAATGGTGGGAGCAATGTCCTTTATGTCTCCCAATTGCAGAAATGTATGCACAACTCAAGTGTGACTATCGCACTAGATCATCTAGATGATGTCGAGATTGAACCGGAGGCTTCGAGACCTTATAGGTCTATTCGTATTGCCGGACATGATACGAAGCAGCTTAGGATGAAGACGGTGAATTTAGTGAAGGTTTAGTGGAGTGATAGTGAAAGCGATTGCACTTGGGAGACCAAGGAGAGCATGAGGACAACATATCCAGAGCTCTTTACATGAGGAATTTCTTATTTATCGCTTTTAATTTCGCTTATGATATCATGAAATAAACTATGGCATGTTTGATGTGTGATAGTTGCCTGTGCTTATATATGATTGTTAGGAATGCAAGATGACTCTGTTGACTTGATTATGGAATTTTGTGGGTGAAATTCCTAAAGGGGGAGAATTTAATGACCCATATTCTACATATCGAAGGATCGTAGAATATTTATATTATTTTCATATGAGGTCGTATGATTCTATATGAGGTCGTATGATCCTATAACTTTGAAGAATGGCTACTAGAGTCATTTCTTACTCTTGTAATTTTTAGCGAATTTTTATGTGACCATTTTGACCTTGAAAACGTCGTATAGATTATAACTTTTGATAGGAGTCAAGAAAGGGTCTAAAACCACTTCCATTGGATTCGGATGATGATTTTCTTTTCCGTAGTGTAGTCATTTTAAGAAAACGAACTTACCGTTTTTGAATTAAGGCTGATTGAAGTTTTCATTTATTTTGAGCAGCTTTAGTAGATAATTTGGGTCATTAGCAACATGGCCCATGGCCTATTTCGGGATTTGAGCATGTGGGGGCTGATGGGACCTCATCCCTACCATTTTACTATTCCAAAAATAGTTAGAACCTCCGTTAAACATCTTTCTACCAGAAAGAAACGCTAAAACATACTTTGATTAGCCAAATTTCGTCATTAAGTAGGGATAAGCTAGATTTGCGCATGAGATTAGAGATTTTCTATTATAGGAGCATTGGAATATATGCCTTTTACTGTTCATAAGAGTATTTGGGCTTATACTTGGGTTAAGGTTGATGATTAGATCTTTCACTTACTAATTATGCTATTTTACCTCATAAACAACGCTTTAAAAATAATTTTAAAATCCTACAAATTTATCGACCATTTTATACCATACATATATATAAATTTTAGATGATTTGCAAAAATGTGATTTTATGAGTTCTTAATTTGTTCTTATGGATCTTCCAACTTTACCTTAAACTTAGATTTCTTAGAAATTAATTTGTTTTGATGTTTGGTTGTTGCTTTGACTTCTATTTGGTGTTTGTGTACTTGTTTAATGTTTGAGTGGTTGAAAACACTAATGAAATGCGATCTAGACTTAGGATTGGATCATGGTTCGTCGACGATCAACAAAGTCAAAGTTGTCCAATTGGGTTGCGATCGATATGGGGCAATTAGGAAGACCACATAAGTTTGCAAACCAAGTTTCAGGTCATTTGGAATTAGTATGATCGAGTTACGGTCATTTGATGTATGGATCAGAGGGGTTTCTATGGTTTGGTGAAGACCCATAAGGCCATGGTTCGATGGAAGACTAAAGAGGTGGATTGATGGAGCAAAATTTTGGCTTAATCTATGGGTCAGTACCGACCCATGGGTGTTCACAAAAATTTGGCTAAGCCCCACAGTCCTTAGGGTTCAGTACCAAATCATCGGATATCACCCAATTGAGGCGCGATCCATATGGGAGTTTAGGGGGACCAGTAGGAACTAATTGGTGAAGTGTTGGGCCGGTAGTGATCCTTCGGTGGCTATGGTTCGGATGGGATCTTTCGATGGTTACGGGTCGGTGGTGATCCATAAATTTGATTCCAAACTTGGTGCTATCGATAGGGTGTGATAAGAAAGGCTCCATAAGGCTGCATTTCAAGTCTCAAGTCGATCGAAATCTGTATGCTCAAGATATTGATGGATCGGTGATGACCTTGGGAGTATGGGTCAGTGGTGGTTTTCTCGTGACATGCTTCGGGTCACATGGCCAAAAACCCGAGTTTGACTTGGGGAAATTTCAAATGAAGGAAATAGGCTAAGTCCATGGGTTCGTACCGACCCTTTAAGCATGCTTGGAGAATTTCAAGAGTCTGCTTCGAGTCAAAGGGATGATTACTATAGATCTAACTTTAGGCCATAATTTCTAGAGTCTGTTTCGAGTCAAAGGGATAATTACTTCGGGTCTGACTTCGGGTCAACCCGGAAGTGAGTTTTTCGATGACCGTCTCAACGATTTTCGACAACGACCACTCGTAACTCGATGATGGGAATTCCATGATAGGAACTAATGGCTTTGATGATGGATAACTATACTTTTAGAGCCAGAGTAGGCAATGATGAGTCAGATCGAGCATGCTATTCAAGACGGGTTATGGAACGCATGATGACACTCTGTGATTTATGATGGTTGTCTGGAGTAGTTCCCAACCGTGACGACTTTAGATGGGAGTTGTATAAATAGTTCCAAGATGGGCTCTGTTATGAATGAGGTATGCAATGGGATCATTAATATTCATGATTTCGACGTGTATTCATAAAGTAGGGGTATTTAGGGACGCCCACTTGGATCAGATGGGTCCTTACATGCAGACGAGAGGCTTATTGTACCTCATACTATTAGATGGGCAATCTAGTTCCTAGCTTACTAAGTGGCATGGATTTGAGTACCGAGAGACTGGGATGTTGAGTAGTTGTTGACTAGGTGATGGGTTCATACGAGTACCATATATCAAACATACCGAGTGAGTGAGTTTGAAGGTGAATAATGGATGCCAGGTTTGCTTTGATACTTTATATCACTTTAGGGATGTCACATGATGTAGATATTACTGATGCGGATATCTAGTAACCCTTTGTACCTTGATTTATAGTACACCCATGATGACTATCATAGAGTAGCTTACATCTTCTATATGTGCAAACTCTATAGATGCAGGGACAGGTCAGGTATGATTTTCCATACCCTTTGTCCTAGTTTATATGCCTTAAAGTATTTGAGATTTCTATTGCTCACATTAGACTGTTGTCTGACTTGGAGTTTCATGCTTTTCTTCTTATTACTCTAGGTACTCTTAAATGAGTAGATTAGGATTATCAATTCCAGTGAGCATATGGGAATGGATAAGTGGCGAGTTGGAGGCTATTCTCATATTCTTATATGTACTTATTTGCTATTCCGCTGCATAGCTCTATGGAGCTTGCTAGTGCCTTACTATTTAGAGACAGTTATTTATGAGTTATTATTTAATGTATAACTTTATCACTTATGCTATTTACTATATAAATCTATATACTCTGATTCTATGATCGATTTAGTTATTTACTGTCTCTCCTGTTTGTATCTGTGATGTTTTACTATTATATTTTATTTAATTCACTGTGAGATATACGACAACTTCTGTGTTGCTTATTCTACCTTACTCTTCTGATGATCATCCTGCACCTACCGAGCATCGCTACAACGCAGTTATATAGGTATATTGGTATCTGTAGTATAGGGAGGTCATCATAGTCCAAATTATAATATCTTTGGAATCACCAAACTCGAGGGTAAATAAGTTTAATTGCTTACAATAACTAACTGGGTATTTCTACACATAGAATCATCATAAAATAATCTTAGCTCAAGAGATTATTTTGAAAGAGTAGAAGTATAAGTATGTGTTTTGTGCATAAAATGTGGTTTAATTTAACACTTTTTGGATATGTGTATTGTGCATGGGTAAACTGGTAGAATCCTACCTTGGGCATTGCCTCACATGTCTTGTCATACTTTTATCCTTATACGCGACCATTACGATTTTGTTTTAGTATGGTACTTACAGAGGGGCTACCGATGTTACTAGTTGTGTTACTGGACCTGAATAGACTACTTGCTTAAAAATGTATTAAGGGGATCAATGTAAAGCCTTGAGCTATTTTAATATTTTACTGATCGACACTTGATGTGTACATAAAAGTGTATATTTATACTCACATATTTATTCTTGGTTTAATTAAATAATGATCATATTAGGGTATTTTTATGTGATTTTACCGAAATCCAGATGTCATCAAATCATCATTCATTCATCTTCATTTAGGGGAAAATGGTAATTTTATGCATGTATTAATTTTGAGAATATTTATTTGCACATTTTAGTTTTATTTGTAGGAATTTGAATGGAAAATGGAAGAAGCTTTCATGAAAATATGCATGCACAAGAGTTAGAAGGCAAACAAAGATGGAAATAAATGATTTTATGAAATCACAAAGGACCCTACCTATCCAATTACCATGATCTATAATTAGGAGCTAATGCACATGTTAGTGGAGATTAAAAGCACGTGCATATTAAATAAGGGATTAGTCCCATGCTAATGATAACTTAGAGGCCACACTTCTTAAAAGGCATTGTGGGTAGTCTCCTAAAATATGGATTAGGGTTTTAAGCATGTATAAATACCCCTTATATTTCATGTAATGAAGCTCTTACCACCTTCTCTTTAGTTTAGTTGTAGCATGCAAACATAAATTTTTTTTCTCTCTTTGATGGATTCTTAACCTTTGTCTCTTTTGTAATTTTATTTATGCAATTTGATGTCATGCTCTTTTAATTATTGCTCTTTACTTTATGCAATTAGTGTAGTTTTATTTCTTACAAGTAAAGTAGATTTATTTACATGCAAATTAGTTAGATCTCTTTTTCCTCTTACTTATCTTTATGTTGCAATCTAAATTTTTTGAAATGATAACAAATATGAGAAGCTAAACCCCTTCAACTTAGGGGTAATGAAGCTCTTTTAATCGTGTAAATTTAAAATATTTGCTAATTTATGATCTCTTTTTGTGCTTAATGGAAATTTTTGATGTGTTTATTTTTTTCTTTAACTTTGAATTTGATAGCCTATGTTGTTGACACCAAATAAGTTATACTTAAACAAACGTAAACACAAATTACATTTTCATTTACATATGATTTTGGTAATGAAGTGGATTTTAGAATCAAAATTTGATGGTCTATATTACTAATCCATAGTAAATAGGACATGCTTGGAGTAGATTTTATTCTTAATTTCAATATCATTTTCATGAGAGTTGACAAATGGTTTTGATGGTGTGTTAAAGTTCAATGTGTTAGGAAATCAAATCTATGGTTTCGATGACAACAACTATACAATGGAAATTGCATATGCATATATGTGTCTATTTACAGGTAATTGCTAAAGTAACATCACTAGAGAGACAAGAACAAGGCTCAAAGAACGTAACAAGAGATGAAAAGTCGATAGAATCAATGGAGCAATGACACAAATGCACATAAGCAACATACACAAGTTTAACACGTCTGAAGACACTAGCCAGACGTCTGAATAAATCCTCTGGAATTCAATACAGACAGGATCAGACGTCAGGTTAATTTACTCAGATGTCTGAAGGCTACTATATACAAAAAATATATAGAGCCAGATGTCTGAAACATATATCGGATGTTTGAAACTGAACTCCGATTTTGAAATTCAAATAACAACTGTCGCACTTGAAAAGACATCTTCGCTGCTCTTCGCTGCGACTCTTCATCACCATCAAAAGTGAGCATAGAACACTTGTTAATGCATGCAACTACTTAAGGAATCTCTCTACCACTATAAATAACATCAAGAATCAAAGAGAAAAACTCACCATACTTACTTGCACTTTTTACTCTTGTACTCTGACATATTCTTGATCTCTAGCAATCATATATTTGTATTTCACTCTTTCATATATTCAGCTCAGTCAATATTCTCTAGATATATATATTGGAAGCATTTATACTTAATAGTCAATATCCATATTATAGAACAAATATTTGACAAGAACAAGCTACTGTAACCAAGCCTATTCCTCCAGGCGAAGTGAGGGTGTTTGATAGTCGAATTCCGAAGGGATGTTTCGGGACTGGACGTAGGACGGGAGGTCCGAACCAGTATAAAATCCTGGTGTGCTTAGTCTATATTTTACTAGATTAATTTTATAACTAGTTACATTATATAGTTAGTCACATATACTTGCATATACACTACAAGATCCATTCTATAGACTTTCAATTGGTATCAGAGCAAGGTTTGATCAAAGTACAATAACACTTTTTTGAATCATTTTAATATGGCAAGTATTTTTCAAGAAGGACAATCCACAGCGCGACTCCTAATTTTAATGGCTCTAACTACGCATATTTGTCAACACGTATAAGAATTTTTATGGAAGCTAATGATCTAGAAATTTGGTCAGCCGCTCAAGATAAATATGAAGCACCTACTACTGCTATGAACACATGGACCAATGCACAAAAAAAGCTTCTAATAATGTCAAAGCTATAAATGTTTTATTTTGCTCATTAGATAAAAATGAATTCTCACGTGTCATGTTATGTAACACTACATTTGATATTTGGCGTACTTTACAAGTCGCACACGAAGGCACAAACAAAGTTAAACAAACCAGGATTTCAATTTTACAAAATCAATTATCATCATCTAAAATGAAAAAAATGAATCTATAGTAGATATATACTCTAGATTTCACACCATTCAACATGATTTAATGGTACTTGGAGTCAAATTCACAAATTATGATTTTGTATCTAGAATACTCAATTCTTTCACTCCAGAGTGGGAAAGAAAAGTATTAGCTATCGAAGAAGCTAATGATCTCTCAGCACTCTTAGTTGAAGAATTGATAGGAAATTTAATGTCCTATGAAGCTAATTTGCAGGCACAAAAAGAACTAAATTTGAAAAAGAAGAACATAGCATTCCCAGCAACAAATAAAAACTCCGACTTAGACGAAGAAGAAATTATATTTTTTGCCAAAAAATACAACAAATTCAAGAAATTTAGGAAAATGACTAAAATTCAGAAAGGAGGAAAATCAAGCTCAACGAATCAAACATCAATCAAATGCTATGAATGTGATCAATTTGGACATATGAAGAAAGACTGCCCCAAGCTCAATAATGATAAAAAGAAGAACAAATTTGAAAAGCTCAAAAAGAAAAAGGCTTTCAAAGTAACATGGGATGACTCGGATTCTTCATCAACTGAAAGTGATAGCGATAGTGATGGAGAACAAGCTAATGTGTGTTTTATGGCACAAACTGATGAGGTATGTCCTGATCTTAGCTATGACGAATTATTAGAATTTAGCATGGAATTAGATGATAAATTTAGACAAATTAAAAAATTGAACAAAGAACATATAGTCAAAATAAATAGATTAGAACTTGAAGTAGGAATGTTAAAAGATGAAAAAATTATCCTAGAAGAAGAATTAGAATTATCTCAAGAAAAAATTAAAACTAATTTGGTAGAAAGTGAGGCTATTGCTATTGATTTTGATAAAACTAAAATAGTAAAGGATAAATTGTTAAAAGAAAATGTCAACTTGAAGAGCAATGTTGAAATATTGAAAATTGAAAATTTAGAATTTAAAGAAAAATTAGATAAAACTACAAATAATGTGTCAAAATTTATTAAAGGAAAACAATGTTTGGAAAATTTTATCAAGACTTCGAAACCACCAGGTAATAGAAATGGAATAGGATTTAAAAATACTACTAAACAAAAAAGAAATGATGCTAAGAATTATAGTTATAAAAAGACTAAAAGTTTACCTAAATCTAATATGAATACCAAAAATATGAAAATTTGGATTCCTAAGACTAATAATAATTTGATTAGACAAAAACGTATTAATGATTTCTTAAAGAATGTAGTCTATAATAAAAATTATATTTATAACGGTACCAAACCATCTTGGGTATGACTACCTTCTTCTAACATCTAGGACCCTAACAAAGTATATGAGTACCAATTAAAACATCTTCTATTTTGCAGGTACCCAAAATAATAAATAAGGAGAAATGGATACTAGATAGCGGATGCTCCAAGCATATGACCGAAAATTCAAAAATATTATCAAATATAACATACATCGATGGTAGAACGGTAACCTTTGGAGATAATTCAAAAGGATATGTCGTGGGCATTGGAGAAGTCATCCACTCTGGTATTTCTAACTCTCCAATTATTACAAATGTTTTATTAGTAGAAAATCTAAAACACAACCTACTAAGTGTTAGTCAATTATGCGATAAAGGTTTTCAAATCAATTTCGAAAAAAATAGGTGTAATATTTTCAATAATAACAAACAAATTATATTTGAAGGTTTTAGAAGCAATAATATTTATCTTCTAAACATGAATATAAATAAAAATTCAAATTTATGTTTAACCGCCAAATATGATGATGCATGGTTATGGCATAAACAATTTCGTCATATCAATTTTAAATATATTAATAAATTATTAAAATATGAGCTAGTTAGAGGTTTACCTGAAATAAATTACAAAGTAGAACATTTATGTGACGATTATCAAATTGAAAAACTAAAGAAAAATTATTTTAAATCTACAAATAATATTTCTACTAAACAACCATTAAAATTATTACATTTAGATTTATTTGGTCTAACACAAGTACGATCTATAAATCACAACAAAAATGTTTTCGTAATAGTTGATGATTTTTTGAGATATACATGGACTTTGTTTTTAAAACATAAAAGCGATACTTTGGTATGTTTAAAAGATTTTCTAAGAAAATTAAAACACAAATGGACTTGAAAATTAAAAATATTCGAAGTGATCACGGAGGAGAAGTCGAAAATGATCTTTTTACTAATATTTGCAATAAGAAAGGAATAAGTCATAATTTTTCTTTTCCTCGCACACCTCAACAGAATGGTGTAGTTGAAAGAAAACATCCTATGTTACAAGAATGTGCACGAACACTACTGAATAGTAGTGGTCTACCAAAATTTTTTTGGGCTGAAGCTATTGCCACAGCTTGTTATGTGTTGAATCGGGTAACCATACGTCCTATGACTAAACAAACTTGTTTTGAAATATTTTTTGGAAGAAAACCTAAAGTATCATACTTTAAAACTTTCGGATCAAAATGTTTTATATTAAATACAAAAGATAAATTAGGAAAATTTGACCCAAAGGCCGATGAAGGAATCTTTGTTGGATATTCGAATCGAAGCAAAGCATATAGAATTTTTAATAAACGAAATAATACTATGGAAGAAAATTTACATGTTTCGTTTGACCAAAATTATATTAATCGTCGTACTAATGATGATGAAAAAATAATACCAATAACAAATAAAACAAACTCTATTAATAATGATACAATTGTACAAAGTAATACTTTGATATCATCCCCTAGAATTCTTAAGGATCATCCAAAAGATAATATCATTGGAGATCTAAATTCTAGAGTAACTAGAAATCAACTTAATTAAATAAGTCATATAGCAATTGTGTCAAATTTTGAACCAAAAAATTATGAAAAAGCTACGACATCTCCTACTAATCCTAGCTCTTCACAAAAAGAAGAAATAGGGGATGATCAAGAAAAAGATTCTCTGAAGGAATTATAGACTTTAGGATTTCAAATCTTGTACGGTTGACAAAATCCATGAATGTAATCAATTTTGAATTATTAATGAAATTTTCCTTTTCTATGTTATCTATGACGATGGGCTAAAATTTTATAATTCTTTTTGATAATGCCAGGGAGAAATATAAGTATATTTACATAATATTAAAAATAAGAAAATATTCAGGGGGAGATTTATAAATTATATATAAGTATATTGTATAGTTGTCATCATCAAAAAAGGGGAGATTGTTAGGAAATCTAATCTACGGTTTCGATGACAACAACTATACAATGGAAATAGAATATGCATATATATATATATATATATATATGTCTATTAATAGGTAATTGCTAAAGTAACATCACTAGAGAGACAAGAACAAGGCTCAAAGAACGTAACAAGAGACGACAAGTCGATAGAATCAATGGAGCAATGACACAGATGCACATAAGCAACATGCACAAGTTTCATACGTTTGAAGACACTAGCCAGACATCTGAATAAATCCTCTGGAATTCAACCCAGATAGGATCAGACGTCTGGTTAATGTACTCAGACGTCTGAAAGGCTACTATATACAAAAAATATATAGAGCCAGACGTCTGAAACATATACCAGACGTCTGGAACTGAACTCGGATTTTGAAATTCAAATAACAACTGTCGCACTTGAAAAGACATCTTCGCTCCTGTTCGCTGCAACTGTTCATCACCATCATATGCGACCATAGAACACTTGTTAATGGATGCAACTACTCAAGAAATCTCTCTACCACTATAAATAACATCAAGAATCAAAGAGAAAAACTCACCTTACTTACTTGTGCTTTTTACTCTTATACTCTTACATATTCTTGATCTCTAGCAATCATATACTTGTATTTCACTCTTTCATATATTCAGAACGCCTCAATCAATATTCTCTAGATATATATATTGGAAGCATTTGTACTTAATAGTCAATATCCATGTTATAGAATACATACTTGACAAGAACAAGCTACTATAACCAAGCCTATTCCTCCGGGTGAAGTGAGGGTGTTTATAGTCGAATTTCAAAGGGGAGCTTTGGGACTGGACGTAGGACGGGAGGTGCAAACCAGTATAAAATCCTGGTGTGCTTAGTTTATATTTTACTAGATCAATTTTATAATTAGTTACATCATATAGTTAGTCACATATACTTTCATATACACTACACGATCCATCCTATAGACTTTCATGATGGTTTATGTTGGGCTAATTAATAGCACAAATAGACCATACTTAGGATAAACACATCAACTAAATTTCGAAATGTCCAAAAAGAGAGATCGCAATTTCATTGTGTTGATTTGTATGATCATGAGAAGGGATTTGCCTTTAAATTGCCTTCTACTCTCGTATTTTTATTTACTTTTGCTTGTAGTTAGTTTTTACATTTTTTAGCTTAAGCAATTTCAAAATCTTGGGTCAATTTGAGTGAGTAGAATTTAAAATCAATTCAATTTCCTGCGGATCGATCCATATTCGCCATGTACTAAAATCATACGCCGTGCGCTTGCGATTATTTTTATCACATAATTTTTAACGGTGGTTTTCTAAACCGATAGGAAATTCACCGTTAATCAACAAGTTTTTAGCGCCGTTGTTGGGGAAAAGATTCGATTTTAATTTTACTCTTCGAATTATTTTTGTGTTTTGTTCTTCTTTAAATAAGAAAAACAACACAAACATGTGGCAATCTTTAGTGATGTTTTGTTTGCGTTTCTATTCAAAATTGTGAGAAATTTTTATGTATGTTGTTCACTGTTTGTCACTTTTGTCTTTGGTTTATTTGCATTTTAGCTTGCACTCTTTCATTTTGCATTTGATAAAATAAACAACAATCTTCTTTATATAAAAACCGAAGAAGAAGGAATCTATTTCCAATGATACAGTTGCATCTGTACATTGAAGGAAATAACATTGAATTACATTTCATCTTTAATTTACAATTTTTCATTTACATAACCACTGCCATATGTACATTGAAGGAGTCTATTTCCAGTAATTTACCAGTGTTATAGTTTGCATTTCATTTATAGTTTTTCATTTACAATTGCAAATCCTCCACTTCAACTGCATTCACTGCAGCAACCTGCGACCTCCAACTGCTACTCCTCCTCAAACCGCTTAAACAAACACTGCCACGCCCTTACAACTCCCCTTCATCATTCACTTCCACCACCAAACAACCATCCTTCAATCACTACTACTGCTACATCAAACTAAAACCCACCTCCATCCTCTACAACCTGCAGACATCCACCAACAAACAACTGCAACAATCTAGAGAAATTATAGCTCGATCGAGTTGATTAAGGAATTTCAATTTGCATGTTTAAAATGGATCGAGAATTTCATTTTGCCTATTGAGTTTTTGATTTGTTCTGTTATTTTTTTTTAGTTTAAGAGTAAGGAAGGCATTTGGGTATTAGTGAGGGTGATTATATTGGGCTTGCGGGTTGTTTGAAATGGGTTGTTTTTAATTTTTCTTTTTATTAATCCTACTTACTTTGTTTGTTTTAAGAAAACTCCAAAATAAAAGAGAACTAAAGGTTTGTCTTCTTTTGGCTTTGTTTTCTGCCATCCAAAAATGGGGTTTTGTTTAATTTAAATAATTGGATTGAGTTCAATTTTTTTTGTTTTAATTTTTATTTTGCTTTAATTTATTGTTCATATTCGACTCTCTTTTTCAGGTTGCAGAAGCAGAAGGAGAAAGCCTTCTTGCTAAATTTTTTTTACTTTGCTTGCTAAAAGAAATTGCTAATAATTATGCACGCTCTGCTATCGTCTTCTTATTACTTGTTTTTTATTTCATTGCATTGTTGGTTGCTTGCATTTAAAAGAAACTTGCGTTTTAAAAAAATTTCAAAAGCAAAAACAAATTTCATTCATAGTTGCATCATTAATTCACGTTTATTTTTTTGTTTTGCATTCACACCATATTATTTTCTTTTCCAAGTGCAACACCTAAATCCACATAAAGTAGAGGATTTCATCACTCCTTCCTTGGCCCATAAATTACATATCATCTTAGAAATTGCCCGATAATAACGGTTAGACATCGGACTTAAGGGTGTCATGAGCTCACCTAGGGCTTAATTGGACAAGTTGTCTTCTCCGAACAATTTATTTTTTTGGTGTTTAAGCTACGGCAAAGTAATAATCATTTATAAATATTACGGTGATTCATAAATATTATGGTGATTATTTCTCTGAAGGTGCTTGGACCTTCGGGTGCATTACTACAGTGATTCGTGGTACACCAATAAGTCCTTCCCATTACTTGGCTAAAAACTATTTCATTGAATTAAGATAAAGTGTGGTTATACAATTTTGGATTAGGAGCTACTAAGGAAAAAAAATTTGTAATTAAGTCATTGCCTTCATTTAGTCGCATTAGTTCATGCATATCAAAAAAAGGGAGAAAAAATTTCAAAATCTAAAATTAAAAAAAATTGTAAATTTTCCTTAACTTAGTTTCTTTTAATCCAAAAAAAACTTTTTAATCTTTTCCTTTGAAAATTTCAATCTAAATCAAAAATAAAAAAGAAAATCTTCTCAAGAAAAAAAATATAAAAGAAATTTTTTTGAAAATCCAAAATCCAATAAACAAAATAAAATCAAATTTCCCATTTGAAAAATAAATTCCCTTAGGTAAAAATTTTTCTTTTATAAAAACAACATTTTTGAAAATATCTGGATTTCCCTACTCGCAAGAATTTTACAATAGTTGTGAATATCAATATAATCCACATAGTTTCACATCAATCACTTATGGATATGTTAATAACGGCAAATACACAAACCATTCGGATTTTGTACCACAAAGTTTTCAAAATGATGACCAACCCTCAACTCTTGAAAAGAGAATTGAATCTTTACTTGAACTCTCTACACAAAAAGATTAAAGGATAAATAATTTGTGTAATTCATATTTGTGCAATAACTCAAGTCAAAGTTTTCAAAATAATCAAAATTTGAATTCACTTCAATATTCAAATGATTTCGATTATAACTCATGCTAATACAACTTCGAACTCCAAAATGAATTTCAAAGTCAAAATAGAACTATGAACCACTTTTTAAATGATTTTGGCAATGAGAATAATTTCAATTATGGTGCAATGGACAACTTTTGTTCTTAACAATTTCAAATTGAAAATTCTCAAATTAGTAATTATAAATTTGATTTTGTTGAGAAAATGGAAGAAATTAACAAAAATCATACGGATTTGTTATTTGTAGCCTACATGAAACAACGTGAGTAATACAATCAAATCCCAACATTTGACGAGTAATATAATAACCACCTTTTACCAAAATTGACTATTTTCAAATAACAACTTTTGAAATTGAAAATGACAATCGTAATGAAGTTGTTGAAAATGTGGTAATTGATTTGGATTTCAATTCTTTTGAGAGTGTGGAACCAAATTTAAAATTCGATCTTCCTTTTCCAATTTTGAAAAATTGAATGCAACGACTTAAGATTTTGAAATGGATATATATAATGAAGTTTGTAACAATTCAGTAAAGGAAGATGACTTTAATGAACATAAATTTTTTGGACTTTTCAAAGATGAGTTATTAAGTTCTGAAGGGGTAGATTTAAATCTGCATTTTGATTTTAAAATTAATAATTTCGAAGAATTTGTTAATGATGAGTTTGCATTTAAATGTTGGTGAAAATAAATTTAAACTTCAACCAATTGTTCTATCTACCCTAAAAACCTTCGAAAATAAAACAACTCATACGATTTTTAATAAAACGACATTAAATTTTCCAAATCAACATTCAACTTTAAAATCTTTTATGGTTTGGTTTTTAGTGCTTAAGTTATGTCTCTCATACTTGATGAAACAAATGAATTGGTCTTTGAAAGACCATTTCATTTACTGTTTGACAGTTATTTTTTGATGTTATGTAATTAATAATCATTTTATTTTCATGTAAATATAGGTCATATTTTTTTCTCCTTTCACATGGGTTGACTGTGGGGACATGGTCAAAATCAAATATGGGAGGATTCTGATGTTTATTTTTGATATTTCATGGTTTATTTTTTGCATTTTCTTTCCAAAATTTAAAAAACAAAAAAAAGATAAAAACAAAAAAAATCCCAAAACAAGCTTTCTTTTCATCACTTTGATTTATTTTTGAAGAAACACTATATGATAAGAATAAGTTTTTGGTTACTAAATTGAAATTTTTAAAAATTTATTTGTCTCAACAAAAATAAAAATAAAGTTTGACTACAAGTAATTATGGTCTAACTAGTGCATAGGAAGATTCATCAGTGATAATTATGAAGTATATCCTAATTGAAATCTTTGTTTAAAAGAGTGGTTTATTTAAAGTAATGGCTGTAACATTTTGATCTTCTAAGTTAAGTGGTGCTAAGATGATTTTGCAAAACTCTTCATAAAATATTATATATACAAAACGAAAAAATGATTTTTATAAAAGATAAGAAACACCTTGAGTCAGGTGTTCACACGCAAGTGTGTGCACTCGCCATGCTCTGTATCATTCTCACGTAAGACCGAAAGGCAGTGTAGGATCGGTATATCTAGCCTCAGTTTATCTGAGTTAGGTGCATGTAAATAAATTTTTTAAAAAATAACCATCTAAAGTCATGTGTTCATACGAAAGTGTGTACACTCGCCACACTCTATACTTTTCTCACGTAAGTCCAAAAGGCAATGTGGGATCGGTATACTTGGCTTTAGTTTATCTAAGTTGGATGTGTAAATAATAATGTAAATACTTTTTAAAAATAGAGAGAGCAAGCAATTAAAATCTAAGCACTATTTTCACTTATTTGGCTTGACTTGTTATCCAAAAGATATGAAAATGCCACTTTGAAAGACTTTGATACTCAACTAAGGATCCACTTCATAGTTGCACTATGTTATCAACCGAAACAACTAACCAAACTAGAATCTAGTTGTGATTTTAACTTAATCTTTGTTGGATATTTTGATGAGTAAAATGACTAAAATTCATAATGATGTCCAAAACTTATATTTAACTTATGCATGTCGATTTAAAGTAAATTCTTTATTTGTAAATATTTTCAAAAACTCGCATTCGTATCTTTGTAAAAAAAACTTACATTAAGTAATTTTTCATGTTCCATTTGGATTTTGTGAGTAGTATCCCCTAAAAACCCTCACGAGACAACACTAGTCCTACTAGGGACACCTAAAGGTTTAACGGCTTGTTGCATACGCTCAATGCAATCGTGCTTCCTAAGAAAATGGATCTATCTTAGTTTTAATTTATTCAATGATGAATAAAAAGATAAGTGTAGAGGTATTTGACGCGCACGTAAAAGTGTATATTTATACACACATATTAAATCTTGTTTTAATTAAATAGTGATCATATTAGGGCATTTTTACATGTTTTTACCAAAATCCAAATTTCATCAAATCATCATTCATTCATCTTCATTTAAGGGCAAAATGGTAACTTTGTACATATCCTAATTTTGAGAATATTTATTTATACATTTAGTTTTATTTATAGGAATTTGGATGAAAAATGGAAGAAGCCTTCATGAAAATATGCATGCATAAAGTTAGAAGGCAAAAGAAGATGGAAATAAATGATTTCATGAAGTTACGGAGGACCTCACCTACCCACTTACCATGATCTAAAATTAGAAGCTAATGCACATGTTAATGGAGATTAAAAGCACATGCACATTTAATGGAGGATTATTCTCATGCTAACGATAACTTGGAGGCCACACTTCCTAAAACTCACTTTGGACAGTCCCCTAAAATATGGATTAGGGTTTTAAGCATGTATAAATACCCCTTATGTTTCATGTAAGGAATCTCTTACCAACTTCTCTTCAGTTTATTTGTAGCATGTAAACATAATATCTCTTTCTCTCTTTAATGGATTCTTAGCCTTTTTCTCTTATGTAATTTTATTTATGCATTTTGATTTCATACAATTTTAATTATTTCTCTTTACTTTATACAATTAGTATAGTTTTATTTCTTGCAAGTAGAGTAGATTTATTTACATGAAAATTAGTTAGCTCTCTTTTTCCTCTTGTTTATGTTTAAGTTGTAATCTACATTTGTGAAATGATAAAAATACGAGAAGCCAAACCCCTTCCATTTTAGGGCAATGAAGCTCTCTTAATCATGTAGATTCAACATATTTTCTAATTTATGATCTCTTTTTATGCTTAATGAAAATTTTTGATGTGGTAAAAATTTTGTTGCTTAACTTTGAATTTAATAGCTTATGTTGTTGACACCATATATGTTATGCTTAAACAAACATAAACACAAATTACCTCTTCATCTACATGCGATTTTGGTAATGAAGTGAATTTTAGAATCAAAATTTGATGGTCTATATTACTAATCAATAGCATATAGATCATGCTTAGAATAGATTTTATTTTTAATTTCATTGTCATTTTCATAAGAGTTGACAAGTGGTTTGGATGGTGTGTTAAAGTTTGATGGTTTATGTAGGGCTAATTAATAGCATAAATAAATCATACTTAGGATAAACACACCAACTAAATTCACAAATTTCCAAAAAGAGAGATCATAATTTCATTTTGTTGATTTGAGTGATCATGAGAAGGGATTTACCTCTAAATTGCCTTCTACTCTCGTATTTTTATTCACTTTTACTTTTAGTAAGTTTTTACATTTTTTTAGCTTAACAATTTCAAACTCTTGAGTTAATTTGAGTGAGTAGAATTTGAAATCAATTCAATTCCCTATGGATTGACTCGTACTCGCCACGTACTAAAATTATACGCCGTACGCTTCTGGTTGTTTTTATCACATAATTTTTAACTGTGGTTTTCTAAACCGATAGTAAATTTCGTTGTTAATCAATAGTACCACATGTATAGTGTATCTTACTGCATATAGATATTCTATCGGATCCTTAGGAGATGGAAAATCCCTTAACATCTCTTAAGTTATTGAACTCATGTTATACATTTGATAGGAGATGGAAAATCCCTTAACATCTCTTAAGTTATTGAACTCATGTTATACATTTGATAGGAGATGGAAAATCCCATAAAAATCTCTGAAGCTATTACACTCGTATTTTCTTGTTGTTGATTTAACTTACACAACAATTTTTAGTTTTGACTCGAGTGTTCTGTCTTTTCATTACGTCGGGTCAGCCTGGGTATTTCAGTGTTTGAAGACATTATTCCTTAATGATGAAGATGAAGTTTGCTAGACCATGTTTTCTATTATTATTCCACTACATTATTTTGGAATGTTTGTTGATTGTACTATGATTATGTTGTAAAAATTGAAATTAAATCTACATTGTAAAACAGCTTCATGTATTGTTTATTTGATTATTATACTTTGTTATTCTATTGCGAGATTCTATGTATTGGTTTCCTTCTTTCTCTTATTTTTTTTATTAAACCTCATTAATAATTTGCCCTTTTAAATGATTTGAGTTAGACAGGTACGCTTTATTGTTGACTTAAATCATCTAGAAAGGTGGGTCGTCACAGTGCATGCCCATATCTTGATATCTTTTATAATGATTCACATACATTAAGCTTAACAAAGAGAATGCACCATGTCAAATATCAATAAATCGACAAAAATATAGTGATAGTGTGTGAAGAGAATTTTTAATAAGATAATAGGCCACAAAATCCATAAAATAATGGCAAATTTTGAAATTTAACCATATAAATTATGCAAGTCTATGTCATTGTAATAAAAGCTATACCGACTAAAATAGTTGTGTTTAGACAAGAAAACATAACATGTCGTACAAAGTGTTGACAAAACATAATAATGTCTTGAGCAAACATAACTATGTCTGGAGTAAATTATTTGTATCCACACCCACAATTTCCATAAATTTACAAATATATTGATCAAAATCAGCACAAAGCTGAAACAACTCAACAATTGATGAATCACCCTTACCCGTCTTAACAATAGTACCGATATTTTGCTCCATATGAAGTAAATAGTAGCTGTAACAAGAAGAAGAACATATTTTCAAAGCATCTAAAATTAAATCCCATTGATGATCCAATATAAAAACTAAATAACGTCTTCACGAAGCATTTCTTTTAAATAAGACAAAAAACAAGACTAATTAGCTTCATTTTCATGTGAAACAATACCATTGCAAGTTGTAACGACCTGAAATTTTTAACATCTCGAATAGGAATATTAAATTTATTTAAATATTTAGATTTGATTCAATTTTAATAAATAATAAGAATATGAAATTTTAATATAAGTCTTAATTTTTAATGATGTTTTTTATTTTTTTATTTGATTTTTTCATAATTTTTAATTTAATATTTAAATTGTCATTTGAGTATTTTTGTTAACGATGGTACTTTTGAAATTTTACAGAATAGGATAACTAGTGTATTTTATTATTATTTTGAGATCGTATCGTATTTTTTTTCGCGATTTTTTTTTGTCATTTGTGGTTTGTAACGAACGAAATACTATGTAGCGAGATGCCGGAAATATTTAAATAAACCAAACATCAACTTAGATTTTTTAACGCACCTCTGACTTTCCTTTTTTCCTCTCTCTTTTGCATTTTCATGCTCCAGCAAACAAAGGGAAAAAAGCAAGCTTTCACCATTTAAAAATAAAAATAAAATCATTTGATTATTGAAAAATTATAAAGTTTACTTCTTTGAACTCATAGAGTGCAGATCTTCAATCCATATTGTTTGGTGATGTTCGAACATGATTTTAGGTGTCTAAGTTTTTACAACGAAACTAGGGTTTCACTTGATCATGGATTATGGGCGATTTGGGCCAAGGGGGATGGACCCAGGTTTCTCATGGCGAGGAAAAGGGACGACGATGTTTTGGTGATGTGTGGCTTCATATAGGTAATCATGAAATGTCGCATAGTCGAAAGGAAGAGGCCCAGGTCAGTTTCTAGCAGAGGCATTTGAGCATGGAATAGTAGGTTCAGGGTAGATGAGTTCACAAAGAGGGAATCAAAGTTGAAGTCAGATTTGAGAATGGTCGATTATTGGGTGATTTGTAGTGTGCGTGCGTGTTGGATGCATTGGTTATCATGTACGAGCTGGAGGGGATTAGGATATTAGGGAAGATGAGTTAGTAGAGGGGTAATTGGAATTATTAAAGTAATTAAATAATTAGTTGTTTTGAATTATCTCAAAACTTATAAAATCAATGTCTCTCATACGAGGTTCAATCGAGACGCGGTCTTTTGCGTTATGCTTGTAACAGTAATAGCTATGCAATGGAACTTGTTTCGTCGAATTTGGAGCAAGTGAAATTTTTGTCTAAAATCGAACGTCATTCGATTTTAGATCAAACTGGAATGCTTCGGCGCCAATTGAAATTTCATCGAGGTATCTCACCTAAGAATGAATACAATAATGATATATAATAGATAAAACTTATTGTTTTATGTTTGGATGATTTATTAGATTGGCTTGGTTAAATTCCTGGCTTTGAAAAGCGTTTGAAATATAAAATGCAACACAGAGAATTTTGTTGAGAAATCCAGATTTCTCATCATTATGATTTTTAATTACAGTTACGTACCTATTGATTAGATTGTTAAATGCTAAAAGTTGATAGTTTTGCATATTGGATATGACACTTACATATGTTAAAATTTCAATCTGTTTAGTGAAAAGGTAGTAATAGCAAACCCCCAAGGTGGTGTAGTGGTTAGGACATGCGGCGCTCACGTTAAAGATCGAGGGTTCAATCCCCACCAACAACATATCCTTGTGAATTACCTGAAGTATGTGTTGGGGTTCGGTGCATACTTCCTTAAAGTTTACAAGCATAGCTTGATTCTCTAGGTCTGCAAAAAAGGTAGTTACAGCATTGGTTTAAGTACTATAATAGCTACTGGTCTCGTTATAGTATTTGGAAATACTATCAGTTGCTACTTTGATTTGAAAATCGTTCTAATTTGGAAAATGATTTTCTAAATTTGACTCTTTTGGAATTTCTATGATATTTTAATTAAAATGGGTTTTTGAATTTCTCTATTTTACTTCAACTTCTTTTATTATACTTTTCTACATGTATCCATGTAAGTGTTTAAAAATTAGTAACAATATTTTTATCTTATAGAAAATTTATTATAACAATGAATGTTCATTTTTAAGGGAATAAAAGGGGTTTATATTTTATTTTAAAGTGATTTTGTTTTTAAAAGAAGGTCGAAATAAATATCCATAAATTGTTTTATATACCATGTTGTATAAAAGGATAGATTTATAAAATTTTATTTTATAATAAAAGAATAGTTTTATAAATTATATTTTATAAATAAAATAATATATTTATAAATAATATTATTTAAAGGGAATGATACTGTTTCGAGGAATTGAATAATAAATCACATTTATAGATTTATAGTAATACGTGAAATGATCCTTTCATGGAAAGTATTTGGTTCCATTTTGAGGACAGAAAATTTGGGATAAATTTAGAGATTTGTAAACGATATTTTATAAATATAAATAAATTTATAAAAGGTTATTATAAATATAAAAGAAATGTTTAAAAAGGATTTTAAAAAATATAAAAGAGTTTGTAAGTAGAAAGGAGTTTTATAAAGGAATTTTATAAAGGAATGTGGAGTTTTATAACAGGAATTATAAAGGAATTTGGAGGTTTATAAAAAAACGAGTTATGAATAATATTATATAAAAGGAGCTTAAAATTTGTATAACAAGATTTATAATAAGGAGCCTTATAATTATATTTGAAGATTTATAGAGGTTTTGTAAATATAGAAGAGATTTCTAAACGAGTTTAAATAGAAATGAGATTTGATTTCCATAAATGATCATTAACTTATGGTGATATGGAAAGTGTTCTTTTCATACCCAACACCAAATTCTGAGGTATGGAAACTCGTCTCTATCTTGAGAAGTAACACTTAGTGTCGGGGCAAAAATAGTTTTCTAACTTGTCCAATCTTATTGTTAATTGAGGGATAGTACTGTTTGAAAATCGAGAAGTAGTGTTAAGTATATTTGGTAAAAATTTTATAAAACCCATTTACTTACACCAAAAGGAAAGTGTTTTTGGGTTTACTATTAACGGTGTTTTTTAATCACATTTGTGTTAACCCAAATATGTATAGTTTTGGAAAAATGATCTCTTTCTTAAGATTTGTAAATATACTTATATCATTGAGATGAGTATACGGGTGCATTTTCTCAGCATTGGAAATTTAGTGTTTTTTGAATACACTTATACCGTTGATATAAGTATATTAAAAAGTTTGCTAAGTTTTGAAAGGAAAATGGTTTATGAGTATACTTGTGTAGTTGAAATAATTATATCAATATTTTCAATTATTGAAAAGAGTAGAGAGGTGGTGTGTGAATATATCTTCATAAAAGTATTTTAGTACAATAATTTACAAAGTGGTTTTAATTAATGAAAGGGTTAATTAAAGAGGCTTAGTGGTTACTTTATGCTTAATCATTATTGGTTAAATATCTGGCTGAATTTGTTTGTTTATTTAATAGTTAAATAACCGACTATCAAATTTTAGCCAATTTTAAACTATCGTTGTCGGTTCCGAGGGACCAGGATCAGATATATTATCCAAAATACCACTTCGAACCTGCATAAGTGATCAAACGTGAGACATCCTGAAGATGATGTAAATCAAAGACGGTGCTTTTTGAATTGCAAGGGCTACTTGGTACTAATCTTGATGGTGATTCTAAAAAGAATGTAGTAGAGTATTGCCTTTAGTTTGTTCTTATCCTAAACAACTTGTATGAATAAATTTTGGCATTGCATTATTGCCTGGAGGGCAGTGTTAGCATTCCTAGTGGGATTGCTATATAAAAGGTAAAACGTACCCTTTAGTCTTACAACGGTTATTATTAAAACATGGGATATGCTTTGGATCTATGTGGGTCGCACCCATTAGAGTATGAGCATCACCCTTCTAGAAAATTATTTATTGATTAGGCATGTGCATAAGGGCTATCAGAAAAAGGTTTCAAAGCAACCGGGGTGATGACATATTTAGTAATACCTAGTAAGGGGTAGCCGGTCATGATTTACAAGGGGTCGATAGGTTCGACCTCACTGAATTTTCTAGAGGTGTACTGAGGCAGGCGGTACCTTAATAGCCTTGTCATTGATGGAATCCATTCTCCGGTAGGTGCTTTACAGACTTTGTTTTATACCTATTATGATGGACTGTAATTAATATAAACATTTCGGCTATGATTCAAAATTTATTTTAAAACCTTAGGCATTATAATAATATCCGAAGATTTCCTATAAGTGGTTTGGTTATCGTAAAGTAAAAACTCATCTGTGCTTATGTGCAGTGCAGTCTTACGAGATACCTTCATTTTTGAAAGGTTTATAACACTAAAATCCATTTGAGTTGTGTTTCTCATGTTGATTTACCAAATTGATCCAGTCATTATTTTCTTATAATGCTCGGGTCAGATGGAGTATATTTCTAAATTTAGTTTTGGATGCTTTGGAGCTTTAGGAGACGAGCTGGATGCCTTCAAGACATACTCAAGCATATTTTATTTCTGCTGCATTTTTTATTTTGTATTTATCAGTATTAGCGAGGATGGATTATTATAACTCTCCAGGCTGATGATAGGTTAGTTTACTCTGATAGATTTATGTATATACAGTTTTCTTTTGTAAAGAACTGTGGTATATTATATATTGCTCATCATGTTGTGAGATTTTGTTCGGTCATTTTTTTCTTTTTTCCAACAATCTGTCTTTCCATCACTTGGATGCTCGGCATGTGAATGCCGTGGATGTATTAGTGTCGATGTGTAAGGATTGAAATGGTGGGTCATTACAAGTAGTATTAGAGCTTAGGTTAAGCAACCACCTAGGCTTTAGTGGGTAGACTCATTAGAGATCGGGTTAGTAACACCCTAAAATGAGTTTGAGCGTATGTATGTGTGTGTGTGTGTATATGTATTAGAGCGCTATTTGTTAGTGCTGTAATAATGTTTTATGTCGCGTTGATTTATAGGTTGAGTGGTTTATGAATTTTGGTCGATATAGAAGAAACAACGGTAACGATAGGGTTTCTAAACACTTGAACAAGGCAAACTGACACAGTATTGTTTTGAAATGGGTAAATGAAATAATTTTACCTAAAATTATATTTTATATATGAAGGAATGATTTTCAAATATCGGAGTAGTAATTATGATGTGTTTGTTTATTACGAAGTGATAACATTGAGTTATTATCATTGTTGTTTGATTGTTGTGCTCAGATAGTTTATGAGCATTTATTGTTTTAGTTAAATTAAATACGAACACCTTGTGAATTCAATTTCATGATTTTGATATAAGGCATTCAATGATAATGTTATATTAAGATATAATATTAGTCAAAGTTGTTTATTATAATCTAAACAAAGTAATACATTTGTAAAATGATTTTATATAAGAAAGTGAAAGTATGTATAAGCATTATTTATAATTGTGGATTATAAATAAAAAGGATTTAAACTGAGAATTTGAGAACATAAATCTCGATGTTTTTGAAAATTGTTTTTCAAAGTGTTGAGAAAATAATGATAGCATTATTTGAAAGTATTTATGAATAAAAATATTTTAAAAGAATTTTAAGGGAGATAGAAAGCACTAAACTCACTTCTATTGTTGGAAAATAATTCTGGTGATGACTGCAGCACCATCGACATTCATTTTCAAGTTTTAAGTGACGGATTTCTACGATAATAGTGTTTATTCATAGTGTTTTGGTAAAACAAATTTTGTTTTAAATCCCAAAAGTATGGTTTGATATATAAAAGTAGATATGTATATTATTGTTATCTCAAAATAATTTGAAATAAAATCCTGATGTTTAGTTCTAAATTTTTTAGTTAAGTGATATTATAGACTCATGTATCATGTCCATTAGGATAGTTTGGTTTGTGTGTCTCATTATGATATGTTATTGGGTAATTTTCATTTATTGAAATTGAATATCCGACGATTTTGAATACGAAAACTTCCGAATTTATTGAGAAATTAAAGCCAAGTGTTTTTGTGAAATTATAAGAAATAAGTTTTTATAGCTTATAAATTTGAGATGAAAATGAGTTAAAACAAGTTTTAAATGTGTTGAACAATCATGTTAAGTAAACCAAATTTGATATTGTACATATACTCGTAGGATGTAGTGGGGTATTACGCAAATATGGGCTTAACTTTTAAAAAGTGATCAATCGATATTGGTTTTGTTTTATAAGATGTTTATGAACTTAAGAAATTTTTTATGTAATGGTTCATAAAGGATTAGTATTAAAGGAAATATACTATAAGTGAAAATGAATGTGATTTAAAATGAAAAGTACTTAGTATAATTAAGAAACCAATGAAATAAATACGCAAGTCGTACGTAGATCATTTTATTCGCATACTGCTTGATCCATCTTCGAGTACACGATTTCGAGGTGGTTTACACCGATACGAACAAGGATTTTTCACTCATTTTTTAAAGGCAAACACTTGAAACAGATTTTTGATATGACCCTGAAGATTTCTATCATAGTATATGGCTATGTATAGAGAATAGAGGTTTCAATCAAGGAACATGATTAGAGTCCATACTAAGGAAGTCAAGTGAGCGATACTAGTTTGGAAGTGAAATTTGTGTGATCGAGCAAGCAATCAGATTTGATATTGCATATGGACGGTATATGCATATCATATGAGCTTTAATAAATTGTAAAATGCAGATTATATGGTTAGATATCATTTGTAAGTGAGATATAAGTTTATGAAAGCAAAGGCTGGCTTGCTGCTTTTGGTTTCATGATTAGAGTTTGATTGCTCGACTAATAGGTACATGTTTATATTGTTGTTGATGATTCTATGCCCCAGATATGGAAGACCACTTTTGGGCTTTAGTTTTCTTTTATTCGTTTGGGCTAGTTGTAGTTTTTCTGATTGAGCTGTGCAAAGGAAGTGCTGTTGAAATTTTTCCTAACATTTGAGACTCTAAAAATTTAGTGACGCATTTCATCCAATTAATTGTTAAAGCATAAGGTTTTGGAGACATTTTTCTTTCTTTAAGAATTTTAAGGACGAAATTATTTTGATGAAGAATGTAATGACCCAAAAATTTTAACCTTTCAAATAGGAATATTTAAAATATTTAAATATTCAGATTTGATTCAATTTCAATAAATAATAAGAAAGTAAATTTTTTAATATAACGACCTGATTTTTAATGTCATATTTTTATTTTCATTTATTTGATTTTTCCCTAATTTTTAATTTGGAAAATATATAAATTGTCATTTGATGTATTTTTTGGCAAAACGATTGCATTTTGAAATTTAACAGAATAGGATAACCAGTGTATTTTTTATTGTTTTGAGATCATATTGCATTTTTATGGGTGATCACATTTTTGTTTTGTCATTTGCGGTTCGCACACGAATGAAATGTAGTGTAGTGAGAGCCGGATATATTTGAACAAACCAGATATCAACACCTCTGACTTTTCTTTCTTCCTCTCTCCTTTGAGTTTTCATTATCCAATAAATAAAGGGAAAAAAAGCTTTCACCATTTAAAAATCAAAATAAAATCATTCGATTATCAAAAAAATATAAAGTTTACTTCTTTGAACTTATAAAGAGCAGATCTTCAAATCCATATATGTTTGGTGATGTTCAAGCATGGTTTGAGGTGTTCGAGTTTTTACAGTGAAACTAGGGTTTCACTTGATCATAGAATGGAGGTGATTTGGACCAAAGGGAGGGTGTATCCAGGTTTCCGTAGCGAGGCAAAAGGATGATGACATTTTGGTGATGTGCGGCTTAATCTAGTGATTGCGATAGTCACGTGGTCGAAAGGAAGGGGCCCAGGTTAGTATCCAATAGAGGCATTCGAGTCTGCAATAGTGGGGTCAGGGAGATGAGTTCACAAAGAGGGAATGGGTGGTGAAGTCAGATTTGGGAATCGTTGAGTATTGAGTGATTTGTACTATGCGTGCACGTTGGATGCACTGGGTAACATGTATAGACCAGAGTGGATTAGGTTATTGTAACGACCCAGAATTTTACTGCTTTTTCTAGTGAATATTTTATTTAAATATTTGATTAAAGTTTTTTATAATTAAATAAATCTCTTTTATTAAATAATAATAATATAAAATTCATTTTTGAATTTTGTTTGCAACATAAGTAGTTCGATAAAAAACAAAAAATATGACCTGAAATCATTTTTCAAATTATCGATTTTGTATCATTTAAAAGCTTTCAAAAACGTTGTGTACATTTAATAATATATACACATACATATACAAATAACATGTGTATGTATAAGGTAATAACATATTAAATATGTACTTGCTAATTAAAAGATTGATGCGACATCTTTTCAAAAATTTAAATAAAAATAAATTAAAAGGGTAATGTCACATTTCAGTTAACATCATGGTACAAAGGAAGTGGATTATACGATGGACAAAGGAGAGGGTGGAGGTGCCTTGCGTGCGGGATAAGGAGGGAGATAGAGATGATGTGGCACATTTTGGATGGAGCGTATGTACCAAAAAGGTAATTTAGTAATTTTTTATTTCATTTTATATAAAACCAATTTCCATTTTTTCCCTCGTTTTATCATTTCAAGTTCTCATTTCCAAAATTTCATCTTTCTTTCTAAGTTTTTAAAAACTCTTTAATGGCTTCCATGGTTTTTCAAATAAAACTTAAAATTATCCTTTTCCCGTGTTTAATTCTTGAAAATCATTTAAACACTTTTTTCTCTCCTTCCTATACCACTTCTCTTTCCCCAAACCTCCTTTACCAAGCACGGTCGAGCCCTATACACTCTATGCCAAGTCCAAAATTTAATTCCCAAGGTCCAAAATTCAATTCTCACAAAGGAAAATCCAAGAAGTAGGTCGTTTTCAAAACATAGTGGAAGTTCGGTTTGATTCATGAGTTTTGGTGAGTAAAGTTCACATTTTTAAAAAAGTTTTAAACATTATGTTATTGCTAGTAGTTCTGTTAATCTTTGTTGAAAACATATTGCATTTGGCACTTGTATATGTGAGATTGTGTATATTGTTTGGTTGTGAACTTGGAAATATAGTTTGGATGTTAAGTGATGTTGAAAGTAGTGATTTTTACTTTGTGTAAATGTTATGGAAAGTGTTAATTGTATGGACTTAGGCTATGTTGTTGAATGCTAAAAGGAAATAACACTTAAATTTTCTTGTTTGCGATATCGAAATGCTTGTTTCAGACTTATTTTACTTAGGTGTTATCCTAAAAAAGTTTACAAGTTTAAAACTTTATTTTAATTTCCAAAAACTCCTATATTATTCTTTAAGTTAAAACAAATATTTAAGGCCTTGAAGGGTACTTTATATGTAAACTAGTTTGGAGTTATGGTAACCATAGCGGTAGTCGATATGGATGCAGTTCGAGAATCAAACACATTTTCTAAACTAAAAGTGTTTTTATCTTAAATGTTTTGGAAAAGTATTTTGAAAATATATTATTAGTATTAAAAATTAATTAGAACTTATTGATTTAAAAAAGGTGAAAGGATTAATTAATTAATCAAAGTAAAGATAATTAGTACTCAATGATTAGTTAAGTAAAAGTTAATTAGCACTTAATTATAAATTAAGTAAGATAATTATAATTAGTTAATTTAGAGAGTTTTACTTAATTATTAATCAAGTGAAGAGTTAATTATTAGTTAATTATTATTTAACTAAGGTTTAATTATTATTTAATTATAATTAAGTATAAACAAACTAAGGTTGAATTATTAATTAATTGCCGATCAGGTAGAGTTTAATTATTAATTAATTATAATTTAAATTAAAATTTAATTAAGATATGATTACGATTTAATTAGGATTAAAATTATTATTGAATAAAGGTTTTATTTTTAAACTCTATTTCCAAGGATCGGTTTATTTAAAAAGCAGCTTTCTTTTTATACGTAAATGAGTTTAGAAACAAGCGATCCTCTTTCACTATGCCATTAAGTAGTCAAACAAATATAAATAAGTTATAGTAAAACTTGTACATCTGTTTAGATGAATAAAACACCATTCTGCTATAATTAAATTGGATAAATTATTTGTGACATCTGTTTAGCAGAATAAATTCTCGTTCTACTAGTATATTAATTTGAACATTTACCCCCATGCCAGTTAATTAATACGCGGATTAATTAACATTGGATAAGTGATGGATTAGCAAGTGATTTCTAATTTATTTTATTTACGTATTTTTTGGCTTATGAAAATACCAGTAATATGACTTGAAAAGTCAAATTTAATTAAATGATAACTTGGTTAGTATCTTATAGTCACAAAGCCTCTTTCCAAATTTATAAAATTATGGAATCATATTAACTTCAATTTTATATCAATTTTGTGTCAAGTGTTTATTAATAATGTTTTAATCTAACTAACTATTTTATTAGTGGTGTTTTAATTTAACTAATTATTTTATTTATGATGTTTTAAGTTAACTAATTATTTTATTAATGTTGATCTAAAGTTAATTAATCATTTACTTATGATGTTTAAAAGAAATTAATTAATTGAATAAGGGTGTTTTATAAATGATAAACTGTCTATCAAAAGGTTTATACTTAGAAAAAGGATTTTTCAAAAGAGATTTGCATATGGTATTTTGTAAAGGTGATTTTAAATGACATTTGGTAAAGGAGTTTTATGATGAGTTTATAAATCATTTTAGAGATTTATAAAATAAGTTTCATAAAAAAATATGGAAATTTATAAAAATATTTGTAAATATGAAATAGGCTTATAAAAAGGGGGTTTTATAAAGGAATGAGACTTGTTTTTGAATATTAATCCTTCTTAATTATGGTGATATGGAAACATTCTTTCCATACTTAACACTGAAGGATAATGATTTGGCCTATATTAAGAAATGTTTTAAATGTTATCGA
This sequence comes from Allium cepa, assembly GCA_030765085.1. Taxonomy (NCBI): domain Eukaryota; kingdom Viridiplantae; phylum Streptophyta; class Magnoliopsida; order Asparagales; family Amaryllidaceae; genus Allium; species Allium cepa. The sequence goes on from CM060941.1 coordinate 13,097,609, forward strand.
TTTGGCCTATTTAAATATAAATTTGGAAAAGTGGAAATCTTCCTTAAGCTTTGTAAATATACGTATATCGTTGAGATAAGTATATGGATATATTTTCTAAGTATTAAATTATAATGTTTTGGTAATATACTTATACCAGTGAGATAATTATACAAATGTTTTTCCAAGTATTGAAAGAAACATATGAAAATATCCTTTCTAAAGGTACTTTGAATCAAAGATTTGAAAATGTTTTGATTTATGAAAAGATTAACTAATAGAGGCTTAGTGGCTTCCGCATGGAATTAATCCTATGTTTGATTCTTGTTATTTAATAGTTACATAACCAACTATCAAATTCGGACCAATTTTTTACTCTGGAAATATCTAGGAGAAACATGTAAGGTGTACGGCACGGCCATCAACGATAATACTATACTGTGCGTATAAATCTCCTTATGTTCTCCTAGGACAAATGATAAGGAAATCCGTCCACTTAAATGATTAGGAGATAATCCCTGCATTTTGCATTGTCTGTTTATTTCCAAAAGAACCAAAGTTGAGTTTACCGAAAACTATTGAATGTTGGTTCGAAAAGACAGGAGTCGGATAAGTATGAATTATTCGAAAACCACTTCGAACTAGCGTAAGCATTTAAATTTAAGACATTTTGAAGATAATGGGATCGAAGCTAGAGCTCTTTGAATTGCAAGGGCTACTTGCTACTAATATTAAGGGTGATTTCAATTTGGATGTAGTAGAAGTAGTGCCTTTGGTTTGTTCATATATTAAACAATTTGTATGGACGAATGCTGGCATTGCACTGTCGCCTGGAGTGCAGTGTTAGCATTCCAAGTGAGATTCCCATATGAAAAGGTAAAAGGTAGCCTCAAACCTCAAGAAGCGGGAATGACTAAAACAGGGGATATGCTTTAGGGTTTTGTGGGCCGCATCCATTGGGGTATTGTCATCACCCTTCTGGATATATATATACATTTATGGATTTTGTTATGCATGAGAGCTCTCAAGAAAAGGTTGCAAATCAACAGGGGTGATGAAATATTCGCTAGTATCCAGTAAGTGGTAGGCCGGCCTTGATTTGTTGGGGGTCCATGTGAAGCTCTCGGTAATTTTTCTAGAGTTCATTGTGGTAGGTGGTACCCCCGGTATCTTTCCATTGTATGGAATTCATTCTCTACTAAGCACCGTGCATACTAGTTGTGCCTAACTATGCTGGAACAAAAGATGCAAGCATTTTAGCTATATTCATATTTTATTTTAAAAACCTAGACATTATTATAATATCACTAGATTTTCTATAAAAAATATTTTGGTTATCATAAAGTAAAAACTCATCCGTAATTATGTCTAACGTGGCCTTATGAGATACCTTTATTTTGAAAGGTTTTATATAACATCAAAAATCCATTTGATTGTGTTTCTGACGTTGGTTTTACCAGACATATCCGAGTGTTACGTTTCATATAATATTCGGGTCAACCCGAGCATATTTTAAAGATTTAGCTGGACACTTTGGAGCATCAGGAGACAAGCTAGATGCCTCCAAGACGTACTATCGTCTTTTCCTTTACCTTCCACTATTTTTTCTTGTTCATTTTATCGGCAATTGTAAGGATGGGTTGTTATAAATGTCTAGAGGATGATGATAGGAAAATTATACTTTGATTGATGTATGGATATAAAAGTTTTCATTTTGTAAAGTTCATTGATATATTATAGATTACTTGTCACGCTTAGGAGATTCCGTCATTCTTTTTCTTTTTTTCCCAACAATCTCTCTTTTCGGCACCTGGATGTTCAGCATGTGGATACCATGGATGTATTATTGTCGACTTCTAAGAGTTGAAATGACAGGCTCTTACAGTTAGTATCATAGCTGAAGGTTAAGCGAGAACCTTAGCTCTGGTAAGGTAAACTTTGTAAGGATAGGGTAAGTGACACCCTAGAATGAGTTTGAGTGTGTATGTCTGTATGTGTGTTTATTTATATATAAGAGTGTGTATTTGTTGGTGCTATAGAAAGGGTTTTTCTTATGATGATTGATCCGTTGAGTGATTTATGGATTCTGGTCAATGCAAGTAGCTAGCGTTATTGATAGGGATCTCTAAACACTTAAACAAGGCCAGCCTGCATAATATTATTTTAAAATGGTAAATGAAATAATTTTACCAAGCAATATATTTTATATATAAAAGGATAATTTTCAAAAATTAATATAGTTATTTTTGATGTGCTTGTTTGCTAGGAAATGATAATGATAATTATTACTTATGGTTTGTTTAGCCATACTCATCTAGTTTTGGGCATTGACTAGAGTTTGTTGATCTATCTGCAAATTTTCCTTTCCTTAACAATCGGTTGGGCGGATAGAAATTGGGAAAACATTGAAATGAACACCTTGTGAATTAATTTCACAGTTTGACTATAAGGCATTTGATGTTAATGTTGGGTTAAGATTTGATTTTAATAAAAGATATTAATTAAAAGAAAGCTAGAATATTTTGGAAATAAATTTTTGGGAAATCATTTTGTAAAAGGAATGATTTTATGTAAACTGGTTCATAAGAATATGGCTTATAAATTCATAGGATTTAAGTAAAGAATTTGAGGATGTAAATCCCGGTGCTTTTGAAAAGAGAATAATAGTAATACTTAAAAGTATGATTGTTTTAGTATAAAAAGATTGGGAACGAAAATTTTAGGTAGATGCATTTTCTTTGGTTGGTTTAAGGAATGAGTTTCGATTTGTTTTATGCTGATCTGAATAATCTTCTATGTAACGATTATATGTTTTCTTAGGCGAGCATTGTAAAGCACTTGGTAAATTATTCTCTTTATCATTGTACGATCGAAACAATTTCAAATCCAAATGAACCCAAAACAAGTTAGAAATAGATATTTTGTTAAAATTATTTGTTGGAAATATATAAATTTATCATTTCAAAAGGGGATTTTGAAATGGAAGAAGTATTTTTTTGATAACTAGCTCGAATGGCCTGAAAATAACTAAAAATGGGAACGGGATGTGTTTGGAATGTAAGCACTTCTCTTAAGTATAACCCTTCTTGGTCAAGGAATATATGATACTATTTGATAGTACCCAGTTCCTTAGTATCATTTTGTGGTTGCTCGGGTTATATGTTTGCATTTTCTATGGTTATAGTGTCATTCTAAAAGAGTTTTGAAATAAAAGCCGGGTATTTAGTTCTTAAGTTTCCCTTAAAAATAGATTAAATCAGATAGTGGTATATACTATCAGAATGTAGTAAGGTATTACACAAGCTAAATATAATTTTAGTGTTTATGAAATGTTTTCATAAATAATTTTAACAGAAAAATAAATTGGTATTAGTGAAAACCAATAAAATAAGTACATAAGTTAAACGTAGGTCATTCTCTTTTATATATAGTTTTTGATCCAAGATTCGAGTACATGACTTTGAGGTGTTTTACACCATTCCAAATAAGGATCTATCACTCTATTCTTGACGATGAACACTTGGTGAGGTTTCTTGATATGGAACCAATGTTTTCAATCACAGTATATGGCTATGTAAGGGGAAACAAAGGTTTCTAATCAAGAAGCCTGATCGAAATCGCGCTAGGATCGGATGAAAAATACTAGTTCGGGAGTGAATTTATGCATTCAAGGAGAGATCAAATCAAATTTTTTATATGGATGATGTATGAATATCATGCAGACTTATTAATAGTATTGGGTATTCATGTGGTGAAATTTCAAGGTCGAAATTTTGTTAAAGGACGGAATGTAATGACCTAGAATTTTATCGGTTAGGTTTATGAATATTTAATTTGATTTAAATATTTAGTTAATGGTTTTGATAATTAAATAAATCTCTTCTATTAAATAAATACTGATCGAAAATTAATTTTTGAATATTTTTTACAAAAATAAGAAGTTCAATGAAAAATAGTCGTGATTGGAAATTATTTTTTGTGAAAGTCACTGTGCTATAGGATCGTGTTATATGGATAAACTGCTTGTGCGCAATATAAACTAAGTGAGTAAATGATTAAAGCAGTAAAGTAAATGACACCAGAGATTTTTATACTGGTTTGAACTCCCGTTCTACGTCCAGTCCTATACTCCTTAACTAGCAACCCTCACTTAACCCGGACGAATAGGTATACACCGCCTGAGCAACCGAAGAGGACTTCTACCGCCTATACAACCGAATAGGACTTGTCACAACCCGAACTCGATGTCCGACAAACAACATCAATTTTGTATCGTGGGAGCTTGCAACACCCATTAGATGATAAATAACACAGCGGAAATAAAAGATGATATCACTGATACAACATGAATACGATATCTGATACATTAATTTGATACAATGATAATCATCTATATCAGAGAATATACAATATAGAATACAGTGGAACATGATACAATATGAGATTAGTCTTCATAGAATCCAATACAGCAACTTTGATCCAAAAGCTCCAAAGACAAATCTCCAAAACTCCTAGCTCGATCCACCATCGAGGTTGCACCAAAAAAAGCGAGAACCTCCCATCACCTTTCACAAAGATAAGCAAGGTCAGTCGTCCAAGGACTGAACTAGCTCCAGATAATCACCAACATATATGTATTTGAAAGAAATCTGCTTTATATCTCAAAGTGTAGTGTTGGACATACAACCATACAAGTCTGTCCCGGGTTCGAACAGAACCGAAGGCACTTCCGAAGAAGCCCTTGCAATCCGGTTATTCACAATCCCGATCGGACTTCCCATCACTTAGGGAATCTCTATACCGGTGCGACTCAGTGCAGAGACAATCGACGGGTTATCCTTTCATTCTCGAAAATACCCGGTCTTCACCACCGGTCTTCAAATGCTATCCATATACGAGTGTCATTATTCGGAATGGGTTATATGACAAAAGGTCCTCTCCCGGCTAAACCGAATAATGAGCGCAATATTTAAAACATATGGATATTAGGATTTCAGTTAAGTCACAACTTAAAACCTAAAATTTTCTTTCAAATGGTTTAAACAAATTACCATTTCAAATCTTTTAAACAAAAAGATTTCTTTCACAAAGTTCACCCAGTTTCACAAAGATTCATTCACAGATTTTCAAGACAATTTCTATTTCAATTGGATTAACTCATTAAATCTTCAAACCAAAGATTTAACTCATAGCTTTCAAAACTCGTTTTCAAAGATTCATCCATAACTTGGAAAACCATTTTCAATTCAAACTTGAAATTCCTTTATTACAAATTGGAAATTCATTTTTTATATGAAAGCTTTTATTATTTGAAACAAATAGTTTCGTTTTGGGAAAACTGATTACAATTTACATAAGTTAAAGCCATTTAAGTATAAAACTTGGATTTAAATTTAAATTTCCAAAACCATACCTTTTAGATGGTTAAAAACTCATATAAACACCTTTATAACTTGTATAATCTTTTTAGACCAAAATTTCCAAATCATTGAATTCGATTTCAAATATCAAATTATTTAAATTTCAAGTTTTATTAAGTTATTTAAAATAACTTTTATTTTTGAAACTCATTTTCAAAAGTTTTCAATTTCAATTCCAAAACTATTTTGGATTCAAGAATTCAATCTTTAAGATTGATAAAAATCTATGACTTAACTGATTTCCTCGTGCAATCCTTATTTGTGTGTGTATGGTGTAGTCCAGGGTTTTAACACAATAGTGCAACATCATTCAATCATCACAGATAAAGATACAACAATATAGTTGATAAGCGGTATAAACTATAACGCTTATCTTTATATACAAATCACAAATATATATATATATATATATATATATATATATATATATCACAGATAATAAATTACATCACGGATAAATAAATTGCATTACATATCACAACACAAATCAGGATGTATCACAAAGTATCACATATCAGGGATACCAAACAATTTATCCATTCAATAAAATCCAAATATCCATAAGTAGGGTCAATTTAATTATCTGATTAATTTAAATCAAATAAATTTCTATGAATGAATTTGCTAGTCATGGTAAATTAACAATTAATTAATTATGACATTTAATAAATTACCGTTTAATTAACTATTAATTAATCTTTAATTGATAATTAATCCTTCATTAATTTTCTTTAATTAATTACAATAACTAATTAATTACTCCTTAATTAATAATTATTTCTTCATCACTTTCATTAATTAATTAACCTTTAATAAATTAATTATTCTCAAATTAATTACCTTAATTAATTTAAACTCTTAATTATTTAATTAATCCAAATCATTAATTAATTAAATAAATAAATCATCCATTTTAATTGACTTAATAATTAATGAATTATAAATCATCATTATATTTTCATTATTTTAAGACAAATCTCATTCTTATTAGTGATTTTATTATCACTTACAAATATGTTGAAACATTTATACTTAATTCACTTTTAAATTCATTTTAAACTTCAAGACTTAAAATGAATACCAATTGATTTTTATTAGAAATTTTAAAACCAATTTTTAAACTTCTGAATTCACATGTTTAAGTAATACTTTTATCGCAAAAGAAAGTTTCAAAGAGTTATAATCGAATTCTCTTTCAATTTCACATATGGAAAGTATATTTTAGCATTAAAACTTATTTAAACATTTAAAGTTATGAAAATTTATTTAATTTCAAAACTCTGGAATTCAAATTCCGACCTTAATCCAGGTTCCAAACTTGATTCAACTTGTTAAATTCCTCCTTGACAGTTTCAAATTCCATTTTGAAATTCAAATGCTTTTTGTCTAAAAAATACACTTACTTACCTAACACTTTTAAGTTATTTAACAAATTTAAATTTTAAAAACTTTATTTGCAAATTAAATTCAAAACTGCACTTGAATTTATTTTTATCTTTGATTTTTACGTTCAGTTTAAACTTTGAATTGAAATTTAAATTCAGTTTTTTTTCTATTTTCTTTATTCATAAACCAAGTTTTCAATCTATACTTGAAGTTATATTTAAACTTGATTTAAATTTTAAAATTCAATTCTCAGGATCTGGAAACAGGACAGGTTCCTATTATAACCCTGTACAACATTACCCGAGCCTCACCCTAATTTGCTTCGAGTCGAACATCACCAGACTTCGAGTAACACCCGAGAAAACTCGCGTTCGATCCCTGCACACGCCCTTCTTCACAAATTCCAGATCATGGCACCGTGCACGTGCATGTGATCGCCGACCAACTCCAGTCACCTCAGATGGCTTCATCACATCAGCCAACATCCACGCAATAACTTCCGACCATCCAAACTCCTTCACCCGCGCGAAATCAAAATCAAGTTGTTCGAACCTAGATACGAACAAGAAACACCACTCCAAACCTGGAAACAACCTCGCCCACACGTCTCCGACCACCGGAACATCAATCACTCCGGCCACGTCTTCGACAACGTACCTACTTCCATCACCCAAAATCGCATGCAACTCGATTCACGATCGAAGCCACCCCGATCAAATTCCCGATCACAGCCCAAACTAGGTTTAGAAATTAAATCTCCTCGCTGCCATCACCTCGACGAGCTGGAACAACTCCAGCCATTTTTCCCAACCCCACCGATCACTCCTCCGTCACCACAGAGAACCCCGACCGCTACCAATCAGAGAATCGCCAGTAATTGCCAAAAAAAAGGAATCGCGACAAACTCGAACTGCTCTTAAATACTCATTCTAAAAATTATAAATTTTGTTTTAAAAATCATATTAAAGTATAAGAATTCAGTGTATATTACTGAATTCGTAAATTAAAAGGTTTGGATTTTAACTTGTTTAAAACTTTGCTCAAGCATTTTGGTTTCCAGAGTCATATTGACTTAATTAAAATTCTAAACCAAAGTTTGAAATGAAACAAGCAAGTTTCATTTGAATCATAAGTCTAAACAAAGGTTAAATTAAAAGATTTTGAATTTAAATCAAAACAGTAAAATTGGAACTAGAGCAGAGAAGTATTTTTATGGAAACAACATGCATATCTACACATTCATATGTATAGACATCATACTTCACAATTCATATTCTTTTCAAACACATTAGCATGCAACTAATTTATACTTAAACTTTTTAAAATAAAGTTACTCACAGTGAAAGGGAAGAACAGAGAACTGTTGTTTGAAGGCTACAGTTTTGATTTTTCTTAAATCCTGTTTGCTTTCTTGAACTTGAAAATTTTTGAGTTTGTAAGAATGATGTTACTTATTTTTTTCTCTGGTTTGCTTAATTTTTCACTGAACGAAATAGGATTGATATTGATATGTATATATATATAAAGAAGACTATTTGTATAGAGGAAGGTTTCAACTGGTATGTGTTTATCTTTGTTTTGGGCAGATTTTTTTTCTTTTTTTGACTAAAGATTTTTATAAACTAAATTTCGGTTGAGATGATACATATGGTGTGCTTGGAATAGATGGTATTAAAAGCATGTGTCTTATTTTGTTTACATACAATCCATTTGATTTTATATATGCACAGTTTGTTTTGTTTGTTTATCTTCTTTTGCAAGCCTTCTTTTCTTTTATACCTGCTTGCCTGATTCAAGCAAGTTTGTATGTATTTACTTTTGTTTCTTCTATCTGCAAGTGTACATATTTAAACTTTCTTTGCTTTGACTATGGATTTTCTTTTTTATTTCTTTTTATAGTTTGATTTTTTTCAAGCATTACTTTTATGACATATATTTTATTTTATATTTTACATTAAATAATGATAAGATAATTTTTATTTTAAACATTTTATATCTTTTTAAAGAAAATGAATTAAAACACAGTTTCTACATTTGATAAATAATTATATATATTATTCTTTCCAAAGTACAATTTATAAATCCAATTCATTTAGAATTTATTTTGAATTTCCAAATCAAAATTTTATTTAGAATCCAATTCAACTGAAAATATTCATTTTGAGTTTCAATCCAAATCCTAAAATAAATAAGTATTTATCTCTTATTAATTTGAAAAATTCAAATAAATACACAATTTAACCCAAAAATTTAATTTAATTACAAATTTAAATTCGTCTTTAAATCAGGATCGTTACAGGACTTCTACGTCTGAGCAACCGAACTGTGACAACCCGGAATTTTCGAGCAATATCAATTTAATAATCTGCATGAAAAATTAAATTGATTTGATATATCTTTGTTAATTAAATCTGAATTGATACTTTTCTTTTAATAAATATCTAATTGGTAAATTTTATCTGTTAAAATAAATTCATTGCTAACTATTTATATATGTATATATTTGTATACATTGTAAATAGGGAAGCTTTGTTTAAAAGTTTAACTAATAAAATATGTTCTCAAATTTATATATATACATTTTAGTGAATTTAAAATTATGTTTTATTTAATGTAAACTTTTCAAAGCTAATTAAATAAATAAATATGTGATGTTAAATACATAAGATAAATGCTTAAATAGTTTGAAACTTATTTTAACTTAAGTTTAAATTTAAATTAATTAACAAAAAGATTTGTTTTCTTTTCTTTTAGGATAACTTGGTTAAAATATGGATTTAAAGTATATATGAGTTTTAATATAATTTTGTCAAACGATACTTTAATATATATTATAAAATATGTAGTTTATACTAAAAAGATAATTTATTTTATCTACCATGTCAAAGTGATAAATGTGTTTTTATAATATAAATAAAATTAAAATGTACATATAAAAATATAAGACTATAAGATAAATTAGGGAAAATGTAAAGTAAATATATTAGTTAAATTACAATAGCATAACAACTATAAAGTTCATTTAATTTTCAAACAACAAAATAAAAGAAATAACATTCACAAACAGTTCAAAATATAATAACAAGTCAACAATTAATCTAGAAACAAATAAATTTTCAAATTTGTAAACTATCATAAGAATGAATTGCAACATATATATATATATATATATATATATGTTTAAAGCATCAAGAATAATATATGATTGTACAAACAAATAAAAATATACATGTTATACAAACAAGTAAAATCAGTATGCAGGTTTGATAGGGCAAAAGACAAATATTAACATATTCACATTCAATTTTAAAACAAGCTGTAAGTCGAGCTAAAGACAATAACATTTAATGATCTCCTCAACATTCTTGTCTCAGCCACCAAAATAAAAATAAGTGTATTTGTAGGCCTGCATAAGTAATAAACTGTAGTGTGATAGGCTTGAACATGAAGCAAATGACAGTAACAAAGAAATCTTCAAGTTGAAAACTGACTTAAGACTTAGAGGAACAAATCAAATATGTGTGCAGGCCAAATAAATAAAACAAAGTAATTAAAGACAGTAACAAAAATAAAGATATAAATATATATGTGTAAAGGCTTGCTAGAGAAGACAGTATTATGCATTCTTTAACAAACAAACAAAAGTCATTAATGAAAGATCTTTCTAGCACACAATTGTATTTCATATCAGCCTCCATTAACAAATATCTCTGTTTTGAATCTATACAAACAAAGATTTGTATGCTTTATTGTACAAATATGGTTACAAGTGTATGAGACATAATAATATTCCCTGTCTGCATATACTCTGTAAAATTTGTTTATAAATCAGCTTCATCTGCATATCAGTTCGAACTAAGTAAAATCTAAAATAAACTTCATTTCAAACTAAAACAAGCTTCTACTTGAACATCAACCAAGATTCAATACCACTGAGAATCAAAGAAGAGTGTTAACCTATAAATTTCAAGCCTGTTTCACATTTCAGTTCAAAAGTGGCTCTGTTCTTTTACATTTCAGGTGAGTAACTTTTTAAATCAAAACTAAATAAGTAGATTTCTGTTGCTTATAAAGTTCTGTGATGGATGATACTTGTTTATGCATATATAGTGATAACTCAGTGTTATGAATATCTGTAAACATGCATGTCTGGACTGTATATTTAATCATTGACAACCTCTGTTTTTATTTGTTCCAAACTTACAGGTGTTGAATTAAAAATTCCAAACTAATTTATCTATTCAATATGAATCATGGGATTTCAAATAAAATGAATCTGTTTAAAACACAAATCTAGTTTCAGCTTGTATTCAAGCCTGTTCAAAGGGATATCAGTGTTATATATTCACTATATTGAATTCCAAAACAAACTTGGCTTCCAAACTCATTCCTACCCAATCTACTTGAAATTTGGAGCTAGAGTTTAAACAAATACTGTTTGTTTGACATTGAACTAAATTTTAAAAATGTTTTCAAACTAAAATAACTCAGTAGCAACTCTGGAAAGCCAAATGCATAAGCACAACTCCAGATAAATCAAAATTTGAACCTTTTAAATTTTGGAATTCAGGTATACAAAGTGAATCAGTGAACCATAATATGATTTTTAAAGGTTAAAGCATAATTTTTAGTGGCATGTTTTGAGAGCAGCTAGTGTTTTTCTGTTTGAAGCATTTAGAGTCGCCGTGGGCGATCAAGAGGATCTGGAGGGTCGAGCTCAGGTCTGGGGGTGGAGGAGGCTGCCGTGGAGCTAGGAAAAATAGTGGGTGGCGGCGAAATGGATCGTGGAAGCGTCGGCGGGGGTTTAAAGTTTTTAAACCTAAATTTTACTGCGTTTGGAATTTTGATCACCGCGGCCACTGCAGGCGATCGAGTGGCACGTGGTTTTGAGGGGATGTAGAGGGGAGATGGTTGATGTCGCGGCCGGAGTTTGGTGGCCTCCGATGGTCAGGGTGTCGCGCACGTGACATTGACAGGTATTGGGGTGTTGGGTATGTTGTGTTTCCAGGTTTTATTCTTTTTTTCTCATATTTGATTTCGCGCGCGCCTGAGGGGAAACTCGAAGCAAGTGGTTGATTTTCTCGGGGTCGTTACAGTGGTATCAGAGCGCTAGGTTGAGTGAATACCTAGGCTCTTAAGTGATTTCTTTCCTCAGAGTGCGTATTTGTAATTTTGATATATATATATATGTATATTCATTTTTATCTATTTGTTGGATTACCTGTTCGGGTTTTCCAATATAAGTATAAGGGTAGATTGGGCAGTGGTGTGTGTAACACGACTACCTGTGGTTAGGAGTATATCTGACGAGACTGTAGACCTAATACCGTCTCGAGTAAATTCGTGGTGTAAGGATTTCATCAAATCTCTGGAGGAAACCTGTTAAGATTTGGAGTCCATTTTTGTTGTACAAGTTTGGATGAGTAAAATTTGGATTTGTCAGCTAAGCAGAAGCTAGAAATATTATCTTGGTAACTCAAGAAGAAGTAGTTGTGTGTTGAGATGCAGTAGCGATGGATTGTTTTCGAAGAAGTTCCCAAGGATTTTTGGATAAGGAAGTGTGTTTGCATTAGTTTTGGAGCTGAGTTCAGCTGAATGTTGTGTTTGGCTTTGAGGCCCGAGTTTTTCGAGGAATTTTGGATTAAGAAGTTTTGGCAACAGTAGCAGTGTTGCAGCTCAGATTGTTCTGCCGGCACGCGAGGAGGTCATCTGTCAGCAGTTCTTTAGAGGTGAAGTTAAGAGGCAGTTTTGTGGATCCATTTCTTTAATGGGTTGGCTAGATAAGCTTAAGCTGTTCAGATTGTTTTAGGAGTTATCAGCAAAGGTTGACCTGATCAGTAGGTTGAAGGCAACTCTGGATTTCGGAGTCGTAGATTTGATTAGGATGAATTTTCTCTGATTCAAAGGAGTTCTATAGATTAGTAGTATAGACTGTTTGGATTCTATAGATTGAGTATTCCGGTATTATACTGGGAAACTCTAGAGAGCTCTATCTAGAATTTTGTCTGGATAGTTAGCATTGTTGATTGAGTAGATTGGTTGTGATGATTGTTAGCATGCGATTGATATATGCTTATGGTTTAAAATTAAATAAAATCTTTAATAGATTATTAAAATACCTTTGCTTTTAAATTTCGGGGATGAAATTATTTTAAGGGGAGGAATGTGACAACCCGGAATTTTCGAGCAATATCAATTTAATAATCTGCATTAAAAATTAAATTGATTTGATATATCTTTGTTAATTAAATCTGAATTGATACTTTTCTTTTAATAAATATCTAATTGGTAAATTTTATCTGTTAAAATAAATTCATTGTTAACTATTTATATATGTATATATTTGTATACATTGTAAATAGGGAAGCTTTGTTTAAAAGTTTAACTAATAAAATATGTTCTCAAATTTATATATATACATTTTAGTGAATTTGAAATTATGCTTTATTTAATGTAAACTTTTCAAAGCTAATTAAATAAATAAATATGTGATGTTAAATATATAAGATAAATGCTTAAATAGTTTGAAACTTATTTTAACTTAAGTTTAAATTTATTAACAAAAAGATTTGTTTTCTTTTCTTTTAGTATAACTTGGTTAAAATATGGATTTTAAAGTATATATGAGTTTTAATATAATTTTGTCAAACGATACTTTAATATATATTATAAAGTATGTAGTTTATACTAAAAAGATAATTTATTTTATCTACCATGTCAAAGTGATAAATGTGTTTTTATAATATAAATAAAATTAAAATGTACATATAAAAATATAAGACTATAAGATAAATTATGGAAAATGTAAAGTAAATATATTGGTTAAATTACAATAGCATAACAACTATAAAGTTCATTTAGTTTTCAAACAACAAAATAAAAGAAATAACATTCACAAACATTTCAAAATATAATAACAAGTCAATAATTAATCTAGAAACAAATAAATTTTCAAATTTGTAAACTATCATAAGAATGAATTCCAACACATACATACATACATACATATATATATATGTGTGTGTGTGTGTGTGTGTGTGTGTTTAAAGCATCAAGAACAATATATGATTGTACAAACAAATAAAAATATACATGTTATACAAACAAGTAAAATCAGTATGCAGGTTTGATAGGGCAAAAGACAAATATTAACATATTCACATTCAATTTTAAAACAAGCTGTAAGTCGAGCTAAAGACAATAACATTTAATGATCTCCTCAACATTCTTGTCTCAGCCACCAAAATAAAAATAAGTGTATTTGTAGGCCTGCATAAGTAATAAACTGTAGTGTGATAGGCTTGAACATGAAGCAAATGACAGTAACAAAGAAATCTTCAAGTTGAAAACTGACTTAAGACTTAGAGGAACAAATCAAATATGTGTGCAGGCCAAATAAATAAAACAAAGTAATTAAAGACAGTAACAAAAATAAAGATATAAATATATATGTGTAAAGGCTTGCTAGAGAAGACAGTATTATGCATTCTTTAACAAACAAACAAAAGTCATTAATGAAAGATCTTTCTAGCACACAATTGTATTTCATATCAGCCTCCATTAACAAATATCTCTGTTTTAAATCTGTACAAACAAAGATTTGTATGCTTTATTGCACAAATATGGTCACAAGTGTATGAGATATAATAATATTCCCTGTCTGCATATGCTCTGTAAAATTTGTTTATGAATCGGCTTCATCTGCATATCAGTTCGAACTAAGTAAAATCTAAAATAAACTTCATTTCAAACTAAAACAAGCTTCTACTTGAACATCAACCAAGATTCAGTACCACTGAGAATCAAAGAAGAGTGTTAACCTATAAATTTCAAGCCTGTTTCACATTTCAGTTCAAAAGTGGCTCTGTTCTTTTACATTTCAGGTGAGTAACTTTTTAAATCAAAACTAAATAAGTAGATTTCTGTTGCTTATAAAGTTCTGTGATGGATGATACTTGTTTATGCATATATAGTGATAACTCAGTGTTATGAATATCTGTAAACATGCATGTCTGGACTGTATATTTAGGCATTGACAACCTCTGTTTCTTTTGTTCCAAACTTACAGGTGTTGAATTAAAAATTCCAAACTAATTTATCTGTTCAATATGAATCATGGGATTTCAAATAAAATGAATCTGTTTAAAACACAAATCTAGTTTCAGCTTGTATTCAAGCCTGTTCAAAGGGATATCAGTGTTATATATTCACTATTTTGAATTCCAAAACAAACTTGGCTTCCAAACTCATTCCTACGCAATCTACTTGAAATTTGGAGCTAGAGTTTAAACAAATACTGTTTGTTTGACATTGAACTGAATTTTAAAAATGAGTTCAAACTAAAATAACTCAGTAGCAACTCTAGAAAGCCAAATGCATAAGCACAACTCCAGATAAATCAAAATTTGAGCCTTTTAAATTTTGGAATTCAGGTATACAAAGTAAATCAGTGAACCATAACATGATTTTTAAAGGTTAAAGCATAATTTTTAGTGGCATGTTTTAAGAACAGCTAGTGTTTTTCTGTTTGAAGCATTTAGAGTCGCCGTGGGCGATCAAGAGGATCTGGAGGGTCGAGCTTAGGTCTGTGGGTGGAGGAGGCTGCCGTGGAGCTAGGAAAAATAGTGGGTGGCGGCAAAATGGATCGTGGAAGCGTCGGCGTGGGTTTAAAGTTTTTAAACCTAAATTTTACTACGTTTGGAATTTTGATCACCGCAGCCACTGCAGGCGATCGAGTGGCACGTGGTTTTGAGGGGATGTAGAGGGGAGATGGTTGATGTCGCGGCCGGAGTTTGGTGGCCTCCGATGGTCAGGGTGTCGCGTACGTGACGTTGACAGGTATTGGGGTGTTGAGGAAGGTTGTGTTTTCCAGGTTTTGTATTCCTCTTTTTAATTTTTTTTTCGCGCCTGAGAAACTCGAAGCAGGCTACGGGTTTTTCTCGGGGGACTTCGTATATTACTCGAAGAAAACGCAAGGGTTGCTCGGGCCGTAGTATTCAGGTTTTATAACCTGTAACTGTTTTTAACAGTTTTGAGATCTTGGTTTTTAAAATTTAATCAAAGGCAAGTCTAGTTCTAAAAATCAAGTTTAAAAAGTGAATTTAAGTTAGTTTTAAAATAGAGTTGGAAATAATAAAGTTTCATAATTCAAATTATTTTAATAACTTAAAAATGTTTAATATTTAAGTGTATTCAAAAAGTTGAATTCAAATTGAAAATCAGAACTTAAATTCTAAATTGGGAATAAAATAAAGTTTTATAATTTAAATCGATTCAAACGAGTTTTAAGTGCTTGAAAATTTAGTTTTAAATTTTATTAAAGATAAAATTTGAATTTATTTACGAAGTAATTTAAAATAAATGTTTAAACATATTGGAATTGAAAACATAATCAATAATAAGAATAGTTTACTTTAATTCATGAAGTTTTAGAATTTTATATGCATTAACCTTTAAGTTGATTAAGTAAGAATAATTAATGATTGATATTAATTAAATTAGTAATTATAAGTTTAAAAGTAGTAATTAAAGTTAATTAATGAATTAATTAACTAATATGTGATTAAGAATCATAAATTAGATTTTTATTTAAATTAATAAATTTTAATGGTTAATCAAACTTATAATTAATAATGATTAATATAAGTTAATTATTTTAGAAGAAAATAATTAAATAAGTGTTAATGAAGATCATTAACAAGATTATTTTATAATTAATTAATGTAATTAATTTTAATAAATTATTGGATTAATTAATCCAATAATAATCATTGTAATAGATTAAATGTAATTATTTATTGGGAAGTAATTAAGAAATTAATTACTTATTAATTGTGTAAATTGATTTAATTTGAGTTAATTAATTTAGTTTAATTAATTTGGGTTAATCAATTGATATTTTGGAAATGTAATTACTTAGTGAAGTAATTGATGAAATTATTGGATGATGGGAAATGGAAGTAATTGGAATATAATTACTTGAAATTAATCAAGGGATTAAGCTTGTTTTTGAGAAGTAATTAATTAAGAATGATTAATTACTGTATGTTATTAATCAAGAGGGTTAATATTTGTGATTTGAAGATTTGTATTCCTAATATAATTAATAAAATAACAAATGAAAATGTAATTAGAAATCATTAATTAATATAATTAATGATGGAATTAGAAATTGATTAATTTGGGAATAATAAATCAACAAGATTATTAAATGGTAATAAATCTATATAAATGAAATTAATTAATGGATTTATTCAAAGATTAATTTCTGTAAATAAATTAAGGAAACTACTGGAATTAAGCAAAAGTTATTTAAATCAGAGATGATTAATTGGAATATATAAGCAATTGATGATCAGATTTAAATTAAGTTAATCAATTTTAATTAACTTAAGAAACCATTTGATGATTTGGTATGTGTAATTACTTAGTGTAATTAATGGAATATAATTACTAAGAAAAGTAATTAGATGATAATTACTTGATGAAATTCATACAAGATGATTTGTAAGTGAAGTAATTTGGGTAATTTCTTTTGTAATTAATCAAAGGATTAATTTATGAGAATAATTGATCACGGAATGATTAATTTGTTATTAAGTAATTAAGGGTAGTTAATTACTGTTTTATTTTAATCAAGGATGATTAATAATTGTGTTTAAGTAAAGATTAATCACTTAATGTAATTTATATAAATTGGAGATCATTAATTAATATAATTAATGATGTAATTTAAGAATTGTTTAATTAAGGAATAATTAATAGGAAAGTAATTAAATGTTAACTACTATGAATGATTTAAAATAATACAATTTAGAAATTAATTAAAGACTAAATTATTCTTGTAATTAGATTTATAATTAATTAATGATTGTGAGAGCAGGATTTATGGAATGGGTAATTAATTTAACTTATTTTAATTTATTGAAGATAGAAGTAGTTAATTTAATTCATTTTAAATTAATTATAGCTTGTGATTCACAAATCATTGCTTATGGATGATATTGATATTTCATTGATTGATTGTGATCTCAGATATGAGTTGGATAATATCTATGTGATATGGGATGTATGTGTTAAGTATGATAATATTTAATTATCTGTTTGGATGATGATATTAATTATCTGTTTATGATGATAATGTGATTATCTATTATGAGATGTGAATTATCTATCTGTGTATATTGATAATATTGAATTGACTGTTAAGATTAAATAGACAACTTGGCCTTAAAAGACACATTTTGGATTTCGATGAGACCAGGATCGGTTTTCCACATTTGGAACATCCGAAAACCACATCGATTCCAAATTAACGAGAGGTCGTGAATCTGAAGTGAAGATGAAGATTCAGAATACAAGGGTTATCGTCGTTAACTGTAACATCCCGCCTTTTCGCACGATTTAAACCGACACACATGCCAATTCAAACCATACAGAAGGGCGGATTGTTATGGGGTAAATAAGAAAAAAAAACAGAGAAGAAATAAACAAAATAGAATCTCACAGCGGAAGGATAAAATATAATAATAAAATATACAGTTTATAAAACTGTTTACAAACATTTATATAATACATATCAGAGTTACACATACCAATAACAATGCAGCGGAACAGTGTGTGGCGGACTAGTATAAATAATAATAGTAATACTACAAATCTTCGTCTTCGTCCTCCAGAGCTAAAACTTCAAATCTTGAAACGCTCGGACTGACCCGAGCGAATTTGAAAAGACAAAAACACTCGAGTCAGAACTAAAAGATCTTATGTGAGTTAAATAAACAGAAATAAATATGAGTACAGTAACTCAAGAGATGCTCGGGATTTACATCTCCTAAGGATCCGTTAAACTATTTACTATGTAGTATATTTCGCTATTATAATAGTGTCTATTTATAAAATAAACATACTTTTTAATAGCATTAAGGAGTGACCCAATATTCCCCTTAACACGTAATAGTCCCAGTAGTCCATCCAATATCATAGTCCCTCCTGATCGGGAAGCCACCAGAGGATACCATACGGGCTACGGGAGAAATCCAAACTCGTACAAGGCTCGGTATGGTAGGTGACACGGCACAACTAGGCAATGCCAGGGTAGATATACCAATTACGCTTCCGGGCCGATGGAAACGCATAGCCGCAGCTACCGCCCACCTCGAACAAACTCTCCAAAATCAAAAATAGAAGTGGCCACTGAATCAATCCAAAGTCAAAGTTTAATATCGAAGAGGAGTGTCCGATCAGAGGAATGACCTCATTAACCCGTCGATCGCTCCTGTTTTAGCCACATTATGCCAACTCACGGGAGTCGGGTCCATGTATTTACCTTACAGGAAACGTCGCCACCAACCTACTTCATTCTGGAATCTCCACCGCGTACAAGGTTAGTCAAAGTGGTTTTCGGTATCGACAGAGAGTATGTCCATATCCGATCCCGGTCTCTTTGCCAACCCATCGTTATTATAACACCGCGGTCATTTAAAAATAGTTTATACTTTAAAACCAGAATAAAATTTTCCATTTCAAAACTATGAATACGATATCATTTTAAAACCCAAAACAATATGATATCATTTTATTCCAAATATAATTCTTTTCCAAAAATCATACTGCTTTAAAATCTATAATATCTGGAAACCAAACATTTGAGTTATACTTTCAAAGCCTAATATTTCAAAATTCATAATTTTAAAACCATAACTTCTAAAACTTGAATGGTTTGGATATTCAACGGTATATAAAATAAATAGTTTAACTTTAAGGTTACTTTGTAAAGAAAATAATTTCCATGGCTTTACAAATATATTTCTTTATTTAAAGTCTAAACCAAAAATTTAAATATCACTTTCAAGTTGCAAAACCACTTCAATTTCTATATATATATATATATATATACACATTTGGAGTATTAATATTTCAAACTAAAGTTAGAATTTATTCTTTCAACAAACTAAATGTTCTATTATTTAGTCTTGAATATTCACATAAAAATCCATAAGTAAAACTCCAATTTCTAGCAATTAAATATTTTCTTCAATTTAATTATACTAGAATATTCATTTTAAATTTATCTTGGGAAAAATCCAGTTATAAATATCATATCTTAAAAATTTCCAAACTTAAACGTATAATATAAATTATCAAATTCCATTTCTAAATTTTTATTCCATTTTTATTTAACGGATTTATACACAGCTTAAATTCAAAAATTTTAACTTCATGTGTATATAAATATATGGAAGAATAATATTTATAAAATATCAAAATAAAATTTTTATAAACCGTATTCCATCCAAACCATAGAAATCACTTTAAAATAATTTATATATAGACCATGGTGCCTGTATAAAATTTTCTATCCTATGGTCAAGTGATACAGATATTTATCATTTCAATTCGCAATTTAAAAATAAAAATGCGGTTGTATATCATTTCAAACCACAATCCCAAATGAAATGAAAATGCATGATGACTTGCAGTTTAATGATATAAAATAAAACATCCATTCATCAACATCATCCATCATCCAAATCACAATCATCATCCAATAATCAATCAATATCAATATATATATCTGATAACAGGTAAATAACTGGCAGTTATATTCAAAATAAATTTAACAACTATTAAACTAGCAGTTTATATTCAGTAATAAATTTCATAACTGTTTACTATCAGTTTATATGCAAATAAATAAATTCTAACTGTCAATTAATATGCAATAAATAAAATAAATTAACAGTTAAATTAAATAAATGCGAATTAACAGATATGCTGAATAAAACAAGCCAAACAGACATAATAAATTTCTACTCATATCTAAAATGAATTTAACAAACATAAAAACTTTTAGAAGTTGTGAGTGGGTTAAAACACTCACCTTTTGAATTTAAATAGAATTTAAACCCGATTTAAACTCAAAAATCCGACGGTCCCCAAATCTGTCCAAACTAGCGTCATCAGATCCGGAACTAAATTACGATCCTAACAAAAGAAATTTCGCGTGAATCGGAGAACGTATGAAAAAGATATTCATTTTAAACGATTTGAAAACAAAAATAAAATAAAATAAAATAAAACAAAACCCACTTAACTTCAATGGCCACGTCAGCTAAAAGCTACAGCACATCGTTGAATTTTTTTTTTCTGGTCAAACGAATATCCAAAACAGAAAACGAATTGTACCAGCAGATTACGTGTCTCGAGAACTTTATCATAAAATTTTCTGGAATTTTTATGGAGAGTTTGAATTTTATTAGAAAATTTGAATTGTAGATAGATTAGGTTTTGTAACCATTGAGGAAGAGAAAGAGATGAAGAAAAATGAACGTACAGCCAATTGACAATAGAAAGGAGGCTAGGGTTTATCACAGCATATTTATAGATAGATCGAAAAAGGATAGGTGTGCACGAATTTTAACGTGCAAACAGAAGTGGTCCCAAAAGGATATTAATTATACACGTTACGGATTAAATTATTTCTATCTCAACATTTACATTGCATTTTAAGCGTATTCACACATGTATAATTAGATGCTTCATTTAAATTTCCATATATATATTCACAATTCCATAAATTTCCAAATACATAGATAAATTTCCAATTTCAACTAAATTTCTAAATTACTGTAATAATTACAGATTAAATTTCTATCCATTCTCAATAGATTTACGTTTACATACTAAAATCCACATTTCTATGTACATTTGAATTCCATATTATACATATTTTATTTATCTTAATTACTTCCAACTTAAATTTCAATCAACATAAAACGTTTTATTCAGTTTCCAATAATTTCAATCATGCTTTAAATCCAAATGAATAAATAACTTAATTCCCATTTAAGCATTTTTCATTTGATTTGCAATCAACCTTTTATGATCGATTAAATCCCGATATATTAAATAAACGTTATTTCCATCATTCTTTATCCTATGAAGAAATTTAAGTTATTCACACCTATTACTAAATTTTATATTAATGCACACTAATTTACATTTATTGCAATGGTTACCAAATATTTCCCTGCAATCATTCATTCCCCTATACGTACTTACAATTCCACTTAAACTTTACTATACCCATTTATTTTCTTAACATTAAAACCAACGTTACCTCAATTCCACTAATGTACACTTATTCTATTATCACTTACTAACCATTCAAATTTTTATTAACAAATAGGCAGGTAATTCCTATGTTACAAATTTTTAATTCATCCTAATTCCTTACTATTGACATACATTTGCATTACTTACATATCATTTACAATGTTACCCAAAATCTCTATCCATTGTAATTAATACCTTAAATAAGTTTCAATTTATATTCAAGTGAATACATTACCCTTTTTCGTTATGTCATCCATTTTTCATAAGAAACGTTTTATCGTTTCGACAACATTTTATTTCTAATTACCTACATTGATTTGTGTACGTCTCTACTATTTAAAGCATTACCATTCTCACCTTCATCTAAATCTTCATTTATGAATATTTAAAAATAAATTTCACTTATTTCCTATTTATACACTTATAAATTCCAATTCCAAATAAATAGATAAATCTCCGTTTGCACTACTTAAATCAAAAATCAGCGATTATCCTATCTATACATTTTAAGTGGATGGATCAAATGTTGTATTCAAAAATCTACTTCTTAATATTCTTAGATTTAAACTCAACTCTCTATTAACAGAATATTTAGATGTTTAAACTTCTTTTATTACCATTAACTTATTATTATACATTAACTTAAATATACTGACAAAGCTTGTTTTTGGTACTCTTTTCATTTCCATAAATAAAATTAGCAGTGGATTCATACCTTATTATGTAATTAACTTTAATTCCACCTAACTAAATATTTACATAATCTTTTATTTGCAACAAATCAACTATTTTATATTAATTAAATTTAATCTTCCTAGTTTACTTATTCATAGTATGTAATTCAGTTACTCACCCTAACCTATTTATTTGAAATTCAATCCAGATTATTTTTACTAAGTTCCAATTTCTAAAGGTCACTGCAATTAATCCAATTAATTGCAATAAATTCTAATAAATTTGATTTTTATTGGATTACAACTCAAAATAAATCAATTATTACTCAACCACACAGTTAACATTTCTTTTATGATTCATTACAGTAATATTTCCCAATTCTCATCTTTATTTTCATAAATTACTGGATTTCAATTTAATTGAAATTTTGTTAACTTTACACATAAATAAAAGCTTAAACCTCAATTAATTCATTCCTAAGATCACACTAATTATTATATTATAAAATGGACCTTTCCCTTGGTTACATCTTATTTATTCTCTTACCAATATTCCACACTAACTGCAATAATTTAGTGCATTAATTGAAATTGATCAAAAATAAAACTTAACCAACAAATAGAATAAATACGTACAATAATTATTGTCATTAAATCTATTTCATAAGTCTACACTCAATTAATTCCTTAAAATAAGTTTTACGTTTATAAATTTACATTCACACTTCCCGTTACTATTTTAATAATTACTAAAGTAACATTTTCATAATAACAACATTAAAATTTCTCAATATTTAGATGAACTTTATTTCCAATACACACTACCAAATTTCAATCACTTATGTTCTATCCAACATTCTTTTAGATTTTATTTCCATCAATTAGTTCATCCAATATTTTCATCCATTTATTAACAAATTTTCCATTATACACTTTCAATTCTTCTTATTATTATTTCATTAATACTATTACCAACTTTTATTACTTTTAGTATTAATTAAACAATCATATTTAATTAAGAGGTTATAATGTTGTATTCACTATTCCCATTTTCACTCCAAAACTCAAACAGCCGTTTCAATTGCATTTGGATTTGCATTAAATTGGTTATCCATCAACTGCCATCTATATTACCACCTTAATTCACATACAATTACAGTCCTTATTAATATATTAATACATAGGTAATTTAAATTTTGTCTTTATTTATTTAATTTACATTTTATTCAAGTGCGACAATTTACGCTATTTCTTTATTGATATTTCACCTAACTTTCAACAATTAAGTTAAATACCCGTTTCTACAATTCATTATTAGTTACAAATTTAAATCTCCTTTATTTATTCAACTTACACACAGGTATACATCTTACACTATCTCAATCATTGGATTTTCATTTAGCGTTCATTCCAGCATAAATTCTATCTCTTTTATATATATCTTTATTTTTCTTTACAAATTTTTTTATTACATAATCCCTTTTTAACTAAAATTTAATCGTCGAAATTTACGGGTCGTTACATTAACTCTGAGGGTGATTCCAAAACGAGTGTAACGAGATGAGGCCTTCGGTTTCGTTCGAACCCGGAACGAACTTGTATGGATTGAATGCTTTCAACACATCGTCAGGCGGGCGATGAGCATTCTAAGAGATATATTCTATAAAGGTAATCGCAGCCTCAAGCCTCATCAACCGGGAATGGCTAAAACAGGGGAGGTGCAGCAAGGTTAGGTGGGTCATGCCCAAGTAGGACAAGGATATTCCCCTGTCTAGATGTCCCTTTTTATTCGGCTGTGTGGGCAGTTGGTCTGCAGCCAACTGCGGGGTTTATCTTGTTCGGGACTGTTCAGTAAGGAATGGTTCCGGCCTTGTGTTGCAGGGGGTCGGGAGTGATCCTCGGTACGTTGATCTAGGCCACGTACTGTGACGAGCGGTACCCCAGTAGCCCTGCCATTATATGGAATCCACAATCCAATAAGTGCCAACGGTTTTGATTGTATTACCCACTTTTGTGGCTAGTAGCTGGAATTTAATAGATGTAACAATTTCGGCTATTTCTATTTACTTGAAAACCCTAGACCTATTATAATATCACTGGATTTCCTATCAAATGTTTTGGTTAGCGTAAGGTAAAAACTTTTCCATGTTTATGTGTGGGAAGTCTTACGTGATACCTTTTGTTTTCAAAGGATTTTCAAAATTAAGAAACTTTAACCTGTTACTCACACCAGACCCATGTCTTACCCGGAGTTTATTTTTGTTTTTTTATAAACTCTCGGGTACCCAAATTTTTACGGGTAGCCAAGGGATTCAGGTTGGCTTTGACGAACTCTGGAGGAGCAATGGAGCAGGAGGCTTCAGCGTTGTAGGTGTGTGTGTGTGTGTGTGTGTGTGTGTGTGTGTGTGTGTGTGTATATATATATAGTTCCGCTGTGTTGGTATCTCTGAGTCATATTGTTTGAGTTGTATTGTATTGAGTTGTATTAACTAGACAGGTGTTTATAACTGTCTAGTATGTGATGTATTGTCTGTATAACTCTGATTGATGTTATATATTGTGTAAATACTTATGTGATTAATATAATTTATTCGTTCCGCTATGAGATTCTGATGTTGTTGTTCTTTCTTCTCTATCTTTTCTATTTTCTCACCCTTTTCTTTCTTAAAAACGATACGTCTTCCTGGGCGTAGGAAGTCGGGTCGTTACACGAACAGGACTTCTTTACAAATAACAAAGGTATCCGACTGTAGTATGCTCTTTAAATAGCACTATTGAGTCTATTAAGTACAATCTTCCTATAATCTTCTCCTTTATGATATATAGTGTAATATGCTTGAGAAATGTGGAAGATGGATTGATTAACGATCAAAGTTTGTATGTAGTTAGAGTGCAAATTGAAAATAGATTCAGAGATGAGAATTCAAGAATATTAAAATCAGTTAAGTTAATTGTTTGTTGAATTCTAAAATCTATTTATATAGATTAAAAAGTTGCAACCATTGATGAAATACAACGTTGAAAAGAAATAGGTGCAAATGTTGGTTTTAAAGATGTTTCTCTTTGATGAAGAGATGTGTCTTTTCATAAAATAGCTGTTGAAAATATTCAACCAGCTGAAATTATTTATTTAGCCTTCTGAATTTGATAAAATCTATACAGCAAAGAAATAGGCTAATTTTGGCCTAAAACAACCGGCCGAAGCCGGCTCAATATTGTGAGACCAAAAAAATGTTTCAGCAATCAGACGGCTGAATGAATGCATTCAGCCGGCTGTTTCCAGCCTCTTGTGCATGTTAGTGCATGTGTGCATATGTTTATATATATATATATATATATATATATATATATATATATATATATATATATATATATATCATTTTAGGAGAGATTTTAACAAATTTCTAAATAATATAAAGACTATAGACAAAGGAATATCAGCTTCAAAGTATTCTGAATGTGAATCTACAATGAATCTCCTGCATAAGTGATTAGCATACACAAATATTTATTTATATAGTTTGTCACAATCAAAACGATGTAAAATCGAGATTCCAACTTTCTTCCCCTTTTTGATGATGAAAACTATATAAGTATAAATAATATAAACACTTACATTAACATTGCTACTCCTCCTGTCAATATGCATAATAATTTAAGCTACTAACTTTCTCCCCCTTTGTCATCGACAAAAGGAAAGAAAGAAATGCACATAAACATTTTAAAGCAAAGATTAAAATCCATACTCGAGATGTCATAATCAAAAGAGATTATCAATATTCATGCAACATAATATAGATAACTAGATAGAGAACCATAGAAGTTTGAAACAAAATATTACACCCTGAAGCAAAAATAAAGAAAAATTAAAACTGGATAGAAGCAGAAAGCTCATTATCATCAGAATCCGAACTCGAAGACGACCATTGAAAGAGGGATGGGTTGTAAGCTCCGTAGATGTAGAACCAGAACAAGAAATTTTATACCATATTTTATTAAGAAAACCTTTAATGGTGTTGAATTTCTTCTCCGTCTTCTTTTCAAGAGTTCTAATTTCTCGATGAAGTTTTGATTGATTTCGGGAAAGGGTGATGATAGCTTGTCGGGAGGAAGTTTCCGGGCCAACAACTTGAATGGAGTCATCGTCCTCTTCTTCTTCTTCATGTTGGGTATGCAAAGAGGAGGCAATACTAGCGTCACGAGGTTGTGGAACACCTTGTTGAACATCGTGAGACCATTCTTGAAAGAAATGATTTGTTGTGGAGGGGGCCGGTGAGGAAGACCCATCTATCATAAGGTTTTTGCGCTTAACTCACTAATGCTTGAAAACTTGGATTCGAGCATTGGAATGCCGAAGTTGAGAATGATACGCATAATATAAGAACCATAATGAATGGTCTTATATTTTCTTCGGATTGTGATGTCTTGGAATTCATCTAAAATGATTTTGCCCCAATTTACTTTTTGGTTGGAGTATATTGAATAGAGCGCTTGAAAATCTCTTTTATAAACTTTTTCAAAACTTCCCATTCGAGGTTGTAAGGAGAAAATGAATGCACGATGAATAAGGCGAGCTTGTGACCTTAAGGTGCTAGATTTTAATGCACTTAAATTCGTAAGATGATCAGTCAGTTTCTGTGACGACCCGCCTTTCTAACCCCAGAAAGACGTATCATCAATAAGAAAAGAAAGGGATAAAAAAAGAAAAGATAGAAAGAAAGAATACCAACATCAGAATCTCACAATGGAACGGAACAAAATATAATACATCACATAACTATTACATAGTTTTACATACATTAGAGTTATATAACATCATATAACAGGATAGTCATATATATATATATATATATATCTGTAATTACATACATCCAAAATACAACATACATCAACTACACAGCCGAACTAGATAGATAGATACATACGTCTGAACTCCTGCTCCAAGCTCCTCCAGAACTCAACAATCCCAAAACCTATCACTTGGCTACTCATAAAAATTTGAGTACCCAAGAGTTTATGAAAAACAAAAAAATAAACTCCGGGTCAGACATGGGTCTGGTGTGAGTAAACGGGTTAAAGTTGCTTAACTTTGAAAACCATTTGAAAATAAAGGTATCACGTAAGACTTCCTACACATAAAAACGGGTAAGTTTTTACCTTACGCTAACCAAAACATTTTATAGGAAATCCAGTGATATTATAATATTGTCTAGGGTTTTCAAGTAACTAGAAAATAGCCGAAATTGTTACATGATTAAATTCCAGCTACTAGCCACAAAATTGGTACTACAAATCAAAACCGTAGGGTCTCGTAGGGAAAATGGGTTTCCATCAATGATAGGGTTACTAGGGCACCACCCGTCACAGTACGGGGCATAAATCACCGTACCGAGGATCACTCCCGACCCCCTACAACATAAGGCCGGAACCATTCCTTACTGAACAGTCCCGAACAAAATAACCCCGCAGTTGTGGCCAACAACTGCCCACACAGCCGAAATAATGGGACATCTAGACAAGAGTATATCTCGTCCTTGCTTGGGTGCTACCCACCTAACCTTGCTGCATCTCCCCTGTTTTAACCATTCCCAGTTGATGAGGCTTGAGGCTGCGATTACCTTTATAGAGCATTATTCTTAGAATGCTCATCGTCCGCCTGACGATGTGCTGAAAGCATTCAATCCATACAAGTTCGTTCCAGTTCGAACGAAACCGAAGCCGTTATCTCGTTACACTCGTTTTGGAATCACCCTTAGAGTTAACGATGATAACCCTTGCATTCTGAAACACCATCTCGACCTTCACTTGAGATGTCACGACCTATCGTTTAATTTGGATCGATGTGGTTTTCGGATAATCATAACTGACACCCGATCCCGGTCTCATCGAAATCCAAACGCCATTTTAAAGGCCAAACTGTTTAATAGTTTAAACAATTTAATTCAATGCTTTGAATTCACATATCATTTATCACAGATAAATCATACACATCTATCACAGATATATCAATGCATATCACTAAGTATCACAGAATATCACCAAATGGATATCACATTCAATCAAACAGAATCATCAATTCATATCAAAATAGTTTAATTAACTTAAACTCAATTAATTACTTAAGAATAATCACTTTATCATGTTTAAATTAATCACTAATTAATCAACTCATTTAATTTATTAATTACTTTATTAACTAATTTATTAATTAATTTGCATTTTTCTTACTAAATTAATTATGTCTTAATTATTCATTAATAACCTTAATTATTAATTAATAAAACATGATTACCCATTTATTAATCACTAATTACTTAATTAAACAATTATTAATTCTTAATTAAATTACTTAATTAATTCACTACTAATCATGCATTAATAAACTTTAAGCAGTTAATTAAACTTCTTAATTACAAATTGATTAAACACATATATTAATATCAATCTTTAATCACAAATTTATTTAATCTCAAACTACTTAGTTAATTACAATTATAAATTAATTTACATTCTTAATTAACTTACAATATAAATTAATTTTTTTTATCTTACATTTGCAAATCTCTTTTAATAAATTTTAAATTAAATCTTACTTAAAATTTGCCAACATCATTTACTTTATTAACACTAAACTTTGTTTAACAAAATAACTTAAAAGTGATTAGGCTTAACCCCTAGAAAATGAAACCCGAGGAAACCCCTGTTTACTCGAGTAAAACTCGAGTTCCTATCATCCTTTTCCCGAGTCCCCCTCTCTTCTTCTCCTCCTACTTTTCTTCTTTTACTTTTTTTTGTTTAAGTTAAGTTAAAACTACTATTACACAAATACACTCACGCACCAGGGTATAACCCGAAGCCATCTCTCATCTTCCTCGAGTAACAACTTGCGACGTTCACCCCCAAACTTCCTGACATTCATACGCCGCCGTGCACATGCACCGCACTTCGCCGTCACTTTAACGAACCACGACGTCTCCGGCAAGTCACAAAACTACACTACACCCGAAAGCAAAACACGATTCGCCGCCGAAAATTACCCAGCCGTTCGAAACTGCGACTCAACCACACCGAACAAAAATGCCTCGACCTACTAACGTCGACCATCAGTGGCGACACAACTCTACCCACACCTCCCGATACCTCCCTCTACCAACCCCTAGAAGCTCGTGCAACTCGATCAACCCATGGTGAGGAAATCATCACATATACAGACCACGGAAAACTCGAACCAAAAACCCTAAATTCGTCTCGACCCAACAATTCTTGCATTAGATAATTCTTTTAACATTTTTCCTAGAATCAACGAGGATCAAGCAAGCTTCAAAACAAATTTCAACATCTAAGATTTGTTTAATCATCAGAAATTGATAAAAAAGCATTTTTGGTTCATTTACGAACTACTCTTTGTGCACTCAACTAAAAATTCCCATTTTTGTTTTAAAAATCTTACTTTCGTATGTAGATTCAAGCTATGTAATTGAATTAGCAATTTAAAATACTTGAATTCAACATAAAAAAAAAATTTGTTGCCCTTAAAATCTAATTTCCAATGGATATACTTCACTAACATGTCTAAAACAAATTTTTATAATTTGATCCATGTTCAAACAAATTATTTTGTTTTAAAACGTAAGCCTATAAATGATTGAATGAAGATATTTTATATTTTGATTATCTACTTAACTCTGTAACTACAAAAAACTGTATATTCAAACTTTACATAATACTCATATATGAACACATAACTATATAAACAAATACATATACAAACGTATTATTATCAATGCATCATACACACAGATTAACCTAAGTCTTAAAAGTTTTCGTTTACTCACCTAAAATATTTTGAAACAGAGAACAATTGTTGTATTGAAAAGATGCAGTTTGAATTCCTGTAAATCCTTCCTACTTTTGTTGTTGAATGAATTGTTTAAGTTTGTAGATAATGACGTTTACTTCTTTTTTCTTTTCTTTCTTTCAGGCTTACTAAGTTATGAACGAATTGAAGCTAAAGTAGATGTATATATAAAGGAAATAGGTTTGGACAAAGTAGGTGTCTTCTGGCACAAGTTTATCTTTGGACGGATTTTTTTTGTTGAAAAATGAAATGATTTTTTTTTGTATGGGGGCTGAAATGATTTCTTTGCAATTCAAAATGACCAATGTTGTGCTAGCATTAAATGCATATGTTCCTATATGTTTACATCTAATTATTATTATTATTATTTTCTGTTCATAGATATTTTATATGTAAATAGTTTTCCTCTTTTACATTGCATATATATGTATTACACAGCAACATACTTGTTATTATTTTTGGTCAAAGATTTTGTTTTGTCTTGCACACCATATGAATCTCCATATGTATTTATATTAGAATTATCTTATGTTTCTATTTAAGTTTAACCTTCCAAACATTTAATTTATATTCAAATGTTTTATAATTATGTTTTATACTTATATTTTGTATTGATAAGATTTATTCCATTTTAAACATTATTATTTACATTACATTCATTTGCATATATTATATCAAATGTCAATAATATAGAGCCTTTAATTTAATTTAATAAGATAAATTTTATTTTAAATATTTTTGAAAAATTCTATTTTAAATTTTCAAATCAAAGCTTCCTTCACAATACATATATATATAACTGGAAAATGTTTAAAGTCTTATCAGTTTATAAAATGAAAAGCTTGTATTTTATTTAATTATATTAAATTCTTATTATAATAATATTGCGAAAATTCCGGGTCGTTACATTCCTCCCCCCTTAAAAGAATTTCGTCCCCGAAATTTAAAACAAAATTTAATTCAAAAGCTTTTATATTAACAATCCAAACATACAGATCATCCATACAATAACAATCAACCAAACATCTGTCCTAACGAACATCACTAGCTATTCGGACACAAATCCAGATAGGCTTTCCTTAAAATATCCACAGTTTTTCAGGTACAATCTCTGGGATCCTCGCTCCACTGCACTTTGACAAGATACACTACTTTGCTCCTGAGTTGTCGCTCGTCTTGATCTACAATCCGAACAGGATTCCTGACCACAGTCAAGTTTGGCTCGACCTCCAAATCTTCTTGGACTACTGGTCCTACAACCAGTGATGGGTCATGGACAAACTTCCTTCGATGGGATACATGAAATACATTATGAATTCCAGACATCCGCTCTGGAAATTCAATTCTGTAAGCTATAGTTCCAATTCTTTCCAGCACCCGAAATGGTCCTATACATCTTGGGGCAAGTTTTCCCGTCTTTCCGAATCTAACAGCACCTTTAATCGGGGAAACTTTGACAAAGACTAAATCTCCGATCTCAAATTCCAATTGTCTTCGCCTTTTATCTGCATATTTCTTCTGACGGTCCTGAGCAGCTTTCATCCTTTTCTTGATAAGCTCAACTTTCGCAGAAGCTTCTCGAATTAGATCGGGGCCGAGCACAAGACGATCTTTCGATCCTATCCAACAGGATGGGGATCTACACGGTCTTCCATATAAAGCTTCATAAGCAGCCATCTTAAAACTCGCTTGATAGCTATTATTATAAGAGAACTCCACTAGATGAAGATGGTCTTTCCACGATCCTCCAAAATCCAAAACACAAGCTCGCAGCATATCCTCTAGAATACGATTCAGCCTTTCCGTCTGTCCATCTGTCTGAGGATGATATCTTGTACTCAATCTCAAACTCGTTCCCATAGTTGATTGTAGAGCCTTCTAGAATTTGCTGGTGAAGATAGGATCTCGATCACTTTCTATACTACATGAACACCATGCAATTTGACTATCTCCTTCAAGAAAATCTCTGCCAGAGAAGCTACAGTACGAGTTGCCTTAACTGGTATAAAATGGGCGCTTTTAGTTAAATGATCCACAACCACCCATATTCCTTCATTTTCTTTCTAGGTTCTAGGCAAACTGTCGATGAAATCCATCGAAATCTTCTCCCACTTCCACATCGGAATTTCCAAAGGTTGCAATAATCCGGCTGACTTTTGCTGATCTACTTTAACTTGTTGGCAGATAGCACAACTATTTACGAACCTAGCAATATCTTTCTTCATGCCCGACCACCAAAAAACTCTTCTCATATCTTTATACATCTTTGAGATTCCTGGGTGAATATTTAATCTGGAGCGATGACTCTCAGATAAGACCTCTTGTTTCAATTCCTTGAAATTTGAAATACAAATCCTCCCATTGATCCTCAGTGTCCCTTGGTCATCAATCTTGAAACTGGAACACTGGCCCTTCTTAACTCTCCTGATGATTCCTCTTAATCTATTATCTGCTTCTTGCTTACTCATATCCTCTCTAGAAGAGATGGAACCACTTCCAAAAGAGACAGAACTGCATTCCTGCTAAGAGCATCAGCTACAACATTCGCCTTTCCCGGGGTATATAAAATATCCAAATCATAGGATGCCAGAAACTCGACCCATCGCTGCTGCCTCAAATTAAGATCTTTTTGAGAGAAAAGATATTTCATCGGTTTGTGATCCGTGAATAACTCGAACTTCTCTCCTAAAAGATAGTGTCTCCAGATTTTCAAAGCAAAAACAATGGCTAACAATTCAAGATCATGCGTAGCGTAGTTCTTCTCATGTGGCTTTAAATGTCGACTTGTATACGCAATAACTCTTCCATTCTGCATCAGAACTGCTCCCAGTCCAACTATACAAGCATCTGTATAAACCTCAAATTTTCTCTTCCCATCCGGAATAGCAAGCACTGGTGCACTGGTTAGTCTCGTCTTCAATTCCTTAAAAGCTTCCTCACACTGGGGTGTCCACTTGAATTTATCTCCCTTCCTTGTCAGCTAAGTCAGAAGCGAAGAAATCTTAGAATAATCCTTGATAAACTTTCTGTAGTAGCCAGCCAATCCCAGAAAACTACGAACTTCAGTCAGTGTCTCCGGCTACTTCCACTCCAGAATAGTCTCAACCTTTGCTGGATCTACAGAGATACCTTCACCAGAAACAATGTGCCCTAAAAATTTGACTTTCGATTTCCAAAAGTGGCACTTAGAAAATTTCTCCTTCAAAACATGTCTCCTCAGAGTCTCCAACACAATTCTCAAATGCTGCTTGTGCTCTTCTTCAGGCTTAGAGTAGACCAGGATATCATTGATGAACACCAGAACGAACTTATTCAATACACCCCTAAAGACTCGGTTCATCAGGTCAACAAAGTAAGTAGGAGCGTTGGTTAACCCAAAAGGCATAACCAACCACTCATAGAAACAATTTGGTCCCCTAAAGGCAGTCAAGGGGATACTGTCCTCAGCTACCCTTAACTGATGGAAACCTGAAGCTAAATCTAGTTGAGAAAAGACAGAAGCTCCATGCAACTGGTCAAAGAGATCATCGATATGAGGAAGAGGATATTTATTACGGATAGTCATTTTGTTCAATTCTCTATAATCTACACAGAACCTTAGCGAGCCATCCGATTTAGTGACAAACACTGCAGCAGAGCCCCAATAAGAAAAAATGGGCCTAATCAACCCCTTCTCCAAAAGATCCTGGGTCCGCTTAACTAACTCCTCCCTCTCCCTAGGAGCCATCCTCCTACTAGGCTGAATCACCGACATTGCTCCTGGAATCAAATGAATGTGAAACTCTATTTCTCGATGCGGAGGCAAACATTTTACTTCCTCGAATACATCAGGAAAATCTTAGTCCACATCGATATCATCAACCTTCTATTGAGAAGTCTCAACTCCATGCAAAAGACTACTCAAGTGAATTCCAGAATCATCACATGTCACTCTGGCAATTCTACCCAAATCGGTTTCCAGCGAAACTGTTCTCTCATCACAATTCAGGATTGCTCTATACTTATCAAGCCAATCCATCCCCAAGATAAGGTCTAATCCTTTAAAACTCAACACATAAGGGTCACAAGAAAAACTATGGAATAGATAGGAAACCTTCAAGTCCATACAGATCGTGTCTAATTTGGTTACCCCTCCTATAGGATTAGACACAAAGATGGGACAGTCTACAGTACTAGGGGTAAGAAAGAACTTCTCTACAGATTCCAGAGAAATAAAACTCAAAGAAGCACCCGAATCAAACAAAACTTTAATATACTTGCCATCTAAAAGTAATGTACCTTCCAATACTCCATTGCCTTTGGATGAAGTAGATGGTGCACCTTCCAAAGCAAATACTTTATTCTGCTGAGCTATATGAAGTAACGGGCAATCCTTGATCATATGACCTGGTTGGTGGAAATTAAAGCATAGAGATCTCTGAACCAAAGCTGAACCCGGTCCACTATAATGCGGTTGCTGTTGCAGCTGCTGAAATCCTTTCCTGGGACACTTATTCGCCAAGTGAACTTCTTGTTGACATATATAGCATTTGCGAGGTCCGCTGTTACTTCCAAGCTTCTTCTTGTTCGACTTCCTCCAATTGGGATTGAACTTCCTCTTAATCGGATTAGCAAAATTCCCTCCCGATGCTGCTATTGGTGCTACTGATTTCTTGTTCATCAAATCCTCATATCTCAGAGCCATATCAACTAAATCAACAAAAGATCCTTTCAAATGCGCCGTCATTTTTCATGAAATTCTGGTCTCAAGCCTTGCACAAACATTTCGTTATTTTTTAGGGGAGTATCTATAAGCCCCGATCCATAGCAAGAAAGTTCATTGAATTTGGTCTCATACTCAGAAATAGACATGCTTCCCTGCTTCAAATTCCGAATTCCTGGTACAAACGAGTTTTCCCTGCTGTTGGCATAAATTTCTCCTCAAACAGCTCTTTAAATCTTTCCCAAGAAATGTCTTCCTCGGAAATATTTGCTACCATTGCATCCCACCAGGCTGCTGTGCCTCCCTGCAATTGCCATAAAGCCATTTCCCTTTTCCGTTCATCAAACAACTTCATACTCTTAAAGATGCGCTCACAAGAGCGTAGCCAAGCTTGGACCTCAATTATCGATTCTGACCCTTTAAATGGTTTTTTTACCTCCAAGGTTGATGAAGTCTTTGCATAAAGCGGCAAAACTAACCTGAGGCGGTACTGGATCTACAGCCTCACTAGAAGTTTGACTTCGTCCGTTATCAATCGAGGTACTGCCCCTACCTCTGCCTCTCCTTCCAGAACTCATGTTGGCCACCTAAAACGGTAACTCAAAAAATTTAGATAGGTATATAATTATATGAAAATACAAATACGCACTCTCAAAATAGATATTACTCCAATGCCTAGGTATTATCTCAACTTATGCTCCGATACCAACTGTGATGACCCGCCTTTCTAACCCTAGAAAGACGTATCATCAATAAGAAAAGAAAGGGATAGAAATAGAAAAGATAGAAAGAAAGAATAACAACATCAGAATCTCACAACGGAACGGAATAAAATATAATACATCACATAGCTATTACATAGTTTTACATACATCAGAGTTATATAACATCATACAACAGGACAGCCATATATATATACATACATACATATATATATATATGTCATTACATACATCCAAAATACAACATACATCAACTACACAGCGGAACTAGATAGATAGATACATACGTCTGAACTCCTGCTCCAAGCTCCTCCAGAACTCAACAGTACCAAAACCTATCACTTGGGTACTCATAAAAATTTGAGTACCCAAGACTTTATGAAAAACAGAAAAATAAACTCCGGGTCAGACATGGGTCTGGTGTGAGTAAATGGGTTAAAGTTGCTTAACTTTGAAAACCATTTGAAAATAAAGGTATCACGTAAGACTTCCCACACATAAACACGAGTAAGTTTTTACCTTATGCTAACCAAAACATTTTATAGGAAACCCAGTGATATTATAATAGTGTCTACGGTTTTCAAGTAAATAGAAAATAGCCGAAATTATTACATGATTAAATTCCAGCTACTAGCCACAAAAGTGGGTAATACAAATCAAAATCATAGGGTCTCGTAAGGAAAATGGGTTTCCATCAGTGAAAGGGCTACTGGGATACCGCCCGTCACAGTACAGGGCCTAAATCATCGTTCCGAGGATCACTCCCGACCCTCTACAACACAAGGCCGGAACCATTCCTTACTGAACAGTCCAGAACAAAATAACCCCGCAGTTGTGGCCAACAACTGCCCACACAGCCGAAATAAAGGGACATCTAGACAGGGGTATATCTCGTCCTTGCTTGGGTGCTACCCACCTAACCTTGTTGCATCTCCCCTGTTTTAGCCATTCCCGGTTAATGAGGCTTGAGGCTGCGATTACCTTTATAGAACATTATTCTTAAAATGCTCATCATCCGCCTGACGATGTGTTGAAAGCATTCAATCCATACAAGTTCGTTCCGGGTTTGAACAAAACCGAAGGCATTAGCTCGTTACACTCGTTTTGGAATCACCCTTAGAGTTAACGATGATAACCCTTGCATTCTGAAACACCATCTCGACCTTCACTTGAGATGTCACGACCTATCGTTTAATTTGGATCGATGTGGTTTTCGGATAATCATAACTGACACCCGATCCCGGTCTTATCGAAATCCAAACGCCATTTAAAGGCCAAGTTGTTTAATAGTTTAAACAATTTAATTCAATACTTTGAATTCACATATCATTTATCACAGATAAATCATACACAGTTATCACAGATATATCAATGCATATCACTAAGTATCACAGAATATCACCAAATAGACATCACATTCAATCAAACAGAATCATCAATTCATATCAAAATAGTTTAATTAAATTAAACTTAATTAATTACTTAAGAATAATCACTTTATCCTGTTTAAATTAATCACTAATTAATCAACTCATTTAATTTATTATTTACTTTATTAACTAATTTATTAATTAATTTGCATTTTTCTTACTAAATTAATTATGTCTTAATTATTAATTAATAACCTTAATTATTAATTAATAAAACATGATTACCCATTTATTAATCCCTAATTACTTAATTAATCAATTATTAATTCTTAATTAAATTACTTAATTAATTCACTACTAATCATGCATTAATTAACTTTAAGCCAACACATAATTATTAATATCAATCTTTAATCACAAATTTATTTAATCTCAAACTACTTAGTTAATTACAATTATAAATTAATTTACATTCTTAATTAACTTACAATATAAATTAATTTTTTTATCTTACATTTGCAAATCTCCCTTGATAAATTTTGAATTAAATCTTACTTAAAATTTGCCAACATCATTTACTTTATTAATACTAAACTTTGTTTAACAAAATAACTTAAAAGTGATTAGGCTTAACCCCTAGAAAATGAAACCCGAGGAAACCCCCTGTTTACTCGAGTAAAACTCGAGTTCCTCTCATCTTTTTCCCGAGTCCCCCCTCTCTTCTTCTCCTCCTAATTTTCTTCTTCTACTCTTTTTTTGTTTAAGTTAAGTTAAAACTGCTGTTACACAAACACATTCACGCACCAGGGTATAACCCGAAGCCACCTCTCATCTTCCTCGAGTAACAACTCGCGACGTTCACCCTCAAACTTCCTGACATTCATACACCGTCGTGCATGTGCACGGCACTTCGCCATCACTTCGGTGAATCACGACGTCTCCGGCAAGTCACAAAACTACACTACACCTGAAAGCAAAACATGATTCGTCGCCGAAAATTCGAAATCGAAAATTGCCCAGTCGTTCGAAACTGCAACTCAATCACACCGAACAAAAATGCCTCGACCTACTAACGCTGACCATCAGTGGCGACACAACTCCGCCCACACCTCGTCGATACCCCCCTCTACCAACCCCTAGAAGCTCGTGCAACTCGATCGACCCATGGTGACGAAATCATCAGTTTACAGACCACTTCAAACTCGAACCAAAAACCCTAAATTCGTCTCGACCCAACAATTCTTGCATTAGATAATTTTTTTTAACATTTTTCCTGGAATCAACGAGGATCAAGCAAGCTTCAAAACAAGTTTCAACATCTAAGATTTGTTCAATCATCAAAAATTGATAAAAAAAAAGCATTTTGGGTTCATTTACGAACTGCTCTTTGTATACTCAACTAAAAAGTCCCACTTTTGTTTTAAAAATCTTACTTTTGTATGTAGATTCAAGCTATGTAATTGAATTAGCAATTTAAAATACTTGAATTCAACATAAATGTTTTTTGTTGCCCTGTAAAATCCAATTTCCAGTGGATATACTTCACTAACATGTCTAAAACAAATTTTTATAATTTCATCCATGTTTAGAAAACTTATTTTGTTTTAAAACGTAAGCCTATAAATGATTGAATGAAGATATTTTGTATTTTGATTATCTACTTAACTCTGTAACTACAAAAAACTGTATATTCAAACTTTACAGAATACTCATATATGAACACAGAACTATATAAACTAATACATATGCAAACATATTATTATCAATGCATCATACACATAGATTAAACTTACGTCTTAAAAGTTTTCGTTTACTCACCTAAAATATTTTGAAACAGAGAACAATTGTTGTGTTAAAAAGCTGCATTTTGAATTCCTGTAAATACTTCCTGCTTTTGTTGTTGAATGAATTTTTTAAGTTTGTAGATAATGATGTTTACTTTTTTTCTTTTCTTTCTTTCAGGCTTACTAAGTTATGAACGAACTGAAGCTAAAGTAGATGTATATATATAAAGGAAATAGGTTTGGACAAAGTAGGTGTCTTCTGGCACAAGTTTATCTTTGGACGGATTTTTTTGTTGAAAAATGAAATGATTTTTTTTTGTATGGGGGCTGAAATGATTTCTTTGCAATTCAAAATGACCAATGTTGTGCTAGCATTAAATGCATATGTTCCCTATATGTTTACAACTAATTATTATTTATTTTTTTCTGTTCATGGATATTTTATATGTAAATAGTTTTTCTCTTTTACATTGCATATATATGTATTACACAGCAACATACTTGTTATTATTTTTGGTCAAAGATTTTGTTTTGTCTTGCATACCATATGAATCTCCATATGTATTTATACTAGAATTATCTTATGTTTCTATTTAAGTTTAACCATCCAAACATTTAATTTATATTCAAATGTTTTATAATTATGTTTTATACTTATATTTTGTATTGATAAGATTTATTCCATTTTAAACATTATTATTTACATTACATTCATTTGCATATATTATATCAAATGTCAATAATGTAGAGCCTTTAATTTAATTGAATAAGATAAATTTTATTTTAAATATTTTGAAAGATTCTATTTTAAATTTTCAAATCAAAGCTTACTTCACAATACATATATATATAACTGGAAAATGTTCAAAGTCCTATCAGCTTATAAAATGAAAAGCTTGTATTTTATTTAATTATATTAAATTCTTATTATAATAATATTGCCAAAATTCCGGGTCGTTACAGTTTCATATCGCTA
Organism: Allium cepa; assembly: GCA_030765085.1. NCBI lineage: Eukaryota > Viridiplantae > Streptophyta > Magnoliopsida > Asparagales > Amaryllidaceae > Allium > Allium cepa. The sequence goes on from CM060941.1 coordinate 13,137,597, forward strand.
TGATCCACATCAACTTCAATATCATCTATATCAACACCGTGAAATGGACAATTTAAAATATTGCCTAATCTTTATAAAGGAAAAAAGATTTTAGTACCACAAACTATTGGCCAAACACAATCTTGTCGATGTTGAGGGTTATGGTGGTCTAGGTTCAGATTTGCTAGATAGAGTTTAATCAAAAGATGAATAATTCTAATATTATTTGGAGCATACCCTATGAGACTATCAAAGTGAAATTGCTCCGCCATTTCTCTAATTCGATAAGCTGCAAAATCTGGAAACACGATTTAGAACATAGCAAGCAGTTGCTATAGCTTCTGCCCAGAATTGTTTTGATAATGTGCTTCCATTTAATAAAGTTCTTGCACAATCTTATAACGTTCTGTTTTTTCTTTCTACAATTCCATTTTATTCTGCTGTTCTAGGAAAAGAAAAATTATCATTAATTCCCTTTTTATTACAAAAATGTTTAAAAGCTTCATTTTTAAATTTACCTCCACGATCACTTCTAATATTTTTTATTTTTAAATTTTTGAGATTTTGAAATTTCTTTGCAAAATTCTTGAAATTTTCAAAAGTATCACTTTTTTTTAAATTGTCCAAGTACATCTTAAGAAATCATATACTATAACAAACACATATTTACTATGATTTATAGCTTGAATTTGAGTTGGACCAAAGAGATCTAAATGTAATAGTTCTGGTGGTTGTATAGTAGAATTTTTTTTTGATTTAAGGGATGATTTTGATAATTTTCCTAATTGACAAGCATCACAAATATTGTTTACTTTAAAGTTTGTTTTTGGCAAACATTTTACTAAACTATTTTTAGATAATTTATTTATAGTTTTTAAATTAATATGACAAAATCTCTTGTGCCATAACCAAGGATGATTTTCTTTAGTTATTAAACACATATTTTTATTATAATTTATATTCATATGTAAAACATAAATATTTTTATCTCTAAAACCTTCAAAAATAAGATTTTTATTTTGATAAAAAAATGCTACACTTATTTTCAAAAAATGAAATATTGAATCCTTTGTCACACGATTGGCTGATACTAAGTAAATTATGCTTTAAATCTTTAAATAATAAGACATCTGTAATAAGAGGTACATTAGAGAAAGCTTTCTTCTGAATCACTGTCCAAGTCACTTTCTGATGATGAAGATGATTCTGTATCGTCCCATGTGACAGAGAAAGCTTTCTTCATGAATTTATCTTTTCTGTGCTTATACTTGCCTTTTTTATGACATTCATAACATTCTACAACAGATGATGATGGTTTGTTGATGTGTAATTGTTGCTGGAGTTGTTCTTATTATTTCTAAATTTTTTGCTCTTTCTAACTTTCAAAATCTTTTTGAAATTTTTAGCAATGATAGCCATATCTTCTTCATCTAAATCTGATTCATCTTTTTCTGCCTGAAATGCTATGTTTTTCTTATCTTGAGCTTGTACTCATTTTTCCTAGAGATTAACTTCATAAGACAATAGATTTCCAATCAACTCTTTTGATTTTTATGGTCGAAATGTCGTTAGCTTCTTCGGTTGCTAAGACTTTTCGTTCCCACTCATCTGTTAATGAGTTGAGGAATTTTGAAACAATATCAAAATCTGTGTAAGTTTCTCCTAATGCTATCAAAGAATGATATATATCTTGAAATCTAGAGTACAGTTCATTTATAGTCTCATCTTGCTTCATTTTAAAATTCTGGAACTGATTTTTGAGCATAGAAATTTTACTTTCTTTGACTTTATCGGTTCCTTCATGTGTAACTTTAAGTGTACGCTAAATTTCATGAGCAGTTTTACACATGCTTATTCTATTAAACTCATTTTTGTCTAGTGCACAATATAACATATTCATAGATTTAGCATTTGCTGTAGCATCTAATTTTTGCATGTTAGACCATGTTGAATATTCAGTAGTAGGAATAATATATTCAAATTGCATAATGTTTCAGGTTTCATAACTACTTGCTTGTATATAGATTCTCATTCTAGTAGCCTAATAGTTATAGTTTATTCCATTACATAGAGGTGGTCGTGTAGTAGATTGACCTTCTAAAAAGGTAGTGTTAGCAACAGTGCTGGTGTTGTTTTCCATATTAAACAATATCAGATAACTATGTTACAGTTATATGATGGCCTTGCTCTAATACCAAATGAAAGTCACTGTGCTATATGATCGTGTAATATGAATAAACTACTTGTGCAGAATATAAACTAAGTAAGTAAATGATTAAAGTAGTAAAGTAAATGACACCAGAGATTTTTATACTGGTTCGAACTCCATTCTATATCTAGTCCCAGACTTCTTCTGGAATTAAACTAGCAACTCTCACTTAACCCGGAGGAATAGGTTTACACCGCCTGAGCAACCGAACAGGACTTCTACTACCTACGCAACAGAATAGGACTTCTACCGCTTGAGCAACTGAACAAGACTTCTTTACAAATAACAAAAGTGTCTGACTATAGTATGCTCTTTAAATAGTACCGATAAGTCTATTAAGTACAATCTTCCTATACTTCTCCTTTATGATATATAGTGTAATATGCTTGAGAAATGTGAAAGATGGAGTGATCAACGATCAAAGTTTGTATGTAGTTAGAGTGCAAACTGAAAATAGATTAAGAGATGAGAATTCAAGAATATTAAAATTAGTTAAGTTAATTGTTTGTTGAATTCTGAAATCTATTTATAAAGATTAAAAGTTGCAACCACTGATGAAAGATAATGTTGAAAAGAAACATACGCAACTGTTGGTTTTGAAGATGTCTCTCTTTGATAAAGAGAATTATCTTTTCATAAAATAGCCGTTGAAAATATCCAGCCTTCTAAATTTGATAAAATCGTAAGCAGCAAAGAAATAGGCTAATTTTGGCCTAAAACAGCCAGCTGAATAAACTCATTCAGCCAGTTGAATATTGTGAAACCATAAAAATGTTTCAACAATCAAACGACTGAACGAACGAACTCAGCCGGCTGTTTTCAGCCTCGTGTGCATGTTGGTGCATGTGTTTATATGTTTATATATATATATATATATATATCATTTCAGTAGAGATTTTAACAAATTTCTAAATAATATAATGACTCTAGCCAAAGGACTATCAGCTTCAAAATATTTTGAATATTAATCTACGACGAATCTCCTGCAAAAGAGATTAGCATATACAAATATTCGTTTATATAGTTTGTTACGATCAAAACGATGTAAAATCGAGATTCCAACATTTTGATTTTTCGACTTTTCATCGTATAAAAGTTTTCGGAAATGTTGTGTACATTTTAGAAAAATATACACATGTATATACAAATAACAATGTATTGATAAGGTAATAATATGGTAATTATGTATTTACTTAAGTAGAAGAATAGGATGTAACATCTTTTGAAAAACTTAAATAGAAATAAATAAAAAGGGTAATGTCACATTTCACTTAACATCATGGTACAGAGGAAATGGATTATATGGTGGACAAAGGGGAGGGTGGTGGTGCCTTGCATGTGGGATAAGGAAGGAGGGAGGTGGAGATGAAGCGGCACATTTTGGATGGAGGGTATGTATTAAAAGGGTAATTTAGTAATTTGTTTATTTCAAGTTATGTAAAACCAATTTCCATTTTTTTCTCACTCATTTTATCATTCTAAATTCTCATTTTCAAAACTTCATGTTCCTTTGTACACTACTTCTGTTTCCAAAAACTAACCCAAACCCCCTCTAAAAAGCATGGTCGAGCCTTATACCCTCTTGTTGAGCCTAAAATTTACTTCCCAAGGTCCAAAATCCAATTCTTACAAAGGAAAGTCCAAGATCTAGGTCATTTTCAAAACATAGTGGAAGTTCGGTTTGATTCGTGAGGTGAGTAAAGCTCACATTTTTGAATGAGTTTTAAACATTACGTTACTGCTAATAGTTATGCTGATCTTGGTTGAAAATATATTGCATTTAGTGCTTTGCATATGTGAGATTGTATATATTGTTTGGTTTATGAACTTAGAAATATAGTTTGGATGTTAAGTGATGTAGAAAGTAGTGATTTTTACTTTGTGTAAATGTTATGGAAGTGTTAACTATATGGACTTAGGCTATGTCGTTGAATGCTAAAAGGAAATAGCACTTAAATTTGCTTGTTTGCGACATCGAGATCTTTGTTTCAAACTTATTTTACTTTGGCGTTTTTCTATAAAGGTTTTCAAGCTTTGAACTTTGTTTTAGTTTACAAAAACTCTTATATAATTCTTTAAGTAAGTTAAAACAAAAGGTTAAGGTCTTGAAGGGTATTTCATATGTAAACTAGTTTGGAGTTATGAGATCCATAGCGATAGTCGTTATGGATGCAGTTCGGGAAATCGAACACTTATTCTAAAGTAAAAGTTTTTTTATTTTGAATATTTTTGAAAGGTATTTTTAGAACATATTATCAGTATTAAAAGGTAATTAGTACTTATTAATTTAATAAAGGTTAAAATAATATTTAATTAATTAATTAAGTAGGTAAAGGTAATTAGCACTTAATTATTAGTTAAGTAAAAGTTAATTGGAACTTAATTATAAATTAAGTAAGATAATTATAATTAGTTAATTTAGAGAGGTTTACTTAATTATTATTCAAGCAAAGAGTTAATTATATAATTATTTATTTATTAATTAATATTTATTTAAGGTTTAGTTATTAATTAACTATAAATTGATTAAGGTTTAATTATTAATTAATTACAAGTTAATTAGTTTAATTATTAATCAATTATAAATTAAATTTAGATTTAATTAAGAATAAATTAAGATTTAATTAAGATATGATTATGATTTAATTAAGATTAAAATTATAATTAAATAAAGGTTTTAGTTTTGAACTCTATTTCCAAGGATCGTTTTATTTAAAAAGCAGCTTTCTTTTTACAAGTAAATGTGTTTTAAAACAAGGGATTCTCCTTGTTCGCACCATTAAGTAGCTCAAAGAATATAAATAAGTTATACTGAACCTTTGACATCCATATAGTAGAATACAACACCGTTATGCTATACTTTTCTAGCAGAATAAATCCCCGTTCTGCTAGTATATTAATTTGGACATTTACCCATATGCCAATCAATAAATATGTGGATTAATTAATATTGGACAAGTGATGTATTGGCCAGTGAATGCTAACTCATTTTATTTGCATATATGTTGGCTTATGTAAATACCAGTAATATGACTTGAAAAGTCAAATTTTATTAAATGGTAACTTGATTTAGTACCATTGTGGTCGCTAAGCCTCTTTCCAAATTCATAAAGTAATGGATTTAAATTAACTTGAATTCTACAACAATTTGGAGTTATGTGTTTATTAATGATGTTTTAAGTTAACTAATTATTTTATTATTGATGTTTTAAGTAAACTTATTATTTTATTAATGGCGTTCTAACGTTAGCTAATCACTCACTTATGATGTTTAAAGGAAATTAATTAATTGAATAAGGATGTTTTATAAATGATAAATTGTTTATAAAAAGGTTTATACTTGGAAAAAGGATTTTTCAAAAGAGATTTACAAATGATATTTTGTAAAGGAGATTTTAAACTATATTTGGTAAATGAGTTTTATAAGGAGTTTATAAATCATTTTAGAGATTTATAAAAGAAGTCATGTAAATTAATATGGAGATTTGTAAAAGTAATTGTAAATATGAAATGGGCTTTGATTTGGGCATTTACGCCCATAGGATTAGATTTGGAAGAGCCAAGGCAAGAAGCAAGACAAGAGTCCAGACAAGAAGGAAGATGTCAAGAAAGGCACCGTAGAAAAAAAATACTATATCCAGTGGTTGGCAGCTCACCGAACGGAAACTTAAGTTTGGTGGTTGGCCATGCACCAAACGGAAACTTATGTTCGATGGTCGGCAATCCATTGAACGGAAACTTCTATTTGGTTGGTTGGCCACGCACCGAACAGAAACTTCTGTTCGGTTGTGGCCACTCATCAAACCAAAACTTCTATTCTGCAGTTAGCTATCCACCGAATAGAAAAGTCTGTTAGGTGGTTGGCTACTCACCGAACAAAGACCTTTGTTCGATGGGCGGCCACATATGAACACAAAACCCTGTTCCGTCATCTTTCATCGGTCCAGGAGGAAGGGCACGAGCCGAACCAAGCTAACCCAATGCTTACTAGCCTATATCGAACCGAACCAAATATGAAGGCAGACGAACCTAGCCTACATCCCATCAACATCTGTCATGGCCAAGCTAACATCCTCTAAACCAAGTTCTCAACTGGTACCAATAATGCAAATGAAGAATGAAATCAACATACATCAAGAAAAAAATAGCTACGAATGGCATATCGAGGAATATTCCCTTAACCAAGACAAACAAGGAAATTTCATTTATTACTACATTAAACATACATTCAATTCTACCTATATAATTACAGGGCATTGGACATCATAGATCGTACATTATTTTCAGATCTACGACGCTCTAAACAACAAGATTAATTGCGTAAAGCCTCCAAATCGTCATATTTTCTCATGAATCACTGTGCAATTTGGCATTCACTAAATACAAATGAGAGGAATAAAAAAACAGTGGACGTAGACCCATTATGGTCGAACCACTATCAACTTTACAGTTATTCTAGTCTGAAAAATCAATTGTTGTTGTTTGCCCATTTTTTATGTAAATATTTTTGGTCCTTTCATTGAGAAATTTATAAAAAGAACACCGTATCAACTTTAGCTTTTCTCATCATGCCTCCTAAGTCCAAGTGCAAGATTGGCAGTGCTAGTAGGAATGCCAATCCAGTTGCTAGCAATCTAGGCAACCGGTTGTCCAACACACCAGGCCCAGAGTTATCATTAGGCACGATCTAGACAAAGTTATGGCAGACCTTGATACTTGCTTCGCTGCCCAACAACAAGCCATTGTGGATCAAATTATGACATGCTTGGGGCAAGAGCAGCAAGTTGCACACAACGTTGAAATTGGATGAAGGTCCATTTCCTAGGGATCCAGGAGGCGAAGAAGATCATAGTTCAGTGGTGGGTCAGACCAAGAAAACCAGGGAACTGGACAAGAAAATGTCATGGATATAGGATGGCCTAGCATTCCTTCGAACATTGCACGCGAAGAGCGGCCCGGCATCAAACCGAATAGGGGAGGCCACGAACTAGGGGTGACCACGGCTGAACCTCTACGATCTAGGCAGCGCTTTCCGCTTCTACCAAAAGCAATGGATGATGGAAGGTGAGCCTATCGCTGTGAACAATCTAGAAGCAGGGGACAAAGTCAAGACCATAGAGCTATCAGCTACAGAGTGAATGGAAGAATTCATCACCTCAGCGGGGGAGGTTGAATCGACTCTGTTCATCCCTAAAATAAGAATCTGATCACTTGGAGCGACTTATAAGGGAATGCGTTCGACGTGAACAAGTAGAACACGGAATAGGGGCTAGGGTCTGCAGCTCGTTCACCATGGAAATCGAAACCGCTCAAAATCCTACCATGGATCCTCATCATGGATTGACCGATCCTATAGTGCATCTACAACAATACACGAAACACATGCTGATGAGTGGGTAATGGAGGAGGTTATGTGCAAATGTTTTCCCCTCCTCCTAGAGATCTAGCAACCATGTGGTTCTGTCGTCTTCCCAACGGTGCCATCCGCTAATAGGAAATGTTGAAAAAAAATCCATTAGTCAATTTCGAATTCATGTGGAACAACCCAAGGATCCATACTCCTTGTCGGATGTTAAGCAAAGATTGGATAAGACTCTATGGTAATACTTAACCCGTTTCATTGCTATCGTCGGCAATCAAAATGTTGATTAGTGCATGACTCTAATGGCTTTATGTAGTGGTGTTAACCCGAACATAAAGATGGCTCGGAGGTTGACCAAGAAGAAACCTGCCACTTTACAAGAATAATCCCACCAACTCCAGCGGGAGATGGAACGATCGAAAGAAATTCAAACCTGGCTACAAGTATGAAACCTACATGGACTTGAATGACACCATCGAAAAGATATATATAGCCACCCAGGCCAAACTCAAGTATAACAAGGCAGCTACAAAAAAAAGAGGTGGGATTTAGATGAACATGGGGAATTATTGTAGATTCCATAAATCCTGTAACAACCCGCATATTTTACGATTGTATATTTAAATATTTTATTTAAATATAACATCGTTAGTCGGATTTAATTCCGAAATGCAACCTTTTCAAATTGTCGAATTAGGACTCGAGACCCCTTCCAATGAGTCCAAAATGGCGTTTGCGACCTTTTTGAGTATAAACATCGATATGTTTGGAGTTGAGAGGAATTTTGCTATTTTTCTATTGGGCTTTAGGTTTGGATTTCAGCCCTTTAACTCATCTAATACCCTAACTCTTCATCCAACTCCTCTTCACTCACTCTATTATTTCTTAACACTCAAGCTAAAAGAAAAACAGGGGAAGAGATAGGAAATTAAAATTCCTAAACCCTAGTTTTGCTAGGAAATTTAAGTTATTGCTCTAAAATCAAAGAGAAGCTAAGGTAAACGTCCTCTTCATCTTCTCCATCTCAATCTCTCTTTAAATTTTAGAAATTCCTAAACCCTAACTTAGGAAATATTTTTCTTGTGAGCTTAGATTGAAGCTTCTTGAGTTAAAATTGAAGAGTGATTGATCTTGCCTTGTTTTAAAGCTTCTCACTTGTGTTTTTGGATTTAAAGGTAAGTTTTTGAACTCACATCTACATCTATAACTTTCATTGTTGTTAGGTACAAAATCCTAACCTCTATTCATGTTTGTTTGCTTTTAAATTGAATTGATTTGGTGAATTTTCCAATTTTTGGTTTTGAAGTCCAATTTTAGGAAACTCCTACTACGGATGTTTGGACAGGTTATTTGGGGTTTATCGAAGAGCCTTTAAGGCTGGGTTGTCGCTTGGCATAAATTCCGTCTTTGTTGCTCGTCCGATCGCTCCTGAATCGTTTTGGCCATCATGGCCTAGGCAAACTGTTGCCCAGACTAGGTGACCAGACGTCTGGTTATCAAGTCCAAACATCTGGTTATAAATCCTGGATAAAAGAAAAAATACGGCAGAAAAAGAAAAATGCAGAGAACAATTCCAGACGTCAGATTTATTGGTTCAAACGTTTGGATGGTTTCAGATGTCTGGATTGCCAAACTAGACGTTTGTGAAGTTTTCTGAAATATTTCCAAGAACCAAATCCAGACGTCTGGATGAACCCCGAGACGTCTGGACTATCCAGTTTTGCCTATTTTTTGTGTGAATTTCCAATGGTTATCGATTTTTGTTGACCCCTTAGTTGTTATCACTTTTATCGACTTAGATGACTTCTTTTTCTGAATTTTAGGAATATCCACTTTTATGGATTTGGTATCGATTTCTATGGATTTGATTCATGTCTTCGAATGTGAATTTTTGGTGATTGATTTTTTCTACAATCATTTCTATGGTTTGTCACTTTAAAATGCAAAGGTTTCTGTACTAGTAGTAAATACTCAAATTCTTTCATCAAAACGATTTCAACATTTACTTTCAATATAAAGCTCGCTTTTAAAACCGTTTTCCAACCTATTAGTATATACAAACTTTTATCTCATTCGTATGAGAAATCTAATTAAATGGCTTAGCAAAACAAGTGGCATGAAATGCTTGCGTTTACTTAGTCGGTTAATTCGTGGACTTGTTCGATTGAAATCTTGTGACAATTTTGAGTGGAATTCTACAATTTGCTCGTAAATATTTAAGCTAATCCAGTGGTTATGGGACATGAACCTAAACTCATTTGTTTACTAGCTTAGTATAATTCACACTTTTTATCGATCGATGATGATCATTTTATGGTTTATACTAGCAATATGCGATGTCTCTTTATCCGCGTGGGGGACAATACACCGTTATGTTGAGGTTCGTCTCTCTTTGTCCACGTAGGGGACTGTACCTCGATTTATGGAGCTTCGTCTCATTTTTTATGGGCTAGCGACCTATGTTCTTTTATGGAGTTTGGTTTATTGGACATACCGTTATTGTACTACGTTCTAGTTCCGGATTATCAGGTTCATCGGACGTACCGTTATTGTACTACGTCGTTGTTCCGAATTATTCGAGTATCAGGTTCCTTGGGCGTACCGTTATTGTACTACGTCATTGCACTGACTCTATGGTTAGCGACCATGGGATAACGACCCGTTTGTGATACATGTGTTGGTGAGTTTTCATGCTCCCGTTTGTGATAGGCCTCCCCCTTTGTGACTTCTGGATTTCTAATTGATGATTTCTAGAATATGTATTTCACCAATTTTTGTGATTTATATTGATAAGCTGTATGAAAATTTATGGTTTGGTGAATAAAATAAAGAATATGACATTCTTTTTGGTATTTTGAGATTCATGAGATATTGTATGATTTTGTTGTTGTTAAATGTATACTTGTCACATTATGTCATTGTTGTTATCATACGTTTTTGTTATATCTCTTATCATACCTCATTTTATATGATATTTATAGCTAGGCAGATATGTTTATTATTTCCTTCTTAAATAATACTCGGGTCAGACCGAGGTATTTCAGATGCTTCTACTTGACTTCTTATCAGGGACTGTCGCCTAATATTTGGCTAACTACTTGTACCTATTCTTATCAGGTAGTGATGTAGTTGTTTTTGTTTTATACATTCGAGATAGAGACTCCATGATGTATACATATTCTTTTGTCTAGCACTTGTACCTATTCTTTTGTGATGTAGTGGATCTTACACGACCACTACTTTGATGTACACTTTTATGTGATATATTCATATTTGTTTCCGCCTTTGTGATATGAATATATGTGACTGATAAATGTTATGCTTATTTTATATTTGTTTTTCGAAGACTCACATAGCAACTGTGTAGTAGCTTTGAGTTTGTATCGGTAAGTCGTATTTCCACTTGAAATGTAATGCATGTTATACTATCCAACGTATCAGTACTTGCACAAAGCAATTACACAGATGGTCGCTCCTCATCAGCCTTATTCTTCATGCTAGTTGACGACATTACTCCATAGTGTCCTTGGCTAGTGTGAGTATAGAGGCGGGGGATCACAGCTTGGTATCAAAGCCAAACTTCGGAACAATATAGAATATTATAGCAAGGATCATTGTCCTAAGTCTCTCTTAGGAATTGTGCCTTAGGATTAATTCGAGTTGTCGGACCCGTTCTATCCTATTTTCTTTTATGACGCCTTCTTTTATCAATCATGATTGTTTGATATTCATTCTGAGAATAACCTTTTTCTTATTCTATCTTTCTTTCTTAAAGAAGAGAAATGGTTAGACCAGGCCGTACCAGCGCCAGTCAATCCAGTGCTACTCCTTAGGATAGAGTATTTATGTCTGCCCGGCAGCTTTTAGATCTTGTAAAGAACGCTCAAACCGTCGGACCTATCCCAGAGCCTACTCATCCTAAATTCGGTTTTGCACGCTTATGCAGTGATTATACCAATTTGGGTGGAAGACCATTCAAAGGTTCCAAAAGCATTATAGAAGTCCAAGCTTGGCTTAGATCATGCGATCACATCTTTTCTCGCATGAATCTTGCTGATATCCATCGAGTCCAAGTGGCTTCTAACATGCTCCAAGAAAGAGCATTAGACTAGTATGAGCTTTTAATTTTGGAGATTATTGAAGTGGATCTTACTTGGATGCAATTCCAGGAAAGATTCGAGTTGAAATTTGTACCGGAAGATAAAAAAGTAACTTTAGCTCGACGTTTTATTGACCTTGTTCAAGGTGAATCTTCCGTGACAGACAATGTCGCATCTTTTGAATCTCTCTCTGGGTCGAGTATATTAATACCCCATTGAAGAAAAATCAGAGATTTGTCTATGGGTTGAATAAGAACCTCAAGTCTTTACTTCTGAAACTAGAAGTTTCTTTTGATCAGCTTGTTGATATCGCCCTTCAACTTGAAGAGGCAGATAAAGAAAGCGATGTTGAAGTTGTGGGTGCCAAACAGAACTTCAACATCAACAAGAAGAGGCCTATTAAGTTCAAGCCTAATCCCAACAAGAATGGGAAACAAGCAACTTCGGTAGCAAAGACTCATACCTCTAGTCATGGGCAATGCTACAATTGTGGTTCTAAGGATTATTATGCTAATAGATGTCTGAAACCTCACTTTTGTCGTTATTGCAAAATTTCGGGTCATCTTTTATCTTTATGCCCCAAACTTCCAAGCAAGAAAGAGGGAAAGCTAAATGTTGTGCAAGCGTCTAGTAACACTTCTCTTGGTCAAGGTGTTTCTCATTCTATCCTTGATGGCATTATTATGTTTCGTGATCATCCTATTCGAGTTCTTTTTGATACGGGTGCATCCCATTCTTTTGTATCAAAAGAACATGTTGATACTTTTTCTTTAAGTGTTATGGCTTTGATGACTTCACTGAGAATTGCGAATCCGGTTGATGGACCGCAACACTCAGTTTGCTTTGTTAAGATGTCGAGATTATTTTATGTGATTTTTCTTTCCAAGCCGATTTGCATGTCATGTGTTACTTAGGCTTTGGAATGATTTTGGGAATGGATTGGCTTAATCGTTATGAAGCCCATATACTATGTCCAGAGAGGACTATTCATCTTCGACATCCTCAATCTGTTAAGCAGATTTCTATTGTTCTTAAATTTTCGGATTCCAATTTGGCAGCATCCTTATATTCTCTAAATCCTCATGATGACGATAATGATGATGAGGAAGATGTCATTTCCCTCATTCACATTGTTCGTGAATTTCCTGACATATTTGAGCCCGTTTTAGGATTACCCCCTAAGCGAGCAATCGAGTTTAGAATTAATGTAATCCCTGGAGCTCTACCTATAACTCGTCCTTCTTATCGTATGTCCAATAAGGAAAATGAGGAGATGCGTAAACAATCACCCGAATTGGAAGTGAAGCAATTTATTTGTTCTAGTTCCTCTCCTTGGGGAGCTTCAGCTATTTTTTTGAAGAAATCCGATGGTACACTCAGGATTTGCATTGACTACCGCAAGCTTAATGATCTCACCGTCAAGAATAAATATCCTTTACCTCGGATTGATGATCTATTCGATCAATTTATCGATGCTAAAGCCTTTTCATAGTTAGACTTAGCAATCGGTTTTCATCAGCTTCGTATTGTAGAGGATAGCATTCCTTTGACCTCGTTCCGTACTCGTTATGGATCTTATGAATAGCTTGTTATGCCATTTGGTTTAACGAATACTCCGGCTTATTTTTTTGACCTTATGAATCGATTTTTCAAAGACTTCCTCGATCGATTTATTCTCATCTTTATAGACGATATTCTTGTTTATTCTAAAACCGAGGAAGAGCTTCTTCGGATTGTGTTGGAAAATATTAGGAGCAATCAATTGAAAGCAAAATTTTCTAAGTGCCGCTTTGGCAATCTCTTATGAAATTTTTAGGACATCATTTCTGAATCCATAATTTCTGTGGATCCTTCAAAGATTGAATCGATTCAAAATTGGAAGAGACCGGAGAGTGTGACGGAAATTCATAGTTTCCTTGGATTGGCGGGCTACTACCGTCGGTTTATAAAAGACTTTTCTAAAATTTCTGTGCCTTTTACTAGTTTGACCAAAAAGGGAGTTAAGTACATTTGGTCAGATAAATGTGAAGCTTCTTTTCAGAAATTAAAAGAACTACTTTCCGATGCTCCTATTCTTGTGATTCCCAAAGGAACCAAAACTTTATTGCTTATACCGATGCAATTCATGTTGGTTTGGGAGCCATTCTCATGCAAAGGGAATGTTTTGTTGTATATGCTTCTAGGCAATTAAAGCCTGCCGAGACTAGATATGCCACTCATGATTTAGAGCTCGCGGCTATTGTTTTCGCCCTTAGAATTTGGCGTCATTATCTTTTTAGAGAGAAATTTGTTCTCTACACCGATCATAAATCTTTGAAGTACTTATTTTCTCTAAAGGAACTTAGTTTGTGTTAAAAACGTTGGCTCGAGTTCCTTGCATCTTATGATCTTGATATTCTTTATACTCCCGAAAAGGGAAACCGTGTTGCCGATGCCCTTAGTCGTAAGCAACAAGAGGTTGTTTTCCACGATGATTTGGAATGATCTCGATACTTTGTCCACTTGTGAGATTCGAAATCGTGAATCCTATTCATATTCATCTCTTGTTTTATGTAGCCTTGAGCCTCATCCTTCTCTTTTAGACCGCATTCTTGAAGCTCAAAAGTATGATCCCGAATTGGCTCTTCTTAGCCAAAGTTGTTGGGATAAAATTAATAATAAAGGTTTGAAAGACTTTGAAATCGATGCTCGTGGCGACATTCGAAAATTTGGTGCACTTATCGTGCCAAATATTAGTGATCTTCGTAAAGACATTTTAGAAGATTCTCATCGTTCTAAATTTACCATTCATCCCGGCAGTAGTAAAATGTATGCAGATATGAAGAGACTTTATTATTGGGATGGAATGAAATCTGATATTACTAACTTCATTAAGCATTGCATGACTTGCCAACTCGTTAAGGCCGAGCATCAAAGGCCCGGAGGGTTATTACAACCTTTGGACATTCCAGTTTGGAAGTGGGATCAAGTCTCCATGGACTTTATTGACGGTCTTCCCCGTTCTCATTTGGGTCATGACAATTTGTGGGTGATAGTCGATAGACTTACAAAATCCGCCCATTTTATTCCTGTTCGGTCCAATCAGACCACACCTCTTTTGGCCAAACTCTATGTAAAAGAAATTGTTGGACTGCATGGAGTTCCTACTTCTATTGTTAGCGATCGTGATCCATTGTTTACTAGTGGATTTTGGAAGAGTCTTCAAAAAGCTTTGAGAATGAAGCTTAATTTTAGCACCTCTTATCATCCTCAGTCCGGTGGACAAGACGAGCGTGTGAATCAAACTCTTGAAGATCTTCTTCATGCATGTGTTCTTGATTTCGGTGGAAGTTGGGAAGATCATATTTTTCTTGTTGAGTTTTCCTATAATAATAGCTTCCAATCTAGTATTGGTATAGCACCTTTTGAGGCACTCTACGGAAGGCCATGTCGATCTCCTTCTTGTTGGCTTGAGGCCGGTGAGAAGCTGCGGACCTATGTCCAGATTTTATTCGTGATTCCACAGAAAAGATTGACCTTGTTCGTCAAAGGATGAAAGAAGCTCAAAGTAGACAAAAATTCTATGCCGATAACTGAAGAAGGAATTTGGAATTTTCTGTGGGAGATTTGGTGTTTATTCGTGT
The DNA here is from genome assembly GCA_030765085.1 of Allium cepa. Taxonomy (NCBI): domain Eukaryota; kingdom Viridiplantae; phylum Streptophyta; class Magnoliopsida; order Asparagales; family Amaryllidaceae; genus Allium; species Allium cepa. The sequence goes on from CM060941.1 coordinate 13,152,870, forward strand.
TTCACCTATGAAGGGTGTTGTGCATTTAAATCGATCAGGAAAATTAGCACCTCGATATATTGGTCCATTTCCCATCATCGAACGCATTGGTTCTGTGGCTTATCGTCTTTTATTACCGGCTCAATTTTTTGCTATTCACGAAGTTTTCCACATCTCTCAACTACAAAAATGCCTTAGGAATTCCGATTCTATTCTTGAGCCCGGTGTTAGTGAAGAAGTTGAAGTTTCATCTAATTTGACTTATAAGCAACGTCCTATCTGTATTATTGCTATGGAGGTTAAACGCCTTCGAAATAAAGATGTTCCGCTTGTGAAAGTTCAATGGTCCGCAAATCCTTAGGATTGCTCCTGGGAATCCAGAGAATTCATCGAGCGAACACATCGGACTTACTCTCTCATGCTCTTTAAGGTGAACTTCTTATTTCAAATTTTCTTTGTGTTGATATGCTTTTATGATTGTTACTCTTTGTTTTCTTCTTAAGAATTGCGAGGATGCAATTTCTTTAAGGAGGGAAGTCTGTAACAACCCACATATTTTACGACTATATATTTAAATATTTTATTTGAATATAGCATCCTTAGTCGGATTTAAGTCCGAAATGCTACTTTTTGCAAACAGTCGAATTAGGACTAGAGACCTCTTCCAATGAGTAAATGGCGTTTGCGACCTTTTTGAGTATAAACATCGATATGTTTGGAGTTGAGAGGAATTTTGCTATTTTTCTATTGGGCTTTGGGTTTGGGTTTCATCCCTTTAACTCATCTAATACCCTAACTCTTCATCCAACTCTTCTTCACTCACTCTATTATTTCCTAACACTCAAGCTAAAAGAAAAATGGGGGAAGAGATAGGAAACTAGAATTCCTAAACCCTAGTTTTTCTAGGAAATTCAAGTTATTGCTCTAAAATCAAAGAGAAGCTTAGGTAAGCATCCTCTTTATCTTCTCCATCTCAATCTCTCTTCAAATTTTCAGAAATTCCTAAACCCTAACTTAGGAAATATTTTTCTTATGAGCTTAGGTTGAAGCTTCTTGAGTTGAAACTGAAGAGTGGTTCATCTTGCCTTGTTTCAAAGCTTCTCAGTTGTGTTTTTGGGTTTAAAGGTGATTTTTTGAACTCACATCTACGTCTATAACTTTCATTGTTGTTAGGTATGAAATTCATGTTCGTTTGCTTTTGAATTGAATTGATTTGGTGAATTTTCCAATTTTTGGTTTTGAGGTCCAATTTTATAAAAATCCTACTATGAATGTTTGGACAGGTTATTTGGGGTGTATCGAAGAGTCTTTAAGGCTGGGTTGTCGCTTAGCATAAATGCCCAGTTTTTGTTGCTCGTCTGATCGCTCTCGAATCGTTTTGGCCATCATGACCTAGGCAAACTATTGCCCAGACTAGGTGACCAGACGTCTGGTTATCAAGTCCAGACGTCTGGTTATAAACCCTAGAGAAAAGAAAAAAATACGGCAGAAAAAGAAAAATGGTAGAGAACAATTCGAGACGTCTGATTTATTGGTTTCGACGTCTGTATGGTTTCAGACGTCTGGATTGCCAAACCAGACGTCTGGATTGCCAAACCAGACGTCTGGGAAGTTTTCTGGAATATTTCGAAGAACCAAATCTAGATGTCTGGACGAATCCCCAGACGTCTGAAACTATCCAGTTTTGCCTATTTGCCTATTTTTTGTGAATTTCCAATGGTTATCGATTTTTGTTGATTCGATTAGTTGTTATCACTTTATCGACTTAGATGGCTTCTTTTTCTGAATTTTTGGGAATATCTATTTTTATGGATTTGGTATCGATTTCTATGGATTTGATTCACGTCTTCGAATGTGAATTTTTCATGATTGATTGTTTCTACAATCATTTCTTTGGTTTGTCATTTTAAAATGCAAAGGTTTCTATACTAGTCGTAAATACTCAAATTCTTTCATCAAGATGATTACAACATTTACTTTCAATATAAAGATTGCTTTTAAAATCGTTTTCCAACCTATTAGTATATACAAACCTTTACCTCATTCGTATGAGAAATCTAATTAAATGGCTTAGCAAAACAAGTGGTGTGAAACGCTTGCGTTTACATAGTCGGTTAATTCTTGGACTTATTCGATTGAAATCTCATGACAATTTTCGAGTGGAAATCTATAATTTGCTCGTAAATATTTATGTTAAGCCATGGTTATGGGACATGAAGCTAAACTCATCTGTTTATTAGCTTAGCGTAATTCACACTTTTTATCGATCAATGATAATCATTTTATTGTTTATACTAGCAATATGTGATGTCTCTTTGTCCGCGTGAGGGACAGTACCCCGTTATGTTGAGCTTCTTCTCTCTTTGTCCACATAGGGGACTGTACCTCGATTTATGGAGCTTTCTCATTTTTTATGGGCTAGCGACCCATGTTCTTTTATGGAGTTTGGTTCATTGGACGTACCGTTATTGTACTACGTCGTAGTTTTGGATTATCAAGTTCATCGGACATACCGTTATTGTACTATGTCATTGTTTCGAATTATTCGAGTATCAGGTTCCTCGGGCGTACCGTTATTGTACTACGTTATTGCACCGGCTCTATGGTTAGCGACAATTGGATGGCGACCCATTTGTGATACACATGTTGGTAAGTTTTCATGCTCCTATTTGTGATAAGCCTCCGCATTTGTGATTTCTGGATTTCTAGTTGATGATTTCTAGAATATGTATTTCACCAATTTTTGTGATTTATATTGATAAGCTGTATCAATATTTATGGTTTGGTAAATAAAATAAAATATACGACATTCTTTTTGGTATTTTGAGATTCATGAGATATTGTATGATTTTTGTTGTTGTTAAATGTATACTTTTCATAGTATGTCATTGTTGTTATCATAAGCTTTTGTTATATCTCTTGTCGTACCTCATTTTATATGATATTTATAGCTAGACTAATCTGTTTATTATTTCCTTCTTAAATAATACTCGGGTCAGACCGAGGTATTTCAGGTGCTTCTACTTAACTTCTTATCAGGGACTAACGCTTGATTTTTGGCTAACTACTTAGCTTAGTATTTTTTGTTTTATACATTCGAGATAGAGACTCCTCGATGTATACATATTCTTTTGTCTAGCACTTGTACCTATTCTTTTGTCTATCACTTGTACCTATTCTTTTGTGATGTAGTGGATCTTACATGACCACTACTTTGATGTCCACTTTTATGTGATATATTCATATATGTTTCTGCTTTTGTGATATGAAGATCTGTGACTGATAAATGTTATGCTTATTTTATATTTGTTTTCCGTAGACTCACACAGCCACTGTGTTGTAGCTTTGAGATTGTATCGGTATGTCGGATTTCCACTTGAAATGAAATGCATGTTATACTATCCGACGTATCGGTACTCGTACAAAGCAATTAGATAGATGGTCGCTCCTCAACAGCCTTATTCTTCGTGCTAGTTGACGGCATTACTCCGAGTGTCCTTGGCTAGTGTGAGTATAGAGGTGGGACGTCACAGCTTGGACGGTCATAACACTAATGAATGTCGCCATCTACAGGACGTGATTGAAGAAAATATAAGAAGATAAAAGTTGGAGCGGTATGTTAAGAGACAGGAGACCATTGCTTCTACTGAGAACAAATCCCGAACTCCACCTAGGAGCGGAGGAAAAGGATCCAGAACCAACCACGGGAAAGACGGGAGAATGGTAACCAATACCATAACAAGTGGATCCAATGCACTACACAGGAGCTGGGGAGATATGGAGAAATATGTGAAGTCTTTGGAGAATGGAGATGCCTATGTATGTGTGATAGGCAAGAGACAAAGAGCTAAAACTCCCCGTAGGGAGCATGAGGTAATAGCTTTTGATGACAATGATTGTAGGGAAAGCAGTACCCGCATATGTATCCAATGGTGATTACAGTCATGCATGGCCTAGCAAAAGTGCTCAGAATTCTGATAGATAATGGAAGTTCCGTCAACATCCTTGTTGTTCGTCGATGGAAATTCTATCAGTTTAGAAAACCGTCGAGCGAATTTAAATTTAAAAATAACCGCAAGCGCACGGTGTACGAATGTAGCACGTGGCGAAAACGGGTCGATCCGCAGGGAATTGATGATTTAAATTTCCTACTCAATCAAATTATACCAAAGTCGAGAGTGTGTTTAAGCTAGAAAATGAGAAAACGAACTAACTAACAAAAAGAAAAGAAATGCAAATACGAGGGTTAAATGACAATTTAGAGAATAAGTCCACTCTCTAAATCATGTAGTTCAACACATGATATCATGATCTCTCTTTTATGGTCATTAGTGTTTTAATTGATGTGTTTATCATAAATATGACATATTTGAGCTATTAATTAGCCAACATAAGTCATCAAACTATAACACACCCCTTAAAACACTTATTAACTTTCATGAAACTTGACAAAGAAAAAGAAAAAGAAATCTATTTTAAGTATGGCCTATTAACTATTGATTAGAAACATAGACCATCAAATTTTAATTTCAAATTACTTTCTTATGTCATAATCATATATTGATGAAGAGACATTTGTGTTAGTGATTGTTTAAGCATAGCCTATTTGGTGTCAACAATATAGACTATCAAATTCAAAGCAAAAACAACAAATAAAACCACTTCTATCATCATCATTAAGAACAAAAAGAGAGCATGAATTAACAAAATGTTGAAGATAATTAATTAGAGAGCTTCATTACCCCTAAATTGAAGGGGTTTAGCTTCTCATATTTGTCAATTTATTAACAAATGTAACTAACAACATGAAAGGAAAATGAAGAGGAAAAAGAGAGCAAAATGAAAAGATAAGCTAATTAACTTGCATAAAAGAAAAGAGATCTACACTACAACATAAAAAAGAGGCATGTAAAAGGAAAGGGCATGTATTGATAACATAAAAAAAAAGAAAATTACATGAAAATAAAAATGGTTAAGTAGCCATGAAAAGAGAAAGAGAGCTTTCTTTTATTTGATCTAAACTAATGAAGAAGAAGAGGAAGAGAGGAGGCCTAAGAGAGACTAAGAGAAGAGGTGGCATGTTACAAGAAACATAAGGGGTATTTATACAAGTTTTAAAACCCTAATTAACTTTTTGGGGAATGCCCAAAATGCCATTGGAGGAAGTGTGGTGGCCAAGTTATCATTAGCTTTAATAATCCCCCACTTAAAAGTACATGAAGCTTTAAATGTCTTTTAGCATGTGCATTAGCCTTTAATTTGTACACTAAGGTAGTGGGTAGGTGGGGTCCTCCATGTTCTTCACTTTGAATTATTTCCATCTTCATTCCTTTGTATTAATTTTGTGCATGCATATCTTCATGAAACCACTTCTATTTGAGGTCAAATTCCTACAAAAATATATACAAATTTTCAATTAATTTTTCTCAAAGAAATATATGCACACAAATGACCGTTTTGCCCATATATGAAGATGAATATGTGACAATTTGGAATAATTTGAATTTTTGGTTTAAACAAGTTAAAATACCCGATATGATCATTTATTTAATTCAAATAGATTAAATATGGTGGTAAAAATATGCACATTTACGTGCACATCAAATACCCCCACACTTATCTTTTTATTCGTCCTCGAATAAAGGAAAACCAAGATAAATCCGTTTTCGTAGGGAGCACGATTGCATTGAGCATATGCAACAAGCCGTTAAACCTCTGGGTGTCCCCAGTAGGACGAGTGTTGTCTCGTGAGGGTTTTCAGCGGATACTAACCACAAAACAACTGCAAATCATCCACCATACCTCCATCATTCATATACAACTGCTTCTCAAACTCATACAAAACATCACCACCTCCACTATCTTCATCTTCAACCAAACATCAAAACCATCATCTGCCACTTCACATTTACATACTTGTCATTGCCAACATTTCTGCCACTTCATTGACAGCGCCCCCTCCCTCAACTTCCTCTCCCAGCGGCGACTCCGAACCCACATACAAAACCATCTGACCATCACCTCGGCCTATTAGTCTTCATCTCCAAAAGCCACACTGCAATTCAGTTCCTCTGCCAGTACTTCATCAGTTCACCATCCCACTGCAACATCACCAGCCTCTGCCTTATCACTACTGTCCAACACATTATCTCGCAAAACCAAAAAAAGAAAAAAGAAACTGCTCACCAGATTCCAAGTCGCAACCTCACCCACTCGTCTGAACCCCCTCGCAACCATCCATTCCCACTGTTTCACCATCTCGAACCACACAACCTCTCCAGAACAGCCTCACTCTTCAATACACACCTAACTACCCCCCGCAGTCTTTGTCACAACCAACTTGCTTCGTCGCCTGCAATAGAACCACTAACTTCTCCAAACAATCAAGCAGCGAACCGCTACACTCCAATCACCTTGCCCCCTACAGTCGCGAACTCCAATCGCGAACACCCTCCACCACCTGAATCGAATTCGACCAGTGCCACAAACCATAGACTCGCGACCTAATTCAATCCTATCGAAATTAGCTATCACGAGCTTATTCAATTTTCTTTATTTCGATTTCGAGTTGTTATTGATTTTGAATTTTGGATTTGAGTAGTTTCGGTTTTGATGAAATGAATTGCTCGAATGAATTTGGGTTAGCCAGAGTTAACGAAGTGTTTAAGTGAACGGAGGAAGTTTGGGTCGGGTTTGTAATTTTTGTGGGTGGACCCATTTTTTTAGTAACCTACTTATTAAAGTGAATTTTTTTCCCCTCTTATGTTTTATTTTAATTCTTGTTTTGTTTAGATCCTTAAAAAAAAATGGTTTGTTTAATTAGTTTTCTCTTACTTTGTTTTTAGTTTTGCTTCATCCTCTAAAAAAAATATTTGTTCTGTTTAAATATTTTTAAGTTCCATCCTTTTATATAATCTATGTATATATCTTTGTTTTATCTTTCAGGTTGCAAAAACAAAAGGAGAAAGATTGCTTCGCTTTGCTTGCCAAAAAAAAAAGAGAATAAAAAAAATAAAGGATTGTTTCACTTTACTTGTTATATCTTTTGTTTTTATTTGAATTGCATTGTTGGTTGTTTGCATATGCATTGATATATACAAAAAAATTCTAAAATCCAAAAAAAATAAAAATTCAAAAAGAAATCCATTCGTAGTTGCATTGTTAATACACGTTTAATTTCTGCTTTGCATTTCATCTCAGAATTTAATAATAACGGTTAGATATCAATAACACTTAATTGTATATTGACAAGTTGTCTTCTTTGAACAATTTAAATTCTTGGTGTCTAGGCTACGCCAGAGTAATAACCATTTATAAATATTACGGTGATTCGTAAATATTATAGTGGTTGTTCCTCTGAAGGTACTTAAACCTTCGGCTGCATTGCTACAGTGATTCATGGTGCACCGATAAATCCTGCCCGTTACCTGGCTGAGAACTATCTTGTTTATCTAAGACAATTTGTGATTATACAATTTTGGGTTAACTTAGGATAAATAATTTGTAATTAGACCCTTGCAATCATTTAGTTGCATTAGTTCATGCATATTTAAAAAAAATTCAAAATCCAAAACTAAAAAAATTGTAAATATTTCTTAACTTAGTTTTTTTTCCTTTTCCTTTGAAAATTTTCAATTCAAAATTCCAAAAAAAAAAAATCAAAAATCCAAAAAAATATAAAATCTTTTCAAAGGCCAAAAAAATTTGAAAATCCAAAAAAAAAACAAACATCAATTTTCCATTTTGAAAAGTAAATTCTATTTGTAAATATTTTTCCATTATAAAAAAACAAAAACATTCTTGAAAATGTCCGAATTTCCATATTCACTTGAATTTTATAATAGTTGTGAAAATCAATATAATCCATATGATTTGACTTCGAATTCGTATGGATATTTTAACGACAACTATTCTTTAAACAATTCGAATTTTGAGCAACAAAGTTTTCAAAACGATGGCCAACCCTCTAATCTCGAAAATAACATTTCATCTCTACTTGAAATCTCTATACAACAAAATCAAATGATAAATGTGTTGTTTAATTCATATTTGTGCGATAACTCGAATAAAAGTTTTCAAAATAATCAAAATTTGAATTCACTTCAATATTCAAACGATTTCGAGTATAACCAATGCCAATTCAATTTTGAACTCCAAAATGAATTTCAAAATCAAAACGAAAATGTGATCCACTTTTCAAACGAATTTGGCAATGGGAATAATCTTGACTACGATACGAGTGAAATTTTTTGTTCTCAACAAATCCAAATCGAAAATTCTCATGTTAATAACTATAAATTGGATTTTGTTGAGCAAATGAACGAAATTTACGATGATCACACGAATTCGTTGTTTGAAACATATATGAAACAACGTGATAAACAAAATCAAATTCCAACGTGTGATGAGACAAGTGATAATCCTTCTTTTACCACAATTGACGATTTTTAAACAACAACTTTTGAAACTGAAAATAACAATCTTAATGAAGTTGTTGATAACACGGTAATTGAGTTGGATTTCAATTCTTTTAAGGGTGAGAAACTCGATTTAAATTTCGATCTTCCTTTTTCTGAAAATTTGAATACAACAACTTTGGATTTGAAATGGATATATGCAATGAATTTGTTGATAATCCAACAAAGAAAGTGAATTTAACAAACACGAGTTTTATGGAATTTACGAAAATGAGTCACTAAATTTTGATGGGGAAGATTTCGATCACCGTTTTGACTCTGAAATCGATAATTTGGAAAAAGTTTTCAATGATCAACTTGAATTTCAATTTGATGAAAATAAATGTGAATTTCAATCAATTGTCTTATCAACCCCAAAAATCATTGAAAACAAAACAACTCGTTTAATTTTTAATAAAACAAAATTCGTTTTTCCAAATCAACAATCGACTTCGAAATCTTTTATGGTTTGTTTTTTCGAGCTTAAGCTGTGTCTCATATACTTGATGAGACAAATGAATTGATCTTTGGAAGACCGTTTCATTTACTTTTTGACGATATACTTTCTGATCTCTTGTAAATATATTTCATTTTCATGTAAATAATAATAATCGTTCCTTTCACTTGGGTTGACTGTGGGGACACAGTCAAAATCAAGTGTGGGGGGAGACTCATCTTCATTTTTTTTCATGGTTTATTTTTGCTTTAAAATCAAAAAAAAAATATTAAAAAAAAAAATCCCAAAAACAAATTTTCTTTTGATTTATTTTTAAAAAGAAACACTATAAGATAAATATATGGCTTTGGTTTATTAAATTGAAATTTTTGAAAATTTATTGGTCTTAACAAAAATAAAAATGAAGTTTGATTACAAATAATAATGGCTTAACTAGTGTATAGGAAGATTCATATGTGTTAATTATGAAGTACATCCTAATTGAAAATCTTTGTTTTAAAAAGTGGTTGATTTAAAGTAAAGGATATAACATTTTTTTGTCTTCTAAGTTAAATGGTGCTAAGATGATTTTGCAAAACTCCCTCTCAAAAAAATATAAAAATAAAAAATAATAACATCCAAGTATTCACTCTCATTTAAAAGTCCTCACGGTTATGCATGGGTGATTACTTGGAATTTTTGATTATGTGATTTCATACTCATTTAAAAGTCCTCACGGTTATGATGTATGGAACACATGTAAAAAAAAGACTTAATAAAAACCACCTACGGTCGATAGTGTATGCATGAAAATGTGTGCACTCGCCATGCTCTCTACTCCCCTCACATAAGCCCGAAAGGCAGTGCATGGGTGGTATATCTGGCCTCAGTTTATCTGAGCTAGGTGTGTAATTTTTCTTGCAAATAATGAGAGAGCAAGCAATTGAAATCCTAGCACTATTTTTACTTATTTGATTTGATTTTTTATTGAAAAGAAATGAAAATACCACTTTGATAAACTTTGATAATCAACTAAGGATCTATTTTATAATTACACTTTGTTATCAACCGAAACAACAAGTTAAACTATTGTCTATTTGTTATGATAACTTGATTTTTGTTGGAAATTTGACAAGTAAATGACTTAATTTTTCAAGAGAATGACCAAAACCAATATTTAACTTATTTGCGTCGATTTAAAAATAAATCCTTAATTTTGTAAATATTTCAAAAACTTGCATTCATCTCTTTGTAAATAAATCTTGCATTTTGTAAATATTTTCATCCTGCATTTGGATTTTGTGGGTAGTATCCGTTGAAAACCCTCACGAGACAACACTCGTACTACTGGGGACACCCAGAGGTTTAACGGCTTGTTGCATATGCTCAATGCAATCGTTCTCCCTACGAAAACGGATTTATCTTGGTTTTCCTTTATTCGAGGACGAATAAAAAGATAAGTGTGGGGGTATTTGATGTGCACGTAAATGTGCATATTTTTACCACCATATTTAATCTATTTGAATTAAATAAATGATCATATCGGGTATTTTAACTTGTTTAAACCAAAAATTCAAATTATTTCAAATTGTCACATATTCATCTTCATATATGGGCAAAACGGTCATTTGTGTGCATATATTTCTTTGAGAAAAATTAATTGAAAATTTGTATATATTTTTGTAGGAATTTGATCTCAAATAGAAGTGGTTTCATGAAGATATGCATGCACAAAATTAATACAAAAGAATGAAGATGGAAATAATTCAAAGTGAAGAACATGGAGGACCCCACCTACCCACTACCTTAGTGTACAAATTAAAGGCTAATGCACATGCTAAAAGACATTTAAAGCTTCATGTACATTTAAGTGGGGGATTATTAAAGCTAATGATAACTTGGCCACCACACTTCCTCCAAGGGCATTTTGGGCATTCCCCAAAAAGTGAATTAGGGTTTTAAAACTTGTATATATACCCCTTATGTTTCGTGTAATGCCATCTCTTCTCTTAGTCTCTCTTAGGCCTCCTCTCTTCCTCTTCCTTTTCATTAGTTTAGATCAAATAAAAGAAAGCTCTCTTTCTCTTTTCATGGCTACTTAGCCATTTTTATTTTCATGTAATTTTCCTTTTTTTTATGTTATTAATACATGCTCTTTCCTTTTACATGCCTCTTTTTTATGTTGTAGTGTAGATCTCTTTTCTTTATGCAAGTTAATTAGCTTGTCTTTTCATTTTGCTCTCTTTTTCCTCTTCATTTTGCTTTCATGTTGTTAGCTACATTTGTTAATAAAATGGCAAATATGAGAAGCTAAACCCCTTCAATTTAGGGGTAATGAAGCTCTCTAATTAATGTAGCTTCAACATTTTTTTAATTCATGCTCTCTTTTTGTGCTTAATGATGATGATAGAAGTGGTTTTATTTGTTGTTTTTGCCTTGAATTTGATAGTCTATATTGTTGACACCAAATAGGCTATGCTTAAACAATCACTAACACAAATGCCTCTTCATCAATATATGCTTATGGCATAAGAAAGTGATTTGAAATTAAAATTTGACGGTCTATGTTTCTAATCAATAGTTAATAGGCCATACTTAAAATAGATTTCATTTTCATTTTCTTTGTCAAGTTTCATGAAAGTTAGTAAGTGTTTTAAGGGGTGTGTTATAGTTTGATGGCTTATGTTGGCTAATTAATAGCTCAAATATGTCATACTTATGATAAACACATCAATTAAAACACTAATAACCATAAAAGAGAGATCATGATTTCATGTGTTGAACTTCATGATCTAGAGAGTCGATTTATTCTCTAAATTGTCATTTAACTCTCATATTTGCATTTCTTTTCTTTTTGTTAGTTAGTTCATTTTCTAGCTTAAACACACTCTCAACTTTGGTATAATTTGATTGAGTAGGAAATCTAAATCAACAATTCCTTGTGGATCAACCCGTATTCGCCACGTGCTACATTCGTACACCGTGCGCTTGCGGTTATTTTTAATTTAAATTCGTTCGACGGTTTTCTAAACCGATAGAATTTCCGTCGACGAACAAGTTTTTAAATTTCCTACTCAATCAAATTATACCAAAGTCGAGAGTGTGTTTAAGCTAGAAAATGAGAAAATGAACTAACTAACAAAAAGAAAAGAAATGCAAATATGAGAGTTAAATGACAATTTAGAGAATAAGTCCACTCTCAAGATCATGTAGTTCAACACATGAAATCATGATCTCTCTTTTATGGTCATTAGTGTTTTAATTGATGTGTTTATCATAAGTATGACATATTTGAGCTATTGATTAGCCAACATAAGCCATCAAACTATAACACACCCCTTAAAACACTTACTAACTTTCATGAAACTTGACAAAGAAAATGAAAATGAAATCTATTTTAAGTATGGCCTATTAACTATTGATTAGAAACATAGACCATCAAATTTTAATTTCAAATCACTTTCTTATGCCATAATCATATATTGATGAAGAAGCATTTGTGTTAGTGATTGTTTAATCATAGCCTAATTGGTCTCAGCAATATAGACTATCAAATTCAAAGCAAAAAAACAAATAAAACCACTTCTATCATCATCATTAAGCACAAAAAGAGAGCATGAATTAACAAAATGTTGAAGCTACATTAATTAGAGAGCTTCATTACCCCTAAATTGAAGGGGTTTAGCTTCTCATATTTGTCAATTTATTAACAAATGTAGCTAACAACATGAAAGGAAAATGAAGAGGAAAAAGAGAGCAAAATGAAAAGATAAGCTAATTAACTTGCATAAAAGAAAAGAGATCTACACTACAACATAAAAAAGAGGCATGTAAAAGGAAAGAGCATGTATTGATAACATAAAAAAAGAAAATTACATAAAAATAAAAATGGCTAAGTAGCCATGAAAAGAGAAAGAGAGCTTTCTCTTATTTGATCTAAACTAATGAAGAGGAAGAGGAAGAGAGGAGGCCTAAGAGAGACTAAGAGAAGAGGTGGCATGTTACATGAAACATAAGGGGTATTTATACAAGTGTTAAAACCCTAATTCATTTTTTTGGGGAATGCCCAAAATGCCCCTTAGGAAGTGTGGAGACCAAGTAATCATTAACATGTCTTAATCCCCCATTAAGTGTACATGAAGCCATTAACTCCAAAAGCATGTGCATTAGCCTTTAATTTGTACACTAAGGTAGTGGGTAGGTGGGGTCCTCCATGTTCTTCACTTTGAATTATTTCCATCTTCATTCCTTTGTATTAATTTTGTGCATGCATATCTTCATGAAACCACTTCTATTTGAGATCAAATCCCTACAAAAATATATACAAATTTCAATTAATTTTTCTCAAAGAAATATATGCACACAAATGACCGTTTTGCCCATATATGAAGAAATATATGTGACAATTTGGAATAATTTAAATTTTTGGTTTAAACAAGTTAAAATACCGGATATGATCATTTATTTAATTCAAATAGATTAAATATGGTGGTAAAAATATGCACATTTACGTGCACATCACTTGTCAAAGAAGCATTCAAAAAAATGGGCTTATCTATGAAAGACATCTCGCTTTGCAACCAGCAGCTACATAGTTTCACATGAGAAGGCACTAGGCCTTTGGAGAGAGTAGACTTGTTTGTAGGGATAGGATTACGTCCCCAATAAGCTATACAGAAACAAACTTTCATACTGGTGGATAGATTATTCGCTTACAACGCTTTCTTGCGATGTCCGACTCTATCTGACTTTTAGGAAGTAGTGGCCCATTGGTGCTTGGCAATGAAATTTCCAGCCACAAACGGAATAGGAGTGGTGGAGGGAAACCAAGATATGGCTAGGAAGTGTTATGTTGCTGAGCTTAGGGAGAATAGGCAAAGGTAGAAAGGAAAAGGCATGGAAGTTTCCTTCTGCGCCAAGAACTCCCTCTCAAAGCAATTAGCGGAGGGATCGCCTCTCGAGTTCGTAAGCGATACCCCCAATGAGCTTAACCAGACAGACATAGGAGAGGGGGCTATAACCGAGCCTGGAGAGGCTTTAGAGTTCGTGGAAGTTGATAAGAAAGACTATACGAAGCTTGTGAAAGTCGAGTCTGGCTTGGAAAAATATCTTAAAATATAGCTAATCGGAATTTTACGAGACAACTAGGACATGTTTACATGGTCTCGTGTGGACATGTGTGAGATCTCTCCTTCAGTTGCTTGTTATACCTTGAATGTCAACCCATAGAAGCTCTCATAAAGAAAATAAATGGAATATATGCGTCGAACGATCTATGGCGCCGAGTGAAGAACCAAAAACCTTGCTAGCAAACGATTTCATTCGAGAGTCATGATATTTGGAATGGATAGCAAACTTGGTCCTCATTAAAAGTCCAATGGCAAATGGAGAACTTGTATTGACTTTTCAAACTTCAACAACGCATGTCCAAAAGATTGTTTCCCACTCTCAAGGATTGATTAATTTGTAGATAGAACCGCAGGGCATGAGCTTTTGTCCTTTATGGAAGCTTGGTCCGAGTATAATCAAATTGCAATGGATGTCCCTCACCAGGAGCATACTAGCTTCATTGGCGACTTAGGACTCTACTGCTACAAATTCATGCTTTTCAGACTCAAAAATGCAAAAGCTGCCTACCAGCGCCTAGTGAATAAAATGTTCGCCGAACAGATTGGCAAAACCATGGAGGTATATGTTAATGACATGTTAGAAAAGTCCAAGAAGACCGAAGATTACATCTCTTACTTGGAAGAAATGTTTCAAATTTTACAGAAGTATGGAATGAAGCTGAACCCACTAAAATGTTCTTTTAAGGTGGCTTCCGGGAAGTTTTTGTGTTTTATTGTACACACAGGGTATAGACGCTAACCTAAAGCAGTTTTGGGCGTTGCAAGACATAAAAATGTCTAAAACTCTGAAAGAGATACAAAGTTTAAATGGTAAGATAGTGGTCTTGAGCATATTTATATCCAAGGCCACAGACAAGTGCGTCCCGTTCTTTGAGGCACTCAAGGAGAAGGACAGGTTCATTTGGACAGACGATTGCTTGGCCGCATTCTTGAAATTTTCAAAGCACCTACAAAAACCACCGGTTGTGTCCATACCAGTGGAGGGGGTGGATCTCTGCATTTAATTAGCTGTATCGCTTCACGCTTTGAGCGCAACCCTGATAAGGGAGGCGGATCAAGTACAACGCCCCGTATATTACATAAGCAAGCATTTCACTGGGTCGGAGTCCAGATACCCCAAGATGGAAAAGCTTGCATACTATTTGCTGATTGCGTCTAGGAAACCGAGACCTTACTTTCAGTCACACCCTATTCGAGTACACACGAATCAGCACTTAAGGTGGGTTCTACACGGGCCAGATACTTCGGGGAGACTCACCAAGTGGAGCATCAAGCTAAGTCAATATGAGATAACCTACCACCCATGAATTGTAATTAAAGGACGGGCACTATTGTACTTTCTGTTTGAGTTCGCCATCCGGGTTGACGAAGTGCAGTTCTGGGAGGAGGAGGACAGGTGGCAAGTGTATGTTGACGGGGCATCTAATAATCACAGTTCTGATGGGCTGTAGTATTCCTGACCCTCGAAGGAAGGAAGTTGAGTTATGCAATCAAGCTGGGATTCAAAGCAATGAATAATGAGGCAGAGTATGAGGCTTTGATGGCTGGACTGGAATTGGCAAAAGAGGTAGGAATCAGATTACAGTGCATTCACAGTGACTCTTAATTGGTGGTGAATCAAGTTCTCGGGGAGTTCAGGTGAAGACCTTTCTTAATGAAATGGAACACAACATTATCAGGCATGTCCCTCGAGAAGAGAACCAAAAGGAAGATGATCTAGCAAAGTTGGCAATTTCGAGGGTCGGACCTTTATTGGGGTCCATGCCTATGGCAACCCTACTCAGACCCAACATTGAGGAAGTAAAGATGGTTGCGATGGATAGAAAAATTGGACGACATCGTTGTTGAGGTACCTAAGCGAAGGATCATTGCCAGGTAACAGGAACGAAGGCAGAAAGATCCTATGGAGAGCTCCCCGCTTTGTTATTCAAGATGGGATGTTGTATCGAAGGGATTCTCTAACCCCTTCCTAAGGTGCATCATCAATAGGGAAGCCGAGGAGGTGCTGGAGAACATACCTGAAGGAAGCTGCAGAGACCATACTAGGGGACGAACCTTGGCTAAATAGGTATTGCGATGTGGGTACTTCTGGCCAACCCTAAACTGTGATGCAATAGATAATGCAAGGAGGTGCGACAAATGTCAGTGGTTCGCAAAGATTCCTAGGTTACTCTCAATGGAGTTAACTCACAAAACATCCCACGGCCCTTCATGATCTAGAGGATAGACTTAATTGGAGAGCTTCCAACGGCGTTGGAAGGACCAAAATATGCTATTGTGGCGATTGACTACTTTACTAAGTGGGTCGAGGCCGAGCCCAATACAAAAGTATTAATGACTAAGTTCATAAACGTTTTGATCGGGAATGTAATTTGCAGGTTGAAGTCCCTCTTCATATCATCTTATATAATGTGTGCAATTCGATAGTGTGGAGTTCACCGACTTCTATCAACAACATGGCATAAAGAAGAGCTTCTCCATAGTAACATACCCTCAGGCTAACGGACAAGTAGATGAGGTCAACAAGATTCTGAAAACACTCATAAAGACGCAATTGGAAAAAGTGAAAGTAGCATGGATGGACGAATTGCCTATGGAATTATGGACTTATCGCACTTCATTCAGGAAGGCAACGGGACATACCCCTTTCCTATTGGCTTATGGGTCAAAGATGATGTTACTAGTCGAAACATCAGTCCTATCTTACAGAAGAATTCATTATGACCCAAACAAGAACGAGGAGTTGCTTAATATGTCCCTTGACTTGGTGGATGAGAGATGCGAGGAAGCTACCCCGAAGGCCGAAGCACACAAGCGATGGGTGGTAGTATAGTACAATTCCAAAGTCAATCATCATCCACTCAAGGAAAAGGACCTGGTACTGAAGAAAATTTTCCCTAGGACAGGAGCACTCGATTCAGTTTGGGAAGGACCATATGTCATCAATAAAGACTTTGGCAACGGAGCCTTCATCCTCAGCACAGGGGATGGAGCCATATTCAGGAAAGCATAGAATGCACAACATCTCTGTTGTTACTTTACTTGAATTTTTCTTAATTATTATATTAAAACCCTATTATTAAAATGATTATAAGACGGATTCTAATAAAGTGTGTTTTTCCTTGTAATGTTTTCTCAATAGGTAATCGTCATGAAACACGACTCTAAACTACTACTTAAACAATGTAAGGAGACGTCACATCAGCTTAAGACCTAACTCCCTGAGTTGAGAGTCAAACCATGCTATCGCTTAGCCCTTCATGTTACTCTCGGTCGGCAACGGTGAATCATACCCTTATTAGGACATGGTCGAGGAATAAGTAGTCTATCATTGATGATCGACCCTAACTCTCGCCTGATGATGGTGAACCAAATGTACCCTGATCAAGACATGACAAGAAATGGGTAGTCCATTGTTGACGATCGGCCCTAACTCTCGATTGTCGGTCGTGAATTAGACATACCCTGATCAGGACATGATCGAGAAATGGGTAGTCCTTCGTCGACGATTCCCTAACTCTTGGCCGGTAGCGGTGAAACTGGCATGCCCTAATCAAGGCATGATCAAGAAATGGGTAGCCCATCATTGACGATTGACCCTAAATCTTGGGCGGCAGTGGTGAGTCAGAATACCCTGATCAGGACATGATTGAGGAATGGGTAGTCCATTATTGAGGATTGGCCACAAACTCCCGACCAATAGTAGCAGACTAGAGTAGTTTCTAATCAAGGGCCTATAGTTGCCCAATAAGCTAACTTCCTTAGCAGAGCTAACCAGCCCTTGGTGAGGGCTCGACCACCTAATGCGTAATCACTGTAATGATCAGTATTGGTTATAGGAGAAATTTTCTTATCTCCTGGTAAGACATGGCAGCCACCCAGTTGGATTCACACTTCGTTTTTACCTTCCCTATGTAGAAGCAAGCATGATGCAGATTAGGCAGTAGTCATGACATATTAATAATGATGATATAGCAAATAAAAGAATATAAATCATAGAAACATAGAATGTGAACACCATGCGATTAACCTCAAACTATACATCAAAATTGGATAATCATGGGCACAAATATCTCGTACAAAAGTCAACCAAACTTACATGTCAAATTAATAATCCAGCATGAGAGCTCTTATGGTCCCCCTCCTTTTCTCTTTTCTCCTCCTTCTTGCCAATGGTGTCGGCATTGAGCTCAGCCTGTTTCTTCTTCATAGATTCCAGCTCTTTTATGTCCTTGAGCTTTAATCTAGCCACATCAGCAGGCTAGTTCTCTAAGACTTGGTAATCCAAAGCCGCTTCCTTTTCTGAGCTCTCGGAGGGATCAGAGGCGTCGATGGCACAATATCAGTATCTTCCTGGAGAGCAGCAATCATCTCCTGAAGAGCCTTGTCCTTTGAGGGGTCGATGGAGGTTGGGTGCACATTGCCTGAAGGTATCACATTAGATGTATCACTTGTAGGGAGATAGGGAGACAGTCAGACAGTGACCCACCTACGAAAAACCAAGCATATACAGTCATGCCTATGAACCATTAGAAAAAACCTTACCTCCTTCAGGAAGCCTAGCAGCATCACCCGGAAATTGAGTACGGGCTATAGGAGAGAGATGTCCATCAGCTGGCTCCCGGCTGGTAGATTTGGAGAAAAATTAAAAATAGTTAATGATACGCCATGCTTGGGGGCATAATTCATCGGCCTAAGGATCTGACCTTATGTTGTAGCCTGAGAAATTGAACCATCACTTTTCTCTTTTTACACCATCTCTCTTTGTGTTCTTTTAGCCTCGGCTAATTTTGTATAGCCTTGACAAATGGCTTCTATTTCCTTTACTAAGAAGCAGGAGTCGGTGGCTTTGAGACTGAATGGTGGAACACCCTGCTTATTGGTGGATTGTTCCACCCTAAGCAACCGCTTATGGATGACAACCATGACTTCTTGGTAGTCATCCACCTATGTCAAGTTTTTCTCCATGAATATTCTATAATGAATCTCATTCAAAAACCACTCCACGTGGTCCAGTTGACTATCTAAGTCATCACACTCTGCCTTTAGCTTCACACTTTTGGCAACTTCAATAGCTTTACTCATTTTCAAGGCCTCCCTTTCATCCTGAATCGACGCTAGCATATCTTCCACTCTGTGACCATTGTAGTTAATTCAGTAATACCAGGCTCAACCCTACCAACAACTACTCGAATTTCATCCAGCTTTTTACACAGCTTGTCTTTTACATTCTTGTAGTCCTCGAAGAAGCAGGTGACATTCTTTCTTCACCTACTCAAGGTCTTGGGTGTTAGCTTTAAGATCCTCTATTTCCTTAGCATGCTCGGCCCAAGATCGCTACAGTGCCTCCACTTCCTCTTTATGCTTTATCATCTCCTCATGCAGTTGTTTCGTTAAGACAAAAATTTCAACTTCTGCTCAACATTCTTTTTACCAACCTCCTCTCCCACCTTCATCACCTTAGTGTTGTATTCAGATAAGGCCTTGAGGTTGCCAAGCCCATCCGCGAAGAGGTCAATTGTCCCATCAAAGGAATATGGTGGTGCCTTTGCTAGCAGATGAGTCATGGGATTCCTTGGATGATAAGACTATTGGAACTCATCAAAAGCGTGATCAGAAGGGTCGACGATAAAAACTACACCTGCTAGTCCTTCCCCCTTCAACCTTTTCCCAAGGGAAGGCACTACTGCTCCTTTATTGTCAGTTTACTCCTAATGCTTGGAAGTTTTAGAGTTAGATACGATGAATGGAGGAGGTCGAGGAGATTTTAAGTGACGAGATGGAGTCTGAGACATTGATTTGCTATCGGGAGAACGAGACCTCTTTCGAGAATCATCCTTTGGGTTTTGATCGCCTACATCCTCGGAGGGGCAATAACTGACGAGCTCTCTAGTCTTTAAAAAGCAAGAGGTGCTCAACGTTTATGCTTGGCACAAAGGAAGATGTCATTATCTTCATGCCCTCAGGAGGATCCAATTGCTTCATCTTGGTCGTGAGTATTCCATTCTTCGAACTCATGCTACTTGCAAATGATAGGATACAATGATTTAAAGTCATAAAAGTGCCCAAAGGATGTGAAGCTGTGTGATTGTCAAGTCTGAGCACACGTGCAAACTTGAGGGTCCTTGTAGGACTTTAATTGCTGCTGAATTTCAGTAATAGTTTCGAGCCTCGCTTAGCTAATCCATAGTTCCACATACATAATATAGCTAGAGACATCAATATCTCCAAGGGTAAAGATTTCCTCCTCCTATTCAGATCCAAGAACACCCATATAGCCTCATCAATTTTGGGATTAGGTGGGGTGACTAAGCTAATCCCCCATAGCAATTATCCTCGTCACCAGGATCAAAGGCAGTGCGATCACTGTCATGAGAGTGAGAATATGTCTCTTCCTCCTCCATCGTCCAAATACCATTATTAACCCACTACTTTAAGGTCTTCAATCGATGACTCTTGCCGGGGGATTAAATAAGGGCACCCTTTGTGGAATTATTAAGCCACGCGATCTTAATTTTTTACTAGGAGCAGCCCTGAAAATCGAGGAGTGAGAGGATAGTGTATCGCTTGTCTCTTCGATAGTCGATTCTCCCTCTTCTTAATTTTAATGGTATTTTGGATAGAAGGTTGTCTTCCTATCCTAATCGAACGAACATCTGCCAACAGTCCAAGTTACCTTAGGTTTTCATCGGTAATGAGGTTAGGAACCTCCCGAAGTCCTTTTGGGATCCATTGAAGCTTCCCTAGCAGATTGTCTAGATCATCTCTAGTCGTGGCTTTCACGATTCCAAAAATGTGAGGGGCGAAAGAAGGAAGTTAGCTTCTAGGTTGAGATTCCTCAAAAAAAAAGAGGTAAGAACGAGGTGTAGAGAATAATTTACATCCCAAGTGCCATCGAAGGTAGCATGGGGAGGTGTCTGAGATAAAGAAATATTCCCTCTTAAACATTCTATACTTAGAGTACAAATTCGCCACCGGTTTGAACTTGCTTCCTGCCTTAAGGTGGAAAAAGGACTCCTGCTTGCTCTTTATCGCGTATAGAAATCTGATCTGGCGATGGGTCAGGGGTGTCTAGAATTCCCTCATGAAAATGGTATACATGCTTGTAAGGATAGAATATTCATTTGGATAGAGCTGGAAAGGAGCGATTTTCAAGTAGACAAGAAACCCTGCTATCCACGGAGCGAGAGGAGGGGGAGCTTCGGCCAAACAATGGTAAAGGGAGTAGGGCATATACCCCTCTAGCGGATCATGTGCTCACTGCTCCACAGAGGGAAGAAGAAGGTCCTCTTGAGTAATGCCATGGGTAGCCACTAGGGGATCAAAGTGCTTAACCGTTAGTTTGAACCCTCGGAGTCCCTAGGATTCACTAGAAGCTCGGATGGCCTGTACCCATATACCAAAAATGGGCTGAGCTGGGTTGCTTAGAATGATGACCTAATTGAGCAGGGGCCGAAGGCGGCGAGGAATAAGGACCTAAATCCCCTAAAGCGGTCCAGGAGTGAGGTTAGTGGTGATTCGACATAACTGTTTGCCATGGCAACTCACCTCACGGGTTAGAGCAAAGGATGGAGTTCTTATGTATGTGTATGCATACATGCATGTAAAAAAAATTCCAACACTTCTGTTCGGCGGTCCTCCAAGCGCCAGACCACCGAACAGTGATAGAGTTAGGGGTACGTCCTACGGGAAGTTATGTAATTTGTTATATATATATATATATATATATAACTCGTTGACCAATCTTGTTCGAAATAAAGTATTTTCTTTCCATTATATACATGATATAATGTGGTTTATTAATTTATCAATTTAACTAAATGTATATTTAATAGAAAATCCATAAATGGTATGCTTTATGATAGTAGTTACAAAGTGTTGTAATCGTGAGTAATTTATCATAATGAAACCAATATACCATTTTAAATGTTCCTAGTCAAGATGCATTGAAACTGGATATCGATGTATCAGTTGAGATTAGAGTATGTAACACTCTCTAAATTTTAGGAAGTGTATTACTCATGACTACTAGGGGCACCAAGGAGTTACGTATCGATAGTTATTAGATAACTATGGAATGATACACTCGATAGTTTTCTATTGGTTAATATAACTAAGGTCAAGCAGAATATCAATGTAGCTAATTTACATAGTTCTCTCGACTTGAGAATACTGTTGATCTTTGTTTGCGCCAAAATTGGTCACAAACACCCAATATCACGAAAGCACCCGTTTACGTACTCAACTTCGATAATAATCAACACAGAACTCAGCAATAATCAATATAGAATTCAGCTCTAAGTAACAAATCACAGTAATTCACAAACAACAATCACAAACACAGGATTTATAGTGGTTCGGCGTTCGAGCCTACGTCCACTTTGAAGGTTTTCTCTTTATTGTTTTGCTTGATTAAATCGATTACAACGGATTACAGTTGATAATAGCTTTGAAATCTGAATACAACAGTGATTCTGATGAATAGATTTGAATCCGGCAGAGTCTTGGTGTTCAATGGCAGAAGTTCTCGGAAGATCCCCTTTTCTGAAGGCTTCAGGGTGCTATTTATAGGCGTTGGAGGCCCAGATCTTGCTGAAACTTCGGGAGACCTCTTCTGGCACGTGAGTAGGCCCACGCGACCGACCCCACCAAGTTTCGTCTCGATCTGACATCGATTCGAAGTCATTTCGAACCCTTCAAGAAATGGTCCAATCGAGCTGAAACTTGGCAGGAACAATCTTTATCTTGTATGGAAGCTACTGTGAAAATTTGGTTGCATTTGGATCAGTGGTTTAGGAGATATGATCGGTTCGAAATGAGGATTCTCGGTTGGCTGTGTGGTTCGAACCGATAGTTTCGAACCCTTGAGTTCGAATCCATGAGTGCACGTGGGTCTGTAGTGACGTGGCGCGTATCTCTCGAATCGATCCTAATTTATCTTCGAATGGACCGCTTCGACTCTGTGAACTATGGCGACTTCGTATCGATGGAATGACACGTCATTCAAACCAGCTGACTCAGTGGATTCAAACAAAGGAGTATCCCTGGCTTCGAACGCGACCGATTCGAATCAGGGAGTCCCTATGGGTTCGAACTCGATCGATTCGAACAGGGTCGGTTCGAAGTGACATGGACTCAAAGCTAGAGGGTTTTCTATGGACTCGAACATACTGGTGAGGATGGATTCGAAGTAAGGGCTTGCATGGATTCGAAGCAAGGATACGAAGGGGCTTTAGTTGGATGGATGCGAAGCTGGGTGACATCATGGATTCGAAGGACTTCTACTCGGTGGGTACGAAGGAAGGCTTCTGGATGGATTCGAACCGGATGGGTTCGAACTAGATGGGTTCGAAACAAGGACATTGGATGGGTTCGAAGGTGATGGTTTCGAACCAGACAATGACTACCTCTCTCAAATTGAATCCATCATATCTTGAGCATACGAACTCGGATTGACTTGAAATTTGAAATGACGGCTCCTTCGACCTTTCTTGTCATGTCCTATCAATTTTGGCCCGTTCCGGACTCGGACAAAATTCATCGATATCCATAGCAAAGTGAAGTATAACCAATCTCTGAGACGAACTGTCTTTTGTTTTCAATCAATCTTTTGGTATCACGGCTTTGCCAAAAAGCGGGATAACATCTTGCCCCCCAAAACATGCCTTGCGGTAGGAAGGTGTGTTTTGTAATGCTTCGAGTTGGACGTTCGTATCCGATCATCAACCTGCAAAGAACTTGATAGTTTCATATGGCCTCAAATGACGATCGTTCGGGATCGAGTTATTTGGGATGAAGCGCGGCCGTTCGTGGTCAAGCGCTCAACTTCAAATGACGATCGTTCGTGATCAAGTCATTCGAGGTGAAGTGCGACCGTGCGCGGTCGAGCGTATAAATCCATGCGTCGATCGTTCGGGATCGTATGCTGTTTGAGGTGAATCGGGACCGTTCGCGGTCCGTGCCGTTCGTGGCATAGGATGGAATAGGACCGTTCGCGGTCGATGCCGTTCGCGGCAAATGATGAGATGGGACCGTTCGCGGTCGACTGCTGTTCGTGGCAAATGATGATCGTTCGCGACCAAGTGCCGTTCAAGGCGAATGGTGACCGTTCGAGGTCGGATTTTATAATTAGTGAACCATGACCGTTCGCGGTCGGTGCCATTCAAGGCAGAAAGTGATCGTTCGCGATCGTGTGCCGTTCGAGGCGAATTTGTGACCGTTCGCGGTCGGGTGTTGGACCTCAAGTGACGACCGTTCGCGATCAAGCCATTTGAGGTGAGGTGAGTTGTGACTGTTCGAAGTCGAGTGCCGTTCGAGGCGAATTGTGACCGTTCGCGGCCGGGTGTTGGACCTCAAGTGACGACCGTTCGCGATCAAGCCATTTGAGGTGAGGTGAGTTGTGACTGTTCGAAGTCGAGTGCCGTTCGAGGCGAATTGTGACCGTTCGTGGTCGGGTGCCGTTCGAGGCGAATTATGTGCCCGGGAGGGCTTGGTATTATCGATGCCAGGGTCACGTTCGGGTGAGTTCCTGGATCGTTTGTCAGGGCAGTTCATTGCCGTCTCAGAGCATGCCTAAGGATCGTTCGCGACCCCATACATGTGTAAGTAGCTTAGCCATTCCAGAGTTATCAGAATCAAATATCTATTAAACGGATGAGTTTTTAAACAGAAATGTCCAAATAAGCAAAGTCTAAATGTTCAAATCAAAATGAAACGAAAGCAAAGCATGGATGTCAAAGTGTAAGTTCCCACTACGAAACGGTTAATGATCACTCAGAGCATGCCTGGAGATCGTTCGCGATCTCGCACATGTGTAAATGATTCAATTGCGTTAGTGGAAGCTTACAACTTGTTCATCGTTATTTCACTCAATTGATAACCAAACGGTGCCTTGATTCAGGGTCGCCTCCAGCTGATGTGGACGGTGGCCGTTCTGGTTCCGCCACAGGAGCTCGCCTCCTTACATATTGAAGGAGCCTATCGTTCCTGATATGCCCTTCCACCTCGTCCTTCAGGTGCCTACAATGGTTAGTGTTATGACCATTTAATTCATGGAATACACAGAACTTATCTGATTTCCTTTCGTCAGAGGTTGGATCCCTTCGCATTGGTCTACGATACGGAATCTGTTCTTTGGTATCCTGATAAATTCGCTCCAGGCTCTCATTCAGCTCAGTGTAGGTGGTGAATCGCGGCTCCCTCCATTGCCGCTTTGATCTGTCTCCGTTATTCTCAATCCTTCTTTTACCTTTATCCTTGTCCGAGTCCCTTCTAGGGGGCTTTTCGTCTTTGAGTGCATAAACTTCTATCCCATCTCCTTCTTCTCTTTCCGCATTTGCATCCTCTAATCGTAAAAACTTTTCTGCCTCATGATAGAATTCTCCCAGATCTACGGGTGGATCCTTAGTTAATGAATTTTTGAACTCCGTTCCGTCTGCTATTCCGGACACAGCCGCCATCATAACCATGGATGGATCCGGTCTATCCACTGAAGCTGCCGTCGCATTGAACCATGTCAGGAAACTTCTCAATGTTTCTCCAGCCTTCTGTTTTAAAGTCGCCAACGTCATCACATTCTTGGGTCTTGTAATGTGAACCCTGAATTGCCTCATAAATCTCTTAGTTAAATCATTCCATGTTCCAATGGATCCACTATCTAATTGCCTGAACCATAATGCCGCAATATCCGCCAAATACAGTGGAAAGCACCGGGCCATAACCTCCTCTGATGCCCCCAGCACTTCCATATGCCTCATATATTTTGTCAGATGGACCGTGGGGTCCGTTCTCCCGTCATACATATCCAGCGATGGTAATTTGAAATCCGATGGGTTTCTAGCTCGTCTGATTGCCGGAGTGAAAGGACTCCTATTAACATCCTCTAGGTCTTTGTTCACCAAACCGCCTCTCATTGCTCGCCTAACCATCTCTGCCAACTTGTCGGTGTCTCCAAGATGTAACCTTCGTTCGTTACTTTCATCCTGCCCCCCGAGTTCGTCAGGGAACTCTGGAATCTCCCCCCTTGACTGAGTGTTCACTCCTCTACTACTCCTAGGTTGCGCAGATCCTTCTCTCTCTCTTTCCAAGATTGGGTCAACATTTTCCATATGCGTGTCCCCTAGCTCGGGTGCTATGCCGGATGGTCCTGCTCCGTTCTGGACTCCATTGGCTTCTCTATTCTGTGCTCCAAGCTGTCCTATCTGTTGAAATAAACTCTGGATCAACTCCTCTTGCTTCTTCATCATCGTCTCCATCTCGTCCCTAGTGATGTAGATCGATGGTTGATTCGCTCCTGAGGAAGCCTCCTGACTTCCTTGTTGTTCACTTCTCTCTGGCCTTGGCCTTCGGCTTGATTGTCTTGTCATAATTTCTCAAACCTAAACTTTCAAACTTTCTCTGAATCTGCTATCAATTGGTAGAACTCCTGAGTTCAATTTCTCAGTGAAAGCACCAAAATGTTTGCGCCAAAATTGGTCACAAACACCCAATATCACGAAAGCACCCGTTTACGTACTCAACTTCGATAATAATCAACACAGAACTCAGCAATAATCAATATAGAATTCAGCTCTAAGTAACAAATCACAGTAATTCACAAACAACAATCACAAACACAGGATTTATAGTGGTTCGGCGTTCGAGCCTACGTCCACTTTGAAGGTTTTCTCTTTATTGTTTTGCTTGATTAAATCGATTACAACGGATTACAGTTGATAATAGCTTTGAAATCTGAATACAACAGTGATTCTGATGAATAGATTTGAATCCGGCAGAGTCTTGGTGTTCAATGGCAGAAGTTCTCGGAAGATCCCCTTTTCTGAAGGCTTCAGGGTGCTATTTATAGGCGTTGGAGGCCCAGATCTTGCTGAAACTTCGGGAGACCTCTTCTGGCACGTGAGTGGGCCCACGCGACCGACCCCACCAAGTTTCGTCTCGATCTGACATCGATTCGAAGTCATTTCGAACCCATCAAGAAATGGTCCAATCGAGCTGAAACTTGGCAGGAACAATCTTTATCTTGTATGGAAGCTACTGTGAAAATTTGGTTGCATTTGGATCAGTGGTTTAGGAGATATGATCGGTTCGAAATGAGGATTCTCGGTTGGCTGTGTGGTTCGAACCGATAGTTTCGAACCCTTGAGTTCGAATCCATGAGTGCACGTGGGTCTGCAGTGACGTGGCGCGTATCTCTCGAATCGATCCTAATTTATCTCCGAATGGACCGCTTCGACTCTGTGAACTATGGCGACTTCGTATCGATGGAATGACACGTCATTCAAACCAGCTGACTCGGTGGATTCGAACAAAGGAGTATCCCTGGCTTCGAACGCGACCGATTCGAATCAGGGAGTCCCTATGGGTTCGAACTCGATCGATTCGAACAGGGTCGGTTCGAAGTGACATGGACTCAAAGCTAGAGGGTTTTCTATGGACTCGAACATACTGGTGAGGATGGATTCAAAGTAAGGGCTTGCATGGATTCGAAACAAGGATACGAAGGGGCTTTAGTTGGATGGATGCGAAGCTGGGTGACATCATGGATTCGAAGGACTTCTACTCGGTGGGTACGAAGGAAGGCTTCTGGATGGATTCGAACCGGATGGGTTCGAACTAGATGGGTTCGAAACAAGGACATTGGATGGGTTCGAAGGTGATGGTTTCGAACCAGACAATGACTACCTCTCTCAAATTGAATCCATCATATCTTGAGCATACGAACTCGAATTGACTTGAAATTTGAAATGACGGCTCCTTCGACCTTTCTTGTCATGTCCTATCAATTTTGGCCCGTTCCGGACTCGGACAAAATTCATCGATATCCATAGCAAAGTGAAGTATAACCAATCTCTGAGACGAACTGTCTTTTGTTTTCAATCAATCTTTTGGTATCACGGCTTTGCCAAAAAGCGGGATAACAATCTTCAATGTGGAAGCTCCGTTTTGAATATAGTTAAACCATGACATGGTATCTATCGAACGACTATAGTTGGGTCAAGCGGAAGCATTGGAAGTGAAACACTATTCCAGAGAGGATTGGTCTCCTCAGTTATATGAGGTTATTATCATGGTTGACTGAAGTCAATTCAAAGTCAAAGTCTCTGGCCAGAGCATTTAAGTTAATATTAATTGTTATCATTGAACCAAGGACTTTGTGTTTGGATTATAAAGTTGAATGTGGACGATATTGGAATTTTGAACATTTCCAAATTCCATAAGTCCTAATGTTATATAGTTTTAATGAAGAGGATTAGTGTAAATAATTGTCACTATTGGGTCCCTCTTATAGTAAGTAAAATTGGATTTTATCAAAAGACGTGTTAGAGATAAATTCGTCAAAATATCACACCACTTGTTAAGTGACGTGTGAACGTTAATATCAGAATAGTTTGATATTAATCGCCGACTGAATTTACACCTTCGAGTCGCACAACCATAATGATGAATTCTTTGAAAAACTACATGATTTAATTAATTTACTGAATATTATAAAATGATTCAACTAATTGATATTTGAGAAATATTAGTTATTATTTATTTGATGTTTGGAATTTTTTTGTAATTATTTTAATGCATTTATAAAAGTTATATTTGCATGCATTGGTATGGATATCAATGTAATTGCATGAAATGATCTATGGAAATTTTATGGTATTTGATGACATGATTTATCAAAATTTATGTTATTTGATGACATACATGTAAATAAAAGAATGGAGAGAGAGAGAAACGATCAATGGAATTAATTAGGGAAGTTTCAATTAAAGAATGAGAAAAGTTTCATTCTTTCAGATAAAACCTATTCTCTAATTCATTCTATACGTACAATTGATTTTCCATGTCATTCATTCTTTTTCTTTCTCTCCTCCTAACTTTTCATGGCAGAATACAAAAACAAAAAAAATCCAAAAATATTTCAACTCTATATAAAAACATCAAATAAAATAAATCAAAAGTGGGTCATCCATCTCTTGTAAGGATAGGATGGGGATCTTGAAGATCTGAGGAGATGTCATCATTCAAGGTGTGAATTCTAGACAACATTCTAAGGTGATTCAATCGGATCTAGAAGCATTCTTCATTCAAGGTGCAAATCAAAGGCAACATGAACAAGGTGCGTTTTAAGGATTGGGTAGCAAGGTATGCCATTTTCTACATATAGATAGTGATTTTGTAATGTTTGATGGAAATTTGATTTGACTTTCATAATTTTTAAGATGGATTACTATCTTGCTTAATTAAAAATTATTTATGAATATTGAATTATTTTTTGAATGATAGGATTGAATTTTCATTTGATGGATTAAAATTAAATTTGTTTATGTTTTAAAATTATATTTAAATGTAGATTTATGTTTTTAAACATTCTAATTAATGTGCAATTCTTCAGTGAATGTTTACTTGTTTTATTGATTAGTTGTTTTTCTTTACTTTGTAAAATTGAAACTAAATTTGTATATTTTAAAATATAGTGTTTTTTTAGTTCTATGCTTTAACATTTAATTTAAATTCCATTTTTTAAATCTATAAATTTACATTTTCATGTTGATTGATTGAATTATATTTAAAGTTAAAAATGAAATTTATATGGAATCAATACAATATTTCAATTGTAGATCTATGTTTTAATCTTTCATAACAAAGTGTAATTTTAGTTTTAAATGTTAATATATGAATGTATGTATGTATGTATGAATGCATGTATTACTTGCACTTTTTATTGCATTAGATATTTACATGTGTATAAAAGGAATTTTAACAACAAATTAAAATTTTGAAACTGACTGTAATAACCATCTAGTTTATATTATTAGAAAGCTTTGATTGAATTCCATATATACATATTTGGATCTACTTGTACGTGTTCATTTAAAATTTATTTTTCTTTACATATATTGTCATTGTATGAAATCATTTCTCTTTTTTTAGTTAAGACAATAATGTATACATATAATTCATTGCTTATCTTCTACATTCATACATTATGGTACCTATTGATTGTCATTAATATGTTACATTAATTAAGTTATTAAACGAAAAACTATATCAATCACTCTTGTCATACCTTATTTATTTCCATTTCAATCCCTATGTAATAACCATTCAAATTGTTCTTGTTTATTTTATGTATACATATCAATTACCACTGGCTATGCACACTCCCTATATGTTGCACTTGCACAATATTTCCTACGGATATATTTAAAATTCATGTCATATTTAGATTAGTCATTAATGTTATTTTATTAATCAATTATTTAATTTAATTAAGAGAAGGAAATGAAAAGTTTTCTTATCTAACTAAACTTATGATCCTTCATTAATTGAATAATATAAGAGGAAGGAAATAAAAAATTTCATTCTTCAAATAAATTTATGCCCCTTCATTAATTGAATAAGTTAAGAGAAAAGGAAATGAAATATTTCCTTCTCTGAATAAATTTGAAAAGTAAACATTACACACAAATTTGTACATAAAAGTATTTTTGATATACTTTAACTTACATACAAATTAATTAAAGCGAAACTTTATTTATGAAGATAAATAAATATTGATTTTATATAAAAGAAACTTAGAAAAGTTCTAAGTATATTTAGCCTTCGTATGCCCATTAAAGGCCCAAAATAGTAAAAAATTTGAATTTCACCCATTTCTTCCATTGCGAGCTGGCCCAGTTCCAACAATGGTATCGAAACCCAATAGCCTATGCGGTCATAAATTAGTCATACTAGGGCTAACTAATTAAGCTTGTGCATTTAGTACAGTTTTTAGAAAGGTGATGTCTATGATTGGAATTAGCTAATCAAGTGGCCTGTCCTAGCTGGTTACCTACCTGGCTTGAAAGGTGAATTGAACCCAAAGGTTGTCCCTAATGGAAAAGGTCCAATTTGAATTGGACCTTGGGCTAATTTTCAAAATAGTTTTGAAAATTAAGATAAGATTTTAAATTTAAAAATTAAATTTAAAATAAATACATGTTTATTATAAAAGGTAATAATATAACATAAATTTTCAAAATGTTTGACATGTAACCAAAAGTTCAAAATGTTTGAAACCATTTAAATATTAATTTCGAAATTTAAAATTTATAAATAAGATTAATAAAATAAAATAATTAAATGAGTTAATTAATTAATATTTATATGCATGTATTATATATGTTGATATATGTTATGTTATTTTAAAAGTGTTTAAGATAACGTACGTATACATGTATGTAAGATAAATTTTGAAAGTAATATAATTAATTAAAATTGTTTAAATAAATAAATTAATTAAAAGGTTAATTAATTAAATAAAAATATGCATATATGAGATATGTGTGTTATATTATAAATGTGGTAGTATACGCTATAAAAGTTATAATAGATATGTCCAATATAAAAGTTGTATTGGAATACTATTATAAAATTAATTAAAGAGTTTGCTAATTTAAATTAATTAAATAAAATTTAATTAAATAAAATATTATACATAAGACTATCATATAAATAATATGAAATATAAAAGTTATATAACAATGAAACTTATATGAGATGAATGTATAAACTAAAGGTGGAACATTAAAGAAACTCAAATAGACCTTGGGAATAAATACATACGTAAATGTACGTATACCGTGATTTCTGATGTGTCTGACACTTGAATCACGAGGATATTTTATAAGAAATACAAATATCACTCAATATAACATATTGAAGGTTATGAATTTTCAATATAATGTTGTTCTCTACCATATGTATATTAATAAATTACTTGCATACTCCTTGGTTGTTGAGCAAACTCAAGTTGGGGATGTTATGTGTAGTATTATTAGTATATTGAATAGATGAGGTAAGATAATTATATGTATTTGTTGAGCAAATTCAAGGTACATATACTATTCTTAGGTCCTCATGATATGGTAGATATGAGTGAATAATCTCTTTCGATTTGTTAAGCAAAAGGTTGAAATGAGATTAGGACAAGGAAATATGGGTCAGGAGTTGCATGTGATACAATCGATAAGGAATTATCCTTTGT
The DNA here is from genome assembly GCA_030765085.1 of Allium cepa. Taxonomy (NCBI): domain Eukaryota; kingdom Viridiplantae; phylum Streptophyta; class Magnoliopsida; order Asparagales; family Amaryllidaceae; genus Allium; species Allium cepa. Next base: position 13,184,892 of record CM060941.1, read on the forward strand.
TTGTGGGGCTATGATTTGTTGAGAAAACTCAAGGTCAGAATACCAAGATAGACGAGTCCTAATACCCACTAACGAAGTCGAAAGGCTTCTATGTTTCTTCTTAGGGTTTGGAGAAATATAAAAGACTAGTGGGAGCCTTATTAGAAAAATGAAATAGTAACATTTAACCTTTTTAATATTGTAAGAACATATACTAAGTAATATTATAATTATCTACAATGATAAATTTGTGCATTTAATAAGATTGGTAAAATGTTTATCAATTAAGATATACAAATGAATTGACGATTGACAAATATAAATGTAACATATACTTACCAATAAAAGATTGTTGCATGTTAATGTTTCAACAACTATACTAGTGTCTGATTTTACAACTGCTGAATACATTTGTAGTTTGGTCACTTATTCATTTATTTGGTCAAGACCACGTATTGCATTCTATGAGTTTCAAACTATAAATGCAATACAAGACTATGGATATTTGATCCATATACAATTCAATATAAATGTTATATGGTGAACGGTCAAAGTTTGTAATGTAAAAATTTTCAATGAAATTAGTCCATCCGAAAAACCAAATAAACCTTAGTATGAGATCGAGTATTCAATCTGATTGATTATAAAAGGATTGTATCGTGTTAAATGTAACACTAGACCAAAAATATAATATAAATCTAAGAACTCGATCGCTAAAATCCTAGTTTGATCATTTTACGTAAAGCGGAACAATCTACTGTCCTTAAAAGCTAAGGATAATCGAATGCTCTTTTGTAAAGAGTTCGTTATGTTATTGTAGTCAGAGTTTCATTTTGAATGGTTTGACCATTTAGAAAGAATAACGGATGTACAAGAGTAGATATGCTTACAGTTGGGGATAAAGAGAGTGGATAGTCATGTCTGCTTCATAAAGAAACAACAAAAATGAGAATTGTAATAATAGCGATTGATACTTAAAATTGGAATAAGAAATATGATTTCTATTTTGAAATTTAATTTCGTACAGAAAATTGTTTTCTATGAGATTTATTTCTTTGAGTTCAGTATAATTGATTAAAGAACATTCTGTTGTAAACTAGTTATAGTATATGAAATAAATAAACTATATTAAGTGAACGATGGACCTCCAAATTTAGTACGCTATTATAGTAATGGCGGAAATAGTGGGAGCATGTCGTATAGTCGTATAGCACTTATTAATTGCATCATATTATGAAAACTATTTTCGTAAAACGTACCGAATATTATTTATGAAATAATGACTACTTTTCGGTATCGACTGAGAAATAGACATGGCTATATTTCAATATGAATATTATTATGAAATAAAACTATAATGTGGTATTTGTTTTCATAACAAAAGTGATGCATTAGAAAATACAGATTATCTAATATTATTTATAATTATTTTAGAATTATAGATTAAGCCATAGTTTTGAGAAAATAATTTTATTATATGATTTTGAATCATACGATGCTGGTTAGTTATATCTCAAACAATTAAGGTCTATACACCCATTCAGTGGGAGCATCATAGGAGTTGACGAACTCTTCGGATTGATACGTATAGATGTATGCAATTGTAAGTCTATAAATACCAAAACAGTTCCATGTGCTTTATCATATTCACCAATAATTTATCACCGACATGAACATGTGTATTTGATACATGTGTAGTGTGTCTATAGTAACCTTATGGAATATAAAACAGAAGTAAATAAAATAACATGCAACATAAATGATTTGATTTGATCGAATGAGTGAGTATATTGGAAAAGGTTCCAAATGTACCTAAAAATGAATAAAGGTTCAATCTCAAAAAGTCACTCCTCCATGTAATACATAATGATGCATCAATAAGGAGTAGTCGAACTTTGTCGAACAATGTACGATTAATTATGAGTGAAGTTAAGTTAGTTTCTTTCTATAAGGTCATGTACTTAAGAGTAGTGCACAAGATTAATATTATTTCATCTAAATAATAGTTTACAAAATCACATAAGATGAGGGTTATCAGAAACCCTAACATATCCTAGGCTAAAGGAGTTGGCAGGTTGTGCGAGTCTAAAGATTGCAAGTAATAATTGTTCGTAAGGGATCTTGTATGAATTTCCTAAAAAAAAATTGAAAGACTGTCATTGGATGACATATTTATGTTTTGAACACAAGTTTTGTAAACTAAAACCAAATCAGTTTTATAAATAAAGAAATTCATAAAACGTTTATGAATGCCTATTCTGTTGCATTGAGAAACAATTATTGTTTCAAGAAATACCAACTTCATTGTGAAGAAATTTCTTTAAGAAATTATTGGTAATAAATTATTATTAGATGCGATCCATAGATAGAACTAATTAGATGGGATGAAATGAAATTAACTAACTTAAGCAAACACAATACACTAGAGTGTAATAATTATTCTCGCGCATTGAAGAGAAACTGTGAGTTTTTATTAATTTCGATAATATATATTCCTCGTTTGTTTAAACCATTAAGAGTGCTAACTCTATGATATGGTATGATGCAAAAATCCGAACGAATTCCAAATACGCTATCAAAATATGATTTTGGAAGTTGTAACCTAAGGGATGTAATCCACCGGTCGTGACTATGTCTTTATGAGCAAGACTAATGCAGTTGGAATTAAATGAGAAATGTTGATAAAAATAATATTGTAAACTTCAGTTGTTGAAATTAGTGTAATAGATTTGGTATTCAACATGCTTTAGTTATTCATATTTAATTACAAAATTACCACTTGATATGACTTTATGTTTGGTACGTATGTATTGGAACAGAAAAGTCTAAATAATAAATAAAGTAAACTATTTACACATAATATCCAAAATGTCTCAAAGTTTGTGGGAGCAATATTGAGTTTGCGAGTATGTGGATATGATCCAAGAAATGATAGAAAGTATCATTTTATAAGCATCAAAATTGAACAAATATTTTGATAGAAATATAAAATAGTTTGATTATCAATCAAAATGCAGAGGAAGCATGTGTTCATAAGAAAGAATGTTAAAAGGTACATTGATAATTCTAAACTACAATTAAATAACATGTTGTTGATTTTAAATGATGTACACATGTTAAAATCAGCCTTATTTATTTTAATGCTCAATTTTGGATTGTAAATGATGTCTTTTTATATTAAGTATTAAAGATATTGGGAATTTCCCAAATCGATATGCAAAGACACCTTATTAAATTGTTTAATATGGAACACGTGAGATGAGTTCCTTATGCATTGGCAATAGGAACTATCATATATGTTATATTGTTTACAAGATTGTGATTTTTTATGTATTTGATACATAAAGCAAATATCAAATCCAAAATGATATTACTAAATGGTTGTTTGAAGTGTTCTCATGTATTTATGAAATAATAGAGAATTATTTACAAAAACAAAAACACCTTATGAAGGAGTGGTCGGACTCAAACTTCATAAGTGATACTGAAGATAATATGTCATTAATAAATTTAAGTAAATAATATTTAAGTTGGAAATATTCCAATGAAAGACCATGACTGATTTAGTGAAAAAGGCTAAGTACATCACCTAGAGTAGCACCACAAGTGTAAAAAAATATAAGTGCACAAATTTATATCTAAGCTGATTCCAAATATTGAGAATCTCATAACATTGTTATGTGATAATAATGTCACGATATAGTTCATAACAGAACTTAGAGCTCATTAGATGTCGAGAGACATACTCTGAATTGTTCCACATGATAAAACAGTTTATCATCGTCGGTGAGAGTTGATAAATAGGGTGGATTGTTTATACTCCAGTCCACACTAAGGGGACTTTGAGTTTTCTTGTGGACAGTCAGTATCCGCTCGGATTGTTTATACTCCAGTCCACACTCCGAGGACTTACAGTTTTCTTGTGGGCAGTCGGTATCCGCCCAGATTGTTTATACTCCAGTCTGCACACCGAGGACTTAGACTTTTCTGGTGGCAGTCGCTATCCGCTCGGATTGTTTATACTCCATTTTGCTCCGGGGACTGAGTTTTTTTGTGGGTAGTTGTTATCCGCTCGGATTGTTTACACTCCAGTCTGCACTCCGGAGACTTTGAGTTTTCTTGTGGGTATTCGGTATCCGTACGACTTATTTATACTCTAGTCTCCACTTTGGGGACTTAGAGTTTTCTCATGGGGCAGTCGGTATCCGCCCGGATTGTTATGCTCCAACCTTCACTCCGAGGACTTAGAGTTCTCTCATGGGCAGTCGTTATCCGTTTGATAGTTTATAGTTCAGTCCACACTCCAGGGATTTAGAGTTTTCTAGCCGGCAGTCGGTATCTGCTTAGATTGTTTATACTCTAGTCCGCACTTCGGGGAATTTGAATTTTCTCTTGGGCAGTCGGTATCTGCCCAAGTTGTTTGTACTCCAGTCTGCACTCTAGGGATTTAGAGTTTTCTCCTGGTCAGTCATTATCCGCTCGGGTTTTTTATATTTTTACTTCTCTTGGTCGCCTCAATTTCATTCCAGTCCTACATTCGAAAAGGGGTTCTTTTAATCTCCAGATTGTCGGCGATCCTTGTTCCTTATCGTGAGTCCCATCCTTTGGTTTATCTACGGGAGTTGTTAGTCGAGCAAATTTATAGAGCTTACCTTGTTCGATCAGGGATTGGTATGAATGATCGATTTCAAACTTCGTGAGCCTGTTCACACATCACACATATCGATATCAATCAGTTTCATTGTGTACTTAGTATAAAATGCAATGATAGTCATTTATGCAAACAAAGGAAGTTCAATATTTTATTCATCAAATGAGAAGGAAAAGACAAATCTGTCTTATTACATATTCAAAATGTCAAATACTTAAGCAAATGTCAGTAGTAGCTAGTATAGAAATATAAAAGAAATGTTCTAACTGAAATAGCATCGTAAATACTTGCTATTCCACGCTCTTGGAAGTGTCATGCCATCAATAGTCTCTAGCTCGAAAGTTCCTTCTCCAAGCCTCTGTTCAATGTCATGTGGTCCTTCCTATGTCGGATTCATGCGCGATAGGACCGAAAAACCCGTTTTAGGACAAGATTGCCAACTTCATAGGTTCTCGACCGTACTTTTATGTTGTAATACCAGGCGACTCGATGGCGGTGCGTAGCTTCTCTCAAATCAGCTTCCTCGCGCTTCTCATCAATAAAGTTTAAAGATTCCAAGAGGAGGTCTTTATTTGTTTTGGGGTCGTAGTAAGTCACTCAATAAGAAGGGACTTCGAGGTCTACTGGAATAACTGCTGCGGTCCTGTAAGCAAGAGCAAGCGGAGTATGGCCAGTTGTGGACTCATGAGTGGTTCTATAGGCTCAAAGTGCCATAGGATGTTCACCTACCCACTTGCGTCTAGCCTTCTCCAAATGCTTTTTCAGAATAGACTTGATAATTTTGTTTATAGCTTCAACCTGTCCATTAGCCTGGGGGTGAGCGACAGCCGCAAACCTCTTATCAATATGATATCTCTGACAAAATTCATTAAATTCAGCACCATCGAACTGAGTCCCATTATCCGTTACAATAGTTCGTGGGAGATCGAAGCGACGTATGATGTTTCGAACAAAAAAATTGATAACTTTCTTGGTCGTGATCGTGGCTAGTGGTTCCGCTTCGGCCCATTTTGTGAAGTAATCAATTGCAATAATAGCGTACTTCACACCACCCTTGGAGATTGGAAAAGATTCGATGATGTCAATGCCCCACATAGTGAATGGCCATGGATTGACCATTTGCGTGATCTCTGTTGGCGGAGCTCTTGGGACTTTTGCATATATCTAGCACTTATCGCGTCATCTCACATAATCAGCAGCGTCCCGGTTTACAGTTGGCCAATAATATCCGAAGTCGAGTATCTTCTTAGCCAGAGTTTGCCCCCTAGTGTCATCGCCGCATTATCCCTCATGAACTTCTTTCAGAACATGCTTTATCTCGTCATAAGCGATACACCGGAGTAAAGGAATGAAAAACCCTTTTATATACATAGTTCCTTCTTGCATAATATACTGCGAAGCTTTATGAAGGACTTTTTGCTTTTCGTTTCTCCTTTCAGGCAAGATTGCATGCAATAGGTAATCTTTAAATGGAGTCAACCACGATTCCCTCTTGGGTTTCATATTGAACACTCGATCAACTTCCATCATATTTATGCTTAGGGTATGTAATTTATCAACTAAAACTAAGCCCATCTGTTGCGCATCACAAATACTAGCAAATTTTGCCAATGAATCGGCTTCTCCATTCTGTTCACGTGGGATATGTGAAATGTCATAGTACTCAATATTCGCCAATAACTCCGAAACTTGGGTAACGTACGGGGCAAGTCGTTGTCCCTTAGCCTAATAGTCCCCTCTGGCTTAATACACCACCAATTATGAGTCGTAAAAAATTTCACAGGACTTTACTTCGAGCTCACTAGCAAGTTTAAGTCCAGCGATCAACGCTTTATACTTGGCCTCTCTATTTGTTATGGAAAATCAAGCTTCAATGCATAGCAAATTGACCGTTTCTCAGGGGTTACAAGTACAATCCCAGCTCCGAAACAGTAATCATTAGATGCTCCATCAGTGTACAACTTCCACCGCACAGTAAGGATTACGCTACTTTTCAGAGGCTCGTCTTGCACAGCAAATTCCACTATGAAGTCCGCTAACGCTTGATCCTGGATAGCTCCTCATGACAGATGTGTGATGTCGAACTAGCTGAGCTCGATGTTCCATTTAAGCTACCTCCCAGACGTCTCAGGTCGTTGTAGGACCTATCGTAATGGCTGGTCGGTGTAAATGTTGATCGGATGTGCTTGGAAGTATGGGCAAAGTTTCAGTGATGCGATTAGCAAGCAGCACACCAATTTCTCTTTCTTCGGATATTTTCTATCTGCAGTTGTTAATCGTTTCCTGACGTAATACACCGGCCTCTTAATCCGCTTCTCCCCGTGAATCAAGGTGGCACTTATAGCATGTGATGATACAACCAAGTAAACGCACAACTCCTTGTGATCAACCGGTTTAACAAAACAGGAGGTCTCTCCAAATGATTCGCCAGAGCTTGGAACGCATCTTCACAATCCTACATCCATTCAAAGTTCATCTTTCCCTTTCTTATCAAATCAAAGAAAGGAATGCATTTATCAGTTGCCCTGAAGATGAACCGACTTAAAGTGGCAACTTTCCCATTTAAATTTTACACTTGCTTAATGGTTCTTGGCGCCTGAATATCTCGAATAGCCTGAATCTTTTTTGGATTAACTTCAATCCCACAATCATTGACAATAAAGCCCATGAACTTCACCGATGAAAAAACAAATGAGCACTTCAAAGGGTTGATCTTCATGTTATAAAACGAAGGATGTCCTACATCTCTGCCAAGTTCGAATGTGGTCATTTGATCATCGTGACTTCACGAGCATATCATCTACATAGACTTCCATTGTCCTTCCAATCTGATCTTTAAACATCTGGTTAACTAAGCATTAATAGGTTGCTCCAACATTCTTCAATCCAAATGGCATCACCACATAACAGTATAATCCAACATCTGTCACAAAGCTGGTGTGTTCCTGATCGGGGACATGCATCGAGATTTGGTTGTACCTCGAGTACGCATCCATAAAGGACAACAATCCTTGTCCTGCAGTTGAAACAACTAGTTGACCAATCCTTGAAAGGGGAAATATATCTTTAGGATATGCCTTGTTTAGGTATGAATAGTCGATGCACGTTCTCCACTTTCCATTCGCCTTCTTCACCAGCACAGGATTAGATATCCATTCTGGACAGAGGGCGTCGTGAATAAACCCATTGACTTTCAGTTTATCCACCTCCTCTTTAAGGGTGATGTATCTCTTCGAATCCATGTCTCGCCTTTTTGTTTTACCGGTACGTACTTCCGGTTAACTTTCAATGTGTGGCTCGTGATGGCAGGCAAGATCCCACACATATCGAATGAGTCCAAGAAAATACATTCAGATTCGCTTAGAGAAAATCAGCAAGTTCTCACATGATCGAGGGACGAGCTGCGATCCAATCTTTAAAACCCATGATGGATTGTCATGGCTTATTGTTATATCAATCGTCGGTTCAACTGGCGCCATCTTGGTTTCCTTGGGCTCCTCTCATCATCCCTCAGATTTATATCTCTATAGAACTGACTATGGCACCCAAGCTAAGGCTTAGGTGCTACTTGTTAATCTTCAATAACTTGGATGCATACAGATATTTTCCACACCTTTTCCTTTCTCCTTGTGTTGAGCTTCTCTCAGCTTAGCCACATAACAGGCGCGTCCAGCCACCTGATCACCATGCATCACTCCTACTCCATTGTCGATTGGAAATTTCAAAGTCAAATACCATGGGGAAAAAGTTTCCCGAAATTTAGCCAGGGTCGGCTGGCCCAGAAAATCATTGTATGGTGAGTCAACATCCAATACAATGAACGGTAGGATCCGCACTCTCCTACGCACTGGCAACTCCACATAACCAACTGCCTTAGTCGCCACACTATTGAAACCATGTATGCGAACCTTAAATGGTTTCAAATCTTTAGCCTCCATTCTCATTTGATCATAAGCCTTCTTGAAAATAACGTTTACTGAGCTTCCATAATCAATTATAATTCTTCTCACCAGAGCAGGGCCAATCATGGCAGAAATGACCATTGAGTCAATTGTAGGAGCCTCTACTCTATTTCCATCCTTGCTCCTGAACACTATATCACCAGTCATCGTACGTTGTTGCTTGGCTGGAGTTCTGTCCTTCATATTTGAACAATGCTCAAAATACACATGCCTCATCGCACTGCGCAGCGCTCCATTTCCTACCAACTTCTATCCGTAGGATGTGGTCCTCCAACTATCATGTTTATCACTAGTCTTCCTCCGGTCCTTGCAGGCTCCTTATCCCCACATGGAACTTATGCTCGATTGGGGTCGGACATCCCCAGTCTGCCATCCTACGAGCTTTCACAAACTACTGCAGCTTCTTTTCTCGAATCAACTTCTCGATAGCATCTTGGAGATGCTTGCACTCATTAGAATTGTGCCCATAACACTGATAAAACCGACAATATTTTCCAGTCTACTTATGGACCTCTGTTGACTCTTTTGGACACGGCTTCTTGTATTGAAAAGTATTATAGATAGATAAGTACATACTGTCCAGGGATGCATTTAGAGGAATGTAATTTTCATACATAGGAATCCTAGGCTTTGTCTTCCAGGCTTCCTCTTTCGATCTCGATTCCCTTCACCACTTCTCTTCTGATGATTCGACTTATTTTGAACATTGACCTGAACCTTCATAGAACTCTCATCCGATTGCTTTATTATAATGTTGCTTTGTATCGCTTCTCCTCCCGGTCCCACATCATTGCTTTTTCTAGAGAACTTGGCTTCCACCTTCCTCATAAACTGAGCTGCCTTTGAATAGAAGCATTCCAGCATGGTCAGCGGTTTTCCAACTAGCCAATCACCTAATTCGGATTCTAGGTCAACCCCTCTCGTCACAGCCATAAGTATAGCATGGTCATTTGGGTTGCTAACTTCAGTGGCAGCGACATGAAATCTTTGCAAGTAGTCCTTCAATGATTTTCCCAGAGCGTGGATCACACTGGATAGTGACATCATGTCTTTAGGGCGGGCAGCGGGGATCCAGAACTGGTCCATGAACTTTATTGCTGATTTATCAAACTTTGAGATCGATTGCGGGGGTAATCTTGTAAACCACATCGTTGCAATCCCAGAAAGAGTTATAAGGAAGCACCTACATTTGGTTGCATCATTTACTCTTCATGAGTCCATCAACCATTCGTGCCTCATGATGTGCTGCTTGGGGTCGGTTTTTCCCTCATAGGCAGGCATTGTAGGCATGTTGAACCTCTCTGGATACTCCACATGTAAAACACTGTCAGTAAATGGGATACAACTCCTTGAAATTCCCCAATCATCATTTGTCAAGCCGTGGTTCTCCCACACTAACTGTTTTACCATCGCCAATAAGTCCAGTGTTTGGATAGGTGGTGCCAAGTGGTGGTTGCGCTCCTCCTTATGTGAATGTTCCGGTCGATGTCTACGGGCTACTTCATACCTTCTTCGCCTATCATCCTCCTGACGTGCACTACGATTATTCATCTCATTGTCGTTCTAAAGAGGTAGTTGGTGAGTGTTCAAATGTACTCCAACATCCAAACTCTCGGTACCAGCTCCAGTACGACTCCCTAAATGCATCTGGGGGAACACCCACTCTGGTAGAGGAATCGATACCAATCCCTAGGGAAGGATCGGCACCGATCCCTCTTAGCAAACCATGTTGGTATGCCAAGCGATGCTCCAATGTTTCGGCTTGCTCTCCTTTAACCATACGACGTCTTCGCCTACGATGCTCATCTGCTGATGAGGCTGAACTCTCCGACATCGAGTAAGAAGAAAGATCCCTTCTGGCACTCTGACGCTGTTGTTGAGCAATCCAGTTCATTAGATTAACATTAGTTTGGATTTTCTTATTCAGCTGCCTACGGCTCTCCATTAACTCCATCATCAAGTTGTTGAATTCAGCTCTAATTATGGAATCAGTGGTGTTCTGGACTTCAGCAGGCTCCACATTGACATTAGCAGGCTGGTTATTTAGCGCTCCTTATCGAATGCTGGCAGTTTCATTTGCATCAACGTTCTCGGAACTTAACCTGGTATGCCTCATCATTCTTAATTTCTTCGCTTAGATTCTGGCAAATTTGATTAGTATCTACAAGCTTCTAAAAATGAATTTGGATCTCCTTCAGGGGATTTCCTCAATCCAATAGTAGCAAAGGGAATCCTATCTGGTTGAGAATCAAGCTCTCAGTGAAAGCACCAAAATGTTTGCAACCAAATTGGCCACAAACACTCAAGAACGGATTTAAGTAGTGAAATAAATGAAAAAACTAAATGAAAACTGAAGAATATATCAAAATAATAGGAGAAACACAGCAAAATGCAAGAACAACAAGATTTATAGTGGTTCGGCATTGATTGCCTACGTCCACTTTGAATATTCTCTTTATTGCTTTTCAATTAACTTGATTACAATTAGAAACAACAAGAAATAGCAAGAGACAAGAGAGTAACTGAGGGAGCTGATTACAATAATAGTGTTTTCTAACCAGTAGCATAAATATCCTCAGAATGACCCCCTAATCCAGTATTTATAGGTGAAGGCGACCACCAATCTGACTAGAACTTCGGCAACAGGACCTTCTCATCCATATGAGCCCACCATAGGGAGCGCTAGACCCAACTCTTAATGGAGAGGGATCCGATCCCTCTATATGTTGAGTTTGGGGCAGCGACCCTTATTGTAGCTTCCTCATGCTCTAATATGATGGTGTCTCAATATCTGGGTGTTTGGATGTGTGGAGCTCTTGCTTTTGCTCAATCCTTGGTTTAGTTCCACATTAGTCTAAAGAATGTCGATCACTTCATAGAGCGACATGTTGAACCCTCTACCTTTATTAGCGTATAACAATCCATCTTGCTTAGAGTGTTATGCTGATTCACAATGTTCCTAGGATATACGTCTACCCCTAGACTTGCTACCATGCCCATCCATCATGCTTCAGGATACTATGTCGATCCACACCCGTTCGTACACGATCCACACTTACATCATAACATGTCGATCCCTTTAGTGCTAGAGACATATGCCAAATCCTCTAAATTTTGAATGCTATGTCGATCCATCTAGCATCATCAAACCAAGTTGAACTGAGTACGCCAACCTATACCGACCCCTTTACATCTTCGTCTAAGTTAATTATCTAGCTAACCATGCCGATGCCACGTGCTTCACCTAGCAATATCAATCCCTCAAGTGTTTCATCCTTGTTAACAAATGACTATGCCGATCCTTATTTCATCCTTGTTAATTTCCACCTTTCTGACATCCTGCGGTATCTGTCTATTAACTCCGTTCAATCCGAGCTTCGTATAACCGGCCGAATTTTATATTTGGGTCCTGTAGCCATTGCTTAATGGCCATCCTTTTTGGCAACAGTCGGGTCTGTTTTGTGTGACCAGACCAATATAGCCGATCCAGGGTACCGAGTAATACGTTAATATCTAAATAGTTCGATATTAATCGCTGACTGAATTTACACCTTTAGTCGCACAACCGTAATAATAAATTCTCCGAAAAACCACATGATTTAATTAATTTATAGAGTACTATAAATTGATCAAATTAATTGATATTTGAGAAATATTAATTATTATTTATTTGATATTTGAAAGTTTTTTGCAATTATTTAATGCATTTATAAAGTTATATTTGCACGCATTGGTATACGATATCAATGTAATTTAAAGATATCATGAAATGATTTGTCGAAATTTTATGTCATTTCATGACATGATTTATTGAAATTTATGTCATTTGATGACAGTAAAAAAAGGATTGAAAGAGAGAAACAATCAACGAAATTAATTAGGGAATTTTAATTTAAAGAACGAGAAATGTTTCATTCTTTCAAATAAAACATATTTGCTAATTCATTCTGTACGTACAATTGATTTTCCTTCTCATTCATTCTTTCTCTTTATCACCTTCTTACTTTCCATGATATAAAATGGAAAAAAAAAATATTTCAACTCCATATAAAAAAATCAAATAAAAACATCAAATAAAATAAATCAAAAGTGATTCATCCTTCTCTTGCAAGGATTGGATAGGGATCATGAAGATCTGAGGAGATGTCATCATTCAATGTATGATTTCTAAGCAACATCCTAAGGTGATTCAATCAGATCTAGAAACATTCTTCATTCAAGGTGCAGATCATATGCAACATCAACAAGGTGCGTTTCAAGGATTGGGTAGCAAGGTATATCATTTTCTATATATGGATAGTGATTTTGCACTGTTTGATGGAAATTTAATTTGACTTTCATAATTTGTGAGATGTATTACTGTCTTGCTTAATTAAAAATTGCTTTTGAAGATTGAATTATTTGTTGAATGATATGATTGAATTTTCATTTGATAGATCAAAATTAAATATTATTAGGTTTTAAAACAATAATTAAATATAGATCTATGTTTTTAAACATTCTAATTAAAATATAATTCTTCAGATTTGAATGTTTACATGTTCGAATTGATTAGCTGCTTTTCTTTGTTAAATTTAAACTAAATCTATATGTTTTAAAATACAATGTTGTTTTTAGTTCTATGTTTGAACATTTAATTTAGATTCCATTTCTTTAAATTTGGAAATTCACATTTTCGTGTTGATTGATTAAATTATATTTTAAGTTAAAAATGAAATTTATATGGAATCAATGCAATGTTTCAATTGTAGATCTATATTTTAATCTTTCATAACAAAGTGTAGTTTTAGTTTTGAATCTTAATATATGTATGTATGTATGTATGCATGCGTGCATGCATGCATTCATGTATTAGTTGCACTTTTATTGCATTGGATATTTACATATGTATAAAAGGAATTTTAACAACATATCAAAGTTTTGAAACTGACTGTAATAAATATCTAATTTATATTATTAGAAAGCTTTGAATGAATTTCATATATACATATTTGGCTCTACTTTTATATGTTCATATAAAATTTATTTTTCTTTACATATATTTTCATAGTATGAAACCATTTCTCTTTTTTTAATTAAGACAATATTGTACACATACAATTCATTGTCTACCTTTTATATTCTAACATTATGGTACCTATTAATTGTCATTAATATGTTACATTGATTAAGCTATTATAAGGGAAATTGTATCAATCACCATTGTCATCCCTTATTCATTTCTTTATCAATTCCTATGTAGTAACCATTCAAATTGTTCTTATTTATTTTATGTATACATATCAATTACCACTGGCCATGCACACGCTTTATATGTTGCACAATATTTACTGTGGATATATTTATAACTCATGTCATATTTATATTAGTCATTAATGTTATTGTATTAATCAATTATTTATTTTATTCAGCGAAGGAAATGAAAACTTTCCTGCTCTAGCTAAATTTATGATCCTTCATTAATTAAATAATTTAAGAGAATGTAAATGAAAATTTTCCTTCTTCAAACAAATTTATGCCCTCTCTTAGTAAACGTTACACACAAATTTGTATACAAGAGTATATTTGATACTCTAACTTACATACCTATTAAATTAAAGTGAAATTTTATTTATGAAATTAAATGAATATTGATTTTATTTAAAAGAAGCTTAGAATATTTTCTAAGTATATTTAGACCTCATTGGCCCATTAAAGATCTAAAATGGTTAACTTTTTGAATTTCACGCATTTTTTCGGCTGCGATCTAGCCCGGTTCCAACAAACAGAACATGACTAAAGGTTTTTGTCCAGCCTAGGTGATGTGTTAGAACTGGAGCAAGGGTTTGGATGGGAGAGAGAGCCTCACCAAGTCATCAATTAAACTTCGGGTCAAGAAATTGGAGTTGGGCTGAAGCCTAGGAAGCGGCTACAATAGCGGTCCAGGGAGACAAAGAATCCTGAGTTTTGAAGCGGGCTGGAGAATAAATAAGCATGGATAAGGAAGCACGATACTATAGCTTATATAAGGGAGTGTGTCTCACGCCGGACCGAAGCATGCCAAACTTACATGTACCATACCAACCATGTGCAGGACCTTTCACGACACTAACTAGCTAGCACTCTAGACCCATTTCTAACGTCGAATCACAAACTTACTGGGTCTAGCCTAGAAAATGAAATAAGAGGCAGGTAATTTTGGGCTACGAATCCACGTAGTAGGATCAACAAAGCCCACCCTGTATTCTATGAGCTAGGCTTTGGGGGCAAGTGTTATGGGCATTTTTGCCATAGGATTAGATCTGGAAGAGCCGAGGCAAGAAGTAGTACAAGAGAAGAATCAAGGCGAGAAGGAAGATGTAAAAGAAGGCACCGTCGAACAAAATACTATATCCGGTGGTTGGCACCCACTGTACAGAAACTTCTATTTAGTGGTCGGCCACACATCGAACAGAAACTTCTGTTCGGTGGTTAGCCATCCACCAAATAGGAAAGTCTGTTCGGTGGTCAGCCAGTCACTGAACAGAGACCTTTGTTCGGTGGGTGGCCAGATATGCACACAAAACCCAGCTCCGTCATCTTTCACCGGTCCAAGAGGAAGGGAATGAGCCAAACCAAGCTAGCCCAAAGCTTACAAGCCCATGACGAACCAAATATGAAGGTAAGCGAACCTGGCCTACATCCTATCCACATCCACCATAGTCGAGCCAACGCCCAAACAACTACTAAGTTAGGACCAACAACGCAAATGAGGAAGGAAATCATCGCATACCAAGAAACAAATAATTGCAAATGTCATGTCCAGGCGTATTCCCTTTAACCAAGGCATATAAGGAAATGCCATTATTACTGCATTAAACACATCTCAAATCTACCTCTATAAATACAAGGCATTGGACATCATAATCCGGACATTATTTTCAGATCTACAATGCTCCAAGCAATGAGATTAACTGTGCAAAGCCTCCAAGTCATCATATTTTCTTGCAAATCATTATATAATTTGGCATTCAATTGTAGATCAGAAATATAAATGAAAGGAATAAAAAAATAGTGGATGTAGGCCTATTATGTCCAAGCCACTATAAATTCTAGTATTCTTTACCTTTTCTGCTTTACTTTACATTTATTCTACTCTAAAAAATCGATTGGAGGTGTTTTCCCATTTTTTGTGCAAATAGGCTTATAAAAAGGGTGTTTTAAAAAGGAATGAGATTTGTTTTTGACAACTAATCCTTCTTAATTATGGTGGTATGAAAAAATTCTTTCCATACTAACACCGAAGGATAATTGTTTGGTTTATAGTAAGTAATGTTTTAAATGACATTTTATCGGCCCATTTAAATATAAATTTGGAAAAGAGAAAATATTTCTTATATTTTTTAAATATACATATACCGTTAAGATAAGTATATGGACATATTTTATAAGTACTGAAGGTATATTATTTTGGTATTATACTTATACCAGTGAGATAAATATACAAATGTTTTCCCAAGTATTGAAAGAAACATAAAGGGTTTGTGACAATATCCTTTGTAAAGTTATTTTTAATCAAAGATTTGAAAGTGATTTCATTTAAGAAAAGATTGATTAATAGAGGCTTAGTGGTTTCTGCAAGGAATTAAATCTTGTTTGATTGTTGTTATTTGATAGTTAAATAACCCACTATCAAATCCGAACCAATTTTTAACTCTGGAAATATCTAGGAGAAATACGTGAGACATATGGCATAGTCATCTTTGATGATGTTATAATGTGCATATAAATCTCATTTTGCTCTCCTAGGACAAATTATAAGGAAATCCGTCCACTTAAATAGTTAGACGGTGATCCTTGCTCTTTTGCATTGTTTGTTTATTTCTAAAAAAACTGGAGTTGATTTTATCAAAAACTATCGAATATATGTTTAAAAAGACCAGGGTCGGAAACCACTTCGAACCAACTTAACAGTTCGAATTGACGATACCTTGAAGATGGTTGAATTGAAGATGGAGTCTTTGAAGTGCAAGGGCTAGTTGCTAATAATCATGAGGGTGATTCCAAAATGGATGAAGCAGAAGTAGTGCGTTCGATTTGTATACATCTTGAAAAACTTATATGGACGAATGTTGGTACTGCATTATCGCTTGGAGGACAGTAAGTATTCCAAGTAGGATTTCCATATGAAAAGGTAAAGCATAGCCTTAAGCCTCAATAATTGGAAATGACAAAGGCAGATGATATGCTTTAGGACTATGTGGGTCGCACTTATTAGAGTATTGTCATCGTCCTTCTAGTTATATACATTTATGGATTTGGTTGTGTATGAAAGCTCTTAGGAAAAGGTTGCAAAGCAACCTGGATGATGAAATATTCGGTACTATCCAGTAAGGGGTAGACCAGCCTTAATTTGGGGTCTATGTGAAGCCCTCGCTACATTTTCTAGAGGTGTACTGTGGTAGGTGGACCCTTGTGCCTTGTCATTTTATGGAATCCGCTCTCCAATAAGCGCCATGCGGACTTGGTTGTGCCCAACTATGTTGGAATGTGAGATGCAAGCATTCCAGCTATATTCATATTTTATTTTAAAAACTCTCGACTTTATTAAAATATCACTTGATTTTCTATAGAAATGTTTGAGTTATCGTAAGGTAAAAACCCATCTGTATTTATGTGTGACATAGTCTTATGAGATACCTTTAGTTTGAAAGGTTTCATAAAACATTAAGAATCCATTTGATTACGTTTCTCATGCTAGTTTTACCAGATTAATCCTGGCGTTGTTTTTATTATAATGCTCGGGTCAGCCTGAGCATATTTTTACAAATTTAGCTAGACACTTTGGAGCTTCAGGAGATGAGCTGGAAACCTCCAAGACGTACTCCCATGTTTTCTTTTACCTTCCGATGTTCGTTGTTACTGCATTTATCGACAAATGTAAGGATGGGTTGTTATAATTGTCAAGGGGCTGATGATAGGAAAATTGTACTTTGGTTGATGTATGCATATAAAAGTTTTCTTTTTTTAATTTCATTGATATATTATAGATTAGTCGTCACATTTGTGAGATTATATCTTTCTTTTTCTTTTCTTTTCCCCAACAATTTGTCTTTCGGCACTTGGATGTTCGACATATGAATACCGTAGATGTATTACTGTTAACTTCTGAGAGTCAAAACGACAGGTTGTTACAAGTATTTGGGAAGATGAGGTAGTAGAGGTGTAATTGTTATTAATTAAAGTAATTAAATAATTAGTTGTTTTAAATTATCTCAAAACTTGTAAAATTAATATCTCTTACATACGAGTTCCAACTGAGACATGGTCTGCAACATCCTCCTACTTGGATGTCCAAAACTAACGGCTATGAATGATGCAATCTTCCTTAGTTATTAATCATCGGCGACCAAATACGACGGTGTTAGATTCATTGATACATAGAAACCCATAAATATGGGAAAGTTCTAAACTTCAAACAAAATCACATTTCATTTCAAATATTTCCAATTCATTACATATTCCCACAATCGCAAATCACGTTCAGAGACAATATATTTATTACAACATACGCCAAGAGCGACACATGAAGATTCTCCTTGGATGATCAGAGTATATACATGCAATATAACAACTTTTCCATTACAGAAAACATAGCGGAATAAAAAGAAAAGAGAACTCTAAAGAGCTATCATGCCTCCTGCACATCTTCGGAAGCTTATTCATCTTAAGAGGTACTTGAAAACCTCGACTCTCAAACTATTCAAAATCAATTGAGTACCCGAGAGTTTAAGGAGACAACATAAACTTCGAGTCAGACATGAAGCCTGGTATGAATAATAATTTACCATCTCAAATCATTCAGATATCTAGTGAGACCATGATGCTTAGCGGAACGGGTTTTCCCCTCACTAGTATCTTAAAACCTTTATAAAACCATATATTGTGCTCCTGCATCCGCAATGATTAAAACATAATCATTTCAAAATATTATGATGATATGCAAACATTTTAAACATAATTGATTTTCCATCCTAGATCACTATTATGGATATGGTATGTGCATGAGAGCTCTCGTAAAAAGGTTGCAAAGCAACCGGGTTGATGAAATATTCGATACTATCCAGTAAGGGGTAGACCGGTCATAATTTGGAGGGGTCGATAGGTTCGACCTCTGTATATTTTCTAGCTGTATATTGTGGCAGGAAGTACCTTAGTGGCCTTGTCATTAATGGAATCTGTTCGCCAATAAGTGCCTTATGGACTTAGTTGTATACCAATTATACTGGAATGTAATTAACGTAAACATTTCGGCTATGATTCAATATTTATTTTAAAACCCTAGACATTATCATAATTTCAGAAGATTTCTTATAAATGGTTTGGTTATTATAAGGTAAAAATCCATCCATGTTTATATGTGGTGTGGTCTTACAAGATACCTTTATTTTTGAAAGGTTTATAACATTAAAATCCATTTAAGTTGTGTTTCTCACACTGGTTTACTAGACTGATCTAGCTATTATTTTGTTACGATTCTCGGTTCAGACCGAGCATATTTTCAGATTTAGCTTTAGATTCTTTGGAGCTTCAGGAGACAAGCTGGATGCCTCCAAAACTTTTTTCACGTATATTTTTTTTCACTGCATCTGTTCTTTTGTATTTATCTGTATTTGTGAGGACAAATTGTTATAACTGTCGAGGATGATGATATGTTAGTTTACTCTAATTGATGTATGTATATTATAGTTTTCTTTTGTAAAGACCTGTTGTATTTTACATATTACTCGTCACGTTGTGAGATTATGTTCTATCTTTTCTTTCTATTCCACCAACAATTAGTCTTTCTGGCACTTGGATGCTCGACACGTGAATACCGTCGATGCATTAATGTCGACTTTTGAGGATCAAAAAGGCGTGTCGTTACACAAGTGGAAAGAAACCTACAAAATAAAGAACTAATAATAAAACTAGTAGTAATAAATACGAGTTCTATCGTATTAGTAATGCAAAATGATAGATAAACATAACATTTATATTTGTAAAGTCCACAAGCATGTAATAATAATTTAGAAGAACAGATAGTCATAACATTTTATTCTTGAATGCCACTAATATGTATTAAGAATGTAGAATGGAAGATAAACATATCATTTTTGTGAAAGTTTACTAGCATGTATACTAATGCAAAATGATAGATAAGAAAAGCATTTTTATTTCTAATGTATAATAGCATACATTAGTAATACATGCTGATGCATAAACATAACATTGTAATTATAAACTCTACTGGCTAGGATTAACAATGCGATATATAACTAGCATTATGATATATACAATAAATGAACACCATAAAACTAACCTGAATAACATTCAACATCAAATACAAAATATTCTAACCACTTTCCAACTGAACTACATAGCAAACACATAATTGTTACCTATATATACTAGTAGAAACTAAAAAATAAAAAAAAATACATAATTAAATGACACTCATACCCCTGTCGTTTTTAGCATTGACAACTAATAAAGCACCGGGCTTTTCCTTTAAAGCAGCTGCATCTTAAAAAAATCAGTGGTCGACAGTGCTTGAATCCAGGTAAATAAGTAATAAGACCATGGAAAACACTTTCAAACTGATTGCTTGAAGAATTAACGTCCATAACTACGAAACTACCAGGATTATATTTTTGCAAAGCTTATAAATACCAATTTAAATCATTGTACGACATAACATCTCCATATATTTCTTTCAATGTCTACAATTTTCCACTATAGAGATAATAATATGACAAACTAAAGTTATACTCTCTTCTAAACTCTTTCATAATATCTTTTGGTTGCTTCATTGAAGCATCTCGAATTTGATCAATAATTAATGATTTCACAAATCTAATTGAAATATGAACTTCATCAACATCCCTAAGACCAGCACTACACGATTGTTCAAAATTGTAGGTTCTTATTTGTCCAGTGTTTGAAAAAGAATTAACATAAAACTCACAACCATTCTTAGATTAAGAACAAATAACTGGAATCCATTTTCTTTTCAAAAAAAATAACCGAAATTCTTTCAGAAGAATTCTAACAAAAGTCACATCATATCCATTTCTATTTTGATAATCCGTTAAAAACTATCTAAAATCCATAGCTCCATTAAAACAAAAACCAAGGAAATCCATAAGAATTTTTGGACCTTTCTTCAACATATCTTTCAAATAAAAAGAGGAATCGGCATGTGAATCACTATTTTCAGCAGAACTACTACTAACTGAAGTACTTTGAATGCTAGAAGTACCTAAAACACTGCCACCAATGCCAAGTTTCAATGCACAAACATTTGACTTAACGGTAAACTTAGAATACTGGCTCCTCTTATACAATATAAAGCATACAATACTAAGCAAATAATAACCAGTATTAGGAATAATAATCTTATTTCCAAGAACATAAGATATCTCGATAGAAAAAGGACTAAGATGTGACCAAACTTCACAAATTTCGGTTTTAACACCAAACAAAGAAGAATCCATGGTAAGATGAGTAGGATAACAATTCTCATTATATTCAGAAACAACTAACAAGCTATTCGACTAAACACTATTGCCATCACTACTGCAAAAGAAGAAGAAAAATTATCAAAACAAAATAAAAATAAATAAATAAATACATAAAATAAACAAAATATATAATACAACTTTGTAAGATGAATTATTAATGAAGAATGATAAGCACAACATTTTATGTGTGAAATTCACCATAATAAATTAGTAACGCAAAATGATAGATAAACATATCATTGCACATAAAATCAAACCTGTAAATATTTCTGCTATTGTTTGAACTCAAATCAGCCATAAAAAAATCAAAAGAATCTGACAATGGAAGATTAACAAAACCAAACTCAACAAAATAGAACAATAAATCTAAAAAATGAATGTATAAATTCGAAATTGTTGAGATGGATGCCAAATCGAAATCTATGAAGTCGACCAAGTAAAATCATTGAAGCAAATTGAAGTACTCGGAAAATTTGATGTTATTGCAGTAATTCAAAGTCGTTGAAGTCATTAATTTGGATGCCGAAGATTAGACGTTGAGAAATCAGATAATATTCGATGGAAACATAACAGAGGGAAAGAAATAGAGTTGTGAGGGAAGATTCAATGGCGTGCATTGAAATGGAAGAAGATGGCATGAAGTTTAAATTTTCATCAATATTTTTCCTTCAGTCCAAAAAATGAAGCCCGCGACCTTACAATTAAAAAGCAAAACCAAAGTCCTTCAGGCTAAAAATGTTAATAAGTTTCGCCTTTAGCCAATTTTCCCATTATCATATATGTGTATACTATTTAAATTATCATATGTATGTATGTAAATTATTACACAGTAAAAAATTATGTTACATAGGTAAACTATATTACACATGTTTCTTTGATGATCACATTGGTTCTAGGTCTAAACAGAGCATGTAGTAATGACAAGAAGAAATCCTTTTTCAGTTTACTGCAACAACACTTGATGGTGTGGTTAACAATCATGCGTCACAAAATACAATAGCATGGCTGTAATTTCAAAAGATAAGAAAATAAAATGAACAAAGACAACTGCGAGTATTCTCTTCGGCAGCGTAAGCAACAACCCTGGATCCATAGAGGGGAAGTAGCAGTGAATCTACTCGCTGATGTGCAATAAGTGTCATAATCGATGAGTTGTGAAAGAAGGATAAGCACTTTCAACACCATGAATTCTTGCTCCGATATGGAATTCAGTAATGAACGTAGTTAAGCAATATTTGGTAGGAGATAAACTTTAGCGGGTATGGTTTTGCACGACTGGTGTTGTTGTGCTTTTCATTTGTGTGTGTGTGTTTTTTCTTTCTTCGCACGCATTTAGGGAACGTATGATGGTTTTTTTAATATGATTATCACTTTTATCACCATTTATTCGCTATAAATTGTACCCATTTTGTTTTTTGTAAATAAACACCCTGTTTTAAAAATAAAAAAGTATTTTATTATTAATGATTAGTTTGGTGCAACATTTGATTTAATTTTTTTCCTATATATCTTAATTGTATAAGCTAAAAGTGTAAATCGTAATTTTAGTTTGAGTTTACGTTTATTGAACATATAAAGTATTCACTACATATTGTTTTGAAAAACGATGGAATTGTACAACCACATCATTCAAACAACGGATATTGTTTGAAAATAGTTCCACATTCCACATATTTCAACGCTGATGAAGTTGCTTAGACCGTAGGAGGAGCAATATGAATTGATTGATGACATACTCGTGACGTGAACGAAAAGCCTATGCATAGCAAAATGAATTAGTTTCCACTTGTAATTGCACGTCCAATAATTAGTGCATACTAGTGAGTGGCCCGTGCTACGCACACGGGCAGTGTTGAATCTAATATGGAGATAGTAGAGGTATGTGTTGTCATGTGTTGAATTCGTATATCACAGTGCAGTTATAACTGAACAGGTCATATATTAAGAGGATAGGTGAATATAATTTCAAATACATAATAACAGTTTGGAAAGCATGGCTACTCAAAAATGGGTTGGAGGTGGTCATGGAATTTGAAGGTATAACTGAATAATACATGGTAGCCAGTTGTAAATCTGCTATTGGAATTACTTTACGTAGGACAACTGAGCAGCCAACATCTGCAGTTTCACAAGCAGGAAGTGCGTCCAAGCGTTGATGAACATAAGGTACACTTGTACTGGTATTTAAAAGTTAAATTTCAAAAATATATTAATGCGTTGTGCACTATTTTTCGGTAACAGCCAAGTATAGCATGCGCAAATCAGGTACTTATATGAAGTATGCTAGTACAGTTATATATTCTCTTCCAATGGTGCTATGTTAATGGCATAATTTCAAGTTTGCCTTTTATGCTGATGGTTCTGTTTAAAAAAACCTCTACTGATACACCGTACACCTCTGTACAGAGTTACCACACTTAGTTTATCATTATTCGAAAGACAGTAAACTCAATCAATAATATGTAGATTTAAAACTATGTAATAAACTGTTGTTTGAAAACAAATTACCGGCTCCCATTATCAACAGAATGCGACGTCAGTCATAAACAATCAAGGCGTCGTCTACGCCTTCCACACCTAGTACACGTGAAACACATTGAACCTCAGTTTACAGAAATTGCATGTGATCGTTTAAAACAGTACTTTAAATTATGAATAATGGATAAAAAACAACATACCAGCAAGAATTGTGAAGACTTCCCTGTAATTTCACTGACTGTATTTCACATACATGGCATGCACGTTCAATGGCTCAAACATAATTTGTGCCATTTTCTCTCAGTTTGCCTTGGGATTATGTGAGGGTTCAATGAGAATATATGATGCTCTACATGTGCAATAGTGTTCATCATAAAATGCACAATGCCAAATCCTCCCCATGTCATCCTAGTTGCTAACAATGCCAAGCTCGATTAGGTACTTTACTGTCAAAATATATCTTTTGAACTGTTATAGGACCGTTTCAAGCATTCAGCAATACGTGTAGACAGGCATAGATGTCATTACTTCAAATGAAACTGATATATAAACCAAAAGTTTAAGCTGGGTAAGAATAGTGCCAATGTGATGTGATATTGTCAGGTAATATTATTTACATGGGTGAAACCGACCATTGAACTAAGCATACTAAATTTTTTGTATCCATTTGACTTTTAGACACCCTTGAAGTTTCAATGTTTAAATAACAGGCCATGCATACAACATTGTTGTATATATTTATAACGATGTTACCTGTGAGGTCGCACTTTAATGAAATTATAATGCGAAAGACATTGAGGTAGAACTACTAAAGGGCATCACTGTCAACTTCTGATTATGTTCCAAAATAAAGCAGTTCGGAACTTATCATCTAGAACCGGTCAGCGAAATGGCGTATCACATGGATTTGCGATTTGGGCATAAAGAAAAAAATTATCCATCAATTGGTAGGAAAAACCCATGTTGACAGGCAACAACAAAAGCATACATACATACATACATATATATATATATATATATATATATATCGATTAATACTGTTTAACATCTTTTTTATATACAAAAACTGAATTATTTCATTGATAAACAGAGCAGAATAGCAGCCGGTGTTTGTCAATAGGATACAACAGTTGAAGTTAAATAATACATCATATGGATTAAACAAACTTCCACTCCCTTAGTGTACGATCTTCTGCACTTCAAGATGGTCTAATAAAGATTACGACAGTAGTATGATCATTAAGTTGCAAATATAGAAATCGTTAACATCAATCAGAAAATAATTTAAAACAATATTTAATCATTATGTCAATTGCAATTTCAATTTCCAGACAAAACCGCCTCAAACCAAGACAAGACCATGGACCGGGAAGGAAAACTTATCCACATTCGAATATCTAAGATGTTCGTATAAGACAAACAGAAGTGCAGAAAATAAATTGATGACAATGATGGAAGGAAGAGAGCATAAAAGCATGTGAACCGTTACAATTCAATCCCCTTCTTCCTACATATAGTTAATTCATACAGATGAGCAAAGATTACCCGATGACTAAAAGCCTACTGAAGGGAAAGAAGTGCAAAGGATAGAGAAACATAGCTATCAACTTCTACCTAAAAAAACGTTTAAACTGAAGATGACAACTGGGCAAATATAGGAGGTTGGAAGTTGTCACTTACCATAAACACGACATCTTATTGCTAGGGCAGTGCTGCAGTCGCCAAACATCATAGTGCTCTAATCAACATCAGTCACCGAACGCAAGTGCTAAATTTGGTTAGTGATTGCGAAGATACGATGGTAAATAGTCGTAGAGGAGAGGCTTGGATTGCTGAAAGAAAATGTTTACGGGGAAAGGGGAAAGGAGTTTGGGCGGTTTGGGTGGTGTATTGTATGTATTGTTTTCCAGGTTGTCTTTTAATTTTTTATTGTCATGTGAAGCTAAATTATGAGACATATAGTTTTCAGTTTGATTGTATGCGACAATTATTTTGAATAACTAAGACGCGTATATGTTGCATGATGTTATTACATGAGTAAAGTTTGATGACTGATGCAAAAAAAGGTGAAATGTATTAATGAGTAGGAATTACACATTATATTCGATTTTTATTCTCATGAAATTTAAAATTCCTGTATGAAAATTAATAATTAGGTAGAGTGACTATTTTTCGTTTTGCTTATGTCTTGGAATAATCAAGTAAACAGTAACAGTTCATGTTTTAGTTAATACTAAGCTACACAGGTTATAAATTTGGAGTTGTATAGTAGCACATAGTTATTTGTATTGAAAAACATAAGCAGTAAAGAGCATGCTTAATACGATATTTGTAATTACAGCTTAAAGAAAAGTGATTTGGATAAATGCAAACGTAACTTTTATACAGCGAAAACAGTAGTAGTACAGAAGTCAAAGAAGCATAATGCCAAAATGAAGAATAAAATGAAAAGAAGGTGAAAGATATCACATCGTATAAAATGGTACAACCCACTGTATGATTGCTCCCGCACGATACTGGGTTATGTGAAGATCAATAATGCACGCAGCTTTTCCCTCGCATTGTGAATAGGCTGTTTCCAGACTCAAACCTGGACGTCCAATTCACTGTGCGGATGACCTAACCGTTCCGCCAAGGCTTCACCTCACATCATATAACACAAAAAATTAGCACGATTAAAAGAGGATTCCATCAAGCATAGTTTCTATGATGTTTTTCTCGAATTTTAGCTGCACTTGAGGCCTGCTTAAGAAGAGTTTCATCAACATCCTATGGCAGTACAAATAAAGAAGAAAAATCTGGTTTGACTGTTAAAGTATTAAATATGTACGTTGAAAAGTGTTTTTCATATCTTACCGAGTCAGTGTAGTAAGAGTTAGTGTGTTGAAAACATAAACTATATACAGAACGTGTTTTTTTCTTTTACCACTTTTAAAGTTTTAAAAAAATAGCAAAACCACTGTTTTGGACTGTCAAAAAAGGAAATTGTGATTACCATGCTTTCTGAGCAATGGATTTTTACTTGAAACCTGCAAGTGGGTAAAATATAGTTTATTAGATAATTGTGTGCACATTTGAAATTGTTAACAAAAAATGTCCTTTATTTGGTGCCTATAACTATAAACTACTTCTAACAGCACTTAGTGATAATTGTTCATTTCAAAGTTTAACCTCACTCTCTAAAAGTAATTTAACAAACTAACTCCATTCACATTGTCGGATGTAGTAATTACAGAATTTTTGATATCCACTCAACATTCAAAAAATAATAAAAAACAATAGTAACTCACTCTGTCCAGAATTCTTCTAATTCTTCTAGCAGCTATTCATTTTGTAGTTGCCTGGTCGTAATTCGAACTGTGCATCAGTCCCCATCAATTTCTGGAAAATGTTTTCTACTTTTTCAGCATCATTCTCCTGCACGGTATAGTAGTAGAAATGATAGAAATTTTTAAAAATTGCTCAGTATATGATTGCTTCAAAATTTAATATGCTGTCATATCTATTTAACTGTGAAATTTAAAGCTTTATTAAAAATATTCTGACGAATATTTCAGTTTTAATCATCTTAAAGTTCTGCAAGTGGGAATGGTTTATAATGACCAGATATCAAAAGTACAATATTTGAAGATTACCAGTTTGTAAATGTTAAGCACTTTATTAGTCTCCTATCTAATTTTTCCTTCAGCTTCCTTATGGTTGTTATAGTAATTAACATAGTAGAGTCCAATATGTCAACATTGATACGGTGCCTTTTGTTTTCAAAACCAATATAGCAGTGATTAGTTAGTATACATTTAACATGTAGATATGGTTAAAATAATCTGTTAGTAGGACTCACCTTCATTGTATGGAACCTTGAATAGAAAAACTTCATGTCGTATGATGGTATGGAAGCTTTGCAAACGACACATGAAATAGAGCTCCATGCTATTGAGGATCGGAGCTACGCAGTGGTGCAGGAACCAAATACTTTTGCCCTGAGTAAGTATATGCTGTCAAATGTCATATCAACTTATTTGAAACAAAAATCACAATTTTGAAGCATATAAGTCTACAGTTTACAAATTCAACGGAGTAAAATATAAAACAGGAATGGACTTTATTAACAGCTTGGATTGCAAAGAAAAATTCAACATAAAGTCATAGAGCAGTGTGAATTCCAGTGGTTCACATATTAACAGTAGTAAATGAGTAAGTGAGGTTAACGTACACGACAATTTGTATTCCTCAAGGCACTCAACATATGTCCAATTGTTGAATCAACTATTTGTATAGCTATACTGTCATGTCCAGATGAGTTATTTGGTAAAAATATACTTGTCCCACGCTCCTTGTTTAATCTAAATATGGTAGTAATGAATGGCAGACCAATTAAAAAAACAGAGTAAATAATATAAGACTTTGTGTATTAAGAAATGTCACATGTACCTCTTAGTAATATCATTCAGTTCGTTTTGAAATGCAGCCGCTACCTTTTGCATCAGCATCGGTTTGAAATGCAGAGCTTTCACATTTTCCACCTTGAGAGAGACAATGTCGTAAACCAATAATTCAAGTTAGAACATGTTGTATGGCTTTACTGATTCATAGGCATAAAAGTGAGGCATCAGTATAATGTATACCAATCAAGTATTTCGAGAAAATAATAATTTTATTCTGGCTAAAATTGTATGGGGTAATGCTACGAGCATGAGTTCAGTTACGACATCAGTTCGTAAACTTGTATCAACAATGATAGTAATGAACTTGAGCAATTTATTATTTTGAAAAGGTGTTTCTACAAATCATCGTACTTAACATTTAGTTTTTTTATACGGTTATGTTTGTAACAATTAAATACTTATATTAATGAGTCGTCGTGTCAAATCCTCGAGTTAGCAGACTCACTTACTAATCTAATCATGCTATGTTTTGGTCCTCGAAGATTGAAATAGATTTCAATCAGGCACGATCTATATAGCAAAGAACTGTGCCACAACATCAAGTATGAGCATGCTCATAAGAACGTTTACGAACTGCCATTTCCATGTCTATATTTTGACAAACATGATAACTACAGTACACTATGATGGAAAAAAAGGGGAAAATTATAGCAGCAAATATGGTGAAGCATTTGCCAACAATGTATGAAAACTACTTCTCATTTGAATGCATAACTATGCGGAGGAACAAAAAATTGATCCATTAAAAAAGCACAGTAAATAAATAACGTGGTATATACTAATCATATGTAAATGAATGAAATATATAAAAATGGAGAGCACAGTCAATGTGAACTTTACTGCATATAATTTCATTACAGCATTCAGATCCAAATAAATAATGCATGAATATAGGTGTTTATCTCTTACAAAACGAACTTGAACCATCATTTAAGAACTATGAATCATTGAAAAAATTAACAAAGAGGAAGAAAAATAAAATAATCAACGTAGAAATATTTTGATCTAATAGACATACAAATAAATTATTAAATTTGATCGGACTGGATATATTACCCTGCGTGGAAAATAAATGTAGCAGAAGGGATCGACAATCATAAGACCTGTATGCGAAAGAAAGACGAAAGCATAAATTTCAATTGTGAATTGTATATGAATTAAGAAAAATGGAGTTAAAAATTTGGGAAAGAAATGGTCCACGTTTAAGAAACAGTTAAGCAGGTTAACGAAGAACGTGAAAAAATGAAAGCGGTTGAAAGGAAGGAAAAAAAAAGCGGAAGCGGGCAAGAAAACGCTATTTTGAAATGGGAGAAAAACAGCAGTCCACGACAACAGGGAAAAGTTCCTGTCTTAATATAAACTGTCTTAATATAAAGTGATAGATTCGTTTCATACTTGACTTTATTATTGTGCTCAGTATTTTCTCGGATACTGGGTAAAATCAGCACATCAGAAGTACATAAATGTTTGTTAAACGCGTGACAAAATGAACATCGAGCTTCATACTTGTTGAATAATGTGGCCAAACGAAATTGCCAACCTTTGATCACTCTCCTCTCTTTCCCACCACTTCCCCAGTGAGTGTGACAGTTGCTCTCAATCAGTAACGCTGAATTCTATTATTCTTTCACAATAGACGTGTGATTTGGAGCAACCTCATCATCAACCATGCAGCAGCCATTCCATTTCTTGTTGTTGCTCTTCATCGCCGCCATCATCTACTCTCTTTTTCCGAGTACCGGTGCTCACTCTATTGAATTCCCATCCGCAAATATATCAACAAAATGGATAAACAATAACTCCGAAATGCTGGCCACTTTTTATCAGAATGGCGTAACTACAAGACACATACTCTTAAGAAATACGTCTGGCATAGAGTTTGGTTGCGGCTTCATCTGCCCATTTCGATTCGACTCTGCTGCATCCTGCGACTCCTTTCTCTTTTCCATCTTCTTGAATTACGAAGCCGTCACTCCACAAATAGTATGGTCGGCAAACCGTGACCGACCTGTTCGGGAAAATGCTACATTGGAATTTTCCAAAAACGGGGATTTAGTGCTCCGCGATTTTGATGGCACCCTAGTCTGGTCTACAGGTACTTCAAGAAAGTCTGTGGTTGGTATGGAGTTGAACCAAGTGGCAAGCCTTGTGCTTTTCGATAAAATGAAGAATACGGTTTGGTCATCTATGGAATATCCTACCGATTCTTTGGTTCTCGGCCAAACGTTGAGGGAGGGTCAACGTTTGACAGCTAATGTTTCTCCTACCAACTCAAGCCGAGGTCCATTGTATCTTACTGTTAATATGTATGGTATTCAGGGATTTGCTGGTTCACTATTGTATTACTACTTTTATACCGATTCTGAAAAACCTACCTATGTTTCATTCAACAATGGAAGCTTAGTCATATTTGCTCGTGCTAAAAGTTGGAATGTGTCCAAATTACCATTGGCAAATTCTCTTCAGTATATGCAACTCGATTATGGGGGTCATTTGAAATTAAGAATGCGGTATTTGATTTTATTGAAGAATTGTGAAAAATGGAATGAAACAGAACAATTCATATATATAACAGAGAGAATGTTACATGCCACGATATATAAATACAACAAAGCGGGCCTAATATAATAAAGCCCAAAAGTGGGCTAATCTCTGAGAGTAGCTTCTTTCATTCAGCACCGTTGGATATCATCAGTGGCTCATATTATAGATAGATGGTGAAGTGGATTGCTAACTGTGTTTTCTTTAACTGCTGAACCCTAGTTGGTTTTGTTTCATAATACGCCGCCTCAAAATGAGCTAGGGTTTTGCTTCTTCGTTCTCTTTTATGTCAGCAGAGAAAACTTTGAGTTCATCTCGAAATCGACTAAAATTCTTCGCCGACAAGGCTTTGCTTAAGAAATCCGCTCTTTGATAGTAGGATGGAACGTGATTTATCGTCAGCTGTCCACTTCCTGTTTTCTCTCGAACGAAGTGGAGATCTATCTCTAGATGCTTCGTTCGAGCATGCTGGACTGGATTCATAGACAATGAGATGGCGCTGAGGTTATCACACCAGATCGTGGGCTTCTGACTTGACTGAAAACCTAATTCTTTAATTAGGGTTTCGATCCAAGTGATTTCCGCAGCGGTGCTTGCGATGCATCTATACTCGGCTTCAGTGCTGCTCCTTGAGATGGTGGACTGTTTCTTCGTGCACCAAGAGATCGGGTTTTGGCCTAAGTAAATGCAGAATCCTGAGATCGATTTCCTGTCG
Source organism: Allium cepa (assembly GCA_030765085.1). Lineage (NCBI taxonomy): Eukaryota > Viridiplantae > Streptophyta > Magnoliopsida > Asparagales > Amaryllidaceae > Allium > Allium cepa. The sequence continues at coordinate 13,216,184 of CM060941.1, forward strand.
TCAATATCATTTGCCCAGTCGGCATCACTGTAAGCGCGTATATTTACATCTTTACTTGCCTTTAAATGTAGACCGTATGCTAGCGTTCCTTTGAGATATCTGAGAATCCGTTTAACGGCACACCAATGATCACTTAGTGGGTTTTGCATGTATTGGCACACCTTGTTAACACTGAAACATATGTCGGGTCTAGTGATTGTAACGTATTGTAACGCCCCTACAATACTTCGATATTGTCTGATGTTCTCTATGGGCTCACCCTGATTTTTGGATAACCTTTTGTGACTAGTCATTGGAGTTGGTAGAGGTTTAGCTTTGTCCATGTTAGCTCTGACTAGAATGTCGCTGATGTATTGTCTTTGTGACAGAATGATTTCACTGCTAGATTTTCGTTGAACATTTATTCCCAGAAAAAATTTTAACTCACCCATGTCTTTAATAGCAAAATACTTGTCAAAGGATTTTATAATTTGATTGACTTCATGTTGGCTATCTCCAGTGATGAGTATGTCGTCCACATAAACTAATACATATATGCTCACATGCTCTTTTCTTCGTAAGTAAAGTGAATTATCTGATTTGGTGGCAGTAAAACCTAATTGTGTGAGAGTATTTTTTAATTTCTCATGCCAAGCTCTGGATGCTTGTTTTAGTCCATATATGGCTTTGTGTAGCTTGCACACTAGACCACTGTCTGCACTTGAAACATACCCTTCTGGTTGTTGCATGTAAACTTCTTCATATAGCTCACCATTCAAAAAGGCATTATGTACGTCTAGCTGTTTTATTTTCCAGTCTTTATGTAGTGCTAGAGCCAACATGATTCTTATGGTTGTGGGTTTGATTACTGGGGAAAATGTTTCAGTGAAATCAAAACCATATTGCTGAGAATACCCTTTGGCAACTAATCTTGCTTTGTTCTTGATGATTTTACCATCAGCATCCCTTTTGATTTTGTAAGTCCATCTGCATCCCACAATGTTTTTGTGTTCTGGAGGTTTGACAAGACTCCATGTTTTGTTTTTGACTAAAGCATTGAATTCTTCATCCATTGCCTTTTTCCATTCTTCATGCTTAATGGCCTGATCATAAGTGACTGGTTCAACTTTATTCACATGTGCTGCATATATTTTGGGCTTGAAAATTCCACTTTTAGATCTTGTGATCATGGGATGTCTGATTTCTACATGTTGGTCATGTGTGTCTTCTAATTGATTATCATTGCTTGCTGTTGCACTGTCATCCTGACTGTTGTTGGATGTGTTGGTATTCTGGTGACTGTTGTTTGGCTCAATAGTGCATTGTTTACTGTTGGACTGAATTGGTGAGTTGCTAATGATATCTTCTGAATTGCATTTTGAGGTGGTAGTGGACATGGGTAGTGCCTGATCATTTTGTTCTTGTATTTGCTCAGTGCTGCTTATTGTTTGTTGAAAGAAATCTGGGATGTGTATAATGTGTGGTCTTTCATTGTTGTTTTCCATACTCTGTTTTCCTTTATCTACAAATGGAAAAACAAATTCATTAAAAACTACATGTCTTGAAGTATAGATTTTGCCTTTGCTGTCCATGCACTTGTATCCTTTTTGATTTTTTGTATATCCCAAAAAAGTGCATGGACTGGATCTAAGGCTTAGTTTGTGCTTGTTGTATGGTTTAGTGTAAGGGAAACATAAACATCCAAAAGTTTTCAAAAAATCATACTTTGGCTTAACTCCATAAAGTTTCTCATGTGGGGAAATATTGTTTAACACCCTTGTTGGCATCCTATTAATAAGATATACTGCAGTGTCAAAGGCTTCATTCCAGTATTTTAATGGTAATGATGCTTGTGATAAGAGTGTTAAACCAGTTTCCACAATGTGCATGTGTTTCCTTTCCACTAAACCATTTTGTTCAGATGTGTGGGGGCAAGTGACTCTGTGGAGTATTCCTTTTTGGCTAAAGAATTTTTTTAATGGTTTAAATTCTCCCCCACCATCAGTTTGAAAAATTTTAACATATTTATTGATTTGTTTTTCTATGTGGGTAATGAAGTGTATAACTGCATTACTAGCATCAGATTTTGCCTTGAGAAAATATATCCAAGTGTGTCTTGTGTGTGCACAGACAAGAGATAGATAATACCTGTATCCCTGTAATGAGTTAAGCGGTGCTGGGCCCCACAGATCTGCAGCAATAAGCTCAAGAGGGTTTTCATATGTGGTTTCAGAAACAGAGAAAGGTAATTTATGCATTTTACCCATTTGACAGTGATCACATAACAATAGATCTGACATATTTGGAATAGAGATATCATTTTGTATTAAAATCTGCTTAACAATGTTATAACTGGGGTGGCCAAGTCTACAATGCCACTTATGAAAAGTTTTTACATCAGTATCACATTTAGCACTAACATTATTAGACCATATCCTCCTATTGGCTGCATCATTATTAGCCATGTTGCTGAATTTGTATAGCCCATTGCACAGTCTACCCTGTAACAATATGTTTTGGTTTTGTGAGTCCCTAACTAAACAAAATCTTGGGTGAAACTCAAAATATACCCTATTTTCACTGGCAAATTGTGAAACACTGATAAGATTCTTTTTGATACTTGGCACTCTTAATAAATTATTTAAGTAGAGTAGCCTTGTACCTTTTATACAGCCAGTACCAATATGTGTTATATTTGTAGCTTCACCATTTCCCATGAGAACAGTTTGGTTACCTGTATAGTCTTTGCTTCCCAAGTTTAAATTTTGTAGATTGTTGGTGATGTGATTGGTGGCACCAGAATCTGGAAACCAATCATCCATGCTGCTGCAGTCACTTGTTTTGGCTATGTCACTGGTCACATTGCCTTCAGTGCTCCTTGCTTGAGTTTGAATCATATTAGCTTCCTTGTTGACATGGGATGATTGTGATGAATGACCACTATTGGTGTCCTCCTTGTATCTGAAATAACATTTATTTGCCATATGCCCAAACTTTTCACAAATCTGACATTTAATTCTACTGTTATAGTTATTCCTTCCTCTGCCTCTACCTCTTTGAATGTTGTTTCCTCTCTGACTGTCTTGCTTAGATTGATTGAACTGGTTTTTGTGGTTTTTGTTTCTTGATGTAGCTGCGTAATTGACATTAAAGTCTTCTTGCATAGATTTTCTCTGTTCAATCCTTCCTTCATGAGCAAGGAGGGCAGTACAAACATAGTCCAGATCTGGTAGAGTTGGTTGAGTTGCTATGTATGTCACTAAAGATTCATAATCTTGATCTAATCCATTTGTTATGATCAAGATTTGTTCACTGACAGAGATTTGATGACCAACACCCTTTAATTTGTCACATAAATTTTTTATTTTTGCAAGATACTCTCTCATAGACATATCATTCTTTCTGGCATTTTGTAATTCTCTCCTGTAATGCATAATTCTCGCTGCTGATTGCGAACTAAAAATGCGCTGAATAGCAGACCATATTTCATAAGAACTGTTGCATCCCACGATTTGTGATAGCAGGCTCTGACTGATTGAAGATAGTAGCCATGATGACAATAAGTTGTCTTGTTTTTGATATTGCTTATACTCTGGATTGCTTACAGTTTTTCCTTCCTTGTCAGTGATCATAATCGGCGGGATCGCTTTGATGCCTGTGACATAATCGTGTAAGTCATATCCTTTCAATGCAATCTCAACTTGATATTTCCATAAAATATAATTGTCCTCATCTAATGGTGTAGTAATGACTTGGTTCTTGGGTTTGATCAGGATCATTTCTGAATTCTGATGATCTCTGGAAGGATTTGCTGATGTCCCTGACGTCACGTCTTCTTCTTCAAGAGCCATGGTGATTCAAGAACGTTGAAATGCCGGTTTCTTGAGATCAAGAAGTGATCGCCGTGGGCAGTAAAGACGACTGTGGCTGGATCTGCTGTGATAGGTGTATATTATTGGTTCAGTGTGAATCAATAATATGCATGAATGGCAGAGAAAAGTAAAATTGTGCAACCAAGAAGAGAGATGAAGATGACAATCTGATCTCTTCTTTAGGATGGCACAGAATTTGGTGGGTAACTGATAGAGATCAGATCTCTCCACAGCGAGAGAAAGGTATAAAACTCCCCGATGATGATATCAAAACTGAGGGGAATCTGAAATCGCTTATGCTGTGTTTCTTGATTTGGTTTTTTTTTTGTGTTGGAGTAATATTGCCGTTTGGCTGCTTAGCTCTGATACCAAATTAAGAATGCGGTATTTGATTTTATTGAAGAATTGTGAAAAATGGAATGAAACAGAACAATTCATATATATAACAGAGAGAATGTTACATGCCACGATATATAAATACAACAAAGTGGGCCTAATATAATAAAGCCCAAAAGTGGGCTAATCTCTGAGAGTAGCTTCTTTCATTCAGCACCGTTGGATATCATCAGTGGCTCATATTATAGATAGATGGTGAAGTGGATTGCTAACTGTGTTTTCTTTAACTGCTGAACCCTAGTTGGTTTTGTTTCATAATATTTGAGAATTTATGAGTGGAATTTTACAGGTTGGGTTCTTTCAAGGGATGTTTTAGATGAATTCTTTTATAATGATGAATGTCGGTATCCTATGGTTTGTGGAGAGTATGGTATATGCTCCAATGGACAGTGTTCTTGTCCTGCTTCTTATGATGACAGTGTGAATTACTTTAGGCCGGTCGACCATATGAATCCTAACCTCGGTTGCGTGCCATTTAATGCTCTTTCATGCAATAAGTCGGCCAAAACACAACTTTTATCGCTCATCAACGTTGATTACTTCTACACCGACTATGGAGACGATGGAGATCTGTATATGAAAAACACAAATGCGAATGCTTGCAAGCAAGCATGTATGGCGAACTGTTCTTGCAAAGCTGCAATATTTAAATATGATGATACGGATGCTTCCAATGGTTCCTGTTATTGGCCATCGGAATTGTACTCATTGAAAAACATTGTACCAAAGGTTATTGGTTATAACTCATCCACATTTATCAAAGTGCAATCATTTCCCAATACATCTATCAACACCAATGGTTCAAAAGGTAAAAAAGTTGGCACTGGAATTATAGTCGCTGCTAGTGTTGGTGCTCTACTTTGCTTTCTTGTAGCTCTTTCTGTCATTGCTCCTGTAATGAGGAGATGTGGCTATAAAGAAGATGAAGACAATGATGAATTCAATATCTTACCAGGGCTACCCACAAGATTTGCATTCGAAGATCTCAGGGTTGCTACTAACGACTTTTTACGAAAACTTGGAGAAGGTGGATTTGGTTCTGTTTTTGAAGGAACACTGGTAGACGGTACTGAAATAGCTGTGAAAAGATTAGACGGTGTTGGTCAAGGTAAGAAAGAGTTTTTAGCCGAGGTTGAAACCATTGGTAGCATCCATCATTTACATTTAGTGAAACTACTTGGATTTTGTGCAGAGAAGTTTCATAGGCTTTTGGTTTACGAGTATATGCCTAATGGATCGCTCGATAAATGGATTTTCTACAAAGATCATGATATTGTTCTAGACTGGCAAACAAGGCGTAAAATTATAAACGGTATAGCCAAGGGATTAGCATATTTACATGAAGATTGTAGGCAAAAGATTGTTCATTTGGACATTAAGCCTCAAAACATACTCTTGGATGTAAACTTTAATGCTAAGGTATCGGATTTTGGATTAGCAAAACTTATCAGTCGAGACCAAATTGAAGTGATGACAAGAATGAGAGGTACGCCTGGATATCTAGCACCTGAATGGTTAACGTCGGTTATCACAGAAAAAGTAGATGTCTTTAGCTTCGGTGTTGTGATGCTTGAAATTATATGTGGAAGGAGGAATTTAGACCACTCAAAAGATGAAGAAAACTTTCATTTAATTAGTATATTACAAAGAAAAGTTGCAGAAAATAAGTTAGTACATATGTTAGATTGTTGTTGCACTGAGATGAAGATCCATATCAAAGATGTTATAATGATTATGCATCTTGCAATGTGGTGTATACAGAGTGATAGTAACAAGCGACCATTAATGTCTGTAGTGTTAAAAGTGTTAGATGGTTCTTTGGACGTGGAGATAGATTTGGACTATAATTTCGCAAGTCCGACTCCTCCTGTATTTAGAAATGCAAATATTGTGGAATCTGTTCAGCCAACACCATTGACACTATCGGGACCAAGATGACTTCTATTTGCGGTGGCACTTAAAAGTAATGGTACTATTTCATACTTATTTTTCTATTTGATTTATGCATCTATCATTGTGTTTGATTGGGTGAGTATTATTATTATAATTCACTGTATCAAGATGTTGTCAATGTATGTAGCAGCCAACCAGTTTATAATTATTGTTGTACTTTGTACCTTACCCACTGTTCAGTAGCTTTCAGTATGTAATTGAATGTTTTCACACTCTCTTGTAACCACAGAAGACTTCAATGACATTGCAGTCTGAACCACCAAGAGATCTTTCATGTAGATAATGATGCTGAAAGCATGGGATGTATCTCCAAATGTGAATAATCTTGTATCTGGTTAGAACAAAGCTCCAAGTAACCATTTGAAAATGGAAATTGCTAAAACAGCAGTTTAGCCCATTTTATATATGGTGATCTTTTTACCAGACATTTGGCATATTTGACCAAACACTCAGTTGATTAACAGCAGTTTAGCATTATATATATATATATATATATATATATATATATATATATATATATATATACATACATATATTGAGCCATTGGAATAATTCGAATGAATATGAAATTCTTTAGAAGAAATAGTTACAAACAGAATAGTCAAACTAAAATAAATCCTTTCAAATACATCGTCGTCAAAGTACAAAAACAAAATGTTTTCCAAGTCATCAATAAGTTCTGGATTGCGAACCACTTCCAAGTTATCAAAAATAAATAGCCTTGATCCCGTTGAAGATTAATCTCAGCATATTGAACAAGTCTTCAGGAGCAAAGAATAATAGAAATAGTCAAATTCCTATTCAGACGTAATAAATAATGGTTCAAACAAATGATCCTATTTTTTAGCATCTATAACTCTATATATATTTATTCAGTTTAGCAAACAATGTATACAGAGAGAAACAAAAGAAGTAATAAAAAAAAAGTTAGTTTTTCTTCCTCCTGCAGTATTTGTTTTACTGTTCAGTTGCTCAAATAATGATGGCAAGTTTCGGGGGAACGTCATTGGGGCATGTGCCGTTGCCTCGTCTTACAAAGACAAATTACGACAACTGGAGTACACAAATGCGAGCATTGTTTGGTGCACAAGATGCATGGGAGATAGTCGAGAATGGCTAGAGAATATTAGTAACTACACAGCTGCCCAGTTAAGAGAATTAAAAGAGTCACGCAAGAAAGACAAAACAGCGCTTTATCTCATGTATCAAGCAGTGGATGAGTCAGGTTTTGAAAAGATTGCCGGTGCAAAGACGTCAAAGGAAGCATGAGAGACTTTGCAAAGGTCTACAAAGGTGCTGATCGTGTTAAACAAATTAGACTTCAAACTCTACGAGGAGAATTGGAGACTATGAGGATGAAGGAATCTGAAGCAGTATCTGATTACATCACCCGTGTTCAAACGGTGGTAAATCAGCTCAAGCGTAATGGAGAGATTATGACTGATGCTTGGGTTGTTGAAAAGATCTTGCGGTCGTTAATCGAGAATTTTGAGAACGTCGTCTGCGCTATTGAGGAGTCGAAAAATTTAGGAGAGTTAACCGTTGATGAACTCGCGGGTTCTCTCGAGGCGCATGAGCAGCGTAAAAAGAAGAAACATGAGCCACTTGAGGAAGCTTTACAAGCCAAGGTGAAAATCAAAGACGAGGAGTCATTACTCGCACAGCAAAACCGAGGAAGAGGACGCGACCGTGGAGGACGTAGTTTTGGTCGCGGGAGAGGTCGCGGACATGGAGACAACAATTCTGAAGAAAGGGGGCAGCCGAGCAAACAAAGTTGGCGTGATCGAGGACGCGGACATCGAAAAGGTGGTTGGTCTAATCGATCAAATATTGAATGCTACAATTGCGGAAAGTATGGACATTATGCTAAAGAGTGCTGGTCGGACAAGAAGGTTAAAGAAAATGCGAATCTAGTCGAGAAAGAGGAGAAAATAGATGACGGTGTTCTCATGATGGCCTACAAAGACACCGACCAATTCAGCGACACAGTCTGGTATCTTGACACTGGAGCAAGCAATCATATGTGCGGGCACAAACATCTATTTATGGAGATGCAAGACATAGAGTGCGGACAAGTATCCTTCGGAGATGCTTCAAAGGTCCAAGTAAAGGACCGAGGTAAAATTCGATTCTCACAAGAAGACGGCCGAGTAGGATTGATCGATGATGTCTATTATGTTCCAGACATGAAGAATAATATTATTAGCATGGGGCAACTACTTGAAAAAGGATACTTGGTTATCATGAAAGACAGGTACATGTACTTGAAGGACAAGAAAGGTCGGTTAATCGCACGAGTAGAAATGGCCAATAATCGTATGTTCAAACTCAACATGAGAAGCATACGAGAAAAATGCTTACAAATCGACATGAAGGACAAATCTTTGTTATGGCATTTGCGGTTTGGGCACTTACACTTTGGCGGGCTAAGAGAGTTAGCCAAGAAGGACATGGTTCATGGGCTTCCTGCTATGAATTATACTGGAAAATTTTGTGAAGGCTGTGTGCTTGGCAAGCATATGAGGAATACTTTTCAAAAGAAGGCTAGATATCAAGCATGGGGACTGCTTGAGACAGTACATACCGACATATGTGGCCCGATCAAACCTAAGTCATTCAGCGAGAAGAGATACTTTATCACATTCATAGATGACTACACACGGAAGACATGGGTTTATTTCCTGAAAGAAAAGTCTGAGGCTCTTGAGGCATTCAAGAAGTTCAAGTCGTCGGTAGAAAAGGAAACTGGCCATTATATAAAGGCTTTACGATCGGATAGAGGAGGAGAGTACATGTCAACTTTGTTTACGAGGTTCTGCGAGGAGCAAGGCATAAAGAGGTTCTTAACCGCAGCCTACTCACCTCAGCAAAACGGTGTGTCCGAGAGGAAGAATCGGACTATTCTTGATATGGTTCGGTCAATGTTGAAAACTAAAGACATGCCGAAGGAGTTTTGGGCCGAGGCGGTACAGTGTGCTGTGTATATACAAAATCGTTGCCCACGTATAAAGTTGGCGAATCAAACACCACAAGAATCTTGGAGTGGACAGAAGTTAACCGTGTCACACCTAATGATATTTGGCAGTGTGGCTTATGCGCATGTACCGGATCAAAGAAGAACCAAGTTAGATGATAAAAGCAAAAAATTCGTGTTTATCGGATATGACATAAAGACGAAAGCTTTTAAGTTGTTTGATCCAATCGAGAATAAAGTAGTCGTAAGCCGAGATGTACACGTTAATGAAGAAAGTGCATGGGACTGGAATAGTCAAAAGGAGATAATGTTCAAGGAAGAAAAAGCTAAAGTATCAGTTCCTGTACCGACATTTACACCTACTAGCCCGTCTACATCCGATGATGAGGATGAGCTGAGACAACCAAGGATGCGAACTTTGCAGGATCTATATGAATCAACGCCGGAGGTTCACTTAGTATGCCTTTTGGCAAATGCAGAAAACATTACATTTGAAGAGGCAGTGCGGGATAAGAAATGGCAGGCCGCAATGGATGAGGAGATCAAATCCATTCAGAAAAATGAAACTTGGGACTTGGTTGAGTTACCAGAAGGACATAAACCAATTGGAGTGAAATGGGTATACAAGAAGAAGATGAATGCTCAAGGTGAGATAGAAAGATACAAGGCACGGCTTGTTGCTAAAGGTTATAGGCAAAAGGCGGGGATCGATTATGATGAGGTTTTTGCTCCAGTAGCAAGATTGGAAACAATTAGACTTCTTATATCCCAAGCAGCACAGTTCCAATGGCCGATCTATCAGATGGACGTAAAATCTGCATTTTTGAACGGTATGCTTGAGGAAGAAGTATATATGGAGCAACCACTCGGGTACATGAAGGCCGGGGAGGAGAGAAAAGCTTTGAAGTTGAGAAAGGCCCTATATGGGCTGAAGCAAGCACCACGAGCATGGAATATTCGGATTGACACTTACTTCAAGGAGAATGGATTTTTGCAATGCCCTTACGAGCATGCATTGTACATAAAAAAGAAAAAGGACAATTTGTTGTTTGTTACTCTCTATGTTGATGATCTCATCTTGGTGGGGAATAATAAGAAGATGATCGAAGATTTTAAAAGCGCTATGACTCGTGAATTTGAGATGACAGACTTGGGGTTGATGAAGTATTTTCTTGGTCTTGAAATCAAGCAAGGAAAAAAGGAATTTTTGTGTCACAGGAAGCTTATGCAATTGATATTTTGAGGAGATTCAAAATGGAGAATTGCAACCCGGTTGCAACACCGATGGAACCAGGCACAAGACTCTCTGAGTTTGAGGGAGGAGAAAAAGTCGATGCAAGCAGATACCAAGCTTATTCGGAAGCTTGCGATATCTTGTATGTACAAGGCCGGACATAGCATACAGTGTTGGCATTGTAAGTCGATTTATGGAAGATCCGTGTTACTCGCATTGGAAAGCTATCAAGCGGATTCTTCGATACATTCAAGGAACAAAGTCACTCGGACTATTTTACTCGAAAACTGATGAGTATAGATTGGTCGGTTATTCAGATAGTGATTGGTGTGGTGATGTTGATGATCGGAAAAGCACATCCGGATATGTGTTTTACATGGGCGACACAGCTTTTACTTGGCTCTCAAAGAAGCAATCGATAGTGGCATTGTCAACATGCGAGGCAGAGTACATTGCAGCTTCTTTGTGTGTGTGTCATGCAATATGGCTAAGGAAATTGCTATCCGAGTTAAAGCTCCCACAACACGAGCCCACTGAGATACGGGTCGATAACAAGTCTGCAATCGAGTTAGCAAAGAATCCAGTTCATCATGAAAGGAGCAAGCACATAGATGTTCATTTTCACTTCATCCGGGAGCATGTCAAGGAAAAGGAGGTGCAGCTGAATCATGTTACAAGTCGTGATCAGATAGCAGATATCTTCACTAAGCCGTTGCCAAAGCTGTTGTTCGAAAATTGCAAGAAGATGATTGGAATAAAGGATGGTAAATGCTTGAGCTTAAAGGAGGGATTTGTTGAAGATTAATCTCAGCATATTGAACAAGTCTTCAGGAGCAAAGAATAATAGAAATAGTCAAATTCCTATTCAGACGTAATAAATAATGGTTCAAACAAATGATCCTATTTTTTAGCATCTATAACTCTATATATATTTATCCAGTTTAGCAAACAATGTGTATAGAGAGAAACAAAAGAAGTAATAAAAAAAGTTAGTTTTTCTTCCTCCTGCAGTATTTGTTTTACTGTTCAGTTGCTCAAATAATTTAACAGATCCAGCCTCTATTCAAACCAAAAATCTGTCATGTTGTTTTAGATGCAGAGGAGCCAACCACGCATGACCAAGCTATACAAAATAAAAATTGAAAAACTGCTATGGAGGAAGAATATGAAGCATTAATGAAGAATAAGACATGGGATCAAGTTCTCAAACCAAAGGATAAAAATATTATAGGATGCAAATGGATCTACATGTTAAAAAGGAATGCTGATGGTACAATTTCTAAGCACAAGGCAAGACTAGCAGCTATAGGTTATTCACAACAGCGTGGTTTCGATTTTAATGAAACACTTTCACCTGTAGTGAAGCCTGCCACTATTAAATTGTTATTAGAGTAGCCTTGTATAGAAATTGGACCATTAAACAACTTAATGTAAATAATGCCTTTTTGAATGTATTTTACAGGAAGAGGTGTACATGGAACAGCCTTAAGGTTTCAAACAGAAAGGAAAAGAAGATCATGTGTGCAAGTTATACAAAACAATTTATGGTTTAAAGCAAGCACAAAGCGTGTGGTTTGATAAATTAAAGGAAACAACGATCAGACTTGGTTATCATTCAACCAAATCTGACAGCTCTCTATTTACAAAGTTTAGTAAAGACATAATAATATATGTACTAATATATGTTGATGACTTTATTATTACAGGTAACAGTGAGCAAGAGATTAACAATCTAATAAAGCATCTCAATCAAGAATTCAACATCAAAGATCATGGCAATCTAACCTATTTCCTGAGCATAGAAGTCAGAAGAATAACAAATGCAAAAATCCAAATAAGTCAAAGGAAATACATAACAAAAATTCTACAAAAAGAAAGAATGCATGAAGCTAATTCCATCTCAACACCTATCGTCAGTAACTTGCATCTGTCCAAATACAAAGGAGAAGCAATATTTAATGACAGACAATATAGAAGTATTGTTGGAGCACTTCAGTATGCTACTATTACCAGACCAGACATTACATACAGTGTAAATAAAGCAAGTCAATATATGCAAAATCCAACAGATGATCACTGAAAGGCAGTTAAGAAAATATTAAGATATCTTAAAGGAACTCTAAACTATAGTTTAATTCTAGAGGCAAGTGAGTCAATTAGCATTAATGACTATGCTGATGCTGATTGGGCCAATGACCCATATGACAGAAAATCTATGACTGGGTATTACGTATATTTAGGTAACAACCCTATATCTTGGTGCTCAAAAGAAAAATCCACTGTCTCAAGATCTAGTACTGAAGCTGAATTTAGAAGCGTAGCAAACGGTACTGCAGAAGTCATGTAGATTGAGTCACTACTTGGAGAACTACAAGTCAAAACTGAATACAAACGACTATCTGGTGTGATAATCTAAGTACTGTGCATCTTACAGCCAATCCAGTATTACACTCAAGAACAAAACATGTAGAACTGGATATCTACTTTGTACGTGAACAAGTAGCAAGAGGAAAACTACATGTAAATCACATACCTTCCACTTACCAGATAGCAGATATATTGACAAAGCCTCTCTCAAAGAATAACTTCAATCGATTCAGAGAAAGACTGAAGGTTAAAAGCCTTGATGACGATTCACATACTATAAAGCATATGAACAGTCATGTCAACTTTTCAAGCAACCTCAAACTCATAAGCCAAAGTCATTGAAGCACCAAAGTAATCGTGGCTGAAGTTCTGATCAACAATTTTTTTTTATACTAGAAGGCACATGAACAACCAAGGAATCAACTTTTCATTCGATCTCAAGCTAATGAGCCGTAATCATCAAAATACAGAAGTAGTCGCTGCTGAATCTCTAATAAATTGACATCTCTAGATGATAATTGACCAGTATTTTATTTTGATCTCAGATTCACTTCAAATATTTCATGAATCTCGATAAAATTAAAGCAAAGAAAATTTTGGAAAGAAATCGCCGCAAACCCTAGTCGCCTTAGGGTTTGAGGGGGCATATTAGAGAATGGTAAAGCAGAGTGCAGAAATATCAATTTATAAAATGGAAATCAATTCACAACCACTGGTTCAAGGTCCAAGAGCAGCAATTATTCGTTTATTACTGAAGCGGGTCTGGGCCAAATACTTTAAGTCAGCCCACAACACTTAGCATACAGATATACTGATATAAATTATAACTCTTTTTTTTTTTTTTTTTTTTTTTTTTTTTTGGCATGGCCGACGGTTTTATAGTGGACCGACCACTTTTATTACGAACGTAATAAGGTTGAAGTACAGGAGTAAGGTAAAGACACCTTAGCTACTATGAATGAGAAATAAAATAATACAGCACAGGAGCATGACAGACATGTCACTACTACTAGAAATATATATCAAGGCTAGTTCTCCTCCGCAGAGGAAGAATCACCATCTCCCTTGCCCACCACGGAAGATCCACCCCCAAGAAGACCAAAAAAGGGGCGAAACAGAACAGCAAGAGAGGGATCATAACAGTCAGTGTCAGAAGAGTAAACATAAGATCTGTCCCAGGCAGAATCAGCTAGAAGAGTGGCATTAATCTCAGCAAACTTACCATCGATGTCAAGAACCAAGGAGTCACCAGAAATACAATAATAAAGGCAACGCAGATCCAATAAATCATCAGATATATATCTAAAATAGGTGTCATCCACAGGGTTGAATCTCATATCAGAACGAAGGTCAACCCAACTATGTTCAGACTCAGCCCAAACAACGTGCGGCAGAGAGAAATCTGGAATAGCAGGAAGAACTGAAGGAACATCACCAGGATCTGGGGAAGCAGGACTCACTAAGGAAAGTGATGGTCCAGAGGCAGTAGCAACCGAAGAGGCTTTGGGAACCCATTTTCTAAGCGGAGGCCGAGGCAGAGGGATCTTAGGAGCAGCATATGGATCAACAGAGCGCACGCAGGCAGAGGCAATATGACCAAAAGAATGACAGGTGGAACAAATATCAGGGACCCATCCATAACGAACACGAACATCCACCACGTGACCAACAGCTAGCTGGACAGGAATAGAGGTAGGAAGAGGCTTGTCGGGAGATATCTCAATCAGGGCCTTGGCGTAAACAAGCCTATCACGCGCAACAGTATTAGAGTCAAAACACTTCAATTTACCAATATTGCACGCAAGCCAATTCAAGCCAAGCAACGGTTGTAAAGCAGATGGAATTTGGGAGAAATAAACCCATACAGGGATAGAAAATACTTGATCACGAACAGAAGCTACCGTCGGAGACCAGGGGGTGATAATAAAAGGCTGTCCGTCAAAGAAGGAAGGCTCAGACTCAAGAACCCGACAACGTTCCTCCGCGGAGGAGAACAATAGGTAGTACAAGGAATCAACCATCTTAACTTTAAGCCCACCCTGTAGTCTCCAAGCCCTACGACAAACAGCTGCTGCATCATGTAGACGATGATTAGGATCCAAAAAGAATCCAACCACATATCCAGACCAAAAGTCCAGACCGGCTTGCATAACACAGGGGGGAGGGATCATTACTCCATTTTCTTCAACGATGTCAAACTCAACTGGTTCATAAACACCCGCATTACATGGCATGGATTTAAAAAGCGAAGACCATGTTTTGGGTATAGCCGGGCAAGGAGCAGCAGGCCGACATCCAACAACAACAGAAGAGACATCAGGTTTGGGGCATTGTGCATTAACGGGAGAGGAAACTGTGTGCATGATATCTTTGTTCGCAGGAACATCAACAACATTGACAATAGACTGCAACGAGCCACTAGCATTACCAGCTTTGGGACAGGCAAGGGAAGGACCTGGACACACTAAAACTGATGGTAGAACAGGAGTTGCATCACACATTAGGGGGGCCGAACTTTTCACACTGATTATAGTTCCAGTTCCCACAGAAGCATTGTAACAAACACATGGCGTGCTACAATCAACTGCAGCATTATAACAAACACTTGAAGTGCATCTGACTGGCACAACAGAGTCCACCTTGCCATTGTCAAAACCTTCCAGACCATGTAAATCACTGTCCCTAACTAAAGCACCCAAGACTTGTTCACCCAAAACGCAACCGGAGATAACGTCGTTACTTACAATGGAACCAGACTTAGGTAGGGAGAGAGGCGCACCAGAAAAAAACGACGTCGAAGCCACATCAGTTGAACAGGAAGCAACAGCTGTAGCTTCGTTCGGAGCAGGGCGAGAAAATGGAACAGAGGGAGACCGATCAGAAGCACGAAGAGGGGGGAAATCTTGGGGCGAGCGAAGGTATATCTTTCTCTTCATCTTTGTATAAGGCTTTCTGTAATTTTGTTCATGCAATAAAAATCAAAATCATTTCATTCAAATTCTTATAGCCTCATTTATTGATTTACCGCAGATAGCAGTTATTCAAAAACATTACCTGTTATTCTTATGCATGTTTATGATCAAATTATACAGTCTCACGTTGAAAATTTGGTTAAATTCATCGCAAAAATATTAAATCTAAAAATAGTTAAGGAATTGTATTGAACTATATTTAACCTATAGATTACAAAACATTAAAAAACACAAAATGATATACACATTCATTAACAAAGCATACAAAGCTGTTAATTATTGGGGAAAATCCCTTCAGATGATCAATTTAAGGGAATAAAAAACTCAATGCAGTGGAAAATAATTGCATCGTGATTATAGTGAGACGAAACAAACAGAGATAAACACCAGAACAGACAGTCACAGATCTATGCATGCAAAAAATAAATAACACCAGTATTTATAGTGCTTCCACTATCGCGAGACAGTGTACGTTCACTTGGGGAGATAAGATTTAATTAATCATCGAAAGATTAGAGTTACAAGATTGATTCACTTTTGGAGGCTATATATAAGAAGAATTAACAATACAGACAAAATTATGCAGAATTTCAGCTCTCAAGGATGATTGACATTGTTGTCCAGAAGCTCCACTATTTATAGAGTGAAGATACGAGCAGGGGTCGCTGCTATATAGCAGCCAAGGTTTTAAATATCGGATTTCGGTCGCATTTCGTCTCGGAATTTTTACACAAGTTATCTCGTATCAGGGGAGATCTCGGACGAGATGAGTACGTATCGGGTGTACATCTCGGATTGATATCTCGGGTCTTAAAATGCATCTCGGGAATATCTCGGATGTACTTATGTGTTTAAAATTGATGTGTCAAAAATTTATTTAATAATTATAACTTTCTTAGTAAAAATAAAAATGGTAACATACTTGATTTACATGGAAAAAGAAATATATTTAGAAGAGTAGTAGCTTGATTAGCTTAATTGATTTAGTAATGATTGAATAATATCCTTTTATTTGAACGTAATAAAGAAGTGAAACCTTTTGCTATGACTCATTAAGATAAAAAGTAAAGAATATGTTCAAGAAGTTGGTAAATTATAATTGGATTGAGTAGTTTCTTTTGAATCAATATGAAAATAAAAATTATTATGGGAAATAGAAAAAATGTATAATTTCGGGTGAGACCTCGGATTGAGATTTTGATCCATATATCGGGTGAGATTTGAATATCTCGGACGAGGTGAGTGTCGAGGGAGATATGAAGGAGATTTGATGTCTTGTCCCGTTTAAGTGTGAAAATGAGATCTCGGGCGAGATATAGGAGATTTAAAACCATGATAGCATCCCTGAGGTTTGGTTCGGCAACCACCAAAAAAATAGTTCGACATCCATCTGGACCGGCGAAACCCACATCAATCTGGTTCGGTGCAGTGCACTCTAAGTCTGGATCGGCATCTTCCAACTCCCGAACCAAACATCTGAAGCGGCACTACTTGGTTCGGCATGCATCTAGTCTGGCAAACAACACAGATGGTTTGGTCAGGTATGGTTTGGACCGGCATGCTCTAACACCGACCAAATATTTGGTTCGTCCTTCAGCGTCTCAAATCTGGACCGGCAATACTTGGTTCGGCACACAACATTTTGGAGCAGCATCTTCTGGTTCGACACTAGCACTTCTATTAGGAGCGGCATAGCATTGGGGCTGCATCAGCTACCGAACGAGCTCTCTGGTTTGTTATTTACTTCCGCTCTAAACAAAAACTTCCATCACCGAATCAGATTTCCACTGTCGCTCCAACCATTAGCCAACCATTGAACGAAGTAACTCATTCTATCTCCACCCTACACCGCTCTAGCTCCACCGAACCAAGAAAGTGGTTCGGCAATTCTAGCAACTTCCTGAAGCTTTCTTCTGCTTCTAGGGTTAGGGCTTCCTCCTTCCTCGTCGACGCTTCTCCAATGGCCTTGCTCCTTCTCCAAATCGTGAATTGGAATTTAGGTATCATCTCTAACAATCTGCACCTTGATACCGACTTCCAAATAAGCCCTCCAACTTCATCTACACCTTCATGCTCCAAGCAATGGATACTTACTCAATGATCTTCGGCAATGCCATCATCCATTATACTCTGTCAACGAACTCTGGCAAGACCACCGACCGTCAACAAAGTGTTCGAAATACCCAGCCCGTGTAGAACCTATCAATCTCCACCATGAAAACATATGTTTCCATCATCTGACTCAACTCCCACCCCATGCCACCCCGTGGAACCTAGCACTTCATTAAGCGAATCAAGTCCAAGCAATGTTCGAACTTAGCAACGGGCGACGATTTGGCAAATATGTCTGCTGCATTCTCCTGTGTGTGAATCTTCTAAAGACACACTAGCTTCTCTTCACTCATCAAGACAAAAAAACGACTCTCTCACCACAACATGTTTCGTCATCGAGCTGAATGCCAGATTTTCAGCTAAGTGAATTGCACTATGACTGTCACAGTACACATCCATGCCTTCATATATGAATCCCAACTCATACAATGGTCTCCCAAATAAAGCATCTCCTTGATTGCTTCAACCGCAACTATGAGCTCTGCTTCTGTAGTAGACAAAGCCACAATCGTCTACAACCTTGCTCTCCAATTGATCGTTGTCCCACCAATGGTGAACACATATCCATAGGTTGACTTCCTTCGATCTCTATCACTGGCATAGTAGGAATCACAAAATCCAACCAAGCTGAAATCTCTTCCTCTAACGCCAAAGACAAATCTATGGTTTGGAGTTCCTCTAAGGTATTTGAAGATACACTTCACTGCTTTCCAATACGTCTTTTTTGGATTTTCCATAAACCTACTCACCAATCCAACTACCTGTGCAATGTTAGGCCTAGTGCAGACCAAGGCATACATCAAGCTGCGAACTGCACTTGCATATGGGACATTCATCATATAAGTGTTGTCCTTTTCCGAGATTGGAGAGCCTTTACTAGAAAGCTGCATGTGCAAAGGCATGGGTGTATGATTGTCTTTGCCCTTTCATGCTAAACCGAGCAAGCACTTTTTGAATGTACTCTTTTTAGGTGAGGCTCAAAAGTCCTAACTTTCTACCTTTTTGGGTTTCCATGCCCAAAATTTTCTTTGCTTCTCCAAGGTCTTTCATTTCAAATTCCACTTTTAGCTTTTGCTTCAAACTATCAATTTCAGCTTTATCCTTGGAAGCAATCAACATGTCATTCAATTATAAGAGTAGGCACACCCATCTATCATTCTTTAAATGGTTGAAGTACACACAAGCGTCTTTGATGCTACGATTAAAACCAAGTGAAAGCATAAAAGAGCCAAACCTCTTGTACCATTGTCCAAGCGACTGCCTAAGTCCATACAATGACTTCTTCAATTTACAAACCCAATTTTCTTTCCCATCTATAAAAATCCCTTCTGACTTCTTCATGTAGATGGTCTTATCCAAGCCTCCGTGCAAGAAAGCGATTTCCACGTCCAGTTTCTCCAGCGCCAGGTCATGTGCTACGATGATAGCGAGCAAAATGCAGATGGACGTATGCCTCACTACTGGAGAGAACATCTCATCATACTTCAATCCCTTTCTTTATGAAAACCCTTTAACAACAAGTCTAGCCCTGTATCTCCCATCAGCCTTCACTTTGAACACCCACTTGCAACCCATGGCTCAGCTTCCTTGAGGAAGTGGTACAAAATCCTAAGTCTTGTTCTTGTTTAATGACTCTAACTCCTCTTCCATAGCGCACATCCACTTCGAACTGTCGCATGACTTCAAACCTTCATCAAGATTAAGCGGCTCCACAAGAACCACATGTTGGGCGCAGTCAAACTGATCACCAAGGCTAAGGTGTGCAAACAGCCAATCACCATACCTTTCGGTCGGCCTAATAGTCCTACGACTGACCCAGGTAGGTACTGCTTCGTCTAAACTCCTTTCAACTCCAACTTGAACTGAACTTCCTCTAGATTCATGCATTTCGCTAGCATTACTAGAAGGTAGCTGTGGACTATACATCAACTATGTTTTCCTCGACAGCATCAACAATAACTCTAATATTTGGCTGGAACACAAGAACTTCTTCCATCTCCTTAGGCCTATCAGAATCTTCTGATGTAGTAGGCAGCTTCTCTTCCAGATTGAACATAGCAGACTCATCAAAAGTAACATGTTTGGAATGAACAATCTTCCGATCAACATGGTTCCAAATTCGATACCATTTTATACCATCGACGTATTCTGTTAGTATGCCTTTTTTTGCTCTAGCCTCCAACTTGTCATCACCTATATAGTGAATGTACATAGGATAACCAAAAATTCAGAAGTAACCAAGATACGTTGCTTTACCTCTTCACTTTTTCTCTAGAATCTTCTCATCTATGGCTGAGCATGAATTTCGATTTATGATATGTGCTGTAGTTGGTAATGCCTCGGCCCAAAAGCCTCTAGACAAGTCCGCCATCAATCTCAAGCAAACGAGCCTTCTCTAGTAGAGTCATGTTCATCCTTTCTGCAACCCCATTGGATTGAAGATCGCCACATGTAGTGAAATGTCTCTGAATGTCATGCTATCTACAAAAGTCGAGGAACTCCCTAGAGACAAATTCACCGCCATTATCAGATCTCAGTACCTTCAACCTAGAACCTGATTGGTTTTCAACAAGCGCTTTCCAATCTTTGAACTTCTCAAAACTTTCTGATTTGGCCTTCATCGTACACTCATACTTTCCAAGAAAAGTCATCAATAAAAGCAAAAAAATACTCTACTCCTCCAAGAGAAGGAGTAGCTACCAGTCCCCAAACATCTGTATGCATCTACTCAAGTACTCGCCTGAATCTATGGAGTCCAACTCCAAAATATACTTTAGTTTGCTTGCCTAACACACACTCCTGGCAAAAGTCCATCCTGTTAAAGCTACCTCCTTTGATCATCTTTCATCTCCGAAGAAACTATAAGCTCTTCTCTGAAATATGACCCAACCTGAGATACCTAAGCCTAGTGCATCCAAAGCACGAAAACTGTCTACTCCAACACACGACTCTGTAAGAACTGTAGTTCCTTTCAGCAAATACAGATTTCATAACACATCTCCATTCATAAGAACTAGTGCATCTCTTGAAACCTTTAGACTATCCTTCTCGATAGTTACCTTGCGTCCAAAAGATGCCCCTAAAGAAATTAAGGACTTCCGAAGACTGGAATATACCAGACACCTATCAAAGTGCGTATCACTTTGGCAAACATCCTGATCCTTACTGTACATTCACCCATTGCTCTACTGCTAACATCATTACCCATAAGAATAGAGCTTCCCTCTCGTCCAATGAAAGAACGGAAGTAATCCTTATTAGGAGTCATATGGAAAGACGCCCTGGGTCTAGCAAACAATGGTCAGAGACATCCGATACTGCTGCTGACGACACATCGTCAGATTCATACTTCTCCACTGCAAATGATGAAGATCAGTCTTCTTCCTTCTTCTTCAAATCTAGACGGCCCTTTTTCCAATGACCGGTTTCTTGTAGATAAAGCATTTCCCATCCTTAAACTTTCCACTCCTGCCATTACTGGGATTCATGGACTTGGAACGCCATCTAGAGTGCTAATTTTTCTTATCTTCTCTTCCTCTTTCAACAAACAGACCATGACTACTACTTCCACCTCTACTTCATTCACTTATCTCCTTCATATAATATCTCAAGCCCTCAGATTGAAAGCCTGACTTCACATCTTATATTGTCAATGTGTCTCCAACGAAGATAAGGCTGTTAACGAAACCTATGTAATGCTCCGAAAGAGAACATAAAAGAATCATTGTCATTTACTCCTCATCAATCTTAAAGTCAACAGTCTTCATCTTCATCACGAGATCATCAAAGAAATTGAGATGTTACTTCGTTGAAGTACCCTCTCTCATCTGCATGGTGAAAATGTCTTCAGCAATATCAGACGGTTAGTCAAAGATTTCTTCAAGTAGACATATTTTAGCTTTGTCCAAATGCCCCTAGCAGTGATCTCACTGCTAATCTCTGAGATAACGTTCTCTCCCATAGCTAGTTGTAAAGTATTAAATGCCCATTTGTCCGTCTTCTTATTTTCCACGACTGAGATGTCAACCATCAACTTCTCAAGGGAAAACACTACAGGACGGACTTCATTCCTCATTAGAACAAACTTCATCCCCCATTGCCACTTCTTGAAGTCTTTAT
Source organism: Allium cepa (assembly GCA_030765085.1). Classification (NCBI taxonomy): domain Eukaryota; kingdom Viridiplantae; phylum Streptophyta; class Magnoliopsida; order Asparagales; family Amaryllidaceae; genus Allium; species Allium cepa. The sequence continues at coordinate 13,238,162 of CM060941.1, forward strand.
CCCCATTCCATTTTTCAATTGCCAACTGTGATCCTGACGCGATATACATCCCTCTAGTACAGGGCCTTGTAACAACTGGAGTCACTTCATCTCCTGCCATACCGTCTAACACTCCTCAATCAAACTTGCAGCTCTGATACTAGACTTTTAGGGAAAATCCCTTCAAATGATCAGTCTAAGGGAATAAAAAATCCAACGCAGCGGAAAACAACCATATAGTGATTGTAGTGAGACAAAAAAGAGGTAAACACCAGAACAGATAGTCACAGATCAATGCAATGTAAAAAATAAATAACACCAGTATTTATAATGGTTCCACTACAGCGAGGCAGTGTACATCCACTTGGGGAGAGGAGATTTTATTAATCACTGAAAGATTAGAGTTACAAGATTGATTCACTTTTGGAAGCTATACATAAGAAGAATTAACAATACAGATAAAATTCTACAGAGTTTCAGCTCTCTACGATGGTTGTCATTATTGTCCAGAAGCTTCACTTTTTATAGAGTAAAGATATAAGGAGGGTAGCTGCTATATAGCAACCCTGAGCTTTGGTTCAGCAAATACCAAAAAATGGTTCGGCATCCATCTGGACCAGCAAAGCCCATATCAATCTGGATCGGCACGGTGCACTTCAAGTCTGGACCGGCATCTCCCAATTCCCGAACCAAACATCTGGAGCAGCACTACTTGGTTCGGCATGCATTTAGTTCGGCAAACAGCATAGATGGTTTGGTCCGGTATGATTTGGACCAGCATGCTCTTACACCGAACCAAATATTTGGTTCGGCCTTCAGTGTCTCAAATCTGGACTGACAATACTTGGTTTGGCACACAACATTTTGGAGCAACATCTTCTAGTTCGGCGCTAGCACTTCTATTTGAAGCGACATAGCATTGGAGAGGCATCAACTACCGAATGAGCTCTCTGGTTCGGTACTGCTCTAAACAAAAACTTCCATCACCGAATCATATTTCCACTTCCGTTCCAACCACCGGCCAACCACCGAACGAAGTAACTCGTTCGGTCTCCAGCCTACACCGTTCCAGCTCCACCGAACCAAGATAGTGTTTCAGCAATTCTAGCGACTTCCTAGAGCTAGCTTCTGCTTCTAGCGTTAGGGCTTCCTCCTTCCTCGTTGATGCTTCCCCAACGGCCTTGCTCCTTCAAATCACGAATTGGAATTTAGGTATCAACTCTAACATAAATATGCCAACGAATTGAAAATTGATAAAGAAGAACACTTACTTGGTAAATATTGTGCATTCTTCCCACTCCTTCGTTCCTTTGTCCTCTGATTGAACAACAGATTCAGCCTAAAAACAGTAATCATGCATTAGTTTAGAAGATTTAAACTCAGAGTGTCAACAAAAAATTTGATGTACATGAATGTACAGAAGGATGATCTGAGGAGTATATATCATTTGTTGTAAAAAAATGATTCTTTTAAATGGAAAATGATCATTGATTTGCCATTTTAACGCCCAATTGAATTTTAAATGAAATAAAAAAAGATTATTTAAAGTAGTGGCATTCTTTGCTCGAGCACTACAAGCTTCACCATGGTTTGTACTTCCTTGCAAACTGCTGAAAGTATCCAATTTCTGCATAAATGCAAAAGATGTTCGGGGTATATTAAACAATAGAAAATGCCAAGAGGTTAACATTACATACGTTGAATCTTCAAGCAAGAAAAATCATTACACTAGTTAGACTAACAAACAGTGAAAACAGAACAAACAAAAGGATAATATATTCAATTTGCAAAATAATAAAAAACTATGACGACCTATCTTTTTGACCTTCGAAGATCAACAGTAATACATTCTCGGTATTCACTTACGGCAAATTCAAGTGCTGAAGAAGCAGATAATTAGGAGTAAAAAAATAAAGAGATAAGACAGAACAAAAACATAATATCACATCATATTTAAAAAATATATAGTTTTATATATATAGTACATACAATCGCTCTCAAAATGAGATATCATAGTCATAACAAAAGCTAATCCAACTAGGGGCAGTGATAATTGTTTATCCCTACAGGTGCTACTAGATATTTATACATAATACAACGGAAACAAATAACTATCTACATAGGACCCTTTAGCTTCATGCTCTATGCTCCTTCCAAAACGCTCCAAGATATCTAATTACTTGGCTGGCCGGAAAAATAGAGCAACCAGAGTTTAAGATTAAAAGAAAATAAACTCCGAATCAGTCATGAGGCCGATATGAGGAAACTCAAAAGAACGTATACTTTTGAAATCAAAGGGTATCTCATAAGACCACGTTGCACTTAAACACGAACATGTTTTTACCTTATGATAAGCAAAACATTTGCTACACAAAATCAAGGATATTGTTTTTAATGGCATTCTTTGAAAATTCATTCAAATAAATATATATAATCTTAGCCGAAATTATTACATTAATTAAATCACAGCTACTAGGTTTTACAACTAAATCCGCAGAGGTTTTATTGGAGAATGCATTTCATACAATGACAAGGTAAAAGACTACCTTCCAACAGTACATCTCTAATGGGATGATGCACCTAAGGCTCCAACCTCTACCACTACAGAACCGACCTACCTTTACCATAGATAGTAACAAATATGACATCACCTCGGTCGTTATTGACCTTTACTGAGATCCCAAAGCATACAGAACACACTCGAAATATGTAGGGTAATCTGTTATCCCATTTTTTGGTCAAAACTGGAATATCAAAAAATTAGCAAGGAATGATGGATATCAGGATTGAAGATCGATTGGAATTAAGGATGCAATCGATGGCATCAAAATTTGGTTGAGCTCCGATTGGGACGAAATTGATTGGAGATGATGATAAGGACTAGGAAAGGCTATGTTTCAAGTTTCAGATCAATCAGAGGTTGTATGCATAAGATATGGATGGATTAAGGCGCGCGAGGCACGGTTCGTATCGATGGTTTTGCATCGGTCAGCAGAGGATGTTTCGCATCGATACATTTCGTATCGATCGAAATGGTGTTTCGAATCGATGGTGTTCGTATCAGTCAAAGGCAGGGCATGGTGGTGGTTCGAATCGATACGTTTCGTATCGATCGGAAAATGAGGACTTCGAATCGATACCATTCGCATCGATCGGCATAGGTTCGACTCAATGACTTCGTATCGATCAGATAGGAAGGCTAAATGGATTTCGACTCGATGGCAACACACTCAGATTGGTAGGCAAGCATGCAGAGGTTTGTTCGAATCGATGCCGTTCGTATCGATCATCATGGACACGGCTCAATGGTTTCTTATCGGTCAGGATGGGAAGAGGTGGCATGCTTCGAATCGATACTCTCGTATCGATAGCAGATGGACTTTGGCATTTTCGTATCCATGAGAGGCTATCAAGCTCGTATCCATCAGGTAAAAGGTTGTTCGTATCCATCAGGTAAGATCTCGTTCGTATCCATCTCAAGGATGAGGTTCGTGTCCATTTTCATGACCACTTCGTATCGGTTCCCCCCATACTCGTTTCGTATCCATCACGGAAGCGGTACGAAACGTGCTCCTGGAGTCGATACGAAGAAAGACACGAGTAGATGGATACGAATGAACGATGTTATGAATATGGACAAGCGTGGAGTGCAGATGCGAAGCGAGGTTATGAATGAAAATTATGGATGCGAGCGCGAATCAAGTGGAGAAACATTCAAAGCGGCTAAGAATAAGCATGGATCGAAGGATGAAACCTTCAACTCGGCACGAATCTAGGATTTGGCCTAGGAAGTAGCGCCACGTCATTGATGTGTACGCGCTTCTGATGGAGTCGAAGAAGAGGGATTCGAACAAATGGATTCGAAGACGACAGCCAACAGAAAACCCAATTTTGAATCGATCATAACTCAAGATCCACTGATCCAAATGCAACGATATTTTCACAGTAGCTTGCATACAAGGTAAGGAATGTTCCTGCCAAGTTTCAGCTCGATTGGATCATTTTTTGATGGATACAAAATCTCTTCGTATCGATCTCAGATCGAGTCGAAACTTGGTGTGGTCGGTCGCTTGGGCCCACTCACGTGACAAAAAAAAGTCTCCCGAAGTTTGAGCGAGATCTAAACCTTCTACGCCTATAAATAGCACCCTGAAGCCTACAGAAAAAGGACCTTTTGGCTATCAGACGTCCAGACTCTGCCGGATTCATTTCTACACTTCAATACTGCTATTGTAATGGAAATTCTTCATATTTACTACTGTAATCATCTTTAACCAGCAAGGATAATCAATAAAAGGATAAAACTTTGGAGTGGACGTAGGCCGGAGATAGCCGAACCACTATAAAACTTGTGTCTTTGTTCATTATTTCTGAATTGTTGTTTGTTATTTGCTGGGATCTGATATTTATGCTTGAATATCACTGATTTATATTCACACTTTGGTGCTTTCATGGAATTTGGGGTTTGTAACAATTTTTGATGCATACACTTTGGTGCTTTCACCGAGAAGGACTAGCACCTGCTACATCGAATTTGAAGTTCAGATTTGAAGAAGTTTGAGGAGTGTGGATTTGAAGACAATGAATAAGCAAAATAGTTCAAGGCAAAGGGCTGAGAGAAGCCAACAAGGAGGAAGCCATGAGGCATCCTCTGGAGCAGGAGAAGGACAAGCATCCGTCTTCATCACCAGAGATGAAATGTAAGCTATGGCAAATTATTTTTAAGAAAGATTATTGAAAAGTCAATAGGAAATGATGCAGACTTTCTTTGAGCAGATGAGAGTTGCAGGGACGCAGAACTTAGGAACAGCTACAACGGCTGTGGATGCAGGACAAGGAGTTAGGGTTATGGAACCCAATGGAGGATAGGATACAGAGGCAGAAGGCAATCAACAAGGGCTTGGGGGCAGGCCCGCAGGATCCAACACAGGAGGATTTTTGGAAGGAGTTCAACAGGCTAGAGCCAACGTTGCTGCTAATGAGCCACATGAAGAATATGTGCCGAAGTTCCCTCGGGGGCAACCCCTGACAGACAATGCTGGATTGGTAGAGATAATCAGGAAAACTGTACAAGGTGGCTCGACCAATAGAGACTTGGAAGGGGTGGACAGGAGTCCATTCGCTTGGGAAATCAGGATAGCTCAGAATTCACCCAAGTTCAAGCTACCTAGCGTGGAGGTATATAATGGCAAGGCAGACCCAACTGATCACTTGTTGAGATACACTAGACATATGGAAGTGCTGGGGGCATCGGAGGAAGTGATGGCCCGATGTTTTCCTTTATACTTGACGGACTTAGCTGTGATGTGGTTTAGGCAGCTGGAGGAAGGATCTATCAGGACTTGGAGGGAATTGGTGGATAGGTTTTTGGGACTGTTTCGGGTTCATATCAAGAGGCCGAAGAACGTAATGACATTAACATCGATAAAGCAAAGGACGGATGAATCGCTTAGAGCTTTTCTAACTCGATTCAATGAGGCGGTTGCTTCGGTGGATCGGCCGGATCCATCGATGGTCTTGATGGCGGCGGTATCGGGAGTCAAAGATGACTTGGATTTTAAGGTATCTTTAATACGAGACCCACCACTGGATCTTGGGGAATTCTTCCACGAAGCCGAAAGATTCCTTCGGTAAGAAGACGCTCGTATGGATCTAAAGTTAAAGAGAGTAAATGTGACCGGGTGTGGAGGACCATCTAACGGAGGCTCGGATAAGGATAAAGGAAAGAGGAAACTAGATGCTGATTCTGGAAAAGCTAGAAAGCGATGGAAGGATCCAAAGTTTTCTACATACACAGGATTAAATGAGACACCGGAGTGGATATTCACGGAAACTCAGAAATACCTTCCATACCGAAGGCCGGCTAGGAGAGAGCCTTCTGAGCGGGAAAGGGCATTAGGGAGGCATTGCCTCTTTCATGATTTGGATGGGCACCACACCAACAGTTGCAGGCATTTAGGGGATATAATCGAGGAGCATGTCAGGAAGGGACTGTTGCCACAATATGTCGGAACTCGGAATGCAACGGCGGAGCAGGAGCAACCACCGCCTATCTCAAACCAAGATTGTGGGAGGCACAGGAATGATGGTCGGTTGATCATCCATTGACCAGGATAATATGAAATAAGCAGCAAACTATTGGCGAGCAACCAACTCATTTACACATGTATGGGGATGGAGATAGCCAATAGGCATGCTCTGAATGATGATAAACTGCGATGCTGTGGTTTGTGAAATTTGTCTTTTACTTTTGGATTGGACATTGCTTTTCTTTTTGGATTTGGTTTTGGAGTTTGGATTGAACTCCTGGTTTTCGTTTGATTGCGGTTTGGACACTGCTTTTTCTGGTTTGGTTTTGGAGTTCAGATTGAACTTCAGGTTTTGTTTTCTTTCTGATTTGGATTTTCCTTTGGATGGTTGGTTTTCTGTTTTGGATGCTGGTTTGGATTTCTGGTTTTCTGGTTTTGATTTGGATTTTGGATTGGATTTTGACTGGATTTTTATCTGCTTTTTGATAAATGGTCGTCGGGTATGGATTATGCCTGGCAAGGGGTGAATCGCTTTGCCCGAACGTGGTAAATTGACTCATTCAGGTCATTGAGTATGGATTATGCTCAGCAAGGGTCCGGAGAGACCAGGATTCGGCTTAGGACTTAGGGCTTGCATTATCAATTTTTATTTTCAGGTCATCGAGTATGGACTATGCTCGACAAGGGTCCGGGGAGACCATGATTTGGCCTAGGACTTAGGCCCTAAATTATCGATTATTGTTTCAGGTCGTCAAGCATGGACTATGCTCAAAAAGGGTCCGTAGAGACCAGAATTCGGCTTAGGACTTAATCCATGGCATTATACAACGTCCAGGGACACTGGACCAAGGTCATCAAGTGTGGATTGCGCTTGGAAAGAACCCGGAGAGGTTAGCTCAACGTCCAAGGACACTGGACCAAGGTCGTCAAGTGTGGATTACGCTCGGCACGAACCCGGTAAGGTTAACTTAACGTCCAGGGACACTGGACCACGGCCGTCAGGTGCGAATTGCGCTTGGCAAGAGCCAAGAGAGGTTATGGGTTCGGATATCGACCCAGAGAGGTCCTGGATTCGGTTATTGGCTATTGGACAAGGATGGATAAGGACTCGGTTATCGAGTTCGGATGGATTTGGAATTGGCTAAGGCTTTGGTTATTGGATTTGGAATTGGAAATCGACTCGGAGTAGTCAAGGATGACATACTCCGGCGATATGGTTATGGACTTTGGATATTGGATTCGGAACTATTCAAAACACGCCTTCTTATCACAAGGCATGTTTTGGGGGGCAAAGTGTTATCCCATTTTTTGGTCAAAACTGGAATATCAACAAATTGGCAAGGAATGAAGGATATCAGCATTGGAGATCGATTGGAATCAAGGATGCAATCGATGGCATCAAAATTTGGTTGAGCTCCGATTGGGACGAAATTGATTGGAGATAATGATAAGGACTAGGAAAGGCTATGTTTCAAGTTTCAGATCAATCGGAGGTTGTATGCATAAGATATGGATGGATTAAGGCACGCGAGGCATGGTTCGTATCGATGCATTTCGCATGGATCAGAGGTAGTTCGTATCGATGGTTTCGCATCGGTTAGCAGAGGATATTTCGCATCGATACATTTCGTATCGATCGAAATGGTGTTTTGAATCGATGGTGTTCGTATCGGTCAAAGGCAGGGCATGGTGGTGGTTCGAATCGATACGTTTCGTATCGATCGGAAAATGAGGACTTCGAATCGATACCATTCGCATCGATCGGCATAGGTTCGACTCAATGACTTCGTATCGATCAGATAGGAAGGCTAAATGGATTTCGACTCGATGGCAACACACTCAGATTGGTAGGCAAGCATGCAGAGGTTTGTTCGAATCGATGTTGTTCGTATCGATCATCATGGACACGGCTCAATGGTTTCGTATTGATCAGGATGGGAAGAGGTGGCATGCTTCGAATCGATACTCTCGTATCGATAGCAGATGGACTTTGGCATTTTCGTATCCATGGGAGGCTATCCAAGCTCGTATCCATCAGGTAAAAGCTTGTTCGTATCCATCAGGTAAGATCTCGTTCGTATCCATCTCAAGGATGAGGTTCGTGTCCATTTTCATGACCACTTCGTATTGGTTCCCCCATACTCGTTTCGTATCCATCACGGAAGCGGTACGAAACGTGCTCCTGGAGTCGATACGAAGAAAGACACGAGTAGATGGATACGAATGAACGATGTTATGAATATGGACAAGCGTGGAGTGCAGATGCGAAGCGAGGTTATGAATGAAAATTATGGATGCAAGCGCGAATCAAGTGGAGAAACATTCAAAGCGGCTAAGAATAAGCATGGATCGAAGGAAGAAACCTTCAACTCGGCATGAATTCAGGATCTGGCCTAGGAAGTAGCGCCACATCATCGATGCGCACGCGCTTCTGATGGAGTTGAAGAAGATGGATTCGAACAAATGGATTCGAAGATGACAGCCAACGGAAAACCCAATTTCGAATCGATCATAACTCAAGATCCACTGATCCAAATGCAACGAAATTTTCACAGCAGCTTGCATACAATGTAAGGAATGTTCCTGCCAAGTTTCAGCTCGATTGGATCATTTTTTATGGAAATCACTTCGTATCGATCTCAGATCGAGTCGAAACTTGGTGGGGTCGGTCGCGTGGGCCCACTCACGTGCCAGAAAAAGTCTCCCGAAGTTTGAGCGAGATCTGAAACTTCTACGCCTATAAATAGCACCCTGAAGCCTATAGAAAAAGGACCTTTTGGCTATCAGACGTCCAGACTCTGCCAGATTCATTTCTACACTTCAATACTGCTATTGTACTGGAAATTCTTCATATTTACTGCTGTAATCATCTGTAACCAGCAAGGATAATCAATAAAGGGATAAAACTTTGGAGTGGACGTAGGCCGGAGATAGCCGAACCACTATAAAACTTGTGTCTCTGTTCATTATTTCTGAATTGCTGTTTGTTATTTCCTAGGATCTGATATTTATGCTTGAATATCACTGATTTATATTCACACTTTGGTGCTTTCACGGAATTTGGGGTTTGTGACCAATTTTGGTGCAAACATAATCTAGAAAGGTGATGACCATATCTTTATGGGGGCGACCCACTTAGCTCTGCCGCATCTACCATGTTTTTGTCATTCCCGACGTGCGAGGCTTAAGATAACATTTTACCTTTCACGGAAAAAATCCCTCTTTGAATGCCACGTTGTCATTTCTAACAACATACTATTGATTTCCATAAAAATACAACCTCTGAGCTCGTACATCTCAAAGAAGGGTGTTAAGTGTAAGAAAGGTTACCTCCTACACCACCAAACATATGTATGTTTATGGAGATCAATGTACGTGTATTTTCTAAATGCAGTGTCAAACATTCGTCCATACTATTTGTTCAGGAATGGGACAAACCGAAGACACTCTCCTACTACATCCTGTTTTGAGAATCATCCTAGGATTAGTAGCGAGAAGCCCTTACATCGAAGATTAATTTCAAAATTAAGTACTACTGCCACTATATGTATATAATATGGAATTCACAGGGTAGTGCAAGTAGCCTTTCATCATGAATATCTATATATTCAAAATCATTGTCTTTATCATGTTTTCACTTTTGAACATATATTAGTTCGAAGTGGTTTTCGGATAGAGAACACCCAAATCAGATCTCGATCTCTTCGAACCAATTATCGTTAAAACATCTTTTAGAGATATATCACTTTTTTTCAATATATACGAGATTATTAAACCTCACTTTAACTTTGGGAAACACCAAATCATTTCTCATAAATCATGTTGGAAAATCTTATCGAGTAAAAAGGGTTGATAGAAATTTTAATAATTCTACTCAATATCAATTTTTGCATTCAACCTTTACTATCTATCGAATAACGGTGGAATTACCTTTCAAATTCACATGGATAGTATGGGTTCCCTCCTTGAAATTAAATACCAAATATAAGAAGATTATTTTTACACAATCCAAGTTGTATTAAATTTGTAAATTTGAATCTTTTATACTTACCTTATTCCCAACATTTTGACCTTATCTATTCCTCGTCCAGGGAAGAGGCTAGTTGAGCCAGGGCACTGGTTGCTTCTAAACCTCTTCTTAGTCTAAGAATGCCACATCTGGATCTCACGAATAGAAAAATCTAGTCTACTCATTAGCTTTTAGAACCAAGATTAAATCATTTATTTATAATAGCTTTTCTTTTAACCATTTATTTAAAATCCTTTAAAAGTAATTTTAAAACATTCAAATCATCTTTAAAATACTTAATTATTTATTTGAAAATGTTCCTAAAAGGTTTGGGAAAGAAAAATTAAGTTAAAACCGTTGTTTCCAAAAGTTACTAGAATGTGCTCCAAAAAAATGCTGCAAGTAATATTTTTAAGGCTTCTTTGATCAAAATAACTTTTCTATTAATTGGAAGTCAATTTTTATAACTCAAATATATTTTAAAATATTTTAATATATTTTTAAAAATTATTCATATTTCCAAAGAACTAAAAATATCCATTAAAGAATTTACTGCATTTTTTTCCGAATTGCCAAAGCGCGACTATTTTGAAAACATGTTTTGGTCATATTTCAACATCTACTAAATGATCTCGATCTCTTCCTTTTGTTTGAAAACTATGATTATAAGAGTTTATAAAATTCTTATTCCAAAGAATTCCGACTCGGATTCCATTGTATAAATGAGTTTAAACCATTACGGTGTGAAATCGTGAGCTGTCGTTACGCGACGCGCCTATTTTTGACTCCAATTTCATTACTTTTCAAAACTTCATCAAATTGAGTTTTTGTGATTATAAACCATTTATAAACCAATTTAAAGAGGTTTAATCATCTCGTAATACTTTTATAATTCATTTTGAAAAGTGATTTCCGTTGTGTAATTTCGACATGTATTAAACGTTAATTGTTTACACATTCAAACAACCATATTTTTCACAACCAAAACACGATGATCAAAACATAACAATAAATCATTCCAAACATATCATATCATCATACATACCATAATATAAATAGAGTTTTCCCACTTCATATGACATTTAATTATATATCACTATTTACTTCTTAAGCAATCATCAAGCATCATAAATTAACCAATCAAACATCACAACCATTTTTAATACTCATGCTAACTTATTTATAACCATTTTATAATTAATTTAGAATCGAGCTCTCACCATATCATCCACTTCTCCTCGATGCTTCCTCAAATCATATCGACGGTATTTTTCTCCATAAATTTCACTCTGAAGCTCCCCAAATCTCCTCCTTGGCTTCAAATGGATTCGGCCTAGATCCTTGGAAGGGTAGTGTGCTCGACCAAACATGGTTATAGGGAGGGCTCTGCGTTACAGAGGTGGTAGGGTGGAGTTTGGACTTGTTTTCGAAGTGAATCGACATTGTTTACATTAGAACTATTTTTGCCATTATTTTCTTAGAGAAGAAGGCCATTAAAGCACTCAAGGAAGGAGAAGAAGAAGCTTAAGAATGTAAAGAAATGAGAGAGAAAGGCCTTATATTTATAGGCAAAAAGTTAAGATAAAATATCATGATATTTTCAACCATCGTATCTCAACTTTCTGCCTTACCACCACCTCCTCCATGTGCCATCACTTCGACCGTGACATCACCCTTTTCACCTCATATTTTGTCTCCCTCTTTAGCCATTAAGCAATGCCTCTTGGCATGACATGTCTTGTGCTTTGGTTTTGGTGAAGATTTTTTTGATTTTGTATGATAAATATCTAAGATATTTGCTATACACACACACACACATGTGCATGTAATATGGATGTATGTGTGTGTGTGTACATGTAAGTATATGTATGTATATATAGGTATATTAGTGTATATATGTAGGAGAAGGAGCCTTGGAAGTAAAGTAAACCAAAATAAATATCATGATAATTCATATGCTTTCACATTACCACTTTCCACCTCCTCCTCCTTCTCATTATTTCACATGTTACCCCCTCCCCTTTATGTGCTTGTCCTCTAATGGTGTGTCATGGAGTGTAAGGAGTTGATGGGTGAGGGTAAGTTGACTTTAGGATGCTTAAGGGTGAAGTTTAGGAAAATATCTTAGATATTTTGTAATATATATATATATATATATATATATATATATTGTATATGCTATATGTATTGATATGTGTGCATGTGACATGTATGTGCGTATATACGTATATGTACAAGAGCATAAATAACGTTTTAACCACTTTGAACAACTCCCGTTTGTTAACCCGTTGAAAATCTAAAAACCGATTCCCGATCACATTTTCACTTATTAAATCACAATATAGTTAACCCAAAAAATGGATCAACACTCTGGTCTAAGTGTGAAAGCACCAGCCCTATTCTCACATAGCAATAATATAGATAATAGATATAGAAAAAAGAAGTACGAGAAAGAAGACAAGAAGATTTTTATAGTGGTTCGGCTGTTAACAAAGCCTACGTCCACTTTATAATTTCTATCATAGACTGATTGCTGTTACAAGAAGCGTTTGATTACAATGCTCTTGATTATCCTTAATGGATTAAATCACCAAGGCTGGAATCCACAGGAGAATCACATTGAACCCTATTGGAGATTGTTATGAGGGAGGTGAAGAGTGATGAAAGCTTCCAGCAGAGTTTCAGCAACCAGTCCGGAGAAGCCTCTATTTATGTTGCAGATAGGATGATATTTATAAAGATCGAAGAGCAATTCCGCCAAGCCTGTTCGTCAGCTGTCTGCAAATAGACATAGGAAGACGTAATGGAGCTTAGCTCGTGACCCGAGCCAAAAAGATGGATCACTAGCAATCCATGTTCTATGGATCGCTAGCGATCCATAGAATTAGCTCAAATGCAAGCTAATTACTTAGCTCCTTTCTCTGCTTCAATTTGTGTGGGCCGTGCTTGTACCATATTCAAGCATGGATCGCTGGCGATCCATACATTTAGCATGTTTTTGTACTTTGGCTTTTGAACTTTGTTCATTGTCTTGTGTTGACGTTGTTCGTGTAGTTTTGTTGCACATCGTTTTTCTTTGATGATTATTTACTTGCTAGTTGTATTTAGCTACTTTTTGGACTAGACGGATGCTTGTCACTTGGTGTATTTAACTCGGAATCTCATCCAACTCAGTCCTACTTTTACAATATGGATTGGATCATGATGCAACGATCCATTGGCCATGGATCGCTAGCGATCCATGCCCTTAGTGGATTTCCTCGTTCTTTTTTTGGCTCTCTTTGGCTTGTTGCCTTAGTCCTTTTGGTTGAGTTCTGTGCCATTTTGACTCCATCAAGTTGTTCCGTCTTATCTTGGATCCTGCTAGGTTAAAAACCTGGATTACATTTGCCCTCCAGAGTATGTCTTGGTAGGAAATAAGGCGTGCTCTGGAAGTTATCGCTTTTATTCTCTGCTTGTTGAATTCCAAGTAAGCATGTTAAAGTTTCGTGAATGTGATCTAGGTTATGCTGCTATTTGCTTAGTTTTGATCTCGACCGCTACTAATTGTCATTACAGATAAAATATTTCTCCATAGCTTCTCGGTATGTCTTGAAATAGTAGGTAGATGTCGCAGTGCAAGTTTAAGGTTGCATTGTGCAGTCCTATAGATTGTTAGTGATCCATAGCCGATGGATCGCTGGCGATCCATAGCTGGTAGATCGATAGCGACCCGAACACTTAGGATTTTTTTGTATGTTTTTTGCTTCCTATATAAGTAGTCGAGTCGATTCATCCCATTTTTTGAGCCGAGCCATTTCTTCTTCCTACGATACGATCTAGGCCTTCATCGATTTGATCCATCATTTCTAGAGATTTGACCTTGTTTAAATCCTCCGCCGTGCTTCCTTCTTCATCGTCGACATTGGAGCATCACCACAGCCTTCGTAGGTTGCCTTCGATCAAAACCCTAGTTCGCCAATGCCTTAGGTCGCCACTAATTCATCCCTAGATCGCCACCGGCCCAAATGTAGTTTGCTGACCCTAAATCTTCAACCAACTTTGCATGTTAGGTCGTTAATCTAAGGTGGGTTCGCTAATTACAATGTCCGTTTAATGATTTGGCGGCCAGGTTGCATTCGTGATGTTTGTCGCGAGTACTCTGAGTTGATTGCGGCTTAATGGAGGAAGATAATAAATTGACTCTTGAGTTCCTCCTGAAACGACATTCGAGCCTTGCCCCGGTGCTTGACATGTTTTGTTGTCTTCGTCCATTAAGCTGGAATTGGTTTGTGCCAAGTTCTACAGTGGATATTGCACGACACATCTCAAATTGGTCCTTGCTCTTCCGAAGAATTTGGACTTATCTTACTTGCTTTTGTACGCTCAGTGTCCCTATATTGAAAAGAATTTTCCACGACACTTTAGACAATGGATCCGTTATCGATCGTTGATCAATAACAGGTAAGTGTAGAGGAAGTAAGAACAAAAGGAAAATGATATTGGAAGTTCTTTTCTTTTTTCGCTATGGGCGAACTATTTACACGGGATAGAGTGTTTGTAGTGTTTCGTATACCGAGCTCACTTCCAATAGACAACACACTGAACTTGCCCCAGTACGTACTTGAAATCCGACATGTCGGCATGAATTAATGTCTCTTTGGAATTCAAGTGTTGTAGGGCATACTATTAGTTTAAAATAGAATTACCTGACCATTTTGGGATGTAAGTTCTGTTGTTTAGAATGAAGTATCCATCTTCACGCCATAAGTCAATCGGAGGGAGCCCGACACATTCGGAAGCCGAGTCATCGTCTGTCGCCCTTTCTTCTTCCACCTTATAGGCTAAATATTGCCAGTTGGTTCCAGTAGGTCCGGTCTTGGATCAAACTCCCCCTAATTTTAGAGTTCTTCTTAACCCGCTAGAGAGAGCTTCTTCTGTGGTTTCGGCTAAGGTCCTGCATAATATCTGCATGCAACACGGCATAGAGAAAGACGTATGCCTTCTAGAGAAGAACGAGTTTGCTCACATGCTTCCTGGGGAATATACCGCTTGTCATTGGTATATGTATCTGAATGGATTCGTACCCCCTTTTAATGACTTTTTGTGCGAGACTCTCTCGAATTTAGGCATTGTTCCATACCAGATTCATCCCAATGGTTATGCCATCCTAACTTGTTTGCACGTCCTCCTCGTGTGAACATTCAATCTGGCCCCGATCTTTGACAAGTTGCAATAATTTCTTTCATTCAAGAGGAGAGATGAGTGTTCGTCCTTGGTCGTAATCGAAGCTCAAAGGAATCAAAAAATCGTATTACGACTACAGAGCAACCTATCTCAGTTCAAGGCCTAGTATTTCTTCATCAGATGCTCCGATGGGTTTAACCGTCTTTGGACAACAGGGGGTAAGTTCTTTTCCTTACTTACTAGGTTCCTACATGTCATTATGGAGTTTTTAACAAGTCGAGTATTTCTTGCAGTTATCTCGAGGCCGAATAGGGACTTGTCTCTTGATGAAGTTTTTCTAACCTTAAAGGCTATCGACGTTGAGGAAAGATCCGTTAAAGTCTTGCCGACTGACGAAAAATTACTCTGATATGGATTATTACATCTAGGGAAATCGACCGTTCCAGTTGAAATCTCCTCTCCTTCTTGATCCAAGGTTCGCACGCAATTCACTTCCTCTTCTCATGGTTCCGAAGAAGGCGCTTCTCAAGAGAGAGAGGGCTTGTCCGAAGAATCAGTGGAAGAGGCTCGCGATGGAAGAAATGCTGCTGCGACCGGAGTTAGTCGTCCGACCAAAATGCCTTCGATTCCGAAAGAAGGGGAAGAGGAGTTCAAACAGAGGGAGGGCAAAGCCGATGGACTTAGAAAAAAGGAGGGGAGAATGGGAGTGGTAGCGATGAGTCCACTTCTAGCAGTGATTTCTACGCAAAATCCAACGATGGGGATTCTGAATTGTGCGACGAGACTCCAGGGATGAGTCCTGTTATTCCAAGCTCATCTCCTCCAGACATGAGTGACAAAGATGATGCGTCGGAAATCGAACGATGTCGGGATCATCCGAGTAAAGATATTGGCGCCAACTTTGGAGATTTGAGCAATGTTTACGTCGATTTCGATGCGCTTATGGTGGAAGATTTCAAATTGACTCGTTTGGGCCACGTTGCACCTGAATTTAGTCAGATTCCTTCCACGGAACCTACTCGATCCGGTTTGTGACGTCATTTTAGGCTCTCCTTTTGAACACTTCACATACTTCACTAAGGTTACACTCACTTGTACACACACTTTTCATGTTTATTTTCCATTTCTAAAATCTTTTATTTATGCATCGTGTCAGGTATGACGAAAGGATGCGGCCTTTATGATGATTTTGAAGAATTTACCGACTCTCAGCGCTGGTCCAAGCGTTCTTTCGACCGTCACCAACCACGTAAGATGGAGGAAGAGTATAAAAGAATAGAGGCTGAAACTCATCACCGAGATGAGAAGGAGCGAAACCAAATATATAAAGGTGGGTATGAAAAGAGGAAAACTTTCGACAAGAGAGGAGCCGTCGAAGAGGTCTAAATTCGATCGCGGTTCCCATTCTTCAGAATAGAAAGCTTTCGTTCTAAAGCTTTCTACCGTGGGTCAGGAAATCCCAGTTACTTCCGTCCCCGTTCCGACTTCAACTTACATTCCATCATCTTCTTTTGCTCTTGCCCCCGGTGCTTCGCATCCCCATCGGAGACCCGCCAATGTTCTTCCATCTGATCCTCCCAGGCTTGAGGCGGCACTCCTCGGGTGGTTCTTAAGAGGGTTAAGTCTGATCGCGATCTCCATCCGGTTCATAAAGATTCGTATAGCCACATCTTTAGGCTATCCAAAATGATTTAAAACAAGCCGAAGGGTAGGAAAAATTATGTAAACAACCAGCAGGCACAAACCCCAACAACTATCAGGAAATCCACTCTTTGAACCAGAGAAGGATGATTTTGAGGGGGCGTTGACAGTTCGTGATGCCAAGATCAAACAGATGGAGGAGGAGAAAGAAGCGACGCTTCGAGAAAGCAAAAAGAACACCATCTTGCCGAAGGATTTAAAAGAGGCCAATGAGATAATTGAGATCGTCTACCAGGACGAAATTAAGAAGGCTCAAGCAGAAGAGGCCAAATTGAAATAGGAGGTGGCTACTTGTAGAGTGACAATTGAGGCCCAAAAGAAGACCATCTCCGACCACGATCTCATCGTAGAGGGGCATAACAAGACCATCTTCGACCAAGTTGAGAAAATTGCTGAGTTATATGATTAAGTTGCGCAGCTCAATACCGATAAGTCTCGCGTTGAAGTCGAAAAGGCCACCGTTACGGTGGATTATTTGGAGCTTCAGAACGCTTTTTAAAGGAAGATGGAGAAGGTGGATGAGACCATTTTGAATTTTTATGTCAACTCTCTGCAGCATCAAGGGAGACTCAGCTAATTAGGCCCTCAATTCCCGTGCACCCTCACTGTGGTTTGGGAGGAAATCTTGACCCTCTTTCGTGACAGTTGTGACGTTTATACCAAGCGAGGGTTAGAAAATGCCTACTTCAATGAAGAATCAAAGAAGGCTTTGCTAGAGGGACAAGAGATTTTACGGATTGAGAGGGAGAAAGAAGCTGCCAATGCCACGATGACTGCGGCCGCCGAAGTGCTTACGAAGCCTTTCATTTATGGCACCGGCAAACCATCGGGGCAGCCCCGCGATCCATTAACAAGTTCTGCGCTTGAAGCTTTCCCTCGGATTGTCAAGCTGTTGAAGGATGGCGAAAGGGGTAAGTACGAAGTTGACATTCTTGCTCATTCCTTCGGTGTAGGTAATCTTCTTTTTTCCCCCGAGTTTTGGGAGCTTTCAGCTAACACTGCAAGAGTAGGAAGAATTTAATGCTTTCATTTTTGATCTTATAGGTCCATTATCCTTATCTGCCGATCTTCCTATTTACTTGGTGCCCAAACCTTCTGCTATTTCTACTACTTCCATGTTTGTTTCCGTACCTGCTCTGATCACCGTGTCTGTGTCTGGTTCTGAGCCAAGGCCGGAGTGTGATAAGATTGTCGCACTTCATGGCTTGGATGACCCTTCCGTATCTTGGAAGTTGATATAACGGCGGTTGAAGTTCGAGATCAAGAAGTTCAAACTGAGCAACCGCGCCGATCTTAAGAACAGGTGGTTGCCATCAAAAAGGAGAAGGTTGAAGCAATCAAGGCCTCCAAGAGCTCCCGTAAGTCATGGAAGCGTAAAAAGAAGGTCAAATCTTTTGAGAAGGTTGCAGAGCAGGAGGAGGACATTAGTTCTAAGGATATCATTGACATAACTGGCAGCGACAACACTCCCAAGGAAAAGGGAAAACTTCGAAAAAAAGGCAAAAAAGGGAGTGGTGGAAAGAAGCGCTGAGAAGCTTGGGTGGTGATTGATCTTATTTTGACTCATTTTGTATTGTTTTGTTCAAGTGCAGAGTCTGCACTTAGTGTTTTTATTGTGGGGTCTCTATTTTCTTTTATTGGCCGACATTGTGTGGGTACAGCCCCTATGTTTTGACCATGTACAAAAGAAAGTTATAAGTGATACACTGTTGATATTTTGACTGTACTCTTACTTATCCGTACATATGCGTTATGTGCACCTATATTTGATTTGTTTACAGTTATTTGCTTATGTTTGTTCTGTGCACTTATGTTTGCTCTATATACTTTAACTTCACTTTATCTAGTTCTGTGATTACTGTCAAAATTCTTTGTTAGGGGTAATAAAACTTGTTAAATTGTTGTTTTTATGTATTTTTATTTAAGTGTCGGCGTATGCCCCCCAGTTCACAGGGCTGTTTACTTCAAACAATTGACAAATGACTAGTAACTTATGGTTTAAATAGTTAGCCTATTAAAACTTGAAATTTGACTAAGTCACAACTTGATTTTTCTTCTTTCAAAAGTTTTATAACTGTAGCATGTAGTCCAAGTTTTTTGCGATATTTTGGTAAGTGTGCAACATATGCATGTTTGAAATATGCACACTGTATGAGTTAACTGTAGGCAATTACATGTGATTAACGTTTAAATGTTATAGTTAGTCATTGAGCGTCCGTAGTTGAAGTTTCCCACTGGTATGTAGCGCTCCAGTTTTGTTGCAGTCGTGCACACTGCTTCCAATAATGGGAGTGGGTCAATTCTTGTTATTCCTGTGGTAGAAAAATTTCATGGTACTACCAAGGCAATTCCGGTACTTAAAAGTGCTTGCAGTGTTTGAGACATATAGTTTTTCAGAAGTATGCATGGCTTTTAGAATCGATATGGCCTGTCGATCCGGATCGGTTTTGATACTTCTCAGTGTTGCCTATCTTCGGGCAACACGAGGAGTGTATGTTTTAAAAGTTGGTGCATGGCTTATGGGATGTGTGGCTTCTCGTACTCCTCGGCGTATCCTATCTTCGGGCACCGTGAGGAGTGTAAGTTTAAAAAGTTAGTGCGCGGCTTATGGGATGCACGGCTTTTCCTAATCCATGGTGTTGCCTATCTTCGGGCAACGTGAGAAGTTTATGTCTTAAGAGTTGGTGCGCAGCTTATGAGATGCACGGCTTTTCATACTCCTTAGTGTTGCATATCTTCAGGCAACATGAGAAGTTTATGTTTGGGCCTTTCCAATGTTGCCGGGGCAACACCGGTTCTTAGAAGGCAGAGATCGGGTTTCGTCGATCCAATGGTTTGAGTCGATTTCTTTCCGTCGACTCGGCAGGTATTTATTATAAACACGGTTTTGTTGGTTCAAAAAGCGAATCAAGTCTATCAATGAAAGCAGGGCAGATTTTTCCTATTTAAAATGCCCCCGACATCTCGGGATGACTTATTTGCTAAAACATAGAGAGTACATAAGTGTTATCCCATTTTTGGTCAAAACTGGAATATCAAAAAATTGGCGAGGAATGATGGATATCAGGATTGGAGAACAGTCGGAATCAAGGCTACGGTCGATATCGTCAAAATTTGGTTGAACTCCGATCGGGACGAAATTGATTGGAAATGATGATAAGGACAAGGAAAGGTTATTTTTCAAATTTCAGGTTAATCGGAGTTCGTATGAAGAAGATATGATCGATTCAAGGTAGGAAGGATGTGCTGTTCGAACCCATCGGCACGCATGGATGGTTCGAATCGATCAGGGGTCACGTTCGTATCGATACGGTTTGTATCGATACCACTTCGAATCGATACACTTCGTATCGATCGGCATGGTTTCGACTCGGTTACTATGTATCGATCGGAAGAAAAGGTTAGGTGGACTTCGACGCGATGATGGCAGGGGTCTCCTTCGTATCCAGAGATGCATAAGGGATGGTTTGTATCGATGCGCTTCACATCGATCGGGGAAATATTGATTCGAATCGATACAGGTCGTATCAATCAGAAGGAAATGTGGAGGATCTTCGAATCCATGTGCTTTATATCGATCAGGATGGGTGCAGATGGCTCATTTGGACTCCAGTCTCTTTCGTATCCATCAGGTGAGAGCTTCGTTCGAATCCATCAGGTGAGGCCTCGTTCGTATCCACCCTTCACGACCACTTCGTATCGATGCTCCCATACTCGTTTCGAGTCGACCATATCATGTGGGATTGATTCGAAGTGAACCCCTGGGACCGATGCGAAGAGAGACACGAGTTAATGGATACGAGCATGACCGTTGTAAAGTTATGGATAAGGACGAAGCGTGGAAAATGGATACGAACGCGTCTTCGGGAAGGGAAGCATTCAACACGGCGACAAAGGTGGATCGACCCAGAGAAATAGCGCCACGTCATCGATACGCACGCGCTTTGGATGGGTTCGAAGCATGGGTTCGAAGCATGGATTCGAAGGCGACAGGCAACGGACAACCCCAAATTCGAATCCATCATATCTTCCAATCTGTTGATCCAAATACAATGAAATTTTTACAGGAACTTACATACATGTTGAAGAATATTCACACCAAATTTCACCTCGATTGGATGCATTCTTGATCGATTCGAACCTTACTTCGAATCGATCCCAATGTGGGCCCAGTTTCCTAAGAACAGGCGTGTGGGCCCCCTTACGTGCCAGAAGCGGTCTTCCGAGTTTCTAGCGAATTTTCAGCCTCCTACGCCTATAAATAGCACCCCTGGTCATTCAGAAAAGGGGTCGGAGAATTTGGAGAGAGAAAGCACGCCCGGACGCTGCCAGAATCACTCCATAACATCATTACTGCTATTTATTTCGAGTTTTGGACATTGTAACTGCTGTAATCATCTGTAATCATCAAGGATAATCAATAAAAGGATAAAAAACTTTGGAGTGGACGTAGGCCAGAGATAGCCGAACCACTATAAAATTTGTGTCTCTGTTCTTTACTTTTGGATTGCTATTTAATATTTGCTGAGATCTGAGATTTGTGTTTGAATATTATTGATTTGTATTCATACACTGGTGCTTTCACGGTATTCGGGGTTTGTGACCAATTTTGGCGCAAACAATAAGGTAGTTTTCAAATGAAGTAACGGCGGAGCGATTCGCTATTCCATGCCCTGGGAATTTGGATTCTGTCGACGGTTGTTAACTTGAAAGTTCCGTCTCTTAGCTTTTAATTGATGACATATGGTCCTTCCCAGTTCGGTTCGAAGGCCCCTGGGATGGGGTAGACTCGCTTGAGTATGGGATCTCGTACGTCGAAGGTTTGGTTGTGAACTTTGGAATTGAAGTATCGCGAGACCATTTTTCGGTGGGCAGCGGTTCTCAACTCAGCTTCTTCCCTTCTTTCGTCAATCATATTCAACGATTCGAGTAGGAGCTGCTCATTTTGCTTTTAATTAAAATTTTGCCTTTGGTGCGAGGGGACTTCTAATTCAACATGAATCATTACTTCTGAGCCATATGCCAGAGCGAACGGAGTGTGGCCGGTTGCCGCTTTATGGGTAGTTCTGTAAGCCCATAGTGCGAGTGGAAGTTCATCAGCCCAGTTTCCTTTTGCTTTAGTTAATGGCTTTTTGATATTGACTTGACGATCTTGTTTATTGCTTCTAATTCCCCATTTCCTTTCAGATGAGCTACCGTGGAGAAACACTTCTCAATTCGGAAGCTTTTGTAGAAGTCTTTAAACTCAATGCTTCCGAATTGAGTTCCATTGTCAGTAATGATTTTCTGTGGCACGCCAATCCTGCAAATAATGTTTTCAATAACAATATTAATGACTTTCTTTGTGGTTATGGTAGCCAGCGGTTCCGCTTCGGCCCATTTCGTGAAATAATCAACGGCAACTATAATTTATTTGGCCCCTCCTTTTGCTATTGGGAGGTTGTCGATCAAACCGATTCCCTATATTGCAAATGGCCACAGGTTGACCATCTGTGTTAGCTCTGTTGAAGGAGTTCTTTTAATTTTTTTTAAATCTTTCGTAGCGATCGCATCTTCTGGCGTAGTCTATAGCGTCGTAGTTTATTGTTGGCCAGAAGTATCCGTACTAGAGGACTTTCTTCGCAAGGGTCTATCCTCCAGTGTGGTCTCTACATTCACCTTCGTGCACTTTCTTTAGAATTCGTCGGGCCTTCGTCATCAGAAATAAATCTAAGAAGGCGGGTTGAGAATCCCCTTCGATAGAGTATTCCATCTTGTATCGTGAATCGCGGTGCCATTCGGAGAAGCATTTTCCATTGATTCCAGTCATTCAGATGGGCTCTTGCAAGTAAATAGCCCTTTATCAGCGTCATCCATGTCTCTGATTCGACGGTGATCTTGAGTATCCAGTCGACGTCCGTTTCGTCTACGCTTGGGGTGGTCAGAGTTTTAACTAGGATATGCTCCAATGACTGAGCCTCTTCGGAGCATGCCAGTTTAGCCAAATAATCCGCCTTGGCGTTTTGCTCCCTTAGAATGTGAGTTATGGTGAAATGTTCAATGTCGCTTAGCAGCTCTTGCACTTTAGACAGTTACGGGGCAAGATTCTCCCCTTAATCTTGGTGTTCCCTTTTCACTTGGAAGACGATTGGTTGGGAGTCATTGTAGATGTGAAAAGATTTTATCTTGAGCTCCTTCACAACTTTTAGTCCTGCTACCAATGCTTTGTATTTTTCTTCGTTATTTGTAGCAGGGAATTCCAAGTGCAAAGGGTAGCAAATGGCTCATCCTTCGGGGGTTACAAGCGCTACTCCTGCCCCCAAAAAGAAGTTATTAGATGCGCCATCGACAAAGAGTCTCCATTGCATGTCCACTTCCAGCTGTGTTTCTTCCTCATCATCCCATAAAGTAAATTTAGCGACGAAGTCTGCTAACGCTTGCCCATTGATGGCCTTTCTTGGGTGGTATGTGATATCATATTGACTCGGTTCTATATTCCACTTGAGAAGTCGTACGGAAGTTTCGGGCTGATACAACACTTGCTTTAGGGGCTGATCAGTCAATACTTTGATTAGATGAGCCAAAACGTATGGTCGTATCTTCTTAGATGCGATCAAGAGGCAATACGCTAGTTTTTTCAGTTTCGGGTAATTTTTCCCGGCTCCAGCGAACCGCTTGCTAATGTAATACACAGGTCGTTGGATTTTTGTCTCTTCACACACAAGAGCGGTGCTCAATGCATAAGGCGAGATCGCTAAGTAAATGAACAGATCTTCTCCATCCATAAGCTTTGATAAGAGTGGTGGGGCTTCCATGTGCCACAACAATTCTTCGAATGCTGTGACAGGCTTCACTCCCTTCGAAGCTCTTTTTTTTTCTTTCTTCAATACATCAAAGAATGATATATACTTGTCGGTAGTTTCGAGATAAATCAGTTTAGTGCTGCAACCTTTTTATTTAAGCTTTGCAGTTTCTTCTTATTTTTCGAAGCTTGGACCTCTCCTAGTGCCATTATTTTTTCTGGATTTGCTTCAATGTCCCTGACACTTACGAGGAATCCTAAGAATTTCCCAGAGCTAAAGTGAAATTTAAGTGCATTGAGTTTCATTCCGTACTTTCAAGTATTTCGAACATTTCAACGAGATTATCTAGGTGGTTAGAAGCCGCTCGTGATTTGACCAACATGTTGTCCATGTAAACCTCCATAGTTTTTTCGATTTGGCGCTTAAAGAAGGTATTTACCAACCTTTGATAAGTTTCCCTGGCATTCTACAAACGAATGGAATTACCCTATAGCAGTATAGGCCCAGGTCAGTGATGAAGCTGGTGTTTTCTTGGTCAGGTCTATGCATTAGGATTTGGTTGTACCCAGAGTATGCATCCATGAATGATAGAAGCTCGTGTCCTGCCGCTCCGTCCACAAGCTAGCCTATTCTAGGGAGAGGGAAGCTGTCTTTTGGGCAAGTTTTGTTTAAGTCCGTGTAGTCGATACAGGTTCCCCGCTTCCTATTGAACTTTTTGACTAAGACGGGTTAGATATCCACTCAGGATAAGTTGCATCACGGATAAAACCGTTGGCCATTAACTTGTCCACCTCTTCCCTTAACACCTTGGACCGTTCAGGATCTAGGATGTGCCTCTTTTGCTTTACTGGTTCGAACTTGGGGTCAATGTTGAGCGCGTGGCATGCGATTTCTGGTGACACCCCACACATATCGAAGTGCGTCCATGCAAACACATCCAAGTTGGCATGAAGAAATTTAGTAAGTTCCAACCACATCTTGTTTCCAAGGTGCGATCCAATTTTCAAGACTTTAGCTGGGTCATCCATATCGACTGGGATAGACATCGTCAATTCTGCTGGTGTTTCCCATTCCTCCCCTGAACTCTTCTTTCTAGGGTCCATAGCCTTGTTGAATCGACTATGGTCCCCAAGACAGGGTGGCTCTGTAGTTTCTATTCATAAGGTTCACGGATGTGGAGAGTTCTCCTCATATTCTTCCCTTTTTTCATTCTTCTAAATTCATGTAACTCCGCAATGTAACATTCTCTAGATGTACAGTGATCTTCTTTCACCACTCTGATTCCATTTGTAGTAGGTAACTTCACGGTTAGACACCATTGGGCCAGAGCTATTCTGAAATCTACTAGAGCGGACCGTCTCAAGAAGGCGTTATATGC
This sequence comes from Allium cepa, assembly GCA_030765085.1. Taxonomy (NCBI): domain Eukaryota; kingdom Viridiplantae; phylum Streptophyta; class Magnoliopsida; order Asparagales; family Amaryllidaceae; genus Allium; species Allium cepa. The sequence continues at coordinate 13,263,206 of CM060941.1, forward strand.
GGACGATTCGTCCACGATTACGAAAGTTTGAATGAGGGTGAATCTTCGACCACCCTCTCTAAGTTCCACTGGAAGGTCGATTATTCCCATAGGTTGCTTGGATTTTCCAGTGAACCCATGGATCTTCGTTTGGCATGCAGACACGCATTTCATGTCTATCCTCATTTGATCAAAAGTACGTTTGAAAAGTATATTAACAGAGCTGCCACTATCGAACAACAACGGGACCGATTCCCACTGTTACCACTATTAATAAAGAGTCGGATCTTCGATCCCTTGATGTCCTGATTTCCGAGCACTGTGTCATCACTCAATACTTTCTACAACTTGGCTAGTGTTTCATCTTTTATTGCGAGACATGATCCCTATTATCGTGCCTTTTGGTCAAGCCGAAATATCAACAAATTGGGTAGAAAGGATGGATACCAGGGTTGGAGATCGATTGGAAACAATGCTGTGATCGATATAATCAAAATTTAACCGAGCTCCAATCAAGACGGAATCGATTGGGAATGATGAATAGGACAAGGAGAGGCTACTGTTCAAATTTCAAGTCAATCGGAGTTTAGATGCTCAACATATGATCAATGCCAACCAAGGAAATTAACTCATTCGCATCCATCAATTTGCATCGATCGGCTTGCATCCATCAATTCGCCTCGATAGGCTCACATCCATCATTTCGCATCGATCGGTTTCATATCCATTAAGCATCCATCAATTCGTATCTACACGATCACTCTGCTTTGTGTCCACTTGGTCTGGTTTTACTTCACATCTATCACATTTTCTCAGCTTCATATCCATCAACTAGAGTCAGTTCATATCGATTCCAACTGCACAGTTCGTATCGATCAATCAACGAACGATACGAATGGATCATCGAACGACCGATACGAATGGATCACCGAACGATCGATACAAAATGATACCTTTTATCGATACGAAATGACCTCTAGCTATTGGTACGAAGTGGCCCCTAGCCATCGACACGAAGTAACCTGTGAGCATCGAAACGAACAGAGGCTCAAAAGATCGATACGAACAAAGCCAAACCATCGATACGAACGAGGCGTAAACATTGGAAAGACTCGATCGATTCGGAATGAAAAGTGGATCAGTCCTAAAAGTAAGCGGCATGTCATCAGACAGAATGTGCAGGGTCATCAATGCGAAATCATCGATACGAATAGCATCGATATGAAGGAGGCAGCATTCGAAGAACATGAACTTGCATCGATCATAACTCACAATCTACAAGTCCAAATGCTGCCAAATTTTCACAGGAGCTTACGCACAACCACAAGAATGTTCATGATCGATCCCGACTCGATTGGAAGAGATTTTGATCGATATGAATCTTATTCGTATCGATCATGGATGGAGTCGAAATCACTCGGAATCGATCACGTGGGCCCACCCACGTGAGAGAAGGAGTCTTTTGAGATCTGGGCGGGATATTTGCAGCCTACACCTATAAATAGAAGTCTAAGAGCTTAAGAAAAAGGATCTTATGGTTCTTCTACGCCGGTACTTTATCGAACTTCATTCTAACTTCATTATTATCAACTACATTCTTGTAACCAACGAGTGATTATTAATAAAATATCAACTCTTCAAACTGGACATAGGTCGGAGATAGCCGACCCATTATAAACCTTGTGTCTTTACTACATTCCTTTTAAATTTTGAGTGTTCTTCACATTTATTTTCTCTATATATTTGTTATCTGTGATTGTAAATGGGTGCTTTCATCGGCAATTAGTTGTCTGTGACCAATTTTGACGCAAACATTTTGGTCCCTTCACTGATTGTGCTAGCACTCAGGGATTCTAAAGCATGGATTTCAAGTTTGAAAGCTTGAAGACTTAGATCTGGAAAGCTATGGCAAGGCAATCGACAAGAAGACAGAGGACTGAAAAGAGTCAGCATGAAGGGAGTCAAGAGGCTTCCTCGGGAGCGAATCAGGCGTCGATCTTCATCACCAGAGACGAGATGGAAACGATGCTCAAGAGACAAGAGGAGATGATGCAGAACCTACTCCGACAACTTGGACAACTTGGAGTGCATAATCAATGGAACGTAGCTGCATGAGATGCGGGAGATAGGAATCAGGAGCACAGAGCAACCAAAGTTTAGAATGGAGCAGAGCCGTCCGACGCTGCACCAGAACTAGGGGACACTCACCCAAAGCATTTTGATCCGATCCCAGGAAGAGTAACAGGTAGAGCCGAGCAACATGGCATTGATAGAGGAATGGATACTCATCCAGGAGAGAAGATTGCAGGATTCCCTCTTGAGCTCGAAGGGCAGGTTGAAGGCAAGGGACGAGGACTACAACTTGGAGACAGTGACAGATTGGCAAAGATGGTGAGATGAGCCATGAGGAGAGGACTAGTAAATAGAGACTTGGAGGATGTGAATAGTAGTCCTTTTGCTCTAATGATCAGGCAAGCTAGGAACCCGCCAGATTTCAAATTGCCGACACTGGAGATGTATGACGGGAGAACGGATCCTACTGCTCACTTGACAAGGTACATGAGGCATATGAAAGTACCGGGGGCATTGGAGGAGGTCATGGCATGGTGCTTCCCTTTGTGTTTGATAGATATTGCAACATTATGGTTCAGATAGCTGGAGAGTGGCTTTATTGGCACATGGACAGAGTCGATTGAAAGGTTTATAAGGCGGTATTGGGTCCACATAGTCTGACCTAAGAACATGATGACTTTGACATCGATGAAACAGTGGAAGGGGGAATCACTTAGGGATTTCTTAACCAGGTTCAATGCGACAGTGACTTCGGTGGATCGACCTAATCCATCGATGGTTTTGATGGCGGCAGTTTCGAGAATTGTAGATAATTCAGATTTCAAGATATCATTGTAACGGGACCCACTGAGGGATCTCGGAGAGTTCTACAATGAGGTGGAAAGGTTTCTGAGGCAAGAAGATGCGCAAGCTGAGAGAGAAGGGAGAGAGGCTGAAGCTTATGCATTAAGGGGTGGAGGTCCACCCGGGGGGACCCAGTCAAAGATGATAAAGGAAAAAGGAAAATGAATGACAACGGTAGCACTTTGAAAAGGCCGTGGAGGGATTCAAAGTTTTCTTCTTACACGGATCTAACTGAAACTCTGGAAAGGATTTACTTGGATACTCGAGGGCGCCTCTAGTATCGAAGGCTGAAAAGAAGAGCAACTTCTGATTACGATCGGGCAACGGGAAAGCATTGCCTATTCCATGAGCTGCATGGGCACAACACGAACGACTGTAGGAATTTAAAAGATATCGTTGAGGAGCATGTAATGAATGGTCATCTATAATAGTATGTAAGGAATCGAGCTGTGGCAGAGGAATAGGAGCGGCCACTGCCCGCCTCAAATGAAGATGGCGCTGGATCTAGGCAACGTTAGCTTGTTATCAACTAAATAAATTTATGGCATTGGATAAGTAATAGTGCTCGAAGTAATATGGCTAAGTCGCTTACACATGTATGGGATCGAGGACGGTCCCTAGGCATGCTCTGAGACGATGACAAGCCATATTGCTCGAGTCTATGAAATCATGTTTTCTTTCTATTTTCCTACAAATTTTGGTTCTATCTTTTATTGCACGGACATTTGTTTAGTTTTCCTTATTTGTTTGGAGTTTCAATTTGTTAACTGGATTATGTAACAAGTGGATTTGGATTAATGTAATAAATAATATAGGTCTCGCGATTACGGTCCCGACCGGAGAGAAGTAATCGCAAATAATGAGTCCCTTCGTCGGAGAGCGATGGAATGGTTAAAAACACAATATTAAAGTCCTTGGCCGGAGATCCAAGGCTGGAAAATATAAAAGTCCTTGGCCGGAGAGCCGAGGCCGGAGAATATAATAGTCCTTGGCCGGAGAGTCGAGGCCGGAGAATATAAAAGTCCTTGGCCGGAGGGCCGAGGTCGGAATAGTATATCGGCCCAAAGTGGCTACGAATTTAGTTATTGGTCATTGGATATGAGTAGATTAAAGCTCGGTCGACGGATTCGGATAGCTACGGAATTGGCTAAGTTTGTGGTTACAGGACTTCGAATTGGACATCGACTCGGAGCAGTCGCAGACTTGACTATGGCTATGGCACTTGGATACGATGGCTTGGCAATGGATGGAATATGGATTTTGGATATCAGATTCAAAGCTATTCAAAACATGCCTTCTTACCACAAGGCATGTTTTGGGGGGCAAATGTTATCCCGCCTTTTGGTCAAGGCTGGAATATCAACAAATTGGCTAGAAAGGATAGATATCAGGGTTGGAGATCGACTGGAAATAATGCTGTGATCGATATCATCAAAATTTAACCGAGCTCCAATCAAGACGGAATCGATTGGGAATGATGAACAAGAAAAGGTGAGGCTACCGTTCAAATTTCAAGTCAATCGGAGTTCAGATGCTCAAGACATGATTGATGCAAACCATGGAAATTAACTCACTCGCATCCATCAATTCGCATTGATCGGCTCGCATCCATCAATTCGCAACGGTCGGCTTGCATCCATCATTTCGTGTCGATCGGTTTCGTATCTATCAAGTATCCATCGATTCATATCCATCATGATCACACTGCTTCATGTCCACTTGGCCTGGTTCTACTTCGCATCCATCACATTTTCTCGGCTTCGTATCCATCAACTAGAGCCAGTTCGTATCGATTCCAATTACACACTTCGTATCGATCGATCAACAATCGATACGAGTGGATCAACGAACGATCGACACGAATGGATCAACAAACGATCGATACGAATGGATACCTTTTATCAATATGAAATGACCTCCAGCTATCGGTACGAAGTGGCCCCTAGCCATCGATATAAAGTAACCTGTGAGCATCGATACGAATGGAGCCTCAAAAGATCGATACGAACAAAGCCATACCATTGATACGAATGAGGCATAAACATTGGAAAGCCTCGGTCGATTCGGCATAAAATGTGGATCGATCCTAAAAGTAAGCGGTACGTCATCAAAAAGAATGTGCAGGGTCATCGATGCAAAATCATCGATACGAATAGCATCGATACGAAGGAGGCAGCATTCGAAGAACACGAACTTGCATCGATCATAACTCACAATCTACAAGTCCAAATGCTACCAAATTTTCACAGGAGCTTATGCACAACATAAGAATGTTCGTGATCAATCCCCACTCGATTGGACGAGTTTTTATCGATACAAATCTCGTTCATATTGATTATGAATCGAGTCAAAATCATTCGAAATCAATCACGTGGCCACACCAACATGAGAGAAGGAGTTTTCCAAGATCTGGGTAGGATATTTGCAGCCTACACCAATAAATAGCAATCTAAGAGCTTCAGAAAAGGGATCTTCTGGTTCTTCTATACCGCTACTTTGCCGAACTCCATAGTAACTCGATTATTATCAACTATATTGTTGCAAACAGCGAGTGATTATCAATAAAATATCAACTCTTCAAAGTGGACGTAGGTCAGAGATAGCCGAATCACTATAAACCTTGTGTCGTTACTGCATTCCTTTTAAATTTTGGGTGTTCTTTACATTTATTTTCTCTACATATTTGTCATCTGTGATCTGTGATTGTAATCGGGTGCTTTCATCGGCAATTGGGTATTTTTGACGAATTTTGGTACAAACAATTCCATTGGACCATGCTTCAACGAACTTGCATACTACTCCATCTCCCCCAGCTTCTTTTCCCTGGGTGTGGTCCCCCAGATATTCTTTCGACAATAAGTCTTTGGTCAGTTCGTTTGGACCCTTCTTCACTAGTTTTGGCTTGATTCCTTTGTTCTCTAGGAGGCTGAGGAGCCATGGGTTGATCAGGATTCTGTGACTTTCTCACATACAGCCGGAGTTTGTTTTTCTGGATCAATTCTTCAATGAAAATTTTCAGATGGAAACATTCATTTGTGTTATGACCATGAGTCTCATGGAAGCGGCAGAACTTTCCTGAGTTTTTATGCTTCTCAGTTACTTCCTTCCTAGGGGGTTTTTGTATTCTTCAGTTCCCTATATTGCGAGAAAAATATTTTTCAAGTGTCGCTTAGAGAGGTATAGTCTTCGAGCCTGAACCCTTTAAGTCTTTTATTGTTGCCATTACCAATTTTTTATTGGAGTTTTGATTTTTTTTTCTCTTTTGATTTCCATCTTTACTTATGACTCCTTCAGCAGTTCTAGAAGCGTGCACGTTTTGATTAGTTGCTACATCGCTCTGTCCGATGTTCGTCGGTTGCACACTAGTAGACTTCCTTTTCAGCTCCTGCACTTCCTTCAATCTTAAGTATTGACTTGCTTTACGATTGATGTCTTTTCTTGTGGCAGGTTGCTTTATCTTAATCCACTTTTTGAATTCAGTCTTCGGGTGAATGGCACAGACTAACGCCATAAAAACCATGTCCTCGTTGGGGGTTACTTACTTCCATCACTGCGGTATTAAACCGGTTCATGAAAGATTTCAGTGATTCGTTACGTCCCTGGAACAGTCCGGATAGGGACTTGACATCTTTTGTTGTGTGGTATGGAGCCTGTACAAATGCGGTTTTGGGTCCTTTGTCTCGTCGTAGGACGGAATGGTTAGCATTTTGAATGTTTCTAGATACTTCTCACTTAAGATGTCATCAGTAAAGGGAGTCTGACTTGGTGCAGATCCTCATTCATCATCTCTTCTATTTTTACTCTCGTCCATTAATCGCTTGACCATGTCTGCTTTGTATGCCTCTGATGTTCGGTAATCCTAGGGGCGACAGTCAGTCACTACACCAAGTGTTTGGCTTTGCAAATTGTCTTGGCAAGTGCGTTGAAGCTTAGGCTCCCCTATATTTGGGGGAGCCACTCCCACGGAATCCCGTTGGCTTGCAGCTGACCTGACTAGGGCAGTTTGGACGTTCCTAGCACCATCGAATCCCTTGACATTCTCTTCCAACTGGTTGTCTTGTTCTCCATCTTCCGAGTCAGAGAGGTCCATAGCTATATCTTCTTGCGGGGTCTTTGCCCCTTGATTCAAGTTCAGAATTGGTTTCCTTGCGGCGAGCAGGGTACTCGTGCCTTTCACGTTTTGTCCCATGGTTTCTGTTATCACACTTTTTTGCGGCTGCTTCCCGTTTCTTCTATTTAGGCCAGAAACGAAAGAATTTTCTTGTTCTATAGCAGTTGTGGGTTTAGGCATAATTCTTGGAGTAGGATTTGAATGTAAGGTTAAAAGAGCATTAAGCTTCTCCACAAGAGCCTTCTGGCTACTTTCCATTCTTTGGTTGATCTCGTCAACCATCTTATTCAACTCATCTCTAGTAATGACTTCGTACTGACTGGAGGATGCTGGCGTTTGACTTCCTGAATTAGCGCCATTTACTTCGGTATGTTGATAATTAACATCTTCTCTAGCTATCACTGCCACTATGGACCTTCCAAAGGCAGTTCTCCTTCTTGCAGGAGTCATTGATTCCAAGCGGTAGGTCTTTCGAACAAAGATTGGGGATCTAACTTCTGGACCTGTACGATCCAAAGTAGATAGCTAAATCTGAACCCTGAGTTGGGTTCTCAGTAAAAGCACCAAAATGTTAACCTAAAAAATTAATCAATACCTTGGTTTGAGTGTTAAAGCACCCTCCCTATTCTTACAGATAAATAATATAGATAATAGATATAAAAAAAGCAGTAAGAGAAAGAAGACAAGAAGATTTTTATAGTGGTTCGGCTTTAACGAAGCCTACGTCCACTTTATGATTTCTATTATAAACTGATTGTTGTTACAAGAAGTGTTTGATTACAAAGCTCTTGATTATCCTTAGCTATATTGAATCTACAAGGTTGGAATCTACTAGAGAATTGCAGTGAACCCCATTGGAGATTGTTGTAAAGGAGGTAAAGAGTGAAGAAAACTTCCAGTAGAGTTTCAGCAACCCGTCTGGAGAAGCCCCCGTTTATGTTGTAGATAGGATGGTATTTATAGAGATCGAAGAGCAATTGGGCCAAGCCTGTTCGCCGGCTGTTTGCAGATGGACGTAGGACGACGCAGTGGAGCTTAGCTCATGACCTATGCCACAAAGATGGATCACTAACGATCCATAGAATTAGCTCGAATGCATGCTAATTACTTAGCTCCTTTGTCTGTTTCAATCTTTAAGGGTCGTGCTTGTACCATGTTCAAGTATGGATTGCTGGCGATCCATAGTGTATGGCTCACTAGCGATCCGTATACTTAGCATGTTTTTGAACTTTGGCTTTTGAACTTATTTCGTTGTCTTGTGTCAACATTGTTTCTGTAGTTTCGTTGCATGTCGTTTTTCTTTGATGACGATTTACTTGTTAGTTGTATTTAGTTGTTGATTGGATTGGACGGATGCTTGTCTCTTGGTGTATCTAACTCGGAATCTCATCAAACTCAGTCACTACTTTTACAATATGGATTGGATCATGATGCAAGAAAAACAATATAACCCCGGACTATATTTATGGATCGCTAGCGATCCATAGGTGATCCTTGCCCCTAGTGGATTTCCTCGTTCTTTTTTCTTAGCTCTCTTTGGCTTGTTGCTTTAGTCCTTTTGGTTGAATTCTGAGCTATTCTGGCTCCATCAAGTTGTTCAGTCTTCTCTTGGATCCCGCTGGGTTAAAAATCGGGATAACAAATATAAACCAAAATTGAAAACTAATTTCTCATTATTATTAATAAATTAAAATGATCATATTTGAATTATAAAGCCATATAAATCAATAATAAACAACTATTAACAAAAGGTGTTATTATATCGATAAAGCGATATCAATTTTCCTTATAATTTGAAGTTAAATATATATCTTTATAAAACTATTACAAATGATTTATTATCACTTCATAACTAATTAAAATGAATTATTATCGTTTAAAAATAATTATTTGAATAATTATAAAAATATCAAATCATTAAATGTTAATTTAAATTCATAAGTCAATTACTAAATATGATGTCATTATTGATGATGCCATAAATACATTTAATTTTCAAAAATAAAATAATTTTTTTATTTCATATTCTTGTTTAAATGGATAAATAAGTGTATATATCTAGCTCCGTGCGTGACTTCTGATAATTATAGAGCTGTTTATTGTTAAAATAATTTTCTACTATTTTATCGATATTCCTTCAAAGTTTATATTTTTGTAAATACTTATTCAAAATAAGACTACCATCATTACTGTTCAAAACATCATAATCTATGTTTAATAATGCTTATGTTTGAATATTTAAATAAATATATATATATATAATTTATCAAATTGATAAATTTTTCGGTTATTATAGACTTCTCCCTTTAAAATAATTTCATCCCCAAAGTTATACATAACCAAAAACTCGGTAAAAATATTATTTTAAATTTCAAATACAACCCTGTGTTATGTTCACGGATTATTTGTATGCACTGTTATCCCGCTTTTTGGCAAAGCCGTGATACCAAAAGATCGACCGAAAACAAAAGATAGTTCGTCTCAAAGATTGGTCATACTCTGCTTCACTATGGATATCGATGAATTTTGTCCGAGTCTAGATTGAGCTACATTTGATAGGACATGACAAGCAAAACCATAGAAGTCAGAATCTCAAATTTCAAGCCAATCCGAGTTCATATGCTCGAGTTATGATCGATTCAATCTAGAGGAAACTGCCCAGATTTCGTATCCATCACTATGGGTGATTTCGTATCCATCATCGAACTCCGGTTTGAATCCATCAGCAATTCGTATCGATCACTTTCATATCGATCAGGTTCCAGCGATTTCGAATCCATCGAAGCGCCTTTGTTCGTATCGATCAACTTCGAATCCATCGAAGTGCCTCGGTTCGACTCGGTCTCATTTGAACCCATCGGCAGAAAGCCCACTTCGCATCCATCGGCAGATAACCTACTTCGCATCGGTCAACTCCCATGAGTTCGTATCGATCAGGATTGGCCGTGTTCGTATCCATCGAGTTCGTATCGATGGACTTCGTATCCATCAACTGATGATGCGCTTCGTAACGATCAGCCGATGTCTTTTTCGTATCCATCATAGAAGCATCCCTTCGAACCCATCAGATCATCATCCTTCGTATCCATCGAAGGGTTTAAGTTCGCATCGATTGACTTCATATCCATGGAGAAGCTACAAGGCTCGTATCCATCAAAGAAAGGCTAGTTCGTATCCATCAACCATCGGTTGTTCGACTCCACCAGTGAAGCCTTGTTCGAATCCATCAGTGAGGCTTCATTCGAATCCATCGAGCAAACAAGCCAAGGTGATGTGTCATCCCTCGATACGAATGCACCGAGATATATAGAGTCGATGCGGTCAACTCGGAGCAAAGACTGGATCGAGGCGAAGTGTGCGCTCCACGTCATCACAAAGGTAGGTGCCACCATCGGTTCGAAGCAATCGATTCGAACAAATCGATTTGAACCAAACAGCCATACGAAGAACATCATTTTGTATCCACGATATCTCACAATCCACTGATCCAAATACCATGACATTTTCACTGGATATTGCACACATGCTGAGGAACGTCTCCACCAAATTTCAGCTCGATTGGACAACATCTTGATCGATACGAAATGACTTCGTATCGATCGCCAATCGAGTTGAAACTTCCTGAGGTTCGTCGCATACGCCTATAAATAGAGCCCCAGAGCGTACAGAAAAAGGGACTTTTAGCCATTGAAGCGCCGAAGCTCTGCCTGATCAAGATCTCCATCATCCTACATACTTTTGCTATTGAATTCGAATTCCAGTTGTAACTTGCTATTGATTGCTGTAACAACTTGTAATCATTGAAAGAGAATCAATAAAACTGCAAAAACTTCACAGTGGACGTAGGCAACACGCCGAACCACAATAAATCGCTTGTCTACGCATTTACTTTACTGTCATTTGGAGTTTTTGTTAGATAATCCTCATTTTCAGTTTATATTCTTCATTAATATCTCTTTAAAGACTACCGAAGAGTGTTGTGACCAATTTTGGCGCAAACACTTTGGTGCTTTCACTGAGAAAACCTAGATTTTCTCCTGCTCGTTGGATCTATCCTCGATACCGGATTGAATAAATCTAAGAGAGAGATCCAGATCACAAATCCAAGTTCCTTCCCTCCTATTCAGATTTGCATAAAATCTAGGAAAGGAATTCAACCTTCAAGATGGTTAGCACAAGGACCACCTCCAATGCCATCAATCAAGAGGAACATGATAGACAGAATCCTGCGCCACTGCCTCCCCCCAACCCAGACGCTACCGGACACTCTGAACCATCAGGTCCGGTTACCCGACAAGAGCTTCAACTGCCGCTTCAAGAGCTGACACAAAGTCGGCATCAATTAACAGAACAGCTACGCGCTGACGCCGAGCTGATCAACCAGCTGTATCGCCAGAAGCGAAGGAGATCCGAGAGAGATCATGCTTCTCGCTCCTCTAGCGAAAGCTCTTCATCTTCTGATCATCATCACCGATCTCCACGACCCCGACTCGATGGGAGTCGCATACAAGCTGCTGGATATCAACCGGCAATGACTGTTGGACAGCTGAGAGTTGGCCAATTGGCCAGTTTCCAAACCGGGCCCTCCTCCCGAGGGGGTGCCGCTCCTCACTACACCACAGAATACAGCGCCACGAACGTCGTGGTTGAACCAAAAGTCGATGCCCAGAACCAGTCAAACCTGGACCGGCATCCGCATGGACGTACTCCAGAACCATACGTCCCAGAAGACTATGAGCCAAGAAGGCAACATACGGACCGTCGACAGCATCCGGTCCAACCCCAGAATGTGGGAATCAACCATACTCCGGCACGATCCACTCAGAACGTACAAATGTCGGATCTCCAGACCATGATACGTCAGATGATCCGTGAGAGCCAAGGTCTAACAAATGATGACTGGGGAATCTCCATGAGTCACACTCCCTTTACCGACGACATTCTCGCTGCTGAACCCCCATGGCGATTCAGGATGCCGACTCTACCCATGTACGAGGGAAACTCCGACCCCAACCAACATATTCTGAAATATGAATGGTCGATGAGCGCTGTCAGAGCTGACGATGCAGTGAAGTATCGTAGTTTCCCCATATCCTTGGGGGGCATCGCTACCATGTGGTTCACTCGACTGCCACCACGATCCATATCCTCCTTTGACCAGTTGGCCACTAAATTCATCGAGCAATTCCGCATGCACGTCGCAAGACCAAAAGACGTCAACACTCTATCTAGCGTCACCCAAGCCCTTGGAGAAACACTCAGACACTACTTAGAGAGATTCCACGCTGCATGTGCCGAAATCAACAATCCGAACGATAACTCCATTCTCATGGCGTTGACTAAGGGGGTTGACCCCGATTCTGAGTTTGGCAACTGGTTGGCTGGAAAACCCCCTGCATCGTTGGACCGTTTCCACGCCAAGGCAGCTCAATTCCTAAGAAGGGAAGATGCGAAATGGTCTAGGAAGCAGACTGATGCAGGGCCAAGCATGGAAGGGATCCAAAGCAATGTAGCTATCAAACAGTCCGGTGAGAGCTCCGAAAAAGTTCAGTTGAACGTTCAAAACCAACAAGCTCAACGAAGGGAGAGCGTGAATCAAACCAGAAAGCGAGATCAAAATCGTGGCCCACAGCACAAGAGTCCTATGTTTGACAGTTACACTCCTTTGAATACATCACTGGAGGACTTGTATTTACAAACCTGTAATACAATGCAATACAAAAAACCTGCTCCAAAACCGTCGTCAGAGAGGCAAATCCAGACGGAAAAATTTTGCAAGTTCCGTAAAAACTACGGGCACAATACGAATGAATGTCGCCACTTGCAAGATCTCGTAGAAAAACTGATTAGAGAAAGAAAGCTGGAACAGTTTGTACGGGCACCGCAGCCTGGAGGAGCGGGCCCATCACATCAAAACAATGAACCCAATCGATCGAGACAGGAAGACTCAACCCGTCCCGGTGGGAGATTAGTGATACGCCATCAGTGGCGGACCCAATATGCCAGGAGCCTGGAACGACGAGGACCTTCGTCACTGTTACACATGACAGGCTCTATTCATCCTATGAATACTTTTCAATTTCCTTTACATTCTGAAGTTTGAGTTTGTAATAAGGCACTGACTTTGCCATGTTTTTCCGTTCCAGCAATAAATTACTATCTCTTCAAGCTAGGGCTATGATTCATCGAATTCAACATTCAACAATCACGACGCACGAAGAGCTAAGTTCCATCGAACAATGAAATTTATTCAAATAGCGAGTGACTGTGATACGACCGGCCACTCACTAAGTGAAACCTCAGCTCGGGGGAAAGCCATCACATCAAAGGCTGAACTGGACCGACACACGACAGTCCTACAACTAACTCCAAATTCCCAGAGTGCGAATTGGAGTATTCTCATCAACTCTAGGTTCCTAGAGTGCGAACCAGAGTATAAACATCCATCGTTCCTAGAGTGTGAACGGACTCTAGGTTCCCAGAGTGCGAACCGGAGTATAAACATCCATTGTTCCCAGAGTGTGAACGGACTCTAGGTTCCCAGAGTGCGAACCGGAGCATAAACATCCATCAGGTTCCCAGAGTGCGAACCCAAACATAAATCCCAACTCCAACTTCCCAGAGTGCGAATTGGAGTATAAACATCCATCAGGTTCCCAGAGTGCGAACCCAAACATAAATTCCAACTCCAACTTCCCAGTGTGCGAATTGGAGTATAAACATCCATCAGGTTCCCAGAGTGCGAACCCAAACATATATTCCAACTCCAACTTCCTAGAGTGCGAATTGGAGTATAAACATCCATCAGGTTCCCAGAGTGCGAACCCAAACATAAATTCTAACTCCAACTTTCCAGAGTGCGAATTGGAGTATAAACATCCATCAGGTTCCCAGAGTGCGAACCCGAACATAAATTCTAACTCCAACTTCCCAGAGTGCGAATTGGAGCATAAACATCCATCAGGTTCCCAGAGCGCGAACCGAAATGTAAATCCTAACTCCAACTTCCCAGAGTCTGAATTGGAGTATAAACATCAATCAGGTTCCTGGAGCGCGGACTGAAATACAGGCTAACTCCAGATTCCCAGAGCGCGAGTCGGAGCACAAACATCCATCAGGTTCCCAGAGTGCGAACCAAAACATAAATTCTAACTCCAACTTCCCAGAGTGCGAATTGGAGTATAAACATCCATCAGGTTCCCAGAGTGCGAACCGAAAAAATAAATTCAAACTCCAACTTCCCAGAGTGTGAATTGGAGTATAAACATCCATCAGGTTCCCAGAGCGCGAACCGAAACATAAATGATAACTCCAAGTTCCCAGAGTGCGAATTGGAGTATAAACATCAATTCCAGGTTCCCGGAGTGCGAACCGACGCATCAATGATAACTCGAAGTTCCCAGAGCGCGAATTGGAGTATAAACATCAATTCCAGGTTCCCAGAATGTGAACCGAAACGTCAATGCTAGCTCCAAGTTCCCAGAGCGTGAATTGGAGGATAAACATCAATTCCAGGTTCGCGGAGTGCGAACTCAAAACATACATGATAACTCCATACTCCCAGAGCGTGATGTGGAGTGCGAACGTAAATTCCAGGTTCCCAGAGCGCGAACCAAAATATACTTGGTAACTCCATATTCCCAAAGCGTGAAGTGGAGTATTAACATCAATTCCAGGTTCCTGGAGCGCGAACCCAAACATACGAACTGACTCTAAGTTCCCAGAGCGTGAATCGGAGCATTAACATCAATTCCAGGTTCTCGGAGGGCGAACCAAAAAATACAAATGTCAACTCCAAATTCCCAGAGCGTGAAGTGGAGTATAAACATCAATTCCAAGTTCCCAGAGTGCGGACCAAAATATAAATGTCAACTCCAAATTCCCAGAGTGTGAATTGGAGTGCAGATGCCAAGTCAAAGTTCCCAGAGTGCGAACTGTATTACAAACATCGATAACTCTCGAATTCCCAAAGTGCGAACCAGATTATCGATCACAGATTATCTTAAGTCCCCGGAGTGTGGACATGTGCCCAAGATTTGCAATAGGTGCGATCGACCACCAAAATACAAATGTTGTTCCCCAGAACTGGGCAGAAAGTTTAAGTGTTAATCACTAACCGAAGTGATATGATGTCCAAAATTCAACTCATTCGTCAATCACGACGTGTGATCAAGATTGTCAGACTTGGCAAATAAAAACATACTCAACTTGAAGGTAGAAACACCACAAGTGCACTGGACTGAAAGCCAAATACTGCAAATACTTAAGCACAAAAGAAATCACAGTCGAAGCAAAAGGACTAAATGTCATTTCAACTAACTGTATGTGAAGATTCATGTACAAGTTATTCCAAAAATTCCTACCAGCAGGAGGCCGAGCCTGCATCTATACATAGCCTATGAAAGAAAATATGCAAACGACAAAGCTTCGAAGTCCAGCTATAATGATCATCATCACTTATACACTGCTCATCGATACGAACGAATATTTCGTACCCATCAAAACTCATCGATGCGAATGAACATTTCGCATCCACCGAATTCTCCATTTACCGATGCAGAGTCAATCTTTCAACCTCCTATATCGATTCAGGAGAGGATCGATACGAAGGAACTTCCTAAAGCAACTGACAAACGTTGTTACAACTCAAATTTCACATCGATTCAGGAGAGGATCGATACAAGAGGGTAGTCCAAAACAACCATCAAGCGTTGTTTCAACTCGAATTTCAAATCGGTTCAGAAGAGAATCGATACGGAGTTCGATAACATGCTAAACTGACAACGACTCATGAACACTCGACGTTAACTAAGTCAAGTTAACATATATGCATGTATGTCGGACTAATATTTGATTTTCAACAATCACAGGGATCGAATACTCATCTCATTACGACAGCAAACAGCTAAGCACTATCATATAGTGATCAGTTATATCAACGCAAAGTTACAACCCTCGACAAAAGAGCAATGATTGTTCAGAGAGAAATTGCAGCTTTTCAAAACATGTCATGTTTCCATAAGACGTACTTTGGGAGGCAAATGTTATCCCGCTTTTTGGCAAAGCCGTGATACCAAAAGATCGATCGAAAACAAAAGACAGTTCGTCTCAAAGATTGGTCATACTCTGCTTCACTATGGATATCGATGAATTTTTTCCAAGTCCGGATTGAGCTACAATTGATAAGACATGACAAGCAAAGCCATAGAAGTCAGAATCTCAAATTTCAAGCCAATCCGAGTTCATATGCTCGAGTTATGATCGATTCAATCTAGAGGAAACTGCCCAGATTTCGTATCCATCACTATGGGTGATTTCGTATCCATCATCGAACTCCGTTTTGAATCCATCAGCAATTCGTATCGATCACTTTCGTATCGATCAGGTTTGAGCGATTTCGAATCCATCGAAGCGCCTCTGTTCGTATCGATCAACTTCGAATCCATCGAAGTGCCTCGGTTCGACTCGGTCTCATTCGAACCCATCGGCAGAAAACCCACTTCGCATCCATCGGCAGATAACCTACTTCGCATCGGTCAACTCCCATGAGTTCGTATCGATCAGGATTGGCCGTGTTCGTATCCATCGAGTTCGTATCGATGGACTTCGTATCCATCAGCTGATGATGCGCTTCGTAACGATCGGCCGATGTCTTTTTCGTATCCATCATAGAAGCATCCCTTCAAACCCATCAGATCACCATTCTTCGTATCCATCGAAGGGTTCAAGTTCGCATCAATTGAATTCTTATCCATGGAGAAGCTACAAAGCTCGTATCCATCAAAGAAAGGCTAGTTCGTATCCATCAACCATCGGTTGTTCGACTCCACCAGTGAAGCCTTGTTCGAATCCATCAGTGAGGCTTCATTTGAATCCATCGAGCAAACAGGCCAAGGTGACGTGTCATCCCTCGATACGAACGCGTCGAGATATATTGAGTCAATGCGGTCAACTCAGAGCAAAGACGGGATCGAGGCGAAGTGTGCGCTCCACGTCATCAAAAAGGCGCGTGCCACCATCGGTTCAAAGCGATCGATTCGAACCAAACAGCCACACGAAGAACATCATTTCGTATCCACGATATCTCACAATCCAGTGATCCAAATACCATGAAATTTTCACTGGAGATTGCACACATGCTGAGGAACGTCTCCACCAAATTTCAGCTCGATTGGACGTCATCTTGATCGATACGAAATGACTTCGTATCGATCGCCAATCGAGTCAAAACTTCCTGAGGTTGGTCGCGTGGGCCCACTCACGTGCCAGAAAAAGTCTCCCGGGATTTGAGCGAAGTTTCAGCCTCTTACGTCTATAAATAGAGCCCCAGAGCCAGGAAAAAGGGACTTTTGGCCATTGAAGCGCCGAAGCTCTGCCGGATCAAGATCTCCATCATTCTACATACTTTTGCTGTTGAATTCGAATTTCCAGTTGTAACTTGCTGTTGATTGCTGTAACAACTTGTAATCATTGAAAGAGAATCAATAAAACTGGAAAAACTTCACAGTGGACGTAGGCAACACGCCGAACCACTATAAATCGCTTGTCTACGCATTTACTTTACTGTCATTTGGAGTTTTTGTTAGATAATCCTCATTTTCAGTTTATATTCTTCATTATTATCTCTTCAAAACTCCTGAAGAGTGTTGTGACCAATTTTGGTGCAAACATGCACTATCTGATTCGATCTTAAATTCTAATATATCCAGATCATCTGTATGCAATATGGGATTTGATCTTCTACTCAAATCAATTTAAAAAAATTCAAATCTTTTCCAAAATACCAGTATCAACATATCTTCTAATTACAGCTTTACAGAATTATCTTACTTTTGTAAAACACATTCTTATACACCATGCTCATTTATTATAAATTCATTGTCCTTAACCTAACATTATTATCAGGCGTTCGCTCAACATAAGCTCCAATACCAACTATGATGACCCGCCTTCTCGACCTTCGTAGATTAAGATTGAAATGTTTGCGTTCTGCCCAAGAAATTTTGTGACTTTCGACTGAAGATAACTCTTTTGCTTATTCTAGTATTTTGTATTAGATACTTTATACTCCTTTTCCATCTTATATTTCACCTTTTTTTTTTGCGCATAATCATACGCTTTGGCTGTAAAATTAAACGAGGTAGAACCAAGTAATTCGTTTTTCTCATAAGGAACTTGCATTCAAATTCATGAACAAAAAATTACAAATTATATGTGTTGATTATAAATGTGTTGTGCCAATGCGTGTATGCATGGAGGCATTCGCACAGAATATAAGACTCTCAAGGACATGTCTCAAACACAATGTTCCATATGGACTGCAAAAATACGACATTAATGATCTACAAACTTGCATGGAATAAAAATTCATGTAATCCAAAGGTATTAAACACACACATCAATTATTAATTTATTTAGCAAGTGTGAAATTTTTTCGATTAAATTCTGAAGACAATAACGCTGAGTGTTCCAGAGACATAACATGTGATTTTAAAGCATTTTTTGCATAAATGTATTTGCCATGCCTATATCTTGATATCTTTTATAAGGATTTACATGTGTTAAGCTTAATAAAGAATATGTACCATGACAAAATGTCAATAAATTAACAAAAACTAATTGATAGTGTTTGAAGAGACTTTATATAAGATAATTGACAAAATTGCGCATTTGTATTGTTCATATATACGGCTGCATGATCGATATAATTGAAATAAGACATGTTACGGAGTGGTAAGAATTGTTGTGTTTTGTTCGACTTGCATGAAATATCATTGAACGGCATGCAACCGGCATTAGGATTCCTTTGGTCGACTGGTCTAAAGTAATTCAAATTGTCATTAACTGAAGTAGGACAAGTGCATTGTCCGTTAGAGCATATGCCATACTCTTCACAAACAGTGGGATATGCAATCATCATAGGAAAACATCCCTGAAAAGAACCCACCCAGTAGAACTCCACTCATAAAAATTCTTAAATGATCTATGTAATCAAGTTGCATATAATGAATAGAGTTTGCCTCATGATTGATAACGGTAAATAAGGGTATGGTGTGTTCAATCCATTCTCCCGAACAGGGTGGTCACAGTTTGTTGGCCATACTATATGTGGGGAGGTGATGTTGCCATCACTACTATTTGCATAACCAATGAAGATGGAAAATAGAAAGAATGTACATGATCGCGAGCAGAAGTACCGCAAGCAAATGCTGGGTCAGATGTTCCTCTTATGAGGATGGATTTTACTATTACATTGCTAGGAAAAGGGTCTATTTTATGGACTGATTGTTTATCCATTTTATTGATATGTTTGCTGATGGGAAATCAAAGGGTTGAGCACTACTACTTGAAAAAAGAGAGTAGATGATGGTGATGAAGTGAAAAAGTAAGCAACGCCAGGTTGCCGCATAGCTGATGAAGTTGTCATAACTCACAAGTCATTTCTGCCTGTTAAAGTGACGCAGCGGATTAACAGAAAATCGATATAACGATGAAAATGTAGCAATCGGTGAATTGATAATCCTGTAATGTCCGAATTCGTTGATCCGAAGATATCGAATTCTAGCTATCTCTATCACGTTGATCGCGCACGATTCCGTGAAAAGAGATCTACGATTCTTCAACGTTGATCTTGCGCACAAGATTCCGTGAATCGGCTTCACAAACGAAGATTCGAGCGCACTCGAATGTCGAAAGTGGAGATAGGAGATCACACTCAACTACCGATTTAAATTAAAAGCACAAAGCTAACAAAAGAGAATTTTATTCAAAAGTCAACAACCAATTACAATGACATTACATCCCTATTTATAGGGTTTATGACACAACACAAATGACTTAAGAAATTACAACACAAACATTACACACTTCTTGTTATCTCGGCTTCGACTCAACTAAGACGACTCAACTTCTTCACGCGACTCATCAATGTCTCGGTAACGACTCAATGGAGCTTCGGTAATTAAGAAATGGCCGCGACTTATGGATAACTCGGTAACGAGCTTCACGACTTATGAAATGATCATCAGCGACTGGAATACCTTTGTCGTTCGCGACCTAATGATGGATCGGCAACGACTTAAGGAAGAGCAGATAAGTCGCCCGCGACATATGGAAGTTGCGGAGTATGGGGGGGTTTCCGCTTCATTTTGTTCGCGACATTGATAAGTCGCTCGCGACTCATGGAAGGGGCAGATAAGTCGAAGCACGATTCAAGGAGGAGCGACTCATGGTGGAGCGACTCAAGGCTGCGCGACTCAGTAAAGAACGACACATGGTGGAGCGACTCAAGAGGTCAGAGCGATTCAGGGCAGCAGAACGATTCAAGGAGGAGGATCGGCATTCTCGATTTGATCGAATTAAGGTATGCTCTGCATCATCACTTGGGAACTAAAGTAATTTTATGCTGCTACGAAGAAATGCGTGTTCATGACGCATAGTGTTTTATTTCTGGGATATGTTGTGTCAGGAGAAGGTATACAGGTGGACCAGAATAAAGTTGAAGCAGTCAGGAATTGGCCACAGCAAAGACAATTACGGAAGTGAGAAGTTTTCATGGGCTAGCGTCATTCTACCGAAAATTCATTCCACACTTCAGTAGCGTGATGGCTCCAGTTACTGATTGCATGAAAGGGAAACAGTTTGTATGGTCAGAGGAAGCGGGGGTTGCTTTCGAGAAGATCAAGAAACTATTGACGACAACACCGATTCTTGTTTTACCAGATTTTCAGTTGTTGTTTGAATTGCATACTGATGCGTCGAAGGTGGGAATTGGTGGAGTCTTGAGTCAGAGTGGGAAACCCGTTGCTTATTTCAGTGAGAAGTTATCAGGAGCAAAGATGAGGTATAGCACGTACGATGTGGAGTTTTACGCAATTATTCAGGCTGTTAAGCATCGGAGACACTATCTGTTTCAGAAAGAATTTGTTCTGTACACTGATCATGAGGCGTTGAAGCATATGCAAGGGCAGGACAAGATTTCAGCAAGGCATGCATCGTGGATTGCCTATTTACAGCAATTTACTTTCATTGTCAAACACAAGCCTGGGGTGACGAATCGGATAGCTGATGCTTTGAGTAGGAGGAGTCATTTATTAACAACAATGAAAGTTGAAGTGACAGGGTTTGAATTATTGCCAGAGCTAATTGAAGAAGATCCTTACTTTGTGAAATTTGTTGAGAAAGTCAAGGAAGGAAGTACTGATGAATTTGTGTTGGTTGATGGTTTTCTGTTTAAAGGAAATCGGTTATGTATTTCAGAGAGCAGTTTGAGATTGAAGAGCTGAAAACTTTGTTACCATTGAAGGAGTTTGTCAAGGAAGTTGAAGAGGAGCCTGAAGTCTTTGTACTGATTGGACGAGATTGTAGTGAAAAGGTTGAAATCCCAGAAGAAGCGAAACCAGTTTTGAAAGAATTTGAGGATGTATTTCCAGAAGAGTTGCCTAAGGAGTTACCGCCACTTAGAGACATTCAACATCAAATCGATTTTGTTCCGGGAGCAGTATTACCGCATAGACCACATTATCGAATGAGTCCGAAGGAACATGAAGAGTTGAGGAGAATGAACAGGATATCTCGTCAGTTTGATCGAATTAAGGTATGCTGTAATGTTCGAGGGTACCAAAATCGAACATATCCTGTAATGTTCGAGGGTACCAAAATCACTTTAGTTCCCAAGTGATGATGCAGAGCATACCTTAATTCGATCAAATCGAGAATGCCGATCCTCCTCCTTGAATCGTTCTGCTGCCCTGAATCGCTCTGACCTCTTGAGTTGCTTCACCATGTGTCGTTCTTTACTGAGTCGCGCAGCCTTGAGTCGCTCCACCATGAGTCGCTCCTCCTTGAATCGCGCTTCGACTTATCTGCCCCTTCCATGAGTCGCAAGCGACTTATCAATGTCGCGAACATAATGAAGCGGAAACCCCCCCTATACTCCGCAACTTCCATATGTCGCGGGCGACTTATCTGCTCTTCCTTAAGTCGTTGCCGATCCATCATTAGGTCGCGAACGACAAAGGTATTTCAGTCGCTGATGATCATTTCATAAGTCGCGAAGCTCGTTACCGAGTTATCCATAAGTCGCGGCCATTTCTTAATTACCGAAGCTCCATTAAGTCGTTACCGAGACATTGATGAGTCGCGTGAAGAAGTTGAGTCGTCTTAGTTGAGTCGAAGCCGAGATAACAAGAAGTGTGTAATGTTTGTGTTGTAATTTCTTAAGTCATTTGTGTTGTGTCATAAACCCTATAAATAGGGATGTAATGTCATTGTAATTGGTTGTTGACTTTTGAATAAAATTCTCTTTTGTTAGCTTTGTGCTTTCAATTTAAATCGGTAGTCGAGTGTGATCTTCTATCTTCACTTTCGACATTCGAGTGCGCTCGAATCTTCCTTTGTGAAGCCGATTCACGGAATCTTGTGCGCAAGATCAATGTTGAAGAATCGTAGATCTTTTTTCACGGAATCGTGCGCGATCAACGTGATAGAGATAGTTAGAATTCGGTATCTTCGGATCAACGAATTCGGGCATTACAGGATTATCAATTCACCGATTGCTACATTTTCATCGTTATATCGATTTTCTGTTAATCCGCTGCGTCATAAAGGAAAATAAAAAAATTCTGGACTATTGATTGAAAGCTTGTTTCATTTCAAAGGAAACAGCAGTAAAGTCAGAGAAGTTGTCGCAGTCATAAAAGGATGATAACTCCAGCAACATTGACTGATTACGTTTTTATTAGTAGTGAAAATAATTGATCACAATAATGGAAAGACTGTTGGAATATGACTTGATAATTAGACATGCTTCAAGTGGAAATTAAGCATGAATTTATAGTGCGAATGGGGTAATAGTTCGATCACTTCAACATATAACATTTCACATAGCATCAGGTGGATGACCGGGTTGTTGAAGCTTCCATATGTATTCTAGTATCATGTTTAAATCCCTTAGGATTTATTAATTTGACATTATGGGTACATATGCTAAAAAGTGGGAAACTAAGACAAATCTTATTTCTTTTGAAGTGAAAAATTAACAATAAAATAGTTTGCTGACTGCTTGCACATTAGTTGCATGGTTGAAGATATAAAATATACAGAAATGGTTAACAGATAGAACAAAAGAAAATTCAAGCTAGCCCTCTTTGGACAAACCAACTGGGAAGTACAGTGAAAAGCAAAACTCTAAAAATATACAGAGATTCTAGCAGATAGAAAACTGATGAACGACCAAGTTCAACAAACGCATTTGATCCCTCCCTCCCTCCCTCTCTCAGTATAAATAATTGTAGAAATACTAGCCAATACAAGTACTATATATGCACCTCTGTTGTAACAAATTGACAAAACTTTGTTAACCGGCATGCAATGCATAGTACCTTTTTTGGAGACAGAACATACCGCTAGGCACTAAGAATGGCCTTGTTGTCCAAAATCGATGGTATGTTGAACAAAAATGTTAATTGTATTATTATTTGAAACAAAGAAAAATAAAAATATTATGATAATTATGCAACAAATTTTGGAGAACTTGATGTGAACTCATGCTACACATAGGTTGTATTAGTAATGCAATATTTTTGTGAAAGTATAAATAAAATCGCTAAATTTATTCTGGTTCAATTAAAAATTGCCATTATGTGTAATATTACATATATTCCGCATATTTATATTCACTGTCAAATATATTAATGTACGTGAAAGCAAATGGTAATTCATTCGCAAATTCCAGCAAATACTGAATATTAATAACTAAAGAATTAAACATTAATTAAGCACTTTCTGGTTGAATTATTATACACGTAATAAATACACCAATATCCCATATTTGTATTCTTTGCTATGCATACCCGGATAAAACTCTATCTAATAATTCTTCACCTTCGCACATTATAAGTATGATAAAAAGAGTTGTAAATGTTTTCCATTATATCTGTCAATGACAAATTTGTAAGGTTTGATGATATAATATCTTCAATCATACAAGATTTGAAAGATATGGTTAATTTCAGTGATACAATATTTCCAATTGCAGAAGATTTGAAAAATACCGTTGATTGCAGTGGTAAAATATTTTCAATTGCCGAAGATTTGAAAGATATTGTAGATTTCAGTGATAAAATATTTCCAATTGCAGAAGATTTGAAAGATATCTGAGATAATTACTCAAATATATATTACCCTTTTATAACATTAAAGGGATTAATAATTTAACTAGATGAGAAAATAATTATTTTCGGAGATTGAGATAGCTGAGTAATTAAAGAAGAAAATTTATCAAGCGCATGTACATTGGGAAAAACTGGAAGATCAAATGGATAAAAAATTTATATCCCCTTTTAATGCACATGAATGTCAATTTGTCGTAAAATCCTAACGGACATTTCCTAAGACATTTATGTTACTAATTTCAAATTAGTAACCTTTTAAACTATTCCATATATATGAATTCAACTTTTTTATTTATCAGTCTCATTAATTCATTTACCCTATCAAATTATTGTCATTCCCGTATTTATTAGCATTTATTTTTCATTTATTGGAGTTATAACTCTTTATATTCCTTTTCATTAGTTAGTTATCCAAAATGCGAATATTACATATAAGTGTCATTATTAGCTAAGTTTTATTTAATTATTATAAGAATATAAATTACATACAAATATATAATTTTATCAAATATATTCTTGTTACATATTCATTAAAATATTCTTTTCCATGTTAGATTGTTGAAATCATATCTAAAATATCAACCGATATAATTTCCATAAATTAGTCCGAAACAATGGATTTAACTTTAAAATATAAAAATTATATCGTTTGAAATTATAAGGAATAATAATTTCTTTTTATTACTGAAAATAGACAGTGTAAACTACAATGAATTCATATTTCACACATTTGTTTTTCTTTTTATTTGCATTTATTTCTGGTTAGATCAAACGCTTTATTTTTCTAAAAGGAAAAGAAATTAAACTAATTTACAAATATTAAACGGATATAAATTCGAACAAGCCAATAGGATTAGGGTAATAATCCAAATTCATAACATTATTATACAACTTATTTTCAGATCCCGAATAAATTTCATTCAAATCAATATTCTAAATTTATACTTTTAAGACTGAAATCCAGATCTGGTTGTAAACAATTCTATATCAATTCGTAAACCAGAATGTATATAGGCAATATATTCAATTTGTTGCCTATAACTCATATACAATTATGCATTTAGGCATAATAATCAAATAAACACCAATAGGATAATTTTCATATGACAACAATCTATAAAATTTCCCACCCACCGTTTAAAAGCGATCCAAATCCTCAGAATGAAGTGGAATCTTTGATTCATCTCCAAATCCTTTTTAGTCCAAGAAATATGTGTAAAAAGGTATATGCATAAATTAGAATTACATATTTGAAAGAAAGTTAGGATTGGGAGAGAAAATAGATACACATATAAATATATAAATTACCTTAAATACACGTATAATTGATCTCTTCTCTTCTTCTTTTTAATAGATTTCTAATCTTCTCCGATTTGTATAAATATGAATATAAATATCTTACTATTAAAATTCAAAAAGAAAATGAAGAAATTGCAGAGCTTCGCTACTGCCTTTAGGAAAATATCAGAAGAGCGGTAGGGCAGGCCTAAATTTATAGGTGCAAGAATCAAACTCAAGTGTCAAGTCGAAATATATTAAATCGACGTCGTTGGGCTTAGGCTAACCCTAGCTATTGCACACGGTCGACCAACACGAAGCAGTCGATCGCCCCTAGTCGATCGCTCTAGTATATAGGTCGACCTGTTGGCCCAAGATAATTGATACATAAAGGTTAATTTCTTATTCGTTTTCTTCAGGAAAAAAATTCTTATTCGAATTATTTTCATTTCAAATTCGTTTTCATCCTTAACTTCTTCTTTTGGACTCTTATCACACAACTCCAAATATGAAAGTTGTTCAGAATTTTGCCATGAAGGCAGTGGTGCAATTTTCATGGTTAAATTCAGTCGTTTGCAAAAATTTCTTTTTTGAAGCCTAATTAATTAACTAACTAAATAATTAAATAACTAATGCCAAATTATGGGTGTTACAAATTTGTACCTACTCAAATCCATAATTTGTCAAATCCTTAACTTGGGGTTGACCTAAGACCTTAACTTGGGGTTGAGTCAAAGACTTAAAAGGCTAACCAAATTTTCTGAGCTCAATTCTCTAGTCCTTCTAAGTATGCCTTCGAGTTTCCAAGTCATTTCGTTCTTGTTTGAGTCTACTAAGTCCAATTGAAATCTATTTTGAATTAAAAGCAGGGTAACATTCATGTTTTTCGCATCGTCTTTGTTGAATTTGATCTTTACTAATTGATTTAGCTTTTAGAATCTTTTGCCCAATTGCAACTTCTTCCCTATTAGATATGATGGTACGATAATATGATGGTATAGTATATCATTTTGATGTAGCCCGATTCTAACATAAATAAATGATGCTTGCGAATAATATAAGGGCTTCGATATCATTTTTTGGGAGGTTTTATTTGATATAGGTGAATGGTTTAATTTTTTGTCCATAACACTTTTCTAATTTAGCTTATATATTAATTTATGTACATAGGACTATAAAGTACAATTAATGAAGGAACCAAAAAGCTCTATGTTAATGAAAGGTTATTCCATTCCATGATTATCTTATTGTATTCTACATTCATGGTTTCGTCTTCTAACATAACGCATAAATTAAATATATTTAGGAGCCCATGGCCTCATATTCATGTAGAGCATGTATCATCTTTAGTTTGATGACTTGCTTTCTTTGTGTTTCAGAGTTTATTTATTTCATTCCGATTGAGCATTCCACTTTAAAATATAATAATTAAAAAATGGTTTTCAGCTTGTTATCAATTAAATTTTTTAATTTCTTATTTAGGATTGACTTTTTTATATATAAAAGAAAATTTTGACCCTTTGTATATTATGTTTACAATTTATCTCAACATGCATATTGAATCCTCAGTGATTTAGGGATTTTTAGCATTTTACACCCTTACACTTCATTTTCGTACCTCTTCGGTATTAAGTATACCATCAATGGGATAGTATATCATTAATTCACTAAACCTCCTTTCATTTGTTTATCTCACTCTGATTTGATTTTTCCATTTGAAAAATAATAATTAAAGAATGTTCTTTGTCTCATTATTAACTAATTTTATGTAATAGTATATCATATCTCACTCTGTTTGTATGTAAATTGTTGTACTATTAAATAAAGTAAATTGAATTGAAAATTTAGAGAATTAAAAATTGATTTTTATGTGATTTCCAAATTTTGTTACAGCTTATCTCTATTTTTTATTAAAAGATATTATATAATAATATTCAAAAAAAACCAAATAATTTTTATTATTCGTTATTAGAGATTGACTTTATTATTTGTATTTATATCCTTGCACGGCTTAGGCTAAATTCATGTAATTTATAGTTCAAAGAATTAAAGGTTTGATTTTCATTTAAAGTTATTTTTTCATATTGTTGTAAATAATTTATAGAGCATGTATTATTTCAACTTGATGACTTCCTTTCTTTATATTTTAGAATTTTAGTTCTTTCCTTTTCAATAACATCTATTAGATAGAGTATCTATTAATCATAAATAAAAGAGAATATCCGACCCTTCATTTATTCTTTTCATAATTCATGTTATCCTTTATATTGGTTTATTAGTGATTTGAAAGATTAATAACATTTACATCCTTAATGATACCATTTTCATATAGATGTTAATGGTACCATTAATGCTATAACATACCACTAATTTCGCATAACATACCATTAATTTCGCATAACCTCTCCTTCAATTAATTTATTTCATTCTGATTGAATTTTCCATTTTGAAATAGAATAATTAACAAATGATTTTTATGTCATTATCAATTAATTTTGTTTAATTTCTTATTTTAGGATTAACATTTACATATTTATAATTTCATTTCATACTTCTTCTATATTAATTATACCATTAAAGGTCATAATATGCCTTTATTTTCACTTAACCTCCTTCCATCTGTTTATTTCACTCTGATTTGAATTATCCACTTTAGAAATAATAATTACAAAAACGTTCTTTGGCTCATTTTTAGCTAGTTTTATGTGATCTATTTGTGCATTGGATTTTTTATTTGTAACTATATTGTTGGTGTATTAAACAAAGTAAATGTAATCAATAATCTAGAAAATTACAGGATTGATTTTCCTGTGATTTTTAATTTTTTTAATCTCTCTCTATTTTTTATTACAAGATATTATATTATAATATTAAGAAGTCCAAAAAACTCTTTTTTATTTCTTTATTGGGGATTGACTTTATTATTTGTATTTAACATATTGTAGGGTTTAGATTGAATTCGTGTAATCGATAATTCAAAGAATTGAGTGATCAATTTTCAAGTCATTTTTTATTTTGTGGTAACTTTTCTCTATTGTCTATTACAAAATATTATATCAAGAAAATCAATATATGTACATAAATATGTGTGTGTTTGTATAATAATTAGAAGTTTATCAATCTTACGTAACTGACATCAAATATATTGTTTATTTATTTACTGAAGGGAAGCATGAATTAAACTTTACAAATGGTTATATGGATTTCAACAAAGTACATTTCAAACCTAGAGGCTCAAATTAGAACTTAGTGATTAAGCTAATTAATTCAATTTGAACGTTTTCATCATACTTTAATATCCATTCTATCTACTCTGTTTATCTACATAAGAAGTTCAATATAGAGACAATATTTATACATTACGAGCGATACGACATACACTTCGTGCGTGGATTACAAATTGTATATGTTTAAAACATTCTAGTAAAAATGATTTGCATAAACATTTAGCTGTATTATTGCATTGAAATTGAGTAGTGAATTTGAATTTTTCATTTCTACGTCTAATTATTTTGGTTAGTTTAAATTTTTCTTTATATTATTAACTAATAAAAAATGAATTTGTAAAGGAGTTTATTGTTAAACTCTATTTTTGAATGATCTTAAAATTTGATAATATCTGTAGATGGGCTTTTTGTAGCTCATGCCGATGCCAAAAAAATGTGGCACCAAAGATATTACAACTATTATTCAAAATAATTATTAATCAAGAAAAAATGAATTTGTAAAAATAGATTATTTGCAAGATCCTTTTTCTAAGCAATATTAAAGTTGATAATACTTATAAAGAGGCGTTTTGAATTTGTAAAGGAGTTTAATGTTAGATCCTATTTTTATGCATTATTAAAATTTGATAATATATTAGAGGGATTATTAACTAATGACAAATGAATTTATAAAAAAAAGTTTATTTGTTAGGTCCTATTTTTAAGTTATATTAAGAGTTGACAATATCTAGGGAAATTTTATTTCTATCCGCTGTTTCTATTGGTTTATACACACTAATTTTTTAGATTACTTCCTACTTTATAGTCTCTTTAATTTTTAAAAATTGATTAGTTAATCCACAACGTGTAGTCGCATATTCTTCTCATGGTTCTCTTACTTTTTTCGCCTAATCGAGGCACGAATACATCACCTTAGGGTTAAATCAAAATAAAAGAAAAAAATAAAGATTGTCAAATATGATCTCTTTTATTTCTCATTACAATGCGGCATGAAGATGACATAATGCGTATTTAAAGCAGAAGAGTGGAAGATTGAGGTAAGATGCCATATTTTATGAAAAAAGATATTTATTGTACTATGAATCTATATGTAGAGTTTTACTTATAAATATAGTTATTTTTTTAAGAACAATATCATCATGTAAAAACAGTTGCTAGTTTATTAAGAATTCAAAGCAATGTATAATAAACGCGTGAAATTACATTTATGTTGTTGAAAATTTAGTTGAAAAAGGAAGAAAAAATTAAAATCATTTATTTATATTTATTTTTAAGTCTTTTGATCTATGTTTGTAACAACCCTGTATTTTGTGATTATTCTAATTGTATATTTTAATTATTGAATTCCTGATTTAAAAACTTTATTTTACTTATGGATAAAACTTTATTTTATTTATAAAAATGAATAATTTTTTTATTTTAAATATTAATTTTGATTTATATGTGAATTATAATTTCAAACCTGAATAAATTGAATATTTTCCAAAAATGTGGATTTTTGGTCAATCTGGTTAAACTTTAAATTTAAAATTTAAATATTTGAAAACTTGAATTTTATCTTTTATTATGAAAATAGATAAAAATTCAAGAATACTGCTTTTTGTTTCGTTGAAATCCGATTTATATTGTGAAAGTTATGCTTTTTACAATATTATACGTAAATTGTTTTACTTAATAAAATTGTTTATTTTAATTTTTATAAATAATATTTTTGTTTATCATATCTTGTGTATATATGTGTTATATTACATGTTATGCATATATTTTATTTTTAAAACATTTTAAAAATGTTGTTATAATTTTTAAATGTTTATTGTACATTGTTTATATTTTTAAATGCTAGTATCAATATATTAGCTATTTTCTTAACTATTTTCTATTTTTCCTTAAATTATATTTTCTTTTTCTTTTTCATATTATTTTGTTCAGATTTTATTTTTATTCTACTGAAATTTATTTAGTTATTTTGTTTAAAAGAAAAAGAAATTCCAATAGTAAAAAACCTTTCACTTTCCATTGACTTTTCATATACTTTGACTTTTCATTTTCCAATTACCTCTTCATTTTTTGATTGGCCGTACATTTTTTTTTCTATAGCCATATTCTTTCTTCATTATTCACGTGAAATCCTTCTCTCCTTCAACAACTCACGGCAACAAGAAGGAAAAAATAATGGCTTCCATCTTCTTTACTTTCTTCTTACTTTCCCATTGATTTTGCCTTTAATTCTTTGCAAGTTTGCTTGGGCTAGCCTCTACTCCACCTCTCTCCTTGCTTACCACCATCCTCTCCACCATCTATAGTAGCCATCATCCCTCTACCTCTGGACAAGACAGGCCATGACCTTCTATTTGATGCCATCACCTCAAATTTTCATTAAAACCCTTGAAATAGCCATAACTTCACCATACCCTCCCATATCTTGCCTTGGCCACCTCCAATAGCTCCACCACCATCATGACCTGACCCACTACCATCAGCCACTCCTCTGTCCAATCATGAACCAAGCATGGCCGAGCTCAATATTGACCATGGCCGAGCCAAACGTTGAAGCAAACTTGCCTATATTGCATTATTCCTTGTATTCTTCAAGTTGTATCACCTATCTCCTCATATCATCTCCTACCACTTCACATTTTGTGCTTTCCATGCCTTTGTGATGCCAAACCAGATCCTTTTCCACCTGAAAACATGTGTGGCCGAGCCCTAAGCGTGTATGGCCGAGCATACATGGAGTTGTGGTCAAGCAAAAATGGTTGAAAAGCTTGGTAATGTCATTTGTTGTGGTCAAGCAAAAATGGTTTCAAAGTATAAACTATTTTGATTGAATAAATAGCTTTGAAATAAAAATGATTTTGGTTTCGAAGTATAAACTATTTTGATTTGAATAAATAGCTTTGAAATAAAAATGATTTTGGTTTCGAAGTATAAACTATTTTGATTGAATAAATAGTTTTGAAATAAAAATGGTTTTGGTTTCGAAGTATAAACTATTTTGGAAGGAATATTGTTTTGAAATGAAATGGTTTGACTTTTGAAGTATAAACTATTTTGAAATGACCACGGCGTTATAATAACATTTGGTTGTTAAAAAGACGGGGATCAGAAGTTGTCATACTCTCTGCCAACTCCGAAAAACACTTTAACAACTATGTACGCGGTGGAGATTTCAGAATGAAGTAGGATGATGGCGTCGTTCTTGAGGTATATTACGTGGACCCAACTCCCGTGAGTTGGCATAAGGTGGCTAAAACATGAGCGATCTCGGGCCAAGTGAGGTCATTCCTTCGATCGGACATATTTCTTCGATGCTATATTCTTACTTGTGATTGATTAGATGGCCATCCTCCGATTTTGATATGGGAGTGTGTTCCGAGGTGGGCATATGTGGCTGCTGCGTTACCACCAGCC
The DNA here is from genome assembly GCA_030765085.1 of Allium cepa. NCBI lineage: Eukaryota > Viridiplantae > Streptophyta > Magnoliopsida > Asparagales > Amaryllidaceae > Allium > Allium cepa. Next base: position 13,295,302 of record CM060941.1, read on the forward strand.
CGTGTGCGTAATTGGTATGTCTACCCTGGCATTGCCTTGCGTGCCGTGTCACCTACCATACAGAGCCTTTACTACAAGTTTGTTTTTCTCCCGTAGCCCGTGTGGTATCCTCTGATAGTCTCCCGATCTGGAGATATCATGTTATTGGATGGACTACTGGGACTATTATGTATGAAGGGTGATATGGGTAAGCCCGGAACGCTATTTTAAAGTAAGTTTTTTTTAGTGTAGACATTATTATAATAGCGTAATATTACTATGTAGTAAATAGTTTAACGGATCCTTAGAGGATGGGCGATCTCAAGCATCCTTTAAGTTACTGATGCATTTTGTTACTGTTCATTTGAGTTGATTTACAGTTCATAAGTATTTATGTCCCGACTCGAGTGTTTTGTGTTTTTCTTTACGCTCGAGTCAGATTGAGTGATTCGGCATTCAAGGCTCATCTTAGGAGTTGGAGCTTTGCTTGAAGATCCAGCCATCTATTTTGCTTTCTGTATCCAGTGTTTCGGTGATGTATTCTGATTTGTACTTGATGTATCTTGTTACTCTTCTGTTGTATCTTGTTTAACTCTGATGTATCTTATTTAAATATAGTAGCTTCATGAACTACTATCTCTTTTACTTCCGCTGCATTATTATTTACTCTGTGTTTGTGATATGTGATCTTTTATTTACTGTATATTCTGAGATTTGCCATACAATGCGGTATTTTGAGCAATTCAAGTCCGACATGTGCGGATGTGAATGGTTGAAAATATCGGGTCGTTGCATTTGGTATTAGAGCTTTGGTAGCTCTAGGCAAAACTTAGCATATATGGTAAATGTATTTACAGAATCACTTTCATTTGAGTTTGAATCTCTTTCTTTTTGACTCGATTCCTTTGAATTTTGGAACGTTCCCTACGGTCCCAAAATCCATTTGTGTCCCTCACTATTTATCTTCATTTGATTCTGGAGTATCTCATAACTCCACTTCGAATGATCTTTACAATGAGTCGGTGGTCTCGCCAATCTCAAATTGATTTGTAAAGGGGGGAAACTCCTTTACAACAGCATCGATTCATCGAAGATTTTATTTCCTCGGTTTAGATGCTGGTATCTCTTATTATCCCAAACTCTATCTCTTGAGACCGAATGTTGATTTTTCCCCAGAAATTCACATCGATCTTATTCTTTAAGTCACGGTTGACCCGGTCAAGGTTGCCCACGATTTATAAAAGCTTATCCATCTTCCTATTCTGTTATTTAATCATCTCATCTTTGTTTCCAACTTATCTTCAAATCATTATTGAAGTGTATTTGTAAAAAAATATTTAAATGTTTTATATATTGTGTTGTTCGAGTAGTTGATGTTGATTTGGGTTTCCGATCGATTAGTCTGATCAACGCTATCGATAGTATTTCCAAAACATTTGAACAGAACAAACTGACACAATAAGGTTTTTTTTCAAATTTAGTAATGAAATAAATTTTGTAACTATATTATAAATATTTTTTTGGATTTTATTGAATTGGTTGTTAAGAAATAATATTTGATTTTATATATCATTATCTCTTGTTTCATATATAAATAATTGAACTATAAACATGATTTTAAAATTATTTGGAAATTTAAAATGAATTTAAAACAAGAATTTAAGAATTTAATTTCTGATGGTTCCAAACCTTGTGTTTAAAGTTTTAAAGGATATATTATTTAAAGTATTTTCGAATAGAAATTTGTTTCCAAAGAATTTTAAAGTTTAAAAATTAGTGCTCTTCTCTTTTTCGTTGGAAAATAACTTCGGTGATGACTGCAGCATCATCGACATTCATTTTCGAGTTTCAAAATGAAGAGACCGTTCTGTAGTCTTGCTACAGTTTTATTTTGGGAAATTTAATTGATTTGAATTTCTAAAATAAGACTGGACTTATAACATATGCTGATATATGATTTAAATTTGAATGGATATATATAGTATATGTGCACTTATTTATCTCTAAATAGTTTGGAATTTATCGAAAATTTAATTCCTAAATTTTATCTTGAAAGATAATATTTAAGTGTAATTTCAAGATTTGGATAAATATTCAAGTTTGAAATGATTAAGTTGGAAAGTTTTATTTGTATAATACACAATTTCATTCCGATATATTTTACCTAAATTATACAGAAGTTGAATATGAAATTGGATAATATACAAAATAAAAAGGATTTTTTTTATAAAATTTGAGTGGTTATAATAAATTTTATATACTTAAATTTTATTTATAAAAGATTTACAGAGGTAAATAAAGAAAAAGGGTAATGGAATAATTTACAATATAAAATGATGTTAAGGAACTAAGAATAAATTTAAGATAGTTATAATAAGTGTAAATATATTTAACATAGGTGATAAAATATATTGAGAGGAATAAATTTAATTTTAATTGGGAATAAATAAGAATTAATTTATTGAGTACATTATGTGTATAATAAATGATTTTTCAAATCCATGATTTTTGAAAATTTTAATTTAAGATAATTGGATGATAAGATAATAAAATTAGAGATGCTTAAGATTTATTTAACTTATGTAAAAATTTAATTTTCAATTTAAGTTGAAATTTTCATGGTTCCAAATTTATGATCTTATTTTATTTTTCAAAATAGTTATCCTTATTTTCCTTATCTTGCTACAGAATGGGGAGGCTATTGCTTATACCAGTCTGTTTAGAAATCTTTTTACAATCTTTGCTAACCTTTGGTACTCATCTTGAATCTGAGCACTACTTGCCATCCACAGACCGTCGGTCAAACGAAAAGGGTGAATCAGATTCTAGAAGATCTTTCTCGTGCTTGTGTTCTTGATTCTGGAGGATCTTGGGAAGATCATCTCCACCTTGTTACACTTACCTATAACAACAGTTATCAGGTATAATTTCAATTTTCTTATCATCTTGGCTTAATCCTATTTTATTCTATCGTTTTCTATACTTTCTCGTACCTCATTCCTTTTTGAAGATGAAAAGTTTTGAGTGGGGGAGAGTGTAACAACCTTGTATTTTGTGATTATTTTAATTGTATATTTTAATTATTGAATTCCTGATTTAAAAAATTTATTTTATTTATGGATAAAACTTTATTTTATTTATAAAAGTGAATAATTTTGTTATTTTAATTATTATTTTTGATTTGTATGTGAATTATAATTTCAAACCTGAATAAATTGAATATTTTTCAAAAACGTGGATTTTTGGTCAATCTGGTCAAACTTTGACTTTTAAATTTAAAATTTAAATATTTGAAAATTTGAAATTTTATCTTTTATTATTAAAATAGATAAAATTTCAAGAATACCTTTTTTCGTTTCGTTAAAATCCGATTTATATTGTGAAAGTTATGCTTTTTACAATATTGTTTGTAAATTGTTTTATTTAATAAAATTGTTTATTTTAATTTTTATAAATAGTATTTTTGTTTATCATATCTTGTGTATATATGTGTTATATGACATTTTATGAAAATATTGTATTTTTAAAACATTTTTAAAATGTTGTTATAATTTCTAAATGTTTATTGTGCACTGTTTATATTTTTAAATGCTAATTTCAATATATTAGCTATTTTCTTAATTATTTTCTATTTTTCCTTAAATTATATTTTCTTTTTCTTTTTCTTTTTATTTTATTTTTATTTTAATGAAATTTATTTTGTTTAAAAGAAAAAGAAATTCCAATAGTAAAAAACATTTCACTTTCCATTGACTTTTCATATATTTTGACTTTTCATTTTCCAGTTACCTCTTCATTTTTTGATTGGCCGTACATTTTTTTTCCTATAGCCATGTTCTTTCTTCATCATTCATGTGAAATCCTTCTCTCCTTCAACAACTCACGGCAACAAGAAAAAAAATAATGGATTCCATCTTCTTTACTTTCTTCTTACTGTTCCATTGATTTTGCCTTTGATTCTTTGCAAGTTTGCTTGGGCTAGCCTCTACTCCACCTCTCTCCTTGCTGGCCACCATCCTCTCCACCATCTATAGCAGCCATCAGCCCTCCACCTCTGGAAAAGACAGGCCATCCCTTCTATTTGATGCCATCACCTCAAATTTGCATTAAAACCCTTGAAATAGCAATAACTTCACCATACCCTCCCATATCTTGCCTTGGCCACCTCCAATAGCTCCACCACCATCATGACCTGACCCACTACCATCAGCCACTCCTCTGTCCAGTCATGAACCAAGCATGGCCGAGCTCAATATTGACCATGGCCAAGCCAAATGTTGAAGCAAACTTGCCTATATTGCTTTATTCCTTGTATTCTTCAAGTTGTATCACCTACCTCCTCATATCATCTCCTACCACTTCACATTTTGTGCTTGCCATGCCTTTGTGATGCCAAACCGGATCCTTTTCCACCTGAAAACATGTGTGTCCGAGCCCTAAGCATGTATGGCCGAGCATACATGGAGTTGTGGTCAAGCAAAAATGTTTGAAAAGCTTGGTAATGTCATTTGTTGCTTCTACTTTCCTATTGTTTCAATTAATCTTTGTACTTTATGCATATGTTTATATTGCTTTATTTAATTTTTATGTGCAAGATCATATCTTAACTCTCTCATTTCAATCAAAGTCGTGCCAAATCGTGCTTGTCGTGCCCTTGGAATCGTGCTTGTGTGTTGTCTTGGTCTCTAGCTTCGTAAAAGGCGAGTCTTGCTCACTCTGACATATTTACTTATGAAATAGTAAATTGATGGCAAGTGTTTAGTAATATAAAATGGTATGAAAGTTAGTGATGATCATATGATATGCTATGCCATGTTATTACCATGTTAAAACTATTAATTATCACCTGACATTTGATATATGACATTATATTGTGACATTATATTGACATTGTTTATATTGTTTATGCATATATTCACACTGCAAGTTCCCTGTTAGAATAGAATCACTATGGGTTGAAATGTTACATACCCGAACGGACATTAGAATAGGAAAAAATCATTATGGGCTGAAATGATAGGCCTTAGTGATTTTTATTGTATTTATTTTACTTGGGATTGCGGGTTTGAAATGATAAAACCCGGGTTTTCTTTTTAAATTGCGGATTGAAATGATATATACCTGTATCACTTGACCTAGGTTAGAAAGTTATATACAGACCCCGTGGTATATTTTTAAATGATTTTTATTAAAATATATATTTTTAAAAGTATGAATTTTGATTTAAAAATATATATTTTACGGTTTTAAGAAAGTTAAATATTAAGTTTTGAATTTGTGAATTTAAGTATGTATATTAAAAGTAAATGTGATTTTTGACTTTAAATTTTATTTTAAAAATGTAAGTAAATAGTGGAAATTAAATTTAAAGTTTAGAAATGATATTTGAAGAAAAATGTTAAGTTTTATTGAAATTTATAAGTCAAGAAACAGTGAAATTTTGACTTAACGAATGAAAGTGAGTTTTAATTGGATATTTAATTATAAAATTTTGTAGGGATAAATCATACGTTAAGTTGATTTAAATGTGAAATTTTGAAGTCTAGAAATACGATTTAAAATTTTAAAATAGAAATTTTTTAAAGTTTAATGTTTCTGAAGTTATAATAAATCTGGAATTTTCTTAATAGCATTTCTAAAATGTTGTAGTTTTATGACAGCACTTTAAAATGCTGTTGTTTTGAATTTAACTATGGTTGAAATAGCTAAATATCTATTACGGCATTTTATAAATGTCGTTATTCTAGGACTAAACTATTTTGAAAACTATAAGCTACGATAGCACTTTATAAATGCTGCCATTGCTATATTTTGTCAGTGTTTTGAAATGTTATAGATTTTAACACTATTTGAGTCATATTTTAAAGCGTTAAATGATTTAACTTTTGGAATTGATTATTTGTGACATTTAAGAAGTTTGAATATATATTTAATATTTAAATTTGAATTTAAATAAGGTTTACTTGGTTATGTGTTAATTTGAATGAAATGAGATAAATGAATTTTTGAATGGAATTTTGAAATATATTTTGTAATGATATTTCAAATAATAAACAAATGACACAATTGATTTTTTTTAAATGATATTTAAATTATAATATTTTAAATTGAATTCAAATAATGATTTGATTATGAGGTTTGGAAAGGATATGATATTTTGATGATTTGAATGGTTTGGAAATGATTTGATCTTTATTTTGAGAAATAATATGAATTTGGAATGATATTTGATTTTGATAAACGAATATTTGAAGTTTATATTTGTATGAAAAGATATTTGGTTTACTTGTAATTTGATTTTGTTTAAATGATATTGGATTTATGAAATGAATATTTCAAAACAAAGTAATAATGAAGTTAAATTTGAGATATATGAAATTATAAAATTTAGTTTTGAAATGTGGGATATTAAAACTTTGAAATATATTAAAAATTTAATAGTTTATTTTGTGGATCAACTTTATATTTAAATTGATAAGATTTGAAATGTTTTGTAAGGAAACTGAATTGAATTGAAACTGATGGTTTGATTTGAATTAAATTGGAAATTTGAAATTTTGGTTTAATTGAATAAATTTGTAAAATGTAAAGAATTAAAGGAATGTTCCATGATTTCAAATGTATGATTTCAAAATGTTATGATTTTCAAAGTGTAATGATTTCAAGTATTTTGGTTTCGGAAAAGTTATAACTTTGAAATTATTATAATTTTTGAAAGGTGAATATATGTTTGAAATGAAAATGATAAACTTTTTTGATTTGAATAAATAGTTCTGAAATAAAAATGATTTTGGTTTTAAAGTATAAACTATTTTGATTTGAATATAGTTTTGAAATAAAAATGATTTTGGTTTCAAAGTATAAACTATTTTGATTGAATAAATAGCTTTGAAATAAAAATGATTTTGGTTTCGAAGTATAAAGTATTTTGATTTGAATAAATAGCTTTGAAATAAAAATGATTTTGGTTTCGAAGTATAAACTATTTTGATTGAATAAATAGTTTTGAAATAAAAATGGTTTTGGTTTTGAAGTATAAACTATTTTGGAAGGAATATAGTTTTGAAATGATTTGATTTTTGAAGTATAAACTATTTTGAAATGACCACGGCATTATAATAACGTTTGGTTGTTAAAAAGACCGGAATCAGAAGTTGTCATACTCTCTGCCAACTCCGAAAACCACTTTAACAACTGTGTACGCGGTGGAGATTTCAGAATGAAGTAGGATGGTGGCATCGTTCTTGAGGTATATTACGTGGACCTAACTCCCGTGAGTTGGCATAAGGTGGCTAAAATAGGAGCGATCTCAGGCCAAGTGAGGTCATTCCTTCGATCGGACATATTTCTTCGATACTATATTCTTACTTGTGATTGATTAGATGGCCATCCTCCGATTTTGATATGGGAGTGTGTTCCGAGGTGGGCGTATGTGGTTGCTGCGTTACCATCATCCCGTGTGCGTAATTGGTATGTCTACCCTGGCATTTCCTTGCGTGCCGTGTCACCTACCATACCGAGCCTTTACTACAAGTTTGTTTTTCTCCCATAGCCCGTGTGGTATCCTCTGATAGTCTCCCGATCTGGAGATATCATGTTATTGGATGGACTACTGGGACTATTATGTGTGAAGGGTGATATGGGAAATCCCGGAATGCTATTTTAAAGTAAGTTTATTTTACTGTAGACATTATTATAATAGCGTAATATTACTATGTAGTAAATAGTTTAACGGATCCTTAGAGAATGAGCAATCTCAAGCATCCTTTAAGTTACTGATGCATTTTGTTACTGTTCATTTGAGTTGATTTACAGTTCATAAGTATTTATGTCCTGACTCGAGTGTTTTTTGTTTTTCTTTACGCTCGAGTCAGATTGAGTGATTCGGCATTCAAGACTCAACTTAGAAGTTGGAGCTTTGCTTGAAGATCCAGCCATCTATTTTTCTTTCTGTATCCAGTGTTTCGGTGATGTATTCCGATTTGTACTTGATGTATCTTGTTACTCTTCTGTTGTATCTTGTTTAACTCTGATGTATCATATTTATATATAGTAGCTTCATGAACTACTATCTCTTTTACTTCCGCTGCATTATTATTTACTCTGTGTCTGTGATCTTTTATTTACTGTATATTCTGAGATTTGCCAAATTTTATTTACAACGCGGTATTTTTTAGCAATTCTAGTCCGACATGTGCGGATGCGAATGGTTGAAAATATCGGGTCGTTACAATGTTCAACATGAATATGTCTAAAATGAGTAGCTTTTCCAATATAAATGAGAAAAACAATTTTTTAATATAAGTGAAAGTGAACGGTGGTTATAATTTTCAAAATTTATAAGTAATGAGACAGATAGGAAGTGGTTAGATGCAAGTACAATAGAATAAGAGAACATGCGCAACAATGATGCAGTTGAGCAATGTGTAGATACTCTCGAGAAATAAAATTTTGGTACGGTAAATTTCAATTTTTATGATTGTTTTTCATACAATTCTATTTTGCTTTCTTATACTTAATATGATATTTTGTTATTCAGAATAGTGAACTACTATGCTCAAGAGATCAAGTACTAGATTAGAGTTGCACTTTTGTATTTCAAACTAGTAAGATATGTATTTTTTTAATTTTAAGATTACACACAATTAATTTTTTATCTATATCTCGAGTCTTTAATTCATGCGATGAACTTAATGAATGGTGCAAAAATATTGAAAAGTCATGTGGGATAGTTATCATTATTAAACAATGCGAAAATCCAAAAAATGGTCGTAGAGGTCGAATGTCAAATTGGTGTGAGAGAAGTGGATTTTACGTCGAGATAAAAAAAGACACCTATTGACAAACAAGGGAAGGCTAGAAAGACGGGAATAAAGAAATGTGGATGTTCATTTTATTGAAAGGAGTTGAGCTGTCAATGCTTGATTTATGGAAAGTAGAAGTTACATGCACTGAGTACTAGCCCCATCATTGTTATACTGTTGACTTCAAACTACTATAACATAATGGGGGATTTATATGTACTAAAAATAGTTGAAAAACTTGTAATGTAGTTATATGCCATCATATTGAGCTAAGTTAAGAAAAAAGGCTATTAAATAAAACAATATGGATTGTGTTCACTAATCTTGAAAGTGTCTCACAAACTAATTCGGTTAATTTTAGTTCAATAAAAGCATTTCACAAAGCACACATTCAACGCTCAAAATTATAATAAAACAGTTATTAAATTTATACACATGTAGATAAACTAATAAATTAGTTAATTCATCCACACACGGATAAACTTACAAATTAGTTGTAAATAAACTCAAAGTGGATCAACTAATAGAAACAATGGATAAGAATAAATTTCACTAATATTCATAGAGAGGAATTTTGAATTTGTAAAAAAGTTTAATGTTGGATCCTATTTTTATGCGATACTAAAATTTGGTAATATGTGTAGAGGGGTTATAAATTTGTAAGATAATGTTATTGGTTTGATCATATTTTTAAGTGATATTAAGAGGTGATGGTATGTGTAGAAAGACATTTTGAATTTGTAAAGAAGTTTAATGTTAGATCCTATTTTTAAGCGATATTAAAAGTGCGCTCCTATTGGCATGTAGAAAAATGTTTTTGGGTACATTAAATTTCATTACATATCAAAAAAATTCTTGCTTATGCCCACCAAAATCTATTCTCTTATTCAGCCTAAAACTATCGTACATTTCATCTTCCTCAGAAGAACTTATTCGGAACATACTTTCCATCGATTAGAAAACCACTGAATTATATCGTTATAAACACCGTAAGGGCACGCCATACAATTGTAATACGTATGTGAGTATGGGTTGATCCCATAAGGAAAGCAAAAATTTCAAAGTCACTCAACCAAATTATCCCAAACATTTGAAATTGTGTTAACTAAATATTGTTACAGACAAGAGAAAATTGGAATTTAAAACTATGAGATTAGAAGGCAATTTAGAGGCAAATCTCTTCCCATGATCATACAAATCAACACAAAATGAATTTACGATCTCTGTTTAATTAGTTTATGTATTTATTATAAGTATGGCCTAATTGTGATATTGACTAACATAACTTAAACTATCAAACATTAATACACCCTCTAAATCCACTTGTCTAATCTAATGAAGATGATTAGAAATTAAAAATAGATTTAAGCATGATCTATTTACTATGAATTAGTAACATAGAGCACCAAATTTTGATTCTAATTTCACTTTCATTACCAAAATTAGACGAAAAGGTAACTTGTGTTTATGTTTGATTAAGCATAGTCTATTTGTCATGAACAACATAAGCTATCAAATTCACTAATAAACAATAAAATTTCATTAAAATCAAAATTTCCATTAAGAATAAAACAAGATATCATAAATGAAATCATTACATTAACTTTATATGATTCATGGAAGCTTCATTATCCCTAAATTGGAGGGATTTAATTTCTCATATTTGAATACATATTAACATAAATTAATTTCAATATTAAAATCAAAATGATATAAAAAAATAATAAAAAGGGAAGAGAATTAACTAAAAAGAAGTAGAGAGCTAGCTAATTACATAAAAAATAAATCTACACTAATTGCATAAGTAAAATCTAATCTACTAATATATATAAAATAAAAAGAAACATAAAATAAAATAGCATAGAAAAAGTGCATGAAATAGGAGTGCATAAAATAAAAGAGAATGCTAAGAAGCCATTACATATAAGAGAACTTTTATTTCTATTTGGTGGCTACAGCCATGCATAAAAGATGAGATCCATTACATAAAACATAAGAGGGTATTTATAAAAGTCTGAAATCCTAATTTCTTTTTAGTGAGCTACCAAAAATCTCTTGACTTTCTGTAGCCTTCAAGTCATCATTAATGTATAATTAATCTCTCTCTAACTTTGTTTTCAATTTTAAACGTGATCCATTAGCAAGTGAGTAAATGAGCTCCTCAATGTTGATTTAATTCCTTCATTTATTCATTCTTTTGGTTTGCACTATTTGTGCATGCATATATTCATGAATCCTCTTCTAATTTTCACAAGATTTCCTATAAAATTAAATTAAATTATGCAAATAATTTTTCTCAAAATAAATTCACATGCAAAATGATCGTTTTGCCAAAATGTAAATGCGTGAATGACGATTTAAAAATACTTTCGTATTTTGATTAAGACGTGTATAAATACCCTAATATGTTCTTTATTTTAATAAAAGAAGATTAAGCATGAGAGTAAAAAAAATATTTTTACATGCACATCAAAACTAACACATACTATCTCAGAACATCATCAGAAATCAAAATTTTCAAACTCTAAAACCCAATAAATCTTTTTCTTTTTGTCTAATAGATGAAACAAATTGAAGATTCAATGGATTATTCTATTTTTTATGAACATAAAGAGATTTGTTTACTTGTTATTTCTTAAAGTCTACTTTCTCCTGCATATCAATCTAACTTTTGTTATAGATGGTTTTTTATGTTATTTTAGAATGATTTTAATGATTCCTTGGCTAACACAAATTTGAAGCATATAAACTTTGATGATGCTATAATTTAAAGTCTCAATATAAGTTGTTAAATTTTAATGTTTTATCATGCAAAGTTTACGCCATTTTTTCCTATGTATTTTTTTGGTTTTTTTAGTTAGTAGATAGAGTACACCAATCACAATAAAGTTTTGAATGCATTTTTTTTAAATAGGAGATGTTTGACGGTGAAAATATGGAAGAAAACGATTAATAAAATGCTTCAAAGGAAAGCGGGTTGATTAGACAAACTAATTTTTAACAAATCAAGCAAGTATTTATATCAAAATCACATAATCCTAAATAAGATCAAAAAAATAATTTTGTTATTTTTTTAAATTCTTTTGTCTAGCTATATGGTTTTTGTGGTGCTTTGAAAAGAGATGAATTTTGTTTTTGGAATAAGAGCGGTAGTAGTTTTGTTTTGAAATATTTAAGTGCTCAATTATTTAGAATAAAATAATATTTGGTGTTAGGAAGTAGAGAACCAAACTTTGCATAGTGGCCTTTAGTTTTGGGAGCAAAAATAATTTTTCTAAGTGTCAATATATAAGGGCTTTTTTATAATTCACACTGATACCAAAAAAGTGTGACACCAAAGATATTACAATGAAGGACTTTTGCACCGCACGTCCTTATTTCTGATTGTTACAAGAAAAGACCTTGTAGCAATGAGAATATAAATTAGGTCCCTATTTTTTCTAAATCAGAAAGCACAAACAAACTTGCAATTCCCTGATAGAAAATGCAAGTTAAATTCCGCTTTTCAAAAATTTTAAAATTTTCAAAAATTTCATAAAAAATTTCAAAATCATAAAACTGCAAGTTACCTTGCATTTTCTGTCAGAGAAATGCAAGGAACCTTGCGTTTTCTATAGAGGTGAATTTACAAAAATGAATGCAAATCAACTCTAATACATGCAGAAGTTATAAGATCGTGTAGTGCGACAAAATAAACAGAACTTGAAAATAAAACAGCAAATCACATAAGAAAGTAAATAGAGAGTTCACATATAGATTCATAATGGTTCCACTATCGCTAGATAGTATGCATCTACTTGGGGAGAAGAGATTTTATTACTTTCAAAGAGAAGAATTATAAGATTTTTAATGAATAAGAACATGAAGTAATACAAAAGAGAAATAATTCATTTCTGATACTTCTATTCATCATAATGCCTACCTTTATATAGGGAATATTGAGGTTAAAGTAATTGACTTATGGTTATAAATCAATACCTAATCAATTCTCCGAATCATATGGGAAACATTTACCATTTTACTTCTCCAGTTTCCCACAATTTGTATGTGTCTGATAATATTCCTTCTTTAATCATCTTATTAGGGAATTAATTAATTACTGCACTCTTTTTCAAATGTTTCTTCCTCTTATGTAGCTAATCCATTGCGCTCTTTAATGCATGTAAAGAGGTAATATATTTGAGCAATTATCTCAAACATCTTCCAAATCTTCTTAAGTATGGAAAGATTGTATCAAATCTAATAATATCCACCTTGGTACTATATTTCCCCCAAAGCCAGCCAACTTCACCTACTCTCTTTTACTCTAAGAAGCTCTCGGATAAGGCATCAGAGATACTTTCCCAATGAGCTTCGGCATGGCCATCACCCATTCCACTTTGTCAACGAACTCCGGCAAGGCCACGGCCCGCCAACAAAGTGTTGAAAGTACCCCCTCCATTTAAGACCATCAATCTCCAAAACAAGCATCTCCGTATACTAACTCACTCTCCCCTTGTGCCACCAAGGGGCACCTAACACTTTAGCAAGCGTATTAAGTTTGAGCAATGCTGGGACTTTACAACAGGCAAAGACTTAGTGAACATATCTACTGCATTCTCCTCGGTGTGAATTTTCTAAAGATGCACCTACTTTTCTTCATTCATAGAGATAAGGAAAGACTCTCTTACCTCCATATGCTTTGTTCTTGAACTAAATGCCATATTTTCAGCCAGATGTATTGCGCTTTGACTATTGCAGTTTACTACTATACTCCAATGAAACAAAGCCTAAATCATACATCAGCCGTTTCAAGTAAAGTGCCTCTTTAGCTGCTTCAATAGATGCTATCAACTCTGCCTCTACAGTAGACAAGACAACTATAGTTTGCAACCTCGCTCTCCAACTGATAGTCGTCTTTCCAAGTGTAAAGATGTAACCCGAGGTTGAGTTTCTTCGATCTCTGTCTTTGGCCAAATCAGAATCACAATATCTGACCAAGATAAAATCTTTATCCATGCTGTCAAAAACAAGCCCATAATTAGTTGTTCCTCTAAGATACCTTAAAATATACTTTACTGTTTCCCGTTGCATTTTTCCTGGATTAGCCATGTAGCAACTAACCAAACCAACCGCCTGTGCAATATCCGATCTCGTGCAAACCATAGCATACATCAAGCTTCCAACTACACTAGAATAAGGTACCTTCTCCATATAAGCTTTGTCTTTGTCTGAGGTCAGAGAGTTCTTTTTTGAAAACTGAACGTGCAAAGGCATGGGAGTACTAATTGCCTTTGCCTTCTCCATGCTGAACTGAGCAAGCACTTTCTAGATATATTCTCTCTGTGTCAGTCTCAACGCCTTCAGCTTTCTTTCCTTTGGATTTCCATGCCTAAAATTTTCTTTGCTTCTCCAAGTTCTTTAATCTCGAATTTCGTTTTTATCTTTAGCTTTAACTTTAACCTATCGATTTCAACTTTGTCCTAGAGGAAATTAGCATATCGTCCACATATAAGAGTAAATATATCCAATTACTATTATCCATATGCTTAAAATAAACTCCAACGTCTTTAACGCTTCTATCAAAACCAACAGCAAGCATAAAAGAATCAAACCTCTTATGCCATTGCCTGGGTGACTCCTTCAAACCATATTAAAGACTTTTTCATCTTGCAAACTCCGTCCTTCTTCCCATCCACTACAAATCATTCTAGTTGCTTCATATACATGGTCTCCTCTAAGTCTCCATGCAAAAAGGCGGTATTTACATCTGGTTGTTCCAAATCCATGTCATGAGTTGTAACTATAGCTAGCAATACTCAGATAGAAGTATGTCTAACAACCAGAGCAAACACCTCATCATATTCCATCCCCTTCCATTGTCAAAACCCCTTTGCAACAAGCCTAGCCTTATATCTTCCATCTTCCTTCACCTTATATACCCACTTGCACCTTATGGCCCGGCTTTCTTGAAGGGATGGTACCAATTCCCAAATCCGATTCTTCTTCAATGAATCCATCTCCTCTTTCATGGCATGCATCCATTTCGGGCTGGCACTCAAATTCATGGCTTCTCCAAGGTGGAAAGGATCATCTTGCACTATATGCAGTGCATAATCAAAATGATCCTCAAGTCTAAGGTTTGCATAACTCCGGTCTCCATACCTATTTGGTGCTCTTCTACTTCTAGAGCTAACCCGAATAGGTGTAACGTCGCCTAAACTCTTGTCAACTCCACCTTGAGTTGAATCATCTCTAGCTTCACGATCATCACTATCATTGCTAAAGGAATTTTGTGGACCTTCACGTGATGTATCAACAACTGTAATTGCTCTATCTTCTTTTACATCTCTGAGTCTACTACTAGGCTGATATATAGGAATTGTTTCCATTTCCTTAGGCTTTTCAGCTTCTGAATCAACTGAACAAGGTGGATTCTCCTTGGGCTTGATCCAAGCGGACTCAAAAAATGTGACTATCTCGAGTGCACTACCTTTCTATCAATAGGGTTCCAAATACGATACCCTTTGATACCTTCTGTATAGCCCAAAAATATGCCTTGATAGGCTCTAGCCTCCAACTTGTCATTTCTTGTATAGTGAACATGCACGGGCTACCAAATATAAAAAAATAACCGATATATATAGATGTACCTTTCCTTACGAATCCTCCCATCAATGGCTAAGCATGGAACATGATTGATAATATATGTTGCAATTGATAAAGCTTCAGACCAAAAGCCTCTAGACAAGTCCGCCATCAATCTCAAGCAATGGGCCTTCTCCGGTAGAATTCTATTCATACTTTCAGCAACTCCGTTCGATTACGGATCACCGGGTGTAGTAAAATATCTCCTAATTCCATTTTATCTATAGAAATGTGTGAACTCCTTAGAAACAGTCTCATCGCCATTGTCAGATCTTAGCACCTTCATCTTCCTTCCTACTTCATTCTCTACCCATGCTTTTCAGTTTTAAACTTTTCAAATGACTCCGACTTTGCTTTCATCGTGTACATCCAAACCTTCTGAGAGTAGTCATGGATAAAAGAGAGAAACACATAGCTCCTCTAATAGAAGCTATAGCTACTTGTCCCCAAACATCAATCTGGACATACACTAGTACTCCTTTAGACTCATGTCTACCAACGCCGAAAGAAACTTTTGCCCACTTTCCTAACACACACTCTTGGAAAAATTCCAAACGGTTGAAGCTTTCGCCCTTGATCATCTTCCTTCTTCGAACCAGCTCCAAACTCTTCTCTAAAACATGACCTAATCTGAGATGACATAGTCTGGTAGCATCCAAACTCGTGAAACATCATCTCCAACACACGTCTCTCCAACAACTATAGATCCTTTCACTGGATAAAGATTTTGGGCCATCATTCCTTTCATAAATACAACAAGATCACGTGTCACCTTCAAGCCATCCGACTCTATCGTAAAATTGCACCCCAAAGATGTTAGCTGACCCAAGGACAGAAGAGGTTTTCTTAAACCTAGAATATAGCAGACTCCAATGGTAGTGCGAACCACATAATAAGCAATGATTCTTCTCCCAATGACTTGCAAGTAGCACCATTCCCCATTAACATGGCACTTCCCTCTTTGTCTTCACAAGAAGAGAAATCCTCCTTCCTAGGCTTTATATGGAAAGATACCTCTAAATCTAGCACCCAGTGGTCTGATACATCGAAAACAGATGCATTCATTACATCATCAAAAACAACCTTCTCCACCGCAATAGATGTAAAACCATCCGCTTCATTTCTCTTCCTCAAATCTGGACAATCTTTCTTCCAGTGGCCATGTTTCTTACAATGATGGCACCTGTTGTCTCTAAACTTACCTCTCCAACAACTTCCAGGCTTCCTTGACTTGGAACACCCTCTAAAATTATTTTCCTTCTTCTCCTTTCTTACTCTATCAACAAAAAATCCCTGACTACTACTAGCTTCTCCACTTTCGCTCATATTCTTCATTTAATGAGATAGCGTGCTTTTACCAAAAATCAAGCTGTCGGCGAAAATCGTATATCGCTCACGAAGAGAACACAATGCCACCATAGCATTTTGCTCTTCGTCCATATTCAAATCAACAGCTTTCATCTTCATCGTAAAATCATCGAAGAAGTTCGGTTGTGCTTTCAATGACGCACCTTCCGACACTTTATATGTGAAAAAAGTCTTCAATGGAATCAGCCTATTCGTGAGCGACTTCTTTATGTAGAGATTATCCAGTTTCTTGCATAAGTCTCTAGTAGTTTTTACACCACTAATATCTAGAATAACATTCTCACCCATGGCCAATTGGAGGATAGTAAGACCCATTCTTCCATCTTCTTTCTTTCCAATTCTGAGATATCTGCTGGCAATGATTCTATGTTAAATACAACCCGATGAACATGATTTCTTCTCAACACCGTCTTCATCTTCCACAGCCACTTCTCAAAATCATTATCTCTGTTCCACTTCTCTACAGCCACTACGAACCTGATGCTGCATATGAACCCCTGATGTAGGGTGCATATTCCTGGGTAGGTCTAACATCCTCATTTCCATATCCTGCCATTTTATCGAACACCTTTTAGCCCTAGGCTTCAACAACAACCTTCAAAGCTCTGATACCAAACCATAAGGGTGAATTTACCCAAATGATTGCAAATCAGTCCTAATACATGCAGAAGTAATAAGATCATGTTGTAGTGCGACAAAATAAACAGAACCTGAAAACAAAATGGCAAATTAGCAAACCATACAAGAAAGCAAATAGAGAGTTCACACACGGATTTATAGTGGTTCCACTATCGCAAGATAGCGTACATCCACTTGGGGAGGGGATATTTTATTACTTTCAGAGAGAAGAATTACAAGATTGATAATGGAGTCTAAAAAGAATATGAAATATTACAAAAGAGAAGATAATTCGTTTCTGATACTTCTATTTATCCTAATCCTCACCTTTATATAGGGATTATTATGTGAGGTTGAAGTGATTGATTTATGAACATAAATCAATACCTAATCAATTCTCCAAATCATACGGGAAACATTTACCATTTTATTTTTCCAGTTTCCCACAGTTTGTATGCGTCTGATAATATTCCTTCTTTAATCATCTAATTAGGGAATTAATTAATTACTTCACTCTTTTTCAGATATTCCTTCCTTTTATATTGCTAATCCATTGCCCGCTTTAATGCATATAAAAGAGGAAATATATTTGAGCAATTATCTCAATTATTTTCCAAATCATCCTAAGTATGAAAATATTATATCAAATTTAACCATTTCTATTTTTCAAAAATAGGGATCGAATTTACATATTCATTTCTAAAGGGACTTCTCTTATGACAACATCATAAACTGGGACATGTTGCTCTTTTCTTGTTACAACTATTAATAAAGATATTCTTTGATCTCATCCCAAATACGTAGTTCTCATAATTTGTAGTCAAAATTTTACACTAAAGTCGGTTTGCTCCATAAATCTTTATTTAATGTTGCATGAACAACCTTCTCATTTGTAAAATATACCATATTACATTAATGACATACATGTTTTGCTCTACCCCACCATTAGAAATTAGCCCCGCTAATTTTATCTTAACTATTTAACCTTCTACAACTTGAAACATAATTATGATAATCAATTATATAATTCAATTAGACAAAATGCATTAATAAATCATACAAATCAAATTTTACACTAAACTCAACATTACAAATCATACAAATCAAATTATTTGAAACATGACAAAAATTATCTCATTCCTTGTTTAATATCCTTTACCTTTAACTCTAATTTGTTCAATGTACACCTCTATCATATAACAAGTTTAATCTTCAAACGTACGTATTATTTTTTATGTTAATTTTAAGAATAAAATCTTTTTTTAGGGTTATTAACTCTTTATTCCCTAGGATCATTCTTATTTCCATTTACCAAATTCTTTACATTCATTACAACTTGATGATCTAACTGCAATTTCTTCTTCTCCAAAATTTCAATATAGGTTCTCTTTTAATTTCGTTTATTACTTCCCATTTTCAATTTCTTCTCCATACTGCCTCATTTTCACAATTTTTTCATTCTCTTTTACGTTTTCTATGTATATTACAATTTAGAAAAAACTCTATTTTCAATCCAACTGAAACTAAAGATCCTTTTCAAACAACTTTACTCAATCTATTTAATTTTTTAATATGACAGAATTTGAATTAATTCATCATAATTTTTCACTTTTATACTCACCATACCATTTATTATATTATTCATGTTTTGTAGTGATCGAGTTGCTGCATGTTAGTTTAAGTATTTTGGTGTCATGTATATCTCTGTTATTAAGCTTATAAGAGAAAATCAAGTCGGTTGAAGAGCATTGATACAGCTGTTATGGTAATGATAAACTTATTATTGCTATAACATTATCAGTCAATCGGTTACCATTTTTGGGTGAACTCGGTGTACTAGTTTAATCGGTATGGTAACTGTAAATTTACCATTTTCTTCGTAAATCATGGGTAAAAAAATTTCAAAGTCAGCGGTAACGGTAAATCTACCATCAATTTATAATATATGAATATTCATGCAATATGCTTTATTACAGGCAATTAGAGCCAAGCAAATGATTAAATTTAGTTTAGTAATTTAGATCAAATAATGCTAACTACGCTTTTTTTTTCTTGTCAATGTCTTTTATTAAGTAACACTATATTTATGATGAAGTATCGTTATACTGCAAAAACATGTCAAGTTATTGACTTCTTTAGCAAATGGCGATTCACCAATATCAGTGTAAGGATTACCGATCAGTATACTAGTATTCAGTGTACCAGCAAATCGGTAATGGTAATGGTAAGCAATTTTTGATTGCCAATAGAAAAAGACATGGTAACGATATTTGCAAATTAGTAACGGATAACATTACCAAAACAGCAAAATATTCAAACAATAACTTTTTATTTTATATTTTAGGAAAAAAATTAATGTAAGCGTAACATTTTTATTCTGGTTATAGCAGACAACTTTAAAAGTGATTATTAAATATTTATCATGTATACTTATTGCTTTATAAATATTTTATGTGGTCTTACTTGACATGAATGTATTTTTTGTAAAATCTTATATATCCATCTTAGCCAACCAAGAATTTAATATATGTTTCGTTAGTGTCCAATAAACTGTGAAAGTTTATAAGTAACATAGTTTTTTCATTTGAGTGCATAGTTACCACCAAAAATTACATAGGGATCTTATGATACAATGTGGTAATTATCTGTTGTTTTACTATGTTGGTTTAATATTATGTTGCTTCATTTTTTGAAGTTTGGAGATATTTATAGACTAAGGATATGACATGCAATTCCTTATGATGTTTATATGTAAACGAGCTTCAAATAGGGAATCATACCAAATAATAGTAAAAGAAACTAATTTTTATCTATTCAGCTCTGTTTGAATTCAAACCAGTTGAATTAATCACAATCAGTTCTCCTTAAATGTATTTCAGTTTAATGAGAGAATCCATTATATGATGATTTTTTGTAATTTTAATCAATTGAGAAATAATGCATGCCCACTTAATTCCTTTTATCACTATGATTTCTAAAGAAATGTAATTTCAACTTTATGGGTGAATATTTAATATGAGTTGTTCTATAATATCAGCAAATGTTTCCTTATTGTAAGAACAACATGTGCCGCATAGAATTAGTAAAATTGGAACTTAATACCGGTTCCTAACAAATACTTTTTTATTAGCAAATTTAGTTGAATAATAAAATAAAAGAGAAAAGAAGTCTCTGTTGATATTTTTCATTAACAAGCTAAATGGAATATTGTTATGGAAATGTTTGAATATGCTTGAAAGGCAACATCATATGTATTCTATATATACACCACAAAAGTCACTATATTTTTTATTTACAAATGTAATAGTTAAGTAAGACTGTAAGACGATAAGGATGTTGGATGTAAAGATCAAATATTACAAGCATTCATATTAAATTGGATAAATACTTTTATCAAAATTGGAGGACAATGTCCAATTTGAACTCTAAAGAAAAGTCATGATCAATGTTTGGAGCTATGACGTCATGTGTAGAGTAAAAAAGAATGAATATCAGATCTATGAAAAAGACAAGATGAAATTTTAGAAATTTGAATAAAGAGTCTAATTTTTATCAATTGTGTTTAAATTTAGAGTTGCGTATGGCGTGCTGTTGATTTTCTCAAGGAGGAGAGATATAAAATGTTTCCCTTTAACTAACCATGTTCGAAAGTATTCAAGATTTTTAATGGACTTAATTGATATGCAAGTTTTGTCTTAATTTTTTGGAAGAAATGCATAATTTATCTTTGAGTAAGTTATAGTTTCTACAAACTTTGGTTCACAATAAAATGAGATAACTTTGGAATTTTGGTATTTTTCTACATAACATTTCTACTTTAACTTAAGTCCTCTGTGTTATGCAAATATAGCCTCATATTATTTCTTCTTTCCAACATGTCTATCCAGAATAAATACTTTGTATTGATGACAATCTATTTCTAATATTTCTATTTGTCAATTGTGTTTCCTTACACCATTTGATCTTATTGCTATCTTCGTCATGAAATGCCAATTAATTAATTTTTATGTGTATCCATGAGTATTCTATATTATGATGATGTACTATTTCATATTGTATTATGTTAACTGTAGCCTTTCGATTGTTGTGTTTCCACGAGTATTTGAAATATGGGAAAAAGATTGTTTGTGTTGAAATTGTTTCGGCACCCCCTCGCATCTTCCGCTATGTGCGCACTTCAATTCAGTGTAGAAGAGGAAAGAACACTGAACGAAGCTCTTTTGGTGTCAGCGTCATGATTGGATATCCCTACATCCCCCTAGAGCATATATATTTTCATGACAATATTTATTTGTAACAAAAGGAATCCCTCGTTGTTACATGCTATCAATCCCATATATGTGCTGATTTCTTTTAGAATATCTTGCAATGTGGGAGTAATCATAACCCAATCCACGCACCCACTCTAATATAATGCAAGCCACACCTAACAGATCTCCACCTTAGCGAGAATTTTCTCAATTCAACTTGAAGTTATACGGAGTCCTCAAATACTCAGTAAATGTTTGTAGTGTTCAAGAAAATTATACTACCTAAAAAAATAAAATCCATAAGCAAACGCTTTCATCTTCGTAACTTAAAATTTTCAAAAATATAATGTTGGACAAATTATGTGGTGAAGTCCATATGCATAGCATGGATTCGCACTAGTATAGTCAGAAGTAAAATAAGAGTATCTTAGATTCTTAGTTACATTTCTTGGAAATGACATAAATCTTTTTTCAGATGAATCCATTCTTAAAATCTAAAAAGTTATGGACATTACAATATAGTTTATGGCATGTCTTTAATTGTAGGATTCAATTTAATTAGGCTTCTGCAAATAAATAAGGCATATTATTGGAGTAAGCATTTTTTAGGCTTGCTTTTGTAATAATAATTATAATCCCATTAGATAAGGTAATGCTGCTAAAAAGTTGTAAAATAACTTCATCATACCAAACTAATAAGAGACCATGAAGATGATATATCGTTTGAAACATCCAGTATGCGTCAAATGTATGATACATATTTACTTTGTTTGACATTAGAACATATTAGCAAACAATTTACCATAATGAAGATGCATATGACATTTACAAAACTGCAACCACACAAGCAATGTCAAGAAAACATACCTTTGCTAAAAATTGAACACATGGGTAAGCATAGCCATGAAACCTAGAAAAAACCTATATGCAAATTGACAATGAAAAGGGTAAATTTGGGTCTACGCATTAGCTGGTTAAAATTCTATTATAATTGTATTCTCTTAGCAAATCAACATTATGGAAGAAGAAAGAATATAACAAATAATAAACAAATTATGTAGTGAAATTAGGTTACATGCGACTTATTGCTTTATTTACTACAAATATTAATGTTAACCTAAAAAAATGGATCAATACCCCGAAAATGGTTTTAAAAAACTAGTAATTTTAAAATGGATGTAAACCAATAGAAATCCTAGATCTAGCAAGTAAAGATAGAAGAAAAGTAAAGAACACATAAGAATTTTTACAATGGCTCGGCGTAATCTCTAGCCTTCGTCTATTTTAATCTTTTATTAGTTGTTCTCTTTTTGGATTACATCTAGTTATATCAGATTTAACCACAATCTAGTGGATCTCAGATTTACAATGGAGTTTGTAAAGTGTTTGAGAGTCACTAGTACTGGGTATTTATTGCTATATGTCCTAAAACAAAAAATCGTAGCATCCAAGGTGACTTGAATGAAGAAGAGGTAAGATACGAAGAAGAAGAAGGAATCTCCAATGGTAGACATATCAAATTTTTTTATGGTTGCAACAGGGTTTGTATTTATTAGGGAAACAGGTGTATAGGTCCAGGAGCCCGCTTGCATTGAAGTCCAAAATATAGCTCGGCAGTGCACAAGAGAAATTGGACACCACAATCCAATAAGTTAGGTCGGTACCCATTTTTTTAGTTCGGTACCGAGCTATAAGTGTTGGTACAAATCCAACTTCAACTCTTGCTCTGCTCCTGTATCTTCTAGTTGATAGGTTTCAAGCTCTTTTGATCGACTTTTGGTTGATTCTATTCATCTTTCCTCTATCACTTGAGTTACCCTGCATTCTTGACTTTCTTCTCATCAACCGTGGAATTAGTCATCTATAATCTGGGAAAACAACTTGATCATGAGCTATTGGAGTAGTATATGAGAAGTATGGGGTTTAGGAGGTGATTTAGAATGGAATCATAGGTTGGTACCAACCTATATAGCTTGGTATTAAGCTATGGTCTTAGTCATTTTTCCACTCAAATTTCTAGAGTTCAACTTTCTAGTCATTTTGACCGTGTTTCCAAGCTTCTGAATCATTTCGTCCTCATTTGATCTTCTAAGTCCAATTGAAACTTGCTTTGCTAAAAAGTGGGTTAACATTTCCCCTACAAGTATTCTTTTTGAATGTAATGTGTAATTTGTTCAAGAACAAGTTCCACCAACAATCATTCTTCAGTAGTTAAGCTTTTCAGCCTTCTATCGATCTTGATCTTGGTGAATTATTTTTTCTTCATGTTCGCTTATAAATCAAAGATTGTTCCGAACCTGTTGTAGCTAAGGACTCCAGCCATTGCTTAAGTGTTGTTTAGAGATCCTTATCATTTCGATTTTCATTCGGATTTGTTACATCATATATCAAACCGTCCCATGTTCATCTAGGATTTATCTATTTTACTCTAATTACAAGGGTTCAAATCCTTTTATCAAATCTGTTTCCGTTCTAAGCTTTTGATCTCTCCAAATCATTTTACATTTAATTTAACATGCGATCTCTCTAAATCTTTTTACATTTAATCTGAGGTTTTGATCTCTACAGATCGTCCATATTCCAATCTAGGATTTGATCTTTTTGGACCGCTTAACTTCCAGTCTAAGGTTCCACCTCTTCGGGTCCTTGCCGAGTCTGCTTGCTCTACCATAAAAGAACTCAATGACTAAGCAAACACATCCGCTCAATCTCCGGTGAGAGGACATACTTTTCATACAAGTCCATCCACTCGATCGCTAGCAAGGGAACTTACACCTTGCACTCCGGTTCTGAATATTCGATTGGAACTTAACACGATCAATATCATGCAAGTCCATCTGCTCGCTCTCCAACGAGAGGGCTTGCACCTTACACTCCAGTCCCTTCTCTCCGGACGGGACTTAAAGCGACCAATATCGTCCAAGTCAATCCACTCGCTCTTCGACGATGGGACTTGTACTTTGCACTTCGGTCTTGTCTCTCAAGATAAAACTCAAAGCAATCAATGTTGGTCAACACTTTTATGTTAATTTTTTTAGAATTCAAATATTCAAATCAAAGAAAACAAGTAGAAATCCTAATTATCCATCCCAAACATCTGACTTAGAGCATGCTTAGGGACCAACCTAGGTCTCATACACATGTAAGCGGTCCGGGGTCATTATTATCCTAAATAGTCATCCTATAAACCCGACTTAGAGCATGCCTAGAGAACAGTTTAAGCCTTATACACATATGACTTGTAATGATCCGTAATTTTACTACTTTGAAAATGAAATATTTATTTATTTTAAATATTCAAATGTAGAATTTCCAAACTTAAACAATCAAGTTTTATATGATAAATAAGAATTGTAAACTTGTTTTTGATATTGAATAAATATTTTTGATTTTCATTGTAAAATCGACAAAAGTAGGATTCCGATAAAGTAGGATAAATATTCGAGAAATTTCTTTTAAAGGATAAAAGATTCTTTTTTAATATATATATATATAATCAATATCAAACTAATTTGATAATAAAAGTAATTTAATTTATAACGGTTCGATAAATATTTAAAACTTGTTCTATAAAAGTTGATAAATTTTGTCGCATATCGATAAATCGACGTCGTGTTTTATAAATAGATTTAGATATTGTTTTATATTATTTTATAAGTTAAATATGCTAGTTTTAATTATTTAAATATAATAACAAATCAATTTTTAAGTTTGGTTTACGTAGATAAATAGTTTAACAAAAACGTCAAAATGTGACCGTAAAACATTTTGTCAAAAATCAATGTTTTGTTCAAAATAAATTGTCGTAACATTGTTGCACCTTGGTTAACATGTTTGAAACATATAAATGTACACGTTTTAATGCTAGTCAAGTTTACTTTTGCTAAATAAGATTAGAAAACTTGTAGAAGTTCTTAGTAAAAGTAAGTAAGAATTAACAAAAGTAAGAAAAAGTAAACATCAAATCACATCAAATCAAAGGCAAAATAATTATGATATTCTTTTATTAATCTTTAAGTGACTAAGATATAAAGTAAGGATGTGAAAGATGATGTTAAGTATTGAAAAAGTAGAGATTGATTTAGGTTGAAATAAGTTAGTTTGGTAATTTGGTAAGAGGTTATTTTGGTAAATTTGTCACTTCTTCCTTTTTCTATAAATACACATCTCATTCTTCACTTTCATTCACGCTTCTTCTTCTTCTTCTTTTCTCAAGCTTCTCCGCCTTTTAATTCTCCTCTTTAATGGCTTCCAAGAAATAGGAAAAAATTCAAAAGAAAGAATGTCAAAATATTCACAAAATATTCAAAAGAAATCAATATTCATTCTCTTCAAATCAAACTAATTTTTCTCCATATTTTACCTCTTCTTCCTTCAGCCATAATTTCTTTAAAAAAACTGAAATGCAAAATTATGTTTTTAAATCATGTATTTTTCTATTGGATACAACTATCATGCGACAACTTTGTCTCATTCTAAACATAATCATGTCAAAAATCCACTTCCTTCCACCATTTAGATTGAAAGCCATAGTACTAATACCTAAAGAATGCATTCTCTGGCCCATTTTTAAGACAAAGAATGTCCCATTTTGTTTTGATTATAACTGATCTAAATTAAGAATTTTTTTTTCAAATCATATAAAATTCCAATGGCTACAACTTTTATGTTAATTACTTTTTTCAGTTTTAAGGTTTGCTATACCTGAAACTCCATTCTTTGAAGTGCATTTTCGGGCTTTTTTTTGTCAATCCGACAATACCTCTCTTCATTCTATCATATCTCCCTCCAAAAAACTTGGATTCATATTATTTTTTCTAATTCAAGAAAAAAGAATTTTCAATAATTTTTTAGTTAATAACTTTTATAAATTTTGAGATTTACAGGGCCTAAAATCAGATACAAGATAACATATTTTCAGATCTAAATCTTGGGAATTCAAGTTCAAACCTCTATCGCTTCTTCTCTATCCTTTCCGCCAACCTCCATCTCAATCCTTTACCAAGCTATTGGAAGGAAAAGGTTTTTGTTTGCTAGTGTTTAAATGGAGTATGGATTAAATAGTGAAGTGTTGGTTGATTAGAATCTTGGTAGGAAGTTAATCGTTTTGGTTTATGGTGAGAACTCTATTTAACATATATATATATATATATATATATATATATATATAGACACACACACATGTTTGATGTTGTGTTATGATTTCTTTAGATGCTTATATATGCTTTAATCATCAAGTATTAATTGTTTGATATGATTGTTATATTGTTTTACCAAGTCATATTAATAAACGTCGATAAGCACAAAGCAAATCACTTTCCTTTTGAAAATGAAATAGTGCTTAAACCTTTTGGAAATAGTTTTAAAATAAGTTAGAAATGTTTTATAAACGTCTAAATATGTTTAAAGAAATAAAGAAAGAAAATCAAGATTTCATCTTGTATATTTTAAAATATGTCCAAAACAATTTTCCAGAAAAATCACGCTTTTGCAATAAAGTGACCAAAATTAAAATTGATATTTTAAATGTTCTAAAAATATGAAATAAATCCTAAAAATCCTTCAAACTGTCTTAAAAGAGATTTAAGTTGAAAAGATGGATTTCTAAATGATATAAAAGACGTTTAGAAGAATATAGCTTTTAAAACACTATTTGCAACACTTTTCGCAACGCTTTTTGCTGCAGTTTTTAATAAATTTTGAAATGTAGTTTTAGACTTAACAGTTCTTTCCTAAATCTTTTTTGAACGATTATAAAAGAATAATTAAGTTATTTAACAGATAATTTGGAATCTTCGTAATCGATTCCCAAAATAAAAGCTAATAACTGAATGTGCGGAAACGACTAGTACATTTGTCTCGCTTGTGAGATCTGAAAAGATAAAACAAGGTGTTTAACTAAGGTTAGGGATGAAGCAACTAGTGCCCTGAACTTACCTGGTCTATGTTTTCTCTTTGTAGACGAGGGGTGGAACATATCGAAAGAAATGCCCGGATGCTCTAAAAGGATAATATTAAGTTTTCCAAAATAAAAGGAGATTAGTACTATCCCAAAAATTTAAGTAATCTTCAAAATGAATAAACTACAACTTGGATTTCATAGAGATAATCTTCTTATATTTAATATTAAAATTCGAAGAGGTAACTCGTCATATTCGTGGAATTTAAAAGGCGATCTCACCATTATTCCGCCCATAGCACATGTTGAATACGAAAATTGATGTTGAGTAAAATTAAAACGAATTCTATGATCCTATTTACTCAATAATGTTTGCTAAGATTGATTTTAGGGTTCAGTAAACAATGTCTTAAATAACATTGTTTTGGACCCACCTAAAAGTTAGAGAATTTGGATTGAGTGTTAAGTGAGGAAATTTGAAATATTATCCAAAGCAAAAGAATGAATTAACTTAGAATTACTCTAAGACAAAAAGAAATCTTTGATTAAGATTTAATAAATGATTTGGAAAAGATTTCCTAAGTAAAAACATAATTGGAACTATTCCAAGAAATCTTCAGCTCACTGTCGGCCATGATGTGGAAGTCAGAGTTCGCTATGGATGGGTTCCAGATATTTATACCTCCTGTCACTCCTTTGGACACCTGACTATCGATTGCCATCATTCTGAAGCCTCCGCGGCTGCTCCGAAGTCACCTTTACCGTGCCCCCGTCGTAGGATCTGGGTCCCCAAGGTCTCTGTCCCTCCCTATCCTGCTCTTGAGACTATGTTGCCAGATCTGAGTTTTCCTTCTTTGCCACTAGTTTCGCCTGTTTCACTTCCTGGTTCAGAGGTTCCTAGTGTTGCTCCCGTCATCCCTTTAGATGCTCCTGAGCCTTCCTCGTTGCTGCCTCCTATAGCTTGGGATGAGGCCGAAGGGTGTTGGATTGATCCCATTTTTGATATGAGGTATAACCCGGTTAATGAATCCTTCTTCCGGTTTGTTTCTGCTGATCAACTGGACCTTAGATGCCTTCGATACAAACAATCTGGTGATTCTCTAGTTCTTGATATGGACGGTTTGGACGCGAGTGCAAATTCTGACATGCTTGCTGATCCATCCTGGGATCGATCTTTTGTCTACTGTTCTGATGATGTGGTATATGACCCTTGTCTTGCTCTCCGGTTTCGCCCCTTCGCTGGTCTTTTTGGGTCTGGCCCATTGTCCTCTTCTTTGGTGACTGGGTTCGTTGGTGATTCTTCCTCCTCGGAGGAGCGCTAGTTTTTTTGTGATACTTATAGTTACTGTGACATAGCTGTCACGTACCTGTGCTATGTTTTCTATTTTTTTAGTAGTTAAGGTGCTTTTACCTTGCTCCTGTACTTCAATTTTATTACGTTCGTAATAAAAAGTGGACGGTCCACTATAAAACCGGCTGGCCTTGCCAAAAAAAAAGATATAAAGAGGTGTGAAAAATAAAATGATTTAATAAATAAGGCTTAATGATTCCATATACACTTCAAAAGATAATGGAATAAACTAAAAAAAATATCTAAGAAAGATATCTTATAAAAGATGAAGTAATTGATTGATGATTGATATCCACTTATGAACTTAACATCTTTTTATCAATAATTGGATTTCGAAGGAACCGGGGCTAGATTTGGGAGATTCATATCTGAAAACCGCTTCGAACCAGTTTACATGTTCGAAGAATGAAGATGTTTGAAGACGGAGATATTGAAACGAATAATAACGAGGGGCTATTTGTTGATTAATGGGGGATAAATTCCTAATTCACTATATTGTAGCAGTGGTCTCTTTACTATGAAAAAATCTCAGAACCACAAGGATTTCTCACCTAGTAATGGCCAAGGAAAGTGCCTTCGGTTTTGTTTAGTCCCAAAACGAACTTGTATGGACGAGTATCTGACATTACATTTCTAAGATCATAGCATTAACTTTTACAAATGTACATCTGCTTGGTGGCGGTGATGTGCACGTAAATTTGCATATTTTTACCACCATATTTAATCTATTTAAATTAAATAAATGATCATATTGGGTATTTTTACTTATTTAAACCAAATTCAAATTGTTTTCAAATTGTCACATATTCATCTTCATTTAGGGGCAAAATGGTCATTTTTGTGCATTTATTAAATTGTGAAATTTTACTTGGGATTTTCTATGTTGTTTTGTAGGAAATTTAGTGGATTTTACAAGTGGTTTCATTATGATATATGCATGCACAAGAGTGAAGATAAAGAAATGAAGATGGAAATAATTCAAAGGCATGGTAATGGAGGACCCTACCTACCCACATACCTTCATGTACAAATTAGAGGCTAATGCACATGCTTATGAAATTAATGCCTTCATATACACTTAAATGATGATTGGTAGAAGCTAATGATTACTTGCTCTCCACACTAGAGGCTAATGCACAAATTAGAGGCTAATGCACAAATTTGTACATACCTTCATGTACAAATTAGAGGCTAATGCACATGCTTATGAAATTAATGCCTTCATATACACTTAAATGATGATTGGTAGAAGCTAATGATTACTTGCTCTCCACACTATCTCAAGGGCATTTTGGGCATTCCCCAAAAATATGAATTAGGTTTAACACATGTATATATACACCTTATGTTTCATGTAACCCTTTTATCTCTTAGTCTCTCTTTTAGGCTCTCTTCTCTCTTAGTCTCTCTTTTAGGCTCTCTTCTCTTAGTCTCTTCTCTTAGGAAAATAAAATGAAAGTTCTCTTCTTTCTTTTCATGATCACTTAGCCATTTCTTCTTTTATGTAATTCCTTTTTTTTAAAATGCAATTTCAATACATGCTCTTTTCTTCTTTTGTTTATTTCCTTTCATGTTAGTAGTGTAGATTTGTTTATTTATGCAAGTAGTGTAGATTTTTCTTTATGCAATTAGATTAGTTGTCTTTTTTCATTAGCTTTCATTTTCCTTTCTTCTTTTTTTTATGTTGCTAGCTACATTTGTTAATCAAATGACAAATATGAGAGGCTAAGCCCCTTCAATTTAGGGGTAATGAAGCTCTCTAATTATGTAGCTTCAACTATTTGTTAATTCGTGCTCTCTTTTTGTGCTTAATGATGATCAATGAAGTATTGTATTTATTGTTTTTGCTTTGAATTTGATAGCCTATATTGTTGACACCAAATAGGCTATGCTTAAACAATCATTGACACAAATGTCTCTTCATCAAAATATGATTATGGCATAAGAATGTGATTTGAAATTCAAATTTGATGGTCTATATTTCTAATAAATAGTTAATAGACCATGTAAAATATGTTGATTCAAGAGTTTTGATTCATGACACAAGCTTCATATATCATAACGACGAAAGCAACAAAAAGAGAATAAGTGTATATTATTCACTACAAAGGAGACAAGACTACAGTCCAGAATTTATTATGAATATTTTAAATTATTTAGTCTTAGAATATTGTTAAAATCATTCCTCAAGTAGTCACATGCACACACGAAATAATTTATACACAAATAAATGTACACTATGCATATAACTACAGGTCGGCTGACCGACCAGAAAATTCGGTCGACCGACCCTGTAGTCAGTGCACAGATACTCTCTGTTTTATACACGATTTCAAACTCAGCTGACCGGCCAGTTTCTCCGGTCGACCGACCTGCATACAAACGGCTAGTTTTCTGAAGAGTTGCGACTGTTTCATGAAGAGATACGTTCCTCAATTCAAGAGATACGGACACAACTTTTGATTGAAACTCTTCATGAAAGATTGTAACTATTCTACAACTATATAAACATGATCAAATCACTTCTACAATCACCAATTCTTGTTTATATTTCTGAAATCTATTCTCTATTTATTTCTGCAAATAAAAGCATTCATTCTTATTTAATATCACTAGAATCCTTGATTTAAATCATAAACTTCGATTCTACGTGATTATCTTCCTTCTAAATCTTCACACACATATATACTCTTGAGGATTTGATTATAGGAAAGTTGTACTATCAAAAGACAATCAGTGTTATTCAGAACACATTCGTCAACAAACTATTTGTATTGAAGTTAAAGTCCTCTGGGTTGTTGAGGCGGAAAAATTCCTGTTCGGCTGCATAGGTGTCGTATACCTATTCCTCCGGGTGAAGTGAGGGGTTTAGTTTAAATCCAGAGGGTATTCTGGGACTGGACGTAGAACGGGAAGTTCGAACCAGTATAAAAATTCCTGGTGTGCTTACTTTAATTTTTATTTTACTGCTATTATCAGTTTCCGTATTTATATACCATATTACACGATCCTTAGTACTACACGTACACTTTCATTTGGTATCAGAGCAAGGTCATCCTATAACCGTCACAAAGTTATTTGATATTTATTTCTAGTAATATGGCAACGACACAAACTAATGATTTTGGCACTAACACTAATACTAATTTCACAGAGCGTCAATCAACTTCACGACCTCCATTTTTTAATGGTATAAATTATAATTATTGGTCAACTAGAATGAGAATCTATATACAATCTAGTGGATTTGATATCTGGAATATTATACAAAGAGAGTACATAACTCCTACCGGAGAATACTCAACTTGGAGTAACACACAAAAACTAGATGCTACATCAAATGCAAAGGCTATGAATATTTTATTTTGTGCATTAGATAGAAATGAATTCAATAGAGTTAGCATGTGCACTTCAGGTTATGAAATTTGGAGAACACTTAAGATAACACGTGAAGGTACAAACAAAGTTAAATTAAGCAAAATCTCTATGTTGAAAAATCAATTTGAAAATTTCAAAATGAGGCCAAATGAATCTATAAATGACATGTACTCTAGATTTCAGGATATTTATCATGCTTTATTATCACTAGAACAAAAGTTTACTGATTTTGATGTTGTTACAAAAATCTTGAATTCTTTAACGGACGAATGGGAAAGAAAAGTCTTAGCCATTGAAGAAGCAAGCGATTTGTCAACATTAAAACCAGAAGAATTGATAGGTAATCTAATGTCCTACGAAGTAAATTTGCAGGCAAAAAGAAATGGAGCACAAGAAAAGAAAAATGTGGCTTTTCAAGCAGAAAAAGACGATTCCGACTCAGATAATGAAGATATGGCAATGATCGCAAAAAATTTCAAAAAGTTTTTGAAATTCAACAGAAACAAATTCAAGGGAAACAAAAATAATTCCAACAACAATTCTAATAGCAGCAAACCATCATCTTCAGCAATGGAATGTTATGAATGTCACAAGAAAGGTCACATGAAGAAAGATTGTCCAGAAAGCAAAAAGAGCAATTTTAAGAAGGATAAAACCAAACGAAGAGCTTTTTCTGTCACTTGGGACGACACTGACTCATCATCCTCTTCAGAGAGTGAAAGTGATAATGAAAAAGCAAATGTGTGCTTCATGGCTTCATCAGATGATGTAAGTGATTTTACTTTTGAAGATTTAATCGAAATAAATTCTGAATTAATAAATGTAACAAAGCAACTTAAAAAGAAAAATAAGGAGTTGCAAAGAAAATTAGATAGAACGGTCTTAGAAGTAGATATGCTGAAAGATGAGAAGAAAATATTAGAAGAAGAACTTGAAAGTTCTCAACAATCAAATTCTAACTTATCCTCTCAAATTTTGTCAATATCTGAAGAACTAGAAATACAAAAGTATAAAAATGATGATTTACTTTTCAAAAATAATAGTTTAAACTCTAAGATTAAGGATTTAGAGTTAGAAAAATCTAGTCTTAAAATAAAATTTGATGATATGTCTAAAAATGTATCTAATTTTAATAAAGGAAGAGAGAATCTTTCTAATATACTAGAAAATTCTCAATCCTCTAACAATAAATCTGGAATAGGATTTAAGAAACAAAATAATTTTACTAAAAGTAGGATTAATAATATTAAGAAAACAGTTTACCCAAATACTAAAACCATAAAAATATGGATTCCAAAAACAAATAGTGTTTTGATAAAGAATAAACATATCAAAATGTTCATGGAAACTGTTCATAATAACAAAAACTATATTTATAAAGGGAATTCTGAACCCATATGGGTTTGGCTTCCTAAGATCTAACTCTTAAGACCCTAAAAAAGAAACGGGTACCAACTTTTTATAAATGTTTTTGCAGGTACCACATAAGAAGAGAGGAAAATGGATTTTGGATAGCGGTTGCTCAAAACACATGACTGGAAACAAAGAAATGTTGTCAAACATTGTATACTCAAATGGAGGAGCAGTCACCTTCAGAGATAACTCAAAAGGATATATCATCGGCAAAGGCGATGTCAGTAGCAACGGTATCTCTAATTTACCTCTCATTACTGATGTTTTATTAGTTAAAAATTTAAAACACGATTTATTAAGTATTAGTCAGCTATGTGATAAAGGTTTTAATATAAATTTCTCTGAAAATAAATGTAATATTCTCGATAAAAATCATACCATTATCTTTGAAGGAATAAGAGATAAAAATATTTATATTTTAAATATGAATTTTAACAATGATTCAAATTTATGTCTAATAGCTAAGGAAAATGATTCATGTCTTTGGCACAAAAGATTTTGTCACATCAATTTTAAAACCATTAATAAGATAGCTAAAAATAAATTAGTTAAAGGATTACCTGACATAAATTTTAAAACTAATATATTTTGTAATACATGTATATTAGGAAAATTAACAAAATCGTCTTTTAAGTCAAAGAAAGTAATATCTACAGAACAACCACTTGAACTTTTACATATGGATCTTTTTGGTCTAACTCAAGTGCAATCTATTAATCATAATAGATATGTATTTGTTATTGTAGATGATTTTTCTAGATATACTTGGATTTTCTTTTTGAAAAATAAAAGTGATACGTTTGACAATTTTAAAATCTTTGTTAAAAGAATTCAAAATATTAAAAGTTTGAAAATTAAAAATATAAGAAGTGATCATGGAGGAGAATTTGAAAATGAAGCTTTTGAACAATTTTGTAACAAAAAGGGTATTAACCATAATTTTTCGTTTCCTAGAACACCACAACAAAATGGAGTTGTAGAAAGAAAAAATAGAACGTTACAAGAATGTGCAAGAACTCTATTAAACGGAACCACTTTATCAAAACATTTTTGGGCAGAAGCTGTAGCTACTACTTGTTATGTGTTAAATCGTGTTTCTATTCGACCATTAACTAAGAATACTCCATATGAATTACTAAATGGAAGAAAACCAAATATTTCATTTTTTTAAAGTTTTTGGCTCTAAATGTTTTATTTTAAATACTAAAGATCAACTAGGTAAATTCGATCCAAAATCCGATGAAGGAATATTCATTGGATATTCGGAACGAAGCAAGGCTTATCGAATTTACAATAAAAGAACTAAAATTATTGAAGAAAGTTTACATGTTTCTTTTAACGAAAATTTTAAAAATATAAATCCAAATGTTACCATTGACTCTGATGATGAAATTACTCAGAATGAAAATATTAATACTGAACAAACCTTCGATAATGATTATAATATTACTGAAAATGAGAATATTACTACTAATATAATAAAATCTCCACCTAAAATTTTACGACATCATCTTGTGCAAAATATAATTGGAGAAGTAAATACGAACGTTAAAACAAGACATCAATTAAATCAAGTTGGTCATGTAGCGTTTCTCTCTAACATAGAACCTAAAAATATAAAAGAAGCTTCAACTGATGACTACTGGATTCTTGCCATGCAAGAAGAACTAAATCAATTTGAACGAAACGATGTTTGGGAACTCGTTCCTAGACCTAGTGATCAAACAGTCATTGGTACTAAATGGGTTTTTAAAAATAAAGCAGATGAACTAGGAAATATAACTAGGAATAAAGCTAGGTTAGTTGCACAAGGATATAATCAAGAAGAGGGAATAGACTATGAAGAAACATTTGCTCCAGTCGCCCGACTTGAAGCAATACGAATCTTATTAGCTTTTGCGTGTTTTCATAATTTTAAACTTTATCAAATGGATGTTAAAAGTGCTTTTTTAAATGGTTTTATAAAAGAAAATGTTTATGTTGAACAACCTCCATTATTTATACATGAACAATTTCCTGGTCATGTCTACAACTTAAAAAGGCTTTATACGGTTTAAAACAAGCACCTCGTGCTTGGTATGATCGTCTTAAAAAATATTTACTAAATTCTGACTTTGAAATTGGAAAGGTTGATCAAACTCTTTTTATTAAAAGAGACAATCATGATATTTTAATTATCCAAATTTATGTTGATGATATAATTTTTGGATCTACAAATGAAAAATTATGTCAAGAATTTTCTAAAATAATGACAAATGAATTTGAAATGTCTCATATGGGCGAGTTAAATTATTTTCTTGGTTTACAAATAAAACAAATAGAAAATGGAATTTTTATTAATCAAGAAAAATATTGTTATAATTTAATTAAACGATTTGGTCTAGAAAACACTTCTGCCAAACCTACTCCGATGAGCACAACAATGTATCTTGACAGAGACGAAGAAGGCAAAAGTGTTGATCAAAAACTATATCGTAGTATGATTGGATCGTTATTATATTTAACAGCAAGTCGACCCGACATTATGATGAGTGTTTGTTTATGTGCACGATTTCAAGCAAATCCCAAAGAATCACATATGCGAGCAGTTAAACGTATTATTCGTTATCTAACTAAAACCAAAGATTTTGGACTTTTTTATCCAAAAGAATGTCCTTTCGAATTAGTCTCATATAGCGATGCTGATTTTGGAGGAAGTCGGACGGATCGAAAAAGTACAAGTGGAACATGTCATTTCATTGGACGATCATTTGTCTCTTGGTTTAGTAAGAAACAAAACTGTGTTTCTTTATCAACATGAGAAGCAGAATATATATCTGCTGCTTTGGCATGTGCACAAGTCGTATATATGCAACAGACACTACAAGATTTCAACTGTTATCTTGAAAAATCTATTATTTATTGTGATAATACTAGTGCAATAAATCTTTCTAAAAATCCAGTAAATCACTCACGGACAAAACACATTGATATTCGTCATCACTTCCTTCGTGATTGTTTGGAAAAAGGTTTAATAAATTTAGAATTTATTAATACTGAAAATCAAATTGCAGACATTTTTACTAAACCGTTAAATGAAAATAACTTTATAAAATTAAGACGTGACTTAGGTATAATGTCTTTACAAGATTTATAAATAGAAAATATGCAAAAACATTGAAAAACAAAAATTTGTTTTATTTCTAACCAAAGCGGGATTCGAACTCATGATTTCTGACTAGTTTGATAGATGTCATATTATAGCCACTTGAGCTATGGGTGTCTCTTGTCCTAGCTTACCTTAAATTTTATTATACTACTGTTGTCTTCAGAAATACTATTCTTAGACCTATAACTTATGAATCAAACATTAATAACTGTTTTTTCTTAAAATCTCGGTGATACTATTTGAAAACAATCCTTATCCACATATTTTTCAGAAAATATACGATTATAAATACAATGTTTATTTTTTTACTAATGATATTCTAAAAACAAAACCTTACAAAAATTATAATGTCTTCAAACAATGAAGTTTACAATTCCGACAATTCCCATCTATCATTCTCATCTCCAGATGATGATTGTTCCGATCATATTCCAGAGGATGGTCCCTATCCTACTTTTCCATTGCCTAATCGAGTCCTTAATTTTTCCTCTCCGGATAAAGATCCCAGACACGGATGGAAACCATGGGAAGATTCCCATACAGGCTATACACCTAACAATAAAAAGGGAAAGCATACAATGCTTATATCTCCATCAACAAAGCAAAAGATTGATGAAATACACCATTACCAACAACAGCAAATGAATATGCAACGAGAGCTCTACTATGAACAGAAAGTAACGGCAAGACGTCTAAGCTTTCTAGAAAAAATTGCCATGAAAGTTTGTTCATAAAAAAGGATGAAGTTGCTGAACCTTCCTATAGAACTCCATCCCCTTCAAAACCTGTTCAAACTCCAATAGCTCCAAAATGGTCACCTGTAGAAAATCTTCCATCTCCAAACTCTTGGGAGCGTAAGTTTTAAAGAATGGTGGCTAAAATTTTATATATATATGTGTGTGTGTGTGTGTGTGTATAGTGCTGTAAGCAAAATGTATAAATATAATATAATAATAAAATTTATATGACTCTACATATATATATAAAAATTTTATTTTAAATAAAATGTGCATTTCTAAAATTTCGGCCAACCGAATAACCTGAGTCGGTCAGCTTCATGTATGCACATTTAACAGTGTCGGTCGACCGAAACTCTGAGTCGGTCGACCGAGCCCTTTCCCGAAACTTTCTGCTAACCTCTGTTTCCTATTTCGGCCGACCGACCCAGAGAGTTCGGTCGACCGATCGTGTTTCCAGCTATTGATTTTTTTCTGTTCTCTTCATATTATTAACCCACCCCTTCACCTTTTCAACCTACCTCTTCACTTCTACTTTCCCAATTTCGGTTTTTACCCTAGCCCCCATTAAAATTCTCTCAAATTTTTATTTTTTTCTTCAACAAAAATCAAATGGCTCCAAAGAATAAATCAAAAACTGCCGGAGGATCATCTTCGACACCTCCCGTTGATACTCAAATTGCTTCATGGCTAGTCAACGACGTAGCACTTCAAAGATGGATACGACTTCAAGATGCCAAAATCTTTGAAGAATCATTCGTAAGTTATCCATAT
The DNA here is from genome assembly GCA_030765085.1 of Allium cepa. Taxonomy (NCBI): domain Eukaryota; kingdom Viridiplantae; phylum Streptophyta; class Magnoliopsida; order Asparagales; family Amaryllidaceae; genus Allium; species Allium cepa. Next base: position 13,333,648 of record CM060941.1, read on the forward strand.
TTCGTTGCCTATCGAATTGAAGATGCCGCAATTAGAAGTGGGTTAGATGCTTTTCTAGATTACCGCAAAAATAATTTGAAAATTAACCACATTATGGTAAAATTGTTTTTTGCTAACCTAAATCTTGTCAATCCACCTAGAAACACTGAAAATTGTGTTTGGACATCGGTTTGTGGCACTTCAATCTTTCTCTCCATTGATCGAATTAACCATATATTAGATGCAAGACCGGGTGGAATTTCATTACACGACATAGACTGTAATATATCAAGTCGTGACCACATAAGTCATTTATTTTTCGAAGATGATGCTACGGATTTTAGACAGACATCATCACTAAGACCCAAAGCTAGACTCTTTCATCGTTTCATAATGAAATCAATTATACCAAGAGGTGGCTCCTACCACTTAGTGTATCCTGAGAATTTTAAAGCTTTATATGCTTTGTGTTCAAATAAACAAGTAAATTGGGCACAATTACTCATGGATGAGTTTCTTACATTCAATCAAGGAAAGATGCTTCATATCTATTATGGAGAATACATAATGAGATTAATTAATAGCTTCATCCAACATGCTCCGGAATCCGAAACTTCCAAAGTTCGTTCTTTTGATTCAAGGACCATAAAACTAATGAAGTTGCCCGATGCACCACCTAGATTTTTAACCTTTAACCAATGGAAGAGCACTCCTCGAGAACAACTACGCCGTAGTCAATCTACACCTCATCCATCAACTCATGCTCCGGAACGTCTAACACGTCAACACTCTGTTCAAAGACCAACTCCTGGAATGAGTACAGAGGCAGCTATTGATATTTTGGCTCAAAATCAAATAGCCTTAGATGCTCGCCTTCGAAAAATTGACGGACGTTTTAAGAAAATCAAGGGTTTCTTCGTCAATCTATGGGATGCATTATCATGTACTACCGAAGCCGGTGCCTCTTTTGTTGCTCCCGGAAAAAGGCCAGCACCAAACTTCTCGTTTTCCACTTCAGAGAATACAAGCTCCGGTACATCAGGAACTCACAATTCTAACACTCAAAGACGTGGTAAGGAACATGCTCCTCCGAAAGAAAATATCCGTCCAGAATTCGGGGATTCCGATGATGATGAGGAATGATCATATTTCTTTACAATTTGCTATCTCATAGTTTTTTTTAATTGATTAAATATTATGTACTACAGTAAAACATCAAAATTCCTGTTTGCTTTGAGTATGTATTATTTAAAACACTAGATATTTTTTTTCTCTTATGTCGTGTCACATATTCCATATTGTTTAAATATCCACTAAGTATTCCTTTTTGTCGATGACAAAGGGGGAGAAATATATGCACGCTAACAAGTTTTTGCAGAAAAGACGCCATATATTCAGGGGGAGAATTACAATATATACTACTTCGTCACATAGGTATTGTCATCAATCAAAAAGGGGGAGAATGTTGATTCAAGAGTTTTGATTCATGACACAAGCTTCGTATATCATAACGACGAAAGCAACAAAAAGAGAATAAGTGTATATTATTCACTACAAAGGAGACAAGACTACAATCCAGAATTTATTATGAATATTTTAAATTATTTAGTCTTATAATATTGTTAAAATCATTCCTCAAGTAGTCACATGCACACACGAAATAATTTATACACAAATAAATGTACACTATGCATATAACTACAGGTCGGCTGACCGACCAGAAAATTCGGTCGACCGACCCTGTAGTCAGTGCACAGATACTCTCTGTTTTATACACGATTTCAAACTCAACTGACCGGCCAGTTTCTCCGGTCGACCGACCTGCATACAAACGGCTAGTTTTCTAAAGAGTTGCGACTGTTTCATGAAGAGATACGTCCCTCAATTCAAGAGATACGGACACAACTTTTGATTGAAACTCTTCATGAAAGATTGTAACTATTCTACAACTATATAAACATGATCAAATCACTTCTACAATCACCAATTCTTGTTTATATTTCTGAAATCTATTCTTTATTTATTTCTGCAAATAAAAGCATTCATTCTTATTTAATATCACTAGAATCCTTGATTTAAATCATAAACTTCGATTCTACGTGATTATCTTCCTTCTAAATCTTCACACACATATATACTCTTGAGGATTTGATTATAGGAAAGTTGTACTATCAAAAGACAATCAGTGTTATTCAGAACACATTCGTCAACAAACTATTTGTATTGAAGTTAAAGTCCTCTTCGGCTGTTGAGGCAGAAAAATTCCTGTTCGGCTGCTCAGGTGTCGTATACCTATTCCTCCGGGTGAAGTGAGGGGTTTAGTTTAAATCCAGAGGGTATTCTGGGACTGGACGTAGAACGGAAAGTTCGAACCAGTATAAAAATTCCTGGTGTGCTTACTTTAATTTTTATTTTACTGCTATTATCAGTTTCCGTATTTATATACCATATTACACGATCCTTAGTACTACACGTACACTTTCAAAATAGATTTCATTTTCATTTTCATTGTCAAGTTTCATGAAAGTTAGTAAGTGGTTTAAGGGATGTGTTATAGTTTGGTGGATTATGTTGGTTAATCAATAGCACAAATATGTCATACTTATGATAAGCACATCAATTAAAACACCAATGACCATAAAAGAAAGATCATGATTTCATATGTGTTGAACTGCATGATCTAGAGAGTGAATTTATTCTCTAAATTGTCACTTATTGTGACTAGTACTTCCTCCTGCATCACTTGAAGACAACTTCTCCTGCATTTAATCTATTCAGCCCATGGGCCTTGTCATATAGCCCAATATCATATATATCATTTTATATATAAATACCGTGCAAGTTTGCAATACAATGTAACTTTAGTTTCTTCTGAAACATTTTTCTGTATACTACAGAACTTCATAATAAAGAATCATTTCTTCTTTCTTGTTTTATAATATGGTATCAGAGCTTTTACTGCCTAACAGCAAATGTCATGCCAATAATTGAGATCAGATATAATATCATCATCTCTCAATTAGGCTGCATCTTTTGAATCATCTAAGGATCAAGAAGGTCCCCATCATCTTTATATTCTTGTTTTTGATCAAGATCAGATATAATATCATCATCTCAAGATCAAAACTGCAGTGTGTCTGAATCACCTGAGAATATAGAATTCTCATCATCAGCAGTTTTCTCCACTCTCAGATCAAGATCAGATATCATATCATCATCTCAAGATCTGAAAGCATTTATCTGAATCATTTGGGAAATATAATATTACCCATCATCATTGAGTTTTCTTTGTTCTGTTTTACTTACCTGATTTGAGATTATCAGTCATATTCTCTGTTGTGCCTTGCCTAGAAGGAATCAAGATTTTCCTGGCTGCACAACTTTTTTGACCTGCAACAAATTTCTGATTTTATAACCATTTATTGTCCAACTTCTGTTTTCATGGCCGAAGGAGATCAAGAAGCATCTGTCTCCTCCAGCACTCGCATCACCACCAGATTGAGTCTCACTAAGGAACTTCTGAAAGATATCATTAAGCCTCAGAGCCAATTAGTGTCCATCCAACTCGACGAAACCAATTTCTTGCTTTGGAAGTTTCAAGTTGAAACTGCAGTCAGAGCCTATGGATTGGAGCAGTATGTTCAAGGCACTATAATCATACCACCCAAATACACTGCAGACAAGGATGGGAAACTAATTAGCAATCAAGAATTCATACTACACCAAAGACAAGACAGTTTAGTCAGTTCTTGGCTAATATCATCAATAAGTGCCAATCTCCTTCCACGGTTAATTGGATGCAATTCATCACATGAAATCTGGTCTACATTAGAACAAATCTTTAGTACACAGTCAGCAGCAAAGATCATGTACTACAAGAGACAATTACAAAATGTAAAGAAAGAAAATCAATCAATGAGAGACTATCTTGTAAAGGTGAAAACTCTATGTGATCATTTGTCATCTGCAGGACATAAAGTAAGTGACACAGAGCACATTTTATCAATTCTTGGTGGTCTAGATGACGAATATGAATCAGTAGTAGCTGTCATATCATCAAAAGAAACTTTACCTACAATTCAGTATGTACACTCTACTCTACTAGCTCATGAGGGTAGATTGGAACAAAAGAAATCAAATGCATCAGATATGTCCCTGAAATTCATCTCAAATAGTAACAGAAATAAAGGTCAGGCAAGAAACTCTAACAACAGGAATCAACAACACTTCAATCAGAGAGGTGTTCAGCCCTACAGATCAAGGGAAAGAGGTGGAAGATGGCCAAATAACAGTGGCAATAATAGACCCAGATGTCAGATCTGTGAGAAAGTTGGTCATATTGCTAGCAAATGCTACTTTAGGTTTGACATCAAATACAGTTCATCTCAACAAAGCAATAATAGTACAAGAAACAACAATCCCAGTGCAAATTTAGTAAGTGCTCAACAAGAAACTGGGAGTCAGAATGATAACAACAACAATGATAGTGCAAAAATTGAAGATATCTACGACAACAGCTGGTATCCTGACTCTGGTGCAACAATTCATGTCACCAACAACTTGGCAAACTTGAATCTTGGCAACAAAGAATATAAAGGCACACAATCATTATTTATGAGTAATGGCAAATCTGTAAAAATTTCTCATATTGGTAGTGGATTTATATCAGGAAAGAAACAACTATACTTGCACAATTTATTAAGAGTACCATCTGTCAAGAAAAACTTATTAAGTGTTTCTCAATTTGCCAAAGATAATAATGTATTTTTTGAGTTCTACCCTACTTACTGTCTAATTAAAGACACACCAAAAAAAAATGTTCTGTTACAGGGTAGAGAGATTAAGGGATTGTATACTTTCAATGTTGCTAATTCAAGATTCTCAGAATGTAAAGAAAAATGGTGTGATAACTCTGAAATCAAATCTGACATTGACTGTAAGAACTTGGATATTTGGCATTGTAAACTTGGTCATCCTCACGTAAATATTGTTAAACAAATATTGAATGAAAATAATATTTCTTTTAACAATATTTCAATTCCATATATTTGAACCTATTGTCAAATGGGTAAAAGTCACAAACTACCATTCATAGATTCCAAAGTTAGCTACAACAGACCTTTAGAACTTGTTGCAACTGACTTATGGGGTCCAGCACCCATATCAACTGACTATGGGTACAAATACTATATTTCTTTTGTTGATGCATATTCAAGATATGTGTGGATATATTTTTTAAAAACCAAGTCTGAAACATACAATGCAGTTCAGCAATTTATAGTGCAGGCAGAAAAGCAAACAAACTGTCAATTAAAAATTCTGCAAACAGATAATGGTACAGAGTTCCTATCTCTGAAGAAATTTTTTCAAGAGAAAGGTATTATACACAGGACAACTTGTCCTTACACTTCAGAACAAAATGGTCTGATTGAAAGAAGGCACAGACTTATAGTGGAATCAGGCCTGACATTGCTTGCAAATGCATCACTACCACTTAAATTCTGGCCTGATGCATTTGCCACTGCAGTATTCCTAATTAACAGATTGCCTACAAAGGTGTTAAAATTAAAGTGCCCATTAGAAACACTTTACAATGTCAAGCCTGATTATCATAGTCTAAAAGTATTTGGTTGTCTATGCTTTCCCTACCTCAGACCATACAACACACACAAACTAAATTATAGATCATCACCATGCACATTTTTAGGCTATACAGCAAATCAAAAAGGCTACAGATGCTTATCTAGTAATGGTAGAATATTTGTGTCAAGACATGTTGTATTTAATGAGCAGGTGTTCCCTTTTAGCAATACAGCAATTAAAACTGCTCAAAAAGTGTATAATGCAAAATATTCAATGGTATCTATACCTGAGATACCTGACAAAGCAGTACTCATTCCTGAAGATAAAGCTCAAGGCAATGAAAGTCCACAACACACAATGTTCTCTTCAGAACCAGGTCATGGACAAACTGAACCATCTGACAAATCAACTCAAATGCAACAGTCAGTTAGTCAAATGCAACAGTCAGACAGTCAAATGCAACACAATTCAAGTCAGACCTTAAGTGATTTACAATCACCTAATGTATCAGAAGAGAATGAAGAGAGCAACAATGTTCATCAACAATTTACTGAAAGAACTAGGCATCACATGATTACAAGAGCAAAAAGTGGTATATTCAAGCCAAAACTATACAATACAGCTATTGAAACTGAAGAACCAAGCACATACTGGCAAGTTATGCAGAATGACAAATGGAAAGTTGCAATGAATGAAGAATATGATGCTCTTATGAAGAACAAGACTTGGGATCTTGTTCCTCAGCCTACTAATAAGAACATAGTGGGCTGCAAATGGACATACAAATTAAAAAGAAATGCCGATGGGTCAATTTCCAAATATAAGGCAAGACTGGTGGCAAAGGGATATTCACAACAGAATGGTTTTGATTTTAATGAAACATTTTCTCCAGTTGTGAAGCCCACCACAATCAGAATTGTTCTTAACATTGCCTTATATAGAAATTGGAATATAAAACAACTAGATGTAAATAATGCATTCTTAAATGGTATTTTGCAGGAAGAAGTCTATATGGAGCAACCTCATGGATTCATGAAAAAGGGAAATGAAAAACTAGTATGCAGGTTGAATAAAGCAATTTACAGCCTCAAACAAGCAACAAGTGTAAGGACCCGATTCTTCGTCTTTCGAAAATTCAACATCGATACTCACTTTATCGACTGCCGAGCAATCGAACGACGGAAAACCGAACACTTAGGGTTTTAAGAAAAAGAAAAAGAAGAAAAAGACAGAAAAGATAGAAAATAGATAAGGTAGAAAATAGAAAATAGAATGGAACAGAAAACAACTGAACAACATCAGAATCTCACAATTCGCAGCGGAACAACATATAATAATAAATGAATAATCTTTAAACAAAGAACTATATCAGTTATTACATTTCATTTCATTACATCATCAGAGTGTACAACATCAAACAACAATAAACAGTGCAGCGGAAAAAGAAATACTATATAGTAGTAATACGCCATGCCATCCAGCTTGCCTCCAGCAACTCCAGAATATCCAGAATATCCTGATAAACCTAACTCTTGACTGCCCGTGTGGAAATTGGTGGGCACCCAGAGTTTAGGAAGGAAAACAATAAACTCCGAGTCAGTCATGTGACTGGTGTGAGAACTCAAAACAGTTTATTTATCTTTGAAAACAAAATAGATAAATATTTTTAAAGTCAATTCGCAATGCTTTTAAAAATGGGACTACCATAAGGCCTCCCGCACACACACACAATGCAAACGCAGAATCGGAGGAGATTTCTCCTTATGATAGTCAAAGATGCTTGATACGCATTTAAAAGAACATTTGATATTATTACTAGTGCATAGTGTAGAGAAAAATTCATTTCGAAAGTAGAATATAAATCTTAGCCAACATAGACTTTCCGAACTATGCCTACTATAGCTACCATCTAAACAGTGGTGACCACCATAAGTAAATGGCAGGTTTTACAACTAATACCGTACAAGATTTCGTATTGGGAATTGGATTTCCAACGAATGATCAGGCCAAGGAACTTCCCATTGCCACATGGAAACGCCTCTGGATGGACGTCCCGAGAACTTAACCAGCTCTCTGCCAACACAAGGCCGGGTTACCTTTATCACTAGGTAACTACTACACGAGTATGCCATCCTCCGGTCCTTTGGGACCTTTAACCGAGCGCTCGTAATCAATTCACACAATCATAACAAAGTGTTTTCAACATGAGTAAGTATCTGGGCTCCATACCATGATACCACCCTTTTCCAGAAGGAAATGCACATACCCTAAAGGGAGCTACCCCTCATAACCTTGCCGCATCTTTCCTGTTTTGACCATTCCGGGGTGTGAGGCTCGACGAAGTCACGTCCACAAAAACATACTTTATACAAAAGCCATGCTTTGGGTCAACAAATGATCATAGAAATGATCACCAAGGTAGACGATCAAATAAACGATCCTATCACAAATAATCAACACAATGATCATTTCACAGCAACACTCAGCATGTCACATTACCAAATTGGGAATATATCGCTGATAACCTTCAACTACATAACCTCTGAGCTCATACGTCTCAGAGAAGGGTGTTAAGCTAAAAGAATAAATTCTCCGCCACCAACAGAAATATATTTGAATGAAATCTGCTTTATATCTCAATTTGTAACGTCAGACATACAATCCATACAAGTCTGTTCCGGGTTCGAACAAAACCGAAGGCACTTACAAAGAAGTCCTTGCAATCTGGATATTCACAATCCTGATCGGATTTCCCATCACTTAGGGAGTCTCTATACCGTTGCAACTCAGTGCAGAGACAATCGACAGGTCATCCTATCGCTCTCGCAAATACCGGGTCTTCAACACCGATCTTCAAATGCAATTCATAACGACGTATCACATATTCGGAATGGGTTATACGACCCCATGGTCCTTTCCGGTTAACCCGAATAGTGAGCGCTTATTCAAAAATAAGTGTGGCATTCAAATTCAAACAAATCACATCAAATACCTTTCAAAGGTAAATATTGATAGTCGGTTATTGAACTATCAATAGATATGCCAACATCACCAGATTCCAAATAATTTTTCAAATTATTTATTTCCCAAAAATATCTTTACAAGATATATTATTTTCAATACTTCAAAAATAAATCAATATTTATTTTTAAACAAGTTCCCCTTTTTATTCACAAATTCCATAGTGAATTTTCATTCCAAAATATCCATGCATATACGATTTCAATTATTCATTTCAATTTATCTTCAAAAAGATAAATTCTCAAAGTATTCACTTTATATTGGAAAACATTTCCATACTTATTTAATAAGTAATTCACAAATTTTATTTATTTTCAACACTTAGAAAATATTCAATATACTTAAATCGAGATTAAGTATATATTTCATTCTTTAAGGAAATCATTCTCTTAAACATATTTATTTGGGACAAAACGAATGTTACGTAAAACATCGTTACGACAACCCAAAATCACTAGTATAGGGATTCGAAATTAAAATAGATATATAAATCCCAATACTATACAAAACATTTCCTTTCGGAAATCATTTACTATAACAACAGTGCTATAGTCCACCCTTTCCTTCTATTTCTCGAAAACGTCTATTTCAACAATAAATGTTGAAATCTATGGTTTCGAATCTCAACACTTTTTTTTTAACATCGTTAGATCGTTTTAATTCTATTTAAAATATCACATTCAAAACAATTTCTTTAACATATTATTCACTATTCAAAAACGTGAATATACTACGTTAATCAATTTCATCATTTCTATACATTTCATTTTAAAGGATTATTCACAGTCAAAAATGTGAATATAACTCCATTAATAAGTTTCAACAATTTACTTCTTAAAATAAGTCGTTTGCGAATTTATAAAACAACGTTTATAAATTCCATTTCTATTTGTTTTATAACTTCTTTCTTTATAAATTTTCTTTATTAACCTATTCACTTTATATCTCAATTATGAACTAAAGGTTCATATTATAAGTCAAATACTTATAATTTATTTGTTTACAAAATCGTTCCTTTAAACTTCATAATTATAAACCTTATAACTTATAAGATTCAATTATTTATCCAAAACTATTCTTTCAATAACTTTATAAATTTTATAAACCTACTGCTTATAAAATTCCATTCCCTTATGCAATCCATTTTCACTTCATTCAAACACTTATAAAAACTCGTTTCATAATTCAAATATTTTCATTTATAAATTATCAATTTATAAGTCTTTTTATATAAATCAATTTATATTATTCTTTTAAAACATCTTTAATCTCCTTTATAATTTCATCATTTTGATTTATAAAATAATTAAATTTTATAAATCCTATTTTTAAACTTTTTATAATAAATTCAAAAATCCCGATTAAACTCTTTTATAAAATCATTAATTCCATATTTTTCAAAAATCAACCTTTTACTATATTTCTCAAAAATCATAATTTTTATAACATAAAAAATTATAACGTTTATTTATTTAAAATGGATAAATTCCCAAAAAATATTTTATAACATATACTTTAGAAAATCACTTTAAAAATCATTTTAAAGTTCCAAATTTGGTCCAATGATGCTACATACCAAATAGTCAATCACGACAACAACGATATCATATATCGATATGATAATCCATCAAATATCAAAATATCTGAAATCAAATAAATACTGTTGCGGAATCCAATTGGATCCCTCCAACCTGTTTTCCTGCATCCACAAACATTAGCACAATACCAATTTCGCTCCAGTACGAAATTATCGCGGTATATGAGATTTAAAATATTATCCGCTTAATAGACGGCGCAATAGGGTCTCATCCGCTAAAAAATGCGGGAAATCAATAACTCCAATATATACATATGCCAATATATATATATTGCTATTATATATAATACCAATTTCACTGTTTATGAAATATTCGCGATATATATTTTTAATAAATAACATCCGCTTACTAACGGCGCATAATGTCTATTTTAACAATCAATAAATATCAATCATCATTCAAAGATGCATTCAAATATTTTAAATCTAACTATTTAAAATAAAATCGAAACTGATTCGATTGAGTGAGAAGTTCTCACCTTGATTTCAATTTCGTTTTAGCGATTTATTCCGAATAAAATTAAACGTGCGTTTAATTTTACCCAAAATTTTCACTAACTCCAAACGACTCCAATCCAATTTTATCGCGTAGTGCTCATCCATACGATTCCAACGCAACTGGTTTCGCGCGTTTTCGACCTCGTATGAAAAAGTTATGCATTTTTAAAGATTGTACACGATTTAAACTATATAAATTTACAACCTTATTTATAATTTAAACCTAGCTTTAATCACAGCCTTTCATCTCAAACCCTACTCATCACAGGCCGTCCATCCCCTTCATCTTCCACACGCGCATAAGCTCCAGGCAACTCACGTTTAGCCGAACCCATTTGTACATTTTTAGGGTTAAGAAATTTGACCACTTCACTCGATTAAAACTCGATCAGAGACTTCCACAGCGTAGCCCACCTCGATAGCTCCATTCGGCCCCCAAGAAGTTGAACTCGGCCCTCTATCCCATCTCGTATGGCGTGCACACCTGGCCACTGTCGGCACCCCTTTCTCCCTCCATACGACGTCGTTTCAGATCTCAACCGTATAGATTTCTAGCTCTCTTCATGCTCTACGTGTTTGTAGTTGATCACTTCTTCTAATTGTTTGTAGATTGGGAGAGATTGAGGGGGAAAGGAGATTAATTTCTGGCCATGCATTTCTTCACTGGCGGCTAGGGCAAATAGATTAGGGTTTTAGTTATTTTTTTCTAAAATTGTGAATTTATGGTGTATTTATAGAGTTTTGAACGAACACTATTCATTCCGATTTTCCAAACTCCGATTTACGTGCCGAAACCGACGTTCCTAGGGTTTATCCCACGTTCCGGACACAATGGAACAGGTTTCGGAAGCTAATTCGATCATCTGTGCGAGATATGGCAACAAACGATCGATTTAAATTAAACCGATTTAAACGATTTTCTAGGCGTTTTAATTTGTACCGGACAAACGGTAAATCCAATTGACACGAAATTTGAAACCTTACAATAATATCATATTACGGATCCGATGAAACTGGTTTCGTCGAAATCCGAGACTTTTTAAAAATGGCTATTTTAACTCGCCAAATTAAAATTAAAAATAATTCGATGCGTTTCGAGCTGCCACGATCAAACGATAACTCCGATTGATACAAAAATTGAAATCCGATAATAACTAACTATTACGGATCCAATGAAACTAGTTTCGTTCAATTCTGAGACTGTTCAAAAATTGACTATTTTCACTAGTCGATTTAATATTAAAATATTCAATTTTCACAAATAAACTTTTAATTCGATTTTAAAAGTTCTAAAATATCATTCTAACTTCAATATGATAAAATAAAATTTTACAAATCATTTTCAATCATATTCAACTCAATTTTTAATTATTTCCATAATTTAACATATTAAATTATCGATTTAATTATCCAATTAAATCTAATTATTCAAAATAAAATTTATTCGACTAATAAATTCATTTCTTAATATTTAAAATTAATTAAATATTCAAATTTTAATTATCAAAAATTCTGGGTCGTTACAATCTTCCCCCCTTAAAAGAATTTCGTCCTCGAAATTATCAAGTAAGAAAAGTTACAGAATCTATTAATTTTCTAAAATTCATAGTTAAACTTCTTACAATAACTTACTAAGTTTTCAAATCATACTTAGTTATCTTTTCTAAAACAACTACCATTTTTTAACTTTCAATTCCAATTCAAAGTTAAAGTTTTCAAAATTTTCCAATTTTTTCTCAAATTTTTTCTAACGCCTTAAATTTCCGAAAAAATTCGCCATATTCTCCTTTGCGCGGCTCGATCCGGAAAAAAAAATGACAGTATATATATCACAAATATACATCTCATCAAGTAATGAGGCATCCCGAAGGAAAAAAGTATAAAAGTACGATATGTAATCCGAGATATGTACCTTATTATTTTATTAGCGAGCATATATGGCTAATATAGCGCGAAAGCGAGCTCCAAATGCGAAGCAAACGCAATCCGCACCTACTAATCACTCAACAAACAACATGAGAACATGCATATATGAAAATGGTATCAATATACAACATATATCTCCATAACAACTATATATGCTAACATAGCAAATGCAACAAAATAACAAATGCAAACATCAACCAACTATAATCCATAACCAATAAATATTCATTCATATTCTTATTAACATTCAATGAAATGGTTTTCAATTTAATCACATTTGATTCATATACAGTGGATGTTCTTACTAACATTCATTTTCTATTAGTTTATATTCACTAATTCATATTCAAGTTGGTTCACTTCCAAATCAAATTCAATTCCATTCAAATTTATTTACCTTTAATTTGAATTCAATTATATAGCTTTCAATTTCGCTAATTTACTTTCATTAACACTTAATGAATTATATACAATCAATCAACAATCAAGTAACAACCAATGTATATTAATTACAACCAAATTCCTTTACTTATCAATTGGTTTAATAAATTGATTTTCATTCAATCCATTAATTCAATTCAATTGGTAATTCATTTAACCATTTCAAGTTGAATTTCATTTAAATAACTTAAGTTCTATAATTTACTTTGACACCTATATCAACTTCAATCAACATTTCTTAAGTTATACTCCATTTTACAAACATCACTTGGTTTTTACTTAACTTAAATTCCAGCTTATAAATTTATTCAGATTCTCAATTCTAAAGTAAATTTCTATTTAACTTTAAATTCATTTTTATTTTCAACCAATATTCATAAATATATTCATATAGTTTCACTTCTTATATAAATAAGTTTATTTCACAATTGTAAATCACTTTAATTATAATTTAATTCTTATAATTCTTTTGTTTATACAATTATTCTTTAATTTAGATTATTCAAACAACCAAACAATCAACTTATATTCACTTTAATAATTTTGAAAAATTATTCCTTTATATATAAAGATATAATCAAGGTAAAATTATTTCATTTACCCAATTTAAAACAATATTATGCCGAATTGTTCTGTATAAGTGTTTAGAGATTCCTATCAACAACGTTAATTACTCGTATTAACCAGAATCTATATACCACTCAACAAACCAATCATCACAATATAAAACAATTTCATATTCACTAACAAATACGCTCTCATATCTATTATTACACTCAACTCATTCTAGAGTACTGCTGACTCTATCTCTAATGAGTAATACCCAACAGAACCATGGTTGTCGCTTAACCAACAGCTCTAATACCAAATGTAAGGACCCGATTCTTCGTCTTTCGAAAATTCAACATCGATACTCACTTTATCGACTGCCGAGCAATCGAACGACGGAAAACCGAACACTTAGGGTTTTAAGAAAAAGAAAAAGAAGAAAAAGACAGAAAAGATAGAAAATAGATAAGGTAGAAAATAGAAAATAGAACGGAACAGAAAACAACTGAACAACATCAGAATCTCACAATTCGCAGTGGAACAACATATAATAATAAATGAATAATCTTTAAACAAAGAACTATATCAGTTATTACATTTCATACATTTCATTTCATTACATCATCAGAATGTACAACATCAAACAACAATAAACAGTGCAGCGGAAAAAGAAATACTATATAGTAGTAATACGCCATGCCATCCAGCTTGCCTCCAGCAACTCCAGAATATCCAGAATATCCTGATAAACCTAACTCTTGACTGCCCGTGTGGAAATTGGTGGGCACCCAGAGTTTAGGAAGGAAAACAATAAACTCCGAGTCAGTCATGTGACTGGTGTGAGAACTCAAAACAGTTTATTTATCTTTGAAAACAAAATAGATAAATATTTTTAAAGTCAATTCGCAATGCTTTTAAAAATGGGACTACCATAAGGCCTCCCGCACACACACACAATGCAAACGCAGAATCGGAGGAGATTTCTCCTTATGATAGTCAAAGATGCTTGATACGCATTTAAAAGAACATTTGATATTATTACTAGTGCATAGTGTAGAGAAAAATTCATTTCGAAAGTAGAATATAAATCTTAGCCAACATAGACATTCCGAACTATGCCTACTATAGCTACCATCTAAACAGTGGTGACCACCATAAGTAAATGGCAGGTTCTACAACTAATACCGTACAAGATTTCGTATTGGGAATTGGATTTCCAACGAATGATCAGGCCAAGGAACTTTCCATTGCCACATGGAAACGCCTCTGGATGGACGTCCCGAGAACTTAACCAGCTCTCTGCCAACACAAGGCCGGGTTACCTTTATCACTAGGTAACTACTACACGAGTATGCCATCCCCCGGTCCTTTGGGACCTTTAACCGAGCGCTCGTAATCAATTCACACAATCATAACAAAGTGTTTTCAACATGAGTAAGTATCTGGGCTCCATACCATGATACCACCCTTTTCCAGAAGGAAATGCACATACCCTAAAGGGAGCTACCCCTCATAACCTTGCCGCATCTTTCCTGTTTTGACCATTCCGGGGTGTGAGGCTCGACGAAGTCACGTCCACAAAAACATACTTTATACAAAAGCCATGCTTTGGGTCAACAAATGATCATAGAAATGATCACCAAGATAGACGATCAAATAAACGATCCTATCACAAATAATCAACACAATGATCATTTCACAGCAACACTCAGCATGTCACATTACCAAATTGGGAATATATCGCTGATAACCTTCAACTACATAACCTCTGAGCTCATACGTCTCAGAGAAAGGTGTTAAGCTAAAAGAATAAATTCTCCGCCACCAACAGAAATATATTTGAATGAAATCTGCTTTATATCTCAATTTGTAACGTCAGACATACAATCCATACAAGTCTGTTCCGGGCTCGAACAAAACCGAAGGCACTTACAAAGAAGTCCTTGCAATCCGGATATTCACAATCCTGATCGGATTTCCCATCACTTAGGGAGTCTCTATACTGTTGCAACTCAGTGCAGAGACAATCGACAGGTCATCCTATCGCTCTCGCAAATACCGGGTCTTCAACACCGATCTTCAAATGCAATTCATAACGACGTATCACATATTCGGAATGGGTTATACGACCCCATGGTCCTTTCCCGGTTAACCCGAATAGTGAGCGCTTATTCAAAAATAAGTGTGGCATTCAAATTCAAACAAATCACATCAAATACCTTTCAAAGGTAAATATTGATAGTCGGTTATTGAACTATCAATAGATATGCCAACATCACCAGATTCCAAATAATTTTCCAAATTATTTATTTTCCAAAAATATCTTTACAAGATATATTATTTTCAATACTTCAAAAATAAATCGATATTTATTTTTAAACAAGTTCCCCTTTTTATTCACAAATTCCATAGTGAATTTTCATTCCAAAATATCCATGCATATACGATTTCAATTATTCATTTCAATTTATCTTCAAAAAGATAAATTCTCAAAGTATTCACTTTATATTGGAAAACATTTCCATACTTATTTAATAAGTAATTCACAAATTTTATTTATTTTCAACACTTAGAAAATATTCAATATACTTAAATCGAGATTAAGTATATATTTCATTCTTTAAGGAAATCATTCTCTTAAACATATTTATTTGGGCCAAAACGAATGTTACGTAAAACATCGTTACGACAACCCAAAATCACTAGTATAGGGATTCGAAATTAAAATAGATATATAAATCCCAATACTATACAAAACATTTCCTTTCGGAAATCATTTACTATAACAACAGTGCTATAGTCCACCATTTCCTTCTATTTCTCGAAAACGTCTATTTCAACAATAAATGTTGAAATCTATGGTTTCGAATCTCAACACTTTTTTTTTAACATCGTTAGATCGTTTTAATTCTATTTAAAATATCACATTCAAAACAATTTCTTTAACATATTATTCACTATTCAAAAACGTGAATATACCACGTTAATCAATTTCATCATTTCTATACATTTCATTTTAAAGGATTATTCACAGTCAAAAATGTGAATATAACTCCATTAATAGGTTTCAACAATTTACTTCTTAAAATAAGTCGTTTGCGAATTTATAAAACAACGTTTATAAATTCCATTTCTATTTGTTTTATAACTTCTTTCTTTATAAATTTTCTTTATTAACCTATTCACTTTATATCTCAATTATGAACTAAAGGTTCATATTATAAGTCAAATACTTATAATTTATTTGTTTACAAAATCGTTCCTTTAAACTTCATAATTATAAACCTTATAACTTATAAGATTCAATTATTTATCCAAAACTATTCTTTCAATAACTTTATAAATTTTATAAACCTACTGCTTTTAAATTCCATTCCCTTATGCAATCCATTTTCACTTCATTCAAACACTTATAAAAACTCGTTTCATAATTCAAATATTTTCATTTATAAATTATCAATTTATAAGTCTTTTTATATAAATCAATTTATATTATTCTTTTAAAACATCTTTAATCTCCTTTATAATTTCATCATTTTGATTTATAAAATAATTAAATTTTATAAATCCTATTTTTAAACTTTTTATAATAAATTCAAAAATCCCGATTAAACTCTTTTATAAAATCATTAATTCCATATTTTTCAAAAATCAACCTTTTACTATATTTCTCAAAAATTATAATTTTTATAACATAAAAAATTATAACGTTTATTTATTTAAAATGGATAAATTCCCAAAAAATATTTTATAATATATACTTTCAAAAATCACTTTAAAAATCATTTTAAAGTTCCAAATTTGGTCCAATGATGCTACATACCAAATAGTCAATCACGACAACAACGATATCATATATCGATATGATAATCCATCAAATATCAAAATATCTGAAATCAAATAAATACTGTTGAGGAATCCAGTTGGATCCCTCCAACCTGTTTTCCTGCATCCACAAACATTAGCACAATACCAATTTCGCTCCAGTACGAAATTATCGCGGTATATGGGATTTAAAATATTATCCGCTTAATAGACGGCGCAATAGGGTCTCATCCGCTAAAAAATGCGGGAAATCAATAACTCCAATATATACATATGCCAATATATATATATATATATATATTGCTATTATATATAATACCAATTTCACTGTTTATGAAATATTCGCGGTATATGTTTTTAATAAATAACATCCGCTTACTAACGACGCATAATGTCTATTTTAACAATCAATAAATATCAATCATCATTCAAATATGCATTCAAATATTTTAAATCTAACTATTTAAAATAAAATCGAAACTGATTCGATTGAGTGAGAAGTTCTCACCTTGATTTCAATTTCGTTTTAGCGATTTATTCCGAATAAAATTAAACGCGCGTTTAATTTTACCCAAAATTTTCACTAACTCCAAACGATTCCAATCCAATTTCATCGCGTAGTGCTCGTCCATACGATTCCAACGCAACTGGTTTCGCGCGTTTTCGACCTCGTATGAAAAAGTTATGCATTTTTAAAGATTGTACACGATTTAAACTATATAAATTTACAACCTTATTTATAATTTAAACCTAGCTTTAATCACAGCCTTTCATCTCAAACCCTACTCATCACAGGCCGTCCATCCCCTTCATCTTCCACACGCGCATAAGCTCCAGGCAACTCACGTTTAGCCGAACCCATTTGTACATTTTTAGGGTTAAGAAATTTGACCACTTCACTCGATTAAAACTCGATCAGAGACTTCCACAGCGTAGCCCACCTCGATAGCTCCATTCGGCCCCCAAGAAGTTGAACTCGGCCCTCTATCCCATCTCGTATGGCGTGCGCACCTGGCCACTGTCGGCCCCCCCTTTCTCCCTCCATACGACGTCGTTTCAGATCTCAACCGTATAGATTTCTAGCTCTCTTCATGCTCTACGTGTTTGTAGTTGATCACTTCTTCTAATTGTTTGTAGATTGGGAGAGATTGAGGGGGAAAGGAGATTAATTTCTGGCCATGCATTTCTTCACTGGCGGCTAGGGCAAATAGATTAGGGTTTTAGTTATTTTTTTCTTATATTGTGAATTTATGGTGTATTTATAGAGTTTTGAATGAACACTATTCATTCCGATTTTCCAAACTCCGATTTACGCGCCGAAACCGACGTTCCTAGGATTTATCCCGCGTTTCGGACACAATGGAACAGGTTTCGGAAGCTAATTCGATCATCTGTGCGAGATATGGCAACAAACGATCGATTTAAATTAAACCGATTTAAACGATTTTCTAGGCGTTTTAATTTGTACCGGACAAACGGTAAATCCAATTGACACGAAATTTGAAACCTTACAATAATATCATATTACGGATCCGATGAAACTGGTTTCGTCGAAATCCGAGACTTTTTGAAAAATGGCTATTTTAACTCGCCAAATTAAAATTAAAAATAATTCGATGCGTTTCGAGCTGCCACGATCAAACGATAACTCCGATTGACACGAAAATTGAAATCCGGTAATAACTAACTATTATGGATCCAATGAAACTAGTTTTGTTCAATTCTGAGACTGTTCAAAAATTGACTATTTTCACTAGTCGATTTAATATTAAAATATTCAATTTTCACAAATAAACTTTTAATTCGATTTTAAAAGTTCTAAAATATCATTCTAACTTCAATATGATAAAATAAAATTTTACAAATCATTTTCAATCATATTCAACTCAATTTTTAATTATTTCCATAATTTAACATATTAAATTATCGATTTAATTATCCAATTAAATCCAATTATTCAAAATAAAATTTATTCGACTAATAAATTCATTTCTTAATATTTAAAATTAATTAAATATTCAAATTTTAATTATCAAAAATTCTGGGTCGTTACAACAAGAGTTTGGTTCGAAAAATTGAAGACAACTTTATTCAAACTTGGCTACAACTGCACAAAATCAGACAATTCTCTTTTCACAAAGTTCTATTCTAATACTGTCACTTATATACTAATTTATGTTGATGATTTTATTATTACAGACAGTAATGATCAAGAGGTCAACAATCTTATTCAACATTTAAACAAGGAATTTTCAATCAAGGATCTTGGCAATTTGAACTATTTTCTGGGAATTGAAGTAAATAGATGTTCAAAATCCATGATACATCTCAGTCAAAGAAAATATATCAATGAAATTCTCATTAGAGCCAAAATGGATCAATCAAATTCAATCTCAACACCCATGATAACCAATACTCATCTATCAAAGACTAAAGGAGAAATAATCACAAATGACAGTCAATACAGAAGTATTGTAGGTGCACTACAGTATGCAACTATCACCAGACCAGAAATATCTTTTAGTGTTAACAAAGTAAGTCAGTTCATGCAGTGTCCCACAGATGAGCATTGGAAAGCTGTCAAAAGAATCCTAAGATATCTTAAAGGAACATTAGATCATGGGCTAATTATTGAAGCAGGTGAAACTATTAGCATTACTGGATATGCAGATGCAGACTGGGCAAGTGACATTGATGATAGAAGATCAACAAGTGGATACTGTATTTACTTACGCAAAAGTCCAATTTCATAGTGTTCAAAAAAACAAACAACTGTTTCTAGATCCAGTACGGAAGCAGAATACAGAAGTATAGCTAATGCCGTGACAGAAATAATGTGGATTGAGTCTATATTAAATGAACTACAAATCATAACTGATAGCAAAACTACATTGTGGTGTGATAATTTAAGTGCGGTGTCACTTACAGCCAATCCAGTTTTACACTCGAGAACCAAACACATGGAATTAGATTTTTATTTTGTTCTAGATCAAGTTGCTAAAGGAAAATTGGACATTAATCACGTACCTGCCACTTACCAAGTCGTTGACATCCTAACAAAGCCACTGTCAAAAATGAACTTCACTCGGTTCAGAGACAAACTTAGAGTCACGAACATCAAATGTTAGTTAGGACAAAATAGCTGCATCCATTTAGAATTGTAGGTTCAGCAGGCATCACCAGCATAACAAAGTATCGTTCATGCTTCAGCTTTTCGTACTGTCCTTTTTCAAGCTCTTTTCATTGCAAAAGTCTCAATCTTTACTAACCAATCTTAAGATCTCGCATACCCAACTGTTCGTGGCACATCCTTCTCATCTATTTGAAGGCAGTAAGCATATTCTGCAAGCTTCTTACAAAATATACTCATGCCAGCTTGATGTGCATAAATACTCAAGCAAATGAAAGAAGTCAACTTTGTTCCAGATCTGAGTTGATGAAGGCATCTATTGATCAGCAGCATATCTTTCCGAGTCTCAAACAAATGGAAAGAATTCAACTTTACACCAGATCTGAATCATCGTCTTCATCTCAGATCTCAAGACTTATCATCTACTCTGATCCAAAGATAGCTAACATAGTTCGCAAGAGCAACTCTCGTTTGTTAAAGCAAAACGGAGAAGAGATTAGCCTTGCATCAGATCTGACCTACTTTTGCAAGAGCAACTCTCGTTTGATAAAGCAAAACGGAGAAGAGATCAGCTTTGCATCAGATCTGACCTACTTTTAAGTTTTTTTTAATGGCGGCGTGGGTATCGTGAGGAGTTGCAAACCCTAGATCTGAAGCCGGGTTTGAGAGGGGTGTATTGTGACTAGTACTTCCTCCTGCATCACTTGAAGACAACTTCTCCTGCATTTAATCTATTCAGCCCATGGGCCTTGTCATATAGCCCAATATCATATATATCATTTTATATATAAACACCGTGCAAGTCTGCAATACAATGTAACTTTAGTTTCTTCTGAAACATTTTTCTGTATACTGTTGGATCATAGGTTTTGATTGCTGACAAAAATTCACGAATCTACGACTACGACATCATCCTGACTCAACGACTCAAAGTATGGTTCATATAGTTATATATTTTAACAAGAGTCATGAAATATGTATATAGAGTCTAGTTAGTGCTTTTTTAAAATCTTTCCTCAAGAATCATCATTCACATAAACTTGCATGCATATTTTAATCAAAATCAAGTTTTCAAAAAATGCATGAAACGGGACTCGAACCCAGATCACTAGATTGGAAGGCAAGTACTTTAACCAAATGAGCTACTGCAATTTTTGCTTAATAATAGAATTCAGTCGACTGAATACAATCAACCAGTCGACTGAATCTGTGCATTTTAACATAAATGTGCATGTTTTTAAATTCAGTCGACTGGATGATCTAAGTCAGTCGACTGAACATGATCCCGAGAGTTTTTTACACTCTGTAATCAGTCAACTGACCAAAAACGACCAGTCGACTGACCTGAACCTAACTGTCATATTTCTGAAAGGACATCTTCTTCTACGAAGGAAAGCAACTCTTCTCTGAACGGAAATGGACGCTACTCTTCGTCAGAACCCTTCACCAATGGTAGTAACTCTTCAACTACTATATATAGATACTCCCAAACACTTCATATTCATCGATTTTCATTCTAACTCTCTAATACTCTTCTTGTGCTTTAATATTTACATTCAAACAGTAAGCATACATTTTTATTGCTTGGAATCTCCAAATTAACTTTCATAATCTTCGATTCTTAGCATTACCTTCCTTTCATATCTTCGCATACACTTCATACACTTGAGGATTTGATTATAGGAAGTTTGTACTATCAGACAAATCAGTGTTATCAAGAACACACAGTGTCAAATATACTTTTGTATTTGTTGAAGTCCTGTTCTGCTGCTCAGGCGTGAAGTCCTCTTCGGCTGTTGAGGCGAAATCCTGTTCTGCTGCTCAGGTCCCTGTTCTGCTGCTCAGGGTTGTATAGACCTGTTCCTCCGGGTTAAGTGAGGGTTGTTGTAGTGAAATTCCAGAAGGAGTCTGGGACTGGACGTAGGACGGTGCTCCGAACCAGTATAAAATCTCTGGTGTCATTTTACTTACTGCATTCATATTCCGCGTTATTTGCTATCTATACTTCTGTATTACTGTTTATCCATATTATACGGTCCTATATACTTTCATATACTACAAAACTTCATAATAAAGAATCATTTCTTCTTTCTTGTTTGATAATATCACTTAACTCTTATATTTGCTTCTCTTTTCTTTTAGTTAGTTAATTCTCTAGCTTAACTTTCCATCGACTTTGATTTAATTTAATTGAATAGAATTTTAAAATCATCAATTCCCTGCGGATCGACTCATATTTGCCACGTACTATGATAGTACGCCGTGCGCTTGTGGTTATTTTTATTTTTAAATTTTTTGATGGTTTTCTAATTCGATGGAAATTCCATCGATTAACAAGTTTTTGGCGCCGTTGCCGGGAAATTTGTTTGATTTTATTTTCTATTCTTCGAATTATTTTCTTTTGATTACATTGTGTGTTTGTTTTGTGTGTTGAGTGCATTTAAAAAAAAATTGTTGTGTGTATTTGATTTGTGCTTGCATTTGTTTGTGTGTTTGTAGTTTTTCATTTTGCATTTGCATTTCTATTTAAAAAAAAACATACAAAATTTCAAAACAAAAACAAAATATTTTATTTCCTATTCATTTTCTTTACAATTTACAGTTCAATTCCTCTTTTTTCTTTACATTTACAAAAAAAAAAAAAAAAAAAAAACAACGCAGTTCACTGTTCATTTCACCGTGAAGTGCCATCTAACCCACTCTGTCACTCCCTTGAATTTCTCTGCAACCAGTTTCACTTCTACTAACTTGCACATCCATTCTACAACCATCAATTAGTTAACCACCCATCAAAACTTCCTGACAACTTCACCATACACACCAGACAATCAACAGCCTCTGCCAAGTCCACCAGCAAACAAGCCTCCACAACCTCAAACACCCCAGATCATTGCAACCTGCAGCAACAGCCACTGCATCTCCAAAGTTCGAAACCACAACTTCAGCAGAGAATTCAACTCGCTTACTCGCAATCACTTCACAATCGCCATCACCTCCTACTACCTCTCCAGTTTCACCACTCATACCAAACCTCTACAAGTACAACCTGCATTTGCATACAAACCTTCCATCTCCAATAATCCAAACCATTGTCCATTTCCAAAACCTCCCCTCTGTTCCCTGATAGTTCAACATCCCCTTTGCCCCTGCACACATTCGTCTACAAAAGCACAGTAACCTCCTCCTTCGTACTTTTGTCCACTACACAGCAGCCTACATTCCCTTTCATACTTCAAACTTCACAAGAAACCATCCTCCGACCACACTATAACCTGCAACTCTTCTACATCACCAACTCTTCTCCATACTACATACAAAAAAAAAAAAAGCAAACCATTGCTCCTCCATCCTCCTCTAACAACAATACACTGCTACCACTGTACTTTTACAATTTTTGCTGCATTTTTACAAACTTTAAACCTCCACCATTATCATTTTACAATTTTTGCTGTGCTTACTGCATTCATCATTTCACAACAAGTAGCAGCCTGTCATTCATCATTTCACAACACATTTTGCCTTCACAAAACCACCAGCTTAACTGTCATATTCCACCTTCTACTTCAACATCATACTCGATATTCTTCACAAGCGTCATCCTGAACCCTTGTATCAGAACATCAACAACACAACTCCACGGACAGGCCACATACTCCTACTGTCACAGCAGAACTACCATCAGACAGTCACCATCTTCCACTGCGACAGTTACCACAGCAGCCACTGCCTCTGTTCACCTCAGCAACTCCTACCATCACATTTCAGCATCTCCTGATACAGTTGCTGTCAACATCCTCTTCATCAGACCGTCATCACACTTCAAAACTGTCATCTCACTGCTTACAGACCACTACTTCATCCTCACCTGATCAACAACACCCCCCCTCCCCCAACCCCCCCGACCACTGAGTACTCCTTATGGAATTTGCATACAACCAACCACACACTGACCAGCCGTTGCTTGCTTGCATTCCTCAATCACCTGACTTCGACTTCTCCCCTCTCCACAACAGTCAGTACTTCATCACTTCTACAAGATTTCATCCCTGACATTCTCACGACTAACTCAAAAACAAGTGCTTGCTGCTTCAACACTTCATACACCATCCACCGCCTGAAACTGTCACTACCTAGATGCTTCACCCAACAACCCTTCTCAAACCAAACTTCAACGCTTACTGCCTAAAAACTGCCTACAATCACTCCCTCATACAAGCAACAACATACATTCCTGCTGCCTCCTTCTCCACTGTTACTTCCAGTGCCGAACATCCCTATATTCACGATCGAAACCCACATCAAACACTCAATTGATAACTCGCGATGATCTCACGAAACCCGAAATCATCAACCACCTCTTCAAACTGCAAATTGAATCACCTATCCTTGATCCACAATCGCCTCTTAATTCCACATACTCCTCTGCCTGCCTCACTTCTCACTGTTTCACAAATCGCAAACCGATTCTCACTGTTTTACAAATTCAAGCTTGCATCTTCTCGCCTTTGTACTGCCTCTGGCTGCGAAATTGGGAATAGGGTTGGTTTTCGAAAATCAAAATTGAGAATTGATTCGAGAAATTAATATAGTGAGAAGTGTTCGTTAAAAAAAAGGAATAGGAGAACTAAAGTGGGTGGCAGTTGTTATTACTTATTAGTGATTTCATCTGGGGAGCTCCTTTTAATTTTTATTAGTAAATTGGACCGGGCCGTACTGTTCAAAAAAAAAAAAGAAAAAAAAAAGAAGAAGAAAGCAAATAAACAAATAAGTTTTAGTTTTCATTTGTTTTAGTTTGTTTTCATTCATTTTAAGTTTCCTTTGTTTCGTAGTAGTTCCATCTCTGTTTTGTTTGGGTTGTTTTACTTCTTCTTTGATTTTTTTTTTTTTGAAACCTGTATATATATCGTGTTTTTAATTTTTAGGTTGTCAAAGCAAATAAGAAAGAATCATTCGCGTGCTTTGCTTAGCTAGCCCAAATAAATTGCCCTGCTTACTGGCTTAAAAAAAATTCTGCTTTCATTTCTACTTTTATTTGAATTGCATTGTTGGTTGCTTGCATTTACATTTTCTCAAAAAAAAAATTCATTCTAGTTGCATTGTTAATACACGTTTAATTTCTGCTTTGCATATCATCTTATAATTTTGATTAATAATAACGATAATGCTTAATTGTATATTAGCAAATTGTCTTCTTTGAACAATTTAATTTCTTGGTGTTTAGGTTACGGTTGAGTAATAACCATTTATAAATATTATGGTGATTCGTAGATATTATTTTATAAATATTATGTTGATTCGTAGATATTATAGTGGTTGTTCCTCTGAAGGTACTTAAAGCTTCGGCTGCATTGCTACGGTGATTCTTGGTGCACCGATAAATCATGTCTGTTATCTGACTGAGAACTATCTTGTTGATTTAAGACAATTTGTAATTATATAATTTTGAGTTAACTTAGGATAAATCATTTGTATTAACCCTTGCATTCATTTAGTTGCATTAGTTCATGCATATTTAAAAAAACAAAAATATTCAAAAATACTAAACTAAAAAAAAATTGTAAATATTTCTTTTATTTTTGTTTGAAATTTTTAAATCGTTTTCCTTTGAAATTTCAAAAATCCAAAAAAATATATAAAACCTTTTTTTAAAAAAGCCAAAAAAAATTTGCAAATCCAAAAACAAAACAAAAATCAATTTTCCATTTTGAAAAATAAATTCTATTTGTAAATATTTTTCTTTATAAAAAAACAACATTCTTGAAAATGTCCGAGTTTCCCACTTGCGTGAATTTTACAATAGTTGTGAAAATCAATATAATTCATATAATTTCACTCCAAATTCATATAGATATTTTAACGACAACTATTGTTTAAACGATTCGAGTTATGAACCACAAAATTTTCAAAATTACGAACAACCATGGAATCTCGAAAATAGCATTTCATCTCTACTTGAAATCTCGACACAACAAAATCAAGAGATAAGTGATTTGTGTAATTCATATTTGTCCAACAACTCAAGTCAAAATTTTCAAAATAATCAAAATTTGAACTTACTTCAAAATTCAAATAATTTCGATGATAACCCATGCCAATTCAATTTCGAACTCCAAGATGAATTTCAAACTCAAAATGAAAATGGAAATAAATTTTCAAACGAATTTGGCAATGGTAATAATCTTAACCACATTACGATTGAAAATCTTTGTTCTCAAAAATTTCAAAGTGAAAATCCTCATGTTAATAACTATATATTGGATTTTGTTGAGCAAATGAACGAAATTTACGACGATCACACGGATTCGTTGTTTGAAACATATATGAAACAACGTGAAAAACAAAGTCAAATCTCAACGTGTGACGAATCAAATAATAATCCATCTTTTACTACAATTGACGATTTTAAAATAACAATGTTTGAAATTAAAAATGACAGAAGTTGTTGAAAATACGGTAATTGAGTTGGATTTTAATTCTTTTGAGGTCGTGGAACCAAATTTAAAATTCGATTTTCCTTTTTCCGATTTCGAAAATTTGAATACAACAAATTTGAATGTTGAACTTGAGATGCGCAATGAAGTTGTTGATAATCCATCAAAGAAAGACGAATTTAATAAACACGAATTTTTTGGACTTTTGGATGATGAGTTGTTAAATTCCAACGGAGAAGATTTAAATCACCACTTTGATTTTGAAATCAATAATTTTGAAGAATTTTTCAATGACAAACTTGAATTTCAATTTGATGAAAATAAGCTTGAATTTCAATCAATCGTTATATCTACCCCAAAATTCATCGAAAATAAAACAACTCGTACGATTTTCAATAAAACGACATTCATTTTTCCAAATCCATATTCAACTTCAAAATCTTTTACAGTTTGGTATTCTGAGCTTAAGCTGTGTCTTGCATATTTGGCGAGACAAATGAATCGGTTTTTGGAAGACCGGTTCATTACTCTTTAACGGCATACTTTATGATGTTTTGTAAATAATCATCTTTTCATTTTCGTTTAAATAAAGGTTATGTTTTTATTTTTCTCCTTCCACTTGGGCTGACTATGGGGATACAGTCAAAATCAAGTGTGGGGGAAGACTCATCTTCATTTTCGATTTTTCAAGATTTACTTTTTACTTTTTTTTTGAAAAAAAATTCTCAAAAAAAAAAAACAACAAAAATAAAACAATTTTATTTAAGCATTTTTTATTTATTTTTAAAGAAACATTATACAATAAATATATGGTTTTGGCTTTTTAAATCGAAATTTTCGAAAGTTTATTTATCTTAACAAAAATAAAAATGAAGTTTGATTACAAATAACAATGGTTTAACTAGTACATAGGAAGATTCATACGTGTTAATTATGAAATACATCCTAACTGAAAATTTTTGTTTTAAAAAGTAGTTGACTTAAAGTAAAGATATAGCATTTTTTTGTCTTCTAAGTTAAGTGGTGCTAAGATTATTTTGCAAAACTCTCTCTCTTAAAAAAATAATAAAAAATAAAAAATAATAACATCCAAAGTATTCAAACTCATTTAAACGTCCTCATGGTTATGCATGGATAAATTACTTGGAATCTTTGATTATGTGTTTTCGTACTCATCTAAAAGTCCTCATGGTTATGCATGTATGGAACATATGTAAAATAAAAAAAGAACAGACTTAATAAAAACCACCTACGATCGATAGGTGTATGCATGAAAGTGTGTGCAATCGCCATGCTCTGTACTCCCTTCACATAAGCCTGAAAGGCAGTGCATGTGTGGTATATCTGGCCTCAGTTTACCTGAGCTAGGTGTGTAATTTTTCTTGCAAATAATGAGAGAGCAAGCAATTCAAATCCTAGCACTATTTTTATTTATTTGATTTGATTTGTTATTGAAAAAAAATAAAAATACCACTTTGATAAACTTTAATAATCAACTAAGGATCCATTTCATAGTTACACTGTGTTATTAACCAAATCAACGAGTTAAACTATTGTCTATTTATTATGATAACATGATTTTCTTTTTTGGAAATTTTGATGAGTAAATAACATAAATTTTCAAGATAATAGTCAAAACCTATATTTAACTTATTCGTGTCAATTTAAAAATAAATCCTTCATTTGTAAATATTTTCAAAAACTTGCATTCATCTCTTTGTAAATAAATCTTGCATTTTATAAATACTTTCATCCTGCATTTGGATTTTATGGTAAGTATCCGCTAAAAACCCTCACGAGACAACACTCGTCCTACTGGGACACCCAAAGGTTTAACGGCTTGTTGTATACGCTCAATGCAATCGTACTCCCTACGAAAACGGATTTATCTTAGTTTTTCTTTATTCGAGGACGAATAAAAAGATGAGTATGGAGGTATTTGATGTGCACGTAGATGTGCATATTTTAACCACCATATTTAATCTATTTAAATTAAATAAATGATCATATTGTGTATTTTTACTTGTTTAAACAGATTCAAATTGTTTTCAAATTGTCACATATTCATCTTCATATAGGGGAAAAATGATCATTTTGTGCATTTATTAAATTGTAAAAATTTACTTGGATTTTCAATGTTGTTTTGTAGGAAATTTAGTGGATTTTACAAGTGGTTTCATTATGATATATGCATACACAAGAGTGAAGATAAAAAAATGAAGATGGAAATAATTCAAAGGCATGATGATGGAGGACCCCACTGTGACGCCCCACCTCTATGCCCACTCTAGCCAAGGACACTACGGGGTAATGCCGTCAACTAGCGCGGAATATAAGGCTGTTGAGGAGCGACCATCCGCGTAATTGCTTTGTGCGAGCACCGAGATGTCAGATAGTACAACATGCATGTGGTTTCAGGAGGAAATCCGACATACCGATACAAACTCAAAGCTACTACCCGGTGGCTATATATATTCTTCGGAAACAAATATAGAAATAAACATAACACAAATCAGTCACAGACATCCATATCACAAAGATGGAAATAGATATGAATATATAACACATAAAAGTGTTCATCAGAGTAGTGGTCAAACAAAATCCACAATATCACAAAAGAATAGTTACAAGTGCTAGACAAAAGAATATGTATACATCGAGGAGTCTATATCTCAAAGGTATACAACAAAATAAACTACCAATCTAAGTAGTTAGCCAAAAGTCTGGATAATAATCCCAGATGAGGAGTCAAGTAAAAGTACCTGTAACAACTCGGTCTGACCCGAGTATTATTTAATAAGAAAATAATAAACGGATCAGTCTAG
Source organism: Allium cepa (assembly GCA_030765085.1). Taxonomy (NCBI): domain Eukaryota; kingdom Viridiplantae; phylum Streptophyta; class Magnoliopsida; order Asparagales; family Amaryllidaceae; genus Allium; species Allium cepa. Next base: position 13,363,453 of record CM060941.1, read on the forward strand.
CTATAAATATCAGATGAAATGATATAGAATAAGAGATATGACAAAAACGTATGATAACCATACAACCATAATGTGATAAGTATGTAATTGAAAATCAATAAGAGATTAATCAATATCACAAGAATCTTCTCAAAGATCAAAAAGAATGTCATACTCTTTATTTTTATTCACAAAACCATAAATATTGACAATCATATTAATGTCAATCACAAAAGTTAATGACACATAAATTCACCAATGCAAAAATATTGATAAAACATATCAATTTAAATCACGAAAATTTGTGAAACACAAGTTCTAGAAATCATCAACAGAAATCCAGAAATCACAAAAAGGGGGAGGCCTATCACAAAACGAGAGCATGAAAACTCACCAACACGTGTATCACAAAATGGAATGCTATTCCATGGTTGCCAACCATTAATTTTGAGCCTAAGCTCCATAGAACGGCCCGAAGACCATGGGTCGCTACCCCACCAAATTGAGCCGAAGCTCCACAGAAACGGGGTTTAGTCTCCCTCGTAGACAAAGAGACATCACACATTTTCTGGTCTAAATCACAAAAATGATCATCAACGATCATCAAGAAGTGTCAATTACAGTAAGCTAGTAAATATATAAGCTTAGCCTCATGTCTCATAACCACTAGCTTAACTTAAATATTTACGAACAAATTGTAGATCTCCACTCGAAAAATGTCACAAGAGATTCAATCGAACAAGTCCAAGAATTAACCGCCGAAGTAAACGCAAGCATTTCATACCACTTGTTTTACTCAGCCGTTTAATTATATTTCTCGTACGAGTGCGGTAAAGGTTTATATATACTAGTAGATTGGAAAACGGTTTGAGAAACAAGCTTTGTAATAAAATAAGGTTGAAATCGTTTTGATGAAGGAATTTTGATATTTACTACTAGTATTGAAACCTTTATATTTTTAAAATGACAAATCACAAAAATGATTGTAGAAACAATAAGTCACAAAAATTCACATACGGAGACGTGAATAAAATCCAAAGAATTCGATTCCAAATCCATCAAAATGGAAATACCCTTGCGACTTAACAGCCACGACTTACGACTTAACATAATTCAACACAAGAAATCAGCGGCTCGGCACATGTGACTCCACGGCATACGACCTAAGAGATCGGCGACTTAAGAAATAACATGCGGCCTAACAGAGCAACTTAACATGGCGCGACCTATAGCATGGCGCGACCTAAGTTGGTGCGAGATATAGCGGCAGGCCGAGCGACCTATACGGTGCGACCTAAACCATGACGCGACCCGTAGCAGCAGGCAGAGCGACCTAAGCAGTGCGAGCAAGCCGAGCGACCTAAGTGGTGCGACCTAAGGGGTGCGACCAAGCCGAGCGACCTAAGGGGTGAGAGTAGGCCGAGCGACTTAAGTAATGGAACGACCTAAGAGATATGGCTTAACATATGGCCGAGCGACTTAAGTGGTGCGACCTAACACATAACACGACCTAAGCATGGCGCGACCTAACTGGTTGCGACTTAAAGCAAGCCGAGCGACTTAAGGAGACCAATGGCGCGACCTAAGTGGTCGCGACCTAAGTGGTCGCGACCTAAGTGGTTGCGACCTAACTGCAGGCCGAGAGTCATGTATGCAGGCCGAACGACCTAGGGGATAGAAGTGCAAAAACGCTCTCAATTTGCAACCGGTCGAGCCCGGACACTAGGGGATTACGCCTATCGGCTACCCGGTCCTATTGGTTCCTCGATGCATCACCAAATACGTGTTAAACATCAAAGTTAAGATTTTTAAAGATTTGAACCCAAAACACTAAAAATTGGGATTTTCACCAATTCAATCCAAACAAAAAGCAAATGCACATGAATAAGTGTTAGGAATTCATACCCAACAATCAAAGATGGTTATGGACAAAGATGTGAGATAAAATTCTCACCTTTTCACAAAATCAATGAAGAAGAAGATTAAAAGCAAAGGAAGAATCAACCACACTTCAATCTCAATCACAAGAAGCTTGAATCAATGGCTTCTCTTTGGATTTGGAGTTAGATGTTGGATTTGCAAATGAGCTAGGGCTTGGAGTTTTAATTTCCCATTCCTCTCTCCATTTTTGATGAAGCTTGAGTGTTAGGAAATGAAAGTGAAGTAATGAAGGGAAGAGGGGGTTGAGCTAGAGTTAATAGTTTAGGCTAATGGGCTAAACTAAACCAAAGCCCAAAGTGAATAAATGGCAAAATTCCACTAACTCTAAAGATATCAAAATTTATACTCAAAAAGATCGCAAACGGCGTTTTGGACCCAACGGAAGTGGTCCCGAGTCCTAATTCGACCGTATGCAAAAAGTAACTTTTCGGACTAAAATCCGACTAACGATAAAATAATTAAATATTCAATCGTAAAATATACCGGTTGTTACACCCACCTACCTACATACCTTCATGTACAAATTAGAGGCCAATGCACATGCTTATGGAATTAATGGCTTCATGTACACTTAAATGATGATTAGTAGAAGCTAAAGATTACTTGGCATCCACACTACCTCAAGGGCATTTTGCGCATTCTCCAAAAATATGAATTAGGGTTTAACACATGTATATATACCCCTTATGTTTCATGTAACCATCTTCTATCTTAGTCTCTCTTCTCTCTTAGTCTCTCTTTTAGGCTCTCTTCTCTTAGTCTCTTCTCTTAGGAAAATAAAATGAGAGTTCTCTTCTTTCTTTTCATTGCCACTTCTCCATTTCTTATTTTATGTAATTCCTTTTTTTTAAATGCAATTTCAATACATGCTCTTTTCTTCTTTTGTTTATTTCCTTTCATGTTAGTATTGTAGATTTGTTTATTTATGCAAGTAGTGTAGATTTTCCTTTATGCAATAAGATTAGTTGTCTTTTTTCATTAGCTTTCATTTTCATTTCCTTTTGCTTTCATGTTACTAACTACATTTGTTAATCAAATTACAAATATGAGAGGCTAAGCCCCTTCAATTTAGGGGTAATGAAGCTCTCTAATTATGTAGCTTCAACTATTTGTTAATTCATGCTCTTTTTGTGCTTAATGATGATCAATGAAGTATTTTATTTATTGTTTTTTCTCTGAATTTGATAGCCTATATTGTTGACACCAAATAGGCATGCTTAAACAATCAATAATACAAATGCCTCTTCATCAAAATATAACTTAAGGCATAAGAAAGTGATTTGAAATTCAAATTTGATGGTCTATATTTCTAATCAATAGTTATTAGACCATACTTAAAATAGATTTCATTTTCATTGTCAAGTTTCATGAAAGTTAGTAAGTGGTTTAACGTGTGTGTTAAAGTTTGATAGCTTATATTAGCTAATCAATAGCACACATATGCCACACTTATAATAAGCACGTCAATTAAAGCCATAATGACCATAAAAGAGAGAACATGATTTCATATGTGTTGAACTACACGATCTAGAGAATGCATTTATTCTCTTAATTGTCACTTAACTCTTATATTTTCTTCTCTTTTCTTTTAGTTAGTTAGTTAATTCTCTAGCTTAACTTTCCATAGACTTTAGTTTAATTTGATTGAATAGAATTTTAAAATCATCAATTGTCTACGGATCGACCCGTATTAGCCATGTACTACAATAGTACGCCGTGCGTTTACATTTATTTTTATTTCTAAAATTTTCGACGGTTTTCTAATTTGATAGAAATTCCATCGATTAACAAACGAAAAAGGCAACTTCTCTTAACTTAACACCCTTCTATGAGAGTACGAGCTTAGAGGTTGTATGTTCATGAAAGTCAATAGTGTTATCAAAGGAATGGCAATGTGACATTCAAAGTGAAGAAGATGTGCTATGTGAAAAGATAATCGTTTACCTTAGGCCTCATCACTCGAAAATGATAGAAACAGAGTAGAAGCAGCAGGGCTAAGTGGGTCGCTCCCATCAGGAGATGTCATCATCCTTCTAGATTTACTCTACACATGCCTAAGTATATAGTGAATGCATAACTTGGATACCCGTTAAAGGTCGATAACGATCGGGATGATGACATATTCAATACTATCCAACGAAGGGGTAGGTCGTTCAATGTTGGTTTAGGTGGATAGTATATGTTCCCTAGGTGCACCCTCTAGCGGTGTACTATCGAAAGGTGGTCCCTTACCTTGTCTTTTGTATGGAAATTCATTCTCGAATAAGAACCTGCGGTTTGTTTGTATTGACGTAACAAATAACCCTGAAATGCTATATAGGTAACCATTTCGACTGAGATTAATAAGTTTATTTGCAAATGTTTTCAAAGATATGTCATTAGAAATTTTATCAAATGTTTTGTTATATAAAAGTGTTTAGTTATCATAAGGTAAAAACTCATCTGTGTTTATGTATGGGGGTGGTCTTATGAGATGATCTTTCTTTTAAAAGGAGTTTATGTCCAAGGCTGATATATGACACTGTCATTTATATTCGAGTTTTTCACGCTGGTTTGTCAAGCCTGATCCGGGTATTTTCAATACTCGGGTCAGATCCGAGTAGTTTCAGGTTTAGTGAAGACTGTTCGAGTTTCTAGAGGAGAGCTGGAGATATTCATCTACGCATGGACATATTATATTATCCGCTTTGCTTAGTGAGGTTCGTACATGATATGGGGTTCTCGCTTCTTGTTAGGTAGCGAACGGATGACTCTTACCCCTACATGTCCTTGAGTGGTTGGCTACAATCGAGAGGCTGGCTGTAAAAGCAAATTCGTGGTACCAATGTAAGCTACGGCGGAAAGTGGCCGCTATCGATGGTTGAAAATCCTAGACCTTTACATTTAGTATCAAAGCTGAAGGTTAAGCGAGAACCTTGGCTTTGGTGGGGTAAAGACTCATCAGATACAGGGTTAGTAATACCCTAGGATGAATAACTCATTATAGATAGGATTAGTAACATCCTAGAATGAGTTGAGAGTATAATATACGAGCGCGTATTTGTTAATGTTATATATAAATGTTTTGTTTTGAAAAATTGGTAAATGTAATAATTTTACCTAGGATTATATTTGATTACAAAGTATATACTTTGTAATCAAATATAGTTAGAAATCAAGATTAGTAAAATTTAAATAATGAAAATCTTATGATTAGAATATCACAGTTTGAGTATAAGGTGTTTGATAATAAGATTGGTTTAAGAAATGAACATATAAGATAAAAACGTATTTAACAAACAGAAAATGTATGTAAAAGGTAAATGTAAAAGGAATGGGAATTTAAATTCGAGTAATTTAAAAAGAATTGTGGTAATTTAAATGAAGATTAATATAAGATGAATTTATAAAAAGAATTTATAAAATAGGTTTTATAAAAAAAAGTAATCTCTAAAGGGTTTTAAATGGAGATATTTTATGATAACTAGTTCGAATGGCTCGAAAATAAACTAAAGATGGGCAGGAGATGTGTTCGGATGGTAAACACTTCTCTAAAGTATTACTCTTCTTGTTAAGAGGACATATAATACAATTGGTAGTATTCAGTTCCTTGGTATTATTTTGGAGTTATTTGATCTATATAATTTTCTTAAGTTAAAGAGATGTGAATCATTAATTGATAAATTGACCGGTAATATTTATAAAAGTGTTTAAACCAAGATAAATTTGGAATCGCTAATTGATAAGATAAAGTGGGATTCTCGAAGATTTTGGATAGTTGAAATTTGTTGAATCACATCGAACTCAGATCTAAGGAATTTATGAAAACGTTTGGTAAAAGATAAATAATTGTGAAATGTTTTGAGTAAACGAAATTGGATAAGTATAATTTATAAATGTAATTATAAATAAAAGGATTTAAAAGTGAAAATTTTATAATGGCATTAAATCAGAAATAAATTTTATAGTTATGATTTTGAAATGATAGTAACCTACAACAAAATTTAAACCCGTAAATCACCCGGATATAAAACCAATCGGGAATTTGGGACGTGTATATATCCTGTTAGGATATAAAAGGGTATTATACAAAAATAAATTTAAGTCATGAACTATTTATACACTTAAGTAAAATCTTGACTCTTTAAAAATGTAATTATAACCTGGAAAAAGTTTTATTAATGAATTCTACCATTACTTAAGGATCTGGACTTAAGTTTTTAAAAGTGATGGATTTACATAGTTATGTTCATAAGATATAATAAACTTAAGTAATAGTTTTATGAAATGATTCATAAATAATATAAGTATTAAAGAAAATATACCAAAAAATTGAATGTAAAAAATAAAGGATGTGAATAAAGAGAATTTGGTATAACTGAGAAAAACCAATAGGAATAAATACGTAATTTATACGTAAATCATTTCGTCACACAAATTTTGATCAAGTACGGAATTTTGAGGTGTTTACACCGATTCGGAAAAGGATTTATCAACCGATTTCTTAACGGCGAGAATTGATGATGGTTTGCGGTTAGTTACTCGAGTTTTCTATCATGGTTAAGAGCTATGAAAGGATAGAAAGTGTATCTAATCTAGAAGCTTGATCAAAGTCCGCACTAGAGGATCGGATGATCGATACTAGTTCAGAAATAAAGTTGTGGATTCAAATAAAAGATCAAATTAGATATTTTATACGGATGATTTGGGTACATCTCATGAGTTAAAGTTTGTGAAATAATGATTTAGGTAAAAAAAAATTGTGGGTTTAGGTCCAGGGCAGTTTTGGGGACGAAATTCTTTTAAGAAGGGGAGAATGTAACGATCCATTCTTATAAGAAGGGTAATTTCAGGGTAATTATGGGTTTAAGTTCTGTTCCTCGCGCATTGTGATAGCTGGTTGTTATGGACCAGTTCTTATATCAGATCGCGAAGGTGTCGACACTCATTTGTTTCATGCCATTCAGCTCATGGAAGATGCAAAACTTTCCAGATTTTTTCTCTCGATCAGTGGACTCTCTCCTAGGTGGCCTTTGGTAGAGGTTCTGCCCCCAATATCCAAGTATATCCTCTTCGGGGTTTCAGTCAGGTCAGTGTATGAATAGAATCTTGGCTCCTTCCTTTGTCGTTTTGGCTCTCCGAAGTCTTCGTTGGTTTTCCCTTTCCCTTTGTCCTTTCCAATTCCAGCTTCGGACGGTCCCCTCTTCTCAACAGCATTTATTTCAGCATCCACATCTTCATCCTCGGCTTCAGCGTCCTCCTAACGCAGGTATCTCTCAGCTTCGTAGTAGAATTCCACAAGATCCATTGGTGGAGCACTTTTCAATGCAGCTTTGAAATAAGTCTTATTCGAAACTCCAGATACTGATGCCATTAGGATAAATGATGAATCCGGCTTGTCGACCGCTGCTGTCGCTGCATTGAATTTTATTGAATAAGTTCTTAAGAACTCTTCAGACCTTTGCTTTATGTTTGAGAGTGTAAGCACATTCTTTGGTTGTGAGACATGAACTCTGAATTGTCTCAAGAACTTGCTCACCAAGTCGATCCATGTGCTTATGGACCCATTTTCCAACTATCTGAACCACATTGCATCTAAATCTGTTAAGTATAATGGGAAGCGCCGCCCCATTACCTCCTCAGAAGCACCCAACACTTCCATATGTTGGATGTATCTCATCATATGAATCGTTAGATCCGTCTTCCAATCGTACATTTCCAGCGTCAGAAGCTTGAATTCTAGAGGATTCCTCGCACTTTGGATATTGGCAGTGAACTGGTTCATGTCCTCCAGACCCTGATCTAGGGGTCCTCCCCTAATGAACCTTCATATTAATTTAGCAATTTGGTTCTCACTGTCCAGTGAAGGTATCCGTCTTAAAGCAATACTTTTTCCCCTGTTTCGATGTGGGTATCCTTGGATGCACTCTTCTAGCAGCATGCCTATGTTCTAATTCATAACTCTAGCTTCATTCATACTTGCGTTCCTTCGAGGAAGTTTTGGTACATATTCTCCTATCGGTTGCATCCTAGTATTTGGATTAGCTTATGTACCACAAATTTCTTGTGTTTCAACAGTCACTCCATTGTTGGCCCTTTCGGTGCCAGCTCCAATATTGATCCCATCATCGGCGTCGACTCCTAGGTTGACTCCTGTGTTGCCTCCAAGTATCGGTCGCTCTGAGCATGGAGGCAACATTCCATCTCGTTCTAATCCGGCTCTAGCTGCTCCTATATTATTTCCTAACGTCTGAATTCCAGCAGCTCCCGCTATTCCTTGTTGTTCCATCCTTCGGAAGAATCTCCCCATCATCTCTTGTGCATAGCTGAGGTTCCATCTTACATCTCCTTCATAGCCTTTCCATTTCCTCTCTAGCTATATAGTTGGATAGGTGAGAATTTAAGATACTTCCTGATTGCATCTTGGCTTCGGTTGACTTGTTCAAGTTTTAGATCTAGTGTTAGGCCTTTTCATTTTTCCCAAATTTCATATTCAAGTTTCAACTTTCTCGATCTACCTTTACTCTCAGTGAAAGTACCAAAATGTTAAGCTAAAAAATGAATCAACACCCTGGATTGAGTATAAAAGCACCAGCCCTTTCTTATAGAGCAGTGATATAGAAAATAAATGTAAAAAGAGCAGAAATAATAAAGAGACAAGAAGATTTTTATGGTGGTTCGGCTGTTAATGAAGCCTACGACCACTTTATAGCTTTTTCTTAACCGACTGCTGTTAGAAGTTGAATCGGATTACAATATGATCGAATATTCTAAGTTAGATCAAGTCACAAGTACAAGAGTTCACAGGAGAATCATAATGAACTCGTAGATGGCTATTGAGTAGGAGGAGAAGAGTGAAGAATAATCTCTGCAGAGTTCCAACAACCAGTCTCCAAGATTCTCTCTATGTTGCAATTAGGTGAGTATTTATAAAGGTTGGAGAGCTATTAGGCTAGGCCTTCTGGCCAAATGTTTGCAAATCATTGTATGAAGACGCACTGCAAAAATCATCACGAACCGAGCTAACTTGATGGATCACCAGCGATCCATAGCTTTTGGCTCGATAGTGATCCAGTGACTTGAGATGCTTCCCTCTACCCTTTGCTTCGAAGTTTGTGGCGACCTGGCAAAATAGCATGGATCGCTAGCGATCCATGTACTTGTTTATTTCTTACATTGCCTTATACAGGGCATTCGTTATCCTTGTCTAGCGATCCACGAGCGAACATTATGGATCGCTAGCGACTCATGGTCTTAGTTTGTTTTTCGTATCCTTTTTCTCTAACTCTTCTTGGTTGGTTCTTCTGGTCATTTTAGTTGATTCTTGGGTTGTTCTGACTCGACGTAGATGATCTGACTTTCTTGAGTTCTGATGGGTTAAAAACCCGGTTAATAATCTCCTTTATTTTTTTAAGATTGGAAGTAATATGTTTCTCCTCCACTCATCTGCCATTTTGTTTGATTTGAAAATATTATTGAACAGCTTAGTTATCCAGACTATTCCTTTATCTTTAAGGCATCTCCACTGCTCAATGGGATGTCCTTAAGGCCCAATGCCTTGCCTGCTTTCATCCATTTTAGTGCATCCTTTACCTCAGACCGTTGAATCCTCCAAAAAAATGTATGTTAGTATCATCAAAAGAGTTGTCCAGCTCGATCGTCATTGAATAACTTATCGAAGTATTCTCTCCATCTATTTTTTATTTCATCGTCCTTCACCAAAAGTCTATTATTCTTCTCTTTGATGTATTTAAATTGGTTGAAATCTCTCGTCTTCCTCGCTCGGAGCTTAGCTATCCTATAGATGTTTTTTTCACCGTCCTTCCTACTTAGCTTTTGAAATAAATCTTCATACGCTCGATCCCATGCTTCACTCACCATTCTCTTTGCGTTCTTCTTTGCCGTTTTGTACTGTTGCATGTTGTCCTCGCTCCTGTGATGATACAGACATCTATAGCATTTCTTCTTCTCTTTGATAGCCTTTTGCACATCATTGTTTCACCACTACGAATCTTTGGGTTCACATTTATTTTCTTTTATTACCCCAAATACCTCAATAGCCACTTTCCGAATACGCGTTGTCATCTCATCTCACATTTCATTTGCTTCTCCTTCCATATTTCATGCTCCTTCTCTCATCGCCCTATCCTTAAACACTCGTGAGGTATCTTCTTTGATCTTCCACCGTTTCGTCGTACTAATCTTGGCTCTTTTATCCTGTTGAACACATATCCGAAGGCAAAACTCGAATATCAAAGACTAATGCTATGAGACGATACATTCTTCAGATATGACTTTGCAATCTACACAAGCTAGTTTGTCATCTCTTCTAGCATGGACAAAGTCAATCCTGCTAGAGAGTTGGCCACTACTGAAAGTAACTAAATGCGGTTGTTTCTTTCTGAAGAAGGTATTAGCTATTATGAGATCATATTCAATAGTGGAATTCAATATTTCTACTTCTTGGTTCCTATCGCCATATCCAAAACTATCATGCACTTTCTCAAACCACCCACTAGTTGTGCCAATATGGCCATTAAAATCTCCTCATATAAAAAGTTTCTCTCTTCTATGCACATCTCTCACTATGCATCTAGATCTTCCTAAAAATTCCTCTTGGTGGTTTCACTTAGGCCCATTTGTGGGGCATAGGAACTAATGATGTTTAAAACCATATCACCAACTACCAGCTTGACTAGGATGATCTTATCTTTTAATGTCGATCACTCTGTTTTTATAGTTCTTGTCAATTAAGATGCCTAACACATTCTTGTTACATTCTTTTTCCATGTATCATAAGTTGAAGCATGTGTTCTCTACCTCCTTTGCTTCTGGCACATCCATTTGGTCTCCTGAACGCATAAGATATTTACATATTTTCTAGTCATAGTATCAACTATCTCTTTTAACTTTCTTGTTAAGGACCCTACATTCCAACTACCTAACTGAATCATACTTTCATCGGCTAGCTTCCTTGCCCATCGCACTCGTCGACTAAAGCGCGAAGACCCTTGTTCATTTATCACTACATCGGGGCATTGATGTAGCATGCCACTCAGTAAGTGATGACTCGACTCTTCATATTTATCACCGTACCTGACCCTTGATATGTCGCGCCACTAAGAGAGTGACGGCATAATCATTGCTTATTTATCACCATACACGAGTTTCGATATGATGCATTGCTAAGAGGGTTACGCTTTAACGAAATATAATACTGTTTCATTTTTCATAAGAGTGGCTATGATTTTTATGTTGGTTCGCCAAGCCTATCACAATCAGGTCTGGTCCTAGGGCAAGGATGGCAAGGCAGCCGCCTAAGGCAACGGGTGGCGAGGAGCAACAATCTACAAGGTCTGATAAGTATTTGCTTTTATTACACATTGGTAACATATGGTAATTTGTCAGAGTGGTAACAAATGTTGACTTTGAAGTAATCAACCTCTACGGTTAACCATTCTTAAACGTTTTTTCCCTTTCTGCTCTGCTTAAATTTTTTGTTTTGTCTGGAGCAACCAAAACAAAAGGTAGGATGTATGGTACGATTGTAAATAACAGAAAATTTAATGGCAAAGTCATAATTAATTTTTCAAAAAATCTCAGGAGGAGATGACGCCCCTGCCCATGCAAGTACACAAGGGAGTGCACATTTTACTGCACCAGATAGAGCACAGCTTGAAAGGCCCAAAACATGGTATTATTTTTAAGCTGAATTTTCTTCATCTACTTTTGTATTCCTGCACATTTCCAACTTCTTTTTTGTTCATAATTTTCTTTCTACATACCAAATTACCAACAAGTTGCAATAGTGGCTTCCAGAAAAGATTTAAAATAAATATCTATCTATTATAGAAGATTCGATCCACGCTTTGAAGATCTGGTCCCAAAATCGTGTTTGTTTAATAATCTCTTCTTTCGTACATGCTTGGATAATGAGTAGTCCCATACCATGACCGACTGCAGCAGATGCACATATTTGATCATGTTGCCCACGTAGACCATCCTACCATTATTTAAAGTTTAAACCACTGACATACACAAGTCATTTTCCTACTTTTCAAAAACCAGAAAAAACTCTCACTTATAAAGCACACATCATTCTTCTCTTCAACTTCTGCTATATACAAATCTTTAATAGCAATGTATGATAGCAGCAGCAGCAGCAGTACCAGTTGTGATGAAGAAGCTTTTATGAAAATTCAGATTGTTTCTAGATTGATTTCAGATAAACTTCTTGTTAAATTCTCAGACATGTCCGAGTTTGACTTTGAGTATGAAAAGAGTGGTCTCTGGTCACCTCCATTGCCACTGCCACCTCAGTTTGTGCTTACTGATGATGATATGCCTTCCAAACGTATGAAGAAGAGTAAGGTATGGTAACATACATATGCATTGACGCTTTTTATTCACACATTTACAGCTCACTTTTATTATTATGTGATTTTTTTTATTTTTTTTGAATTGTTCAGGTTATGTGTTGCTCATGAGGCGGAAGATAAGTTGATAGATGTAGAGCTACGGAATGGAGAATATCAAGCTTTTATTTAATTGTTTCTTAGTTTACAGTTTGTACTAAGATAAGATTGAAGCCAATTTGTTATCAAAAACTGTATGCCTCTGATCATAACGTGACATGTGATTCTGCTTCATGGGATCAACGCATGTAGCTTTACATGATTTATGAATTCTTTTTTGCTTTTTTTTTTTTTCATGTGACTGATAAATAAGGGCGGTGCATAATTAGCTAAACTTGTACATATACAAAGATAAATGCCTAAAACTGGTTAAAATAGGGTATAGAAAACTTGCCCACTTAAGTTTATATCATCCTCCCTCAAATATAAAGCGGATATGAGGCAAGATATCCAGAAATTAAGCACTTTTTATTTTAGATCGTGAAGAAGTAAACTATAAACATGAAAGGAAATAAGGTCGGGGTCCCCGTTTCTTTTTATATCAATTGAAAGTCCATTATACTTTTAATAATAGCAGGGATTTCAAATTGTATACTTAAGGTTTAACTCGTATGCCATTGAATCTCATTCTGTGTCAAATTTAATTTCCAATCCACCATGTTCTTCTCTTGTATTTCATTTTCTTCATTTAATTTTGTTCTTTTTATGAACTTGTGATGCTCGTCTTCTTGTTGGGTTTAATAGAAATAACAGGGTCGTATTCTTTTTTCCCATATCTAATATAACTATTTTCCTTTAGTTAGTTATGAGTAAATAAGATGGTTGAGAGACTTAATTAGCTTTCTTGAAATTGCCGAAAAATGAGATGAGGGTGCAAAGGTTAATTTTGAAAATGGTGTTTGATCAAAAAATGGGGTAGGTTTGGTTTAAAAGCAAATTTAATGTTTTCGATTTTCTTTTTTTCTTTCTTTCTTTCTTTTTTTTTTTTTTTTTAAGAAGAACGATATATAGAAACCACCAAAAATTGTCAATAAGCCTGACAGGCAACTCATCATAAAAAAAAAAGGGGGGAAAAACAAATGAAGCAACTAACCAAAAACAAAGGCCAACAACAACAGAAACAACCTAAAAAACCAAGGGACCCTTCCCCCCATCAACCGCTGAATCTAGCTCCGGCAAGGCCACCGCCCGATGACGATGATGAGAGAACAAGGAGATAGGGAAGGGCAAGCCAAACCGCAAACCCTCCAACACAGACGAAAGAACTGACCACCAACCTTCCAGCAGAAAGAAAGCAGAACGATAAAAACAAAAGAACCCCAAAAGCTCCACACCGCACATATGATGGACACAGAGAATCGACTACCCAAGGAGCCAATTACCTGTAAGCAAAAGCCACATAAAACACAAAAATAATTATTAATAAAAGGGGGGGGGGAGCTGAGGGGAAGACGGACCGGCAGGAGACTCGAGGACACCCTTGTCCAAAACGAATATCAACCAATTCCCGCTCTGTTAGAAGAACGAGAGCAGGTTATAGATAAAAGGTTCACAAGGCGAACAGAGCGATGATTGACCCTACCGCGGAAAGGATGACCACGAAAAGCCAAGAACACATCTTCTCTGACTCTTCGAATAATGTTTTCGATTTTCAATATTTATCTCAAATATGAGACAAATAGAGAGACAATGGAAGGAATAAAAGAAAGACGAATAAGAGGACGAAGGGAATTGAGGGATAACGAAAGGATGATTGTTTGACGAGCTTGTGTTATATATTTGGAAGAAAAAAAGTTGTTCTATATTTTGTATGTTAACTTCATTTTCTAAATTGATCGTTTTCGATAATATAAATACGTCGTGTGCATTTTTGTATGGACGAAAACCAAAAACTAAAATTAACAAATCAAATACTACCTGAATGTTGTGTTTTTAACATCTATGTTAAGCGACTTAAGAGATAACGAGAAGTGGGAAAATCTAGTTGTTTGAACAAGTGAGAGAAGTTGAAAAGAGAGTGTCGATATTTTCAGGAAAAAACAAGGAAAACTTATTTGGCTAGTGCTATATGTTTCTGGAGGATGGGTGCAACCTAGATGATGTTGCGTGCAAACAAAGTGTTGAAGATGACGTCTTAACATATATAAGGATACATCTTAGTTGAAGTAATGGAAATTGCATTTTAATTTTGCCTAAATGACAAACTTCTAAATTTTTATCCTTTAGGACAACTTCTTCAAAATTTAGTTATGAAGACATGTCATGTAAAAATAATACTATATAGTATCATTATATACAATCATTATGCAAAAAAAATAAAAAAATTATTAATATAATTGTTAGCATATTGATCCATTTCCTGTCCGGGTTGGGCTTTTTAGCCTTTTTATTGTTTATGTTTTCTATCTATATAAACCTATCTCTGTAACCCTAATGTAATCAATCTTTATTTGCTCAGCCGTCTTGCCGAATAATATGAATTATCTTTTTCTTCTTATTTGATTTTACAAACGTTTTACAAACGTTTACATGGTATCAAAGCCTCGTTCTTGTTTCTGCCTTCTGTCTCGTCGCTGCATCGTCGCTATCTTATCTTCCTGCCTCAACCCGAAACCCTAGCCTAGTATCATCACCTGCTCCAAACCCTAGCACCCACCGAAACCCTAGCATGTCGTCGAACTTGTCCCAAAACCCCAGAGCCCCGTCCTCTCCCTGCCGAAACCCTAGAACCCCGAAACCCTAGCCTGCCGATCTCCCTGTCCTGAAACCCTAGCCTACTGATCAACCCGAAACCCTCTTGCAGAATAATTTCAGAAGTTCCTTGCTAGCCAGTCTTTGTCTCAAAACATGACTGCTCCTCAATCTAAGCACTTTGCCATGTCAGCTCCCTCCATATCAGGTTTGAATTCTTCTTTGTGGATTTTGGATTCTGGTGCCTCATATCATATGTCCCATGATTATTCATCATTTATATCTATGTCTTTTGATTCTCGCTCACCTTCTATTTTGACTGCTGATGGCACACCTTTGCCATTAACAGGAATCAGTACAATTCAAACCACACACGTTTCCCTCTCAAATGTTTATTGTATTCCTAAATTAACTATGAATCTTGTGTCGGTCGGACAACTTTATGATCTTGGATATCTTGTTCATTTTTCTTCTACCACTTGCTCTGTGCAGGATCCCAACTCCAAGAAGTTGATTGGGACAGGCCGTAGGCAGAGTGGTCTCTATGTTTTGGATGACTTGCACATTCCAAGTCATGCCGCTGCTGCTAGTATTGACCTTTCTTCTTTTCATTTAACTCCATTGTCTTCTAAGTTTTATTTGTGGCATTCTAGACTTGGTCATATTTCAAGCTCTCGTCTTAAATTCTTGTGTAATTCTGGTGTTTTGGGAGATTTACGTTCTCATGATATTTCAGATTGTAGTGGTTGTAAACTTGGAAAATTTTCTGCTTTGCCCTTTTAATCAAAGTGTTTCTACTTCCATTGCACCTTTTGATTTAGTTCATTCTGATGTTTGGGGTCCATCACCCATCCCCACAAAAGGTGGGTGCAGATATTATGTCTCCTTTATCGATGACTATACTCGTTATTGTTGGGTTTATCTGATGAAACGTCGTTCTAAGTTTATTGATATATACACTGCCTTTCAAGCACATTTTAAAACACAACACCCTGCTATTGTTAAATGCTTTCATTCTGATTTAGGGGGGAATACACTAAGGGAGACATTTCTAACATATTCACGGTTGATGGTACTTTGCATCAGACTTCCTGCACTGATACCCCGCAACAAAATGGTGTTGTTGAAAGAAAACATAGACACATTGTTGAAACTGCCCGTTCTATGATTCTTTCATCTAGCGTTCCAAAAGAATTTTGAGGAGAAGCTGTTCTCACTTCTGTTTATCTTATTAATAAGATCCCGGTTTCTCATAACTCTGATATTTCTCCTCATGCCAAGTTGTTTGGTCAAACTCCTGATTACTCTCACCTAAAAGTGTTTGGTTCCACTTGTTTTGTTCTTCGTCCACACGTAGAACGTACAAAATTATCTTCACGTATTGCTATATGTGTTTTTCTTGGGTATGGTATTGGACAAAAAGGTTATCGTTGTTATGATCCTTCTTCAAATAAACTATATGTTTCTCGTCATGTTTCCTTAATTGAACATATTACCTTCTACTCTATTCCAACTAGTCCTCATAGTATGACTAAGTCTGATCTTATTCACATTGATCCATTTTCTGCTGATAACTCCTCTGATTCACCACCTCTTATCATTGATACTCCATCATCCATACACTATGTTCCTCCTCCTTCTACAGGTGACACTTTATCCCCTTCTACTACGACTGTTCAAACACCTCCTGTGATGACTGATCCTGTTCAACCTCGCTATCCCACTCACACACGTAAATATACTCAATTATCTGATTTTTCTTACTCTTGTTACTCTCGGGCTTTTGCTTCATTTCTTATTTCCATTGACACTTTCTATGAGCCTTCTTCTTACTTGGAGGCTGTTCGTTCTCCTGTGTGGCAACGTGCTATGTCTGAGGAAATGTCTGCTTTAGACAAAACTAGTACGTGGGATCTTGTATGCCTTCCTACCGGGAAGAAAACTATTGGTTTTCGATGGGTGTATAAGATTAAAACCAAGTCAGATGGTTATATTGAGCGATACAAAGCTCGTTTAGTTGCTAAAGGATTTTCCCGAGAGTATGGCATGGATTATAAGGAAACATTTGCTCTTGTGGCTAAGATGACATCTGTTCGGGTTCTTATTGCTGTTGCGTCCAGTCGTAAGTGGGACATCTCTCAAATGGATGTTAAAAATGCTTTTCTTACTGGAGATCTTAAGGAAGAAGTTTACATGGTTGCTCCACCTGGTGTTTCTCATGCTCCAGGTCAGGTTTGTAGGCTTAAGAAAGCTCTATATGGCCTTAAGCAAGCACCACGTGCTTGGTATGAGAGATTTTCAAACGTAGTTATATCACTTGGTTTTACCTCTAGTCCCCATGATTCAGCACTTTTTGTCAGATTGACTTCTGCAGCCCGTATTCTTCTTCTACTATATGTAGATGATATGATCATTACAGGTGATGACAGTAATGGTATTGTGAGTATTAAAGCCACATTGTCTCGTTGTTTTGATATGAAGGATTTGATTCATCTACGTTATTTTTTAGGGATCGAAATAGCTTCCTCAGAAAAAAGCTATCTTCTTTCCCAGTCCAAATACACTACTGACATTATTCATCGTGCTGGTCTTACTGATACATGTCATGTTGATTCACTACTTGAGGTAAATGCCCGATATACTCTGACCGATGGGAGTCCTCTTTCTGATCCCACTTTATATCGTTCGATTGTTGGTTGCCTTGTATATCTGACCATCACTCGTCCAGATGTTGCCTATGCTGTTCACATTGTTAGTCAGTTCGTATCTTCCCCTACCTTTGTTCATTGGGCTGCTGTTATGCGCATTCTTCGTTACTTGCAAGGAACACTTTATCAGAGTCTTTTGTTTCCATCGACCTCATCTTTGGAGCTTCGTGCCTTCTCTGATGCAGATTGGGCTGGTGACTCAACGGATAAAAAATCCACAACTGGCTTTTGTACATTTTTAGGTGATTCCCTTATTTCATGGAAGAGCAAGAAACAGGATGTTGTTTCTCGGTCTTCCACTGAGGCAGAGTATCGTGCTATGGCCTCCACTACATCTGAGATTATTTGGTTACGTTGGCTGTTGGAGGATATGGGTGTTTCGATTTCTTCTCCCACTCTTATGTATTGTGACAATAAGAGCGCTATTCAAATTGCTCACAATACTGGTTTTCATGAGCGCACCAAACATATTGAGATTGACTGTCATTTCACTCAGTATCACTTGCTGCATGGAACTATTTCTCTACCTTTTACTTCGTCATCGACGCAACTTGCTGATTTCTTCACGAAGGCTCACACTATTGAACGTCATAGATTTTTCATTGGCAAACTCTCGGTGCTTCTTGCCGTACCATCGCGTGTTTGAGGGAGGATGTTAGCATATTGATCCATTTCCTGTCTGGGTTGGGCTTTTTAGCATTTTTATTGTTTATGTTTTCTATCTATATAAACCTATCTCTGTAACCCTAATGTATTGTTTGCTCAGCCGTCTTGCTGAATAATATGAATTATCTTTTTCTTCTTATTTGATTTTACAAATGTTTTACAAACGTTTACAATAATATGCTACTAAATTGCATCATTTGAAAATAAAATGCTACCATATGGTAAAATCAACTATTACATGATAAAACTAAAATATAAAGTGTTCCATCCTTTATTTGATTTACTAAATACAAAACTAATACTACATAATAACACTGTCATTCTCACCAAAGTTTTGTTCATCTGCTATATTTTGGTCAAAAGTTTGTCATTCTTAATAGCATGTCCTTGAAGCTAAATAATTGATAAATTTTGTGATTTGTATACTATATCACATCTAGAAGAAATTAAGGGGAAACAAAAGTTAGACTTGCTTAAAAATAATATTGCATATATTTATATGCATATCATAAGAAAAGAAAAGATTTCACTCTTTCAAATTAGATGCAATAATTTATTTATTGCCATATAAATGAAGATTTGAGCAACAAGTAACCTTGTTATAAATAAACTAGTATAAGGGTCATTGTAAGGTGTGGAAAAAGGTTATTTTCTGGGTTTTAGCAATTGAGATATCTTCTTTTTACGTTTTTTTCTTGTAATCTTTGAAGTAATTAATAAATGATTTGTTTGGAGGAATTTATTTGTTTATTGTTAATTTCCTCATTTTTTTATCTTTTTTTTTAAATATAAGTGTGTAAAGATCTTTTAAAATTCCTTCCAGTTAGTATTAAAGCCTATTAATTACATAAATTTTTTGAAGATAATATTGGTTATGGAGACGATAAATGTTAAAAAACTTAATGGAATGAATTGGAGGTTACGAAAAGTGAAGATGTAAGATTTGTCTCAGTTATCTTTTTTTATTAAGAAAAATGAATGACCCTTACAGAAAGAGAGCAATGTAATTTTATTTTACACTAAAAAAAGATGAGCTAAGACCTGGCAAGTGGCAACAAACCTCATACAAATAAAATAAAAGGCTCATCCAAAAAAACCTATGCAACTAAGATTCATAATAGAAATATGTACTAAAACTAAATGTGACAAATGCATGGCAATGATTTTATTTTTAAATGCTAAGAAACTATACAAAAAATGTAACATCAGTACATATGTATGTGAAATAAAATAAGCTAAACTAATAATTTGGTATACGTTAAACTATAAAAAAAGAAAAATGATAACCATGGAAAAACGTTCAAACTATAGCACGACACACAAATAATATTAAATCTGAAATTACAATGGATAAATGAATATTGGAGGGTACAAAATTAAACTATACAATATACCTGATATCAGATGGAAGTAAAAAGATAAAGGTTGCATGAAACATGACTAGAATCATCGTCTAATGCATATAAAGTGCTTATGCTTGCAATTCCATAATTCGAATTTCTTTCTAGATTACAACTGTAGTGTATGTGTATGTAAATAAATCTTCTAAAAACAACATACTAACTTGCCAAAAACTATATATTTAACCATATCTTGTAAGAGATTTCATCTGTATATTATTTGATACTAACAGAGCAGTCTATAACAATGCAAGGGGCACATATATCTATTCATACAACATAATCAAACCCTCCACACTAACACTTTATATAAAATTCCTGGATGTAACTATTTATAAATATATACTATGCATTTTCCCTAAGCCATATCACAAATCCATTATTTTTTTTGACCGAAACAAACAAATATTCTCAGTTGTAGTTAAAATCTTGGAAAATTTAGGGTTTTCTTCTGCCATGGGAGAAAACAATCTCTCTCTCAATTCCAAATTCAATCCTTCCCTCTCTTGTCCTTCTCCTCAAGACAGGCCACCTGAATCTCAATTCAGAAAGCCGAATAATATCATCATCGATAATGAGGGCTTCCAATTAGTTCAGTCAAGATCGAAAAGAAGATATCAACAAAGAAATAATCAGATTCGGTCTCAAGTAAATGATATGTAGAGAAAGAAAGATGATCAAAGGATCAACTCCTTCCAGGATAGGACCAAACCGATTCAAATCAGTAAACCACCAACAAAGTTCTCTTTGAATAAAGAACTAGGGCAGAAAACTTGGGCTGATATTGTTTCTGAGAAATCAAAGGAACCAAGAGATGAAGATTGCAGTCTTGAAACCATTGCTTCCATTCGAATTAATAACAAAAAATATGGTGTTGTTAAGGAGGCTGTATGTAAAAGAGCCACAGAATGCTGGAATAACTCTATGTTGGCTTATGTGGTTAGCAGTAAACATTATTTCTTGTTTTTTAAAGAATATATTAAAAGAGTTTGAAAACCAAATGGTGATTTTGAAATCTATTCGAGAGAAAATGGGTTTTTTCTAATCAAGTTTAATGATTCTCAAGACTGCAATTCTATCATTCAGAATGGTCCTTACTTCTATAACGGCAAACTCATCATCATGAGAAGGTGGACTGAGTCTTTGAAGTTGGACAGAGATCTTCTGTCAACTATGCCAATATGAGTTAGGTTACCCAGTGTGAACCTCAATCTACGGGACAGAGAGCCATTTAGCATCATGGCAAGTTTAATCGGAAAACCTATTAAGATGGACGCAGCAACTACCATGAAGTCGAGATTGAATTATGCTCGGCTTCTTGTAGAAGTTTCTGCAACTGATGAACTCCCAGAAGAAATTTGTCTTAATCTTTATAATGGTGAAAACGTTACACAAAAAGTTGTATACGAATGGGTTCCACCAAAGTGTAGCATCTGTAAGTGTTTCTGGCACAATAAAGAACAGTGCAACCCGAAACAGATGTGGATTCCCAAAAAGAATGATAAATATACAGCAGTTATTCAAGAAAATAATTCAGAAGTTGTTCAAGAAACGAGAAACGGTGAAGGTACAAAAACCCAATCAAGATCCCAGGAGGGCAAAGATCGAATCAATCAAGAAGATATCATTTTCGATCAAGAAAACAATAATAGAGAGCTTACTGACCAAAATGGTCAGATCATGGCAAAGGATCAGCAAAAAGAAAGTAAAGAAATCTCAAATGTTTAGAATCTGACAAGTATAGAAGAGGGTGAAAATATACAGTTCTTTAACTCTGAAACCGCCCATATTTCAGAGCCATGCTTAATTACAGACCAAAGTAGTACAAAAATTGTCAAAAATAATCATCAGCCTTCAAGCCTGAATCAGGAACCGATAATCGAGAAGGGATCCTCCTCTATGCTTGTTGCAGATGCTGAGAGTAATTCAGCATTGCCTCGCAAGTGTGATCCACCTCCATAGCAGGCTGCAGTGACTGACTACAATGAGCCAGTCATGCCTCGCACAGCTTCATTTGATATTTCTTTAATCAAGATTCCAGAGTCTGCACAAATGGAGGAAGATGAATCAGAGAAGGGGGACACCATAGAAGAATTTGACTTATCAGAATTTCATATAGCTAGAACAAAAGCATCTGGTAAGATAAAGGGAAATAAAGAGAAAAAGCCTTTAAGCAAAAATATATCTCAATCAACTCAGAATGGGACCAAATGGCTACCAATCTGAAAGCTAATGGGGCTGATAAAAAAAGGAGAGGTAAAAGTACAATGGTGTCAGGTACAATTTAAAACTCTTATTTCATTACCATATATATGTCAATTTTTGCCTGGAATGTAAGGGGGATGAATTCCCCTGCTAAACAATCTGATATCCTATGTATGATTAAGTTCTATAAACCATCTATTTTTGCTTTAATTGAAAATAAAATGAATGATGCGAATTTTGAAAGATTCTGTCTTAAATTATCAAGTAATTGGAAAGCTATTCATAACAATGATTGTGGTTGTAAAGGCAGGATCATTGTTATTTGGGATTCTAACATCTGGACAAATACAAATATAAACAAAGATAACCAGTTTATAGATTGTGGTTTTAAAAACATTGGTGGGTTTTGTCTGCAAGTTACTTGTGTTTATGGCAGTAACTTTGAATTAGAAAGAAATGCTTTGTGGCAAAAACTTAAATCTCTAAACTCCATATATGACTTCCCATGGATTATTTTAGGGGATTTCAATACTGTTTTTCATGCTAATGAGAAATTTAGAGGGATTAAAATCCCTCATAATAAATTGGATAGAGTCAATAAGTTTTTATTAGAATCTGGTCTTACTGAACCTGTTATCAGTGGTAACAAATATACTTGGAAATCTGGTATAGCTAAAAATATTCATTGTAAGTTAGATAGAATTATGTATAATAAAAACTTTTCTTATAGATTTCCAGATAGTGTTTGCTCTACTTTGGA
This sequence comes from Allium cepa, assembly GCA_030765085.1. Classification (NCBI taxonomy): domain Eukaryota; kingdom Viridiplantae; phylum Streptophyta; class Magnoliopsida; order Asparagales; family Amaryllidaceae; genus Allium; species Allium cepa. Next base: position 13,386,197 of record CM060941.1, read on the forward strand.
ACAAAATTTAAGTAATCATACCCCTTTATTGATTAATCTTTTCATAAACAATGAATTTAATATTAAAGCTCCTCCTTTTAGATTCGAAAATAGCTGGGTGTTGGAAGAAGATTACAAATCCTTAATGGAAAAATGTCATAATTTTTCTTGTAATGGGTCTAAACAATATCAGTTTTATATGTTTTTGAAAGCCACAAAGAGTAATCTTAAAAACTGGAATAAGAACAATTTTTAAAATAAAAACAAGATTGTTAACTTGAAAAAAGAAGGCAAGCTTTTACAAATGAATGCAGATAATAATCCTGATGACATTAATGAAATAAATAAAATTTTTCAAAATAAAAAAGAATTGTCTATAGAAATGTACAAAGAGTCTGTTAATGCAAGACAAAAAGCTAAGGTTGATTGGCTTAATTTAGGGGATAACTGCACTAAGTTTTTTTATGCTAAAATGAGCAATAGAAAGCACTTAAATAACATAGGATGTATAATTGATAAGGAGGGAAATCTAGCTAATGCTTATGACAAAGTCTCTGCTGAAGCTGTTAATTTTTACAAGGAACTATATTTTTCTTCTGATATTGAAAAGGAGTTTCCATATATAACTTGTAAAAATATATTAAATCAAAATGCTTCTAAAATCCTTTTGGCCCCTGTGAGCATTGATGAAATAAAATTTATTGTATTTAATGCTGGAGATAACAAAAGCCCAGGCCCTGATGGTTTCAATGCAAAAATTTTTAAAAATAATTGGGATTATATTAGACCATAGGTGTTGGATGTGGTTAATGAGTTCATGAATAATGGGAAAATTCTTAAAAGTTTGAATCATACTTTTATTACCCTTATTCCAAAAAATAAAAATCCCACTGATATTGGTGATTATAGGCCAATTTCTTGTTGCAACTTTATTTATAAAATTACTGCTAATGTCCTTAGTAACAGAATAAAAGTGTTCCTGCCTTTTCTGGTTGTTAGAATATCAGAGTGCATTTGTTCCAGGTAGGCTTATATATGAAAACTTTCTCTTAGCTCATGAGATGGTTAGGAAATTTAACACTAAACAAGGTGACAATGTTTGTATTAAAATTGACTTACAGAAAGCATATGATAAGGTAAATAGACATTTTATTCATCATATCATGAAATGTATGGGCTTTCCTATAAAGTTTTGTGATTTGGTGTTTGAGTGTATTAATACTCCTACCTTTTCTATTTTGATTCAAGGTAAGGCAGAGGGATTTTTCACTCTAATAGGGGGTTAAGACAGGGAGACCCCTTATCACCTTACCTCTTTGCTATTGTTATGGAATACTTTTCTATTCTTATGGAAATAGAAAGTATTAAAGGCAATGTCAACCTATAAGTAGAATACAACCATGTATTAATCATCTGATTTATGCTGATGATCTTATGGTGTTTGTTAAAGCTAATAAAGATAATGCTGATTCTATTAAATCAATTTTTGACAATTCAAAAAATTATGCTGGTCTTCAACTTAATGTTAATAAATGTAAAGCATATTTTAGTAAATCCTGTAAGTCAAAAAGAGTTTTTTTTAAATGTTTTACAAATAGAAGAGGGGTTTCTTCGAATCAAATACTTAGGTCTGCCTCTTTCTACAAATATGATTTAGGACTCTGATTGTTCTATTCTTATTGAAAAAATCCAGGACAGAATGGAGACTTGAGCTTGTAAATTACTGTCCATTGCTGGAAGACTTGAACTTATTAAGACAGTGATCTATGCTATTATTCTTTACTGGGTGCAAACTTTTCAAATCCCAACTGCATTATTAAAAATTGGAAAATAGATGCGCTGATTTTTTATGGAAAGGTAAATATCACAAAATTAGCTGAGAAAATGTATGCAGAGCTAAAAATGAAGGGGGTCTTGACATTAGAAATATTAAGGATCTGTGTACTACATGCCATTTAAAATTATTTTGGAGATTCCTTAATTCTGACTCTTTGTGGGCAAGATGGATAAGATCCAAATATTTGAAACATAAAAAGTTTTGGACTGCTGTTCATAATAGTAATCAATCAAACACTTGGAAGCAAATTTTAAATTGTAGAAATATTGGTATATCTTTGATTGAAAGAAAATTTAAAAATGGTAAAGATACAAGTTTATGGTTTGATCCTTGGTTTAAAAATGAGGCATTTATAAATAAAGTTGGGTGGAATAGCCTTGTTATATGTGGTGGTTCTAATGATAAAGTGTCTGATATCATTGTAAATAATCAATGGCAACCACATATCCATCCTATTACTAATCCTCATAAAGATGAAATATGCAAAATTCAATTAGATACTTGTGCAGAGAATGACTACTGGGATTGGAAAGCTAGCAGCACAGGGAAGTTTTCTTTTAAAGCAACTTGGAATTTTATTAGAAGCAAATTCCCAACTGAAGAGTGGTATCATTGCATTTGGAACAGAGTGAACTGTCCCAAGATGGAATTTTGTACTTATTTTGCTATTAAGAATAGATTGTCAACTTGGGACAGATTAAATAAATGGGGTAGTAATATTAATTCACTCTGCTCCCTGTGTAATGTATGTAATGAAAGTGCTAATCATATCTTTTTTGAATGCAGTTACTCCTTTTTTATATGGAATCAAATCAAAGCTACTCTGAGCATAGATGATAACAAGCAAATGGATCTAATGAATATTATAAAGACAATCAACAACAACTACAGATCTAAAACAAAAGAGGCTGATTATGCTCACATTTTGCTTAATACGGCAGTGTTCAACTTATGGAAAGAAAGAAACTTGCGTGTGCACAACAAAGGCAGCAGAAACAAAGAGCAAGTGTGGTTAACTATTAGTACAGATAGTAAGATAATTCTGCAAAAATCTAAGAAAATTCTTAAAAATCAAACCAAATTTACTTCCCTTGCTGAGGATTGGAGATCAGAAGCTGGAAGCAAACACTTAGAAGCTTATCTTTTGCATTCGAAATGCGTGCAAACCAACAATCATTTTCTTAGTAAAGCAGGCAGTGTCAACCAGCAAAGGGGATTTGGTCTAACTGATAAGATCAGCTTCTTTGAGGCTGATAACAACAGCGCTAACCCACATCAAGCTACATCCAGCAATTCTTATAGTATCAAAGCTAATCTGGATAGTAATATCAACTCGAGGGGAACATCGTTAGATCTAGGTCATGTTGACGCTAGATCTAACGGTTCTGTGTATTCCAGCAAAATGAACTCGAGTAGCAGAGATAATCTGGGTAGACATAACAATTTGAACAAGGAATCGTTAGATCTAGGTCGCGATGACACTAGATCTAACAATTATAGGCATCTCAGCAAATATAGCAACTATTGCATAGCTACTGACAATGTAGGGGGCAGCAGAGGTATGAGAGTTGGCTCTAATGAAGCTCTTTCTTACTGGGAGCAAGGAGAGAGTAGCAGAACAAAGAATGAAAGAGGAATGGCTTCGGAGATCAGCCATTTTTGAGTTTCGTTTGTGCTTTTTGATTTTTTCTGTTTTGGTTTGTCGATGTTGTTTTTTAGGGTTTGAGTGATATATTAGTTTGTTGATTCGGGTTTGCTTTATTGACCCGGTTTTTGTTTGTAAGCTTTTGGACTTGGCCCATTTAACCTTTATTCAATATATATATATATATATATCACAAATCCATTTGAAGCAAGAAAAGTTAAAGCATGAAAACATGCTACCGTGACAACGTCTACAAGCATATATTTAAATGAGCTAACATGTTATTGTTCTAGGCAAAACAACATGATTCTACTACTTTTACATTCAGGAATAAACACAATCATGACATACTTCAGAGTTATCAAAATAAATTTTTTGCAGAGCAAATTATATTTTCTCTATAGGCTGCCAATTTACTTGCATCTATTAATATTTAGTGGTATCTGTTATTTTATAGCAACAATTGAAATAGCAACTATCATGGAAAAACAGAAACAATACAACCCAGAAAACCCGTACAAGTGTTATAGCTCAACTCATATGGTAAATACCTCAACCGCAGAAACATTACAGTATGAAATCAAGTAACCTGACCTAATTTATTGATGAGTTTAGGGATTAACGCACACTGCATGTACATCGGAATGTTTAGACTCAGGTCAATTGCATATACATTATTTTTCAGACCAAAGAAATCGTATTTCTTTTTTCCTACCATCTCTCGACAGAGGCTGGCCTGTATCACCTTTCAACATAGACTGTTCTTCATGCCATCCTTATTTTATGTACTGCCAAAGGGTTCCAAAGATCTGTGTATGACCAATAGCAGATTAATTTTTATCCTCATCCTAACTTCCATGCAATTAAAGATACAAGTTGTTGAATGTTTTTTTTCAAATAAGATCCCCTACAGAGGGGGTCCGGGGTGGCAACCCTCAAGGTGGGAGTGCGGAGACAACGCCCCCCGCTACGGGGTTCGACCTGTTCGGTCAGGTCGCAGAGGTCCAAAGGTCTAAGGGGCAGTGCCCCGTCGAAAACGGTACGTTTTATTGGCTGTTGAATTCAAATTCAACAGCCAACGGTAACAACCGCTAAAAACAATCACGACCATTCTGATAGACACCTGTAGACGAAAAGACACATCACTCCGTATAATAGAGCATTCCATCAACGCAGAGAACTACTTCTCTTTTCTTCTATATCTAACTCGTCTGGCATTATTCTTCTGAGTGTTTCTTCTTATCTGTGCAAGTAATTACAACTTGCACAGATAATCTCCATTATATCCTGAAAGAAAGTTTTCATAACACCCGCTGTGATAAAAAAAGGGAAAAACATTCTTAAAAGACAACGATACTTTCGTGCCTTGGAGTGATTACTCTTATACTACCTTACATTTATCACCCGCTGTGATAAAAAAAGGGAAAATATTCTTGAAAGACAACGATCGTGCCTTGGAGTGATTACTCTTATACTACCCAACATTTATCAACACAGGTTGGTCATCAATTTTGTTCGAAAGTGCTTTTTTTAACAGATTGAATTCATGAGATAAAAATGGTTCAATATTAAGTGGGTGAATGGCCAATGCTTTTTGTATAACCGTTAGATGATGATGTAGCATTTAATTTAGTATTTTCAGTCTCTGTTAATAATTGTCCTATTTAATAGGATCATGGAGCTAGGATTTGTTTCTGTTGGACCTAGTTCTTAGCATAAATATCACGATCTTTAGAGCAAAACCAACAATGACTTGTTTAGTTGCTAAACAAGTCATGGAGCAAGTAGGGCTCACTTCTCCATGGCTAGTTTGAGCTGATCTTGTGGCTAGTTGAGCAAGCAGGGCTTCCTAACTTCAAGATTCCAAGCAAAGTGTGTACAAGCTACATGAAAAGGAAAACAATATCATGAGATTATACCAAAGAAGAGCAAATGGAGAGCAACGAAGTAGCTGCAACTTGTCCACTCAAACATTTGTGGTCCCATAACTCCTGTGTCACATAGCAACAAGAGCATTTGTTAACTTTCATGGATGATTTCAATAGAAAGCTTTGGGAATATTTTTTGAATGGAAAAAGCGAAGTATTCACAATGTTCAAAGCTTTTAAAAATAGCGTAAAAAAGGAATTTGCTTTGTCCATATGTTGTTCAAAAATGGATAGAGGAGAAGAATTCACCTCGAAGGAGTTTATGGAGTTTTGCAAATTTTATGGCATCAAGCATCAATTGACAACTGCTTATACACCGCAGCAAAATGTGGTAGCATAGCATAAAAATCGCACTATTCTAAACATGGTGTGTGCTTGTTGGAGGATAAGAAACTGTCTAAGCCTTTCTGGCCCGAAGCAGTGAAATGGAAAAGCCATGTTCTCAATCGAAGCCCTACCACTGTAGTAAAGGAAAAGACTCCTGAAGAATGCTGGCACGGTGTGAAGCCTAATGTTGATTATTTCAAAGTGTTTGGATGTGTGAGGAATGTACATGTACCTGAGGTAAGGAGGTTGAAGCTTGATGCTAGGTGTCAAAAATGTGTGCTACTTGGCTACAATGAAGAGTCAATAGGCTACAAGATGTATGATCTGGTAGGAAAGAAGGTGATAGTAAGTAAAGGTGTTGTGTTTGAAGAAGGAGAGTGCTGGGATTGGGGGAAGACCGAAGAAGAAAACAAGAACGATGTGTTAGATTGGGGTTAATTCGATAGTGAGCTGTATGAATCCACTGATGAAGATGTTGTAAATCAGAGGAAGAAGAAAAAATATGGAACAAAACGTTTTACTGAGAGAATGCAAAATTCTTTTTTTTTTCGAATCAGAACATTACAATGCTTTAAATAAGACTTGAAAAAACAAACCAACTAACTCCACTAGCCACACGTCTAACAAAGCCTACTAATGTGGCAATAATTTTGAATCTAACGGAAATGCAAAAACAATCCTAACAAGTAGCTAAAAACAGTAACTAGATGCTGACTTATTCTTCCTAAAGAACAGCTAACTGAAGCTGATTTCCACGTGCATAATGTGAGTCTGAATTAAACTTCAACAGAAGAAACTATTGAAGAAAATGATTATGAAGAGCCTAATGAAGAGTTTTTGGTTCCATCGAACATTTCAAGCAGCTCTCAAAATGAGGAAACTTATCTTCTACCTTAAAGAAGAATTTCAAGAAGACCGGTCTACCTTGAAGACTATGCCAGCGGTGAAGGACCCTCCAAAGAAGAAGAGGTACAAAATTTAGTTATGTTTACATCTTGTGATGATCCTACTTGTTATGTAGAAGAAAGTAGAAGTAAGAAATGGAGAGATGCAATGGAGATGGAGATTAGTGCAATTGTGAAAAATGATACATGGCAGCTGGTTGATGCACCGAAGGATGCTAAAGTTATTAGTGTAAAGTGAATCTATCGAACTAAAGTAAATGAGAATGGTAAGTTGGATAAGTGCAAAGCAAGGCTCGTTGAAAAAGGCTATGCTCTGGAGAAAGGAATAGATCATAATGAAGTCTGTGCTCTAGTGGCCAAGTGGGACGCAATTAGAATAGTGATAGCCTTAGCTGCAAAAAATGGGTGGACACTCTTCCAACTTTATGTCAAAGTGCCTTTCTATACGGACAGTTGAATGAAGCAGTTTACATAGTTCAACCTTAAGGTTATGTGGTGCACGGAGAATAAGAAAAAGTCCACATGTTAAAAAGGCATTGTATGGATTAAAGCAGGCGCCAAGGGCATGGTTAAGTAGAAGTGAAGGCTACTTTATGGAGTAGGGGTTCGAGAGAAGCAGTCATGAATATACCTTATTTATTAAGAAAGGAGAGCAGGGCAATGTTCTAATAATATGTCTTTATGTTGGTGATCTTGTTTTTACTAGCAATGATGATGATATGATGGAGTGTCTCAAAAGCTCAATGAAAAAGGAATTTGAAATGACCGACCTCGGTGAAATGAAATACTTTCTGGGAGTTGAGGTGTATTAAAGCCCAAAAGGCATTCATATTAGCCAGAGGAAGTATGTAGAAGAAACACTTGACAGGTTTGGATTGAAAGATTGCAATGGAGTCAAAAATCCAATGGTTCCTGGAAATGACAAGTTCTGCGAACATGGAGATGGCAAAAAAGTCGATGCAACCTTGTTCAAGTAGATGGTGGGGAGCTTGATGTACATGACAACAACAAGTCCCGCCTTATGTATAGTGTGTTTGATAAGTCGTTTCATGTCCAATCTCACGGAGTCACACATGCATGCGACCAAAAGGATATTTAGATATATGGGAGAAACCACTGAACTTGGAATCTTCTACAAAAGAGGAAGTAAAGATGAGTTGGTAGCCTACACGGATAGTGACTATGCGGGAGATTTGGGTGACGGAAAAAGCACTTCAGGTTATGTATTCCTGCTAAGCGGTGGAGCAGTGGCTTGGATGTCCAAAAAGAGCCAGTGGTAACACTTTCAACCATTGAGGCGGAGTACGTAGGGCAGCAACATGTGCTTGTCAATGCATTTTGATGCAGCAAATTGGAGGTACTCAAAGTGACCGTGTTACAATTTATGTGATAACTCTCAACGATTAAACTCGTAAGGAATCCAGTCTTTTATGGTAGAAGTAAACACGTAGGAGTGAGGTGTTACTTCCTTCAAAATCTCACAAAAGATGAAGTGGTGGATATGAAGCACTGCGTACAAATGAACAAATAGCAGACATTATGAATAAGCCTTTGCAATTGGAGGTGTTTAAGAAGCTCAGAACGGCACTTGGTGTGAGTCTTTCTGAAAGTAAATTGAAAAATGGCTCAGATTTTCAGTTTAGGGGAGGAACTGTATGACCGTTCGACGATGATGTAGAATTTAATTTCTTTCTTTCAATCTCTGTTAATAAATATCCTATTTAATAGGATCGTGCAGCTTGGATTTGTTTCAGTTGGACCTTGTTCTTAGCATTTATTTCATGAACTTTAGGCATGTTAAAAGACATGATTTATCTTTTGGTTATTTTTGTAATGGCTATATACAGCCTTATTCTCGGTTGATTAAATAAGAAGTTATCTTTCACTCATTCAAGTGTTAAGCTCTTTTGACGCAGCGGATATTAACGGTGACGACGAAATGAACATTTCGTGTCAAACTAATCGATGAATCGATTAGATGGAACAATATAAATCGATGAATTGAAGAATACCCAAAGGCCCAAATCCGTTGATCTCAAGAGATACCGGATTCTAGCAATCTTCGATACGTTGATCGCGCACGATACCGTAAGAGAAGATCTACAATCCTTCGAATGTTGATCAAGCACACTTGATTCCGTGAATTGGCTTTAACAATCGTTGATTCGAGCGCACTCGAATGCCGAAAGTGGAGATAGGAGATAACACTCAACTACCAATTTTAAAGTGGCATAAAGCACACAAACACAAAGTTTTATTCAAAATCAACCTCGTTTACAAATGACCGAACATCCCTATTTATAAGGTTACAACTCAACACTTACATCACATAGCCTTCATTACATGACCCACGACCTAACATAGTTACACATACACGACCGACTGAACATAGGTCGTTAACGACCTAAACGAATATAAGATGACCTAAAAACAAACGACTCAACATCAACTCATAACGACATAACAAATACAAGTTACAACATGCGACCTAACAGAAGTACAACACAAGCGACTTACAATTATAACGACCTATGAGTTATCATACATACGCGACTTAACAAAGTACGCGACCTATGAAAAACGGCATAAAGCTTCAACGACCTAAAGATTCCACGGCATAAGGCTTCGACCTTGCTTCAAGGCGACTTAAGAAAAATACAACACTGCTTCATGACAGCGACTTAGGCTTCAGCGACCTAAGAAGTGACATCTCTTCAGCGACCTAACTTCATAGCGGTATAAGGTCGAGCGAGTTAACTCGTTAGGTTGGTTTTTCCTGTAGGTCGTAGCTCGGTAGGGTTAGGTCGTAGCACTGGTTTGTTTATCTCACTAGGTCGCTTGAATGCCTTAACGCTTACTCCGTTAACTCGCGAGCGACCTTCCTTAGGTCGTGAGCGACCTAAGGCCCCTGAACGACTCAAGTCCATTGAGTTGGTAGATTGCGCTGCATCATCCTCCCCCGGTTGACAAGAATTTTTCCTCGAATTTGCATCTTCCTCTTCCTCAACAAGCTCATCCCCATGATACGGAATCAAATATTTGACATTAAAAACGTCTGCAGTGTGAATATGATCTAGCATTTTCAACTGATATGCATTGTCATCGATCTTCTTCAAAATTTCCACTGGTCCAATTTTTCGAGCTTTCAACTTGTTATAAGTTCCCACTGGAAAATGATCTTTTGTCAATACCGCATAAACCAAATAACCTTCTTTGAAGTTTACACTCCTTCGCTTCTTATGTGCCAGTTGTTTATACTTCTCATTTGATGCAAGCAATCGTTCATGAACAGTTCTGTGACACTCCTGCAACTCATTCACAAAATTACCAGCTCGTCTAACAACTCCTTTCTGAATTGGCATTGTCGTCAAATCCAACGGACCCTTTGGAATTACTGAATAAACAACTTGAAATGGACTGAAACCAGTACTCCGATTAACAACGTGATTATGTGAAAAATCTGCTTGACACAACTTCATATTCCAGCTCTTCAAATTATCTTTTACAAGACATCTCAACAAGTTTTCCAATGATCTGTTTACCACCTCTGTTTTCCCATCTGTTTGCGGATGATAGGCGCTACTAAAATTCAGCTTCGTTCCAACCATCTTCCACAAACTCATCCAAAAATGACTTAAGAATCGAGTGTCCCTGTCAGAAACAATGGTCTCAGGCAACACATGCAATCGATAAATTTCGTAAAAGAATAACCGAGCAACCTGGACTGCATCAACGGTCTTCTTACAGGCTATGAAATGTGCCATTTTCGAAAATCTATCTACCACCACATATATGGAATCATTTCCTCGCTTAGTTCTTGGCAAACCCAAAAAAAATCCATGCTCATATTAACCCACGGTCTAGTAGGTACAGGTAACGGCATATATAATCCTGCATTTGTAGCGGTTCCCTTCGAAACTTGACAGATATGACATCTCTCCACAAATCTCTCGACTTCTTTTCTCATTGACGGCCAAAAATAAGATTGAGAAATCAACTACAATGTACGATCTCTACCCACATGGCCTTCCTCATGTAATTCCTTCACAATCTTCAGTCGCAAACTACAATCTGGAATACATAATTGATTTCCTTTGAAAAGAAACCCATCTATCAACACATATTCGTCCGTCTTTCCTTTATTGACTTCATCTGCCATCTTCGCAAAGTAAGGATCTTCAGCAAACAATTCTGGAAGTACTACAAACCCTGTCACTTCAACCTTCATTTTAGTCAACAAATGATTTCTCCTGCTCAATGCATCTGCCACGCGATTCGTAATTCCCTACTTATGTTTCACTACAAATGTAAATTGCTGCAAGTATGCAATCCACGACGCATGCCTAGCTGCTATCTTGTCCTGCCCTTGCAAGTGCTTTAGCGCCTCATGATCAGTATAAATAACAAACTCCTTCTGAAACAGATAATGCCTCCAGTGCTTCATAGGTTGAACAATCGCGTAAAATTCCATGTCATAAGTGCTATATCTCAACTTGGCTCCAGACAATTTCTCACTGAAATAAGCAACTGGTCTATCATTCTGACTCAATACTCCACCAATCCCAACCTTCGATGCATCAGTGTGTAATTCAAACAACAACTGAAAATCCGGCAAAACTAGAATTGGTGTTGTCGTCAAAAGTGTCTTGATCTTCTCAAAAGCTAACTTTGCTTCCTCTGTCCATACGAACTTCTTTCCTTTCATGCAATCGGTTATAGGTGCCATTACACTGCTAAAATGTGGAATGAATCTTCGATTAAAAAAAACCAACCCATGAAAGCTCCTCACTTCAGTATTTGTCTTGGGTTGTGGCCAACTCCTGACAGCTTCCACTTTGCTTCCATCCACTTGAATACCCTCCTTTGACAGAATATATCCCAGAAACAAAACACTGTGCGTCATGAACACGCACTTCTTTGCTGCTGCATAGAATTGCTCCTGTCGTAGAATAAACAACACTTCTCGCAAATGCTGGATATGCTCTTCCATACTCCCACTCTGTATGGTTAATGCCCCGCTATTACCCCGCTACAACCCCGCTATATCTCATAGCGGATTTCTACCGCTACGATTTTTCCATATAGCCCCAGAATATAGCCTTTCCGCTTTAATCCCCGCTATATCCCGTTATTTCCGCTATATTACGCTATTCTCGCTATATCTTTTTTAATAAAATGAATTGAAAAATTGCATTTATACATTATAAAATTATGAAACTAATTTATTTGATTAAAATTTTCATATATTTTCAGAAATGAAAATACTCTAATATTCTACCAAATTCAATTATGTTATATAACAGTTTTTCGTTTATTTAAAGTATATTCACACATGTTTTTAGTTAAAATTATTTATGTATTATTTATAATTCATTTGAATGATAATTTTCATTTAATTACCATTTATATACTTGTAAAAACATTAAGTACAAGTTTTATATGCTATTTTAGAGCCATCCGCTATATCCCGCTATATTCTCGTTGTATCCCCGCTATGACTTTTTGCACCTCCACCGCTTTGAATCTACCGAGCGCATTAACTGCACAGCTCCCACTATATATCAAAATATCGTCAAAGTAAACTACTACGAACTTCCCAATAAATGGTCTGAAAATCTGGTTCATCATTCTCATAAAAGTACTAGGAGCATTTGACAAACCAAACGGCATAACCAACCATTCGTATAGACCTTCCCTAGTTTTAAAAGCAGTCTTCCACTAATCACCTGGTCTAGTACAAATCTGATGGTATCCACTCTTCAAATCAATCTTTGAGAACACAACAGCCCCACTCAACTGATCAATCCAATCATCGAACCTCGGCATAGGAAACCTGTATCTCACAGTGATCTTGTTTAGAGCCCGACTGTCCGTACACATCCTCCACGAACCATCCTTCTTGGGTACCAATAAGGCTGGCACTGCACAAGGACTCAAGCTCTCCTGAACACGCCCTTGTTTTAACAACTCCTCCACCTGCCTTCTCAGTTCCTCATGCTCCTTTGGACTCATTCTATAGTGTGGCCTGTGAGGTAATACCGCCCCTGGCACAAGATCAATCTGATGCTGAATATCTCTCAACAGTGGTAACTCCTTTGGCAACTCTTCAGGAAACACATCTCTGAATTCTTCCAATACTGGCTTTACTCCCTCTGGAGCTTCAACCTCCTTATTACTTTCACGTCCGATCAACAAAAACACTTCAGGCTCATCCTCCACTTCCTTGACAATTCCTTCAAAGATAACAAGGTCTTTAGTTCTTCAATCTCCTCCAACTTGCTTTCTTCTTGTTGTTGTTTCTTAGGAACTAAAGTGATTTTAGTGCCCTCGAACATGAAACTGTAGCTGTTAGTACGACCATCATGTTGCACAGCTCTATCATACTGCCACGGTCTCCGCAACAATAGATGACATACATCCATATCCACAACATCACACCAAATTTCATCTTTGTATTTCTTCCCAATCGAAAAATTTACACAAGCTCTTCGATTAACCTTCACTTCACCACCTTTCCTCAACCATGCTAATTTGTACGGTTTAGGATGCTTCTCCGTCTTTAGCTCTAATTTCTTCACAGCTTCTGTAGAGATGATATTATCACAACTTCCCGCATCAATAACAGACTTGCACACCCTTCCCAAGATAGTACACGTTGACTGAAAGATGTTACTCTTCAACCAACTTGAATCATCCTCTTGCTTTGGTGTCAAACAAAATATCCTCATCATCAAATTATGTCTCTCGTCTCCCGACAATAATTCTTCCTCCTCAGCTTGTGGCGAATTGAAACATTCTACTTCTGTATCCTCATCCTCAACCTCAGCAACCATCGCTCTCTTCTTCGGCTACGGACATTCATTGCTCTTGTGACCAAATTCTTGACAATTAAAGCATTTGATACCACTATTGACCTTGGTCTTAGCAACTTCATTGACAACTGGTTTCGCAATAGCCTTGGAAACATTCGCATTGCTACTAGCCCCTTTCACTTGATTGTTGGAATTTGTAAACACACCACCTCCTCGTCTCCCTTGTTTCTCCCAAGCAAGTGCTTTCTAAAGTGCTTCAGCGACAGATCTCGGATCAAACATATTCACCATATCCTGGATCTGCATTCTCAACCCTCCAACAAATCTAGCAGTCAACTGTTCCTCTGTCTCCATGATATAATTCCTGGCAATCAGTTGATAAAATTCATCCGCATAATCATTCACAGACTTTGTTTCCTGTCTCAAATTCTGCAATCATTGATACATAAGAGACTGATAATTATAAGGCAAGAAAGTAGCCTTCATCAACTTCTTCATCTTCTCCCATGATTCAATCTTTGACTTCCCCATTCTCTTCCGTGTAAGTTGAGTTTGCTGCCACCATGCTAAAGCTCTCCCCCTCAACCTTGTAGCAACTAACTTAACTCTTCGATGCTCAGGAACTTCTTTGAAGTCAAAAATCTCTTCAACATTAGATAACTAATCCAGAAATTCTTCTGCTACCATTCCACCTTTGAATTCTGGAATTTTAGTCTTCATCCCAGACTTCCATTTACGATCATCTTCAACATCTTGATATTGATTTCGCACTTGGTCTCGATCTCGATAATGAACACTACATCAATCACCATCTTCATCAAAATCAAATGTACGTCTATATCGATCTTGACCATCAACTTCTCTTCGATCATACATATATCTTCTACTATGTCTTTCATCATCACGATATGGTTCATGTTCATACTCCCATGGAGTTCTTCTTTCTTCATTTCTATACTCATGATGTTCTCGTCTCAATGAAACTGATGATTCTCTTCTTTCTCGATAGGATTGTGGCAACACCCTCCTCACTTCCGTAACTGATGCCGAAACTCTGTTTCCTCCATGGTTCGAGACTGGTGACCTTCTCCTATGACTTTGATTCAAATCATTCATTAATTTCTCTAACTTCCCAATACCTTCATCAAACTTTTCATTGATTCGTTGTTCCATTTTCTCAGCTTCTTCTCTTCTATACAACACTTCAACATTTTGATGATGGTTAGCTCTTCTCGGCGGCATGATTATTCAACAATCTTGAACAACTTAGCTTGGATTCAAACTTGTGACTCTCGGCCTAGATCTACACAAATGATGTATGGCTTCAACTTGAACAAATCTCCCACAAACTTGAACAAGTTTGGCTCAGCTTTAAACAACACTTCAAATCTTCTCCCAATAGGCTCGGCTTAGCTATGATTGGCTAAGTCCAGCTCTGATACCAAACTGACGCAGCGGATATTAATGGTGACAACGAAATGAAGATTTCGTGTCAAACTAATCGGTGAATCGATTAGATGGAACAATATAAATCGATGAATTAAAGAATACCCAAAGGCCCAAATCTGTTGATCTCAAGAGATACCGGATTCTAGCAATCTTCGACACGTTGATCGCGCACGATACCGTGAGAGAAGATCTACAATTCTTCGAACGTTGATCAAGCGCACTTGATTCCGTGAATTGGCTTCAACAATCGTTGATTCGAGCGCACTCGAATGTCGAAAGTGGAGATAGGAGATAACACTCAACTACCAATTTTAAAGTGGCACAAAGCACACAAACACAAATTTTTATTCAAAATCAACCTCGTTTACAAATGACCCAACATCCCTATTTATAGGGTTACAACTCAACACTTACATCACAAAGCCTTCATTACATGACCCACGACCTAACATAGTTACACATACACGACCGACTGAACATAGGTCGTTAACGACCTAAACGAATATAAGATGACCTAAAAACAAACGACTCAACATCAACTCATAACGACATAACAAATACAAGTTACAACATGCGACCTAACAGAAGTACAACACAAGCGACTTACAATTATAACGACCTATGAGTTATCATACATACGCGACTTAACAAAGTACGCGACCTATGAAAAACGGCATAAAGCTTCAACGACCTAAAGATTCCACGGCATAAGGCTTCGACCTTGCTTCAAGGCGACTTAAGAAAAATACAACACTGCTTCATGACAGCGACTTAGGCTTCAGCGACCTAAGAAGTGACATCTCTTCAGCGACCTAACTTCATAGCGGTATAAGGTCGAGCGAGTTAACTCGTTAGGTTGGTTTTTCCTGTAGGTCGTAGCTCGGTAGGGTTAGGTCGTAGCACTGGTTTGTTTATCTCACTAGGTCGCTTGAATGCCTTAACGCTTACTCCGTTAACTCGCGAGCGACCTTCCTTAGGTCGTGAGCGACCTAAGGCCCCTGAACGACTCAAGTCCATTGAGTTGGTAGATTGCGCTGCATCATATTTAATTTTTTTAACACTTTTTAGTTTGAGTGTATTGCTATGAATTTTGTTTAAGCATTTCGAGAACAATAGTAAATACACATGTAGGATTGTTTGACTTATCTTATATATATATATATATATAGTTGGTTTTCTCCCTTGGATCAATATATTTATGGAACTGTAACCTATTTATTTACCTGTCATCTTAACTCAGGTTTTGGTATATATGATAACTAAAATGATACCATTTAACACCACATGACATAAATCTCAGATGTAAATTATCAAGAAAGGCATCGGGCAAGGTATGGTATTTCACCAAGGAAAATATCAAAGTTTATAATTATGTTACTATATCATTTTGCACAATGGATTTCGTATAGGATTGTCGCACCAAAATACAAACAAAAAGATGACCACAATTGTTTTAACTACAATGAAGAAATGGACCAACAGAGCCAACAGTGGCATAATTCGTTACATTGTAATTGTGTATTTCCTATTTTAATGCACTACTTTTTCACCACTACGACCGCCTTGCATTTATGTAATTGATTTCCTGATGAAAAATTTAAATTAAGCAAGACGTCTACAGGAAGTGGGGTCAATTTCAGTTCCTCTAGTGTAATCTCAGATAACAAAATCAGATGACTGCACACACACCTACACACTATCTCTCACACGCAAATACATACATGAGCACAAACATTATTACACACTCAAACACACACTGAAACAAGCCTTACTAAGATGGATTTTGGAATATACATAAACAAGCCTAAAAACAATATAGACAAGTAATTGCTTCTACTGACAGTACAACCCATGTGAATAACAAAAAATGAAATGGATAAATCAAAGTAGTAAACATGCATATAGACTTGAAATTATTGTAAGAACTTTGAATACCATAAACAAATTGCACTCTATTAAGAGTATGCTAAGACAACTTATATAAAAAAGAATATTTATATGAGAAATATCAAATAATAACTAGGCATAGAATCCTGATCCTAATAAATTAGAGCTTTCTCCTATGCAGATATGGCTGCCACAATGAATATAATCGACAAACCCCATTTTTATTGAAAATCAAGATCAGTATGGGTGCTCTTCTTCATCTAATCCACCATATCTTCCTCCTTTGCCAAATCACAATCCTCCTTCACAACATAATCCTCATAAGAAATTTTCTATCATTAATGAAGATGGCTTTCAATTAGCATCTAACCGAAAGAATAGCATCCGTCCAGATCGTAACTCTACCCTAGAAAAACATCCAACTACTCATGGTAATCGTTTAAGAACTCAAAGCCAATCAAGGGAAAAGGGATGTCAATCCTGGTCTCAAATTCCTAGAACATTTCCAAATGCAAGAAATGCTTCAAGAAACATTCAAACAAATGCAAAACCTCAATATTAGAGCAGGAAATGACAGGGAGAAGCCTCCACATAGGCAGAGATGGTAGAAAAGGCGGAGTAAATTTAGATTTTGACTTACAGTTTGTCTCCCATATTATCATCAATCAAAAGAAGACTATTATCGTGTAAAATCCCGTATCTGGAAACCAAAAGCTAAGCGCTATGGATGCGGCAGTCATCCAAAGGATTAAATTCTGGTGATGAAATACGGCAATGTTATTAGTATCCATAATATCATAAGCACAAGAAAAGGAAAAAAATCACAAATTTTAAAAAACAATAATTTCAGTGATTTTATTTCAAATAAATCATACCCAACTTACAAAAATCTCAAACGTAATCCTAGGCATTAATCAAATAAAATTTACAACAATATGCCAAGAGCGACATATAAAGATGCCCCCTTGGATGATCAAAGCAATATAGACATAACTATCTTAATACACAACGAGAACAATTTTAAAACAGAACTCCTAAATTAGCTATCCGTCAGTCACCTGCTCGTTTTCGGATGTTTTATTCGCCAAAATGTGCTAAAATCTGAAAATGTAAACCGTCGGCCTACTCAAATCAAATTTTAAGAACCTGATAGTTTAAGGGGAAACAAAAAATTCGAGTCAAATTTAAAGTCTGGAATGAATAATATCTGTTACATCTCAATTTACTGATAACTAGTGAGACCACGCCGCTTAGTGGAACGGGTTTCCTCTCACTAATATCTCTTTTCAAAACATATATTTTTGCAAATCCTTTACTACAGTCAAACTGGTTAATCAACTGATTATAATAATAATATAGCAATATTCATTATACTAAAACAAGAAATAAAATAGACTTTCTGTCTAAAATCTAAACTATCTGTTCTTAAATTCTGAGCTAACTGCTCTTTTCTGGACTAACTATCCTAACACTGGTTATACCAAAATAGCAATATCTTTTATGCTAGTTAAGGGGCTATCTGCCCAAAACAGGTAAAAAAAAGGGTAGACAACTGTCCTTAAAAATTTAGCAAGATCCTTTATGCTAATAAATGAACTATATGTTCATATCAGAACTGACTGCTCTTTATGGACTAACTGTCCTTATAAATTTGCAAGGTCCGTTATGCTAAAAATGAACTATCTGTTCATATCAGAGCTTACTGCTCTAACTGGACTAACTGTCCTAGACTAACTACTTTCGAAACAATTCAAAGTTAGCTACTTTGAAATGTTTAAAACGTTTTGACTTAAAACATTTGGATTATGCAAAAGGATCGGAAAAACCTTGGTGTCAAAAGCAACTGCTTCGAAATCAAAAACCTTTCGAAATCAAACATTTCGAAACCAAACCTTTCAAAAAAAAAAACAGTGAAGCGTTAATGTTGGAACCAACCCTTAGAAATCATTGGAGAGGGGCGGCAGGTTTTAGAAAAACAAAATATAACATTTGACTCCATCTGTACCGAAAATTTAGGAAGCGGCAATTATGTTTTGACCTTGTCGGAGGCTATACCTTTTGACTTTATCAAAAGGTTTCATTTAAAATAAGAAAGCAAACCAATTGAAACCTTTTTCTTTTAGACCTTTTAACAATTTTGAAAGCTCTTTATCGAAAGCTGGTAGGTGTATTTTTTTAAAACCAAAACAAAACTTCACCTCTTTCGAAAGCTATAACCCTTCATCCCCAACCTTTCGACTTCCTCCAATTCACTACATACCAGTTTCCTGATACCATGTGCATTTGTATTTAATCTAATCGAAAGGTTTGATACCCTTCGACCTTGTCGGAAGGTCTGGAATGGTGACGGAAGCTCTTGTCAAAAGAGTTGAAATCGTGAGAATATTGTTTAAAATAGTTCTTTTTACCCCACCTGCCTTGTTTGTCTAAATCTGATAGGTTGCCAAAATTTTATATTCGAAAACTGCTGCCTATCTTCCATGTTTGGAAATTTGAATAATTTTAAAAAAAAGCCCCTTTCCTCCTTTATAATTATATAAAACATTTAAGTGTCATACCTTAAACAATTTTATATAACCGTCAAAACATCTTGAAAAATTCTGGAAAAATTCCAGAAATTAAATTAATATGTTCTTTTCAACATATGAAAATTTCAGATCCAAACAATAATTATTTTATCGATAAATAATTTTGTAATGCAAATTAACCTTTTCTTTTTTAGAAATCATAACAACTTCACAAAAATTCAGAAAATTTAGAAAGTTGAAAATAATCCCTAAAATAACTTTTTAGATCATCATAAAAATTCGCAAGGCTAACAGATGTCATTTAATAGGGTTTTTAACTTAAAACATGTCATAAAATTAATAGAGCATACATATCATCAACATGTATATATAATCTTTTATCATTTGAAAACATGGCAAATATTTACAAAATCATTCGGAATTAAGCTTAAAACTAAAACCATAAAAATTTAGAGATGTAAACATTATTCACCTTTCGCTTTAATGGTTAAGGAGCTTAAGATTTGAATGAGATTGATTTGAATTTGCTTTCCTTAAGCTTTTCTTTTGTTTCCTCTTCTTCTTCCTTCATTAATGGTGGCCGGCCAAACTTTTACTTTTTGAAAAGGAGAACGAACATGTGTTTGGAATACACGGCCTAGGGAAGACAATATAGGAACTCTTTCCCATAGTACCCCTCCTCTAATTCATTTTAACCCTTTATTATGTTTATTAGTTTAAAAAGGCAAGGCTACGTTAATTAAATCAAATCTCAATCTCCTAATCAACACATTATTTTATTTAGTTTATCTAACTCTTCTAAATAATGTTATCAAAATCTAGGGTGTTACAGATTCTCATCCTTAAAGAATTTCGTCCTCGAATTTCAATAAGGCTCAAAAAAACATAAAGGTAAAATACCATCAAAACAAGTCAGGATAAGTGTCACTAATCTTGCTTTTAACCTTCCAAGTATTGTCACTGTCATCGTCAATCCACTGGACTTTGACTAATATGACCAACCTCTTCTCATCTCTCGCAACAATGCGAACTGGCTTCCTCACTATGGTCAAATCCGGTTCTACCACTAAATCAACTAACACTGTCGGTGCAATAGCAGTCTCCGGGTCTCTAACACACTTTATGAGATGAGAAATATAAAAAACATCATGGACGCCTGCCAAATTGCTCGATAACTCAAGTCTCTACGCGAGCTTCCCGATACTCTTAAGAATAGGAAAAGGTCCTATAAACCTAGGAGATAACTTCCCCGACTTTCCAAATCTAAGCACACCCTTCATTGGTGATACTTTGATGAAAACCGGGTACCCAACTGAGAACTCCAAATCTTTCCATCTCTTATCTACATAACTTTTCTACCTAGATTGAGCCTCCTTCATTCTATCTTAAATGACCTTAATATTTTCTGCAGCTTCTCTAACCAAATATGGACCAAGAATCAAACTATCCCTAGTTTCCAACCAACAAACAGGAGATTTGCATGGCCTTCCATACAAAGCTTCAAACAGTCCATCCCAATACAAGTCTGATAACTGTTATTATACGAAAACTCGACTAAATGTAGATGGTCCTCCCATAGTTCCCCAAAATCTAGAACACAAGCTCTCGATAGATCTTCCAACATCTTGTTAACTCTTTCCTTTTACCCATCTGTCTGTAGATGGTAAGCGTTACTCATCATAAGTTTGGTTCCTAAAACTTCATGCAAACTCTTCCAAAACTCGCTAGTGAACAAGGATTTTCTATCACTAACTATACTGCTATGAACTCCATGCCGTCTAACTACATTCTTTATGAACAACCTTGCTAAAACCGGTGTCATCCTGGTTGACTTAACTGGAATGAAATGGGCACTCATGGTCAATCTATCCACTATAACCCATATGCTTTCATTTCCCCTCTTCGATCTTGGCAATTCGTCTATGAAGTCCATAGAAATAGAATCCCACTTCCACACTAGAATATCTAATGGCTGAAGCAAACCACTCAGTTTCTGGTGTTCGGCCTTTGCCTCTTGGCAATTCAAGCACTGCCTTACATACAAACTAATATCCCACTTCATTCTTTCCTCGAAGAAGCTCCTCTTCATATCCTGATACATCTTGGTACCTCCGGGATGTATACTATACTTGGAACGAAGGAATTCATCGAAGACTTCCTTTCTTATGTTTCCTGTACTCCGAACACATATCTTCCTTTCTTTCTCAACCATCCATTCTAATCAAGACTGAAATCTTTAAAGTCATCGCTCTTGGGTCCTTCCTTTAGCTTACTGATCCGTTCAGCTAACACAAGTTCCTCTATATGCTTAGAAGCAATCCTTTCGATCAAAACTGGTCGAACTTCCGAACAAGACAATGCAATTGTATCACCACTAGGCCCTGCCTTAGATCTCCACTGCACTCTGCAATCTGCTAATGCTTCTAAATCTTTCCACTCAGCCATCATTGCCAACACTACATTCTGATATTTCTTGTTAGTTCATCTGCATCTCAATTGCCTTTTCCTGGTGTGTACTCAATCCCAAAATCATAAGCGGCTATGAATTCTAACCATCACCGCTGTCTCATGTTCCGCTCCTTCTGAAAGAACAAATACTTTAGAGACTTATAATCCATGAACAACTCAAATCTTTCTCCCAAAAGGTAATGTCTCCATACCATCAAATAAAAAATCACAACATCCAACTCTAAATTATGCGTTGAATATCTAAGCTCATGCGGTCTAAGCAGTCCAGAAGCATAGGCAATCACTTTACCTCTCTGCATCAACACAGCTCCTAATCCAGTTCCGCACGCATCAGTATAGACTACCAAATCCTAATTCCCCTTTGGAAATACCAACAGATGTGCATGAGTCAATAAGTGTTTCAAACCCTAAAATCTTTCCTTACACTTATCGGTCCACACAGACTTCACATCCTCACTTGTCTGCCTGGTCATCGGTGCTGCTATCCATGAGAAATCCCTGATGAATCTCTTATAATAACCAGCCAACCCACGAAAACTCTTAATCTCGGCTACTATCTCGGGTCTTTTCCAACTATTCACTATCTCGATCTTAATTGGATCCACTGATAACCCTTCAACTGAGACGACATGATCAAGAAACTTCACTTCCTTCTTCCAAAAGTGACACTTCGAAAACTTCGCTTTCAGTTGATGCTGCCTCAGCGTCTCAAGCATTACTCTAAGATGAACTTCATGCTCTCTTTCATCCTTAGAGTAAATCAAGATATCATCTATGAAAAACAGCATGAACCTATCCAAGCGCTCTTGGAAATTCCAATTCATCAAATCCACAAAGAAAGCTGGAGCATTCGTCGATCCGAATGGCATAATTAACAATTCATACGATCCATATCTGGTCCTGAATGCAGTTAGAGGTATACTATCCTCTACTACCCTAAGTTGATGGAAATCTATTGCCTAATCCAACTGAAAAAATACCTTTGCTCCACTTAGTTGGTCGAACAAATCGTCAATCATGGTCAATGGATATCGATTCTTTATCATCCTGTCATTCAATTTACAATAATCAATACATAGCCTCAACAATTCGTCCGGCTTCTTAGCAAACATTGCCGCTACACCCTACGATGAACTGCTCGTCCTGACAAAACTCTTTCCCTCTAAGTCCACCAACTACACCTTCAACTCCCTCATCTCTGAAGAGGTCATCCTTCTTGGCGGTCTACTCATTGGTTCTACTCCCGGAACCAAATCTATCTGAAATTCAATAGCTCGTTTCAGCAGCAATCCAACTGTAGGCTCAAACACACCAGCGAATTCTCTAATCATGAAAACTCGGCTTAACTCATCATCTGAATCCAAAGCACCTAACAAAGCAAACACTGCACCACTAGAACATCCTATGGTGAAAACAATCTGATTGATACAATTTGGATGACTAAGAGATATCTTTCTTTCCTGGCAAAGTATCTTAGCATCGTACTCACTTAACCAATCATACCTAGGATGATTCCAAACCCCACAAAGTCAAACACATGCAAACTGCACATAAAAGTATGACCTAATAGGTCAAACTCAAACTGGTCACACCTCAACCCTAGAGTTGCATACCCTCCTATTGGATTCGCAACCCGTAAGGAAGTAACTGAATACGTGGGTTTAAGGTTAAGTTTATCTATCAAACATATAAATATAAAAGAATGTGACGCACCGGTATCAAATAAAACGCTAACGAACATACCATGAATCTAAAGCGTTCCTCTAAGAACTGACTTTCCCTTCTCTTGGGCTGTTGGTTTGGAAGCGGCAGGTTCCAATGCATAAAACTTGCCCTTACCATCTCCATTGGGCTTCTTGCACAGGTTCTTATAATGGCATAGCTGGTCACAGTTAAAACACATGACATTCTTCCCCTTAGCCACATCCTTTGCTGTCCTTGAGTGACAATCATTAGTAAAGTACCCTTTCTTGTCGCATTTATATTAGACAACTTCAGACTTCGCTTTCTTAGCTGCTCTACCATTCTGAGCACCTTTCTTAGGAAAGAACTTCCTCTTACTAGTGGCAAAATATTTTTTAAATTCTGACCAGGCAAAGGGGCTCATCCCACATCCCTTCGATTTCATCTGGGCTCTGGGTTGAGTTTTTTTTAATATCCTATTACTAGTGGAAAATTTTATAATTCTAGGAAATACATCAGCTGCTAAAGTAAACAATAAAAATGACAATGGGTCACCTTGTCTACGGCCATGTTTCAATTTGATTTTATTTTGTAGAATACGATTAACCATAATACTAAAATTACCAGTTTTAAGTAATTTCATAATCCATCTCACCTATCTAGCACTAAAGCCCCTGGGCATTAATAAATCTTTTAGAAAAACCCAATCAATAGAATCAAAAGCTTTAGAAAAATTAAGTTTTAAAAGCATGCAAGTAATATATTTTTTACAGCAATAATTTATACGTTCTTGAATTACTGCAACACCGTTGGTAATTTTTCTACCCTTAATAAATGTTGTTTAGTATTATCAATTAACTCAATCATTTTAGTATTTAATCAGTTAGCTAGAACCTTAGATATGATTTTGAAGGAACAATTTAATTAGGAAATAGGCTTGAAATCTTTTAATTGGTTGGCACCTGTTTTTTTATGTAATAAAATTACATTTGAAAATTTAAACCTACCTAAATGTAATGAACCATTATAAAATTCATTGAACCTTTTTATAATGTCATCTTTTACGACCTTCCAAAATGTTTTATAGAATAAGATAGGAAATCCATCTAGCTTGGGGATTTAACTTTAGGGGTATCCTTTATAGGCTTTCAAATTTCTTGTTCCATAAATGGATCATCTAAACCTACTAGAGCAACCTTAGGATCTATGTAACAACCCAAAACTTTCACCTCGAAAATTCAACTCTAATACGTTCACTGTAGAAGTGCCAAGCAATCGAACGCCGAAAATCCCAGAATGTTAGGGTAAAGAGAAAAGAGGTAAAAGAAGAAACATAAAACAACAACACAAAATCTCACAATCGCAGCGGAACAAAATATAATATCAAATGATAGTATTTACATAAGAAAACTGTAGCTGTCAATTTACCAACAATATATCATAGTACAATCATTCAAAAATAAAACTGGACAGTTGTAATAACTTGTCCCTGACTACAATCAATACAATCTCAAACACACAACGGAATATACTCCATATGTTCCTGCCATCCAGCTCGCCTCCTGAACTTTAGAACGCCCTAACATGAAAATCTGTAATACTTGGTCTGACCCGAGCATTACATTAAAGTAACACCCGAGTCAGGCTGGAAACCAGCATGAGTAAACCCAATAAACTTGAAATACTAAGTTATAAAACTTATTTGAAAACCCGAGGTAACTCGTTCATCACCATGAGTTCTTATCTTGCTAAAGCCAACACTTATTTCACAAAACAATATCTAAGTACCATTACTTAGTTTAGATGGCATGTTACTTAACTTATTCCCTTCCAGCCTATTTGGTTCTAAAATGAAATCCATAAAGAATTTGTAGACTACTAATCGAAATGGTTTCGGATATTACTGATATCCGACTACGGTCTTTTCGAATCCAATACAGTTTTTAAGCAGAGTTGTTTAAGTTAAAAAATTCAATTTATATTCATAATAACATATTCTCGTAGCAATACATCACAGGTAGATAAACCACATTATCATAGTTCAACTAAAGCATTCATATATCACAGAGCATCACAAATTATCAGACTAGAGATATTAGTCAATCCCAAACGTTCAATACAATTTGATCATCTATAAGCAAGATAACTGGTCACACCATTTTAATTAATTTAATTAACAAAAAATAAATAAATTACTTTTGAATCCTGCTTAATTATCATCAACTAATTTCAAACCATTTATTATAATAATAATAATTGACATTAATTAATTATCCTTTAATTAGTTAAGACCTTATTTAATTAAAGATACATTTATCTTAATCAATTACTTAATTATTATTTAAGTCTCATTTAAATTAAAGGCTTGAAATTGATTTATACAAAATCACTTTGGCCCATATGATTAATTGAAATTCAATATATATATCTTTAATCACTTGCTTAATTACATCATTTTATTTTTGAAAAGACTTAGGGATTTAGTTAAATGATTAAATTAATATATAATTTTTCAAATCAAATCGGCTTAAATTCAAAACACATTTGACTTTATAATTTAAATGTTGAAACTTGTTTTGAAAACATGATCAACACTTGCTTTGAACTTGTTTATTATTTTACTTTTGAAACTTGCATTTTTCTTTTGCTTTCAAAACTTGTTAACTAAATTTACTTCCATTATAAAATTAGGAACCCGAGCCCTTACTAAAAATACCCAAGCTAAACCTCAAGCCATACTCTCTTCTTATCCTTCCGATAAAACTCGAGTACGACTTCGAGCTAAAACTTGCCTTGTCGAAGCTCCAAAACACAGAGCTACCACATATACAAAAAGACACACGTGCATGTGTACACACGATCACTGACGCTCTAGTCATCGTCGCTACCACCAGCACGTCGACGTCGTCTCACTAGTTTGACCCGACCACCCAGGACTTGGATCCCACCTTCAAATCGAAATCGAGAAAAACGAGCACCGCCTGGAATAAAACCCAGTCACCAAACTACCTCGCATCGCCTAACTCCGATCGTCAGAAGCGTCGACATTGAGCCCGTACCTTCGTCAGAGCTTCACGCTCCGTTTCCCGAACTCCGATCAAGCCCAATGCCGCCAGGCCGTCATAATGAACCCAAGAACATCGTTGAACCCAACAGGGCTTAAAATGCTACAACGTCGCCGTTCAGCCACCTTGACAAACAATAAATCTTTGGACCATTTATCCCGAGTGCCTCGACCTCCAAACTACGTCCAGCAACGACTTTGGCCTCCCCAGATCCTCCGATCGCCAGAAATCAGTCAAAGTTTAATTTCCGATCAACTAGGAAATTCTCAACAAATTTTAGCTTAAAATTTAGAAATCTTATTCAAAAATCACCATTTTCTAGTTCGATTCTGATTCTATAATCAAAACATGAAATTAACATAATCGATTTTTTTGGCTTGAAATAATTTTACCGTCAATTCTCATTTTCAAAATAATTACTTAATATATACAAGAAGTTACTTTTAAAAATGATGTTACATCCATACACATATTTTCCCTTCAAAGATCACAGCCTAAAATTGAATATGAAGAGAAATTGAATTTATTTGAATGTGCTTGAGCCTGTTATACAACGAAGACATATATATACATTTACATAGACATGCACAGATTATTTCATATTTATATACATGCAACCACATTAATTCGTCCATGCAAACATTATTCACAACATCACTACAAGATTTTATCACATGCATCAAGATATAACAGATTTAATTTCAAAAAAAATATGATTGTTTACTTACCTGTATATTGATAAACAAAGAACAAAGCTTCTTTTTTTGATCAGGAGCTGCTATTTGATTTTGATCTGAACAGTGAAATACTTGGGTTGAGTTGAAATTTGATCTTGAATCTTTGCTTACTTAGGTTGAACATAAAGTTGTTTTGATTTCCTTTTTTTAGTTTTTTTAGCAGAAAATGAAAGTAAGAAAAGAGTTTGAGAAAATAGATCTGTAGAAGATTTTGAACTGGAAACAGCCTTCCCTAAAAATTTATTTATATTTCAAATTAAAAAAAAGAGGATACGCCACTTGTATTTTGAATGGCATACACAAGCTATAATTGTCCTAAATACAATATTTTATACCCTCTTATGTTTTTATTAACTATGTTTTATGTTTATATATTTTCATATTTACAAACCATATTTATTTCTTGTATAATTTTTAAAAGAGAGTATTTTAAACCTTTTATTATATCTTATTTTAAGCTATCATACTTTTAAATAAATAAATATTTATCTTTTAAAGTTTTTAAAATATAAAATTTAACTTTAAATAGCATTTGAAAATTATTATATTGATTTCAAATCAATGCTTCCAAATCACAATATATATATATATATATATATATATTACAATTAGGAATATCTTATATGAATTTTTGATATATATATATATATATGTATCCACACTTTTACAAACTTCCACATATTTTACTTCTAATGGCATATATATACATATATATACACACACTTATATACTCGTATATGTATATACTTATAATTTCAACATTATAAAGTTTGCATATATCTATTTATATATTTTTTAATTCACTATAAGATTCATTATTTCTAGAGATTTATAATTCAACATTATCACAGTTTCGAATCCATTTATATACATCCAGATATTTTTAATTATTAGAATATTATTTGTTCAACTGAATAAAAATTTATATCTTAAAAGTAAAAATCAGTTAATTATCCAATTATCAGATGTCCAAAAAATTCGAGTTATCACATTCCTCCCCCCTTTAAAACCTTTCATCCTCAAAAAGGAACGAAGCAAGAATTTTAATTATACTGTTAATTATGAGTTAGATTACTCTTCGAACATTTTTAGCTCTTAACTCTTTTTTCAAATTAAAAAAAAAACACTTTAAAAATCTATATAATATTATCAAAAAAGTTTTTATAAAAATACTTTTTACAACTCGATGTCTCAAAAAGTCCACCCTTATTCTCATAGAAATTCGGTCATACGTTGATCAGGCGTAGGACTGAAAATCTATAAGTACTTAGCAGACCTGTTTTCAACACCCAGTGAAAATACTTAGAATTTTTTTTGGTGAGAATGCTCTGGAAATCATCACCCCCTCTATGGTCGCAGCTAACCCGATGATTGTGTCGCCATCCCGGCAAAACCACAGAAAACTGTAGGCCTCCGCGCCCCTCGATTACACCATGGAACCCGCACCGATCGTAGCTACACCCAGGGTTACGTCTCCATCACGGCAAAAACCCATGTAACTCTAAGCATCAATGCCCTCGAATTTAGCTGCCAAATGAAACTTCACCACTCCCACATAGATCGTAGACTACATCAGTCGAGTCCCAATGTAGCGTGTAGGCACTCACTGCCACACGACTTTGGCTATATATTCATAGATCGTAGTCTATCGATGTTACGTCGCTCTACCAGTGAAATCAAACATAGACCGTAGGCAATCTCTTCCCCTTGACTTCCGCTATGGTGCGCAGTAGATCGCAGTGACATCGAGTTACACTATCGTCACAACATAACCCAAATGTCTCTGTAGGCATCAGCACCCTCGACTTTCGCTACCCCAACACAATCCTTAGGAATCTCAGTTTGTCCTGACCTCCTCCCAGGATCAAATTTAGAACCCCCCTTAGGGCTCAACGCAGAACTACTCCATGGATCTCCTACTAGAAGTTCATTTAAATGGGAGCGTCTTTTTCCCCACAGCCATTCTCAAAACATTTTACACTATACCTATATAGTATCTTTCAATCATACTCTTTATATGAATCACGTATAAATCTCCTTTACACAAGATCGATATCTCAAAATCGATAATTCCCAAACTTGGTTTTCCAAATTCCAAAATTGATTTTTCCTTAAAATCAAAAGCCTTTCAGAATCCATGGGTTTCAAAAACCTTTTTTCCAAAATCATTCTCATAAAACCATTTATGTATATATATATATATATAAGTTTATTCTTTTATCTAAAACAAAATACTTTGGATTACATCTTACTTATATAAATCCCTATTTATACTTCAAATACTTTCAATGAACACATCTTCTGGTTATAATTCCAATAAGGGAGTTTATCATATAATATATATATATATATATATATAATTTTATTCATACCGAATCAAATATTCAAGTTTGATTCCATTTATAAAGTTATTTACCATGTTACTTACTCTTCATAAAGTGAATTTCAATCACAGAAATATCCAACTTCCACTTTTATTCCTCATATATTTCTCAAGATATATCTTTCCATTACAAAAATCATTTTTACATTTCTTACAAAATTTTCAATATCTATTTCATTCAAGCACGTACGATGTACTTATATCATTCGTATGCAATATCAAATTCGATCGCTTACTTGATCACACGATTTCACTTCCGAACTAGTATCGTCCACCCGACTTCCTAGTGCTGACTCAGATCTGGTTTCTTGATCAGAAACTGTCATTCTCCTTGGATAGCTATACTATGATAAAGAATTTCTAGAATAAATCAAAAATCCATATCCAGGTTCGCCGTCGAAATTCGAGTGAAAAATCCCAACTCGGATCAATATACTACCTCGAAATTTTGTGCTCGAATTTGGATCAAATCGTTATACGAATAGAATAATATACGCACATCCTACGTATTCACAATTGCTTCAATTTCCATTTGAGTTATCACTTCAATTCTTATCTCAATTGGTATTTAATTATAAACAGTTTGCACTCTGATCAGCTTGAATTCTGAAAATAGCTTGAAAAGTTCAAAATAGTTAAGTTGTTGTAAAGTAGTTATTGGTTGTCAATAGCTGTATAATAGTTAAGTAATTATAAAATATTTGTAAAATAGTTAAATATTTGTAGAATAGTTAGATAGTTGCAAAAATAGTTGTAAAATAGTAATTAGTTTTCAAAATAGTTGTAAAATAAGTATAATATATTTGGATACAAAAGAAAGGTTGTATAGTAAATAGCTAGGAAAAATAGACTTAAACAGTTTACATTAAATTAATTTATTTGAAAATAGTTCAGAGCCAAACTGTTCAATTTCCCATTCTCCATTTCCAGTCAATTTCCCATCCCATTAAATTGATTCAATTCCAATTCAATTTGAATTAACTTCAATTCCTATTCCAAATTCAAACCAATTCCCATTTGAATTTAAACTTATTCAACTTCAATCTCACTTCCAATTAATTGAATTCAATTCTCCTTTGAATTAGTTCCAATTTCATTTTCAAATTTTAAATCAACTTAATCTATACAAATTCGAGTTAAATTTTCAAATGTTGATTTAATCCCTTAAGTCAAATTAATCCCCTAACCTTTTATTCACAACAAAGTTTTAAACAATTTAGTTATGAGTCCAAATTTTAACATTCATTTAAATTATCTTTACTTGACTTATCTTAAGGTTCAAGTAAGAGTTCAAAACTTTTTAAACAATTTAATCTTCAGAATCCAATTTACTACCCAATTTTAACTTCTAACATTGAAACCAATTCTAACCAATTCTAGTTTGCAAGTTCATTTTTAAACATTCAAATCTTAAGTTCAAAATGATTCCATTTCCATAATCACAATTTCAAAAATCAAAAATAGTTTTTTAAAATAAGCCTTTATTTCCATTTAATTTCAGTAATGGATATATATATATATATATATATATATATATTGCCTCAATCCACTTCTTAATTCATTTAAAACAATCCAATTCACAGTTCATAGATTATTAATAACAACAGGATGATAGCAGGATATGTCAAGGTAAATAAATATACAAATTATCTAAAACATCCATTAATAGCATCCATCACACATTTCCAGAACTCGAACCTGTTTTTAGTTCACATATAACTCATTTTTCAAATCAACCCATTTAACTTCCTCACGTTAAATCTCAATTTCATCTTGAAAATTCCAATTCAGGTTGTATATTAAACTTATTTAATTTCCCCTAAGTTAAATTTCAATTCATTTAATCCAGTCAACCTTACTCAATTTGAATTCTCCATTTCAAATTTTAAACTTCTTATCAATATCCTTTCTCACTTATAAGTTCAAAACTTATTTCTCTTTGGGTTCAGATCACATTTCAGGGAAAAATTCAAAACTCAACACTTAGTGTTTATTTCCAATCAACTTTAATATTATGTATATCCCGCATATATACATATTTATTTCCTTTTCATACCAAGTCATACTTCTAAATTTTAAACCGTTTTGGTTTTTAAATTCAAATAAATGCCTTAAATTTTTTTAAAACATCTCTTGTTTTCAAATAAGATTATATTCAAAAATATTCTGAATAATATTATTTACTATTTCTTTTAGCACTTTGAAACAATTTCAAATTTCTGGATTTAGATTTTAAAACTCGCAATTTAAATCCATTCCAATTTGTATGTATACTTATCTAAATTCTTACTTCCTCAAAATATTCCATTTTTTATCATTAATTATTATTAGAAAACAAACATCTCATTAGTAGACACAATAACCATTTTATGATAATGACCAAGATTATTATATCTAGGAACCAACTCATTATATGTTATCTCATAATTTATTGGTAAATAAAATCAGGGTAACTTAATTCAACATTCTGAATACACTTCTACAAATTTCAGGATTTTAATTTCTGGTTTGAATCCATTTTTAGCTCATCTTATCTTCCTAGTTAATCCTTACTTTAATCCCTATTTGGTTGTATTTCTATTAACACTTAACTTATTATTATATTTAATTCCAATAATCAACAACCAATTAACTTAATATATTATAATAATTAGAAAAACTATTTCTTTATATATATATATCAAAATATAAGCCTGTATAAAAACTACTTTTCAAATCGTTTTTAAAATTTTTTATATGAGAAAATAACAAATAAGCCCTCATATATAATGCACTCAACTTATTCGAGGGTACTACTGACCGTATCCTCAATGAGTAACCGCCACCAGAGCCAAGGTTCTCGCTTAACCTTCCGTTCTGATAACAAATGTAACAACCCAGAATTTTTAATCTCGAAAATTCAACACTAATACGTTCACTTTATAAGGGCCGATCAATCGAACGCCGAAAGTCCTAGATTGTTAGGGTAAAGAGAAAAGAGGCAAAAGAAGAAACAGAAAACAACAGCACAGAATCTCACAATCGCGGCGAAACAAAATATAATATCAAATAATAGTATTTACACAAGAATACTGTAACAGTCAATTTACAGACAATATATCGGAGTACAATCATTCACAAATAAAACTGGACAGGTGTAACAACTTGCCCCTGAGTGCTATCAATACAATCTCAAATACATAGAGGAATATACCCCATACGTTCCTGCCATCCAGCTCGCCTCCTGAGCTCCAGAATGTCCTAACCTGAAAATTTATAATACTTGGTCTGACCCGAGCATTACATTAAAATAACACCCGAGTTAGGCTAGAAACCAGCGTGAGTAAGCCCATTAAACTTGAAATACTAAGTTATAAAACTTATTTGAAAACCCGGGGTAACTTGTTCATCACTTTAAGTTCTTATCTTGCTAAAGCCAACACTTATTTCACAAAACAATATCTAAGTACCATTACTTAGTTTAAATGGCCATGTTACTTAACTTATTCCCTTCCAGCCTATTGGGTTCTAAAATCAAATCCATAAAGAATTTGTAGATTACTAATAGAAGTGGTTCCGGATATTGCTGATATCCGATTTCGATCTCTTCGAATCCCATAACATTTTTAAGCCAAGTTGTTTAAGTTAAACAATTTAATTTAGATTCAGAATAACATATTCTCACAGCAATACATCACCGGTAGATAAACCACATTATCACAGTTCAACTAAAGCATTCATATATCATAGAGCATCACAAATTACTAGACTAGAGATATTAGTCAATCCCAAACATTCAATACAACTCGATTATCTATAAGCAAGATAACTGGTCACACCATTTTAATTAATTTAATTAACACAAAATAAATTAATTACTTTTGAATCTTGCTTAATTATCATTAATTAATTTCAAACCATTTATTATTATAATAATAATAATTGACATTAATTAATTATCCTTTAAATACTTAAGACCTTATTTAATTAAAGACACATTTATCTTAATCAATTACTTAATTATTATTTAAATCTTATTTAAATTAAATTCTTGAAATTAATTTATGAAAAATCACTTAAGCCCTTATGATTAATTAAAATTCAGTATATTTATCTTTAATCATTTACTAAAGAGGTTTTTAGGCACAAGGAAGAAGTTGCAAAAAAATTTAGTCTCAGGGACAGCAAGTTTGTTTTTTGGTCTGAAGGACACTTTATAGTGTAAATCACACAATGATAGTTGCAACTATCATTCTGTGATTTACACTATAAAGTGTCCTTCAAACCAAAAAACAAACTTGCTGTCCCTGAGACTAAATTTTTTTGGAACTTCTTCCCTGTGCCTATTTTCCTGTTTACTAAATTACATCATTTTATTTTTGAAAACACTTAGGGATTTAATTAAATAATTAACTTAATATATATAATTATTCAAATATAATCGGCTTAAATTCAAAACTCATTTGACTTTATAATTCAAATGTTGAAACTTGTTTTGAAAACTTGATCAACGCTTGCTTTGAACTTATTTATTATTTTACTTTCGAAACTTGCGTTTTTCTTTTGCTTTCAAACCTTGTCAACAAAATTTACTTCCATTATAAAATTAGGAAACCCGAGCCCTAACTAAAAATACTCGAGCTAAACCCCGAGCCACACTCTCTTCTCTTTCCTCCGATAAAACTCGAGTTCGACTTAGAGCTAAACCTTGCCTTCCCCGAAGCTCGAAAACACACAGCAGCCACAGATACGAAATGACACACGTGCACATATACACGCGATCACCATCGCTCCGGTCATCGTCGCTACCACCACCACATCGTCATCGTCTCACTAGTTCGACCTAACCACCCAAGACTTCGATCCCACCTTCAAATCGAAATTGAGAAAAACAAGCACCACCTAGAACAAAACCCAGTCACAAAACCACCTCGCATTGCCTAGCTCCGATCGTCAGAAGCCTCATCGTTGAGCCCATACCTTCGTCGGAGCTTCACGCTCCGTTTCCCCCTACTTCGATCAAGCCCAATATCGCCACACCGTCACAACGAACCCGAGAGCATCATCGAATCCAAAAGGGCTTAAAACCATACAACGTCGCCGTTCAGCCTCCTCGATGAACAATAAACCTTCCGACCATTTTTACCGTGTGCCTCGACCTCCGAACTACCTCCAGCAACGACTTCGACCTCCCTAGATCCTCCGATCGCCAGAAATCAGTCAAAGTTAAATTTCTGATCAACTAGAAAATTCTCAACAAATTCTAGCTTAAAAATCTTGAAATCTTTATCAAAAATTACCATTTTCTAGTTCGAATCTGATTCGATAATCAAAACATGAAATTAACATAATCGATTTTTTGACTTGAAATGATTTTTATTGTTAATTCACATTTTCAAAATAATTACTTAATATATATACCAGAAATTATTTTTAAAAATGATGTTACATTCATACACATATTTTCCCTTCAAAGGTCATAGCCAAAAATTGAATATATGAAGAGAAATTGAATTTATTTGAGTGTGCTTGAGCCTGTTATACAACAGAGACATATATACACATTTACACAGACATGCACAGATTATTTCATATTTATATACATGCAACCACATTAGTTCATCCATACAAACAATATTCACAACATCACTACAAGATTTTATCACATACATCAAGATATAGCAGATTTAACTTCAAAAAAAAAATGATTGTTTACTCACCTGTATATTAATAAACAGAGAACAGAGCATATTTTTTTGATCAGGAATTACTATTTGATTTTGATCTGATCTTTGAAATATTTGCATTGATTTGAAACTTGATCTTGAATCTTTGCTTGCTCAGGTTGAACTTGAAGTTGTTTTGATTTCCTTTTTTATTTTTTTTATTTAGATGAAAATGAAAGTAAGAAAAGAGTTTGAGAAAATAGATCTGTAGAATATTTTAAACTGGAAACAGCCTTCTCTAAAATTTTATTTATATCTCTTTTTTTTGCATGGCAAGCCGGTTTTATAGTGGACGTCCACTTTTTATTACGAACGTAATAAAAATTTGAAGTACAGAAGCAAGGTAAAAACACCTTAACTACTAAGAAAAGGTAAAATAGAGTACAAGAGTGTGACAGACATGCCACAGCTACAGAAAATACGCCTAGACTAGGTCTCCTCCGGAGAGGAAGAAGCACCTACATTGACAATCACCTGGGAGGATACCCAGAGGACATTCCCAAATTGACCAGCAAAGGGGCAGAAAAGGATAGCAAGACAAGGATCATAAATCACAGCATCAGAATAGTATATAAAAGAACGATCCCTGGTAGTATCAGCAAGCATGTCAGAATTCGACCCGCATACGGACCATCCAAATCGACAACTAAGGAGTCACTAAGGGGTTAAATCTCATATCAGATTTTTGTTCAACCCAACATCTCTCGGACTCATCCCAAACAACAGCCAAATGAGGCAGAACATAATCCAAAACAGATATAGGAACCGCTGAAACAACACAAGGGGCCACAGAAGCAGAAGGGGAAGCAGGCCGAGCATCAGAACAGGGAGGTGGATCCGGGACAGATAAAGGAGCCGCATGAGGATGAGATAACTGAGAGGGGGAGGAAGAAACCTTAGGAACCTATTTCCTGAGTGGAGTCCGAGGAAGAGGGATCTTAGGAGCAACAGCGGAAACAACAAAATGCGAGCAGGCGATTGCCAGGTGGCCAAAAGAGTGACAGTAGGAACAAATATCTGGAACCCAACCGTATCGAACACGAACTTCCATTACACGCCCAACTGCTAGCTGAACAGGAATAGAGGAAGGGAGAGGCTTAAAAGAGGAAATCTCAATCAGAGCCTTAGCGAACATCAATTTCTCACGGGCAACTGTATTAGTGTCAAAACATTTCAATTTACCAACGTTACAAGCTAGCCAATTCAAACCAAGTAAAGGTTGAAGAGCAGAGGGAATATGTGAAAAGTAAACCCAAATAGGGACAGAAAGAACTTGCTCATGAGCACTAGCAACATTAGGAGACCAAAGGGTAATAATAAAAGGTTTCCCACCAAAAAAAGAAGGCCCAGCCTCAAGAACACGGCTGCGATCGTCGGAGGAGGAGAACAAAAGGAAATACATGGAGTTAACCAGCTTAATACGAAGACCACCATGAAGCTTCCAAGCCCTTCGACAAACCGAAGCCGCATCATGCAGGCGGGTATTTGGTTCCATAAAGAAACCAACCAAGTATTCTGACCAATAGTCCGAACCAGCTTGCATAACAATAGGTGGAGGGTTCATTACTCCATTTTCCTCAACAATATCAAAATCAATTGGTTTGTAATCTCCCGCATTTCGGGGCAGAGATGTAAAAAGTGAAGTCCATGATTTCGAACAGGCCAGGGATTTGGAGCCAGCCAAGGAAGGGGTAGCAGGAATAAGAATGGAAGTTCCGGGATGCACTACTTCATTAGGGTTTCCATCAGGGTCATTACAGTTAGAAAGACCTGAACATAAATTACTGTGAAATGGAACATAGTTGTCACGGGCATTAGCACAAACACTAGACGAGCGTTGATCAACGCTAGATAAATCAGCAGAAACTTTACTCTTATCACCACCAGTTGTCCATAAACCTTACCAATACCATCAGGGTCGACAAACACATCACTTGCATCAAGTACATCATTCACATAACTAGATTTCTTCAAAATGCTAAACGATTTCTCAAAAAATCCTGTCTCAACTCCGCAATCATAGGGAGAAAGGGGCACTTTACCGTTCGCAGACAAAGGCAAAGCACAAACCACAGATGGAGATATAGCAACCTGCGTGGAAATCAGATCCACAAGACTCAAGCAAGGGCTAGTAGCAATGACGGGCAGAGAAGGAATGTCATGGACAGATTGTAGTGAAGGCAAAGAACGAAGGGGCGCTGCCGGCATGACATTGAAAATACGACCAGATCAAGTGGAAGAGAGGGAAGGAGAAGGAGCAGAGAGGAGGGGGAGCAGAGGGGGGGGGGAACAGGCATAGGAAAGGGGAGGAGCAGCGGGGAGAAGGGGGTAGCGGGAAATGAGGGGCGAGGAGGGAAATCAACGAGAAACATGGCAAGCCGAACGAAAGAAGATCGAACGAGAACGGGACACCATTTTTTTGAGTTTTCCTATATAATATTTGTAATGATGAATTAAGAGAAAGAGGATATGCCATTTGTATTTTGCATAGCATACACAAGTTACAAATGTCCTAAATATAATATTTTATATCCTCTTATGTTTTTATTATTTATGTTTTATGTTTATATATTTTCATATTTACAAACCATATTTATTTCTTGTATAATTTTTAAAAGAAAGTATTTTAAACCTTTTATTATATCTTATTTTAAGCTATCATGTTTTTTAAATAAATAAATATTTATCTTTTAGAGTTTTTAAAATATAAAATTTAACTTTAAATAGCTTTTGAAAATTATTATATTGAATTCAAATCAATGCTTCCAAATCACAATATACATATATATATATACATATACATATACATATATATATATATATATATATTATAATTATATCTATCTTATGTGAATTTTTGATATATATATATATATATATATATATATATCCACACTTTTACAAACTTCCATATATTCTACTTCTCATGGCATATATATACATATATATACACTTATATACTTGTATATGTATATACTTATAATTTCAACATTATAAAGTTTGCTTATATCTATTTATTTATTTTTTTCAATTCACTATAAGATTCATCTTTTCCAGAATTTATAATTCAACATTTATTATAGTTTCAAATCCATTTATATACATCTAGATATTTTTAATTATCAGAATTTTTGTTCAACTAAATAAAAATTTGTATCTCAGTAGTAAAAATCAGCTAATTATCCAATTATTAAATGTCCAAAAAATCCGGGTTATCACAATGTACAGTATAAATCATATCCCAATTAGATTTAATTATGTGTTTTCTTGTAGTTCCAAATTTCTCTATAATAATTTGTAAATTGTTTAGTTTTGTTTGATCAAAAATCTCGGTATTGTTAATTACAATGGAATTAATAATATTACTACATTCCAACCGTTGGCTACTTTATGGAAAAATTTAGTATTCATATCTCCCTCATCCATCCATTAGGCCCTTGATCTTTGTTTCCACATAACTTCTTCTTGTAAAATAATTTTATCCAATTATTCTTTTAAATTTGAAAGCACATTTTTTCTAAAGTGTTCGAATTTCTAGATTCTTTAATTTTTACTGTAAGATCTCATTTATTGAATTTTCCTTTTTTTATTTTAACTTTACCAAAAACATATTTACTCCAATTCTTAAGAAATAACTTAAATATCTAAATTTACAAACCAAGACTTTGGCTATGTTTCCTGAAATTCTGTAATTATAAGTATTCATTAAAAGACATTTTTTGCAACTAATCTTTAATATTATTCTCTAACAACCATATCTTTTTGAATCTAAAAGTATTATTCTCAATGTTTATGTTAGTACGTGTTAGAATAATAGGGCAATGGTTCAAATAAATATTCGAAAGACCCACAACCTTACAAGTACGAAACTTGTTTTCTATTTCATCGCTAATAAAAGACTATCTAAAAGCGCCATCGAAGGATCTTGTTTATAATTTGAGAAAGTAATTTGTCAGTTGCTTAATTTTATCTCAATTAAGTTACAATTAACAATAAACTGGTCAAACTCCTCCATAGCAACAAAATCCCATTCACTAGAAGTTCTCCCCCCATTACCCATGGTCCTGGAGCGAGTGATCTAAATTCTAGACACTATTCCATAGATCCCTAAGATCTAACTTTGAGTTCGCTAGATAAACATTAGTGATATTTAGTACCAAGTCATCACTAAAGCCAATAAAAATAAAATGCATCAAATGATCCTTAATAATAGTTTCAAAAGTCTAACACAATGATCTTACCAACCCATCATAAGTCCCCCTGCACTATCGCTAACCGAAAGATATTACTAATGGTTTATATATAGACCCCCTAAACATCTATAAAATCTACAATAAGGGTATTCTATTTTTGTTTATTGTAATAAAACAATGTCAATATTGTTATCTTTAAAAATGATCTAATTTCACTATAATTTTCTAAATCATACAATCCTCTAACATTCCAACTAATATATCTCATGGTCCAATAGATCTAACCCGCTCTAATTCCTTATTCCTAATATAATCGGTGTTTAACTGAATCTCATCAAAAATAATGCCAGAGCTCCTAACCAAATATGGCATATCACTAGTGGATAAACTACCCAAAGCATAAGGGCCATATTCACTACCAGAAAGAAAATCCATACCTAAGCTAGAGCTATCCAAAGCTCTAGTGGATGAATGAAGCGGTCTCGCACTTCTCATAGATCTAGGGACACCAGGACTATATATGATGCCTCTATATACAGCAGAGTCAATTACACTACACGAAGAACCAAATTCCTCAATCACTCTAGCGGCGCCCGTACCCCCTTACTAATCTCCTCTAGCCAACATCTGTACTCTTCTTCCTCTCTAAACATTTGGGCTTGCCTCCTCTCCTTGCATAAGTATAATTGAAACTACACTAATACCATACATCCCACATGCCTGAACATTCGGGTCTACATCTACCTCATGCACATGCCTAATTAAATCCACATTATCATTACTGCCCAAACCTATTGATTTTTTTCACCAACCCGTGCCATATATATCAGTACTAGGCTGCATCCCTACAAAACATATTCCATTCTCTAACACCAACATATTACAATTATCCCTTCAGCTTCACCCAATCCCACAAACTTGTCATTATTTTGTATTTGATTTTCAAAAAATCCATATTTAACGGCCCATATGGAATAGCGCATGTTGAAGCCAACTTGAATTGCCATGCCCATAACAGTTCCCAAATTTAACACTGAAATACCTAAGCTATTGTATATTTTCCAGATCCCATTATCACCATGAAAAATCCAAGAAGTTGTATATGTATCCACACCTATATTCACATATTTACTAGCTTATATAATTTTCCAAACATTAGCATACACGTAGTAGGTTGTATCGAAACACTGTGTGCATCTCCATGATTATTATCATTTGTTATTTCACCGCTATCAAAACAAGAAGCTATGGGATATCCAGTCTTTAATAACATCTTATGGAAGAGGTATTTTAGAGAACGAAAACTGTACAACGTAAGCCATTTTTTTACTCGATGAATGTGTTTGCATTAGCAAATGTTCATACGTCAATGATCTTAACCAACCATTGGGAAACAAATGGAAAACAACCTAGTAATCTTTCTGAAACAATATGTGAGACTTTGGATAAGAAGACTGGGCGGTTATTCGGTGTTTCTTTTGGAGAATATAATGTTTTATATCATAGCTAATGAAATAAATCCACAACAAATAAGGCCCTTCTTAGGAGAGAATGGGTGAATCTGATACTTAAGGAAGGTGGGTCAATTGGAGAGCATTCTAATGATTTTCAAGCAATTGTGAACCAATTAACGGCCGTGAATTACAAAGTGGATGATAAGACCTAAGCCTTAATGTTGGTAAGTTCATTAAAGAGAGTTGGAAATGCTTGTACTTGCATTCAATAACTCAAATTCGGATGGAATTGTTTCAATGAAATCAGTTGTTGGTAGTTTGTTTAATGAGGAGATGCGAAGGACGAACCTAATGGAAGGAAAGGATAAGAACGAAAGGGAAAGTGGAAATCCAATTGAAGACGTCAATCACACAAGAAGGGGTAACCATCCAAATATGCAAAGATAAACAAATAGAACAAACATGGAAAGAGATTTCATCTAGGATTATTGTGAAAAACCTAATCTCTAGATGAGATTTTTGTAACACCTGAAAATTTAAGCAAAAAATTAATAAAAGAGTTAAATTAAATAAAACAAGAATGAAAATAGAATTTTCACAAATCTACGAATTTGGCTACATAACTTGCACCATTGCATTTTTAACAGTTTTCCAAACAGTTTTCGTATGTAACGTTTTTGAAATTGGAGTTAGTATGGAGAAGTTTTGAGCGTTTTAAAATTTGAAAACGAAATAAATTAAAATACAAAACTTTCCAAGATAAAACAACTGAAGTGGTCGATCCCTAAAGTCCATATGCGGACCAATAACGGACGATCAGTCCCTATAAGCTGTTGACAAGTTGACAATGAAGGTCGTGAATCTGGAGTGACGAATAGATGAGCGTGATTGAACGAATATTTTACTTAAGTGCGAAGTAAATGGTAAGTGTCAAAAATGGAAGTAAATATTCTCTAAGGTTAATATGATGCTCTGTATTAACCTAAAATTCCTATAAATATACACCCAATCTAAAGTTAATTCATTAGAAAATTGTCAGTATAGTAAAACCGTATCAAAATCTCTTCTCCTCTACATATAAAATTTCTTTAAAAACAATTTAAAAAATAAAAGAATACAAGAAGATCAGATCAAGGAAAGGGAAAGCTATGAGTATCGAAAGATGAATCGAGGTTAGGTTAGAGCTTGATCCGAGGTGGGTGGGAACATCTTTAATAAGTTGACTAATTGTAGTTAAATTTAGTTTACACTGTTTACAATCTATGATGTTAGCAACTGAATTGTATATCATAATTTTTATTTATATCTGAATTTGATGGTAACTAAAATAATGCAAACCTACTAAATAGGAACTTAAATTGAACCCATGTCTAAATCAAGTGGAAATCCCTATAAATTTTTAGTGACAAATTAAACTGGTGTAAATCTACGAATTTAAATCGAATACGAAGTTAGGGTAAATTGCAAGGATTTGGATACTGTAAATTGGTAGCTAGGGCTCACCGTCGAAATCGCAAGACATGCAAAATTAATAAAAAAATTAAAAACCGAATAAACTATAAATAGAAAAACCTAAAATTTACACTGCGATCGGTTGACCTTTAACTTAAGTGGTCAACCACGTCGATTGTAAGCG
The DNA here is from genome assembly GCA_030765085.1 of Allium cepa. Classification (NCBI taxonomy): domain Eukaryota; kingdom Viridiplantae; phylum Streptophyta; class Magnoliopsida; order Asparagales; family Amaryllidaceae; genus Allium; species Allium cepa. Next base: position 13,428,819 of record CM060941.1, read on the forward strand.
GCTGACTGGTAAACAGCTTAGTTGCATAATCTAAACTTTAGCCTAAGGCCCAGGTTGAAAATAAAAATATAAGTAGTACGTATAGTTATATTATATACTTATTTGGATGTTAGAAATAGTAGAGAAACTAGTTCTATATGAGATGATGCTAGGACATTATAGGGGTTGATTAACAGCTCTTTACCTAATGTAGGGTCGATTATTCGGGAGTATGTATCGCAAGTGGAACTCGAAGGAGGTTATACAGTGGATGTGCATCGCTGACCAATGCATGATGAAGTGTATGGGCCCAGTCTAATAGGAGTTTCTTAGTATGCACGGATACTAATGAGACGTGATATCGTGTTGTTGATGGATCTCAACGCTTGTAATAAGAGGCATAAACTACCTATAACATCCACCTAATTGGAGGCCCAAAACTAATGGCTACGGATGCTGCAGTCATCCATAGTTATTAATCTTCGATGACCAAATACGGGGTATTAGATACATTGATACACAGATCACAAGAATATGGAAAAAATTAACAATTTAAACATGTTTCCACATTCCAATTAAAACATTTCATGTTCATTACATAATCCCAAAACATTAACCACGTTCAACAAAATATAATCATTATACATATGCCAAGAGCGACATATGAAGATGCCTCCTTGGTTGATCAGAGTATATAGTCAGGCTAATAAATCTGCCTTTACATCCAAATACACAGTGGAAAAGAAAACTCTAAATAACTATCTTCCTCCTGCACGCCTCCGGAACCTTTATTCGTCTATGGATACTTGAAAACCGTAAACTTCAGACTACTCAAAATTAATTTAGTACCCAAGAATTTAAGGAGAAAATAAAAACTTTGAGTTAGGCATAAAGCCTGGTATGAAATAGTCTATAATCTCAAACGAAAATGATATTTAGTGAGACCACGCCGCTTAGTGGAATTTGGGTTTTCCCTTTACTAGTTTCCCTTTTCTAAACATGTATTCTGCAAATTCTTTTCTACAACCAAATTGATTAATCAACTGATTATAAGAATATATAGCAATATCCATTATGCTAACACAGGAAATAAAATAGACAATCTGTCTAAAACCTGAACTATCTGTACTTTATAGGACTATTTATCCTAAATTCTAAGCTATCCGCTCTTTTCTGGACTATCTATCCTAAAGTTGATTTTACCAAAATAGTAATATCTTTTATGCTAGATAATGAGCTATTTGCCCAAAATAGGAAAAAAGAGTGGACTGACTGTCCTTAAAAATTTAGCAAGGTCCGTTATGCTAAAAATGAACTATCTGTTCATATCAGAGCTGACTACTCTATCTGGACTAACTGTTATAGACTAACTGTCCTCTAGCCTGACTGCCCGCAAAATGACTAACTGTCCTGGACTAACCGTGGGCTGACTGCCTGCAAAATGGACTAACAGTCCTAGATTAACAGTCCTCCAGGCTAACCGCCTGCAAAATGGATTAATTGTCTGAATTTAAATGAGCTGACTGTCCGTATTTTGTTTTGGGTTAACTATCTTTAGTCCTCGAAAACCTTTTCAAAATGATTTAGTCCGTCAAATCATAATTATACAAGGAAAATATATCTTTAGCTTTACTCTAAGCTATTTTTGCCATTTTTTGTATAGTTTACTCAAAATAACAATGTTGTTCAATAAGGATTACCTATCCTTTAAAATAAGTTAAAGTCTTTTATAACTTAGAACACTTAGGCTATATGCCTAGTCCTTATATTCGAAACCTTTGTTTAAAACCTTTAAGCGACCTTTCAAAACATTGAAGGTAACTCATTTAAAATCTTTTTAATAAGACCCTTCGAAAGTACTGAAGGTAATTCCTTTATATCCTTTAATAAACCTTTTGAAATCATTGAATGGGTCTCCTTCGAATCCTTTTTAAAACTTTCTTTTTACCAGCATTAAAAACATATGACATCCACCTTTAAATTCTTTAAACCTTAGTGTTTCGAAAACATTGAAACCATACCTTTCGATACATCCGAAACCTAGCTTTCGACTTCACAGGGTAACCTCCTTCGAAAGCTCTTAAAAACATTAGCCTCTTGCCATTATTAATTTCTACCATTCAAAAATATTAAACTTAGTCAAAAGAAATCAATTATATAACCCCTTTGAAAGTATCTCCATCGAAGGTAAAGAAAACCAAGTAAACATATTCGAAAGCAAAGAAAACAACCCCTTTTAGAAACATAAATCTTTGTTTTATCCATAACTTTTTATAGGCATAAAATTAAGTTCTCTAACCTTTTCCATTGTGTTCCACTGATGGTTTGCCTTTTCGTAGAGTAGTCGTAATAGAAAAATAGGCTTACGGTTAGAAAGTAATGTCTATTTAAAGTTTTACAAACAAAGTTGGGAAATACTGCTTTAAAAAGAGTTTCCTTAGTGCTTTACAACTGCTCATAGAGTAGGTTTTGGCAAGGCCGAAGGGTTTTCCATAGCGTTTTACAACCGCTAGCAAAAGTAGCATCGGCAAGGCCAAAAGGATTTCTATAGCGTTTCACAACTGTACTGAAGGTCCAGAAAAGCTATGGACGATATATGCTGAAGGGTAATCTATGCGGAAGGTTATAAAGAAGAAAGGTTTATTAAAAAACCTGCAGAAACGCTGCGGAAGGTTCAATGCGAACGGTTATCTATGCGGAAATGACGAAAGGTTCACAAAAAACGCTTCAAAAGGCTGTAAAAATGCTGCGGAAGGTTCTACGACGAAGGGTTATCTATGTGGAATGTTATAATGATGAAAGATTCATTAAATACGCTGTAGAAATGTTGCAAAAGGTTCTAAGATGGAAGATTCAATAGTAGAATTGTAAGTAAGTGTAAAAACTGTCACACTTGTGATTTGTCTAATTCCTATTGGTTAAGGAAAACTTTATCAATTCCTTGTTAAATTTCTATTGGTTAAAGGCATATCTTTGCAGAAAAGCTGCTGCAAATCAGAATTATTATTTTAGAAATTACTTTGAAAATAATTAATTATATAAATGCTTTAATATAATTATTAAGCCTTTTTACCTTAGAAAATTCATAACAAATCGAAATTGCATGGGAAAAATCATAAAAATTCACCAAAAAACCGAAGTTACATTTTCTTCATTATATAACAATTTGGGGCAAAATTCATTATTTTATTATTTTTAATAATTAAAACCCAAGGTAAAAGCCTTTTCCACCTTTGGCAATTCATAAAATATTCCTATTAACTTGAAAAATTATAAAACTGAAATCCCATCTCCAAAATTTTGTTTTACACAACATATCCAAAAATCAAACCGTTTGGAGGTCTTTTACTAAGGTTTTTACTCTAAAACTCATCATTTTAATTCCCTAAAAATCCCAATAAATTACCATAAATCGTTAGTCTATCAAAACAATGGTTATCAGATCCAAACATCATCAATACGGCAAAATAAATTTAGTTAATATCTATAACTGAACGAAATAAGTTAAAATGATATGATTTACACTATTATTCACCTTCCTTGAGATAAGGAGATTAGAGATCGTTTGAGATTGATTTTCTTCTAGCTCGAATCTTAAGCTTTTAGTTTATTTTCTCTTCTCCTCTAAAGCCCGGCCTCGCTTCTCATGGTTGCTACTGTTTTTGTTTGAGAATAATGAACATGTAAGACTAAGAAGGATGGTATAAGGGTGGAAATATGGGCGGCTATTTACCCTAATGCCTTTATGTTTATCATCTAACCATTTGCATATGTTCACTAATTTTAATAAGCACGGCCACCTAGTTTATTAATCAACCTCAATCCCCTTATCTACATTATTCTATTTAATTTATTCTGATTAAATCTCCCGAATAATGTCAATAAAATTAGGGATGTTACACTATCATTGAGAAATGAACACGGATGCAGATGATGAGAGAGATCATCTAGTCGACATTACGAGCTCCCCTTCAATGCATTATTGAGGTACGTGTAGTCGTAGTTGTTAGAAATTTATTCACATATGGAAAATGTTGGGAAACCTATTGAGATAGTTATGTGTAGTCATTAGGAACTGGAGATAGTGGTTTTGATGACAACAACCTTCGTAACTTATTTTTACTATAACATATATACTAACACTATTGCCTAAATATATATGAATGTTATTATCTAGGATATATATAAGGCAGGTATTGATTATAAAAGACTATACAGTATAAAGATCAAGAATGAAGAAATCAAGCTTGAAGACTCATGATTATCAAGATCAAGATTTCAAGATAAATGTCCAGTTTTGTTAAAAGTTCATGCACATGGAAATCTCCATTTCAAATTTCATTTGGGATGGAACTCATTTCTACCTTCTTAGTGGCTTACAAAACCATAACAAGTAGATTACAAACCATCAACAAGTGGCTTACAAACCCACGAACATCCTGGTTTTGTACAAGTTCTCGACTCCTGATGTGATGAAATATTCTGTAGGAAAAAGCTTGCAAAACTACTTCAAAATGTTTTTTCAAAATGATTTCCAAAATTTCTTTTCAAAATGTTTTAGCTTTAAAAATTATCTTTTCAAATGATTTATAAAAAGATGTCTTAGCCTTAAAATATTTTTTGATTTTGTTTTTAAATAAACTCTTGTTTTAAAATTTATTTATTTTTAAAACTATCTTCTGATTTTTTGAATATTCTTTATAATATATATGTATATATATGTATATATATGTACACTTGAGATTTAAAATCAAATTTATATATACATTCTAAAAATATATTTTCTACTCTTCTTTATTTTAAAATAGAGGAAAATTAGTTTATTTTACTCCAGTATCATTTTATCTTGTTTTCCTTTCAATAGCATTTTCAAAACAAATTTTACATTGTTTTTAATTAAGGGATGTCGACATCATGGGATACCCCATGTCGACATGGTGGCCGTTAAATTCAGAAATTTCAATTTTCAAAAGAAGTGTCTATTCGTTTAAATCGCTTCACGAATGGTTATGACCGTTGCTGGTCTATATATAGCCTTCACAAATGAATTTTTTAACTAACAATTTTCTTATTTTCTTCACTCCTTCTTCTCCACAAATCCATATTCTAAAATTTTCCTATTTTTAAGATCGTGTCAAAATTCTGTCGAATTCTCAAGTGAATCAAATTAGAATCTCATTCTTGTTTGATTCTCTGCCCTCTCTCGAAAGTCAAAGTGCTATTCGGAGTTATAGGATCAATTTGTAATCAAAAGTTAATCGAGTCTCTCTATAAGGTGTGGTTGTGCCTGGAAATCAATTGGGTGATCTTGTGTCCCGTAAATCAAGAGAGTTTACCCTAGACTCGAAGACAGAAAGGTACCTCAAGGGCTTTAGAAATTGAGGATTGTAATCTCGACATTGCTATAATAAAAATCTATACGAGGTGTTTGCCTTGATGCAGGACTGGACGTAGGATAACTCCGAACCAGTATAAAATCCAGTGTGTTCTTTCCTTTTACTGCTTTTAATTTACTTTGCGTATCCGTGTTTGATTCTGTGATTAAGTTCTACTTTTTTTATCATAAATTTTAAATTAGTCCATATAAGTCTTAGAATCCATTAAACACTATTCACCTCCCCTTTCTAATTTTAAATTAGCCTTAAGATCCTTAATAAGCACTCCTTTTTAGTTGGTATCAGAGCATACGTTTTCATAGTTTTTATAATCTGAAACTTGAAAAGTTAAAAATGGCATCTTTAGGAAATTTTGTTAATACTAGTTTGAATTTATGAATTTCATCAAAGTATCATAAGTCTGCATATAGTTCTTATAAAAAATCAAGTTACCTACCGAATTGGTTTATTATGCAGGAATAGACATGTTACATGGCTTTTGAAGAACCAACAACCAACGGACAAACTGTGCAAATTGAGAAAGATAAATGGATACTTAATATAGCTATTTAAGGCATATGACTATAAATCCTGAGATACTCAATGACGTTATATATCAAGATGGTGGATTGGTCAACTTTGAAGACAACTCAAAAGGATATGTGATTGGTATCGGCAATGTCGGTAATTCTAAAACTCCTCTTATTTCTGATGTTTTGCTAGTTAGGAATTTAAAACATAATTTGCTCAATATAAGTCAACTATGTGATAAAGGATTTAAAATTAAATTTAGAACAGATAAGTGTCACATCGAAGATAATAAGTCAAATATTATCTTTGAAGGAATTAGGAAGAAAAACATTTACATCCTTAGAATGAAAGTTCCAAATGGCACCTTATGTCTTTTGGCTATTACAAGTGACCCTTGGATTTGTCATAAAAGATTTGGTCATTTAAATTTCAAACTACCATCTAGGTTACAAAACTTGACTTAGTTAGAGGTCTTCCCTAGTTAAACTTTAAAGTAGATCTTATATGTGATGCTTGCCAATTAGGAAAACTTAAGAAAAGTATTTAAATTAAAAGATATGATTTCTACTTCTAAACCTCTAGAATTACTTCATTTAGATTTATTTGGTGCATCTCAAGTTCAATCAATCAATCACAATAAAATTGTTTTTATAATCGTAGATGATTATTCTAGATATACTTGGAAATTTTTCCTTAAACATAAAAGTGATGCTTTCGAGTTATTTAAGAATTTTTCCAAAAGAATTCAAAATCAACTTTCTTTAAAAATAAAAACTATTCGTAGTGATCGCGTTGGAGAATTTAAAAATGAAAATTTTGAGAATTTCTATAATCATAAAGGAATTACTCAAAATTTCTTTTTTCCAAGAACTCTACAACAAAACGGAGTGGTAGAACATAAGAATAGAATGATTGAAGAGTATGCTAGAACAATGCTTTATGATAGCAACTTACCTAAAAAACTTTTGGGCTGAAGCAGTCGCTACAGCTTGTTATATATTAAATAGGATTTTAGTTAAACCATTAACTAATAAAACACCATATGAATTACATTACAATGAGAAACCCATGGTACCTTATTTTAAAGTTTTTGGTAGTAAGTGTTTTATTCTTAAGACAAAAGATAATTTAGATAAATTTGAATCTAAATCCAAAAAAGGTATCTATTTGCACCGAAATTGGTCACAATCCCCAAATACCACGAAAGCATCAGTGTATCAACACAGATCACTAGTATATAATAAAAGATCATAGATCCAAGTAATGTAGAGAATAAAAATGAAGAACAACAAACTTATAACAGAAAGAAATAGCTACAGACACAAGGTTTATAGTGGTTCGGCTATCTCCTACCTATGTCCACTTCAAAAGTTAATCTTTTATTGACTTCCCTTGATAGTTACAACTGATTACAGCAGATTACAATGATGAAATTCGAGTACAACAGCAGCCTTGTTGTGAAATGATGATTTCGGCAGAGTCTGGACGTCAGATCGCTAAAAAATCCCTTTTCGGTAGGCTCTGAGGTGCTATTTATAGGTGTAGGCTGTAAATATCTCGCTCAAATCTCGGGAGACTTCTTCTGGCATGTGAGTGGGCCCAAGCGATCTCCCACATAATTTCGACTTGATCCGTGATCCATACGAACAAATTTCATATCGATCAAGATTTGTTCCAATCGAGTCGAAATTTAGAAGGAATATTCTTTAGGTTGTACGTAAGCTCCTTTGAAAATTTGGTGGCATTTCGACCTGTGGATCGTGAGATACGATCGATGCAAATTCGAGTTTTCGGTGGGCTGTCTGGTTCAAATCGATATATTCATATCGATTGGTTCAAGTCAGTGTTGAGCACGCGCCTGCAAGTTGACGTGGTACTTGATTTTAGGGTCAATCCGAAGTTCTCGCCTAATCGACCGAGTCCCCCTATGCACGTGCTTTGATTCGAACCAATAGGTGATATGTTGTTTGAGTTGACCAGTAAAGTGTAGTTTGAATCGATCTGTAACTTGTTGTTCAAATTGATTAAGAACGTGTTGTTCGAATCGATCAGTAACGTGTACCATTCGCATCGATCTTCCTGCTCTGTTCGTATCGATCGATACGAAGTGATCGATATGAACAGTGGATTCATGATGGATATGAAATAAGGCAAACTGGTGGACCGATGCGAATTGTCGGCGCTTGATCGATACGAATAAGGTCCTTCTAGATCGATATGAATAGTGTAGCTCCATTTGGGTTCGAACTGATCGATTCGAACACAGTCCTTTGATGGATATGTAGTAATCGATACGAACAATGGCCCTTTGATGGATACGGACAGATTGGTTCGAACATGATTTTCGCTTAAATTGCACCGATCATATCTTGAGCATATGGACTCCGATTGACCTGAATTTGAAACGTAGCCTCTCCTAGCCTTGATCATCATTCCTAATCGATCCCTCCTTAATTGGAGCTCGGGCAAGTTTTGACAGCATCAATCATAGCCTTGTTTCCAATCGACCTCCAATCCTAATATCCATCCTCTCCAGCCAATTTATCGATATTCTGGCCTCGACCAAAAAAGGTGGGATAACATTTGCACCGCAAAACATGCCTTGTGGTAAGAAGGTGTGTTTTAAATAGTTATGAATCCGACATCTGAAGTCTATATTCCGTCTATAGCCATACCATCTGATTCATAATCCAATCAATTACCAAGCCGTCCCATCCGAGTGCATCATCCTTGAGTGCTCCGAGCTGATGTCCGATTCCAAATCCAGTAACCAAAGCCTGAGCCAATTCCATATCCATCAGAACCCGATGATCAAATCCGAATCCATCCTTATCCAATAACCAACAACCGAATCTAGGACCACTCCGGGACTATATCCAAATCATTTATCGTTCCTAGATGATATTCGTATACATAACCTCTTCGGGTTCTTGCCGAGCGTAATCCACACTCAGTGACCTAAACCAAGCAATGCCTTGGTATCCGTGGTCCAGTGTCCCTGAACGCTGAGTAATGCCATGGCTTAAGTCCTAAGCCGAATCCTAGCTGCTACGGACCCTTGTTGAGCATAGTCCATACTCAACGACCAGAATAAGCCAATTCGCCGTGTCCGGACGAAGAGACTTACCCCTTGCCTGGCATAATCCATACCTGATGACCATTTACCAAGAACTAGACAAAAATTCACTCAAAAGCCCATTCGAAATCTAGATCAAATTAGAAAACTAAAAATCCATACTAGAAATCCAAACCAATATCCAAACTAGAAAGCGAGCATCCAATTAAAATCGAAAACAGAAAGCAAACAAAACTAGGAGTCAAATTAAACTCCAAAACCAAACCATAAAAAACGAGTGCCCAAACCCAAAAAAAAGATAGATTTCACAAACCACAGCGTCACGGTTTATCATCATCTCATAGCACGCCTAGGGGCCATCTCCATCTATGTCCAAGAGTAATTGACTTGGCCATTTGCCTAGAGTTTTCTACTTATTTCATATCATCCCTATCAGTTGATAACCAATCGTCCATCATTCCTGGGCCTCGCGCCATTGTTGTTTGAGGTAGATAGTGGCTGCTTCTGTTCCACAGCTGCATTCCGAGCGCCGATGTATTTTCGTAACTGGCCATTCCTTACATGCTCCTCGATTATATGCTTTAGATGCCTGCAGCTATTGGTATCATGCCTGTCCAAGTCGTGAAAGAGGCAGTGCCTTCCCGATGCCCTCTCACGTTCCGATGGTTCTCTCCTTGCAGCCTTCGGTAGGGAAGGCGATCTCGAGTCTCTAAGAATATATGTTCTAATGTCTCGTTCAATCCTGTGTAAGTGAAAATTTTTGGCTCTCTCCACCGCTTCCTAGCTTTTCCTGCTTCATCATCCAACTTCCTCTTTCCTTTATCTTTATCTTTATCCGAGCCTCCGTTGGATGGCCCTCTATCATCCGCCGCATCCACCTCCTTTAATTTCATATCTGAACATGCATCTTCCTGCCGAAGTAATCTCTCAACTTCGTGAAATAATTCCCCGAGATCCATTGGTGGGTCCCGTATTAGAGACACTTTGAAATTCGAATTCTCTCTGACTCCTGACACTGCTGCCATTAAAACCGTCGATGGATCTGGCTGATCCATCGAAGCAACTGCTGCATTGAACCAAGTTAAGAAAGCTTTGAGCGACTCCTCTATCCTTTGCTTTACCGATGTTGGTGTCATTACATTCTTCGGCCTTTTGATATGACCCCAAAACTGCTTCAGAAACCTATCCACCAATTCAGTCCATATCCTGATAGATCCCTCTTCCAGCTGTTTAAACCACATAGCAGCTATATCCGTCAAGTATAGAGGGAAATATCGGGTCATAACTTCGTCCGATGCCCCCAGCACTTCCACGTGTCGTGTGTACCTCATTAAGTGATCGGTAGGGTCAGCCTTGCCATTGTATACCTCTAGCGTAGGTAGCTTGAATTCTGGTGGATTCTAAGCCATTATGAGTCACGAGTAAACAGACTCGTATTTACTCCTTCCAGATCTATGTTTATCAAACTTTCGCGCATAGTTCGCATGATAGTCTCAGCCAATCCAGCTTTGTCCATCAAGGGTTGCCCCTCGAGTCCCCGAGGGAATTCCGGTACGTACTCTTCATCACGCGCTCCCGCATTCCTACCAACATCTTGTTGTGTGGTGCCATCTAGAATTCCTCCATGAATTGGTTCATTGTTGCCAAGCGGCATGCCCCCGAGCTTGGATCCATCCTGATTAACAACCGTGTGCTGATTAAGGGCTGCGTCCTGCTGAGCTGCTCCATTCGATTGTCGGTTAGGTCATTCTGCTCTAGCTCCATGGATATGAACTCCTGAAGCTCCAGCTGTTCCTGCTTGTCCAAACTGTCTGAGGAGATTTTGCATCATTTCCTCCTGCCATTTTAGAAACTCTTCATGCATAGCTCCCATCATCATCTCCATCTCGTTTCTGGTGATGAAAGCCGAAGTCTGATTAGCCCCTAATGATGCCTACTGGCTTCCTTCATGCTGACTTCTTTCTGCTATTTGTCTTCTACTTGATTTCCTTGTCATACCTTTTCAGATCTGAACCCTTAAGCCTTTAAATTGAATATCCAAGCAGTACAATCCCTGAGTTAGCTGCTCCCAGTGAAAGCACCAAGTGTTTGCACCGAAATTGGTCATAAACCCCAAATATCAAGAAAGCACCAGTGTATGAATACAGATCAGCGGTATATAATCAAAGACCACAGATCCAAGTAATGTAGAGAATAAAAATGAAGAACAACAAACTTAAAACAGAAAGAAATAGACAGAGACACAAGGTTTATAGTGGTTCGGCTATCTTCGGCCTACGTCCACTTCAAAAGTTAACCTTTTATTGACTTCTCCTGATGGCTACAATTGATTATAGCGGATTACAGTGATGAAACTCGAATACAACAGCATTCTTTTAGTGAAAAGATGATTTCGGCAGAGTCTGGACGTCGAATCGCCAAAAAGTCCCTTTTCTATAGGCTCTGGGGTGCTATTTATAGGTGTAGGCTGCAAATATCTCGCTCAAATCTTAGGAGACTTCTTCTAGCATGTGAGTGGGCCTACGCCATCGATCCCACATGATTTCAACTCGACCCGTGATCGATACGAACGAATTTTGTATCGATCAGGATTTTATCCAATCGAGCCAAAATTTAGAAGGAACATTCTTTAGGTTGTACGTAAGCTCCTGTGAAAATTTGGCGGCATTTCGACCCGTGGATCGTGAGATATGATCGATGCAAATTCAATTTTTCGGTGGGCTATCTGATTCAGATCGATATATTCGTTTCGATTGGTTTGAGTTGGTGTTGAGCGTGTGCCTGCAAGTTGATGTGGCGCTTGATTTTACGGTCAATCCGAAATTCTCAACTAATCGACCGAGTCCCCCCTATGCACGTTCTTTGATTCGAACCAATAGGTAATATGTTGTTCGATTTGATCAGTAACGTGTTGTTCAAATTGATCAGTAACATGGTGTTCGAATCGATCAGTAACGTGTTGTTCAAATCGATCAGTAACGTGTTCCATTCGCATTGATCATCCTGCTCTATTCGTATCGATCGGTACGAAGTGATCGATATGATCAGTGGCTTCATGATGGATACAAAATAAGGCGCACTAGTGGATCGATGCGAATTGTCGATGCTTGATCGATACGAATAAGGTCCTTATAGATCGATACGAATAGCGTAGCTCCAGGTGGGTTCGAACTGATCAATTCGAACATGGTCCTTTGACGGATACGAATTAATCGATACGAACAGTGGCCTTTTGATGGATACGAACAGATTGGTTCGAACATGATTTTTGCTGAAATTGCATCAATCATATCTTGAGCATACAGACTCCGATTGACTTGAAATTTGAAAGGTAGCCACTCCTAGCCTTGATCATCATTCCTAATCGATCCCGCATTGATTGGAGCTAGGTCAAGTTTTGACAACATCGATCATAGCCATTTTTTTAATTGACCTCCAATCATAATATCCATCATCTCCAGCCAATTTATTGATATTCTGGCCTTGACCAAAAGGTGGGATAACAGTATCTTTATCAGATATTCTAATAGAAGTAAAGCATTTAGAGTTTATAATTAATAACTAACACTATTGAAGAAACAAAGCATGTATCTTTTGATGAAAATTTTAAAGATACTGTACAAACAGAAGATGAAGAAGATTTTGTAACTTTAAATAATGAACCTAATGAAACTAATTGTGAAATCATTCAACCTAATAAAAGAATTAGGCTATTAAAAGATCATCCTGTAGAAAATATAGTAGGAAATATTGAATCTATAGTTAAAACAAGAAATCAACTAAATAGTATGAGTAGTGTAGCTTTTACATCAACTGTTGAACCTAAAAATCCAAAGAAAGCATCATCTGATGTTTCATGGATTCTTGCTATGCAAGAAGAATTGAATCAGTTCACCAGAAATGATGTTTGGAAACTTGTTCCTGGACCTAAGGATAAAAGTATAATTGGAACAAAATGAGTTTATAAAAATAAAATGAATGAACTTGGTGAAGTTGTGAGAAATAAAGCTCGTTTAGTCATGCAAGGTTATCGTCAAGAAGAAAGAATTGATTATGACAAAACCTTTGCACCCACAGCAAGACTAGAAGCTATCAGGATTCTATTTGCTTTCGCAAACTATAATAATTTCATGTTATACCAAATGGATGTTAAAAGTGCTTTTCTACATGGTTTTGTAAAAGAAGATGTTTATGTTGAACAACCTCCACCTTTTGAAGATAATAAATTTCCAAATAATGTATATAAATTAAAGAAAGCTTTATATGGTCTGAAACAAGCTCCTAGTGCCTAGTATGAAAGACTAAGATCTTATTTACTACAATCTGGTTTTGAAATTGGTAAAATAGATACAACTCTTTTTTAAAAAGAAACAAAAATGATATTTAATTAGTACAAATATATGTAGATGATATAATATTTGGGTCAATTAATAACATAATGAATAAAGAATTTTCAGATATAGTGACTAAAGAATTTGAAATGAGTCATATGGGAGAACTAAGTTTCTTCTAAGGGCTTCAAATCAAATAATTAGATAAAGGAATTTTCATTAGTCAAGAAAAATATGCTAAGGATTTAATTAATAAATTTGGATTGACCATTTCTAGTGGGAAACCAACTCCAATGACAATTAATGTAGCTTTAAGTAAAGAAGATACATCAAAAGATGTTGATCAAAAATCATATAGGGGAATGATTGGTTCGCTGCTTTATATAACAAAAAGTCGTCCTGACATCATGCATAGTGTCTGTCTCTATATAAGATACCAATCTCAACCTAAAGAAACTCACTTAAAAGTTGTTAAAAGAATTTTAAGATATGTAAAACATACTTTAGATTATGGTTTATTTTACCCTAAAAATTATGTATTTGATTTAATTTCATATTGTGATGCTGATTACTCTGGTTGTAAATCAGACCGAAAAAGTACAAGTGGAACTTGTCCCTTTCTAGGACATTCTCTGGTTTAGTAAGTAGCAAAACACTGTATCCTTGTCAACAACTGAAGTAGAATATATATCTGCTGCTTTGGCTTATTCTCAAGTTATATATATGCAACAAACTTTAAAAGATTTTGGATTAACTATAACTAAATCACCAATTTATTGTGATATATTAGTGCAATAAACCTATCTAAGAATCCAACTCATCAAGCTAGAACAAAATATATTGATATTAGACATCATTTTCTTAGAGATAATATAAGTAAAGAAGTCATAACTCTTGAATATATTAATACTGAAAAACAAATTGCTGATATATTAATCAAACCATTAAATGAACAAAACTTTACTAAATTTAGAAGAGAATTAGGTATATGTTCATTAACTGAAATATGAATTATAAATAATACAAATATAGTTAATAATTAATATAAATAAAATTTTCTCAAAAATTGAACAAGGCATGTTGACATGACCCATCCCCATATGTCGACTTACAGGCCGAGATTTTCAAATTTAAATTTCCCTCTTATTTGGTTATATATTTATATATTTCGACTTTTACTCCTTTTCTCTATTCTATTCTCTGTAATAAACTTCTAAAATAGTAAATTAATGGCTTTTCTTCTAATAATGAACCTTCTTCAGCACTTCTTATCATTCTGGTCCTTTTCAACATTCCATACACATGTGAGTCATCAAATTACAAGAGAAGATGGAAGATTTGCTTCAAATGATGATGAAAATTCAAGTAAGTCAATTGTGAATGGCTAGGGAACAAGATAGGCAAGGCAGAATCCTTAGGAATTTACAAAACTTCCTTATGGATAACCATGCCAATCCCATTGTCATCAAAGAATCATCACAAGCCATAGATTCTAAAGAAGAAGAGCCTCTAGAAGAACCACAAGAGAACCAAGAAGAAGAACATCCTTTGTCGAATTCAGATGTTCATATGGCGAAGACGATGGTGTGATTTGCGTTGGAGAGGTCCTTTTTGACGCTAATGGGAACTTGGTCAAACAACGTGGAATCTTTTGTCTCCACTATTCAAATTGTTCGGTCCATAAATCACCGATAGTTAAGGGTCCTCGTTAAGCATTTTTTTTCGTTTTCTTCATTGTATATTGGTTTGTTAATTTGTATGTATGTGTTATCTTAATTAATGTTCTTCTAAAAACAATCTTTGTGTATAAAATCTTGAATTCCATTTAACTTAGGATGCTATATCACTCATACATAGTTATTATTCTTATGTCATATGTTTGTTTATCTCATTTTCTATTAAGTTCAAGGTTTATAGGCTATTTTTTGTTGATGACAAAGGGGGAGAAGTTATATAAAATAGTAGGCTTGGAGTAAGGGGGAGTTGGCGTAAGGAGAAGTTATGGTATAATCGAAGTGGTAAGTATATTTTATAAGGTTGTCATCATCAAAAAGAGGGAGATTGTTAGGAATAGGAGATAGTGGTTTTGATGACAATAACCTTTGTAACTTAATTTATTATAACTTATATACTAACACTATTGTATTGATATATATATATATATATGAATGTTTTTATGCAAGATATATATAAGGCAGGTATTGATTATTGAAGACTGTACAGTATAAAGATCAATAATGAAGAAATCAAGCTTGAAGACTCATGAGCATCAAGATCAAGATTTCAAGATAAGTATCTAGTTTTTTTAAAACTTCATAATAGCGTGGAAATCTTCATTTCAAATTTCATTTGGGAAGGAACCCATTTCTACCTTCTTAGTGGCTACAAACCCATGACAAGCAGCTTACAAACCTACGACAAGTGGCTTACAAACCCACGAGCATCCTGGTTGTGTACAAGTACTCAAGTCCTGATGTAATGAAATATTCTGTAGGAAGATGCTTACAAAACTACTTTAAAATGTTTTTTCAAAATGATTTTCAAAATTTCTTTTCAAAATGTTTTAGCTTTAAAAATTATGTTTTCAAATGATTTTCAAAAAGATGTTTTAGCCTTAAATTATTCTATGTTTTCATTTTTAAATAAATTCTTGTTTTAAACTTCATTTATTTTTAAACTATCTTCTTATTTTTTAAATATTCTTTATAATATATATATATATACACTTAAGATTTAAAATAAAATTTATATATACATTCTAAAAATATGTTTTTCTACTCTTCTTTACATAAAACATAGAAAATTAGTTTATTTTACTCCAGAATCATTTTATCTTGTTTTCCTTTCAATATCATTTGGAATACAAATTTTACATTGTTTTTAACTAAGGGATGTCACATCATGGGATAGCCCATGTCGACATGGTGGCCGTTAAATTCAAAAGTTTCAATTTTCAAAAGAAGTGTCTATTCGTCTAAAGCTCTTCACGAATGTTTATGATCGTTACTGGTCTATAAATTGCCTTCATAAATGAATTTTTAACTGACTATTTTCTTATCTTCCTCACTCCTTATTCTCCACAAATCCATATTCTAAAATTTTCATAATTTTAAGATCGTGCCGAAATTCTGAAGAATTCTCAAGTGAATCAAATTAGAATCTCATTCTTGTTTGATTCTCTATCCTCTCTCGAAGTTCAACGTGCTATTCAGAGTTATAGGATCAATTTATAATCAAAAGTTTATCAAGTCTCTCTATAAGGTGTGGTTGTGCCTGGTAATCAATTGGGTGATCTTGTGTCCCATAAATCAAGAGAGTTTGCCCCAGACTTGAAGATAGGAGGGTTCCTCAAAGCCTTTAGAAATTAAGGATTGTAATCTTGACATTGGTATAATAAAAATCTGTACGAGATGTTTGCCTTGGTGCAGGACAATACGTAGGGTAACTCCGAACCAGTATAAATCCGGTGTGCTCTTTCCTTTTACTACTTTTTATTTACTTTCTGCATCTGTGCTTGATTCTATGATTGTTCCGTGGTTAAGTTCTGCATTTGTTTATATCATAATTTTTAAATTAGTCCATATAAGTCTTAGAATCCATTAAACACTATTCACCCCCTCTAGTGTTAAATTAGCCTTAAGATCCTTAATCCGCACTCCCTTTCATTCATAATGTGAGAGAATTCTATTCGGGGCAGTTGTAGTGTGATCCTATGAGTAGCTCTATTGGCGGTGGTCGATGTTAGTTATTAAGGTTTGATCCTTGTATAAGCCTACACATGTTGTTAGTGTAGGTGTAGGTTAAATAAAAACCCTTAAGTAAAGGTCCCTAGGAAAACACGAACACTTGTAGGACATCCTAGGTCAACTAAGTAGAATTAAAGTCGATTGGACATGATCACCATACATTAAACATGTACTCATTCACCAGACATTTGTCTGAACCATGCTTCTCCTTTCTTTTCCTCACCATAGGAGAATAGGGCAGCAGGTGATTAGATTGATTTCAGTATGTGGAGAGGCGAGCTCATCACAGGAGTTGCTTATCATTTTATTTACCCTCCATGTAGTTGTCTATCTTACCAGTATTTAGTATTTCTATCAGACTATGAGTGGTATTTCTATGTACTCTGTATTGACTATGTTTTTTTCCTGAAACCGTGTTTCGAGATATTTTTTGAGATGGTTATTTTTTATATTGGTTTTTCCTAATGTTTTACCAGAAAAATTTCAAAATGTGTTTTCAAAGTGTATATGTATATATGCATGTACATATATGTATGTATGTATGTATAAACAAAAAAATTTAAAATGTTTTTCAAAATTTTTATATAAGCGTAATCTCTCTCTTATTTGTACTTATGCTATCTATGGAAAGTTGCAAATAAATTCTTAAAAATCACAATTAGAAGATAAGCGATCTCGTAGGTTCAGGCTCAAACAACGCAGCCGAGATTCTACACGTGAACGTCCTGATTTGGTTCCGCTGGTATCTACAGGCGAGGTGACAAGTCGAGCTTAATCCCATTGGAGGACCCACTAAAAGAGCGATAGGTGCAGTTCCTGCCCCCCACCTACCATTGATTTTGCTAAGTTAGGTATGGATTTCTCGAGCCTTGGAGGAAAGCCGTATGTGGGGACTAAGTCATATGTAGACCAAGGTCATGGATTCATACTTGTGAGAGGATTTTTGGGTTGATAGGTCTTGTTGATGAGGTGAGGAGATAGTTAGGTACTTGGCAGTTACGGGGGAGGAGGCGATGGGCTGATTTGGTGAGAGGTAGTTGAGGCAGAGATGGATGGAAGAGAGATCGCTTAGGGGGAGTTTTATAGATGTTTTGAGATGAAGTTTCTTTCTAAAGCAGAGGAAGGAGTGCTCTAAGATAAATTCATTCATATGAAGCAAGAAGACATGTTAGTAAAGGATTATGTTATCAATTCAACAAGTTGGCTAGGTTTGGATGGAGTAACTAATGACCAACAAAAGGCTTTGAAATTTGCTAAAGGGATGAAAAAAACCCTTTAAGGTTTAGCTCTAAGTCATATTGCTATAGATGTCACATATGAGGGTATAGTGGAAACGACCTTGCTAACAACGTCTCCAAGGAGGAAGCAAAGGATGAATTTAAGAAGACTGGAGGAAAAGCGTGACATCAGAATCAGCAAAAGGGAGGATTTGGATCCAAGTGGAAAATCAAGAAGTAGGATATGCACTACATGAACTGTAGCAAGAAGGGACATTTTGCGAAGGAATGAAAGATAGAGGGTTCAAAGTTCAAGTGCTATTATTACAATTAGTTTGGGCACATGTAACAACCCATACTTTTAGCTATTTTAAATTAATAAATTTAAGGTGATTATTAGATAAAAATGGGTAGAAAAAAATTAACGATTTATTATTGTAGTTTATGCAATATAATAAAATTTTGAAATAAACAATTTTGAAGACTTTGGTAACGGATATTGAAATGAAATCCTATGTATTTAATGTGTTGTAATAAATAGCTTAGATTGAATAATAATGTTGAATTACTGTAGAACGGAAATAGTCATTTTATTATTTGGATTTATTTCAAAAATAAATTTTATAAGTTAAATAACTTATATTTCAATTATAGTGATTTTTTGAATAATTAATTTTTTTAAATTTAAGTTTTGAAATTATTTGAATAATTGAATTCTTAAATTAATGTGAATGGAATTGACATCGAAAATTGATTTAAATTTTATTTAAACAAGAATAGAGATTGTTCACTTTAAAAATTGAATTTAAAGGTGAATAATTAGAAACAGGAAATTTTGTATTTTATTTAATGAGTAAAAATAGCCATTTTGGCCACTGTCTCGGATTTCAACTAAACTTGTTTCGTCAGATCCGAAATAGTGTATAATTGTAGGGTTTCATTTTTCATTGCGATTGGACTTGTCGTTTGGCCGTGCAAGCTTGAAATGCATACAAATAAATTTAAGGAATTCAATTAAAATAAATTGATTTTGAAAAGAAATCTTCTGCATATGATCGAATCAGGCCTCAAAACTGGATCCTTTGGGTTCAGAATATGGGTAAAATATTAGGAACGCCAGGCGGCACACATCATTTGGAGTTCGAGAGTTCACAGATTGATAGGGCGAGATATTTTCGTATTAAATAATAAGTATTATTTCAATCCTTCCAATAATACTTACACCCACGCCCTATTTATTGGTCAACCCCGTACTCATTCCTTCCTTCTCCTCTTTTATATTGAATCAAAAATAGGCAGAAATCAAAAAAAAAAGTTTGCTCAAAATCGCGATCGACAAAGGGAGACGGCGGTGCCTGTTGAGGGTGGAGGTGGTCTAGGGTTGGTCGCAATTTTCACCTCGTTTACGTGCGCGGTAATCTATTAGGGGCTGGCAATATGATGAGGTGGTGCTGCAGTCGATGCATGTCCTAGGGCGAGGTGGAGGAGGAGTCCATTCGATGATTTTTTTAAAAGAAAATTGATGTTAAGATCGCGAAAAGCTCGCTGTAAGGAGGTATTGGGTTCGAACGGCAATAAGGTTAGCTTAAGTTTTAATTACATTAATTAGTTAATTTTATTTGTCAATTATAGTTTAATTGTTTGTTTAATTAATTATCTCGTAACTTTGGCTTACAAGGTCCATTTCGGACGAAGTAAATTGCAGTGGATTCGTATTTACAAAGGCTTCAACTTGGAACCAAAGTGAGATTTATCTGAAGCTAAAAATATTTTTAGTTTCAAATTAGAGGTGTGTTTTATACACTCATGATTGACTAAAATATTTTTATGTTAGTTAAATTGGTTCTGAAGTAATTTAAATTATGGATAGTTGTGTGGTAAACTTAAGTGACATGGAAAACGATGTAGGAATTTATATGTTAGAAATTTTGAATTGACAGTTAATATGAAATTAGAATTAAATTGCTAGTAATTCTCGATCATCGTAATTGATTAATTATTGCAATTATTGACTGTTTGGATGTTGGTTGTGATGGATGAAAATTGGTTGATATTTGAATGATTGGATGTTTATTTATTGTATATATATCATGTTATCATCTTGTATATTATTATAGTATATAAAACTATTAAACGAATTATTTGGTATAAATTAAGGAATAGATTGAAATGATATATACCTATGATATTTGTTTTGGATTGAAATGATATATATCCATCACTGAATTAAATTGGAATAAATGATTCACTTGGCCATATGATAGAAAATTATATATGGACACCCGATTGGATAAATTAAATGATTTCAAAAAATTTGATTGGAAATTATTTAAATGATTTGATTCTAAGAAAAAAATTGAATTTACGAAAATTGAATTATTTTCGAACTTGAGCTTGAAATGTTGAAATTTAAAGTGGAATGTTGTAAATAATTGAAATTGAGATTTTTAAGTTATAATCGAAATATGATTTGAATTTCAGAAATTGATTTGTTTCAAAAGATTGGACTTTATTTGAACTTTGAATATTGCTAAGCAAAAGTAATGTAAAACAATATTTCAAAATTGAGCTAGGAATTGAATTATATTTGAAGATTTGAATTTTAAATTGAATATTGAAAGTAAATTTGATTTAAGTGAATTGAATAGATATTTTTAAAATTGAACGTGAAATTGATATAAATCGAAATGGTTTAAATTTGAGAATTGAGTTGAAATTGAAATGGAAATTAATTTGGAACTGAAATTGAAATTAAATTGGGGTTGAATTGAAGCTTATTCAAGTTGGAATTGAAATTGAAACCAATTGGAATTGAAAGCGAAATTGAATAAATTCGAAATCAAATTTATTTACAATTAGAATCGAAGTAAAATTCGACTTGAAATTGGAACTGAATTGATTAAATCGAAATGGATATTTGAACTGGGAAATTTGGAATTGAATCAGTTTGACTTTGAAATTATTTTCAAATAAATTATTTTAGTATAAACTATTTGAATCTATCTTCTTAAATATTCAAATTATTTTGATTTTCCAAATTATTTTACTATAAAAACCATTTATAATAATCAAACTATTTTCTATTGAACTATTTTAACTATTTAAGCTATTTTAAAACTATTCAAACTATTTTCTAAAAATTCAAACTGGTCAAGGGTGAGATGTTTATATTTACATCTTGGATTTAAATGCAGAATGAGGTTAAAATGAAGTTATAATCAAGATTGAATTCCGAAACAATTTTGGAAGCGAAATCGAGATATTATGGCAAAAATGAGGTGGTATATTTTGAGTAAATATGATGATTTTGAAATGGATTTGATTAAGCGAATATGATATTTTGATATCAAGTGTGAATTATTTTCGAAATATAAAAGTACCGACCGATATGTAAAATAACGTTTGGTTATTAAAGAGACTGGAGCCTTTTATTAGCATACTCTCTATAAATATTGGAACCACTTTAACAACTGTGTACGAGGTGGATGATATGCAGAATGTTGTGGTTTAGTTGGCAAACATTTACTGGAATAAAGTAAGAGAACGATGATGGATAATCTTGATACTTTTGTCATAATTAAAATGACTAAAACATGAGCCTATATCTTGCCAATGAGGTTAGCTACCTCTAGTGATGTTGATCCCGCATAAAACTATTGTGATTTCATACTCGACAAGTGTACCGTTCCGTTTGGATTGATGGTTGCGGTCGGCCATGTATGGGTTACGACCAGCCAGAAAATGTAAACTGGTAAAATACTACCTTAGACATTACTTCACGTGCCTTGTCATACTTATCCTTATACGGGCCCATTACGACTTTGGTTTAGTATTGTACCTATAGGTGACTCACTAGCTAGCGACGTTACTGGTTATCACAGGACTTGCATAAATTGCATGCTATTAAAATGTGTTAAAAAGGATCAATGTTAAGCCTTAACGTTATTTTGATATTTATTTTACTAATAGACATTACCTATATAGCATATACCATTATATATAAAGAGTTTAACGGATCCTTAGGCAATGGAAAATTCCGTAACATCTCATAAGTTATCACACGCACATTTTGCACTGGATAGGAGATGTAAAATCCCGTTAACCTTTCTGACGCCACGACACTCATATTTCGTGATATAGATTTGAATTACATAAGAGTATTTTAGTCCTGACTCGAGTGTTTTGTCTTTTCATTATGCTCGGGTTAGCCCTGAGTTTTTTAGTGCATTGAAGATCATTTTCTAAAGAACGAAGATGAAATTTCGGTATATTATTACTATTATTATTCCCTGTATCATGCTGTTCTGCGGCATTATTTATTTATCCCTGATGTATTATGATAAATGTTGTATAGAGTATAATTAGATGTATAATATAAACAGCTTTATGAACTATTTATTTGATTATTATATTTTTTCATTTCGCTGTGAAATTTTATGTTTATTTTCTTCCTCTTTCCTTATTTTTCTTAATTTTCCCAATTGGTCATCTACGTTCTAGATAATTTAAGTTGGACATGTGTGGATTATTACCGATTTTAAACCTTTCGAAATGTGGGTCGTCATAGTTGATACAGAGCTTTGGTTTAGCCATAACCTTAGCTTTGTGAGGTTTGACTCATTAGAGATAGGGTAGTAATACCCTGAAATGAGTCTATTTGAGTGTATATTTATGAGAGAGCATACTTGTTAGTGCTATAAATTATTTTATATCGTGTTTACTTATCCGTTGAGTCGTTTATGAATTTTGGCCAAAGTGTGGGATGTCGTGTTATCAATAGGGGTTTCTAAACACTTAAAACGAGGCAAGTCGACATAATATTTTTTAAAAATAGGGTAAATAAAATAATTTTACCTAAATTATATTATACATATATATATATATATAATGATAATTTTTAATGAATGATAGTTGTTAGGAGATGATGATATTTAATTATCATCGATTATTGGTTGATTAGAATAAAACGAATAGTTGATGAATTTTATTTCATAAAGCATTTGATAATTAAATTAAATTGGATCTAATTACAATAAAAATTGTTTGAAGTAACAAAAATGTAAAGTAATGTAATATTTTCATAATTAAGAAACAGAAATGTATAAGCTATATTACAAATAGAAGGATTTAAAAGTTGAGAATTTTAGAATTTGAATCCCTTTGTTGTAAAAATTATTTTCAAACCTTGAAAATTAATAATAATATTATTTGAAAGTGTTTTGATTAGAAATATATTTTGAAAGGATTTTTGAAAGAAAGAGCACTGAACTCACTTTAATTGCTGGGAAATAGTTCTGGAGATGACAGCGGCGTCTCCGGTACTCATTTTCAAGTTTATAAGTGAGAATTGCTACCAAAAGAAATTTATTTTCGATTAAAACAAGTTTTGATTATGAAAACAAATTCCAAATATGATTTGATAAATATACTAAAATATTTTTGAACTTATAATTGAGAATATTATAGATAAAAATAAGTTATAATTTATAGATTTGAATAGGAAAATAAAACAAAATTTTAAATTTTTTGAATCTTTTTGATTAAGTAAACAAAAGAAGATTCGAATTTAAGATATGAAAAAAAAGAATTAACTTAAGATATGTTAATTAAATGGAGTTAGTGAAATGAAGTAAATAAAATGAAGTCTAACTCAATAAAGCTTAAATAAAATGGAATGTATTTGAAATGAATTAGATAAAATAATAAAATGAAAATTTAAATGAATAAATTGTATAACTTATAGATTTGAGAATTATTAAGCCAAAAACAAATTTAAATTTATTAAATGTGTATGATGATAGAAGAAAAGGTTTAATTTAAATTAAGTTGTTATAAGAAAATGTATAAACTTAGTTAATGTTCTAAGAAAGTAAACAAATGATAAATGAATTTATATCTTTGTAAATTGATTGAAAAACGGAAGTAAATTTGCAAAAAAGTGTTTGAAATATAATTGTAACTCTCTGAAATGATTATTAATTGAAATAAATCAAAGTTAAGGAATGGATGAAATGAATTAAATAAAGTCGAATTTAATTTGGAATAAAGATGAACTTAAGTTGTGAGTTGAATTGAAGGTAAGCAAAAAATAAATTAAAGTAATTGAACTAAAGTAAAATGATATTAACTGTGATTTAAATTAATAATGAACTTAAGTTATAAAAAAATTATTATTAATGATTGAGAAAAAAAGAATTAATTGAATGAACCGATGAAGTAATTCAGTAAATTAAAAATGGTTTGAAATGTTGTTGATGAATTAAAAAATAAACTTAAGTTATAAAGTAATAAAAAAATGAGTTGTATAGCATAAACTGCTTATATTAAACATAAGTAAAATTTCAAAATGGTTGCTTGAGTAAATTGTATTGAATAAGATATGCTAAGCAAATGAATATGAATAAATGAACATAAATGAATGGGATGAAAATTCACTGGATGACAAATAAAATGAGTGTCATTAAAATAATATTAATCAATTGAAAGTAAATTGATTGAATGTAAATACATATAATTGTAATGAATAAAATGTGTGATGAATATTGGTTGATCGAATAAAAATGGATTGAAACTAAATTAGTGAATGTAAATCAATTAAAAGTTAATGAATTGAATATAAATCCATTATGTGATTAACAAAATGAATATTTATAGGTGAATGTTAATCATTTAAGAAGTAAATAAAGTGAATGAAAATAAATTGGATGTAAATGTAAATTAATTGAAACCGAGTCAATTAAAATGTGTGAAATGAGTTTTAATAGAAATGGAAGGGTATGAGTTTAAATGTTGACATTGAATAATAGTATGGTTTGAATAAAACTTAAATAAGGTTGCTTGGATGTTTCTTTTATTGCATGACTATGTTTGCTCATATGGTTGTTGTATAGTCATGTTATATATTGATTCCTCTTTCCATACACATTCTCTCACCTATTATTAAGTGTTTAGTAGGTACGGAAGAGCGTATGCTAGTTTTGGAACTCGCTTGCACGTATTTTGCTTTTGCTTGCTTAACACGTGCGAATCCTCTCATATTATTAATAATAAGATACATATCCGGGGTTACATACCGCATTTTTATATTTTTTCCTTACGGGATGTCTCATTATTGAGATGAAATGTATATTTGATATATATAGGATATATTTGTGTTATACATTTTATTGTAAAAAAAATTCGATCGAGCTGTGCAAAGAAGACTCTGTCGAAATTTTTCGTAGATCTGGGAGTTAGAAATTTTTTGAAGTTTTAGAAATTTTATAGCTTGTTTTTATATATAAGTTATATGTTTTTATCCATAAAACCGATATCGATGTGGCATGGTAGAAGCGTATTAATAGTTTTGCAAATAAGATGTTTATGTTTTATAAGTTGATTATTTTGGGAAAACATATAAAATGTTAAATTCTGTACTTAGTCCCGTTTCGAGGATGAAAAGTTTTAAGTGGGGGAGAATTTAACGACCTTTATTTTTAATTGTTTTAAATTATTAAATTTAAGGTGATTATTGGATAAAAATGTGTAGAAAAAAAGTTAATGATTTATTATTTTAGTTTGTGGAATATAATAAAATTTTGAAATAAACAATTTCAAAGACTTAGCAATAATAGGTACTGAAATGATATCCTATGTATTTAATGTGTTGTAACTGATAGCTTGGATTAAATAATGATGTTGAATTACCGTGGAATGGAAATAGTCATTTTATTATTTGAATTTGTTTTAAAAGTAAGTTTTATAAGTTAAATGACTTATATTTCATTTACAGTGATTTATTGAATAATTAAATTCTTTAAATTTATTTGAAATTATTTGAATAATTGAATTCTTGAATTAATGTGAATGGAGTCGTTATCAAAAATTGATTTAAATTTTATTTAAACAAGAATAGAGATCGTTTACTTTTAAAATCGAATTTAAAGGTGAATAATTAGAAATTGGAAATTTTATATTTTATTCAACGAGTAAAAATAGCTATTTTGGCCACTATCTCGGATTCCGACGAAACCAGTTTCGTCGGATCCAAAATAGTGAATTATTGTATGATTTCAAGTTTTGTAGCCATCGGACTTGTCATTTGGCCATGCGAGCTTGAAAAGCATAGAAATCAATTTAAGGAATTCGGTTAAAATAAATTGATTTTGAAAGCTATCTTCTGCATATGATCGAATTAGGCCTCGAAACTAGTTCCTTTCGGTTTGGAATAGAGGTAAAACATTAGGAATGCCAGGTGGCATGCTTTATTTGGAGTTCTGGAGTTCATAGGTCGATCAGGCAAGATATTTTCGTATTAAATAATAAATCTTATTTCACTCCTTCCAATAATACGTACACCCAGCCCTATTTTTGGCCAACCCCTTACTCGTTCCTTCCCTCTGCCCTTTTATTTCGAATCAACAACAGGTAGAAATCAAAAAAGAAAAAAAGAGAACAAATGGAAAAAAAATCTCGATCTTAAAAAACAGAAGCTTGCTCGAAATCGCGATCGACGTGGGAGGTAGCGGCGCTTGCTGGAGGGTGGATGTGGTCTAGGGTTGGTCGCGATTTTCACCTCTTTCGCGTGCACGGCGTTCTATTGGAGGATGGCGACACAACGAGGTGGCGCTACAGTCGGCGGGTGACCTAGGGTGAGGCGGAGGAGTCCGTTCGATGATTTTTTTTCAAAAAAATGGTGTTAGGATCGCGAACAAGCTCGTTGGAAGGAGGTATTAGGTTCGAACGATGGTAAGGTTAAGTTTTAATTACATTAATTAGTTAATTTTATTTGTTAATTATAGTTTGGTTATTCGTTTCGCTAATTATCGTGCAATTTTTGCTTACAAGGTCCATTTCGAACGAAGTAAATTGCAGTGGATTCGTATTCGATGAAGGCTTTAGCATGGAACCGAAGTGAGATTTATCTGAAACTAAAAATATTTCAGTTTCAACTAAAAGTTGAGTGTTTTATGCGCTCACGAATGAATAAACTATTTTTATGTTAGTTAAATTGATATCTGAAGTGATTTAAATTATTGGTTGTTGTTTGGTAAATTTAACTGACATGATAATCGATGTTGGAATTTATATGTTTGAAATTTTAAATTAATGGTTAAATTGAAATTAGAATTAAATTGCTAGTAAAATTCTCGATATTTGATAATTGATTAATTATTGCGATTATTGACTGTTTGGATGTTGGTTGTGATGGACGAAAATTGGTTGATATTGGAATGATTGGACGTATATTTATTATATATATGTATCCATTATCATCTTGTATATTATTACGGTATATAAAACTGTTAATCGAATTATTTCGAATAAATTAAGGAATATTTTGAAATGATATATACCTATGACATTTGTTTTGGATTGAAATGGTATATATATCCATCCTTGAATTAAATTGAATAACCGATTCACTTGGCCATATGAAAGAAAATTATATACGAACACCAAATTGGTTAAATTAAATGATTTCAAAAAATTTGATTTGAAATTATTTAAATGATTTGATTTGAAGAAAAAAATTGAATTTATGGAAATCGAATTATTTTCGAACTTGAGCTCGAAATGTTGAAATTTAAAGTTGATAATAGGAACGTTTTAAATAACTAAAATTGAGATTTAAGTTATAATCGAATATGATTTGAATTTCAAAATTTGATTTGTTTTAAAAGATTGGACTTTTATTCAAATTTTGAATTTTTCTAGATAAAAGTAATATAAAACAATATTTCAAAATAGAGCTTGGAATTGAATTATATCTGAAGATTTGGATTTTAAATTGAATATTGAAAGTTAATTTGATTTAATTGATTTGAATCAGTATTTTAAAAATCAAATGCAAAATTGATATAAATCAAAATGGTTAAATTTAAGAAATGAGTTGAAATTAAATCATTGAATCGGATAGTTGAAATTGAAATAAATTTGGAATTGAAATGGAAATTAATTTGGAATTGAAATTGAAATCGAATTGGTATTGAATTGAAATTTATTCAAGTTGGAATTGAAATTGAAACCAACTGGAATTGAAAGGAAATTGAATTAATTCGAAATCGAATATATTTGAATTGAAATTAGAATCAAAGTAAAATTCGACTTGAAATCGAAATTGAATCGATTAAATCAAAATGGAAATTGAAATTGATTTGAATTGAAATTTTGGAATTGAATCAGTTTGATTTTGAAACTATTTTCAAATATAAATTATTTTAGCATAAACTATTTAAAATCTATCATCTTAAATATTCAAATTATTTTTATTTTTCAAATTATTTTACTATATAAACCATTTTCAATGCTCAAACTATTTTCTATTGAACTATTTTAACTATTTAAATCATTTAAATGCTATTTAAACCATTTTCTAAAAATTCTAACTAGTCAAGGGTGAAATGTTTGTATTGAAATCTTGGATTTAAATGCGAATAAGGTTAAAATGAAGTTACAACCTAAAATGAGTTTCAAAATAATTTTGGAAGCGAAATCGAGATATTATGGCAAAAATGAGATGGTATATTTTGAGTAAATATGATGATTTCGAAATGGATTTGATTTTGAAGCGAATATCATATTCTTGATATTGTTAGCACTATAGTTAGTCACTAACACCCTTGAGATAGATTATGCAGGGAGATTAATGAAGAAAGTAAACTAAAACAAAGAATTGTATGCTAAATTAAATGCAAAGATAAGAACACCAGATTTATAGTGGTTCGGCGTAACTGCCTACGTCCACTTTGAAGTTAATATTTATTGCTTTACTCAACAATTGATTACAAATACAATCTATACACCAACTACTTGAATACAAATGCCAAGTAAAGAGAATGAGTCTTGAATGCGGCAAAGTCTCCCCAGTGTTCTCGAAAAAAGGTCCCTTTCACTGTGCCCCTGCCCTTCTATTTATAGACGAAGATGGGTTGGACTTCTCTTGTAGGCCTAGGAACAAAGCACCTCGGCCCCTGTTAATTTCTGCGCGCCGAGCAGTAAATGCCGAACGAGAATTACCGAACCAAATATTCAGGCCGAACGGAATTCAAATGCCGACCGAGGAAGGAGTGCCGAAAGGTACCTGTATGCCGAACGAAACTTGATGTCATTTGGAGGGAGATGTCAAACGACTTACTTATGCCAAGCGAGGTCTCATGCCGAACAAGGCTTCATGCCGAACGAGGCCTAATGCCGAACGGTCTCTCAATGCCAGGTGAGGCGAGATGTCGAGGGGCCCTTCTATGCCGATCGACGCTCTATGCCGAGCGAGGGAAGGTGTGCCAACCGAGGCTCTATGCCGAGCACCTCTTAATGCCGGGCGAGCTCTCCATGCCAAATGAGGCCTTGCGCCGAGCGACCTATCCATGCCGAACGAGGCAAGATGCCGAGCGACCTCTCTATGCCAAACGAGGCAACCTATCGAGCGACCTCTCTATGCCGAGCTTCCCATCTATGTCGAACGATGCTCTATGCCGAGCGAGGGGAGGTGTGATGACTGAGGCTCTATGCCGAGCGACCCCTCAATTCCGAAAGAGCTCTCCATGCCGAATGAGGCTTGCGCCGAACGACCTATCTATACTGAATAAGGCAAGATGCCGAGCGACCTCTCTATGCCGAACGAGGCAAGATGCCAAGCGACATCTATATGCCGTGCGATCTATCTATGCCGAACGACGCTTTGTGCTGAACGGTTCTTTGTGTCGAGCGATGTGCTTGCTTGGTGACACACGCATTACCGGGTCAATTACCTGGGTAACACTTGCCCCCAAAGTGTGTCTTGTGAGACAACACGACACGCTTTGAGTTAATATCAAATTCCCTCTTCTCTTTTGTAACATACACAAAAATGTTCCATATAGATGCCGAGCAAGTCGTTCGACAAATCACATGCTGTTCGGCATAAGTATGTCGAATCATCGAGATACCTTGACCAGGTCCACCGGTCAATACCTGTTCAACTTCTCTTTTCTCTATATAAGCCACTACTCCTTCCTATTCTCCCTTTTACTTTTACCTCCGTTCTATATAACTTACGAACTCGTCTTCCTCTAGATCTCTGTGAACTATCTACCCTTCTCTTCTCTTCTCGAACCCAATACGTTGCTTCACCTCCTTCCTTAATCAACAAATCTGATTAGAATCGTGTTTCCTACTCCAGGATCTCCCTAAGCTTCGGGTCATTTCGTAGGTAATGACCTCTCCTTTAAACACTTTATCCCGACTAGGAAACTAAGCACAAGATTCGAATTTGTGAGTCTCTGTAAAATGGAGGACAGTAGCAACCGCGTGGACGAGGACAACGAATCGAGGTTAGAACATGTCTCAGGGCTAGGCAGAGTGGTGGAATGAAGTGAAATGGTTGTGGCTTGGCATTACTCTCACGTGCCGAATGGCGAAGAGAGATTGGAGGAGAGAAATGAGTAGTGCCGAACGGAAAAGAAAGAATACGGGAGAGAAATGAGTGTTTCATGCCGAATGGCGGAGAGGGGATGTTGGTGAGGGATGAGTATTGGGCTTATAGGGCCGAGCGGCGTGGCTCGATATTATCGCGGCTCAACATGACTCCCACATGCCAAACGAGAAAAAAAAAGAGAAGTGAGGGTTGAAACTAGAGCGCCGAACGAAGCGGCTCGGTATGATCATGGCTTGGCATGACTCCTTTATGCTGAAAGGTGAAGAGCAAGTGAGGAGAGGTTAGGTGATTACTTCTTTGAGTTTG
This sequence comes from Allium cepa, assembly GCA_030765085.1. Taxonomy (NCBI): domain Eukaryota; kingdom Viridiplantae; phylum Streptophyta; class Magnoliopsida; order Asparagales; family Amaryllidaceae; genus Allium; species Allium cepa. Next base: position 13,459,774 of record CM060941.1, read on the forward strand.
TCGAGTATCATTCAACATTAAGTCTTGAAGTAGATAACAATAATCATAACCATTCTAACTCAAACGTATCCATGTTGACTTGACTTACTTATGATGCCTACACATATGACAAAGACAAGGATAAGGACTTAAGCAAATAAACATATCGACCACTCCGGACTGACAACTCTCTATCTCAAGAACTATAAATATGAATTTAACTCGATAAAAACAGACTATAGCCTCGATATATATTATGAATTTCCAAGTTCAGAAATAAAAATCTTCACTGGGAACCTTTGCTTTATTCTATTAGTTTCATGACCTTAAATCCTTTGACACTATACTTGAACGATCGCACTAGTTTACACACCACACGGGGGAGTATTTTTGTTCTTATGTCTAATATCGATCGTTTTTTAAGTATAGTTTAAATAGGTGTTTCATCAAATTCTTCACTCATTAGAGATGTCTAGGAAATCTAGTTCTTCCATGATCTCGGATAGACTTGGGCCATCCTCTCAACAAGAAGTAGTTGGGACTTCAAATCCGTCGATTACTCATGTTCAAGACATGCCGAGCCCTACAATTGCATCCGTTAACTTGGCTCCTGATGCCCTGGATGTAGTGATCTTTTTAGACGATCCGATCGATTCTCAAGCCTCGAGAATTAACGAAAGCGCTCTTCATCACATATGTTCGGTGCACGGGATTCCCTTCACTGATGTGTTGGTTACATCAAGGCAAGATAGTCCTCACCTTCCCTCGGTCAGATATACAGCCTACAACAGATTTATGTATTGGCTGGTAGCGTGCCGCCATTCAACTCCTTCCTTCGCGATCTGTTACAGTATATTGAGATCGCTCCGTCGCAACTACATCCAAATAGTCATGCATTCATACACAGCATGTGCATTCTCTTTATGAGCGTCCTCTTCAGGCTCCTGACTCCTGGCGATATTCGTTATATTTATCGTTTCAAGAGACGATCGGACAGCCCATCTTTTGTATTTCTTGAACCGCACAACCAATGTCAAATTCTGACCAGGGCATGGAGCAAATTTGTCTAGTACAAGCAGGAGTGGTTCTACGTGCACTGCCCTCTGGCTTCGCAAGGCGACGGGTAGAAGGAAGTAAGTTTCTTTTCTGGATCAATACCTGCATTTGGCGGAATTTGCATCTTTTCTGACTCTTTATCTACTTTTTCAGGTATCGGCCCATGTCCCGAAGGCTCCAGGTATTCTGAACCTGTCGAGGCTATTCGATCTATCCCCCTAGGAGACTGAGACATTATGTCTCTTATTTCGAACGAGTCGCTCTCGAAGTTTGGGCTGTTGGCGGTAGGTCGTCGGATAAGCCTTCCTCAAGGTGTCACCATAACAGCATCTCCCTCGGGCAAAGGTAAAAAGCAAGCTGGTCCCTCAGCACGTGACGCCCCTGACACATCTGAGGAGGAGGAGATTAAAGAAGCTGAAACGCTCGAAGTACATGGAGAGAATGTTGTCCCTGCAAGGGAGCCGGTAGTCTAGGTGCACGATATCGAAGTAACACCTCCCCTGCGAAGGAAAAGAAAAAATTGACTTTCAAACCGAGGAAGAAGACAACGGGTGCAACTTCTAAAGTCACCATCAATCCGATGGAGAGAGAGCCTTCTCCTCAATGCTTAAAGGGTTCATTGAAAGGCCTGTCGGACCTTACTATTCCTAACGATCTGCTTAACTACGACATCAATGATCCAGAAGCGCTTAAACTTCATTTTCCCATAAGAGGCGATGCAGGCGCTCAAGCCCACATTTAGGGAGAAAAAACTCCCATAAGTAGAGATAAGGAAACTGGTCTCTTGGGAGAAAACACTAGGACATACACGGACACATGCACTTCACCTTTGCCCTTAAATTTCTGCCATCGCTCTACTCTTTCTAACTTGTTATCATTCAAATGTTGTGCAGGTGATATGGGACATACACATGGACTCGATCGACTTTGCGGGTCATCTATCTTTCACCACTCTGGATGGGACTCGGGCTTCGGAAGACGTCGGGATTGAGATGATGACGGCGACAGGGATTATCACTCCCGGGATTCATCATCTCAAAAGAAAACTTATCATCCGCCTTCATACCATTACAATCTTCCTTCTCACTCGGAGTATGGCAGGGAGAAATATGGCGCAAGGGGTCCCAATTCGATGCCCCCCATGATCAACACTTTGGTTCATCCAGCACACGGTAATCTCGGGAACCCCATAAGAAGGCTAAACTCTCAAAACCATCACCTCCTGTTTTCACAACATATCCGACGATATCGGAGAGGCTAGTCGGGCTTAAGGCTAAGTTCCCCAAAATATGCTTCGATGGTCTGAAGTTTCTCCTGATGATCCATCGTATTCCGGGACAGGTCAAACAGAGAGCTGTTGCTTGTAATAATGTCGTTTATGTTCAACATGACTCATTTGTCCATTTAGCCGAAAAAGTCTTGGAAGTCTCTGTTGAGCGTCAACATGAAATTGATCACCTGAAGCTTGAAGCCATTCACGATAAATACATTATAAAAGCTCAAGACGAAGAGCTCTCTTCATACAAGTCTTAACTTGAAGCCGCCCAACAAAGTGCTAAAGATACTGCGGAGGCCGTCAGTTGTCTGGAAACGACACATAAGAAAGAAATTGATGAAGCGGCCCAACGCTGCAGGGCCCTATCTTTAGAGAAGGACTCTGTTCAGAAGGAAAGAGATTCATTTGCCCTCCGAGTCAAAGAGTTGGAAGATCAACTCTGCAAAGAGAGAGAGAGAGAGAGGAAAAAACTGCTGTCCAGGAAGAGTCGCAACGATATTGCGATAAGATTGTTGCTACGCGACTCCTGAAGGCAAAGCTCGACGACGAGCTCTTTAAGGTCGGGATGCTGAAGGATGAAGCCCGCGAAGAGGGCAAGAAAATAGCATCCGTGGAGATTGACTTTCGCCTTGAGGCGGCTACAGAGGCCGGCAGGGAGGAGATTAAGTGCATATTCGACCCACTTATAACAGAATACAACGCCCGTGTCCTCATGCATCGGGACTTAACTTTTCTTGGCGAGGGCTACCTCGATTCTCAAGCCGAGGGATGGGAGACTTTAATAAAGATTAGGAAGGTCGAGCTGGGCACCGAAGAGGTTGACGAGGAGGCTTTGGTGAATGAATTTATCGGGGGAACGAGCCTGCAGACTTGTCTGCAGAAAAGGCCCTTTACTGCAAAGGTTCCGCCTCATCAAAAGGAAAAGATGTCATTGTCGGTCCGTCCGGAATCGGCATTCACGTTCTATCTCCCATTCCAAAGGGTGAAACCTCACGGATGGTTGAGAGCCAGCAAGAAACCGGTAAATAACTTTTCTTCTTAAAGTTCAAAGAACCATTGTTTTTGGCATGAGTTCATTATATTCTAACATCTGTCTCTTTTGATCTTGCGTAGGTCACTCTGCCCCGAGCCCACTCCGAGGAGCGGTGACGCCAAGGAGAAGAAGGAGAAAATGAGCGAGGCTACCCACGTGGGAGAGACTCCAGTTCTAGAGGCTCAAGTGATCGAGGCACTTGGTGAAGATAAGTCTGATACTTCGTCTCCGGTCGAAGAAAGTTATGAAATTGAGATCACAAGCGCCTCTGGACACACTTCTAAAATGAGCATGAAGGAGCATCATGTGGAGGAAAAGAAAACGATAGCTGAAATCAAATTCAAGCCTCGAGTCGTTGATCTAGATGATCCTTTGAACAAGCATTTGAAGGTCATCCTCCCTGGTGGGTCCAGGCCACTAGAGGTCCCTCGTTCTTCCTCGGTTGTTACCTCCCTGTCAAGCAAAACGTCTAAACGAAAATGCATGGGGGAAGAGTCACCTAAGAAAACAAAGGATGAAAAGAAACCCAAGAAGTCAAAGAAGTTGCTGTTACACTCGTTCAACGAGAGCTAGCTTAGATTATGTAATTATTTTTATCTATTTCTGTGGTCAATGTAAATAGACTTTTTACTCAGAGTTTTGGAGGAGTTGTGGTAGAACCTTATTTTGGATGAATAAATAAAATTTAGTTCTTTTTTCTTTCAAACGACTTTTACTGTCCATCTTTTTGTATTATTGCGGTCGAAACCCGAGTTGTTGGGAGTTTCATAAACCCCCAATTCATCTTCATATAACTTGGAAATTCTTTGAAAATGTACGTCCTTTATTCCATGCTTCGGGTACTTAGAATATTTTTCAGTCCGTACGCTAGGGATTCGATGACTTCCATTCAGTTGTACTCTAGTCTGCACTCCGGGAACTAAGAGATTTTAAGTAGTTCATATTCTAGTCTGCATTCAGGGGACTCAGTGTACTCCAGTCCACACTCAGGGGACTTGGAGATTTTAAGTCGTCTATACTCTAGTCCGCACTCAGGGAAATCAGAGTACTCCAGTCCGCACTCGGGGGACTTGGAGATTTTAAGTTGTTTATACTCTAGTCCGCACTCAGGGGACTCAGAGTACTCCAGTCCGCACTCGGGGGACTTGGAGATTTTAAGTCGTTTATACTCTAGTCCGCACTCAAGGGACTTAGAGTACTCCAGTTCGCACTCAGGAGACTTGAAGATTTTAAGTCGTTTATACTCTAGTTGGCCCTCAGGGGACTCAGAGTACTCCAGTCTGCACTCAGGGGACTTGGAGATTTTACATCATTTATACTCTGGTCCTTTGAGGACTCAGAGTACTACAATCCGCACTCAAGGGACTTGGAGATTTTAAGTCGTTTATACTCTAGTCCGCACTTAGGGGACTCAGAGTACTCCAGTCCGCACTCGAGGGACTTGGAGATTTTAAGTCATTTATACTCTTGTCCACACTCAAGGGACTCAGAGTACTCCAGTCCGCACTCAGAGGACTTGGAGATTTTAAGTCGTTTATACTCTAGTCCACACTCAGAGTACTCCAGTCCGCACTTAGGGGACATGGAGATTTTACGTCGTTTATACTCTAGTCCGCACTCGGAGGACTCAGAGTACTTCAGTCCGCACTCAGGGGACTTGGAGATTTTTAGTCATTTATACTCTAGTCCGCGCTCAGGGGACTCAGAGTACTCCAGTCCACACTCAGGTGACTTGGAGATTTTTAGTCGCTTATACTTTAATCCGCGCTCAGAGGACTCAAAGTAATCCAGTCCGCACTTAGGGGACATGGAGATTTTACGTCATTTATACTCTAGTCCGCGCTATGGGGACTCACAGTACTCCAGTCCGCACTCAGGGGACTTGGAGTTTTTAGTCATTTATACTCTAGTCCGCGCTCCGAGGACTCAGAGTACTCCAGTCCACACTCAGGGGACTTGGAGATTTTAAGTTGTTTATGCGCATTCATACGTCAGCCAGAATAATGTAACTCTAGTTTTCTATCATAAAATTATCATACACGGAGACATCAATAATTCATGGAAAAATGGCTTCAAGCCTTTATTAATGAAGCAAGCTAAATTGTCTTATTACATGTTGAAAACTAGGAGTCAACGGAATGAAAACATACTGAAAATAATTGCAACAAAGATAGAAAATGAATAGACTAAATATAATAATGTCGCAGATGCTCGCTATTCCATGCTCAGTGGTGTGTCGCGCCATCAACAGTCGCTAGCTTGAATATTCTAGCTTGAATATTCCTTCTCCAAGCCTTCGATCGATGACGTATGAACCTTCCTATATGGGATTCAGATGCGACGGGACCGGAAAAACTCGTTTCAAAACAAGGTCGCCACGTCGAAGACTCTTGGTTGCACTTTTTCTTTATAATATCAAGCAACTCGGTGTCTATACGCGGCCGCTCTTAAATCAGCTTCTTCATGTTTTTCATCAATGAAGTACAGCAATTCCCACAAAAGTTCCTAATTCATCTTGGGATCGTAATGAGTTACCCGATGTGACTGAACTTCAAGTTCTACGGGTATAATGACTTCCATGCTATATGCCAATGCGAATGGAGTGTGTCCAGTCGTGGACTTGTAGGTGGTTCTATAAGTCCAAAGCGCTGTTGTAAGTTCTTCCACCCACTTGCCTCTAGCCTTTTCCAAACGCTTTTTCAATATGGACTTGATTACTTTGTTCGTGGCTTTCACTTGTCCATTGGCTTTTGGATGAGCAACTGCTGCACACCTTTTTTCAATGCCATACTTTTGACAAAATTTTTTGAACTCTTTGCTTTCAAATTAAGTTCCGTTGTCCGTAATGATAGTCCGCGGAAGGCCAAAATGGCATATAATGTTTCGTACAATGAAATTAATGACCTTTTGGTGGTGATCATGGCCAATAGCTCTGCTTCTGCCCACTTAGAAAAGTAATCGACCGTAACTATCGCGTATTTTCACCACCTTTGGATGTGGGTAAAGAACCGATTATGTCGATTCCCCACATTGCAAACGGTCAGTGACTAACTATTTGCGTGAGTTCCATCGGTGGAGCTCTTAGGATTTTTGCATACTTCTAGCATTTGTCGCATCTCCTTACATAGTCTACAGCGTCCCGATTTACAGTTGGCCAATAGTATCCATAGCGGAGGATTTTACTTGTTAATGTCTGCCCTCCAGTATGGTCACCACATTCTCCTTCATAGACTTCCTTCAGGACTCGTTTTATCTCATCGTGGGCAATGCACCGGAGTAAGGGGTCGAGAATCCCTTCCGATACATTATTCCATCCTACATTACATATCGCGAAGCCTTACGAATGACTTGTCGTCTTTCGCTCCTTCTTTCAAGCAAGACCCCATGTAGCAACTATTGTTTGAAACTTTGAATGGGGTCATCTATGATTCCTTCTCGATTTCTGTTTCTAACATGAAATCTACCTCCATCATATTTATACTCGGAGTATGTAAGGTTTCAACGGAAACCAATCCCATTTGCTGTGCATCGCCAGTGCTCGCAAATTTTGCCAATGAATCGGTTTCTCTGTTTTGTTTACGCGGGACATGTGAAATATCATAATATTATAGATCCGCTAGCAGCTCTTGAACCCGTACAAGGTATGGGGCAAGTCTCTGCCCCTTCGTTTGATATTCACCCTGCACTTGGTATACCACCAGTTGTGAGTCACAAAAGATTTCAACTGATTTTACCCTCAGTTCTCTGATAAGTCTCAAGCCAGAAATTAATGCTTCATATTTGGCTTCGTTATTTATCGCTGGGAATTCGAACTTCATAGCATAACAAACTAATTGGTTTTCAGGGGTCACAAGAACTGTGCCAGCCTTCGTGCAACGGTCGTTAGATGCCCCATCGGTGTACATCCTCCATCGAACGGGAGGTATGACATTGTTTGTGACGCCCCACCTCTATACCCACGCTAGCCAAGGACACTACAGGGTAATGCCGTCAACTAACACGGAGAATAAGACTGGTTAGGAGCGACCATCTATAGCCTTGCTCTAACTATCTATTGAATACATCGACAATAGACATACCAAGCAGGTCGACATACCCAATGAATACTTAAAACAAAACCATATGTGGTTGAAGGATCTATCAGAACAGAATATAACAACTCAAATGTAATATACATCACAGAACAGTAAATCATCATATACACATATATTGATACATAACAGAGTTTACAAAATAATACATGTCAAGTGGTATAGCAAACCACAATATACAGACAAACCAAAAGAATACATATCAGAGTTACATAAAAAGGACTACACAAAAAGCTTTAACAAAAAGGAACAAGCTGAATAGTCCATGCGGAAGCAAAATAGGCTAAGCCAAAGGCACCTAACCTGAAACATCTCGGTCTGACCCGAGTATAAAATACACGGGTCAGTCTAGCTAAAAAAATCAGTTAGATAAACTGAACAACAATAAACCTGCAAGGTTACAAAGTATATCAAATATCTCTGAAAGAGATAACACAATCATCTAACAAAAGATGAATCATATGATAACAAAACAAGCCTCATATCATCGGCAACTCATAAAACAGAGGATAGGAATATCCCAAAACAAGCCATAAAGGCAAATAACAAATACCAATGAAGGTAACACAAGTTCCACAAGGTAATCGCTACATATCATGCGGCTCAAAAAGACCAACACCGAAGGGCGATACCAAGGGAATATACATATGAATGAAAACATCATAAAATTTGCTCGAGCTCAGTACTGTATAAACAAGGATCCATGAGCCCGAAGACTCCAAACCCAATATCACCCATGCGGCTCATAACGACCAACATGGAAAGCGATACTATAGGGCAACCCAATATCACCCATGCGGCTCATAATGACCAACATCGGAAGCGATACTATAGGGCAACAAACCCGAAGGCACAAACCCGAAGGCACATACCCGAAGGCAACAAACCTGAAAGAGACAGTCCGAAGACACTTTCCCAAAGGCAACAAACCGTAGTGGTGAAGGTCCGGAGGCCCAGTACTGGACACCACTAACTGGCAGAATGTGTCATAACTCTCAAAAAGGAATCCGAAAAGTGGTAACGTGAGTCCCATAACCACTCTTTCGCACTAAATGGTTTACTATCCATTAATTAATTTCACACTCAAAGCAAGTTCACCTCATATCATCGGTAAACCAAACCCGAAGGTCAAAGCGATCAATTGAATAGGTCGAGGATTAATCGGAAGGATAAACGCACAGATTCATGGTCCATGTTTTGCCCAACTATTTAATCATCCTTCCACTTTGCTCGAAGTGCGAAATTGTGCGTGTGTTTTAAATAGAATTTATAAATCGGAGAAGCGAACTTTTAATACGATTTGAAGAAATCTTTTATAAAAACCCATGAATGAATTCAAAAAGAAATCATCAAGATCAAATATGCATAACAACTAATTGGAATCAATATACATCGATCGAATTTGGAAAAAACTAAGCGAACAAGGCAATTTGGCAAAAACAGCAGGTTCAGACGTCTGAAAGAAGGGATTCAGACGTCTGAATCTAAAAATTAATTTGTTTTTCAAAACAGAATTCAAACGTCTGAATCCAAACTTTCAGACGTCTGAAATAGGCATTTTTTGCCCTATTTCCCCTCTGGTTGAAACTTAGCCAATTCAAACGTCTGGAATATAATTTCAGACGTCTGAATCTGGGGATGAAAATGTTCCCCAGAACAATATTCAGACATCTGAAATTAGGGTTTCATACGTCTGAAACATGATGGTCAGGCATTTCTTGAACCTAGGCCATCTATGGCCCAACAAATCAAAAGCAATCGGATGTGTGTTGATTATGGGCTTACGTCAAACGACTACCCAACCTTAACGACACACCCAAACACTCCAAACAACATAAACATCAACCATATAAGGTTTTACATAGATTTGGCTTCAAAAATCATAATTTGGCAATTTCACCAAAGCAATCCAAATCGAAAACAAGTGCATATGAACAAGAGCTAGGAATTCATACCCAACATCAATGATATCAAAAGAAGTAGATGTGAGTTCAAAACTCACCTTCTTACACCTAAACAAAGATATACATATATAAGCATAGATGTGAGATAAAAAATATCACCTTTCATCTCAAAGCAAAGGAGAAGAAGCTCAAACACAAGAAGGAGACTAACTACTCTTCACTTCAACTCAACAAGCTTCAATCTAAGAATAAAACACATATTTTCCTAAGTTAGGTTTAGGAAATTTTCTGAAATTGAAGGAGAAAGAGTTGGAGAAGATGAAGAGGAGGCTTATCAATAGCTTCTCTTTGATTTTGGAGCAAGATTCAAGTTTACAAGAAGAAACTAGGGCTTGCAAATTTCTATTTCCCTTTCCCTTCCACCATTTTCAGTTTTCTTAAGCTTAAGAAATGAAATGAGGGTGAATGGAGAGGAAATGGACTGAGCTAGGGGTTTAGTTAGCTAGTGGGCTGAACCCAAACCCAAAACCCAATAGAAAAAGAGTCAAAATTTCACAAACTCCAAACATATCAAAGCTTATACTCAAAAAGATCGCAAACGCCATTTTGGAATCAATGGAAATGGTTACGAGTTCCAATTCGGCCATTTGTAAAAAGTAACATTTCGGACCAAAATCCAACTAACGACGCTATATTTAAATAAAATATTTAAATATAAAATCGTTAAATATGCGGGTTGTTACAGATCACCCCTCCTAACAAAATTGCATCCCCGCAATTCCTAGAGACGATATTTGTAACAACTACATACATACAACCTTCAAAAGAAAAGAAAATAAGCTTGAGATGAAAAGATATACTCACCGTTCCTAAGCAAAGATAGAAAACCCGGATAGGATCGCTCAATAAACTCTTTGGTTTCCCAAGTACAGTCATTGGGACTAGCGGACCATTGAACTTTATCGAGCGGCACGTCCTTTTTCCGAAGGTGTCGCACCTCCGTGTCGCGCACGTGGATAGGCTGTCGCACCTCCATATCAAGTACGTCAATAGGCTGCTGTACAATAGATAAGTCCGGTGAGAACTCAAGCTCAAGCAAATCAGGAGAATCAATAACAGAATCTGATTCCCGAAGACACTTCCGAAGTTGCGAGACATGAAACACGTCATGAATGCCAGATAAATGAGTAGGAAGTGAAACTCTATAAGCCACAGGGCCAATACGTTCAGTAATAGAAAATGGTCCTATAAAGCAAGAAGCCAATTTCCCAGTCGTACTGAAACGCATAACCCCTTTCAAAGGAGAAACACGAATAAAAACTAGATCACCAATCGAGAACTCGAGAGGCTTCCTACGGCTATCCGCGTAGGATTTCTGGCGACTCTGTGCCTCTTTCATTCTCAACCGGATAAGATCAATCTTCTCGGAAGAATCACGAACAAAATCTGGACCAAGAATAAGCTTCTCCCCAGATTCCAACCAACAAGAGGTTATCGACATGGCCTTCCGTATAAGGCTTCGAAAGGAGCCATACCGATAATAGACTGAAAACTATTGTTGTAGGAGAAATCTACAAGAGGTAGGTGATCCTTCCAACTACCACCGAAATCAAAAATACAAATACGGAGAAGATCTTCCAAGATACGATTCACCCGTTCAGTCTATCCGTCAGACTGCGGATGATAAGCTGTACTAAAATTAAGCTTTGTTCCCAAAGATTGTTGAAGACTCTTCCAAAAATGACTCGTGAATAAAGGATCACGGTCACTCACAATAGAACTAGGAACACCGTGAAGTCTCACGATTTCCTTGACATACAAATTAGCCCAATGCGAAGCAGTCCTATTAGACTTAATAGGGATAAAATGAGCAGACTTAGTGAGGAGATCAACAATAACCCAAATGCTAAAATAGCCCGATCTCGAACGAGGTAGGCCGTCAATGAAATCCATAGAAATCTGATCCCATTTCCACAATGTAATCTCTAGAGGCTGAAGAAGACCAGAAGGAAGTTGATGTTCGGCCTTAAAACGCTGACAAGTTATGCAATTACTCACATAACTCGCCACATCGCGCTTCATGCCTTCCCAATAATAAAGACGACGCATATCGGCATACATCTTACTACTACCAGGATGAATGGTATACATAGAACGATGACTGTCATCAAGAATGTCATGCCTAAGTGCAAAATCAGAAGGCACAAAAAGACGGTTCTTCTTGCGAAGACACCCATGAGAATCAATGCTAAAATCCCGCAACGCCTCATCACAGGATCCAGACTCACAAAGCTGAATAAGATGCAACAAATCAGGATCACGCCGCTGAGCATCGGCAATACGATCCAACAAAATAGGTCGAGCTCCCAAACTAAATAATAGAATAGGAGAGTCAGAAGATGAACCTCGATCACGAATTTCACAAAAAGATAGAGTCTCAAGGATATCCCATTCGGCAAGCATCATAGAAATAACAGTCGAATGTTTGCGACTAAGCGCATCAGCAACAAGATTACCCTTTCCAAGGGTATACTGGATATCAAAGTCATAGGAAGCAAGAAACTCGATCCAACGCTGTTGTCTCATATTGAGTTCCTTCTGAGTGAACAAATACTTCAAGGATTTATGATCGGTATAAAGAATGAAGTGTTCGCCCAATAAATAGTGTCGCCAAGTCTTTAAGGCAAAGACAATGGCTGTAACGACCCAGAATTTTTATTAATTAAAATATGAATATTTAATTAATTTTAAATATTTATAAGTGAATTTTTAAGTCAAATAAATTTTTATTTGAATTTTTGGATTTAATTGGATAATTAAATCGATAATTTAATATGTTAAATTATGGAAATAATTGAAAATAGAGTTAAATATGATAGAAAATGATTTGTAAAATTTTATTTAATCATACTGGAGTTATAGAAATATTTTAGAACTTTTAAAATCGAATTAAAAGTTAATTTGTGAAAATTGAATATTTTAATATTTTATAATCGACTGTAAAATAGTCAATTTTTGAACAGTCTCAGAATTGAACGAAACCAGTTCCATTGGATCCGTAATAGTTAGTTATTACCGGATTTCAATTTTCGTGTCAATCGGAGTTATCGTTTGAGCGTGGCAGCTCGAAACGCATCGAATTATTTTTAATTTAAATTTGACGGGTGAAAATAGCCATTTTTCAAAAAGTCTCGGATTTCGACGAAACCAGTTTCATCGGATCCGTAATGTGATATTATTGTAAGGTTTCAAATTTCAAGTCAATTGGATTTACCGTTTGTCCGGTACAAATTAAAACGCCTAGAAATCGACTTAAATCGGTTTAATTTAAATTGAGCGTTTTCAGCCATAACTCGCACATACTTCCGAATTAGCTTCCGAAACCTGTTCCATTGTGTCCGGAACGCGGGATAAACCCTAGGTACGCTGGTTACGGCGTCTAAATCGGAGTTCGGAAAATCCGGGATGAATAGTGTCGCTCGTTCCTTATAAATAGACATGAGCCTTCATAAATTTGATAAAAAATATCACTAAACCCTAACCCTAAACTAGTAGCCGCCACTTTATCATTATATGGCCAGATTTTTCCCAATTTCATTCCTTAATCTCTTCCAATCCATCAAGATTTAGCCGAAGTGTTTAACACGAAGGTTGGAGAGCACGAAGAGAGCTTTGATTTCATACGGAGTTGATCGGAAATGGTGCAACGGAGGAGGAGCTAGGGGAGGCCGACCGTGCTTCCTTGCGCACGAGTTTCAACGCACAATAGCAGGCCGAGCTCATGGCTATCTTGGCCGAGTGTGTGTGGTGGAAGGAGCTTCAAGATGCAAGTCTCCGATCGTGTTCAAATCGCTTGTTGTGGTTGAGAATTGAAACCCTAGAATTGAGCTAGTGGGTTCTATGTGCGTTGATGAGTACTGGAGCTTGCGTGAGAGATGGAAGAAGGGGGGGTACGGTGTAGATGAGATGATGAAAGATCCTATGGCTCTAGATTGCTGTAGGTTTAAATATGAAAGTTTATATTGTAAATTTAGTTATAAAATTGTGTGCAATCTTGTAAAATACGTAACTTTTTCATACGAGGTCGAAACTGCGCGAAACCAGTTGCGTTGGAATCGTATGGACGAGCACTACGCGATGGAGTTGGTTTGGAGTCGTTTGGAGTTAGTGAGAATTTCGGGTAAAATTAAACGCGCGTTTAATTTTATTCGAAATAAAAGCTAAAACGAATTTAAACCCAAGGTGAGAATTTCTCACTCAATCGAATAGATTTCGATTTTATTTTAAATAGTTAGATTTAAAATATTTGAATGCATGTTTGAATGTTGATTAATATCTATTGATTGTTAAAATAGACATTATGCGCCGTTAGTAAGCGGATGTTATTTATTATAAACATATACCGCGAATATTTCATAAACAGTGAAATTGGTATTATATATAATATCAATATATATATATTGGTATATGTATATATTGCAGTTGTTGATTTCCCGCATTTTTTGTTTAGCGGATGAGACCCTATTACGCCGTTATTAAGCGGATAATATTTAATAAGAACATGTACCGCGATAATTTCGTACTGGAGCGAAATTGGTATTGTGCTAATGTTTTTGGATGCAGGAAACAGGTTGGAGGGATCCAACTGGATTCCTCAACAGTTTTTATTTGATTATGGATATTTTGATATTCGTTGATTATCATATACGATATATGATGGATCGTTGTAGTCGTGATTGACTATTTGGTGTGTAGCATCATTGGACCCAGATTTTGGGATTTTAAAATGTTTTTAAAGTGATTTTTGAAAAGATAAAATATTTTTTTTGGAATTGATCCATTATAAATAAATGAACGTTATAATTTTTAAAGTTATAAAAATTATAATTTTTGTGAAATATAGTTAAAAGCTGATTTTGAGAAATATGGGTTAATGATGTTATAAAATAGGTTAAATTGGATTTTTGAATTTATTATAAAAGTTTGAATTTAGAATTTATAAAATTTGATTATTTTATAAATCAGAATGATGAAATTATAAAGGAATTTAAAGACGTTTTAAAAGAATAATATAAATTGATTTATATTAAGAGATTTATAAATAGATATTTATAAATCGAAATATTGACATTATAAAACGAGTCTTTATAAATGTTTAAATGAAGTGAAAATGAATTTCATAAATGAATGAAATTTGTAGAATTATAAACTGGGAAGTTATAAATGAAATTTATAAATAGTAGATTTATAAATTTGGTGAAATTATGTGAATAATGGTTTTGGATAAATGAATGAATCTTATAAGTTATAAGATTTATAATTTGGGAAGATAAAAAGAACGATTTTGTAAAATAATCGTTTTATAAGTATTTAACTTATAATATGAACTTTTAGTTTATAATGGAGATATGAAATTTAACAGGTTAATAAAAGAATTTATAAAAAAAGAAGTTTTTATAAATAAATAGAAATGGAATTTATAAACGTTGTTTTATAAATTCGCAAACGACTTATTTTGATAAGAAAAGTGTTGAAACCTATTAATGGAGTTATATTCACATTTTTGAATAGTGAATAACATGTTAAAGAAAATGTTTAGAATGTGAATGTTTTAAATAGAATTAAAACGATCTAACGATGTTTTAAAAGGTGTTGTGATTCGAAACCATAGATTTCAACATTCATTGTTGAAATAGATGTTTCGTGAAATAAAAGGAAATGGTGGACTATAACACTGTTGTTATAGTAAATGATTTCCGAATGGAAATGTTTGAATAGTATTGGGATTTATATATCTATTTTAATTTCGAATCCCTATACTAGTGTTGGGACGTTGTAACGATGTTTTACGCAACATTCGTTTTGGCCCAAATAAAAATGTTTAAGAGAATGATTTCCCTTAAAGAATGAATTATATACTTAATTCGATTTAAGTATATTGAATATTTTCTAAGTGTTGAAAATAAATGATTGTGAATTACTTATGAATAAATAAGTATGGAAATGTTTTCCAATATGAAGTGAATAATTAGAATTTATCTTTTTGAGGATAAATTGAAATGGATTATTGAAATCGAATATGCATGAATATTTTGAAATATAAAGTCATTATGGAATTTATATGTGAAAGTGAAATTTGTTTGAAAATAAATATTGATTTATTTTTGAAGTGTTGGAATTTTATATCTTGTAAAGATATTTTGGAAAATAAATAATTTGGAAAATTATTTGGAATCTGGTGATGTATGCATATCAATTGATAGTTCAATAACCGACTATCAATATTTCCCTTTGAATGGGTATTTGATGTGAATATGATTGAATTTGAATGCACACTTATTTTTGAATAAGCGCTCACTATTCGGGTTAACCGGGAAAGGACCATGGGGTCGTATAACCCACTCCGAATATGTGATACGTCGTTGTGAATCGCATTTGAAGATCGGTGTTGAAGACCGGTATTTGCGAGAGTGATAGGATGAACTATCGATTGACTCTGCACCGAGTAGCTACGGTATTGAGTTCTCCATATGTGATGGTGAATCCGATCAGGATTGTGGATATCCGGATTGCAAGGACTTCTTTGTAAGTGCCTTCGGTTCTGTTCGAGCCCGGAACAGACTTGTATGGATTGTATGCCTGACATTACAATTTGAGATATGAAGCCGATTTCATTCAAATATATTTCTGTTGGTGGCGGAGAATTTATTCTTTGCTTAACACCCTTCTTTGAGACGTACGAGCTCAAAGGTTATATAGTTGAAGTTATCAGCAATATATCCCATTTTGGTAATGTGACATGCTGAGTGATGCTGAAATGATCATTGTGTTGATTATTTGTGATAGGATCATTTATTTGATCGTCTATCTTAGTGATCATTGTGTTGATCATTTATTGACCCAAAGCATGGCTTTTGTATAAAGTATGTTTTTGTGGACGTGAATTCGTCGAGCCTCACATCCCGGAAATGGTCAAAACAGGAAAGATGCGGCAAGGTTATTAGGGGTTGCTGTAGCTCCCCTTAGGGTATGTGCATTTCCTTCTGGAAAGGGGTGGTATCATGGTATGGAGCCCAGATACTTACTCATGTTGAAAACACTTTATGATTGTGTGAATTGGATATCGAGCGCTCGGTTGAAAAGGTCCTAAAGGACCGGGGAATGGCGTGCTCGTGTCAGTAGTTACCCAGTTAGGGGTAACCCGGCCTTGTGTTGGCAGAGATCCGGTTTGGTTCTCGGGGATGTCTTTCCAGAGGCATTCTCAGTGGCAATGGGAAGTTCCTTGGCCTGACCATTTGTTGGAAATCCAATTCCCAATACGAAACTTGTACGGTATTAGTTGTAGAACCTGCTATTCACTTATGGTGGTCACCACTGTTTGGATGGTAGCTATAGTAGGCATAGTTCGAAATGTCTATGCTGGCTAAGATTTATATTCTACTTTCGAAATGAATTTTTTCTACACTATACACTAATAATAATATCAAATGTTATTTTAAATGCGTATCAAGCATCTTTGACTATCATAAGGATAAATCTCCTCCGATTCTGCGTTTGCATGTGTGTGTGTGCGGGAGGCCTTATGGTAGTCTCATTTTTAAAAGCATTGCGAATTGAATTAAAAATATTCCTCTATTTTGATTTTAAAGATAAATAAACTGTTTTGAGTTCTCACACCAGTCACATGACTGACTTGGAGTTTATTGTTTTCCTTCCTAAACTCTGGGTGCCCACCAATTTCCACATGGGCAGTTAAGAGTTAAGGTTTATCAGGATATTCTGGATATTCTGGAGTTGCTGGAGGCAAGCTGGATGGCATGGCGTATTACTAGTTTATATAGTATTTCTTTTCCGCTGCACTGTTGTTGCTGTATGTTGTTGTACACTCTGATGATATGATGTAATGAAATGTGATGTAATGTAATAACTGATATAGTTCTTTGTTTAAAGATTATTCATTCATTATTATATGTTGTTCCGCTGCGAATTGTGAGATTCTATTGTTGTTCTTTTTGTTTTCTTCTGTCCCGTTCTATTTTTAAAATGCTTCTATCTTCTATTTTCAAATTCTCTATTTTCTTTTCTGTCTTCTGTTCTCTAAAAATTGTCTATCTTCTTTTCCCTCCATTTTCTATCTTTTCTCTCTTTTTCTTTTCTTAAAATCTTTTTAAAACCCATAACATTTCGGTTTTTCGGCAACGAAAATCCGCAATCGTTACAGTTGGTATCGGAGCTCTTATGGTTAAGCGACAACCATGGTTCTGTTGGGTATTAATTCATTAGAGATAGAGTCAGCAGTACTCTAGAATGAGTTTGAGTGTAATAATAGATACGAGTGCGTATTTGTTAGTGATATGAAATTGTTTTATATTGTGATGATTGGTTTATTGAGTGGCATATGAACCTTCCTCAGCACGGTATGTACAACTTTGCCGAAGGGGTTTCTAAACACTTGAATAGAACAATTCGACATAATATTGATTTTAAAATTGGGTAAATGAAATAATTTTGCCTCGATTATATTTTTATATATGAAAGAAATAATTTTTCAAAATTATCAAAGTGTATAAGTTGATTGTTAGGTTGTTTGAATAATCTAAATTAAAGAATAATTGTATAAGCAAATGAATTATAAGAATTGAGTTATAATTAAAGTGATGTATAATTGTGAAATAAACTTATATATATAAGAAGTGAAACTATATTTATGAATATGAGTTGTAAATAAAATGTAAAGTGAATTTAAAGTTAAATGGAATATGACTTAAGAGTTATGTGAATGAAATTCAACTTTAGCAATTGAATTAAATGAATGTTAAGCAATTAAATGTAAATCAAGTTGATAAGAAATAATGAATATAAGTGTTAGTTCATTGAAATCAAATGTTATTGGGAGTTGAATAAATTGAATGAAATCAATTTAATTAAACAAATTGAAAGTGATGGTGTTAAACCAAATTGAATGAATATAAGTGAAAAGAATTTGGTTGTAATTAATAAACTTTGGTTGTTATTTGATTGTTGATTGATTGTATATAATTCATTAAGTGTTAATGAAATTGGAAGCTATGTAATTGAATTCAAATTAGAAGTAAATAAATTTGAATAGAATTGAAAGTGAAGTGGATTTAATTAGTGAATGTAAACTAATTAAATTGAGAATGAATGTTGATAAAATCCAATGTTAACAAATCAAATATGATTTAAAGTGAAAACCAATTCATTGAATATAATGAGAATATGAATGAATGTTTATTGGATATAGATTATAGTTGGTTGATGTTTGCATTTGTTGTTTAGTTGCATTTGCTATGTGACATATATAGTTATTATGTTGCTATATGTTGTATATTGATACTATGGTTTATATGCATGGTTCTCATGTTGTTTGTTGAGTTTAGTAGGTGCGGATTGCGTTTGCTTCGCATTTGGAGTTCGCTTTAGCGCTATATTAGCCGTATATGCTTGCTAATAAAATATAAGGTACATATCTCGGATTAAATATCGTACTTTTACACTTTTTTCCCTTCGGGATGCCTCATTACTTGATGAGATGTATATTTGTGATATATATACTGTCTTTTTTTTTCGGATCGAGCCGCGCAAAGGAGACTATGGCGAATTTTTCCGGAAATTTAAGGCGTTAGAAAAAAATTTGAGAAAATTTTGGAAAAATTTTGAAAACTTTAACTTTGATTTTTGAATTGAAAGTTAAACAAGGTAATTTGTTTTTGAAATGATAACTAAGTATGATTTGGAAAACTTAGTAAAGTATTGTAAAAAGTTTAACTATGAATTTTGGAAAGTTAATAAATTCTGTAACTTTTCTTACTTGTAATTTCGAGGACGAAATTCTTTTAAGGGGGGAAGATTGTAACGACCCAGAATTTTTATTAATTAAAATATGAATATTTAATTAATTTTAAATATTTATAAGTGAATTTTTAAGTCAAATAAATTTTTATTTGAATTTTTGGATTTAATTGGATAATTAAATCGATAATTTAATATGTTAAATTATGGAAATAATTGAAAATAGAGTTAAATATGATAGAAAATGATTTGTAAAATTTTATTTAATCATACTGGAGTTATAGAAATATTTTAGAACTTTTAAAATCGAATTAAAAGTTAATTTGTGAAAATTGAATATTTTAATATTTTATAATCGACTGTAAAATAGTCAATTTTTGAACAGTCTCAGAATTGAACGAAACCAGTTCCATTGGATCCGTAATAGTTAGTTATTACCGGATTTCAATTTTCGTGTCAATCGGAGTTATCGTTTGAGCGTGGCAGCTCGAAACGCATCGAATTATTTTTAATTTAAATTTGACGAGTGAAAATAGCCATTTTTCAAAAAGTCTCGGATTTCGACGAAACCAGTTTCATCGGATCCGTAATGTGATATTATTGTAAGGTTTCAAATTTCAAGTCAATTGGATTTACCGTTTGTCCGGTACAAATTAAAACGCCTAGAAATCGACTTAAATCGGTTTAATTTAAATTGAGCGTTTTCAGCCATAACTCGCACATACTTCCGAATTAGCTTCCGAAACCTGTTCCATTGTGTCCGGAACGCGGGATAAACCCTAGGTACGCTGGTTACGGCGTCTAAATCGGAGTTCGGAAAATCCGGGATGAATAGTGTCGCTCGTTCCTTATAAATAGACATGAGCCTTCATAAATTTGATAAAAAATATCACTAAACCCTAACCCTAAACTAGTAGCCGCCACTTTATCATTCTATGGCCAGATTTTTCCCAATTTCATTCCTTAATCTCTTCCAATCCATCAAGATTTAGCCGAAGTGTTTAACACGAAGGTTGGAGAGCACGGAGAGAGCTTTGATTTCATACGGAGTTGATCGGAAATGGTGCAACGGAGGAGGAGCTAGGGGAGGCCGACCGTGCTGCCTTGCGCACGAGTTTCAACGCACAATAGCAGGCCGAGCTCATGGCTATCTTGGCCGAGTGTGTGTGGTGGAAGGAGCTTCAAGATGCAAGTCTCCGATCGTGTTCAAATCGCTTGTTGTGGTTGAGAATTGAAACCCTAGAATTGAGCTAGTGGGTTCTATGTGCGTTGATGAGTACTGGAGCTTGCGTGAGAGATGGAAGAAGGGGGGGTACGGTGTAGATGAGATGATGAAAGATCCTATGGCTCTAGATTGCTGTAGGTTTAAATATGAAAGTTTATATTGTAAATTTAGTTATAAAATTGTGTGCAATCTTGTAAAATACGTAACTTTTTCATACGAGGTCGAAACTGCGCGAAACCAGTTGCGTTGGAATCGTATGGACGAGCACTACGCGATGGAGTTGGTTTGGAGTCGTTTGGAGTTAGTGAGAATTTCGGGTAAAATTAAACGCGCGTTTAATTTTATTCGAAATAAAAGCTAAAACGAATTTAAACCCAAGGTGAGAATTTCTCACTCAATCGAATAGATTTCGATTTTATTTTAAATAGTTAGATTTAAAATATTTGAATGCATGTTTGAATGTTGATTAATATCTATTGATTGTTAAAATAGACATTATGCGCCGTTAGTAAGCGGATGTTATTTATTATAAACATATACCGCGAATATTTCATAAACAGTGAAATTGGTATTATATATAATATCAATATATATATATATTGGTATATGTATATATTGCAGTTGTTGATTTCCCGCATTTTTTGTTTAGCGGATGAGACCCTATTACGCCGTTATTAAGCGGATAATATTTAATAAGAACATGTACCGCGATAATTTCGTACTGGAGCGAAATTGGTATTGTGCTAATGTTTTTGGATGCAGGAAACAGGTTGGAGGGATCCAACTGGATTCCTCAACAGTTTTTATTTGATTATGGATATTTTGATATTCGTTGATTATCATATACGATATATGATGGATCGTTGTAGTCGTGATTGACTATTTGGTGTGTAGCATCATTGGACCCAGATTTTGGGATTTTAAAATGTTTTTAAAGTGATTTTTGAAAAGATAAAATATATTTTTTGGAATTGATCCATTATAAATAAATGAACGTTATAATTTTTAAAGTTATAAAAATTATAATTTTTGTGAAATATAGTTAAAAGCTGATTTTGAGAAATATGGGTTAATGATGTTATAAAATAGGTTAAATTGGATTTTTGAATTTATTATAAAAGTTTGAATTTAGAATTTATAAAATTTGATTATTTTATAAATCAGAATGATGAAATTATAAAGGAATTTAAAGACGTTTTAAAAGAATAATATAAATTGATTTATATTAAGAGATTTATAAATAGATATTTATAAATCGAAATATTGACATTATAAAACGAGTCTTTATAAATGTTTAAATGAAGTGAAAATGAATTTCATAAATGAATGAAATTTGTAGAATTATAAACTGGGAAGTTATAAATGAAATTTATAAATAGTAGATTTATAAATTTGGTGAAATTATGTGAATAATGGTTTTGGATAAATGAATGAATCTTATAAGTTATAAGATTTATAATTTGGGAAGATAAAAAGAACGATTTTGTAAAATAATCGTTTTATAAGTATTTAACTTATAATATGAACTTTTAGTTTATAATGGAGATATGAAATTTAACAGGTTAATAAAAGAATTTATAAAAAAAGAAGTTTTTATAAATAAATAGAAATGGAATTTATAAACGTTGTTTTATAAATTCGCAAATGACTTATTTTGATAAGAAAAGTGTTGAAACCTATTAATGGAGTTATATTCACATTTTTGAATAGTGAATAACATGTTAAAGAAAATGTTTAGAATGTGAATGTTTTAAATAGAATTAAAACGATCTAACGATGTTTTAAAAGGTGTTGTGATTCGAAACCATAGATTTCAACATTCATTGTTGAAATAGATGTTTCGTGAAATAAAAGGAAATGGTGGACTATAACACTGTTGTTATAGTAAATGATTTCCGAATGGAAATGTTTGAATAGTATTGGGATTTATATATCTATTTTAATTTCGAATCCCTATACTAGTGATTTTGGGACGTTGTAACGATGTTTTACGCAACATTCGTTTTGGCCCAAATAAAAATGTTTAAGAGAATGATTTCCCTTAAAGAATGAATTATATACTTAATTCGATTTAAGTATATTGAATATTTTCTAAGTGTTGAAAATAAATGATTGTGAATTACTTATGAATAAATAAGTATGGAAATGTTTTCCAATATGAAGTGAATAATTAGAATTTATCTTTTTGAGGATAAATTGAAATGGATTATTGAAATCGAATATGCATGAATATTTTGAAATATAAAGTCATTATGGAATTTATATGTGAAAGTGAAATTTGTTTGAAAATAAATATTGATTTATTTTTGAAGTGTTGGAATTTTATATCTTGTAAAGATATTTTGGAAAATAAATAATTTGGAAAATTATTTGGAATCTGGTGATGTATGCATATCAATTGATAGTTCAATAACCGACTATCAATATTTCCCTTTGAATGGGTATTTGATGTGAATATGATTGAATTTGAATGCACACTTATTTTTGAATAAGCGCTCACTATTCGGGTTAACCGGGAAAGGACCATGGGGTCGTATAACCCACTCCGAATATGTGATACGTCGTTGTGAATCGCATTTGAAGATCGGTGTTGAAGACCGGTATTTGCGAGAGTGATAGGATGAACTATCGATTGACTCTGCACCGAGTAGCTACGGTATTGAGTTTTCCATATGTGATGGTGAATCCGATCAGGATTGTGGATATCCGGATTGCAAGGACTTCTTTGTAAGTGCCTTCGGTTCTGTTCGAGCCCGGAACAGACTTGTATGGATTGTATGCCTGACATTACAATTTGAGATATGAAGCCGATTTCATTCAAATATATTTCTGTTGGTGGCGGAGAATTTATTCTTTGCTTAACACCCTTCTTTGAGACGTACGAGCTCAAAGGTTATATAGTTGAAGTTATCAGCAATATATCCCATTTTGGTAATGTGACATGCTGAGTGATGCTGAAATGATCATTGTGTTGATTATTTGTGATAGGATCATTTATTTGATCGTCTATCTTAGTGATCATTGTGTTGATCATTTATTGACCCAAAGCATGGCTTTTGTATAAAGTATGTTTTTGTGGACGTGAATTCGTCGAGCCTCACATCCCGGAAATGGTCAAAACAGGAAAGATGCGGCAAGGTTATTAGGGGTTGCTGTAGCTCCCCTTAGGGTATGTGCATTTCCTTCTGGAAAGGGGTGGTATCATGGTATGGAGCCCAGATACTTACTCATGTTGAAAACACTTTATGATTGTGTGAATTGGATATCGAGCGCTCGGTTGAAAAGGTCCTAAAGGACCGGGGAATGGCGTGCTCGTGTCAGTAGTTACCCAGTTAGGGGTAAACCGGCCTTGTGTTGGCAGAGATCCGGTTTGGTTCTCGGGGATGTCTTTCCAGAGGCATTCTCAGTGGCAATGGGAAGTTCCTTGGCCTGACCATTTGTTGGAAATCCAATTCCCAATACGAAACTTGTACGGTATTAGTTGTAGAACCTGCTATTCACTTATGGTGGTCACCACTGTTTGGATGGTAGCTATAGTAGGCATAGTTCGAAATGTCTATGCTGGCTAAGATTTATATTCTACTTTCGAAATGAATTTTTTCTACACTATACACTAATAATAATATCAAATGTTATTTTAAATGCGTATCAAGCATCTTTGACTATCATAAGGAGAAATCTCCTCCGATTCTGCGTTTGCATGTGTGTGTGTGCGGGAGGCCTTATGGTAGTCTCATTTTTAAAAGCATTGCGAATTGAATTAAAAATATTCCTCTATTTTGATTTTAAAGATAAATAAACTGTTTTGAGTTCTCACACCAGTCACATGACTGACTTGGAGTTTATTGTTTTCCTTCCTAAACTCTGGGTGCCCACCAATTTCCACACGGGCAGTTAAGAGTTAAGGTTTATCAGGATATTCTGGATATTCTGGAGTTGCTGGAGGCAAGCTGGATGGCATGGCGTATTACTAGTTTATATAGTATTTCTTTTCCGCTGCACTGTTGTTGCTGTATGTTGTTGTACACTCTGATGATATGATGTAATGAAATGTGATGTAATGTAATAACTGATATAGTTCTTTGTTTAAAGATTATTCATTCATTATTATATGTTGTTCCGCTGCGAATTGTGAGATTCTATTGTTGTTCTTTTTGTTTTCTTCTGTCCCGTTCTATTTTTAAAATGCTTCTATCTTCTATTTTCAAATTCTCTATTTTCTTTTCTGTCTTCTGTTCTCTAAAAATTGTCTATCTTCTTTTCCCTCCATTTTCTATCTTTTCTCTCTTTTTCTTTTCTTAAAATCTTTTTAAAACCCATAACATTTCGGTTTTTCGGCAACGAAAATCCGCAATCGTTACAATGGCGGCTAACTCAAGATCATGAATGGCATAGCGAACTTCATTCGGACGCAGTTGCCTAGAAGCATAAGCAACTACCTGATCCTTCTGCATAAGAACAACACCGAGACCACTACCACAAGCATCGGTGTAGACAACAAGATCATGATTCCCCTCAGAAACCACAAGATTAGGAGCATTAGTGAGAAGTTCCTTTAATGTCAGAAAGGAAGCTTCACACTTGTCGGACCAAATAAAATGAATGCCTTTCCGAGTAAGGCTGGTGAGAGGAGGCACAACACGGGAAAAATCCTTAATGAACCGACGGTAATAACCCTCCAATCCAAGGAAACTACGAATCTCATGCACA
The DNA here is from genome assembly GCA_030765085.1 of Allium cepa. Classification (NCBI taxonomy): domain Eukaryota; kingdom Viridiplantae; phylum Streptophyta; class Magnoliopsida; order Asparagales; family Amaryllidaceae; genus Allium; species Allium cepa. The sequence continues at coordinate 13,484,861 of CM060941.1, forward strand.
TTCTCAGGCCTCTTCCAATTCTGGATGGCTTCGATCTTTGAGGGATCGACAGAAGTGCCATCGGAAGATACAACATGGCCTAAGAACTTAACCTTATTCTCCCAAAAATGGCACTTGGAGAATTTGGCTCTAAACTGATGATGACGGAGGGTACTCAAGACAATTCTCAAGTGATTAGCATGCTCGGCTTCAGACTTAGAATAAATAAGGATATCATCAATGAAGACAAGGACGAACTTATCGAGATATTCCCGGAATACTCGATTCATGAGATCGACAAAGAAAGTAGAAGCATTCGTCAACCCGAACGGCATAACGAGCCACTCAAAAGAACCATAACGAGTGCGGAAAGTGGTAAGAGGTATGCTATCCTCCGCAACTCGTAACTGATGAAAACCTGTGGCAAGGTCTAGCTGAGAAAAGACCTTAGCACCACTCAATAGATCGAACATATCATCGATCCTAGGCAATGGATACCTATTCCTAATGGTCAACTCGTTAAGCTTGCGATAATCAATGCAAAGCCTAAGAGTTCCATCAGACTTCTTCACGAAGACGACCGTAGATCCCCACGGAGAAACACTGTGTTTGTGTCAAAATTGGGCACAACACTCGTCGGAAGTTTTTGAAGAGATAATATATGAAGAAAGTAAATTAAAATGTGGATTATCTAACAAAAACTCCAAATAACAGGAAGTAAATTGCACGAGAGACAACGATTTAGAGTGGTTCGGCGTATTGCCTACGTCCACTATGAAGTTTTGTTACTTTATTGCTTGATATTCGGAGAATACAACTTTTTTATGTCAAAGTACAACAAGTAGTAAGCCAAAATTCGAAATCAAAGGCAGCGGTGGTGCTCTGAAGCAATTCTGGCAGCGTCCGAGCGTTCTCTTACTCGAAATATTCTCTCCCTCTTTTTCTGAATGGGGCCTTATTTATAGGTGTAGGAGGCTGATATTTCACCTAAAATTCAGGGAGACCGCTTCTGGCATGTGTGGGGGCCCACATGGCCGAATTCTGGAGATCCAGGCCCACTTTGGGATCAATTCGATCCTTGGTTCGAATCGATCAAAAAAGTGTCAAATCGTGATGAAACTTGGCGTGGACATTCTTCTATGTATATGCAAGCTCCTGTGAAAATTTCATAGCATTTGGATTTGTAGATCTCAAGTTATGATCGATTCAAGATGGAGTTTTTCGCACCATGGATCCGTTCGAATCGATACGGTTCGAACCCATAGGGTCGAATCCTTGCTTCTGCACATGAAAGTGACGACGTGGTGCGTATGCTTCGGGTCAATCCTCCTTTTTCTCCGAGTTTCCTGGGTCATATTCCTAGGTTTTAGCTGTGTGGACTTGATGGATTCGAGGTTATCGATTTGAAGAGCCACTTCCTTCGAATCGGTCAAATACGTGTTCCTTCGTATCGATCGTGGAAGGCCGTGATTGATCGATACGAAGCTTCCTTTGCTTATTGGATTCGAAGACAACTACGGCATGGAGTCGAGGCCGTAATGGGTTCGAACGTGGGCATGTGAAGATGGATTTGAAGCAAGGCTACGTGGACGGATTCGAACCAATGTGTGGTCGATGGATTCAGAGCATGGCTTACTTCTGATCGATTCGAACCTATGTTATTCCTAAGGGATTTGAACCTATATCATTTCATCCATCTCCCATTGGCGATAACTTGAGCATACTAACTCGGATTGCCTTGAAATTTGGAACGTTGGTTTCTACCACTTAGCTTGACGTGTCTTATAAATCGTAGCCCGATCTGGATTCGGGCAAAATTCATCGATATTTGTAGTTGCCCAATCAATCATTCCAAATTGAGGACATGTGATCTTGTCTTTTTCCAGTCAGTTCCTGGTTATCTCGGCCTTGCCAAAAGGCGGGATAACATTTGCCTCCCAAAGTACGTCTTGTGTAAACATGACGTGCTTTGAAAAGCTGCAGTCCATCGTTGGACAATTAGAACATGCTTTGCTGAGAGTTGTATTCTTTATTGCTGTAGCCAATCGTCGTATGATCGCGATCGGCTGTTCGTCGTCTACATCATGATGAAATGGACATTTGATCCCTGTGAATAATACAGATCAAACATTTGTCAGACATATGTGCATATATGTACCATCTTGACTTTGGTTAACGTTGCGTGACTGCAAGTCGTTGTCAGTTCGGTTTGTTATCGAATTCTGCATCGGTCCTCTCCTGAACGGATCTTGAGATTCGGTTAAAACACTGTTTTTATGATTGTTTGTAATCGTCCTCTTGTATCGATCCTTTCCTGAATCGGTATAAAAGGTAGACAAGTAATTTTTCAAATCGTAGCGATTCGTTTGCTCTCATCGACGCCTTTTGATGGAGTCGAAGTCACATATGTTCGAATCGATTGTCTTCGAGTCGATGGTTTTTAATCCAGCCTTTGCTTGGTGCTTCCTCGAATCGATGATGCCTCGCATCGATAAAGTTGTTGTGGATTCGATCGTGTAAAGGATAGGAAGGCAATGGATTCGAAGTGATGTATGGACTCAGCTGTGTGATGGATTCAAAGCAACGGCTCTACGCTGGGATGGATTCGAACGTAGTGGGTTATTGAGCGGTCGTTCGAATCGATGGAGCATGGCGAGTGACCGGTGGTAGAAAGTCACCACAATCGGGAGTCGTAGAGTCACGCGCTTTCTATGGAACCCATATAAATACTCAAGGCCAACTTCACTTTTATTTTTTTACTTTTTTCCTTTTGCTTTAACCGTATCTTCGAATCGATCCTCCAGAGCCAGAGACAATTGCATCTTGCACGAATCAATCCAATTTTTCCAAGTTTTCGTCTGTTAATCGAATCCAACTAGGTAATTAAGGAATTTGACTTGAGTGTAGGACGATGAAACTGGACTTTTCATCATCGATTTCAATTCTTTTCATCTGACAAATCTGAAGAGTCATGAGATCTGAATGGAGTTGGTCGACTCGATGGATCTGGGGAGCGAAACCATCCAAGTCGTTTCGATCTTAAGTGTTATCATGGAGAAGCATCCTTGCTTCGCATCGATCTGAGCATGTGTAGTTCGAATCGATCAAGAATGCAAGATTTCGAATCGATCCAGGAATGAACTATTCGAATCGATATCAAGCGCGAGGCTTCGATTCGAAGCAGTGATACCCTGATCGATTCGAAGCTATGCAATGTGATCGATTCGAAGCAATGCAGCGCTTATGGATTCGAAGTGCTCTTCCACCCTAAGGCTTCATCGAGTCGACCTTTCATTGAGTCGAGGTGTATGGATTTGAACGCCTTCGATTCGACTCGTATCGATTCGAGTCGATCGATTCGAACGTTCTGACATCTGAAACTTCTGATCTTCTGATTTGCTGTAACATCTGAACTACGACCAATTTCAAGTTTGAACTTTAACGAACCCACTGAATTTTAGCATACTTGACTCCGGCGAGCTTCGGCCTTGCATAATCGAATTTGACTTGACCTCCTTTTTGAAGCTCGCCGATGAAACTGTGACTTAACCAACAATATAACAGAATGGTACTTGAAATGGTCAGTAGCATCTGGGTGGCGTGGAAGTGACGGTCAGCGATGACGGTCATTTTCATTCTCAAATTCCAAAGTTTCGTCATTCAGACATCTTGTTCCAACTTGTAAAATCAGTTTAAGTTATGCACAGCACTTGCACTGCATGACATATTCATATACTTCACACTGGGGAATACACGGGTTTCTTTTGTACTTAACGCTGCTTTCTAGTGAGTTAGTTAATTATGGAGTCTTCAAGTTCTCAACAATAAGAGGTACAAAGGTCGCCTCCTCCAGTGCTTGAGATTCCAAAAATCCCTCCTGAAGTAATAGATCCGGCTCCGGACGAATTGCCGGAGGCTTATTTATCGAGGACCCCGTTGATTCCGTCCAATCCAATATCTCCGAAGCATTATTGGGTCGGATATGCTTGAAACATAACTTATCCCCAGATGACGTTTTGCTACCGGGCGTTGATGACAGACCTCACAATCCGCCCGAGGGGTTCACTGCTTTCTATCGCCATGCCTGGGCGGCTGGAACTCTCCCTCCATTTAACCAATATATCAGGGAGATGTTATCGTTCATTGGAATCGCCCCCTCGCAACTTCATCCCAATGGACAAGCATTGCTGAACAGCATTTTCGTTTTATTTATGGATCATCTCTTTCGTCCGCCAAGGCCAACTGAGATTAGACACATATTCAACTTCAAGAGCAGGGGCGATAGTCCATCTTTCACCTTCTTGGAAGCAGTTAGAAACTGCCAGATCGTGACGGGAGCCTGGACCGGACTCGGTTATTTTAAGAATGAATGGTTTTTTGTTCGATGCCCCCCAGGGTTCGCTAGGCGATGGTTGTCTAGACGTAAGTGTCATAAATCGCACAAGCTTCCTTTAATAGTCGTTGCCAACACTTGAACTAATATCAGGCGTTTTTCTTGCAGCTATCATCTCAAGGCCTGACGGTGGTCACTACAAAGGCGTTGTTCGAAGTTTACAAGGGGTCCCGAGTGATTTGCGGCACATCGACTTGGTGTTAACTGATGATAACTTAAGGATGCTGGTTTAATTGAGACGAACCAGAGTATTTTCGTCGAGGGGTTGGCGAGACCGGCTTTGAAGACAAAGAAGAAGACAGTGAAAAGGAAACCCGACATAGTGATAAGAGAAATGAGTGATGATGAGAGGACGCCTACTGATACTGGGTTAGTGGCTGATCTTTCCCGAGTAGGAGAAAAGCGGAAAGGCAGGGCTGTTGTCCCTAAACTAAAGAGACAGAAGTCTGTAGTCGTATCTCGTTTGATCCCCGGAATTATTACTTCTGACGCTGTTCCTCATTGATCAGGAAATATGTTTATAGGACTGGATGACATTCCCATCCCGGAATACGTATCTCTTCATCACGAGTCCGGTTGGATGAACTCCGGGAAGCTTTAGAAATAAGCGAGCCTTTACCTGTTAGTGCAGTCGACACTTCTGGTTGGTCGGGGGTTTTGCACATTTGCATACACTTTCATAACACTACACGACTTCCGCACAAATCGTATTGCCTTCGCCTGGTATTTAACTGAATTGTTTCTCTTTTTCAGGTGCTATGTCTGGCCGTCACTCTACATTGGACAAACTCCGACGAGTACATCACCCTTCGTTTTATTACGAGTCCCGACGTGGAGACTCCGATCGCGATCCTGAACGGAGGCATCATGGCCAGGAATATTATGCCAGGGATTATCATCACAGTTATTCCAGTCAGGAGCGATCGGATAGAGATCGGAGACATCGCTCCTCCTCTCGTTCCCCTCCGCCACCACGAAGCCATATTCAGGTGTCTGAGCCTCTGCGACATCAACCGTCTTCACGGGTTTTGAGGCTCGAGCCACACCGTTCTAGAACTGAGGCTGCTACGACCATGGCTGCGGAGGAGGCCCCTATTGAACCATTTGGTGAGGGGGCTATAAGACTTTCTCAATTGAAGAGGGATTTTCCGGAGATTTGCTTCGACGCTTGTATTTTTCCTCCTAATCTTAAAAGAATCCCCGAAGACGCCGTGACCACGACACTTAGCTACACCCGCGATTTCTATGCTCAGTACAAAGAATGGTATAAAGCGGCTGTTAAAGCTTTAAAAGCAGCCTTTCATCGGGCCAAAATTATCGAGAAACTGGAAGCCGACTTGGCTCAGAAGAATCGCATTGTTGACATACTCCAATCTGAGGCAAAATCTTCCCGTAAAGCCGAAACCGAGTCATTAAAAAAGGTTGATGAGACATTAGTTGAGATGGCGAAGATGCAACAGGCACATTGCACTTTGGTTGAAGATTTGGGCCATCGATACAAAAATGTTGAAGTCAAGCGGGATGCGGCAGTCAAAGAACTAGAGGAATTAAAGGCTAAGTTTGCTGATATGAACAAAGAAAAAGATGATGCTAATACGGCCGCGCAAGAAGCGTGTGAGAAAGATGTGTCTCTCCGAACTGAGCATGATGTGGCAGTTGCAAGGGTTAAGGAGGTTGAAGCGGAGGTGGAGGAGAGAGTCCAGGCAGAGAGGTTCAAGATGGAGGCCGAATTTGACGAACTCTTGGACACATATAATGCCAATGTGTTAGAACATAGAAATCTCTCCTGGCTGGGAGATTACTCGGTGCCTCTCTACAATGCCTGGAAGAAATTATTGGAGAACAAGAGGATGTCTTGCCCGGATGGAGTGTTAGATGAGTTTGAGCTCGAGTCACGTTAGCTTAGCGAGGATGAGAGAAAAACTCTTCACGAGGCGATTATTTCTGTTGAGAAAAAAAGACTTGGCATTCATCAAGCGGAGATTGGTGAAGGTTCAGGTGTCGCGCATCATAGCGAGAACATCGAAGTCCCTATCCCTACTTCATTCGAAGCTACCGCCGCGGTTGATCCACAAGTTATTCCTGCTTACAACCCGGACCAACCAGAGTTGTCCTCTGGCAAGATTACTGTCTCCGAACCTGTTCAAGTTCCAAGGCAAGGCAAAGAAGGTACTTTGATTATTTCCCTCATGTCTCGAAGTATCGATTTTCGAGAAAATTTTCTAGACTGATTACTTTTTCTCTCCTTTGTTCAGTGATTGAGAGTGTCGCATCCGTGCCTCCAGTTCCTCCGGTTTTATATCCTACGCGCGGAGTTATTGTCACCGAGGCGATCTTAACTGCTGCCATGGCTGGTGAGATGGGAGAGGGGAGCTCGATGTCATTCGATGTTCAAATGATTGAAGAGCTACTTGGTCACTCTCTTGACCCTATTCCTAATCCTTCATTCACGACGAGTGGAGCTGCTCCAGTCTTTAGTTCTGTCGTAACAACCACCAACGTATCCAGCGCAGCTTAGTTGACTCGAGAAGAAGAGATTTTAGCTAAGATAAGCGCTGAAATTGCCACGATGGTGATGGTTGGTGGTCCTGGTAGCGACACTGCTCCTCCGAGCTTATCTTCTTTAATGGTGATCTCTCCCGGTGGCACGGTAACTGTCTCGAGCATTGCTGAACAAACACCTGTTACCGCTCCCATGCCTTCAGTTCGTCCTCACAAAAGGATCTCTTTCCCTTCCAGCTCTGAGGAAGATATTGATATTATGCCAGATCCGGAAGATGTTCCAAAGAAGAACAAAAAATCTCGTAGGAAGCCGGGTAGTGGGTCCAGCGGCTCGACTCCGAAGAAGAAGCCCCGGAAGAAGAAGAAGTGAGCTTCTTGTTTTATCATATGGTTGTGAATAGCAATTCTTTTACCTTTTCTCTTGTTCTTTCAGAGCCGTGTATATATGTGGATTTGGCCTCCACTTAATTGAAACTTTTTGACTTGCCATGTAATCGAACCTGTTTTTGTTGGTTGACGGAATGGGAAGTTGCTCTTTTCTTTCACTTAAGTGTTTTTCAATGTTTTTTTTTCATGCCAAGTATGGAAATATAATTTCGTGTCATGATTTGATGAATGAGTTGAACTCCGGATATAGTATCACTTTGGTTAGTGATTAACACTTAGCTTTCCTGCCCCTAGTCTTGGGGAACAACATTTGTATTTTGGTGGTTGATCGCATTTTCTGCAAATCTTAAGCACATGTCCACATTCTGGGGACTTAGGATAATTTGAGATCGATAATCCGGTTCGCATTCCGGGAATTTGAGAGTTATCGATACTTATAACACAGTTCACGCTCCGGGAACCTGGAATTGATGTTTATACTATGTTCACGCTCTAAGAACGAGTTGTTGGACGTTTATACTCCAATTCGCACTTTGGGAATGAGTTGATGAATGTTTATACTCCAATTCACACTCTGGGAACTTGGAGTCCGTTCGCACTCTGGGAACGAGTTATTGAATGTTTATACTCCAATTCACGCTCTGGGAAGTTGGAGTCCGTTCGCACTCTAAGAACGAGTTATTGAATGTTTATACTCCAATTCACGCTCTGGGAAGTTGGAGTCCGTTCGCACTCTGGGAACGAGTTATTGAATGTTTATACTCCAATTCACGCTCTGGGAAGTTGGAGTCCGTTCGCACTCTGGGAACGAGTTATTGAATGTTTATACTCCAATTCACACTCTGGGAACTTGGAGTCCGTTCGCACTCTGGGAACGAGTTATTGAATGTTTATACTCCAATTCACGCTCTGGGAAGTTGGAGTCCGTTCGCACTCTGGGAACGAGTTATTGAATGTTTATACTCCAATTCACGCTCTGGGAAGTTGGAGTCCGTTCACACTCTGGGAACGAGTTATTGAATGTTTATACTCCAATTCATGCTCTGGGAAGTTGGAGTCCGTTCGCACTCAGAGAACGAGTTATTGAATGTTTATACTCCAATTCACGCTCTGGGAAGTTGGAGTCTGTTCGCACTCTGGGAACGAGTTATTGAATGTTTATACTCCAATTGACGCTCTAGGAAGTTGGAGTCCATTCGCACTCTGGGAACGAGTTATTGAATGTTTATACTCCAATTCAGGCTCTGGGAAGTTGGAGTCCGTTCGCGCTCTGGGAACGAATTGTTGAATGGACTGTCGTGTGTTGGTCCAATTCAGCCTTTGATGTGTTGACTTGCCCCCAAGTTGGGGTTTCACTTAGTAAGTGGCCGATCGTATCACATTCACTCGCTATTTGAATAAATTCCATTGTTTGATTGAACTTAGCTCTTCGTGTGTCGTGATTGTTGAATGTTGTATTCGGTGAATCACAGCTCAAGCTTGAAGAGATAGTATTTTATTGCTGAAATAAGAAAATACGGCAAAGTCAGTGCCTTATTATAAATTCAAATTTCAGAATGTAAAGGAAACTGCAAAGCATTCATAGATCAGATAAAGCCTGTCACGTATAGTAATGACGAAGGTCCTTGCTTCTCCAGGCTCTTGACAAAATAGGACCGCCCAATGTCGACAACAAGAACAGATCATCTCCGAATTTCTGTTCAATTACACATGGCCCTTCCCACGTTGGTTTCTCGTGCGGTGGCGTTGAGTGTACTCTTCCGTAGACGAAATCACCAATTTTGAAGGTTTGGGGTTGATCATTGACATCATGCGACCGGGAAACTCGCTTTCGGAGTATGATGGTCCTTAAGTCGGCCTAGTCTCCCATAACAACACCAACTCCTTTGTCAGTGGGGAATTTTAAGGTTAGGCACCATGGGGCGATAGCGGCCCTGAATTCAGCAAGGGCTGGTCGGCCTAAGAAAGCATTGTACGGTGAATCTATGTCCATCACCACGAATCGCAACGTCCGGATTCTGCAGCATTGTCCTGTTCCCAACTTTGTTGGTATTTCTAGTTCTCCAATGGGTATGGCCGCGCTCCCGTCAAAGCCGCGAATACTGGATTGGCATGGTTTCAAGTTTTGGGTATTCAGATTCATTTGATCGTAGGCTCGCTTAAATACTATATTCACGGAACTTCCGCTGTCAACCAGAATCTTTTTCATCCACACATGGCCTACCTGAGCTGATATGATTAGTGGATCGGTAGTCGGGACTATGATTCTGTCATCACCACTACACTGAAATACGATGTCGTCGGTCATTGCTTTCTGTAGTTTGATCTGAACTCTATATCTCAAATGTCTACGGCATGCAACATCCGCATGCCTAGTAGGGCTGGCATATGACTTCATCTCATCCCAGCTCCGCTTTGTTGGATGAGAGATACCTCCAACAGCATTTACTACCAACCTCCAGCCGGTGGGGGTGGAGTCTTCCTGCATCAGATAATTGGATTCATTACTTTGATTTGATGGGCTTGCTTCTCTCGGCTGCGGCGTCTGAACAAACTGTTCCAGCTTCTTTTCTCTGATCAATTTTTCAACGAGATCTTGTAAGTGACGACACTCGTTTGTATTGTGCCCGTAGCTTTCATGGAACCGACAAAACTTTCCCGTCTGGATTTGCTTCTCTGACGATGGTCTTGGCGCAGGTTTTTGATACTGAATTGTATCACGGGTTTGTAAATATAGGTCCTCTGGTGATGTATTCAGAGGAGTGTAACTGTCGAACATTGGATTCTTACGCTGCGGGCCACGATTTTTATCTCGTTTTTAAATTTGATTCACGCTCTCTCTTTGCCGGGCTTGTTTATTTTTAATGTTCAACTGGACTTTTTCGGAGCTCTCACCGGTCTGTTTGAGTGCAACATTGCGTTGGATCCCCTCCGTACTTGGTCCTGCATCAATTTGCTTCCTAGACTATTTCGCGTCTTCCCGTCTCAGGAATTGAGCTGCTTTGGCATGGAAACGGTCCAATGATGCAGGTGGTTTCCCAGCTAACCAGTTGCCAAACTCAGAATCGGGGTCGATCCCCTTAGTCAACGCCATAAGGATGGAGTTATCGTTTGGATTGCTGATCTCCGCACATGCAGTATGGAATCTCTCTAAGTAGTGTCTGAGTGTCTCTCCGGGAGCTTGAGTGACACTAGATAAAGTGTTAATATCTTTTGGCCTTGCGACGTGCATGCGGAATTGCTCAACGAATTTTGTGGCTAACTGATCGAATGAAGAGATGGATCGAGGTGGCAATCGAGTGAACTACATGGTAGTGATGCCCCCCAAGGATATGGGGAAACTGCGACACTTTACTGCATCGTCGGCTCTAGCAGCGGTCATCGACCATTCATATTTCAGAATATGTTGGTTGGGGTCGGAGTTTCCTTCATACATGGGTAGAGTTGGCATCCGGAATCGCCGTGGGGGCTCAGCAGTAAGTATATTATCCGAAAAAGGAGTGTGACTTCGGGAAACTCCCCAATCGTTGTTTGTGAATTCTTGGCTCTCACGGATCATCTGACGTATCATAGTTGATAGATCCGGCATTTACGTGTTTTGTGCGGCCTGCACCGAAGTATGATTACGTTCTGCTCTTCGGGGTTGGACCGGATATTGTCAAAGGTCCAAGTCTTGCCTTCGTGCCTCATAGTTTTTCGGGACGTATGATTCAGGAGTACGTCCGTGTTGGTGATGGTCCAGGTCCGACTGATCTTGGGCGTCGACTCCTGGTTCAGCTGCAATGTTAGTGGTGCGGTATTCTGCGGTGTGGTGAGGAACGGCTCCTCCTCGGGAGGAGGGTCCGGTTTGGAAACTGGCTGATGGACCAACTCTCAGTTGTCCAACGGTCGGTGCCAGTAGATTTCCAGTGACTGGCATGCGACTCCCATCTAGTAGGGGTCGTGGTGATCTATTGTGGTAATCAGAAGATGAAGAATTCTCGCTGGAGGAGCGAGAAGCGTGGTCTCTCTTGGACCTTTTTCGCTTCTGGCGATCCAGCTTGTCGATTAGCTCAGCGTTAGTGCGTAGCTGTTCTTCTAGTTATTGTCGACTCTGGGTCAGCTCTTGGAGTAGCAACTGCAACTCTTGTCGGGTAACGGAACCTGACGGTTCGGAGTGCCCAGTAGCATCCTGATTAGATGAAGGTGGCGGCACAGGATTATGTCGATCCTGCTCTTGTTGATTGATAGCATTTGAGGCGGTTCTTGTATTAACCATCTTGAAAGCTGAATTCCTTTCTTAGACTTTGTACAAATCTGAATAGAAGGGAAGGACGTTGGATTTGATGACCTGGATCTCTCTCTTAGATTTATACAAATCCGGTATCGAAGATAGATCCAAGAAGAAGGAGAAAAACTGGGTTTTTCTCAGTGAAAGCACCAAAGTGTTTGTGTCAAAATTGGGCACAACACTCGTCGGAAGTTTTTGAAGAGATAATAAATGAAGAAAGTAAATTAAAATGTGGATTATCTAACAAAAACTCCAAATAATAGGAAGTAAATTGCACGAGAGACAACGATTTAGAGTGGTTCGGCGTATTGCCTACGTCCACTATGAAGTTTTGTTACTTTATTGCTTGATATTCGGAGAATACGACTTTTTTATGTCAAAGTACAGCAAGTAGTAAGCCAAAATTCGAAATCAAAGGCAGCGGTGGTTCTCTGAAGCAATTCTGGCAGTGTCCGGGCGTTCTCTTACTCTAAAAATTCTCTCATTCTTTTTCTGAATGGCCAGGGGCTCTATTTATAGGTGTAGGAGGCTGATATTTCCCCTAAAATTCAGGGAGACCGCTTCTGGCATGTGTGGGGGCCCATATGGCCGAATTCCGGAGATCCGGGCCCACTTTAGGATCGATTCGACCCTTGGTTCGAATCGATCAAAAAAGTGTCCAATCGTATGTATATGCAAGCTCCTGTGAAAATTTCATAGCATTTGGATTTGTAGATCTCGAGTTATGATCGATTCAAGATGGAGTTTTTCGCCCCATGGATCTGTTCGAATCGACACGGTTCGAACCCATAGGATCGAATCCATGCTTCTGCACATGAAAGTGATGACGTGGTGCATATGCTTCGGGTCAATTCTCCTTTTTCTCCGAGTTTCCTGGGTCATATTCCTAGGTTTTAGCTGTGTGGACTTGATGGATTCGAGGTTATCGATTCGAAGAGTCGCTTCCTTCGAATCAGTCAAATACGTGTTCCTTCGTATCGATCGCGGAAGGCCGTGGTTGATCGATACGAAGCTTCCTTTGCTTATTGGATTCGAAGACAATTACGGCTTGGAGTCGAGGCCACAATGGGTTCGAACGTGGGCATGTGAAGATGGATTCGAAGCAAGGCTACTTGGACGGATTCGAACCAATGTGTGGTCGATGGATTCGGAGCATGGCTTACTTCTGATCGATTCAAACCTATGTTATTCCTGAGGGATTCGAACCTATATCATTTCATCCATCTCCCATTGGCGATAACTTGAGCGTACTAACTCGGATTGCCCCGAAATTTGGAACGTTGGTTTCTACCACTTAGCTTGACGTGTCTTATCAATCGTAGCCCGATTCGGACTCGGGCAAAATTCATCGATATTTGTAGTTGCCCAATCAATCATTCCAAATTGAGGACATGTGATCTTGTGTTTTTCCAGTCAGTTCCTGGTTATCTCGGCCTTGCCAAAAGGCAGGATAACACACTGGACTGAATCAACTGCTTGGACTCAAGCTCTAAAAGCTGCTTCTTGAGTTCCTCATTTTCCTTTATAGACATCCTCGTGGGAGGACGACTAACTGGCTACGCGCCTGGAATGAGATCAATGCGGAACTCAATTGCCCGCTTAGGTGGCAAACCCGAAACAGGCTCAAAAACATCAGAAAAGTCACAAGCAACAGGAATACGAGATATATCATCTTCATCCCGCGAGTCAAGAGAATATAAAGCCATTTCGGAATTATCCACATCCCGAAGAACAAGAGATAGCTGAGTAGTCGAATCCGGATGTCGAAGATAAATAATTCTCTCCGAACAAATAATCCTGGCATCATATCTTACTAGCCAGTCCATACCCAAAATCAAATCAAATCCCAGACAAGAAATAACGTGCAGATTCGCACGAAAAGAAAAGCCACATAAAACAATCTCAACATCATCACAAAGCAGGCTAAGGGTCGCGGATCCCCTAACAGGATTCGCAATCCTTAAAAAAGTAACCAAACAAGAAACATCCAAAGATAAATCATCAACGAGCTTCTTAGATACGAAGGAATGTGAAGCACCCGTATCGAAAAGAACTCGAATACTATGATCATGAAATAAAATAGAACCTTCCAAAATAGGTGAAGATATACCTTTGGGCTGAGAGGGACAATCAGAAGCCTTAGCAGCATAAAGCTTGCTAGACTTGGCACCAGCCGGAACAGTAGGGCAAGCTGAAACATGATGACCTTCCTTCTTGCAATAGCGGCAGAAGAGAGGCTTGGAACAAGCTCGAATCATATGATCAGGAGAACCACAATTGAAACACTTCCGAATGAAAGGTGTTCCGGAAGACTGAGGCTGAGAGCTAGGACCACCAGTCTTCTTCTTCTTAGAAGGAAAAGACCTCTTCTGAAATGGAAACGGCCTCTTGTTAGGGTTCTTGGAAACCTCAACATCAACATCACTATCACATTCCTTCTCGACCGTCTCGAGATGACGTGCCGAATCAACCAACACCTCAAAAGAAAGCTTAAGCTGGAGCAACAAAGACTTCTTAAGATATTTCCTAAGACCAGAAACGAACTTCAAATTCTTCTTATAAGAAGTGCTAATGAATTCAAGACCATACTTAGATAAAGCCTCGAATGATGCAACATACTCAGAAACAGAAGATTTCCCTTGCTTCAACTCAAGGAAGCGACGGGTCAATAAAACTTTTTCAGATTCAAGAACAAACTTGAGTTCAAATCGCTCCCAAAACTGAGTCCAAGAAAGAGTAGACTCATCAATTTCGGCTACAAGAAGCTCATACCAATCAAGAGCACGCTCTTGTAATAAGCTAGAAGTTACAAGAACTCTGTCATGGTCAGAAAGATCCATGCAAGAGAAGATACACTCGCATGTGCGAAACCAAGCTTGGACTTCAAGAACAGACTCGTAGCCTTTAAACGACTTTCCTCCAAGATGAGCAAAATCACTGCACTGGCTTGCAAAGGCAGACTTATGAGGTGGAGGCACTCGAGGAGGAACTGGAGGCCGAGTGCTCCTAAACAACTCTAAAAACTGATTGGCAAACATATAAACGCCATCCGGATGTGAGCCACTAGATCGCCCAGCATCCGAACGTCGTCCCCTGCCTCTTCCAGCTATACGCTGAAAGTAAGATAAGAACAAGATTAATCATAAGGTAGATACTTCAATATGGAATACTACGGAATTTAAATGCATTCCTAGACGTATTCCCACATTCTATCTAACCTTGATGGTAGAAGGAAAAGAGAGACACGATGGTTCAAAGATTTGTATCACTTATATACTTTGATGTACCGGAATATGTGCATCTATCCTGTGCTTACCATACTTTGTACTGAACTCAGCTCTGATACCACGCTGTGACGCCCCACCTCTATACCCACGCTAGCCAAGGACACTACAGGGTAATGCCGTCAACTAACATGGAGAATAAGGCTGGTTAGGAGCGACCATCTATAGCCTTGCTCTAACTATCTATTGAATACATCGACAATAGACATACCAAGCAGGTCGACATACCCAATGAATACTTAAAACAAAAGCATAGGTGGTTGAAGGATCTATCAGAATAGAATATAAAAACTCAAATGTAATATACATCACAGAACAGTAAATCATCATATACACATATATTGATACATAACAGAGTTTACAAAATAATACATGTCAAGTGGTATAGCAAACCACAATATACAGACGAACCAAAAGAATACATATCAGAGTTACATAAAAAGGACTACACAAAAAGCTTTAACAAAAAGGAACAAGCTAAATCGTCCATGTGGAAGCAAAATAGGCTAAGTCCAAAGGAACCTAACCTGAAACATCTCGGTCTGACCCGAGTATAAAATACATGGGTCAGTCTAGCTAAACAAATCAGTTAGATAAACTGAACAACAATAAACCTGCAAGGTTACAAAGTATATCAAATATCTCTGAAAGAGATAACACAATCATCTAACAAAAGATGAATCATATGATAACAAAACAAGCCTCATATCATCGGCAACTCATAGAAACAGAGGATAGGAATATCCCAAAACAAGCCATAAAGGCAAATAACAAATACCAATGAAGGTAACACAAGATCCACAAGGTAATCGCTACATATCATGCGGCTCAAAAAGACCAACACCGAACGGCGATACCAAGGGAATATACATATGAATGAAAACATCATAAAATTTGCTCAAGCTTAGTACTGTATAAAAAAGGATCCATGAGCCCGAAGACTCCAAACCCAATATCACCCATGCGGCTCATAACGACCAACATCGGAAGCGATACTATAGGGCAACCCAATATCACCCATGCGGCTCATAACGACCAACATCGGAAGCGATACTATAGGGAAACAAACCCGAAGGCACATACCCGAAGGCAACAAACCTGAAGGAGACAGTCCGAAGACACTTTCCCAAAGGCAACAAACCGTAGTGGTGAAGGTCCGGAGGCCCGGTACTGGACACCACTAACTGGCAGAATGTGTCATAACTCTCAAAAAGGAATCCGAAAAGTGGTAACATGAGTCCCATAACCACTCTTTCGCACTAAACGGTTTACTATCTGTTAGTTAATTTCACACTCAAATCAGTACAAAGTTCACCTCATATCATCGGTAAACAAAACCCGAAGGTCAAAGCGATCAATTGAATAGGTCAAGGATTAATCGAACGCAATCGGATGCGTGTTGATTATGGGCTTACGTCAAACGACTACCCAACCTTAAAGACACATCCAAACACTCCGAACAACATAAACATCAACCATATAAGGTTTTACATAGATTTGGCTTCAAAAATCATAATTTGGCAATTTCACCAAAGCAATCCAAATCGAAAACAAGAGCATACGAACAAGTGCTAGGAATTCATGCCCAACATCAATGATATCAAAAGAAGTAGATGTGAGTTCAAAACTCTACTTCTTACACCCAAAAAAAGATATACATATATAAGCATAGATGTGAGATAAAAAATCTCACCTTTTATCTCAAAGCAAAGGAGAAGAAGCTCAAACACAAGAAGGAGACTAACTTCTCTTCACTTCAACTCAACAAGCTTCAATCTAAGAATAAAACACATATTTTCCTAAGTTAGGTTTAGGAAATTTTCTGAAATTGAAGGAGAAAGAGTTGGAGAAGATGAAGAGGAGGCTTACCAATAGCTTCTCTTTGATTTTGGAGCAAGACTCAAGTTTACAAGAAGAAACTAGGGCTTGCAAATTTCTATCTCCCTTTCCCTTCCACCATTTTCAGTTTTCTTAAGTTTAAGAAATGAAATGAGGGTGAATGGAGAGGAAATGGACTGAGCTAGGGGTTTAGTTAGCTAGTGGGCTGAACCCAAACCCAAAACCCAATAGAAAAAGAGTCAAAATTTCACAAACTCCAAACATATCAAAGCTTATACTCAAAAAGATTGCAAACGCCATTTTGGAATCAATGGAAATGGTTTCGAGTTCCAATTCATCCATTTGCTAAAAGTAACATTTCGGACCAAAATCCGACTAACGACGCTATATTTAAATAAAATATTTAAATATAAAATCATTAAATATGCGGGTTGTTACATTGTTACCATCTTATTCGTCTGACATGGTGAATTCAGCAATGAAGTTTGCTAGCGCTTGCCCTTGTATGGCCCTTCGTGGCAGATAGGTAATATCGAACTGACTCAACTCAATATTCCATTTTAACATCCTTCCAGAAGTTTTCGATCGTTGGGGTACCTGCCGCAAGGGTTGATCAGTATAAACACTGATTGAGTGTGCCTGAAAGTGTGGCCGAAACTTGCGTGATGCAATCACCATGCAATAGGATAGTTTCTCAATCTATGATAATTTCTTTCTGCCCCCGTTAAATGTATACTGACATAGTACACTGGCTTCTAAACTCGATCCTCCTCGTGAACCAGAGCCATACTGATAGCATGTTGGGATACAACCAAGTACACGTACAACATCTCATGGTCCACCAGTTTCGATAGTATAGGGGGGACTTTCTAAATGCCTTACCAGAGCTCGGAACGCTTCTTTACAGTTGGATGTCCACTCGAAATTTCTCTTTCCTTTCTTTATTACATCGAAGAAAGGAATAGACTTGTCTATGGCTCTGGATATGAATCGACTCAGTGCGGCCACCTTCCCATTCAAGCATTGTACTTGTTTTATAGTTTTAGGCACTTGTATGTCTCGAATAGCTTGAATCTTCTCTAGGTTAGCTTTGATTCCCGCGGCATTCACAATGAAACCCAAAAACTTCCCTGATGCAATTCCAAAGGAACACTTCAAAGGATTGATCTTCATCCCATAATGTCTGAGTATATCAAACATCTCCGCTAAGTCTCAAATGTGGTCGTTTGACTATCGTGACTTCATGAGCATGTCATTCACATAGACTTCCATCGTCCTACCAATTTGGTCTTTGAACATTCGATTAACCAGACGTTGATAAGTCGCTTCCGTATTTTTTAATCGAAAGGGCATCACTAAATAGAAATATAACCCAACGTCTGTGACAAAACTGGTGTGTTATTGGTCTGGAATGTGCATCGAGATCTGATTATATCCCGAGAATGCATCCATAAATGACAGTAACTTGTTTCCAGCGGTTGAGTCGACGAGCTCGTCGATTCTGGGTAAAGGGAAACTATCCTTCGAGCATGCTTTGTTCAAATCAAAGTAATCAACGCAAGTTCTCCACTTCCCATTCGCTTTCCATACTAGCACAGGGTTGGACACCCATTCAGGGTAGAGCGCATCGCGGACGAACCCATTGGCTTTGAGTTTGTCCACCTCCTCTCTAAGAGCAACAGACCTCTCCGGGTCCATGCCTGTCCTTTTCTGTTTTACAGGAGGGTTTATGTTCAACATATGACTCACAATAGCAGGAGAAATCCCGCACATATCAGAATGTGTCCAAGCGAAAACATCCAGGTTCGCTCGAAGGAAATCAGTGAGATCCTCGGACATTGACGGGTCGAGTTGTGATCCAATCTTGAGTACTCGTGATGGGTCATCTTGGCTAACTGGAATGTCAATCGTCAGTTTAGCTGGTGCTGCTTTTTCTTCCCTGGGTTCTCCATCATCATCTCTCGGATCTATGTCTCTATAGATCCGGGAATATGGCCCTAGCCAGGGCTCGGACACTACGTGTCAATTGTCAGTATTCTGGATGCGGACGGATTTGTCCACAACCTTTCCTTTCTTTCGCTGCTGGGCCTCTCTCAGCTCAGCCATATAACATGCGCGACCGGTCTCCTGATCGCCATGCACCACACCGACTTCTTTGTATGTCGGAAATTTCAACGTTAAACACCACGGTGCCAAAGCTACCCTAAACTCTGCCAGGGTCGGTCGACCTAAAAACACATTGTATGGAGAATCAACGTCCAAAACTATGAAAGGTAGGATTCGTACCCTCCTACGTTCACCTTGTTCGAGTTCAACTGGCAACTCAACATATCCTACTACATCAGTCGCTGCACCATTAAAGCTATGGATTCAGGCTTTAGATGGTTTCAAATCCTTTGTCTCCATCTTTATTTGGTCGTATGCATTTTTGAAGATGATGATAACGGAACTTCCACAATCAATTAAAATTCTCTTCACATATGTTGGCCTGATCATCGCAGATATGACCATCGGGTCGACGGTAAAAGCCTCCACCTTGTCCGCATCTCGGCTCCTAAACACTATATCGTCTATCATCATGCGTTGCTGCTTTACGGGGGTCCCATCCTCCATATTCGAACAACACTCCTAATCCGCATGCCTTAAGGAGTTAGCATATCGCTCCATCTCCTGCCAATTCTTGTCTACAGGGTGAGGTCCACCGACTATCGTGTTTATGACCAATCTACCCACGGTTCGGGCAGGTTCCTCTGGTGTGCGTGGAGTCAGCCCGCGTCCGGGGTTTGGTGTTCCTTGCCTACCCTCCTGCGGGTTCTTGACAAACTCCTGCAATTTTTTCTGTCTAATCAGTTTTTCTATGGCATCATGGTGGTGTCTACACTCTTCCGTATTATGCCCAAAGTTTTGGGCACAGCTTTCTATAATGGAAAGTATTACAAGTTGACAGGTAAATATTCTCAAGAGATGCATTCAGTGGGGTGTATTCCTTGTAGGTCAGAATCCTTGACTTCCATTTCACTACTTCTCTTTTCTTTTCGGGATTTCCTCCTCCAGGCCCTTTAGATTGCCCAGGCTTGTTCTGGACATTGACTTGAACCTTTCCCTAGTTGTCAACGGATTGTTTCACAGCGATGTTACTTTTCACAGTCTCCTGAACAGGCCCAGGTGCCTTATCCCGCCTCGTCCATCTAGCTTCCTCCCTCCTTATGAATTGATGAGCCTTTGAATAGAAACGCTCTAGCATAGTTAAAGGCTTTTCTGCCAACCAATCTCCAAACCCTGAATCTAGATCTACTCCTCGCATTACCGCCATCAGAATTGCGTGGTTGTTAGGGTTGCTAACTTCAGTTGCGGCAACATGAAATCTCTGCAAGTACTCTTTCAATGACTCCCCCGGAGCTTGGATTACACTAGATAGGGACATCAATCCTTGGGACGAGTGGCATGTATCCTGAGTTGTTCTACAAATTTCGTTGCCAAATCATCAATGCTAGATATAGACCATGGAGGAAGTCGAGTGAACCACATGGTGGCAATTCCGGATAAAGTGATTGGGAAGCATTTACACTTGGTTGCATCATTCGCACTAGCCTAATCCATCATCCATTCATACCTCATCACGTGCTGCCTAAGGTCGTCTTTCCTTCGTAGGCCGGGATAGTTGGCATGCTAAACTTCCTGGGGTACTCGGCCTGTAGAATAGTATTCGTGAATGGAGTATGACTCCTGGATATCCCCCAATCTTCATTGGTCAAGCCTTGATTCTCTCTCATTAACTATCTAACCATAGCTGATAAGTCTGGAGTTTGTATGGAGGATTCAAGGTTGGAGTCTGTTCTACGGGACCGCTCAGGATGGTGTCTCCTCTATTGGCGATCTAACAAACGTGTATATTAGGGATTAGCTTCATTGGGGTCTTAGTGAGTTGGACGCCCAGTCTCCACACGTGCTCCAACTCCTAAGTTTCCCTTTCCGGTTTGAGTATGGTCTCCAAGATGTACGTAATCCCTAGTTGATCGATCAGTAGCACATGCTTGTGCAGTTTTCGTTTTGCGGCGTCTACGCCTGGGAGCTTCATCGGATGAAGTCGAGCTATCAGATGAAGAGTAAGGAACAGGGCTACCTCCAGCATTCTGATGTTGTTGCTGAGTAAGCTGAGTCATGAGGTTAGTGTTAGCTTGAATATGCTCAGCGAGTTGTCTTCTACTTTCCATGAGTTCTCTCATCATGTCGTTGAACTCTGTCCTGGTGATGACTTCCGTTTGATTTTGGGTGGTAGTCCCTGCACCCAGATTTGCTTGTTGATTGCTAGGTCCTATTTGTTGTACGCTAGCAGTCTCAGTGACGTCCGCGTTATGAGAGGCCGATCTACTACGCGATCTTCCCATAGTAGAGTTATTGATAGGAACTCTGAGTAGAATCAACGGACATCCTGTGAATGACTTGGATCTCCTTCGGGGGATTTATTCAATCCAGTAGCTACAAAGCAGATCCTAGCGGCCTGAGAATTCGATTCTTAGTGAAAGCACCAAAATTTTAGCACTAGAATTGGTCACTAACACCCTTGAGATATATTATGTAGAGAGATTAATGAAGAAAGTAAATTAAAACAGAGAATCGTATGCTAAATTAAATGCAAAGACAAGAACACCGGATTTAAAGTGGTTCGGCGTAGCTGCCTACATCCACTTTGAAGTTAATCTTTATTGCTTTACTCAACAATTGATTACAGATACAGTCTGTACACCAACTACTTGAATACAAATGCAAAGTAAAGAGAATGGGTCTTGAATGCGGCAGAGTCTCCCTAGTGTTCTCGAAAAAATGTCCCTTTCACTGTGCCCTTGCACTTCTATTTATAAACGAAGATGGGTCGGACTTCTCTTATGGGCCTAGGAACAAAGCATCTCGGCTCATGTTAATTTCTACGCGCCGAGCCGTAAATGCTGAACGGCAATTGGCGAACCACATATTCAGGTCGAACGGCATTCATATGCCGATCGAGGAAGGCGTGCCGAATGATACTTGTATGCCGAACGAGACATGATGCCGGTCGGAGGGAGATGCCGAACAACTTACTTATGCCGATCGAGGTCTCGTGCCGAACTAGGCTTCATGCCGAACAAGTCCCGATGCCGAATGGCCTCTCAATGCCGAGCGAGGCGAGATGCCGAGAGGCCCTTCTATATTGATCGATGCTCTATGCCGAGCGAGGGGAGGTGTGCCGACCGAGGCTCTATGTCGAGCAACCCCTCAATGCCGAATGAGCTCTCCATGTCGAACGAGGCCTTGCGCCAAGCGACCTATCCATGCCGAACGAGGCAAGATGCCGAGCAACCTCTCTATGCCGAACGAGGCAAGATACAGAGAAACCTCTCGATGCCGAGCGACCCATCTATGCCGAATAAGGCTCAATGCCAAGCGAGGGGAGGTATGCCGACCGAGGCTCTATGCCGAGCGACCCTTCGGTGTCGAATAAGCTCTCCATGCCGAACGAGGCCTTGCATCGAGCGACCTATCTATGCCGAACGAGGCAAGATGCCGAGCAACGTCTCTATTCCGAACAAGGCAAGATGTCGAGTGACCTCTCTATGCCAAGCGACCCATCTATGTCGAACGACACTTTGTGCTGAACGGTTCATTGCGCCGAGCAATGTGCTTGCTTGGTGACACATGTGTTACCGGGTCAATTAGCCGGGTAACAGATATCAAGTACGAATTGTTTTCAAAATATAAAAGTATCAATCAGTGTGTAAAACGATGTTTGGTTGCTAGAGATACCAGGGCTTCTTGTTGGCATACTCTCTGTCAGTACTGGAACCACTTTAACAACTATGTACAAGGTGGAGATATCCAAAATGTAGAAGTTGAATTTGCGAATGTGTACTAGAATAAAGTAAGAGAATGCAATGGATGCCTTGACGCTTGTGTCATAATTAAAATGACTAAAATAGGAGCCTGTGTCTAGCCAATGAGGTTTGCTACCTCTAGCGACGTTGATCCCTCGTATTATTATTATGATTTTGTACTCGATGGGTGCACCCTTTTGTTTGGGTTAATGACCGCAGTCGGCCACGTAAGGGTTACGACCATCCGAAAGGGTAAATTGGTTGAATCCTATCTTGGGCATTGCCTCACATGCCTTTTCATACTTTTCCTTATATGAGCCCATTACGACTTTGGTTTGGTATTGTACCTATAGGGGACTCAGTAACTAGTTGTGTTACAGAACCTGGATAGATTACATGCTATAAAAATTTGTTAAGGTGGATCAATGTAAAGCCTTAACGTTATTTTCATATTTATTTTACTGATAGACATTACGTATTATAGCGTATACTATTACATATAAGTAGTTTAATGGATTCTTGGGAGATAGAAAATCCCGTAACATTTCTTAAGTTATCACGCACGTTGTACACTGGATAGGAGATGTAAAATCTCGTATATATTTCTGATGCCACAACACTCATGTTTCGTGATATTGATTTGACTTATGTAAGAGTATTTTAGTCCTGACTCGTGTGTTTTGTCTTTTCACCACGCTTGGTCAACCTTGATTTTTCCAGTGCATTGAAGATCATTTTCTGGAGGACGAAGACGAAATTTTAATATATTGCTACTATTATTATTTTCTGCATCAAGTTGTTTTGCTGCATTATTTATTTATCGTTGATGTATATATATAACTCTAATAAATGTTGTATAGATTATAATCAGATGTATAATCTAAACAGCTTTGTGAACTGTTTATTTGATTATTGTATTTTGTCATTCCGCTATGAGATTCTATGTTTGTTTTCTTCCTCTTTCCTTATTTTTCTTAATTTTTCCCCATTGATTATCTAAGTTTTTGATTGTTTAAGTAGGACATGTGTGGATTATTGTCGATTTAAATGTTTCAAAATGTGGGTCGTCATAGCACATGAGGCAGGAGTGTCCAGCACCTCATAAGAACTCTACCCAGGTGGTCCTAGCTTATGCACTAAACATAGTACCTAGCTCGAGTACACCGCCAGTTGCTGATAAGGGGAAGAAGGTCGTAATCGAAGGGGTGTTGACTTCATCTTGTTTATCGATTCATACTATACTCGACACATGGGCATCACACTCTTTTATTTCGAGTAGACTTTTAAATGAGTTACACTTGGATACTAGCGTAGTTACATAGCCTATAGTCGTGTCAAACCCAGTAAGAGGATCGACCCATTTGTCTGTGATATGTAGGGATTTGAAATTATTCATTTTGGGAGTCGATTTCGATTTTTATGCTTTAAGATTAGGATTTTCTAGGTTTGGATTAATATTGGGCATGGATTGGATGGCGATGTATGAGGCTACACTAGATTATGATAGGAAGGTTGTTAGATTGAGTACGTGTAGTGGACGTAGCTTGGAGGTTTATTGCGATCCCCAAGGATCAGTTATGTTGAGCTACTTATATTCATTAGACCTATCACATGATAAGCTAGATTCAGTGCCTATAGTAAAAGATAACCTAGATGTCTTTTTCGAGGTTTTTGATCTCCTACTCCAGTGAGAGATCGAGTTCAGAATTTATCTTGTGGAGAACGCTAGACCTTTTTCCTTACCCTTGAGGCATATGGCTCCAAGGGAAGATGTGAGTTGAACAAGCAAGCAAACAAGCTATTAGAGAAGGGCTTCATTAGGAGGTGCATTTCAAAGTGGGGAGCACCATTTGCCTTTTCCACTAAGGCGGATGCTTCTCTGCGACTTTGCATTAATTATAGGAAGTTGAATAAACTGACAAAGAAGAATCGGTATCCACTGCCCTGTATTAATGATCTCTGTGATTAGTTGGCTAGAGAAAGGGTGTACTTGCAACGCGATTTGGCTATCGGATTCCATTATTGCATGTGGCTGAGGATAGTATCCAGAAAACTACTTTTCATACGTCCAATGGACATTATGAGTGGTTAGTCATGCCCTTGGACTGATTAATGCACACGCTTACTTTGTTGATCCAATGAGCCGAGTTTTCAAAGAGTTGCTTAACAAGTTAATCTGGTATCCGTGGATGACATTTTAATCTATTTGATGAGCGAGGAGGAGCATGCATTACATTTAGAATAAGTTCTCAATACACTCTACGATCATAAGTTGGAGGCGAAGTTTTCGAAGTGTCACTTTTGGCAAGAGGAGCTATACTTTTGGGATACGTTGTCTTTGAAAGTGGGTTGACAATTGATCCTAGTAAAGTTGCTATGCTTCAGGACTGGCATGTGCCAAAGAATGCAATAAAATTAAGGAGTTACCTTAGTTTAGCATGCTACCATAAGAATTCATTAAGGACTTCATAAAGATCTCTGCCCTTCTGACCTGACTAACCATGAAGAATTTAGTTTTCTCATGGGACGCAAAATGTAAGGATGCTTTCGTTAAGATGAAAGTTTTGGTATTATCCAATGATACGGAATCATTTGCAATATATATCGATGCTTGTGGTACGGTGTTGGGTACGGTCTTTGTGTAAGAAGGAAGAATGATGAGCTATTCTAGTCGACAGTTGAAGATCCACGATAGGAAGAGGAAATACCCTACCTTTGATCTTGAGTTATCAGTCGTTGTTTTTGCATTCAAGTCATGGATACGTTATCTTTTAGAAGAGTGGTTTGAACTGTATACGGACCACAAGTCTCTGAAATATTTGTTCTTCCAAAAGGGCTTGAATTTAAGGCAATAAAGGTAGGTGGAGTTTTTGGCTTTATATGATTTCGATATCCCATATATTCCAAGCAAGGGCAATGTAGTGGCCAACGCCTTGAGTAGACGGCATGCGGTACTAAGTCCTTTGTTCTTGGGGTGGAAATATTTGGAGTTCGTTTCTATATTTGATTATTGACCATTATTAGATATTATTTGTGAGGACCCATAATTTTGGACATTTGAAATCAAAATATTTAATTGATTTTAAATATTTGGGAGTTAATTTAAACTTGAATTTTTAATATTGCTATGAATTTGGCAATTAAATTATGTGGAAATTAGCCACAAGGGCCTCTTTAGCAAGTGCAATTAGTTTCTAGGACACACAGCTAAAATAATTACTTTTAAGGACAAAATGAAAAATAAATAGTTTCTAAGGCCTAAAACCCTATGAAATTATGTCCTTGAAAGTAATTGGACTGTTGATTTTGTCCTTAAAAGTAATTATTCTCCTGACTTTGGCCTTGAAAATAATTTCTATGGATGTGTGTCCTAAAAACTAATTGGACTGCAAAAATTTTCCTTCTAGTGAAATGCCCCTTAAATTATTGAATTTAATAATGTGAAGTTGGGTAAAAATTTGTATCTTCAATTTTTAGCTGATTAAAAGGCTTGTAAAATTTATATTGATAATACTGAAGGTAATAGAACTTTTAAAATTGAATTTGGAAATGATTTGTTCTGTTTTAAAAACTATATCGTTTAAATCGATATTTAAAAATAGCCTTCCGAGGCACAGTCTCGGAATTCAGCGAAAAAAGCTCCATTGGATCCATAATATTGTATTATAATCGGATTTCAATTTTCGTAATATTTGGAGTGATCGTTTGGCCTTACGATAAGCAAACGTGCTGAAATTTATATCGAAATTTAGTAGCTGGGTCTGAAAAGCTATTTTCTCCATACGATTGAATTTGGACTCGGAACCTTTTCCATTGCATTCGGAATAGGCATATAACCTTATAAACGTCTGGCGGCACACCTCGATTAGAGATCGAGATTTTGTGTTGTGTTTATCAAAGCGATTTGGATTTGAATTTAAATTTAAAAAATATATATATTTTTTAATATAATTTCACAAGGTAAATTACACGTTGCCGCCCTTTCTAACATCTATCAAGCATGCAGAAGAATTTAAGGCACGCAATGACTTTTTTAAGAAAAAAATATAAAACGATAAAACAAAATCGTTCAATCAGCTTACTTTTGCCTCAAATGAAAGATCGAAACATACAACTTCAAACTAAAAAATAAATATAAATAATGGTCGATGATTTTCCCCTCTTCTCTAATTTTCAAACGAATAAAAATTTATATCATTCGGAATCAAATCGAATCGATATTCGAATTAATGGCTCGGCACCAAAAGGGTTTCGACGAGGCGATTTGTGCGTGCATACGCATGGATTTGGGGAAATTCGTCATCGCTACTGTCAATTGGAGGTAGGCATGCGTTGAGGTGGAAGTGCGAAAACGGCAGAGATGGTGTTCGTGCTCGTGTCACAGCGGCCGCGAGCTTGGGTTTCGTGAGCAAGGCCATGGTTTCAAAGTCGACAGTGAGATAATCATCAATTTGCGATTTGAAATGTATATACATACGAGTTGAAGAAATTTTTATTATTAAGTAAGTTATAAGCAATTTATTTTTAAAATCTAAAAACCTATATATATATTTTATAAAACCGAAATATTTTGAAAGTCAGAAAGAAAAAAAATAGTTAAATAAATTTATTAAAAGAAATTGGTTTAAAATTAAAAATAGTAGTTTAAAATGAAATCATTGGATAATTAACTTATTAAATTTATTTTATTTACTCAGAGAATTATTCAAAAGAAAATTTGTTTAAAATTTAATCATCAATTTAAAACTAAATTATTAGTTGAATTAAAATTATAAAAAGGTGAATTGAATTGTTCAAATTTATTTCGAATATTAATAAAACCATACAATTGTTATGCAAGGTCTAGAATCGCGAAGAAAACTAGTCCGGAATGGAAATGGATTGCATGCATAGTTAAAGGTGAGATCTTCTCACTCAATTAGAATTTCCAGTTTGATTAAGTAGTTAAATCTAAAATTGTTGATTGTGTGCTTGGATGATAAATTATTATCAGTTGTATTGGATTAGACCCAATGGGCCGCATAATAGCGAATGATGTTATATAATCCTATATACCGAGATATTCCACCTCGAAGTGGAATTGTTATTATGTATGTATTTGGAGTGATTGATTTCCCGCGCTATATAGCGGATGCGACCTTATGCACCGCATAATAGCAAATGATTTTATATAATCCCATATACCGCGTTATTCCACCTCGAAGTGGAATTGGTATTTAATTGTTGTGCAAATGTCTGTGGATGCAGGGAAACGGGTTCGAGGGATCCAACTGGATTCCTCAAATATTTGAATTTGTTTCAATATTGTGTGTTGATATATTTATAATCTGTGTGTAATTATATTTGTGATTGAAATCATTGAAGGCTATAATTTAGCCGAATGTATTTTTGGTACCGTAGGATACCAGAAATTAATAAAATTGGATTTTTGAAATTTAAGTAGAAAGTTTAATGGTGAAAATTTATTTTTGAGAATGGGATAAATTAAAAAGAAGGAATTTTAAAAGGATAAAGTTTTATTTTTGAAATCCTATCGAATTAATTCCAAAAATATGGGAAAATATTTTAATAAAGGAATTTTTTGTAATGTTATTTAAAGTTGAAGGATTTATTTAAAATTCGGATTTTTAAATAGTTTGGAAGACATAAAGGAATTTAATTTAAAAGGAAATAAATTTGAAAATCAAATTGAAATTGATTTGGTATTTGAAAACGAATATTTGAAAATCGATTTTGAAAGTCGTATATCTGTAGATATTTGGAAATTTAAAATTCACAATGGGGTTTATAAAGAAAAGGGGAATTTGTTTTAAAAATAAATATTGGTTTATTTTTAAAAGTGTGGAAAGGAATTTGCGGATTTGAAAGGTAGATTAAAATAAATCATGAAGGATTTATCAATTGATTTAAATGGACCATTTTGAAATGGAACGTGTGTTTTCCCTGGAAAACCGAGCATGTTTTTAAAGTAGCTTTCAAACATTAATTAAAAGCTTTAAAGTTGGTTTTTAAAAAGGATGTTTGTAGAGAAATTATTTTCTTAAGTTGTTTTAAAATCTTTAAAGTAAAGATTTATTTAATTAATTATAGAAGTGATTATTTAAATATTTAAATTGATATTTGATTTAGAAAATGGATATTTAAATAGTTATACCCTATCTACTAATTTTATTTTAAAATTAGTTTGGATTTGAAGTTTTACATGAGATATTGGTATAATGTTTTCATAGATAACATTTAAAATAAGTGTTTAAAAATAGTTTTTATTTTAAGTGTTTCCAATTATATATTTTTTGATACGTGATTTAAATTATTTTGAAGTATTCAGACTTGGCAAAATTTTCAATGAATTCAAATAATATTTAGAAATTCATTCCACGTAGGGAAAGTGATTTGAAATTTGTTTTCAAAGGATTGAAATGCGAAAAGTGATTTGAATTTTTTTTCAAAGTGTTAAAGTGTTAAAAATTTATCTTGCGAAGATACTTGGAAAATAAATAATTGGGGGAAAATTATTTAAATTTTGGTAATTGTTGTGAATTATGGATTTATAGTTAAATACCCCACTATCAATATTGTCCTTTAAATGATGTTTGAATTTCGATGCGACCGGGGGTCGGATTCCAAATGGAAATTCGAAAACCACATCGAATCTTTGTGATAACGATGGATCTTTTGTTTAAAAGATCAAAGTGGAAATTTGTTGTGATTTATTTGAATCTAAATGTAACAGTTATTTTTAAAAATACACGCTTGTTATTCGAATTAGCTGGGAGATACTTTGTGTCATAAAACCCATTCAGAATAATGATACGACGAAATGGGATGGCATTTGAAGACGGTGTTGAAGACCAGATATTTTCGAAAACAAAAGGATTACCTGTCGAATGTCTCTGCACCGGGTTTCTCCGGTATATAGATTTTATCACCCTTCGTGATGGGGAGTCAGACGTGATTATTGAATATCCAGATTGCAAAGGCTTCTTTGAAGTGCCTTCGGTTCCGTTCGATCCTGGAACAGACTTGTATGGATGTGTGTCTAACGTTACACTTTGAGATGTAAAGCTGGTTTCTATCAAATAAATTTCTGTTGGTGGCGGAGAATTTATTCTCTTAGGTTAACACCCTTCTTTGAGACGTACGAGCTCAGAGGTTATGTAGTTGATGGTTGCTAGTGATACATTCCTAATTTGGTAATGTTACATACGAAGTGCTGCTG
The DNA here is from genome assembly GCA_030765085.1 of Allium cepa. Classification (NCBI taxonomy): domain Eukaryota; kingdom Viridiplantae; phylum Streptophyta; class Magnoliopsida; order Asparagales; family Amaryllidaceae; genus Allium; species Allium cepa. The sequence goes on from CM060941.1 coordinate 13,514,583, forward strand.
ATCATTTGTTGATCGAAGCATAGCTTTTGCGAAAAGCGTAGCTTTGTGGACGAGACTTCGTCGGACCTCACAACCCAAAAATGGTCAAAACAAGAAGGATGCGGCAAGGTTATTTAGGAGTAGCGTGCCCTGAGGTTATGTCATTTCTGTTATCCCACTTTTTGGCCAAAGCTGGGATAACAACAAATTGGCAAGGAATGATGGATATCGGGATTAGAGATCGATTGGAAACGAGGCCACGATCGATGACGTCAAAGTTTGGTTGAGCTCCGATCAGGACAGAATCGATTGGAGATGATGATGAGGATTAGGAGAGGCTACGTTTCAAGTTTCAGGTCAATCAGAGTTCGAATGGAGGAGATATAATCGACACAAGGTAAGGAGGGAATACTGTTCGAATCCATCAGGGGGTCGAGGTGATGCTCATTTCGAACCCATCAGGTCCTATTCAGTTCGAATCCATCAGGTTCGCATCAATCGAAGGCATGGCACAAGGATGCTTCAAATCGATGCACTTCGTATCGATCAGGAAGTGATGACTTTGAATCGATACCGTTCGTATCGATCAGCATGGGCACGGCTCGATGGTCTTCGTATCGATCAGATAGGAAGGCTAAGTGGATTTCGACTCGATGGCAACACACTCAGATTGGTAGGCAAGCATGCAGAGGATAGGAAGAGATGGCATGCTTCGAATCGATACTCTCTTATCGATAGCAGATGGACTTTGGCATTCTCGTATCCATCAGGAAAAATCTCACTCGTGTTTATCAGGTAAGGCTTCGTTCGTATCCATCATCGTGCATGGTTTCATACCCATCTGTTAGCCTTCCATTCGTATCGATAGCATTCAACATTTTTGTATCGATCGGATCGATACGAAATACTCTCCTTGCGATCGATACGAGAGCGAAAGGTTGAGTACATGAAGGACTGATGGACACGTGCAAGCATGAAGCGTGGATATGTACGCGTCTCTAGGAAGGAAGCATTCAACTCGGTGCACCAAGTGGAGTCAACACGCCGCATAGTTCGAATCGACCCGGAAGGATAGCGCCATGTCATTGTACACGCGTGCTTTAGATGGAGTCGAAGGTGATGGATTCGAGCAGATGGATTCGAAGACAACAGCCAATGGAGAACCCAATTTCGAATCGATCATAACTCAAGATCCACCGATCCAAATGCAAAGAAATTTTCACAACAGCTTGCATGCAAGGTAAGGAATGTTCCTGCCAAGTTTCAGCTCGATTGGAACATTTTTTGATGGATACGAAATCACTTCGTATCGATCACAGATCGAGTCGAAACTTGGTGGGGTCGGTCGCGTGGGCCCACTCACATGCCAGAAGGGGTCTCCCGAAGTTTGAGCGCAATATCAGCCTCCAACGCCTATAAATAGCACCCTGAAGCCTATAGAAAAAGGATCTTTGGCTATTGGAGGTCCAGACTCTGTCGGATTCATTTCTATACTTCAATACAACTATTGTACTCGAAATTCTTCATTATTACTGCTGTAATCATCTGTAACCAGGAAGGATAATCAATAAAAGGATAAAACTTTGGAGTGGACGTAGGCCGGAGATAGCCGAACCACTATAAATCTTGTGTCTTTGTTCATTATTTTTGAATTATTTCTTGTTATTTGTTGAGATCTGATATTTGTGCTTGAATATCATTGGTTTGTGTTCATACACTGGTGCTTTCACGGTATTTGGGGTTTGTGACCAATTTTGGCGCAAACACTTTGGTGCTTTCATTGAGAGGGACTAGCACCCGCTACATCAGATTTGAAGTTCAGATTTGAAGAAGTTTGAGGAGTTTGGATTTGAGGACAATGACTAGGCAAAATAGTAGAAGGCAAAGGGCTGAGAGAAGCCAACAAGAAGGAAGTCAACAAGCATCCTCCGGAGCTGGAGAAGGACAGGCTTCGATCTACATAACCCGGGATGAGATGGAAGCTATGACAAATTCATTGCAGGAGAGATTGTTGAAAAGTCAACAGGAAATGATGCAGACTTTCTTTGAGCAAATGAGAGCTGCAGGGATGCAGAACTTAGGAACAGCTACAGCGGCTGTGGAGCCCAATGGAGGACAGGATACAGAGCCGGAAGGCAATCAACAAGGGCTTGGGGGCAGGCCCACAGGATCCAACACAGGAGGACCTTTGGAAGGAGTTCAACAGGCTAGGGCCAACGTTGCTGAGCCACATGAGGAATATGTGTCGGAGTTCCCTCGGGGGCACGGAGGGCAACCCCCGACAGACAATACTGGATTAGTGGAGATCATCAGAAAAACTGTGTGAGGTGGTTTGACCAATAGAGACTTGGAAGGAGTGAACAGGAGTCCGTTCGCTCGGGAAATAAGGATGGCTCAGAATCTACCTAAGTTCAAGCTACCTAACGTGGAGGTATATGATGGCAAGGTAGACCCAACTGATCACTTGATGAGGTACATCAGACACATGGAGGTGCTAGGGGCATCGGAGGAAATAATGGCGCGATGCTTTCCTTTGTACTTGACGGACTTAGCGGCAATGTGGTTTAGGCAGCTGGAAGAAGGATCTATCAGGACTTGGGGGGAATTAAAGGAAAGGTTTTTGGGACAGTTTCGGGTTCACGTCAAGAGGCCGAAGAATGTGATGACATTGACATCGGTAAAGCAAAGGATGGACGAATCGCTTAGAGCTTTTCTAACTCAATTCAGTGCGGCAGTTGCTTCGGTGGATCGGCCTGATCCATCGATGGTTTTAATGGCAGTAGTATCAGGAGTCAGGGAGGACTCGGATTTCAAGGTATCTCTGATACGAGATCCCTCACAGGATCTCGACGAATTCTTTCACGAGGCAGAGAGGTTCCTTCAGCAAGAAGATGCGAGTACGGATTTAAAGTTGAAAAAGGTTAATGCAACTGAGGGTGTAGGACCATCCAGCAAAGGTTCGGATAAAGACAGAGGAAAAAGGAAGTTGGACGGTGATTCTGGAAATGCTAGGAAGCGATGGAAGGATCTAAAGTTTTCCACATACACAGGATTGAACGAGACGCTGGAGCGGATAAACCTGGATACTCGAAATCGCCTTCCCTACCGAAGGTCAACTAGGAGAGAACCATCCAGACGGGAGAGGACATCAGGAAGGCACTGTCTCTTCCATGATTTGGATGGACACGACACCAACAGCTGCAGGCATTTAAAGGATATAATCGAGGAGCATGTCAGGAAGGGATTGTTACCACAGTATATCGGAACTCGGAATGCAACGGCGGAGCAGGAGCAACCGCCGCCTACCTCAAGCCACGATCGTGGAAGGCCTAGGAATGATGATCGATTAATCATCCATTGATCAGGATAATGCGAAATAAGTAGCAAACTACTGGCAAACAACCAAGTCATTCACACATGTATGGGGACAGAGATAGCCCCTAGGCATGCTCTGAATGATGATAAACTGCGATGCTATGGTTTGTAAAATTTATCTTTTGCTTTTTGATTGGACACTGCTTTTCTTTTTGGATTTGGTTTTGGAGTTTGGATTGGACTCCTGGTTTTGCTTGTTTTTTGATTTGGATTTTCCTTTGGATGATTTTTTTCGATTTTGGATGCTGGTTTGGATTTCTGATTCTCTGGTTTTGATTTGGATTTTGGGATTTGAATTTTGGGATTTGGATTTGGATTTGATTTTTATCTGGTTTTTGATAAACGGTCGTTGGGTATGGATTATGCCTGACAAGGGGTGAGTCACTTTGCCCGAACATGGTAAATTGACTCATTCAGGTCGTCAAATATGGACTATGCTCGGCAAGGATCCGGAGTGACCACGAATCGGCCTAGGACTTAGGCCTCATGTTATCGATTATTGTTTTAGGTCGTTGAGTATGGACTATGCTCAACAAGGGTCCGGAGAGACCAGGATTCGGCTTAGGACTTAAGCCATGGATTTGTACAACGTCCAGGGACACTGGACCATGGTCGTCAGGTGTGGATTGCGCTTGGCAAGAACCCGGAGAGGTTAGCTCAACGTTCAGGGACATTGGACCATGGTCATCAAGTGTGGATTACGCTTGGCAAGAGCCCGGAGGGTTATGGATTCGGATATCGACTCGGAGAGGTCCTAGATTCGGTTATTGGCTATTGGATAAGGATGGATTTGGACTCGGTTGTCGAGCTCGGATGGATATGGAATTGGCTAAGGCTTTGGTTATTAGATTTGGAATTGGGCATCGACTCGGAGCAGTCAAGGATGACATACTCAGGCGATATGGTTATGGACTTTGGATATTGGAATCGGAACTATTCAAAACACGCCTTCTTATCACAAGGCATGTTTTGGGGGGCAAAGTGTTATCCCATTTTTTGGCCAAAGCTGGGATAACAACAAATTGCCAAGGAATGATGGATATCGGGATTAGAGATCGATTGGAAACGAGGCCACGATCGATGAAGTTTGGTTGAGCTCCGATCGGGACGGAATCGATTGGAGATGATGATGAGGATTAGGAGAGGCTACGTTTCAAGTTTCAGGTCAATCGGAGTTCGAATGGAGGAGATATAATCGATACAAGGTAAGGAGGGCATACCGTTCGAATCCATCAAGGGGTCGAGGCGATGCTCATTTTGAACCCATCAGGTCCTCTTCAGTTCGACTCCATCAGGTTCGCATCGATCGAAGGCATGGCACAGGGAGGCTTCAAATCGATGCACTTCGTATCGATCAGGAAGTGATGACTTCGAATCGATACCGTTCGTATCGATCAGCATGGACACGGCTCGATGGTTCGTATCGATCAGATAGGAAGGCTAAGTGGATTTCGACTCGATGGCAACACACTCAGATTGGTAGGCAAGCATGCAGAGGATAGGAAGAGATGGCATGCTTCGAATCGATACTCTCGTATCAATAGCAGATGGACTTTGGCATTCTCGTATCCATCAGGCAAAATCTCACTCGTATCCATCAGGTAAGGCTTCGTTCGTATCCATCATCGTGCATGGTTTCGTACCCATCATTTTGCCTTCCATTCGTATCGTTAGCATTCAACATTTTCGTATCGATCAGATCGATACGAAATACTCCCCTTGCGATCGATATGAGAGCGAACGGTTGAGTACATGAAGGAATAATGGACACGTGCAAGCATGAAGCGTGGATACGTGCGCGTCTCTAGGAAGGAAGTGTTCAATTCGGTGAACCAAGTGGAGTCAACAGCCGCATAGTTCGAATCGACCCGGGAGGATAGCGCCATGACATTGCGCGCGCGTGCTTCAGATGGAGTCGAAGGTGATGTATTCGAGCAGCTGGATTCGAAGACGACAGCCAATGGAGAACCCAATTTCGAATCGATCATAACTCAAGATCCACCGATCCAAATGCAACGAAATTTTCACAGCAGCTTGCATGCAAGGTAAGGAATGTTCCTGCCAAGTTTCAGCTCGATTGGATCATTTTTTGATGGATACGAAATCACTTCGTATCGATCACAGATCGAGTCAAAACTTGATGGGTCGGTCGCGTGGGCCCACTCACGTGCCAGAAGGGGTCTCCCGAAGTTTGAGCGCAATATCAGCCTCCAACGCCTATAAATAGCACCTTGAAGCCTATAGAAAAAGAATCTTTTGGCTATTGGAGGTCCAGACTCTGCCGGATTCATTTCTATACTTCAATACAACTAATGTACTCGAAATTCTTCATTATTACTGTTGTAATCATCTGTAACCAGGAAGGATAATCAATAAAAGGATAAAACTTTGGAGTGAACGTAGGCCGGAGATAGCCGAACCACTATAAATCTTGTGTCTTTGTTCATTATTTCTGAATTGTTGCTTGTTGTTTGTTGAGATCTGATATTTGTGCTTGAATATCATTGGTTTGTGTTCATACACTGGTGCTTTCATGGTATTTGGGGTTTGTGACCAATTTTGGCGCAAACAATTTCCTTCTTGAAAAGGGTGGTATCACGGTATGGAGCCCAGATACTTAACTTATGTGGTTGCTGCAAATTTATTACTTTGTGGTTGTTGCTTTGTGGTTGAGGATCTTCGGATAAAGGTCGCTAACGACCGAGGGATGGCATACTCCTGTAGTAGTTACCTGGTTATAGAGGTAACCCGGTCTTGTGTTGGGAGAGATCCGGTTAGGTTCTCGGGGCACCCTCTAGAGGTGTACCCATATGGCAATAGGAAGTTCCTTAGCCTGACCATTCATTGGGAATCCAAAGAAAAAAACGAGCCCTGTACAGTTTTAGTTGTATAACCTGCCATGGAATTTGGTGCTATCCTGCTATTGAGCATGGTAGCTATAGTAGGCATAAGTGCAAAATGTTTATGCTGGCTATGATTTATATTATACTTTCGGAATGTTTTCCACACTATGCACTAATGATAATATTAAAAAGAATTTTGCGTATCAAGCATATTTGACTATCATAAGGAGAAATCTCCTCCAATTCCGCGTTTGCATTATGTGTGTGGCGGGAGGCACTATGGTAGTTTTATTTTCCAAAAGCATAGTGGATTTTTTTAATTTTCTTTTGAAAATAACTGTTTTTAAGATCTCACCCAGTCCCATGAATGACCTGGAGTTTATTGCTCCCTTTCTAAACTCCGAGTGCCCATAATTTTCCACACGGACAGCCTAGAGTCAGGTTATCAATTATTCGGGAGCAAAGTCAGAAACACTACAACAAAACTTGCTTTTGGTTGCATTAATTTGTAGCATTTCAAGCTATATGCAACTATTGGTAATTTTAACATATAAAAATAGACGAAGAAATGCCGCTAATCGCTCCCGCCAATAATTCATGAAAATTTCTGCTAAAATTTTCCGTAACCGCTCAAATTTCCTTTTAACTGTTTTCCCTCCTCTCAACAGTATGATGAGAAAAAAAATCTCCATCTTCAACATTACTCCCATAAGCCCTAATTTTCCCAATTCAAAAATCGCTATGCATTTCTAAAATAAACATTACGATCTGGAAGCATGTCAATAATCATCGACGTCCAAGAGAAAGAGCCCAATAAACTGCTGCTGAATTATAAAAATAAAAGCCGGTGTTTACAAGTAAGTTTCTCCATTCACTACATACATATAATCGAACCCATAACTCATTTCTTATTAGCGTTTCAAATTAGCATTCAAAACGCAATTGCTGACAATCAATTAGGTCTTCGATTTTGGCGATTCATGATTTGGGTGATTCGATGAGGCGATTTGCAGAGGTGATGTTTGATTTGGATTGTTGCGGATTGGGTGATTGCCATGGATGCTTAGGTTGTTCGTTGTTGAGGGTGTGTTGTCACGATTGAAAATCGAAGTGAAATTGCGTTCGGTTTCGTGATTCAAGAGTCGGAGGAGGGTGGTTCGGTGATGTTTGGGGGTGGGTTATTCGAGTTTCTGGTGAGGTTAGAGCTGCTGCCAATTGCTGGTGAGATCGAAGTGGTGATCGTGGGTTGTTGAAGCTTGAGTAGTTCAGGTGGTTGCGAAGACTTCTGACGGGGGGTTTGTTGATGGAGATGTTGTTCAAAGGATGAAGAGGATGTTTGTTTGTTGAGATGACAAGGGGTGGTAGGCAAAAAATGTCAGGCAGTTTTGAAATGAAATGGCTGTGATATTGAAAGCAGAGATGATGGGGATTGGCTGATGTGATGAGGTGTAGGAGAATGTGAAGGGCAATGATGGTGTGTTGAAATGATGTAGTATGGAAGTGAGTTGTGAAGGAAGTGTTGAAATAATGTGGCTATTCTGATCTGTGGAATCTGTAGTGGTGATATGCAGATCATGTATTGGCAGTTGCGAATGAATCAGGTAGCATTTTTTGAAGTATATCTGAATTTTTATTATTTATTTGGATTTCATGAATTTTGTCAATAGTATTCCCAGATCTTGGCTTGTTGTAAATCAGTTTATCAATTTAACTGCTGACTTATGGCATTGATGAATCCTACAAATTGTTAATTCCTTTGCTTGGAAAGGATCCTTCCATTCCTACTGCAAAACCAAAAGGAGTTCGACGAGTTCGAAAATGCGAAGATGGTTAGCAAACTGGCCAACGGATTAGAAGTTCCATCTATAAAGGAGTCACCAAGTAATTTTACATATACATCATTTATATATTTAAGTTGATACATTATTTTTTTGTAGTTGATACATTTAAGTTTTATCATGTGGAATCTTAATGCATGTTACTGGCATAGATGGACAGGACGGTATGAAGCTCATCTGTGGGACAAACATGGCTGGAGCCCTAAGAAAAATAAAAAAAGGTAGGCAAGGTAACAAAAACAAGTACATTTGTTGCATCAACCAAAGTTATGTTAAATTTATTTATTTATGTTGCTAACTATATATATATATATATATTTGTGTGATTTTCTTTTTCCCTGTTATGTGGGTACTCTTCACTTACTATTCGATGCTATTGTATCTGTTGCCTAGTTTATTTGGTTATGTTGCTACACATGTTCTGTTGCAAATCATATTTTATTGGAATTATTGATGAGAATATTATTGCTATTTTGAATGTGGAAATAATGGATATAATTGCATTATGAGAATCTGTAGGTGCATATGATGACGAGGAGACTGCTGCACACACCTATGATCTTGTGGCTTTGAAGTATTGGGGTGTGGACTGTGTACTAAATTTTCCTGTATGTATTAATCCTTTCCCCCTTTCCTAATCAAGAATTCTATCATCTTTGTATTTTTGTTTACTAAAACAAAAATAAATTCAGGTATCTACATACGCTAAAGAGTATGTGAGTATGCAGAGTGTGCCAAGGGCATGTATATCGCTAGCCTACGCTGCAAAAACAGTGAATTCTCTAGATGAGAATCGAAGTACCGTGGAGTGGCTAAATATATCCTTTTCTTTTCATTGATTATGCGTATTAAAATTTAAAGGCTAAGCTATACCTTTATGTAGGTAGAATGCATGACTGTGAGAAACAATCTACAAAATGACAGCACATCAAACGAAATTTTTAACAAAGTTCTCAACACGATTAAAAACGCAATAAAAATAAAAATCGCAAATAACATAAAACCCTGCTTCTTCTCTCTGTAAACGTAAATTCAACTTTTCTCTTTTTTTTCTTTTCAAAACCAATTAAAGATAAATGCAATTTGTGCTCAAGTTGTGGTTAGGTTATCATGAATTACTATTTCAAATCAGATGAATCGCGGTTTCGGCGATTTAGCGATTTTGGGTGGATTGCGATTGAAGAAGGTGTTCGAACTTGGGTTGTTGAAGTGGTTGGTTTGGATTGAAGAGGAGAAATGTGAAGGAAGTAGGCAATGTACAGCAGCGTTTCACAATAGGGTTGTGATGGTTGTGTGCAGTTATGATGTTGGCAGGAAGAGGTTGAAGGCAGGTTGGTTTATGATCAATGTGCTGGGGTAATAAGGCAAGGTTGAGAAGTGAAGGTGGATTTGCAAGCAGTATGGGAGATGGTTTTGGTAGGTATTGCACTGTGATGAAGTTTGTGAGATGGTCACGGGGTATGCTGAGGAGTTACTGGTGGGGTAATGTTTAAAGGCGGAGCAAGGCAAAGGAAATGCAAGGTTGTTGTTAATGTAAGTCAAACAACAATAATAATAAACTAAGTTTGATAAAAAAAAATTTAACTAAATTTATAATAATAATATTATTATAATAGTAACATCACAATAACAATAATAGTCTATAGTTTATAATAAAAATAATACAACTAATTTAACATATATAGTTTTATAAATGATGATGATGAATTAACTAGGTTTATAAAAGTTAACTAAGTTTATAATAATAATAATAATATAACTAAGCTTATGTTAACTAAATTTTATAAATAATAATACTAAAACTAATTTAACAAAGTTTTATAAATAATAATGATGACAACGATGATGAATTAACTAAGTTTATAAAATTAACCAAGTTTATATTAATAATAACAATACTAATAATAATACAATTAAATTAACCTTGTTTTTTTAATAATAATAATAATAATAAATTAACTAAGTTAACCAAGTTAATAAAAATTAACTACGTTTTGTTAAAATTAAACAAGTTTTATAAAATTAGTTTAGTTTAAGCTAATTAAATTTTATAAATAATAATATTACTAATTTAACAAATTTTTATAAATAATAACAATGATTATGATGATGATGATGAATTAACAATGTTTATAAAAATTAACTAATTTTATTATAATAATAATATAATTAAATTAACCAAGTTTTCGTAGTAATAATAATAATAATAATAAATTAACTAAGTAACCAAGTTAATAAAAATTAACTAAGTTTTATTAAAATCAACTAAGTTTAAGTTAACTAAATTTTATAAATAATAATAATATAACTAGTTTAACAAAGTTAACTGAGTTTAAATAATAATAAGAATAATAAATTAAATTAACAAAGTTTCATAAGAAAACAAACACTTATGATGATTCTTAGTTGATGATCTTTTGATCATTCAGATATTCTTACGAATTCTTATTAAAATTGTGTGCATCATTAGTATAGAAAGTCATAAACTTGTACAATGTTGTAGATGTTTGATATCAGATTTGTAGCCCTACGAATTAACATAACTGTTTATCTATACGTTGTGCTTTCACTTTGTAGGCATTGGACTTTTGAAGAGAGCAAGGTTGAACTTTTGTGGTGCTAGATTTCACTTCTGCATGCAACAAAGAATTATGGATAATCAAGCGTTTTGTTAGCACTGGTTTGGTATAACATTTTATTAGTACTAGATGTGTAAATTCATATACGAATGGTTATTATATGTTGGTCATTTTATAAAAAATCTACTATATTAGAATGGTTATGGATATCTTTTTTGATTATATAATTAGTATTTTTTTTCAATTGTTCGAATATGATGATTATGTGAGTGATTATTGATTGATATAGTAGAAATAAAATAGACCATTAACAGGAAACAATAGCATGGAAAATGGTGCAAAATGATCAATAACTTTTAGTAGCGTTTCAAAAACGCTACGAAAATACATATAGTGGCGTTGAGTACACGCAACCGTAAAGTAAGGGTAAAGTTGGAAATTCTATTGGTAGCATCAAAAAACCTTTTGGTAGCGTTTTATACACGCTGCAAAAAAGAATTTAGTGGCGTTTCGTAAACGCTGCAGTAATACAATTTATGGTAGCGTTGAAATAAGTGCAACTAAAAATCAGGTATTTTTAGTCGCGGGCTTTATAACAACGTTCATCAAAACGTTGCTAAAACTTTTAGTAGCATTTTTTGAGCGCTACTAAAAATCAAAATTCTTGTAGTGAAAACATGTCGTGGAGATATGGAGTTCAAGCTAGATGGCGAGGCGTATCACTTGTATATGTTATATTCTTTTCCTCTATTTGTTGTGTAACACTCTGATGATGTGATGTAATGTAAAACTGATATAGTTATTTGTTTTAAAGATATTCCTTTATCTATTATATGTTGTTCCACTGCGAAATGTGAGATTCTGTTATTGTTTCCGTTTCTTCTTTTGTCTTCTTATTCTTTGACCCTAATGGTTTGGTTTTTCGGCATTCGATTGTTTGGCATTTGATATAGTGGACGTATCGGTGTCGAGTTTCGGGCGTCGAAAAATTGGGTCGTTACATAGTGGTATCAGAGCAATTGGTTAAGCGACAACCTTGGCTCTAGCGGCGATTACTCATTAGAGATAGATTCAGTAGTACTCTAGAATAAGTTTGACTGTAATAATAGATATGAGTGCGTATTTCTTAGTGAATATAAAATTGTTTTATATTGTGTTGGCTTATCGGTTGATTGTTTATAGATTCTGGTCGGTGCAGTTTGGCCAACTGTGTCGATAGGGGTGTCTAAACTCTTAAACAAGATAAACCGACATAGTATTGTTTTAAAATCTTGTAAATGAAATAATTTTACCCAAACTATTTTTGTATATGAAAGGAATAATTTTCCAAAAATTATTATTGTATATATATATATATATATAAATATATATATATATATAAATATAAATATAAATATATATGGTTGCTTGGATGCTAGGAAATGATAATATTAAATTATTATCATTAAAATTGAATAAGTAATTGAAACAAAAAGGTAAGAAATAAATCTATATACAAATGCAATTTGTAAATAAAAATTGTAAATGTGATTTATAATTTGAAATATAATTCCAAAGAAATATTTGAAAGGATTTGAAGTTTTGGAGATTTGGAACAAAATTAAAAATCCCTTTTTAGTTTGGAAATGGTTTTCAAAGGTTTAGAAAAATGTAAAGAGGGATGAAGGCACTAAACTCTCTTTGGTCGTCGGAAAATAACTTCGGTGATGACTACAGCATCATCGATGTTCATTTTCGAGTTTTCAGGAGAGGAATTGCTACCAAATTATTTTAAATGGAAGTTGTTTGCAAACTGGGTTTGGTTTTGGAAATTCAAAAGATAATTTGAATTGATTTCAAAAATGATTTTTGAAATGTTGGAAAGACTTTGGAATCCTATATAAAATATTTATGGAATATCATTAAGTTTGATAACTTGTAAAGTTTGAAGTTGTTAAAATAAAATTTAACTTAAAGTGAAGTTAGATAAAAGTAAATGTGGAAACAAAATAAGTTGGAAGGAAAATTTAATTCAAGTGGAATTAAAAATGAAAATTGAATAAAAGAATTGAGTTGAAAATTTGAATCAAATAGAACGATGATATGGATTCAAATGAAAATGAAATGCAAGCAAATGAAATTGAAATGCAATTACTAAGTGGAATGAATTGAAATGAATAAATAAATTTGCAATTGCAAGTAAATGAAAGTGAAATTGAATGTTTTCATTTCGAATTTGTAAGTAAATAGAACTAGAATTGGAATTGAATTTGATTTGTGATAAACAAAGAGAAGTGGAAAATTTTGTCAAATTGGACTAAATGAAACAAAGTATTAAAATAAAATTAGTAAGTGAAACTAATTGAAGGAATGACAAATTAAATTATAAATGAAAGGTAAATTGAATTCGTATGGAATTGGAAATCCAGTTTAAATATAAGTAAATATTAACCGAAGTGGAAATTGAAAGTAAATATAAGAAGTATGTAGAATATTTATATTAACTTATGAAATAAATGGTGAAATTATTAAGTAGAATTTGGAGTTGAGAAAATATTCTAAATTGATAAGTGAATAAAGATTAAACTTGAAAATTGTGAAATGGCGATTGTGAATAAATGTATTCAAATGAAAATCAAATGTGAATAAAATAAAAGTAATTGATAAAGCTAATAATCAATTGGAATAAATACGTAAGATGTACGTATATTATTTTATTCGCATAACGATTTGATCCAGAATTCGAGCATAGAATTTCGAGATAGTTATATCAATCCGAGTTAGAATTTTTCGCTCGATTTTCGACGGCGAACCTGGATGTGGATTTTCGGTTGATTCTAGAAATTCTCTATCATAGTTTATGGCTATGCAAGGAGAATGACGGTTTCTGATTAAGAAACCAGATTTGGGTCCGCACTAGAAAGTCGGGTGGATGATACTAGTTCGGAAGTGAAATTGTGTGATCGACTGAGCGATCGAATTTAATATTGCGTACGAATGATATAAGTACATCGTACAGATTTGAATGAAACAGATATTGAATCATTCATAAATAAAAAATGACTAAAGAAAAAATTAGAATGATACATATATATGTATATTTACATAATAAGTATACATATATTTGTATTTAAAAGGAAGGAAATAAAAACCTAAATAAGACTAACTGGACAATAACAGTATAAATGAAATACCTAAAATCCAATATCAAACAAAGACTAGAACAAATTATTAAGATGGATCTATCTTATGAATCTTTAATCATAATTAAGTTATGATAAGAAGTGATATCATCATCTAAATTATAGAAAATATTAATAATACTATTATTAATGTTAAAAAAATTGTTGTTGAGTTTACAAAAATTAATATTATGATTAACCTTATTAAGATACCTTTTAAAAAGGATATTTTTTTAGCTAATTTATATTTGGGGTTAAAGATCTAATTAAAACAAAATGAAGAAATTGTAAAATCATTTTGTTTAAATGACAACTATTATTATTGAAAATTCTTTGATTTCTTTCAAACCAAATAATAATAATGAATAAAGTGTCTAATAAAAATCTAATATTCTTTTTAAACTTGAATCTATAATTATTCCAATTGAATTCACAATCCAAAATTTTAGTTGTTATATTAAAGTTAAAAATTTTAAGAGTATTAATAAGAATGTAATTAGAATCCATACAATTAAAGTATAAATGATTAATGTCGTCAAGATACATATTACAGTAATAACATTTTTTTATCGTTTTCAATATTTTTTCTCTTTAAAAATTCAATTGTATTAAGTTTTTCATGAAGAATTAACCCATATGAATTTTAGATTTGGGAGGAGCATTAGATTTCCACATATATTTAAATGAATTATTTATTGTACCCGAAAAATTAATGAATCTGTAGAAAGAATTAGATGTATATTTCTTACTTTTATCCCATTCCCAATTAATAAAATCATTATCCTTATCAATATTATAAAGATTTAATATGGCATAAAGCAAAGAAAGTTGTCTAAAAGTTGAATCAACTAAAATTCTGTTAAACTGTAATTCGAAGGAGGATCATTATCAGGAGAATAAACTTCATTGATCAAAGCATATTTAAAGTTACAAATTTCATACAGATCCTTAAATTCTATCTTAAGAGGCAAGATCGAAATCCAACGGTCATGCCAAAACGAAGTACGATTACCAGAATGAACAATTATGTTTATTCCTTAGTTAAAAATCTCACTTGAATTTGTTAAGAAAACAATATTGTTTGGAATTTATGGAAGGTTTTGGAAAGTTAGTTGAAATGACAATGGATCTTTAATAAAAAGATTTGTTTTGGGAAAATTGTTAAAATTATTTGGATTGGGAAAAAAGTTAAACGGGTTAAGGATCATTCTTCTTAACTAGTAATTTCAGGACGAAATTCTTTTAAGGAGGGAAGAATATGACGACCCAGAATTTTGGACATTTGAAATCGAAATATTTAATTGATTTTAAATATTTGAGAGTTAATTTAAATTGGAATTTCAAATATTGCTATGAATTTGGCAATTAAATTATGGAATTTAATAATATGAAGTTGGGTAAAAATTTGTATCTTTAATTTTAAGTTGATTAAAAATATTTCAAAGGCTTGTAAAATTTATATTGATAATATTGAAGGTAATAGAGCGTTTAAAATTGAATTTGGGACTTATTTGTTCAGTTTTGAAAATTATATCGTTTAAATCGATATTTAAAAATTGCCTTATGAGGCATAGTCTTGGAATTCGACCAAACCAGTTCCATTGGATCCGAAATATTGTATTATTATCAGATTTCAATTTTCGTAATATTTGGAGTGATCGTTTGGCCGCGAGAAGCAAACGCGCTGAAATTTATATAGAAATTTAATTTAAAAACTGCGTCCGAAAAGCTATCTTTTCATACGATTGAATTTGGACTCAAAACCTTTTTCGTTGCGTTCGGAAAAGGCATATAACCTCATAAACACCTGGCGACACGCCTCGATTGGAGATCGAGATTTTGAGTTGTGTTTATCAAAGCGATTTGGATTTGAATTTAAATTTAATATATATATATATATATCTGTGTGTGTGTGTGTGTGTGTGTATTAATATAATTTCACAAGGTAAATTACACGTTGCTGCCCTTTCTAACATTTGTCAAGCATGCAGAAGAATTTAACGCACGTAACTTTTTTTAAGAAAAAAAGATAAAACGATAAAACGAAATTGTTCAACCAGCTTACTTTTGCCTCAAAAAAAATATCAAAGCAGAAAACTTCAAAATAAAAAAAAAAAAAATAATAGCCGATGCATTTTCCCCTCTTCTCTAATTTTCAAACGAACGAAAATTTATATCGTTCAGAATCAAATTGAATCGATATTCGAATTAATGGCTCGGCATCAAAAGGGTTTCCACGAGGCGATTTGTGCGTGCGTATGCATGGATTTGGGGAAATTCGTCGTCGTTGAGGTAGGCGCACGCATTGAGGTGGAAGCACGAACACGGTGGATATAGTATTCATGCTCATGTCACAGTGGCTGCGAGCTAGGGTTTTGCGAGCAAGGCCGTGGTTTCAAAGTCGATAGTGAGCTAATCATTTGAATACTTTCGTTCAATTTAAGATTTATAATGTATATATATGAAGAAATTTTTATTATACAGTAAGTTAAAAACAATTTATTTCTTAAAATCTAAAAATCTATATATATAATTTATACAGTAAAACAGAAAGATTTTGAAAGTTAGAAAGAAAGAAAAATTAGTTAAAAAAATTCATTAAAAGAAATTGGTTTAAAATTAAAAAGTAGCAGTTTAAAATGAAATCATTGGTTAATTAACTTATTAAATTTATTTTAGTTACTAAGAGAATTATTCAAAAGAAAATTTGTTTAAAATTTAATCATCAATTTAAAACTAAATTATTAGTTGATTTAAAATTATAAAATGGTGAATTGAATTGTTCAAATTTATTTCGAATATTAATAAAATAATACAATTGTTATGCAAGGTCTAGAATCGCGAAGAAAACTAGTCCGGAATGGAAATGGATTGCACGCATAGCGAAAGGTGAGGTCTTCTCACTCAATTAGAATTTCCAGTTTAATTTTAAATAGTTAAATTTAAAATTGTTGATTGTGTGCTTGGATGATAAATTATTATCAGTTGTATTGGATTAGACCCTACCGCATAGTAGCGGATGATATTATATAATCCCATATACCGCGTAATTCTACCTCAAAGTGGAATTAGTACTATCTATGTATTTGGAGTGATTGATTTCCCGCATTATATAGTGGATGAGGCCCTATGCGCCGCATAATAGCGGATGATTTAATATAATCCCATATATCGCGATATTCCACCTCGAAGTGGAATTGGTATTTAATTGTTGTGCTAACATCTGTGGATGCAGGGAAACAGGGTTGAGAGATCCAACTGGATTTCTCAAATATTTGAATTTGTTTCAATATTGTGTGTTGATATATTTATAATCTGTGTATGATTATATTTGTGATTGAAATCATTGATGGCTATAATTTAGCCGAATGTATTTTTGGTATCGTAGGATACTAGAAATAAATAAAATTGGATTTTTGAAATTTAAGTAGAAAGTTTATAGTGAAAATTTATTTTTGAGAATGGGATAAATTTAAAAGAAGGAATTTTAAAATGTTAAATTTTTAGTTTTGAAATCCTATCGAATTAATTCTAAAAATATGGGAAAAGATTTTAATAAAGGAATTTTTGTAAAATTGTTTAAAGTTGAAGGATTTATTTAAAATTCGGTTTTTTAAATAGTTTGGAAGAAATAAAGGAACTTATTTTAAAAGGAAATAAATTTGAAAATCAAATCGAAATTGATTAGTATTTGAAATTGAATATTTGGAAATCGATTTGAACATCGTATATGAGTAGATATTTGAAAATTTAAAATTCACAATGTGAATTTATAGTGAAAAGGGAAATTTTTATATAAAAAAAATATTGGTTTATTTTTAAAAATGTGTTAAGGAATTTGCGGATTTGAATGGTAAATTAAAATAAATCAAGAAGGATTTATTAATTGATTTAAATGAACCATTCTAAAATGGAAGGTGTATTTTCCCTGGAAAGCTGAGCATGTTTTTAAAGTAGCTTTCAAATATTAACTAAATGTTTTAAAGTTGGTTTTTAAAAAGGATGTTTGTGGAGAAATTATTTACTTAAGTTTTTTTAAAATCTTTAAGTAAAGATTTGTTTAACTAATTATGGAAGTGATTATTTAAAGATTTAAATTATTATTTGGTTTAAAAAATGGATATTTAAATAGTTATACCCTATCTACTAATTTTATTTTAAAATTAGTTTGGATTTGAAGTTTTATATGAGATATTGGTATAATGTTTTCATAGCTAATATTTGAAATAAGTGTTTAAAAATAGTTTTTATTTTAAATGTTTCCAATTATATATTTTTGGATAAGTGATTTAAATTATTTTGAAGTATTCGAACTCGGCAAAATTTTCAGTGGAATTTAAATAATATTTGGAAATTCATTCCACGTGGGGAAAGTGATTTGAAATTTGTTTTCAAAGGATTGAAATGCAAAAAGTGATTTTAAATTTGTTTTCAAAGTGTTAAAGTGTTAAAAATATATCTTGCGAAGATATTTTGAAAATAAATAATTGGGGGAAAATTATTTGAAATCTATTGATTGTCGTGAATTATTGACTGGTAGTTAAATAACCAACTATCAACATTGCCCTTTAAATGGTGTTTGGATTTAGACGCGACCGGGGGCCGGATTCCAAATGGATATTCGAAAACCACATCGATTCTTTGTGATAGTGATGGATCTTTTGTTTAAAAGATCAAAGTGGAAATTTGTTGTGATTTATTTGAATCTGAATGTAACGCTTATTTTTAAAAATAAGCGCTCGTTATTCGGATTAGCCGGGAGAGTACTTTGTGTCATAAAACCCATTTTGAATAATGATACGACGAAATGGGATTACATTTGAAGACGGTGTTGAAGACCGGGTATTTTCGAATACGAAAGGATTACCTGTCGAATGTCTCTACGTCGGGTTGCTCCGGTATAGAGATTTTATCACCCTTGTGTAGTAAATATCTGGATTGCAAGGGCTTCTTTGAAGTGCCTTCGGTTCCGTTCGATCCCTAAACGGACTTGTATGGATGTGTGTCTGACGTTACACTTTGAGATGTAAAGCTGGTTTCTATCAAATACATTTTTGTTGGTGGCGGAGAATTTATTCTCTCAGCTTAACACCCTTCTTTGAGACGTACGAGCTCGGAGGTTATGTAGTTGATGGTTACTAGTGATACATTTCCAATTTGGTAATGTGGCATATGAAGTGTTGCCGATCATTTGTTGATCGAAGCATGGCTTTTGTGAAAAGCACAGATTTGTGGATGAGACTTTGTCGGACCTCACAACTCGAAAATGGTCGAAACAGGAAGGATGCGGCAAGGTTATATGGGGGTAGCACCCCCTTGAGGATATGTCATTTCCTTTTGGAAAAGGGTGGCATCATGGTATGGAGCCTGGATACTTAACTTATGTGGTTGTTGCAAATTTATTACTTTGTGGTTGTTGCTTTGTGGTTGAGTATCCTCGGATAAAGGTTGCTAATGACCGAGGGATAGCATACTCGTGTAGTAGTTACCTAGTTACAGAGGTAACACGGCCTTGTGTTGCAGAGATCTGGTTAGGTTCTCGGGCGTCCCTCCAGAGGCATACCTATGTGGCAATAGGAAGTTCCTTAGCCTAACCATTTGTTAGAAATCCAAAGAAACAATATGTGCCCTGTACGGTTTTAGTTGTATAACCTGCCATGGAATGTGGCGGTAACCTGCTATTGAACACGGAAGCTATAGTGGGCATAAGTGCGAAATGTCTATGCTGGCTAAGATTTATATTATACTTTCGAAATGTTTTCCACACTATGCACTAATGACAATATTAAAAATAATTTTGTGTATCAAGCATATTTGACTATCATAAGGAGAAATCTCCTCTAATTCTGCATTTGCATTGTGTGTGTTGCGGGAGGCCTTATGGTAGTTTCATTTTCCAAAAGCATAGCGGATTTTTTTATTTTCTTTGTGAAAATAACTGTTTTTAATATCTCACACCAGTGCTATGACTGACCTGGAGTTTTTTGTTCCCTTTCTAAGCTCTGGGTGCCCACAATTTTCCACACGGGCAGCCTAGAGTCAGGTTATCAGTTATTCCGGAGCGAAGTCAGAAAAGATGCTGTGGAGATCTAGAGTTCAAGATGGATGGCGAGACGTATCACTTGTATATGTTATATTCTTTTCCGCTGTTTGTTGTGTAACACTTTGATGATGTGATGTAATGTAAAACTGATATAGTTCTTTGTTTTAAAGATATTCATTTATCTATAATATGTTGTTCCATTGTGAAATGTGAGGTTCTGTTATTATTTTCGTTTCTACTTCTGTCATCTTCTTTTTTAACCCTAACGATTCGGTTTTTCAGCATTCGATTGTTCAGCTTTGATATAGTGGACGTATCAGTGTCGACTTTCAGACGTCGAAAAATTGGGTCGTTACAGAGTGGTATCAAAGAAATTGGTTAAGTGACAACCTTGGCTCTGGTAGGTATTACTCATTAGAGATAGAGTCAGTAGTACTCTAGAATGAGTGTGTGTGAGTAATAATAGATATGAGTGCGTATTTGTGAGTGAATATAAAATTATTTTATATTGTGTTGCCTTGTTGGTTGATTATTTATAAATTCTAGTCGGTGCATTTTGGCCAACTGTGTCGATAGGGGTTTCTAAACTCTTAAACAAGATAAACCGACACAGTATTGTTTTAAAATCAGGTAAATGAAATAATTTTACCCAAATTATTTTTGTATATAAAAGGAATAATTTTTCGAAAATTATTATGGTATATATATATATATGGTCGCTTGGATGTTAGGAAATGACAATATTAAATTATTATCATTAAAATTGAATAAGTAATTGAAATAAAAAGCTAAGAAATAAATCCATATTCAAATGGGATTTGTAAATAAAAGTTGTAAATGTGATTTATAATTTGAAATAGAATTTCAGAGAAATTTTTGAAAGAATTTGAAAGGATTTAAAGTTTTGGAGATTTGGAAAAAACTTAAAAATCCCTTTTTAGTTCGGAAATGGTTTTCAAAGATTTGAAAAAATGTTTTAAAGAGGGATGAAGCACTAAACTCTTTTCGGTCGCTGGAAAATAACTTCGGCAATGACTACAGCATCATCGATGTTCATTTTCGAGTTTCCAGGAGAGGAATTGCTTCCAAATTATTTTAAATGAAAGTTGTTTGCAAACTAGGTTTGGTTTTGAAAATTCGAAAGATAATTTGAATTGATTTCAAAAATGATTTTTGAAATGTTGGAAAGACTTTGGAATCCTATATAAAATATTTATGGAATATCATTAAGTTTGATAACTTGTAAAGTTTGAAGTTGTTAAAATAAAATTTAACTTAAAGAGAAGTTAGATAAAAGTAAACGTGGAAACAAAATAAGGGGGAAGAAAAATTTAATTCAAGTGGAATTAAAAATGAAAATTGAATAAAAATTTGAGATTGAAAATTTGAGTCAAATAAAACGATGATGTGGATTCAAATGAAAATGAAATGCAAGAAAATGAAATTAAAGTAAAATTACTAAGTGGAATGAATTGAAATGAATAAATAAATTTGCAATTGCAAGTAAATGAAAGTGAAATTGAATGTTTTCATTTCGAATTTGTATGTAAATAGAACTGGAATTGGAATTTAATTTGATTTGTGATAAACAAAGCGAAGCGGAAAATTTTGTCAACTTGGACTAAATGAAACAAAGTATTAAAATAAAATTAGTAAGTGAAACTAATTGAAGGAATGACAAAATAAATTATAGATGAAAGGTAAATTGAATTCATATGGAATTGGAAGTCCAGTTTAAATATAAGTAGATATTAACCGAAGTGGAAAATTGAAAGTAAATATAAGAAGTATATAGAATATTTATTAACTTAAGAAATAAATGGTTAAATTCTTAAGTAAAATTTAGAGTTGAGAAAATATTCTAAATTGATAAGTGGATAAAGATTAAACTAGAAAATTGTGAAATGGCAATTGTGAATAAATGTATTGAAATGAAAATCAAATGTGAATAAAAGTAAAGTAATTGATAAAGCTAATAATCAATTGGAATAAATATGTAAGATGTACATATATTATTTTATTCGCATAACGGTTTGATCCAGAATTCGAGCATAGAATTTCCAGATAGTTATATCAATCCGAGTTAGAGTTTTTCGCTCGATTTTCGACGGCGAACCTGGATATGGATTTTTGTTTGATTCTAGAAATTCTCTATCATAGTTTACGGCTATGCAAAGAGAATGATGGTTTCTGATTAAGAAACCAGATCTGGGTCCGGACTAGGAAGTCGTTTGGACGATACTAGTTCGGAAGTGAAATTGTGTGATCGAACGAGCGATCGAATTTGATACCGCATACGAATGATATAAGTGTATCATACGGATTTGAATGAAACAGATATTGAATCATTTATAAAGAAAAGTGCAAAATGGTTTTGAATGTTGTAACTGGATATTATTATTGTTAAGTAAGATATACAGGTGTTATAAAGGCAAGAGACAAATTGGGATTTGATTTTGAAGATAAAATTTGAATTGCTCGAAAAAGGTATGTATTTAATTTTTTTTATGAAATTTGATGATTTTCTTGTCTAGCCGCTTAGCTTTTGTTCTTTTTGAAATCTGAGGGCCCGTTGTGCCATTTTATAGTCATACCGAGCTTGCCACGCAAAGGAGAAGCTGGCGAAATTTTTCGAAAATTTAAGGGGTTAGAAAAAATTTTGAGAAATTTTGGAAAATTTAAAAATTTGAATTTTTTAAGAAAACAATATTGTTTGGAATTTATAGAAGGTTTTGGAAAGTTAGTTGAATTGACAATGGATCTTTAATAAAAAGATCTGTTTTGGTCAAATTGTTAAAAACTATTTGGATTGGGAAAAAATTAAACGGGTTAAGGATCATTCTTCTTAACTAGCAATTTCAGGACGAAATTCTTCTAAGGGGGGAAGAATGTGACGACCCAGAATTTTCGACATTTGAAATCGAAATATTTAATTGATTTTAAATATTTGGGAGTTAATTTAAACTTGAATTTCAAATTTTGCTATGAATTTGGCAATTAAATTCTTGAATTTAATAATGTGATGTTGGGCAAAAATTTGTATTTTATATTTTAAGCTGATTAAAAATATTTCAAAAGCTTGTAAAATTAATTTTGATGATAGTGAAGGTAATAGAATTTTTAAAATTGAATTTGGAAATGATTTGTTCAGTTTTGAAAATTATATCGTTTAAATCAATATTTAAAAATAGCCTTCCGAGACACAGTCTCGGAATTCGACGAAACCATCCATTGGATCCGAAATATTGTATTATTATCAGATTTCAATTTTAGTAATGTTTGGAGTGATCGTTTGGCCGTACGATGAGCAAACGCTCTGAAATTTATATCGAAATTTAATATAATAGCTGGGTCCGAAAAGCCGTTTTCTCCATACGATTGAATTTGGACTCGGAACCTTTTCCATTGCGTTCGGAATAGGCATATAACCTTATAAACGTCTGGCGGTACACCTCGATTGGAGATCGAGATTTTGAGTTGTGTTTATCAAAGCGATTTGGATTTGAATTTAAACTTTATATATATCTATATATATATCTATATATATATATATATATATATATATAATTTCACAAGGTAAATGACACGTTGCTGCCCTTTCTAACATCTATCAAGCATGTAGAAGAATTTAAGGCACGCAACGTTTTTTAAGAAAAAAATATAAAACGATAAAACAAAATCGTTCAACCAGCTTACTTTTGCCCTAAACAAAAGATTGAAACAGAAAACTTCAAAATAATATATATATATATATAATGACCGATGCATTTTCCCCTCTTCTCTAATTTCCAAACGAACGAATTCATATCGTTCGGAATCAAATCGAATCGGTACTCAAATTAATGGCTTGGCATCAAAAGGGTTTCGACGAGGCGATTTGTGCATGCTTACGTATGGATTTGGGGAAATTCCTCGTCGCTACTGTCAATTGGAGGTAGGCATGCGCGTTGAGGTGGAAGCACGAACACGGCGGAGATGTTGTTCATGCTCGTGTCACGGCGGCGGCGAGCTAGGGTTTCTCAAGCCAGGTCGTGGTTTCAAAGTCGACAATGAGGTAATCATTTGATTACTTTCATTCAATTTAAGATTTATAATGTGTATATATATACGAGTTAAAGAAATTTTTATTATATAGTAAGTTAAAAACAGTTTATTTCTTAAAATCTATTATATATATATATATAATTTATACAGTAAAACAGAAAGATTTTGAAATTCAGAAAGAAAGAAAATTTTTAGTTAAATAAATTTATTAGAAGAAATTGGTTTAAAATTAGAAAGCAGTAGTTTAAAATGAAATCATTAGTTAATTAACTTATTAAATTTATTTTAGTTACTAAGAGAATTATTCAAAAGAAAATTTGTTTAAAATTTAATCATCAATTTAAAAATAAATTACTAGTTGAATTAAAATTATGAAACGGTGAATTGAATTGTTCAAATTTATTTCGAATATTAATAAAATCATACAATTGTTATGCAAGGTCTAGAATCGCGAAGAAAACTAGTCCGGAACGGAAATGGATTGCCTGCATAGTTAAAGGTGAGATCTTCTCACTCAATTAGAAATTCCAGTTTAATTTAAATAGTTAAATTTAAAAATGTTGTGTGCTTGGATGATAAATTATTATCAACGTATTGGATTAGACCTTATGCGCCGCATAATAGCGGATGATATTATATAATCCCATATACCGCGTTATTCTACCTCAAAGTGGAATTGGTATTATATATGTATTTGGAGTGATTGATTTCCCGCATTATATAGCGGATGAGGCCCAATGCGCTGCATAATAGCGGATGATTTTATATAATCTCATATACCACGATATTCCACCTCGAAGTGGAATTGGTATTTAATTGTTGTGCTAATGTCTGTGGATGCACGGAAACAGGTTGGAGGGATCCAACTGGATTCCTCAAATATTTAAATTTGTTTCAATATTGTGTGTTGATATATTTATAATCTGTGTGTGATTATATTTGTGATTGGAATCATTGAAGGCTATAATTTAGGCGAATGTATTTTTGGTATCGTAGGATACCAGAAATAAATAAAATTGGATTTTTGAAATTTAAGTAGAAAGTTTATAATGAAAATTTATGTTTGAGAATGGGATAAATTAAAAAGAAGGAATTTTAAAAGGATAAAGTTTTATTTTTGAAATTCTATCGAATTAATTCCAAAAATATGGGAAAAGATTTTAATAAGGGAATTTTTTGTAATATTTTTTAAAGTTGAAGGATTTATTTAAAATTCGGATTTTTAAATAGTTTGGTAGAAATAAAGGAATTTATTTTAAAAGGAAATAAATTTGAAAATCAAATTGAAATTGATTTGGTATTTCAAAATGAATATTTAGAAATCGATTTGAAAATCGTATATCAGTAGATATTTGGAAATTTAAAATTCACAATGGGAATTTATAAAGAAAAGGGAAATTTTTTCAAAAATAAATATTGGTTTATTTTTAAAACTGTGTAAAGGAATTTACGGATTTGAAAGGTAAATTAAAATAAATCAAGAAGGATTTATTACTTGATTTAAATGGACCATTTTGAAATGGAAGGTGTATTTTCCCTAGAAAGCCGAGCATGTTTTTAAAGTAGCTTTCAAATATTAATTAAAAGTTTTAAAGTTGGTTTTTAAAAAGGATGTTTGTGGAGAAATTATTTTCTTAAGTTGCTTTATAATCTATAAAGTAAAGATTTAATTAATTAATTATAGAAGTGATTATTTAAAGATTTAAATTGATATTTGATTTAGAAAATGGATATTTAAATAGTTATACCCTATCTACTAATTTTATTTTGGATTTGAAGTTTTATATGAGATATTGGTATAATGTTTTCATAGCTAATATTTAAAATAAGTGTTTAAAAATAGTTTTTATTTTAAATGTTTCCAACTGTATATTTTTGGATAAGTGATTTAAATTATTTTGAAGTATTCGGACACGACAAAATTTTCGGTGGAATTTAAATAATATTTGAAAATTCATTCCACGTGGGGAAGGTGATTTGAATTTTTTTCTCAAAGGATTGAAATGCAAAAAGTGATTTGAAATTTGTTTTCAAAGTGTTAAAGTGTTAAAGATATATCTTGCGAAGATATTTTGAAAATAAATAATTGGGGGAAAATTATTTGAAATCTGGTGATTGTTGTGAATTATTGACTGATAGTTAAATAACCGACTATCAATATTAGCCTTTAAATGGTGTTTGAATTTCGATGTGACCGGAGGTCGGATTCTAAATGGATGTTCGAAAACCACATCGAATCTTTGTGGTAGTGATGGATCTTTTGTTCAAAAGATCAAAGTGGAAATTTGTTGTGATTTATTTGAATCTGAATGTAACACTTATTTTTAAAAATAAGCGCTCGTTGTTCGGATTAGCCGGGAGAGAACTTTGTGTCATAAAACCCATTTCGAATAATGATACGACCAAATGGGATTACATTTGAAGACGGTGTTGAAGACCGGGTATTTTCGAATACGAAAGGATTACCTGTCGAATGTCTCTGCACCGGGTTACTCCAATATAGAGATTTTATCACCCTTTGTATAGCAAATATCTAGATTGCAATGGCTTCTTTGTAGTGCCTTCGGTTCCGTTCGATTCCTAAACAGATTTGTATGGATGTGTATCTGACGTTACACTTTGAGATGTAAAGCTAGTTTCTATCAAATACATTTCTATTGGTGGCGGAGAATTTATTCTCTTAGCTTAACACCCTTCTCTGAGACGTACAAGCTCAGAGGTTATGTAGTTGATGGTTACTAGTGATAACTCCCAATTTGGTAATGTGGCATACTAAGTGCTGTCGGTCATTTGTTGATCGAAGCATGACTTTTGTGAAAAGCGTATCTTTGTGGACGATACTTCGTCAGACCTCACAACCCGAAAATGGTTGAAACAGGAAGGATGCGGCAAGGTTATTTGAGGGTAGCACCCTCTGAGGGTATGTCATTTCCTTCTTGAAAATCGTGGTATCATGGAATGGAGCCTAGATACTTAACTTATGTGATTGCTGCAAATTTATTACTCTGTGGTTGAGGATCCTCGGATAAAGGTCGCTAATGATGGGGGATGGCATGTTTGTGTAGTAGTTACCTAGTTACAAAGGTAACCCGGCCTTGTGTTGGCAGAGATCCGGTTAAGTTCTCGGGGCGTCCCTCCAGAGGCATACCCATGTGGAAATAGAAAGTTCCTTAGCCTGACCGTTTGTTGAAAATCCAAAGAAATAATACGCGTCTTATACTGTTTTAGTTGTATAACCTGCCATGGAATGTGGCGGTAACCTGCTATTGAACATGGTAGCTATAGAGTTATAGTAGGCATAAGTGTGAAATGTCTATGCTGGCTAAGATTTATATTATACTTTGGAAATGTTTTCCACACTATGCACTAATGATAATATTAAAATGAATTTTGCGTATCAAGTATATTTGACTGTCATAAGGAGAAATCTCCTCCAATTCTACGTTTGCATTATGTGTGTGGTAGAAGGCCTTATGGTAGTTTCATTTTCCAAAAGCATAGCGGATTTCTTTTTATTTTATTTGTTAAAATAACTGTTTTTAAGATCTCACACCAGTCCCATGAATGACTTAGAGTTTATTGTTCCCTTTCTAAACTTTGGGTGCCCATAATTTTCCACACGAGCAACCTAGAGTCAGGTTATCAGTTATTCGAAAGCGAAGTTAGAAAAGATGTTGTGGAGATCTGTAGTTCAAGCTGGATGGCGAGGCGTATCACTTGCATATGTTATATCCTTTTTCGCTGTTTGTTGTGTAACACTCTAATGATGTGATGTGATGTAAAACTGATATAGTTCTTTATTTTAAAGATATTCATTTATCTATTATATGTTGTTCCACTGCGAAATGTGAGATTCTGTTACTGTTTCTGTTTCTTCTTCTGTCTTCTTCTTCTTTAACCCTAACGGTTCGGTTTTTCGGCATTTGATACAGTGGACGTATCGGTGTCGACTTTCGGACGTCCAAAAATTGGGTCGTTACATTATCCTAGAATTGCTAGCTGCTTGAGATGTGCAATGTACATTCATAAAACGTATTGGGTTTAGTCAAAAGCAAGATAAAGAGCTTGTGGATGCTTTTAAGAAGCTTGATAGAGGAAAGCAGTCGAGTCATTTGAGGCGTTATACCATTGACTCAAAGGAATGGTTATAGAGAGATGGTAGATATGTGTTCCTTTCATTATTAAGTTGAATGGCATGGTACTAGCAGAGTCTCAACGTTCGAGGATGACCATTCATCTCGATGGAGACAAAATGTACTGTAAAACGACGAGAGCCTTTTATTGGCCTGATATTAAAATACATGTAGCGGAGTATGTAGCTTGATATATTACTTGCGAGAGGGTAAAGGTGGAGCGGAAGAAGCTAGGATGTTTATTACATCCATTGGATATTCCTAAGTGAAAGTGAGAGAGCATTTCTATAGATTTAGTCGATAGTTTAGTAATGAGTAAGAGGGCGAGTGGGAGTATTTTAGTCATAGTCGATCGGCTAATCATATGCACTCATTTTATACCGGTTAGGAGTACGAGGACGGTGCCATCTTTGTCGACTCCATACATGAAGGAGGTCACTAGATAATTTAGAGTTCCTACTAGCATTGTTAGCGACTAAGATCCTCTTTTCACCAACGAATTTTGGAGGAGTCTACAGGAGGCTTTTGCCATTGAATTGAGTTTGAGTACCTCCTATCACCCATAGACAGACAGATAGAAAAAAATAGTAAATCGGGTCTTAGAGGACTTTCTTCAGACGTGCATCTTGGATTTTGGAGGATTTTGGCATGATTACTTACCATTGGTGGAGTTTAGCTATAATAACAGCTATCAGGCGAGCATTGGAATGTCACCATTTAAGGCGTTATACAGTAAACCCTGTAGATCACCGTCATATTGGTGAGACAATATAGACAAGATTATTCTTAGGTAGTACATGGTGAGGGAGACGTCGGAGAAAGTAGACTTCATCCGTAGAAGAATGAAAAACTGAGCAAGATAGACAAAATCTTATGTTGACAGGAGACGTACATAGTTAAAGTTCGCAATGGACGACGTAATTTTTGTGAAGGTCTCACTGCTTAAGCATGATATGGTCGTTTGGGAAAGCTTACACCGAGGTTTGTAGGACCTTTCCCGATTACTGGTAGGATATGCATAGAGTAGAGCTGCCTAAGAAGATTTCAGGAATGCAAGATGTTTTCCATGTGTCGCACTTGCAAATATACTTTCATGATTCAACTACTGTAGTCAAGCCAAGTCAGCTAGAGAAGGTGGATGTAGATGGGGAGTCACTTTTCCACCATGCACCAAATTGTATTCTTGAGCATGATACAAACCGACTCTGCAAACAAGAAATAAAACGTATTAAGGTCCAATCAGGAGACGATCTAGCGAAATGTGTATGAGTGCCTGAAGAGAAGATCTGAACCACGCACCCATAACTCTTTTTTGGTACGGTTCTAATTTAAACTTAGTAAGTGTAGATTATTTACCTATTAGGACTTAACTTTGTCTTCCCCTTTAGGAAGAGACCATTGGATGATAGGAATGGTTACAAATGTGTCATTGGGACATGCTATGGATGACTGATGTTAATGGATGTATTATTTGGATTGTTTTATTTACACATCAGGAAAGTAGATTCTCTAGACAATACACACACTCACATCATCTCTTGTTTATTTATATTATCTTGTCGAGTATTAGGCATATGGATGTTGTATATGGATTGAATGGCTACGCATACATATTGAATTCAAAGTATATTTACTTAGGATATTGTATACTTCTTGAATACATGATATGAGCACTAGCATGACAAAAGGTCAATTAGATCGGGAGATCGCCTACTTTTTATATTAGTATTGGCTTACAGCATTCCACCCTTGAATATACGTATACTGCGTTTGAAATTTACTAAGGACAATGATTGCCCATGGATGATGGATGAGTAGATGGCTGTAGCTATTGATTTGCTATACGTATGAGTTACATTTTTCCATCTTTTAAGATTTTAGAGACGAAATCCATTTAAAGGGGGAGAATGTAACACCCCGAACTTTTAAGCAGAAAATCAATAAAAGAATTAAACTAAATAAAACAAGAGCAAAATAAATTTTCAAAAAGTTTGGATTTACCTACGAAACTTACACCATTGCCTTCCAAGCAATTTTCCAAACAATTTTCATATATAACATTTGATATCGAAGTTAGTATGGAGAAGTTACATGAATTTTAGAATTTTAAAATGAAATAAACAAAAATATAAAGCTTACCTAAATAAAACAATCGAAGCGGTCGACCTATCCCTATAAGCGGTCAACGTTAAAGGTCCTGGATCTGGAGCGATGAACGTAAGAGTGTGATGGAATGAAATATTTTTCTTTCATTCAAAGTAAATGGTGAGTGTCCAAAATGGAAGCAAATATTTACAAGGGTTAATCTAAAGCTCAGTATAACCTAAAACCACTATAAATATACATCTAACCTAAACCTAATTCATTTGAAAATTGTCGGTATAGTGAAAACTCTGTCAAAATTTCTTCTCCTCCACTTATTTTTTTTTTAAAAAAAATAAAAGAATACAAGAAGAGTGGATCAAGCAAAGGGAAAGCTACAAGTATCGAATTTCGAATGGAGGATAGGGTTAGAGCTTAGATCCGAGATGAGTGGAAACATCTTTAATAAGTTGATTAATTGTAGATAATTTTGATTTAACTATCTGATCTAGGATGTTAGAAATTGAATTATAAATCATAATTTTTATTCATATTAAATTTGATGATAACTAAAATAATGCAAACCTGTTAAATAGAAACTAACATAGATTAAACCCATATTTAAATCAAGTAGAAATCCCTATAAATTGTTAATAATAATTTAAACTGTTGTAAATTTATGAACTTAAATTGTATGAGAAGTTAGGGTAAATTGCAAAGATTCAAAAACTGTAAATTAGTATGTAGGGTTCACTGTCGAAACCACTGAGCGTGAAAAAATTAAAAATAATAATAAAAGCCGAATAAACTATAAACAACCCTAAAATTTCCATTGCGGTCGGTCGACCTTCAACCTGAGTAATCGATCGCAAGCGATCGACCAGTAGGATATAGCGATCGACTGGTAAACGACTCAAATACGTAATCTAAACCTCGACCAAAGGTCCAGGTTGAAAATAAAAACATTAGTAGTATGTATAATTATATTATATACGTATTTGGACATTAGAAATAGCAACGAAGCTAGTTCCATATGAGACAATGCTAGGAATTTGCAAGGTCGAGTAAATTCTTTTCCCAATGTGGGGTCGATTATTTGACTAGGGCCATATCTATCTAATGGCACTCGTAGGAGGTTCAATAGTGGATGCGCAATACTAACTGGTGCCGTATGAAGTATGTGGGCTTGGCTCAATGGAAGTTCCCTAATATGCATGGATAATGATGCGACATGGTACCGTGTTTTTGATGGATCTTCATAAACTACCATTCAAAGGTGGACACGGATGCAAATGATGAGATACACTAGCAAGTCAACATTGCAGGGTTCCCTTTCAATGCGTAGTCGGTGTACGTGTAGTCGTAGGAGTGGGAAATTTATTCGCATGTTGAAATTGTAAGGAAACCTATGTGAGATAATTATGCGTAGTAATGTGGGACATAGTTCCATGTGGGAAATTTATAGGATGATCCTATGTTGATTAGCTCTATTAGGACAGTTGATTGTTAGTTATTAAGGTTTGATCCATAGTTTGATCATTGTAGATGCCTAAAGTTGTTAATGTATGTGTGTATCAAATAAAAACCCTTAATTAATGGATCTAAACATGAACACTTGTAGGACATCCTAGGTCATAAAGAGTAGAATTAAAGTCAACTGCACATGATCACCATATGTTAAATTTGTACTCATTCATCAGACTTCTGTTTGACCCACCCTTTACCTTTCATTTTCCTACTGCAGGAGGACAGAGCAGCAGGTGATTAGCTCGATTTTAGTACGTGGAGAGGCGAGCTCATCACTGGAGTTCATTATCCTTTAATTTACTCTTCATGTAACTGTCTATCTTATCAGTGCTTAGTATTTTTATCAGACTGTGAGTGGTATTTCTATGTACTCTGTATTCGATACATACTATTTTTCCGGGACAGTGTTTTAAGATATTTTTTGAGATGGTTATTTCTATATTTATACTTTTATTCCTTTCGCCTTGAGTTCTGAAAATTTGGTATATTTTGATTATATATGTTTTTTCTTAGTCACTATAATGATATAAAAACCAGATAGTTCATGTTAGTCCGTGAAATGATGGTTTTGATGACAACAACCTTAGAATAGTTTATAAAAAATAAATACTAACAATATAAGTTTAGATATATATGTATATGCAGGATTTAACCATGCAGGTACTAAGAAAGAAGACTGTACAGTATAGAGATTCAAGATATCAAGATAGAAGACTCATGAGTATCAAGATTATCAAGAGTTCAAGATTTCAAAGTTAAGTATTTTTAATTATTAGGAATTTTGTTAAAACTCGTAGAAAAGCACTAGCATCTTAAAATCCAACTTATTCGTGGAATGGAATCCACTTCGAGCCCGTTAAAGGGATGGAACCCTAAGTAGGATGGAACCTACGAAAAATATAATGGAACATTGTTTTGTATCCGCTAACCTTTTATTCAAAATGATTTTTCAAGATTATCTTGTTTTCAAAATGATTTCAAAACTTTCCTTTTAAAAACATCAAAACACTCTATCCTGATTTTAAATAATTTTAGCCTCAAAATTATCTTTAATTTCAAAATTCAAAATTGCTCCTGATTTTAAACTATCGTTTTGAATTATATATTTAAATTTTATACTTAGATTTAAATATAAAATTATAGTTAAATTCTATATATATTATTCTCTATATTTACTTATGAATTTTGACTATATTCAAGTATATTTATAAAGTTTAAATTAGTTTTAAATATAAGATAAAGGTTATTTTCAAAGAAAATCAAAACATCAAAAAATTCTTTGGAATGTCGACATGCCTATATACCCCATGTCGACATGGTGTCAGTTGAAGTTCAAAATTTAAATTTCAAAAGAAGTGTCTATTCGCCATAACTCTTCATGAATGGACATGGCTGTTGTTCTTCTATAAATAGGGGTTAGTTTCAAAGAATTTAACATCAGATTTTCTGGTTTTTCACTCCTCTTCTTCTTCCACTTTTCTTAATACATATTCTAATCATTACTCTGCCGAAATCAACATTGAATCGAACTCGATTACTTCTAGTTTGATTCTCTATCACTCTCTCTACAAGATTCTCAGTGCTATTCAGAGTTATAGACTTCTTTGTAATTTATTAAGCGAGAAAAGGTGTGATTGTAGCCTTGGTAAATCAATTGGGTGAACCTGTGGCTCGGAAATCAAGTATCTCTATCCAAAGGATCGAAATTCTGGAGGGTGTACCTCGTAGCCTTGAAACTAAGGGTGTAATTGTACAATTGCTTTTGAAAGGAAATCCGTGCTTGTGTTACGGGACTGGATGTAGGGTAACTCCGAACCAGTATAAAATCCGGTGTGTCCTTTCCTTTACTGCTTTTATTTTATTTCTGCATCTGTGTTTGTTTCTGTGATCATATCTGTGTCTGTATATTGCATACATCGGTGTCTAAATTAACATAAATCGAAAAGATTTAGTAATTCTTTATTAACACTATTCACCCCTTCTTTAGTGTTAATCCTAGCCTTAAGATCCGTAATACGCATTTCTCACAATTGGTATCAGAGCAAGGTTTTAAAAGTTTCATAATCTGATTTTTGAAAAAATTTCAAAATGGCTACCAACATTGGTACAGTTACTAACACTTGTATCCCTGTCACTAGTTCATTTGTAGAGGGTCAGTCTACTGTCAGACCACCACTTTTTAATGGCAGTAACTATGTATATTGGGCATGTAGGATGAAAATATATTTACAATCTATAGGATTAGACACTTGGAATATCACACAAACTGAATATTCTGAACCCACAACTAATTTTGCACAGTGGACTACTGAGCAAAAGACTATTGCACAAAATAATTCTAAGGCAATGAATATTCTATTTTGTTCACTAGATAGAAATGAATTCAATAGAGTGCCAGTCTTTAAGTCTGCATATGAAATCTGGAAAACTTTCAAGTTACTCACGAAGGAACAAGCAAAGTTAAACAGACCAAAATTTCCATGCTCACAAATCAGTTTCAGTTATTTAAAATGTATCCTAATGAGTCTATTTCAGATATGTATAGTAGATTTCAGGATATTGTGCATTCTCTAATATCTTTGGGAAAGGAATTTTCTGAAGAAGATCAAGTCAGAAAATTTTAAATTCTCTAACTCCAGAATGGGATCAAAAGACACATGCGATCGAAGAGGCAAATGACATCAGTACTTTAAAGATAGAATAATTAATTGGAAATCTAATGTCGTATGAAGTTTAAATGATCGGGAGAAGAGAAAGTAAAGCATATGAATAGAAATCAGTGGCATTCAATGCATTAACCGATGGATCAGACTCAAACAGCTATAATGATGAAGATATAGCCTTTATGACCAGAAATTTTAGGAATTCCTGAAATATAGAAAGATGAATTTTCTCAAGAGAAATAACTATAAGAATTCTGGAAATCAGAATGTAGTGCCAAATAATGACAAATCTTACAAGTGTGATAAACCAGGCCATTTCAAAAGAGACTGCCCGTATCCTGATAGGCAAAATTCTCCTATGATCAATGGTCCAACAAAGAAACGGAAGCGTGCATTTACTACTACTCTAGATGACTCAGACTCGTCCTCAAGTGATGATGATCAGAAAACAGACAATTCGAATTTGTGTTTCACAACTGTTCATGACTCAGACGAATTCAAAGAAATGGACTCAGAAAAAGGTACACGTTTACAATACAATTGGTTGAAATTGCTTGCTTAGAATTAGTTGCTTGATTGTTTGATTGAATAGTTTTGAGTTGGTGTGTTGTTTGAATTTTAAAATTTATTTTCTACTTTTTTACTATTATTTCATTATTTTATTATTATTTTTATTATTTTTTAATAGTATAATAATATTTTTTGAAATATACTTGAAGTTTAATAATATTTCAAATATATATATATAGGCATTAATAATAATAATAATAATTATATATATTAGAGAATTTAGGAAAAATCAATTCATGAAAATTCAAAGGGACATGTCGACATGGTCCCTACCATGATGTCGACATGGGTACCTGAATTTAAATTTCAAAATTTGAATTCAAATGTTTGAATTTCCCTCCACCTTTTTACTTCATTCAATTCTCTAAAAAGCTACTTTTTGATCAGAGAATATGTCCTTTGATAATCTATTTATACACTATCTTTTATCA
Source organism: Allium cepa (assembly GCA_030765085.1). Taxonomy (NCBI): domain Eukaryota; kingdom Viridiplantae; phylum Streptophyta; class Magnoliopsida; order Asparagales; family Amaryllidaceae; genus Allium; species Allium cepa. The sequence goes on from CM060941.1 coordinate 13,549,851, forward strand.
TATCTTTTCACTCTCATTTTCAAATTCAAACTCTCTCTTCATAACTTCAAACTCTCTACTCTCAACTTTAATGGCTTCCTTAAGCAACCCCACCACTATGAGAATTTCTAGAAAAATCAAAGAGCAATTATTCAATGATCCGGAGGCAATAAAAGCATACATCAATTATGCTAACTATGCCAAAGTCCATCCCGGAAAATTTGCTATTTTTCAAGATTTTTCTTCTTATGTACTTGATTCTCTTTTTGCAAACAATGGAGTTCTAGTCTTATTGATGCTTCTCAAAATGATTTTGTTTGCTGTCCAAATCTTGTCAAAATTTTCTATGCTAATTTAAACCGTGGATTTTATCATGGAATTGAGGATGAAATTTGGAGTAGTGTCAAAGGCATTAGAATTGTTTTGAATTGTGATCTTTTGGGTACCATTCTCAATTGCAAGTGTACGGGAATGGATCTTTCAAATTTTAAAATCGATGAAAATGATCGTGAGACATTTCATCACGTTTTCGAAGGGATTGATAATTTTGAATTCAAAAATCGAAATTTTCGACCAGAGGCAAAAATTGTCAATCTTCTTTTGCAATATACTTTGACCCCAAGATTGGGGAATTTTAACAATCCTACTTCAAAAGTTTGCAAAGCACTTTTTGCTATTTTCAGAAATTATGACATAAATTGGGCGCAAGTTATTTTGGATAAACTTCGTCCTAAAAATCTTGAAATGGGTGAGAATACCTTATACCATGGAGTTTATCTCACTCCGATTTTTAACTATTTTGGAGTGGATTTCAAAGGCGAAGAATTTATTTCTAGAAAAGTTTTCAACCATTCCAACATTTCGCTTATGAAAATTCCTTTTATTTTTCAACTTTATGAGACCCTTGCCGAAAAAGAAGAGCATTTGGCTCATGAGGAAATGGAAGAAGAGGAAGAGGAAGAAGAAGAAGAAGGGGAAGAAATGGAAATTGAAGAAGAAGAAGGTGAAACCTCTTTGGAAAGCATTGACTATCCTCCTAATCCATCCACCAAAACCCTTCTCAAAAACCAAAAGACGATTGTTGAGAATTAACGGATTCTTTAAAGATCCGTTAATAAGAAGTTGGACAAAATTTCATCCAAAATGAACAAGTTCATTTCCAAAGTCGGCAAGAAACTTAGACTATCTTCATCTTCATCATCCTCTAACTAGTCTTATATTTTCATATCTTGTTGTATTTGTTTTAGTTTGCTTTATTTCGAATGTTCATGTAGTTTGTTGTATGCTTAATCGTTGTATTAGTATGCAATGAAATGAAACTTCCTTTCTTTTATCTATCTTATCTTATCTCCAGAATAAATGTTAGTATAGTATGTATACATATATATATATATATATATATACACACATACACAATTATTCACAAAATCAAATTAGTCATAATTTTTCACTGACCCATGTCGACATCCCCTATATGACCATCTCGACATGTATTGGTCAGAAACGACAATTGATTTTGAATTTGAAATTTGAATAACTAACAAATGTCTACTCATTTCAAACGAATTTCTTCACCTATAAATACCTGTTTCTTCTAGGATTCTTCACTGAAATTCATTTCTTATCATCTATATCCTTTATTTCTCTCATAAGTTCAACTATGGCTAATCCTATTCACAATCTATCTGAAAATCTTGAAGAAACTCTTAATTCGTTCAAGAATATTCTCTCATTTATTCTACGAAACCAACGTCACTTAGAATCGAGTCAAATGCAGATGATCAAGGAGCAAGAATGGCACTTCGATGCGATACGATGGATGATCTCCTCTCTGCATAAGGATGATAACGAAGCACATCCTCCTGTCTCTCTCACCAATTACAATGATAATTGGGATGCTATTAAGGCAGACCCAATCTTAGGAGAAGAAGGATGGGTGGAAGTTCCACATAACTTTTGATTTTTATTTGTTTGCTTTGTTTGATTTGATTGAATTGATTTGGTTTGGATTGATACTCTGTGTGGATTGATATTTTGATATTGGTTTGAAATTTGTTGTATAAAACATATATATATATATACATTGAAATGTATATAGACTTTGATTAGTTATCATGTTCATAAGTATAATTATTTCTTAATCTGTATAATCTATTGTATAGTTTACCAATGCAGGTACTGAAGAATGAGGGGGACTGAATTTTTTTGTTGATGACAAAGGGGGAGAAATATAAAATAGGGTAGTTAGGCATAGATTAAGAAGGAGTTATTAGTTTTAGAGGGAGTTATTAGGATAGAAGTAAAATTTTGCAAACAAAGGTTGTCATCATCAAAAAGGGGGAGATAGCTAGTCCGTGAAATGATGGTTTTGATGATAACAACCTTAGAATAGTTTATAAAATATAAATACTAACATTATAAGTTTAGATATATATGTATATGCAGGATTTAACCATGCAGGTACTAAGAAAGAAGACTATACAGTATAAAGATTCAAGATATCAAGATAGAAGACTCATGAGTATCAAGATTATCAAGAGTTCAAGATTTCAAAGTTAAGTATATTTTATTATTAGAAATTTTGTTAAAACTCGTAAAAAAGCATTGGCATCTTAAAATCCAATTTATTCGTGGAACGGAATCCACTTCGAGCCTGTTAAAGGGATGGAACCCTAAGTAGGATGGAACCTACGAAAAATCTAGTGGAATATTGTTTTGTACCCGCTAACCTTTTATTCAAAATGATTTTTCAAAATTGTCTTATTTTCAAAATGATTTCAAAATTTTTCTTTTAAAAACATCAAAACCCTCTATCCTGATTTTAAAGAATTTTAGCCTTAAAATTATCTTTAATTTCAAAAGTCAAAATTACTCCTGATTTTAAACTATCTTTTTGAATTATATATTTAACTTTTATACTTAGATTTAAATATAAAATTATAGTTAAATTCTATATATATTATTCTCTATATTTACTTATGAATTTTAACTATATTTAAGTATATTTATAAAGTTTAAATTACTTTTAAATATAAGGTAAAGGTTATTTTCCAAAGAAAATCAAAACATCAAAAAATGCTTTGGGATGTCGACATGCCTATATACCCCATGTCGACATGGTGTCAGTTGAAGTTCAAAATTTAAATTTCAAAAGAAATATCTATTCGCCATAACTCTTCATGAATGGACATGGCTGTTGTTCTTCTATAAATAGGGGTTAGTTTCAACGAATTTAACATCATATTTTCTGGTTTTTCACTCCTCTTCTTCTTCCACTTTTCTTAATACATATTCTTATCATTACTCTGCCGAAATTAACATTGAGTCGAACTCGATTACTTCTAGTTTGATTCTCTATCACTCTCTCTACAAGATTCTCAGTGCTATTCAGAGTTATAGACTTCTTTGTAATCTATTAAGCGAGAAAAGGTGTGATTGTAGCCTTGAAAATCAATCAAAAGAGAAAAGGTATGATTATAGCCTTGGTAAATCAATTGGGTGAACTTGTGGCCCGGAAATCAAGTATATCTACCTAGAGGATCGAAATTCTAGAGGGTGTACCTTGTAGCCTTGAAACCGAGGGTGTAATTATACAATTGCTTTTGAAAGGAAATCCGTACTTGTATTGCAGGACTGGATGTAGGGTAACTCCGAACCAGTATAAAATCCGGTGTGTTCTTTCCTTTACTGCTTTTATTTTATTTCTACATCTGTGTTTTTTACTGTGATCATATCTGTGTCTGTATATTGCATTCATCGGTGTCTAAATTAACATAAATCGAAAAGATTTAGTAATTCTTTATTAACACTATTCACCCCCCTCTAGTGTTAATCCTAGCCTTAAGATCTGTAATCCGCATTTCTCACAGTTCATACGTCTTGGTACCGACGTAAGTTCGAAAATCACTCTTGCCTTTGGATTGGTGTGTTGAGGTGTGCAGGTTGTCACAATTTTGCAAAAAAAAAAATTAAAAAGGACAAATAAATTATAAAAGTATTAGAGAAAGACAAAGACAAGCTTGATGAAGGCAACGATGATGAGGTGAATTTTGGTTTTAGTATTGCATTCTCTGTGTTGGTAGAAGAAAAGAAGATGAGCGGGAACTTGATTTGAGTACAGTTTTCATATATGTCACCAAAAGGAAGTATTCACTGATTATAAGGTGCAAGAGAGTAAGATGGAGTCTGCTAATGGTGAAGATGTTAATGTAAAGGGTATAGGTTTGATTAGGCTTAAGATGTATGATGGAAGGGAGGTGAAACTCATAGGAGTTGGGTATGTCTCGAAAATTGAGAAGAATCTTGTTTTAGTAGGACAGCTGGAGGTAAAAGCCTACGACTTTTTGACTCAATGTGGAGTCACTTGAGTTTGAAAGGGAATAGTGAGGTGCTACGTGCAAAAAGGAGAAGCAATAATGTTTACAGATTACTTGAGAAAATGATGGAGAATGAAAGAAATTCTCCATGTGGTATCGGAGAGGCAAAAGTTACCTGAATAAAGGTAGACTTAACAATGGAAAGTCCCAAAGACAAAGAATGTCAGTACTAAAACATGCACTCAAATCAAGCATCCACTCATCTTCTTTTTTTCCATCAACACAGAGAATGTCAGTACTAAAACCAAAATTCACCTCATCGACGCTGCCTTCATCAAGCTTGTCTTGAATACGCAAAATGTTGCACTCGAATCAAGCACCACCTAAAAAACATTTTAACATTTACAACTACAACCGTTTACAGATGTTGCGAAATGTGTTTTACAACTTTTTTTTCAATATTGCATATTAGCTTTTACAACTTTTTTTAAATGTTGGAAAATATATACAACCTCTGTAAAAGAATAACATAGAAATTTCAATTGTTTTCAGTCTGTAGCTTCGTCCAAAGTGCTATTATATAATTAAAATTTCAGGAATTGAATTACATATAATTCATTGATTCAAACAACAATATTTTGTATACACTACAACATTCACTTTACATATAATATTCAAATAATGATACTACACGTTCATGCTATATCGCATCCACCACTAACAAAAGAACCTTACATTGAACCACACATGCAACCTCACACAAAAAACAAATGAAATTAATTAAATACACCAATCTGGAGTAGCAAAGGAATCAAAGCACAATAAATGGCATGAACCGTGGCTAGAATAACTTAAATTTGTGCAGTAGGCTCAGCATAATTACTAGAAGCATGGAATTGTTAATGAGAATCATCTGAATTTACACTGGTCATGCATAGCGTTATACACAAGAAATAGCAGGAGCTTCATCATAGAACTCAGAGGATGCAAGAGCTTGAATTATGCAATTTTCCTAGTGAAGAACTAGATGAGCTCGTGCATGCAGTGAATAACTGGAAGGTGATAAGGTGATACTAATGCAAGGCCAGCTTGTGCATGTAGTGGTGTAGCCAGGAATTGAGACTAGCATGGTCACAGTTTGAAATTTAAATGGTTTGGGGGTTCTAGGGTGATTGCTCTTTAAATTGTCCTACATTTATTCTATTTTGTTGGTCAATTATCTAATGCTAAAAAGAAAAGTTGTAACTTAACAACTTTTATTGGCCAATGTCATATTTTCTTTAAAAGTACCATAGGCCCATGATGGAGCCTAAAGGTTAATGTAATATGATCGAAATCATAATTTATGGATAAAAATTCTGTATTTTAAATGTTCTAATTAGAAATATCCACATTGTGTTGATGATTGCTGGAAATTATACATAAATATAGTAGATTAATTTAGTAGAGCTTAATGATCTTGGACTGGGTAAATCAGGCCGATGTGATGAAAGCCTAACCGAGGCTAATTATAATAATATTAATGACAGCAAATTAAAAGCTAATAATTTAATTAAAGATATTGGTGAGCACTAACCAAGATCTAGAATCACTATCTTGGAAATATGAATCATCAGTGTTATGACAAAGGGAGTAAAAATTGCTTTCTATACATAAAAAATTATAGACATGCATGCATATATTTGCACATTAGTGAATAATTGATAATGCTTAGACTGTATGAACATAATATTAATATATAACGCAATGCTTATATATGTGAATCTTCTAATATTTAAGATTGTTTTACTACCTATTTCACAAAATGACATATATAATTATTGTTAAATTTTCACATGAAACCCAACTAACGATAATTAAGAAAGAGAGAGGTGGTCCTCCCCGTGTGATTGTGGAAACACATAAAAATTGAGAGTTTATATATGTTTGTCAAGCATATAATATATGTGTAAAATCTATTGATAATATGAATGACTAGATGCAGATAGATAATGTAGAGAGAGTTTTTCACATACGTATAGTCAAAAATATTTGACCCATATAATAAGCAGTTAAATTTTTTTTAAACATAATACTATTATACTAACAATAAACCTAGTAAACATTAACTTAACTCAACTCAAACAATAAATTGAAAATAAATTTGGTTTTCAAATTACCTATTGAGAGTTGGATGTGTTAGGAAGGGAGGCTAAAGTCCCTACTTAGGGGGTAGTTTAAGTGCTAGGGTTTTATGGTGGAACTGAGGCAAAGTTGAGCTAAACTTCAAATGCACTCTTCTAGATGTTTCGAGGGCTCAAACCCATGACTATTAGAATCGCTGTCTAAAGCATCAACCCCTAACCACTTGAGCTGGAGGTACTTGACAAGGGTAACGTTTGATATTTTGGGATTTGAAATTTAGGGTAAGGAAAAATGGAGGTAAGAGGAAAATGAAATTTACCATGAAATGAGGGCAAGAAACAAGAGAAACTATTATGCTAAGGGCATCTCCAACAGCTTCATGGTTGAATATTCAGCCCTGAAGCGAGCTAAGTTGCACAACAAACAGGTGCCCATTTAATGGGTGTCTTTCACCCCATTACATAAAAACCAAACCCCTAACCATCTCTCCCATTCACCATTCGTATTTTCACTTCCCTCCATTTTTAATATTTTGTTTTTATAGAAAAATCTAGAGAAATGTCGCGCGTCCAACAAAAATTGCTAGAAGAACCATTCGTAGGCATCCGTAGGAAGAAGTTGGTCTACAAGTTCCTCCTGCCCCCAGACTGACATTATTTGATCAGCTTATACTTCATGAGCTTCCAAATGGTTATCGACATAAGTCTGAAACGGCATTGTATGTAGTGCAAGTATATTTTAGAAGTAATTTAAATACAACAATTTGTATATATGTATCCTATATTTATATTAGATAAATATCAACATATTTATTTTTTGCACCTGTAAATTATATATAGGATCGGTATATTCATTATTGTGTAGCTGGGTGCATTATACAGTTTTACAACACTCTTCCTCGTTCTATTATAGATAGGCTCCAAGCTAGTACTTTTGGTATGTTTTTGGCAGTTAGGCATTTTCTTTCATTCGATCGACCTCACTGTCAGACATTAGTTGAGAGGTGGTGTCCCATGACGCATACATTTCACTTTTCAAACTTTGAGTTGGGTGTTACCCTTGTCAACTTTTACGTGCTTGTGTGTATTGAGATTGGAGGACATGTGTGTAGGCCTTTTCTATTCGACGAGTTATATAAGTCCCCTAATTTGTTTTTTTTTTCTACCTCACATTAATCCTAGCTACATTCATAGCGGTGCTTTGCCATTAGCCTACCTTCAAATCTACATCACCACTTATAGTGATAGACTAGATATGATGGATGTGATCACTTGGGCATTTCTTTTATACCTTTTTAGTACGACCTTTTTCTTGAACTAAAAAAGTACAGTTCTTCTAGGTTATCTAGAGGCGCTTGCCAAGCTAGAATAGTTTCATACTATTGATTTGGGCACGACCATTATAGGTACCTTGTATACAACATTGGGTTCATTTGTGCTTGACGAGGTCAAGCAGATGTATGGTTTTTGGTACATGTTTCCGTTATGGTGCTATGAGTACATGATAAACATGCATTCCCACATCCAAGGGATAGCTTGCCAAGCTCCCAAGTAGTGCTTTCCTGGGATAAGATGATGGGAGACAGTCCAGAATGTCCAACATGATTCCTTGGGTGTTAGATATGACTTGATGGAGGATAGGACAAAGCTTAACATACGCAGTTATAGCAACCTCATACGGACTCCTTGGACCTCCCATTGAAAATAGCTTGTAAACATGGGCCTCCTCCTGACATTTAAGTCGCTATGAAAGAGGGTGTTGGCATAGAATGCTCGGAATTTCGGATTGTATGCATTATGAGTGGAAAAACTATGTGAAAGCTTTTTATGTAGCATACAATGGTAAAGAAAGAAAATCAATTGTCATTCTGGAAGCGATTGCGTCTTATGTTTTGTGGATTTGGTATGCCTCTTTTGGAATGCCAGGTTCTCATAAAAACTTAAACATCGTTGAATGATCGCATTTGTTTAATGATTTGGCTCTTAGTAAATCAATTCATGTATCATTTACACTTGGTCAAAACACATATGATCACGGGGGCCTTCTAGGAGATAGAGTTTATCCTAAATAGCACACAATTGTAAAAACTTTTTCAATATTTGTAAGGATTAGTAATCCATGTAAACTATGGAAGTGATCAAAAATGTTTATAATTTTGTTCACTTGTATAATTCTTCATAACATGATCATTGAAAACGAAAGGGGTATGGACTATACCACTTGCTCTTATGATGGGGCAAAACAAATGTCTAAATTATTCTGCGCTTACATGCTACGAACTGAAGGAGAATATAGAATTCATATGGATCATCAGCTCGATTATCTAAATGTAGCTCTTCGTAATAGGCTCTAAAAAGATCTAATGGATCATGTTAGGAATTCTAATAGGAATAACGATTCGCTTTCGAATCACCAAGTTTACTTATTTCTCATTGCACTTGGGATTTGTGTAATGCAGTCTAGCATGCTATAACTTTACTATTTATGATCATATTTGATTTTTTTTCTTTTTAAATAAAAAAATTCCACTAAATTATGAATTCATTAAACAAAAAGATAAACCATTACAATTTCAAACATACATAATAATACACAATATGAAAAATAATTAAATATGCAGTTTGCTCTTACACAACTACATATATCTTGCTCCAGACTACTCTCAACAATGCAATGTTTATATTCAAACCAATATAGCAATGGGAGTGGATCCATTCCGACAAGATCCTTTTCCATTATAATGGCTTTTTGACGTTGATGTTGTATTTCGAACCTCCCTTTTTCAATTGAGGTCGGTTCTTTTAGCACAACTAGCTTCTATGTAGTTACATTTGATATTCAACATTTTCTTTTACATGTTTTTCGTGCACTAGGGCTATTCAAGAATCAATCTAGGCCTGGATAGCAATTTTTTCTTCGATGCTCGTTGCTCCATGGTCTAGCATCTTCATCCATTTCAGCTTTTGCTTTATCAAGTTCATTTTTCGAGCCTAACTTAGAACCCATGCCAAAAAAATTTCTGGGACTGGAATTATAAGTTGACCTCAACACCTTTACCATTCTACATGATTAGACATCTCTTAAGGACTTTGCATTATTGGATCCCCATTTTTTATGACTGGTAAGTAAGTCATAATACTTTGCAAATTGATAATAGTGAGGTATTTTGCGATCATTGTCCCTTGGGAGTAATTTCAAGAACTAATCATTGTCATTCTCTTCTGCAATCAATAACTAAAAAGAATAAATACGATTTAAAGTTAAATATTAAGTAGATTTTTTTAAGAAACTTATAAGCTCGGCTTTGTCTGCCATTCCACCTGGATTTGCATTTTTTATTTTATATATTTGAGACACATAAAATTGAGTTTCTCAATTTATCTCTCCAAATCGACTGGTAATCGCCGATATTGACCGCATCTTTGAAGGAACTGGGCCAGCCAGCAGGAAAAGACATAGGTGAATTTTAAAAAAAAATACCCTACTGGATCTTAGTTGAGCCTATGCAGCCTAATTTAATTAGAACATTTCTAATTTTATTTAAATTACTTAAAGAGAAGTTTAAATAAATTTAATTTTAAATATATGGTGTATCAAAGATACCTAACATGTATTAATAAGAGTTAATATATATTGGGAAGGAAACCTTTCATTTCTTTCCCTAAAGCAAGTAACCACTTGAGAGCATTAATAAGATTTAATGGAGAGATGAACTTGCCTTTCTCTCTTTAATTTGAATTGGTTAATTCATTAAATATCATTAATTAATAATTTATTCATGGCAAGATTTAATACTATGTCCATAAATATGTATTCTAATTGTACAAACTGTAGTATGAGATTTATTTAATTTTTGTTTTATTTATTTATTTAAGCATACATGTATATGTATGTATGTATGCATATGCATATGCATGTATGTATGTATCATATACATGAGTATATATATATAGTGCGCGTGCGCACGTGTAACATCATAATCCGTGAAGGGTATAATTGTGCCCGTAAATAGATGTTGGGATTTATACCACAACGGCACATTAGCTCATTTTATGTGTACTTTAATTTATCCAAATATGTGCTTGTATAATATGTCAAAAAAAGATATTAATACATATGTATGTCTACGTGCATGCGCGCGCGTGTGTGTGTATATTGAATAAAATAGTCTCTGACATAACAAATTAATGTTAAATGATTATATGCAAAAAATACAAGTTTTATAATTTTAGAGAATCTGAAAATACATTTTAGGCTTAAGATTAATTTATGGAATTTTTACAATTAAAATAATATTTATTATTAAATGATTGATAATAGCCTGTAATCAAATTATTTTTTAAGTGTTTGAAATCAAGTAACAAAATTTTAAAAAATTTCCTAAAGGTACCTGAGACATGGGCTTAGGAAAAATTTCTAGAATTTTCTCAATTGAAATTATGTTTTTAATAAAATAATTAATTACAACTCTGAATAAATTAATTATGAAATTATTAAATTAAGTTGTAAAAATCTAAAAAAATATTCTAAAGCCACCTGAGAAGAATTTAAGGCTTAAGAAAATTTCTAAAATTATCTCAATTGAAATTATATTTTGAATTAGATAATTAATTATAGATCGAAAGTAAATTAATTTTAAAAATATTAAATTAAGTTTAAAAATCTAAAAATTTTACGATAAGCTTCCTATATGCTGTAGTAAATATGAAAAATATAAAATTGAAATTTTGAACTATTAATTATTTTATACATGATGAACAATTTATTAAATAATAATAAAATATGTATATGCATATTTAATAAAATATTTTTTATATTTGTGATTAATAATAGGTAAAAATCATCATAAGAAAATTTTAAGACTAAATATATATAAATATATGATATATTATCATATATACAAGTATGCAGATTGACTATGCATATCTGTACATAATTAATCTAGATCTAAATATATATAATATATATTATGAATATAAATTAATTTTTCTTATAAAATCAATTCAATAAGAAATTAATAAACAAAATATTACAACAAGCACATACAATCCATTTATAACAAACAGATGTACCCACAAAAATTTCACCTTATCTAAACCATAAACTGATCTGAATACAAATAGATGATTTGGATGTAAGTCAACTTTTATATGATAAATATGAAATCAAAACAATAATAATAAATGAAAGTTCACCTCCTAATGAAGCCTTTGAGTCTATGTTGAACAATGATTTCAATTAGAATAATTCCCAATCCGTCAAGTTGCTAATCCAAGATTGAAGACCATCTACTACAAATTAGTATTTTTAATTTGAGTTGGGTTTAAAAATTTTGGGGATGATTTTGAAGGATATTTGATGCCAATAAAATGAGGACGAAGAAGAAAATGGCAGCTCAAAAAATGAATTAGCTGCTAATTAGGGTTTTGAGATTGGCTTTTATATGGATATGACAAGAGAGTAAACAATGATCTCAACCGTACATCTCGAACCCTAATCGCACGCACATGTAGCCACTCCTTCCCCTTGCTAGACCAGCTACCTATCCCTTTAATATGCATGAGTTTGCGAGTCCATGTAACCCAATTAAATATACACAATTATATATAACGAAATTTGTTATCGATATCTCATATCGGTCAACATATTTATAATTTTTTATAAATATATGCAACAAATTTATTTCTTAAATCATATCTAACTTTTATAATTAACATTTTATAAATATTAATTAATTTATAACAATTATAAACAAATTAAATCATTTGGTATAAAGAGAATTTATCGTTTCATTTGTGCCGCTCTAGGGAGTAAAATCGATCAACGATTAACCTCGAACTATTCGAACATTAACACTTACTCATTTTCATAAATTCTCATTTTAATTTAATAAATGTTATCCAGCTGTGACAATTATTTACATAAATTCTCTTCGTCAAAACTATATCACTTTGGACTTATTGAATTTGGTAATTGTCAAAATTCCAACATCGTCCACATTCCATTGTTTACTTATAGTTTAGAAATATCAATGTACCTTTTGATTTTCTTACTTATCAGCACAAGCTTCCTCTGCATTTTGATTGATAATCAAACTATTTGGTATTTCATCAATCAATTTTGATGCTTATAAAATGATACTTTCTATCATTTCGTGGATGATATCCATAATCTTATAAACTTAATTTCGCTCCCGCCAACTTCAAGACAGTTTGGTTGTTATGTGCAAACAGTCTAGTTTAAATCTATATTTATAACTTTCTGTTTCAACACTCATATACCAAAAACTAAAGTCATACTTGGCGATAATTTTGTGAGTAAATCTGAATTAACTTAAGTACATTGAATAATGAATATATTATGTTAATTTCAACAATTAAAAGTTACAAGGTTATTCTTATCAACGTTGCTCATTAAATTCCAACTGCATTAGTCTCTTGAAAACACAATCAAAACCAATGGATCAATCCCTTCGGATGCGAATACAAAAATTGTATTTTGATAACGTATTTGGAGTCCCTACGAATTTGCGCATCATACCTTATTATGGAGTCAACACTCTTAATGGCTTAATTGACAACTCTTGACACTGATAAGAAACTCATAGTTTCTCTTCATTATGTGAGAATACTTGTTAGAGATCCTAATGTGATGTGTTCATTTAAGTTAGGTTAATTTTATTTCATCCCACATAATCTATTTTATCTTTTGATCGTATCCAATATCCATTTTACTACCAATAATTTCTCAAAGAAATTCCTTCACAATGAAATTAGTATTTTTTTGAATAACAACTATTTCTTAGTGCAACGGAATAGGTATTCATAAACTGTGACGACCCACATTTTGGAAGATTTAAATCGATAATAATCCACACATGGCCAATTTAAACAATCCGAAACATAGATAATCATTGGGGTTAATTAAGAAAAATAATAAAAGAAGAAGAAAACAACCTAGAATCTTGCAGTGGAATGATAAAATATAATAACCAAATAAACTGTTCAAGTATCTATTTACTATACTTTTGATTATAATTTATGCAACATTTATCAGAGTTATATATATACAACATAACAAATAAAATAATCTGGCGGAACAAACAACGATGGAATAATACTAGTAATAATATACCAAATCTTCATCTTCATCCTCCAAAGAATAATCTTCGATAAGGTAAAAACTCAGGGCTTACCCAAGCGTAATGAAAAGGAAAAACACTCGAGTCAGGACTAAAATATTCTTATGTGAGTCAAATTGATATCGCATATAACTTGAGTGTCGTGGCGTTAGAGATGTCTATGGGATTTCATATCTCATATCCGATGTATAACGTGCGTGTAATAACTCAAAAGATGTTATGGGATTTCCCATCTCTTAAGGATCCATCAAAATATTTATATGCAGTAGAATACGCTACATATATAATGTCTACCAATAATATTAAATATCAAAATAGCATTAAGGCTTTACATTAATCCCCCTTAATGCGTTTTTAAGCATTGTCGTATAGTTTGCATATAAAACACCAGTGAACCGTCGATGGATAGGGAAGCGCCATGATACAACAGCATTAAACCAAAATCGTAAGGTCTCGTATTAGAATAAAAGTATGGCATGGCACGTGAGGCAATTCCTAAGGTAGGATACTACCAATTTACCCTTCCTGGTTGGTGGTAATGCATCATAACCATGATCGCCCATCGCATCCAACACTCTCAAAATGCGAAGGTACGCACCAATCAATCACAATATAAATGATGATAATACAAAGAAGTGCGTCTAATAGAGGTAGCTAACCTCATTGACCAGTACGGCTCCTTTTTTAGTCATTTAAAATTGACACAAGTGTCAGGTCAATTCATCATCGTTCTTTTTCTTCAAATCCAACAAACAACGCCAAATCCAACCACTTTGTTATGGAGTCTCCTCCACGTACACGGTTGTCAAAGTGGTTCCGATGTTGACAGAGAGTATGCCAATAAGAGGCCCCGGTCTCTTTAACAACCAATCGTCATTTTACACACCGGTTGGAAATTTTACATTTCAAAAACAATTCGTATTTGATATCAAAATGTCACATTTGCTTCAAAATCAAATTCATTTCAAAATCATCATATTTGCTTAAAATATACCATTTTATTTCAAATTCATTTTTGCCTTAGTATCCCTGTTTCGCTTTCAAAATTGTTTCGAATATCAATTTAGATTATAACTTTATTTTAACCCAATTCGTATTTAAATCCATGATTTAAAAATAAACATTCCACCCTTGACCAGTTTGAATTTTAGAAAAATAGTTTGAAAATTTAAATTGTTTAAAAATAGTTTAAATAATTAAAATAGTTTGGTATAAAATAATTGAAGTATTTAAAAAAATTTATAAGGTAAAATAGTTCGAAAAAAATCAAAATAAATTGAATATCTAAAAAGGTAGATTTTTAAATAGTTTATATCAAAATAATTTACTTGAAAATAGTTTCAAAGTCTAACTGATTTAATTCCAAATCTTCCAATTCAAATCAATTTCACTTTCCATTTTCATTTAAATTGATCCAATTTTGATCTCTATTCGAATTAACTTTGATGCCAATTTTAATTCAAATCAATTTTAGTTTCGATTTCAATTCCAAATTGAATTAATTTCAATTCAATTCTCAGTTTTAAACTATTTTGATCTATATAAATTCGAGTTTGATTTTCAAAATATTGATTTAAATTTCTTAAATTAAATTTAGCTTCAATACTCAATTTAAGATTCAAATCTTTTAACAAATTCCATTCTTGGGTCCAAATCTATATATCCAATTATATTAATTTTACTTAGCATTAATTCAATGTTCGAATGAAATTCCAAATCTTTTTAAAACAATTCAATTTTTGAAATTCAAATCATATTTCTGTTATAACTTCAAAACCTCAAATACGATTATTTGAACAATTTCATTTAATGAACTTTAATTTCACATTTCAAACTCGAGTTTGAAAAATAATTTTATTCCCTTAAATTATTTTTATTTCTTTAAATCAAAATCATTTAAATAATTTCGAATCAAAAATTTTAGAATCATTTAATTTAACCAATCTGGTGTCCGCATATAATTTTCTATGTTATGGCCAAATGATCGGTTATTTCCATTTAATCTCAGGGATGGATATATATCATTTCAATCCAAAATCACAGTGTCATAGGTACATACCATTTCAACCTATTCCGAAATAATTCGATTTACAGTTTTATACACTGTAAATAATTTACCAGGTGATAACAGGATATATAAAAATAATTAAACATCCAATCATCCAAATATAAATCAATCGGCATCCACCATAATCAATCATTCAAACAGTCAAAATAATTCACAACAATTTCATTGTTATTATTATCAGGCATTTTACTGGCAATTAAATTGCAATTTCAAATTTAATTGTCAATTTTAATTTCTAACCGTTAATTCAAATGACAATTTAAATGAAAATTAAATTTATCAAACAACGATCATTAAATTTTTATCACTTCATAATTTCAAATTTAACCAACATAAAAACATTCTAGTACTTCATGAGAATTATAAAACACTCACCTTTTATTTTTTGTTGTTGCTTTCACGTTTTGGTTCTGATTAAATTCGAGCGCGTTCGAATTTAACTAAAATTTCTACGAGCTCTAATTAAATCAATCCAAATCCATGTTGAAGATTTCGTCAATATGAATCCAACGCGACTAATCGCGTGGGATTTGGACCTAAACGGACGAGCTATGCAATTTATAAGAATTTGAATTTTTATTTGACAATTTATATAACTTAACCTACTTAAATTCATTACCCATCGCAAACGAAAGCCCGGCCCAAATCCTATCTCCATTTCCTTCCTTCTTCTTTTTTCTTTCTTCTCATAGCCTAAGCCCATCAAATCTCTAGCCGTTTCTTCTACATCTCCCCGCTTCTTCTTCTTCCACTCTCCCTTTTATAGTAACCCATATGCACGCACGGTTGAACGCACCTGCATGAACCTTCCATGCCCTAAATGTACAACTCGAAAACATCATCACGACCACCTAGTCGTCCTCGTCAAACTGGCACCACCGCCCATCCCTCCAAGTCATCCAATTAAATCGCGACATTCCCACAGAAACCCTCGTCGACCATCAGGTTGCATTTTCCAATATACGACCAGACCTCACCATCTTCTGCATTTTGATGCTCTTCCAGCCCACGATCCTGATTCTTTACTCCATTTCCCAAAACGAGGTATAAATCAATGGAAAACTCCAACCTTAGTTTCGGCATATACCCTTAACCACCAGAGAATGAAGACGCAAACCTCAAAAAGTATATTAGGTTGGAGCTTGAGTTGAATTAAATTTTTTAAAGTTTGTATGGGAATTTTCAAATGGACAGAATTTGAGAAATAAACTTTATAAAGTTTATGTTAATATTTTTCTTCTTTTTTTTCGACCTGGAGATGATTTTATACAGGGAAGAACATAGGTGTACGTGAATAAAGTAAGGTGGCTGGATTAAAAAATAGGGTGTTTGATGGAACATTTATGCGGCTGATGTGAATGCAGGGTCAAGCCGATATATATACATATATATATATATATATATATATATTAAATTTTCAAAATATCTCGCTGTAATTTGTGGATCCCAAGCTATCAGACATTCGTAATGTTATATCTCTATTCTGAACGCAATGGAACAAGTCCCGAGTCCCAAGTCGATCGTATGGAGAAGATAGCTTTTTGAACCCAATTATAATATTAAATTTGCAATATAATTTTTAGCACGTTTCTATCCCATACGACCAAATGATACTTCCAAATGCTACAAGAATTGAAATCCGATAATAATACACTATTACGGATCCAACGGAACTAATTTCGTCGAAATCCGAGTCTATGCCCAGGAAGGCTATTTTCTCTGGTTAATTTAAACGAGTTATTTTAAACTGAGTAAATCACTTATAAATCCTATTTCAAAACTTTTATTACCTTCCATTCTTATGAATATAGATTTAATAAGCTCGAAAATTGTTTCTATCAAGCTTAGAAATCAAGCTTCGACTATTTAACCAAATTTCAATTGTTTAATTCAACAATTAAATTCTCCAACAAATCATTATATTTCAAATTAAAGTTACTTAACCTATAAATTTTACTTTTAAATATTCAAAACCAATTAAATGCTCCAATTTCAAATAACCAAAATTCTGGGTTGTTACATTTCTTCCCTCTTAAAAGAATTTCATCCTCGAAATTTCCAAGGTAAGAAGAATGGTCCAAAACCCATTTATTTTCCCGAGTAATTTTTTGAAGCCGCATTATCACTCCTTCTAATTTTCCCAATCATTCACAGATTCTAATTAATATTATCCACTCACTCATTTAAGTTATAATCCAAAAATAGATTTTTAGTTATTAAAATTTTCTAACTCCTTAAAATTTCTTAAAATTTCGCCAGCTTCTTCTTTGCACGGTTAGATTTGAAGAAACTACAAATTGCCATTACGGACACCAAACCAACAAAAGAAAACAAAAGCCAAATAGCTCGATCATAAAACAATCAAATCAAATGATAAATAAACATGTACCTTTTTGTTGGGCAATCCAATTTTTTTTAAAATACTTGCATCTTATTTACCAATAATATCAAAAGATATAATTCAAAATCATTTAATTTTGCCAATTTACCCATATTTACTTTACTAAATCGTAAGACGTACATATATTATCCGAATGTAATATCAAATATGATCGCTCACTCAATCACACAATTTCACTTTCGAACTAGCATCATTCACGTGACTCTCTAGTACGGACTCAGATCTAGTTTCTTGATCGGAAACCGTCATTCTCCTTGCATATCCATACACTATAATAGAGAATTTTGGAATCAATCAAAAATCCATATCCAGGGTTCGTCGTTGAGAATCGTGTGCAAAATCCTAACTCGGACAGATATAAATTATCTCAAAATTCTATGCTCGAATCTGGATCAAACCGTTATGCGAACAAAATAATATACGTACAACTTACATATTTATTTCCAATTGATTTCTTAGATATACCAAATTCCTTTGTTTATATTAACTTCATTTCCATCCAATTATTCACAGCTACCATTCACATTTATAACTCGCATTCATCCTGTTCACTTTTAGTTTCCCACTTTCTGTTATTTACATTTATTTGATCTACATACAAATATTTACTTGGTATACTTCCTTCCGATTATCTCTTAAGAATTTTCTCACCAATTTTTCTTAAATCAATTATAAACATTTTATGCAAAATTTCTTATGTTTATTTTCATTTCACCACTTAAGTTTATATCTATTTCTATTCAAATTCAACTTCATTCCATTTAACTCAATTTATCTCCCAATTTTAAATATTGAATTTTATCGACCATATCCCAAACCATATTTACTCACTAATTAAATTAGTTTGTTCAATTTTCCCATTTCATTAATCATTTCAAATCTCAATAAATTTCATTTCCAAAATTTAATTTATTTAACGCCACTTAGGCTAAATTTCCAAATTTCACTTTAGTAATTCAATTCAATTCACTTAATTTGTTCACTTCACTAATTTATTCTACTATCACAATCACTTTATTTAACTTTCCTTAAGTTAAATATAATCTCATATCTCAATTTCACAATTTCTATTCTTATTTATATCATTTCTCAAATTTATAAGTTCAAAACTTATCTTTATTCATTTCACCAACACTTAGATAGCAAATTTTAGAATCTAAACACCAGGCTTAAACTTCAAATCAATTTGAAATTATACACACACACATCTCTCTTTTATATCAAATCAAAACTTATTTATCAAAACAAGACTTCGATAACAAATCATTACGGTAGCAATCCATCACTTAGAAACTCAAAAATGAACACCAATGACGTCGCGATCATCATTGGAATTATTTTCCAGCGACTGAAGTGAGTTCAGTGCTATTATTCCCTTTAAAACCGTTTTTAATTTTTTTATTAAAACATACTTCCAAAATAATACTATCATTATTTTTCCAAAACACTTTGAAATAAATTTCAAAATTTCTGAAACTTAGATTCAGAATTTCTCAATTTAAATCCATTTTAATCTATAAGTCACATTTACAAAATTATACTTAATATAATTTCACTTCTTAAAACATTTCACAACTTTTTTATCATTGTTTATTTTGTAATAAACATCTTTTTATTAACGCACAACAACCAATTAATGATAATAATCAATATTATCATTCCTAATAACCAAACACACTATATACCATGATAATTTTTAATTATGCCCATATATATAAAATATAACCAGGGTAAAATTATTGCATTTACCCAATTTCAAAACAATACTATGTCAAATTATTTTGTTCAAGTGATTAGAGATCCCTATTAATAACGTTAATTACTCGTATTGATCAGAATCCATAAGCCACTGAATAGACACAATATAAAAAATTTATATCACTAATGAATACGCGCTCATATCTATTAATACACTCAAACTCATTTTAGGATACTACTGACCCTATCTCTAATGAGTTACCCTATCAAAGCCATAGTTCTCACTAAACCAAATCTCTAATACCAATTGTGGCGACCTACATTTCGGAAGGTTTAAATCGACAATAATCCACATATGTCCAACTTAAACAATTCCGAACATAGATAATCATTGGTATTAATTAAGAAAAATAAGAAAAGAAGAAGAAAAAAACCTAGAATCACGCAGGGGAATGACAAAATATAATAATCAAATAAACAGTTCATGAATCTGTTTACTATACTTTTGATTATAATTTATACAACATTTATTAAAGTTATATATATACAACAAAACAAATAAAATAATGCAACGGAACAAACAATGATGGAATAGTACTAGTAATAATATACCAAATTCTTTGTCTTCATCCTCCAGGGAATAATCTTCGATAAGCTGAAAACTAAGGGCTGACCCGAGCGTAATGAAAAGGCAAAACACACGAGTCAGGACTAAAATATTCTTATGTGAGTCAAATCGATATCGCATATAACATTAGTGTCGTGGCGTCAGAGATGTTTACGGAATTTCACATCTAACGTGCATGCAATAACTCAAGAGATGTTACGAGATTTTCCAACTCTTAAGGATCCGTTAAAACATTTATATGTAGTAGAATACGCTACATATATAATGCCTACATTAATATAAAAATATCAAAATAGCATTAAGGCTTTGCATTGATCCTCCTTAACGCATTTTTAAGCATTATCGTAAAGTTTGTACATAAAACACTGGTGAATTGTTGGTGGATAAGGATGTGTCGTGATAAAACAACACTAAACCAAAGTCGTAGGGTCTCATATAAGGATAAAAGTATGATAAGGCACGTGAGGCAATGCCCGAGGTAGGATCCTACCAGTTTCTTCTTCCCGGTTGGTGGTAACACATCATAACCATGATCATCCACTGCGTCCAACACTCCCGAAATTCGAGGGTGTACACCAATCAATCACAATGTAAATGATGGTAATACGAAGAAGTACTTCTGCTAGAGGTAGCTAACCCCATTGACATGTACGGCTCCTGTTTTAGTCATTCAAATTGACACAAGTGTCAGTCCAATCCATCGTCGTTCTTTTTCTTCAAATCCAGCCAACGACGTCAAATCCAATCACTTCGTTTGTGGAGTCTCCTCTTTGTACACAGTTGTTAAAGTGGTTCCAATAAGTGGCCTCGGTCTCTTTAACAATCAATCGTCGTTTTACACACCGGTTGGTACTTTTACATTTCGAAAACAATTCGTATTTGATATCAAAATATCATATTCGCTTCAAAATCAAATTCATTTCGAAATCATCATATTTACTCAAAATATACCATTTCGTTTCAAAATCGTTTTCGCCTTATTATCCCAATTTTGCTTCCAAAATTGTTTCGAATTTCGATTTAGGTTATAACTTTTTTTTAACCCGATTCGCATTTAATCCATGATTTAAAAATAAACATTCCACCCTTGACAAGTTTGAATTTTAAAAAAGATAGTTTGAAAAATAGTTTGAATAATTAAAATAGTATGATATAAAATAATTTAAGTATTTAAAATGTTATATAAGGTAAAATAGTTTGAAAAAATAAAAATAAGTTGAATATGTAAAAATGTAGATTTAAATAGTTTATATCAAAATAATTTACTTGAAAACAGTTTCAAAGTCAAACTGATTCAATTCCAAATCTTCCACTTCAAACCAATTTCTATTTCCATTTAAATTGATCCTATTCTGATTTCAATTTGAATTAACTTTGATTCCACTTTTAATTCAAATCAATTTCAGTTTCGATTCTAAATAATTTATTTTTGATTTCAATCCCAATTAGTTTCAATCCAATTCCAATTTGAATTAATTTCAATTCAATTCTCAATTTTAAACCATTTCGATCTATATAAATTTGAGTTCGATTTTCAAAATATCAATTTAAATTGCTTAAATTAAATTTAACTTCAATACTCAATTTAAGATTCAAATCTTTCAATAAATTTCATTCCTGGGTCCAAATCTATATATCCAATTATATTACTTTTACTTAGCATTAATTCAAATTCAAATCTTTTTCAAACAAACTAATTTTTGAAATTCAAATCATATTTCTGTTATAACTTCAAAATCTTAAATACGATTATTTAAACAAATTTTTTTAACAAACTTTAATTTCACATTTTAAGCTCGAGATTAAAAAATGATTTGATTCCCTCAAATTCGATTTTTGTTTCTTTGATTCAAAACCATTTAAATAATTTCAAATAAATTTTTTTAAAATCAGTTAATTTAACCAATCTGATGTCAGTATATAATTTTCTTTCCTATGGCCAAGTGATCAGTTATTTTCATTAATTTCAAGGATGGATATATATCATTTCAATCCAAATCACAGTGTCATGGGTATATATCATTTCAACATATTTCTTAATTTATTTGAAATAATTTAATTTACAGTTTTATACACTGTAAATAATTTACACTACACCAAAATAAGCTTTTAACAGCGTTCTAAAAACGCTGTAATAGGATATAACAGCGTTGTTAAAAACGCTGTATAACGACATGCTGTCGTATATACGAAATTAATAATAGCAAAAAATAAACGCTGTTGAAAACTGTATTAGACATCGTTCTTTTACCGCTGTATTTCGTTTATTATTTGCTTTCAAAAACGTTAATAGTAGTTTTTTTAGCAGTTAATAAACGCTGTTGTTAATTTTTCACAGCATTTTTATTATGCTGTTGGAGCAATGTACATTATCTTTTCATAGAATTAACAACACGGTTTGAACGTTGTTGTTTGTTTGTACTATTTTTACAGCGTTCCACCATTGCAATATTTACACACAGATATCATTAATCTAAATAGCATTTTATTATATTTCAACCGGATAATATACATAACATATACAAATCAAACTAAAAAATATCAAATAAAAACATAACAATCAACTATTTCAATAAATTAAGTTGAATACAATATCCATAAACAAAGTTTACATAAATTCATTACTTCAACATAATACTTCACCAACATCCTTCTCCCTTCCAACCTCATTAATACTGCAACCAAATAACCTCACACAACTCCCCAAATCGCAACCATCCATCTTATAACTGCCACTGTCCACCACCCTCCGTCGACAAACAAGTACTTCCCTCCTCTTTCAAGACTCAACTGCCAGAAACACCTGTCACTAATCCATCATTGCCTAAATCCATCACAATTGCCTCCATTTACACCCAAACGTTCTGCAGTTTTGCCTTATCTTGAAATACCATCACAATCCCTCAAAACTGTCCACAGAACCACCATCCTACTACTTCACTCAACGACCAACTCCAAACTGCAAAACAACCAGCCACTGCCCAATACCCAATGCACACTTCCAAACTGCTTCAGCACTTCCAAAATGCTACATCACCAATTCCAAAAACTGCACCACTCAAATCTGCTACATTAAGAAAACGAACACCCATCACCTAACTTCATCCAAACTTCGATTACCTGCTACCTTGCTCATCTCCTCCCCGTGCATTACAATCATCGACCAATACATTAGCCACCACTACTACATCCTTCCAATCCCTTCACTGCATCACGCTACCTCCGCCTACCAAATCCAACGTTTCACTCCATCATCCAAAATTTACACTACATTCGACCAAACCTCCCTCTATCTTTCCCACTACCTCAAATCCTTCACCTCTTCAAATCATATTCCAACACCACTCAATGCCTACAACCATCTCAAACACTGCTTCAGCCTCCATCAGTTCTACCTGCACAAGCAACACAAACCACCATCAAAACCTAACTTCAACATCAAAGCCACTGCATACAAAATGGTCACAGCACAACAATTATTTTTTCCTTATCGCTATCCACCGAACCACCCCAGCTATCACTGCATATCATCACAGTCAATTCACAACTGCTTCTCTGTTTGATTACAATTGCCTTCCAACCAATCACATCTGGTCACCACTACACAACCACTGCCGATACAAAACTGGTCCATCAACAAACAGACCATCCTCCATTGCACATCAACCCCATTGCATAAACTGCTCATACGACATTCACAACCCAGAAACAGTGCACATCCATCACTGTACAACTTCCTCCATAAAACTACTGCATCGCCTTCTTCACACATACTTACAGTTCACAACCATCTCCAAACTTCAACCACTACACTGCAGACCACACTCCCTTATTCAACTACTAGCAACACCATCAAACCATACCACCTGCCTGAAGCCATACTACTTCCATAAACCATCACTCCACCCAACCTCCTTCCAGTGCTTCATCACAACCAACATCACACAAGCCTCCAACTGCTTTCACCATTTCACCTCTGTCATTTCACCATCTCATCCCCTACCCATGACACAGTGCATATCAACAACCATCCCAGTGCATTCCCACTGCAGTTGTCCTCACCATCACTCGACCATTTCACCTACAAACTATTCATAACTCGACATCGCAACCGCGACTTCACGCAATCCCAAATATCCTAAAATCAAACAGTCTCAGCGACTGAAATCCAACCTCTCAATCATCACCTTCTTCAGATAGCCAAAAAAAAAGTTTTCTTTTTTAAATTCAATTTAGAATAATATACTGCACAAATGCAATATCACAATAAATGACAATCAAGACAAGAAATACCTGAGACTTGGTCAACCTCAGCCAGACAATCAACTCATTCTTTTTTGACAGTTTAACGTTATGTGAATCATCTTCACCAAACACCTCACTCATTAAATGTCGCAAGAAATATGGCTTTATGCGCTCTCGTAACTCCTACAATAAAAACAAAGTCATTGCATTGACTACCAATGGAGCTATAAGTGTAATTTATTTATGATAACATTGAAAGAGCAATAGGTGTAAATTATCACTGATGCAAAAGACTAAAAAGATTAGGTATATCAAAGACAATGGACTGTTGGTTAAACAAAGCAATTTTATTGGTGTTGCTTTAGTTTTTGTTATTATTCCAGACAAGTTCTTGCATAATACGATTACTTATTTATCTAATTCTTAAATATAATTTCATCACGCAACCATGACAACTGCAACAATGTGTGATGCACAGTTGACGAAGCTAAAGGCCAACTAAAATATTATCATACGATGACAATGATAGGTTAATTCTACTTTAATTTAATATTATAAGATATATTAAATTATTTGAAATCATTAAACCTTGATCTGTTCACCTTTTGCTTTGTTGGTGTTAGTGTGAACCCGTGTTTCGTACACGGAATTGTACAATTTAATTAGCAATTTTTTCATAGTTATGCCATTGAAATTCAATGACTCGTGTATGCATATTTCTTATATCGATGACAAAGGATGAAGAGAAGGTTGAAAAGAAGTAGTATTTGAGTCAGTTATAACATCCATGAATCATCATTTTAGCTATAATCTCAAGCAATTAAGTCAGTTATAGCAAAAAGTATAGAGTTCTCTTTTTACCTGATCTTTTGTTTTTTAAATTCTATGGTTGTTTCTAAAATTAAATATAATTGTAACAAACAGTGCGTAAAATTTGCAACCAGCCATTACTAAAGCATCTAATTTGAAATGAATAAAAAATAAAAATGCATAAGAAGTTGATTATGTACCAATGTCGTGGCATCACTGGAGCATTTAAGAAGAGCGTGAGGTGCCACATTCTTCAGTTCATCTCTGTATCTTGCAGCATCCTTGGTTAACAGAAGAATACGGATAACAATTATGATAAGCGAAATATTATGATTAAACGTGATGGACATTGTTGTATATTTTAAAACTTGCACATGTACAACATAATGTCTGAAGGTTGAGAATTCCATGGATATATACAAAGACAACAAAACAATATAAATACAAAGTGTATTCCATGCATAAATATTTTATTTAACATACAACTAAGTTGCTTTCACATGGTATTGGAATAATAGGAGATATTATATGGTGAAAAATAACAAATCATCTTCAGTGATACAGCGGTAGTACATTAGCATGTGGTCAAAACTGACAGTGCAAAAGTAAGATTTTTTTTTGCTTAGAATGACAACAATGGCTTTTTGCATAAAAATTCAATTCGCACAGCAAGGGTGGTCCATAAATATTGTTTCCTAACCCATACAGCAGATCAAATTTAGATTGAAAAAAGCTCTAATAAAACAATGTTTGTTGAAGACCTAAAATCCATGTCGATCATACCCCTAGTTTGCAAGTATACACGAACTAAAATGAGTTCAAGCAAAGTAATATTGTTCCATTCCAAGTGTTATGTACTCATAAACACTTTCATATGCTGAAAATTAAACCAACTATATCATGTTTTAATTTACATTACAACTGAAACAAAATGTCAGGCTTTAAAAAAGTCATTTAAATCTGTACAAAATAAAGGAGCATTATCCCATTGAGATAAAATTAACATCTACATCTCAGACCAATATTGCAAGAAAGTTTAAAATGTAAATAAGATATATGAAATTCACCTGAATCGCCCTCATGATGAACCCAACTGAAAACACCCACAGTCATTTTGACCAAATAGGCTTTTAGACTAAGTTAGATGAGTCATTATTTCACTATAGAGTAAAATCCATCAACTGTGTTTTAATATAGAAAGTTACAATGATAATATTTTTAAGCATGGAAAGCACAATGTACTTATTTTTGTTTTCTTTGTTGCAGCATGAGTTAAAATGTTATTCTGCTACCTTTGTTTTGAGAGTTAGGGAATTTGTAACATTTGCCAACTTATTATATAAAAGCTTTCATGTTTGCAAAAAATAATGTAGTATGTAATTGTTGAATGGTTAATAGGGAATCCCATTACCCTATATAGTCGGTAAATAACCAAAAAACTAATATTGTATCTATACCAATGTAAAATTTCAACTAAAGAGACTACTTGAGTCTACCGTTGACCATCCAATATGGGTTTTTCCATCATCGGTTTATTACCTCAAATTAATAGCATGAATTTGCAAAATCAAGTTATTGGTTAAAGAAGGAATATGGTTGAAAAATATTATAGAAAGCCTAAATAATATTGAAACCATATATGCTCTAAAAGTGTACTTGTATCCCTATAGATTTCTCAAATTCTTTGAAGCTGTTAATAAAAAAGACATTAAATATTTTTCAGTAAGAAATTTTAAATTAACTGACAATGGAATAACATCTAGAAAATGATAGGAACTTGCCATCAAAATTGTAGAAGTAAATCAAACTGTCTAGGATCGACTCATCTTTAACACAGTTATAAAAGAACCCAATAAGACTTCATCAAAATTTAAATTGAAACTTGAAAAAAAATAACCAAAAATCAAACTAAAATCAATGTCAAAATTAGTTCGAAAGCAGAGCCATACCTGGTGCCGCTAACTGCCGCTACACGTTATACCGATAGCATCCGATGTACCCGATGAAAAAATTTCCGCCATTTGTCTGTATGAAGCTTAATTCGACCAAGTCCCTGAATTGTAATTGGGATTAGGCAGTAAGAGCGTGGAAGGAAATTAAAACACAGTATTCAGTAATTAACAGATAAAGTAAGCCTATTTCTTGATTGAATTACAACTTCAACATGTGAAGGCTCCTATGTGAGGAAATCAACGAAGTTGATTAAGTCATCGAAGGTTTGTAGTAAAGCGTAAAGAGGGGAAAAACACGAACAAATCCAAAAAAACCGAATACTATAATATGCCTAAATCCTAATAATATCATAAGGAAGAAATAGATAGACCACATCCAAAAAACAGGATGAAAATAAGAACACAAATTACCTTCTTTATGAAATAGATAGACCACATCCAAAAAATCTTTAATTAAGATAAAATAAAAACGTGTTCAAACCATTAAGAATCTTGAAGTTAGAAAAAGTATTCCAAAGTGAAGCAGTTAAATTTGCTAACATGTTTTATCCAGCAACTTCTTTAACTCATTGTCTTCTCTACATTTAAAAAAAATATAAAAATATATCAGATATGATATAATATAGATAAACATCAAGTACCCTTAGCTAGTAAAGTAGACTATTTGTACGATTTGTATTTATGATACATGAAGGTATAACATTTGTATTTAACAGTAATCAACTTCATGTTAATACCAAGGTTAAGAGCTCCAACAAACTGGAAAGAATTTGAAGAAATCCATTGGACTAATCACCTCAATATAACTCAAATGCTCCAACGAAAAGATACATCTACACATATCATCTACTTTATAAATATATTATTAATATTTTCAAAGTATACATGTGAAAAGTCTAATGAGAATTTTGTAGGTTCAGTTTCAACTTTTCTTGATAAACCATAACTTGATACTTGCTACCATGTTAACAAGAAAAATGTATCAGTATTAAAAAAATAAAAGATAATAATATTGTATGAATGAATAGAAAACCAAAATGTATTTTTTTTCAACTTTTCTTTAATGAAAATAATATTTTTTTTCCTTTTTGAGTAATTTTTTTCTAATAACACAATTGATCTTGTTTTGTTATAACTGATTTAACTTTTTTATTGCACAGATATTGACAATCACAACTCACGCCACCTTGGTTTTACCGAACATTTGAAGCTCACTGGACTAGAGATTTAGGTCAAATAAAGATGAAATCAATGAATAATTATTTAAGACATAATAATCAAGCCAATATACCTTGAAGCTCACTGGATTATCTTAAAATCACAAAGTTTGTGATAATACCTTGAAACCATATAGCATTCTCAAGTAAGATAAAATAAACATTCGTCTTAAGCAACAAAACCAGTATATGGCTTTAAAAATTAAAATAAATGGAACTAACTAACATAACATCAAATTAAATAATAATAAAATGTCCAAATCCAGCTCAGTAACTAAGTCAAATATGACAAACAATTTTAATGCTAATTTTATATAATCTAATGAAACCTTGATCAAGCATGTATAATATCACGTTAACTT
Organism: Allium cepa; assembly: GCA_030765085.1. Classification (NCBI taxonomy): domain Eukaryota; kingdom Viridiplantae; phylum Streptophyta; class Magnoliopsida; order Asparagales; family Amaryllidaceae; genus Allium; species Allium cepa. The sequence continues at coordinate 13,578,792 of CM060941.1, forward strand.
GCTCAAGCATGCTAATTTTAGATCTGGTGGAGATTTTGTGAAGTGGTCAGGCCCTATTTTGTTGTTGAAAGGACTGCCCAAAACTTTCCAAACTATCAATGGGCTACATAATTAACATTTTAAAATATCATAACTTCGTATCAAAGTTTTAACTGCAAATTGTAGGAGTTTAATCTTATTTTCAACTGCATTAATAATAACTTCCCAAAATGAGATAATTTAATGAATATAATCTAGGTATAATGATATAAAAATTTAATAGTAGAATATCAAGAGCATGCAAATGAGTACTGAGTAATTCATCATTTCATCATAATGCCTACACAAATCAAGAAACGGTGGATCCTCAACAAAAAAAAAACCTAACTAGCTAGAAATGAAACAAGATGTACTTGCTAAAATCAGAAATAATATAACTCAATAGAAAAAAAATTCATCAAAGAGGTTAATAAATGGTTCATACAATTGTAATCAATAAGTATTGAACAAAAACTAGGGAAAACTTTGAACGCAAGATTTGATAATTTGAAACTATTCTAACTCAAACTGAAAACTAGGGTTGAGAAAAAACGCTCACCAATTTCCCGTTCCGTTGAGTTTAGGGTTACCAAAATCGAAGTCTACGACAGAGATGCTAAACCAAAATCGAAGTGGTGGATGAAGGAAGATGATTTCTACTGTTGAAATCAAAATCGATGCATGGCCGAAAGTATGAAAAATATAAAGGGAGGGAATGGAAACTAGAAATTGGGGAGGGAATGGAAACTAGAAATTGGGGAGGGAATGGAAACTGGGAATGGAAATTGGGGAGGGAAGTGGCGGCAAACGAAATAATCACTGATGTATGCGGTGGCAAACAAAATAAGCACTAATAGTTTTGTCAGCGTTGAACCCTTGACAATATTCTCACAAACGCATTCTACAGCATTAAACTTTTAAACTCTGACTATGACTGCAGTTAAAACTCATTTTTCTTGTAGTGTTACCACGTGATAATAGGATATATAAAAATAAATAAACATCCAATCATCCAAATATCAATCAATTGGCATCCATCACAGTTAATCATTCAAACAAAATAATTCGCAACAATTTCATAGTTATTAATATCAGGTATTTTACTAGCAATTAAATTCCAATTTCAAATTTAACTATCAATTTTAATTTCTAACCATTAATTCAAATGACAATTTAGATGAAAATTAAATTTATCAAAGGACAATCAATAAATTTATATCACTTTATAATTTCAAATTTAACTAGCATAAAAGTATTATAGTACATCGTGAGCATTATAAAACACTCACTTTTTATTTTCGGTTGTCGCTTTTGCATTTTGGTTTCGATTAAATTCGAACGCGTTCGAATTTAACTGAAATTTCTGTGATCTCTAATTTCATTCAATCCAAATCCATGTTGAAGATTTTGTCAATATGAATCTAACACGATTGACCGTGTGAGATTTGGACCTAAAATGGACGAGTTACGCAATTTATAAAAATTTGAATTTTTATTTAACGATTTATATAACTTGACATATTAAATTCATTACCCATCACAAACGAAAGCCTGGCCTAATTCTTATCTCCCTTTCCTTCCTTCTTTTTTTCTGTCTTCTCACGGCCCAAGCCTATCAAATCTCTGGCCCGCTTCTCCTACATCTCCCCCCTTCTTTTTCTTCCACTCTCCCTTTTCCTGTAACCCGTATGCATGTACGCATGTGTGCACCTACACAAACCTTCCATGCCCTCAACGGACAACTCGAAAGCATCACCACGACCGCCTCGCCATCCTTGTCAAAATGGCACCACCGCCCATCCCTTCAAGTCATCTAATTATTCGCGACAATCCCACGGAAACCCTCATCGACCATCAGGTTGCGTTCTCCAATATACGATCGGTCCTCATCATCTTCTGCATTTTTATGCTCTTTCATCCCACGATCCTGATTCCTTACTACATTTCCCAAAATGAGGTCCAAATCAATGGCAAACTCCTGTCCTAGTTTTGGCTTATACCTTCGACCACCAGAGAATGAAGCTGCAACCCTCAAAAAGCATATCAGGTTGGAGCTTGAGTTGAATTAGGATTTTTAAAGTTTGTTTACGAATTTTTAAATGGACATAATTTGAGAAATAAACTTTATGAAGTTGATGTTAATATTTTTCTTCTTTTGTTTTCGGCCTGGAGATGATTTTACATAGGGAAGAACATAAGTGTACACGAATCAACTAGGGTGGCTAGATAAAAAAACAGGGTAGCTAATGGAACATTTATGTGGCTGATGTGAATGTAGGGTCAAGTCCATATATATATATATATATATATATATATATATATAAACAACATTTTCAAAATATCTCATTGTATTATCTGGATCACAATCGAGGCATGCCGTTAGACGTTTTGAATGTTATATTCCTATTCTGAGCGTAATAGAACAAGTCCCAATTCGATCATATAGAGAAGATAGCTTTTTGAACCCAGTTATAATATTAAATTTTTGATATAATATTTAGTGCGTTTCTATCCCGTACAACCAAATGATACCTCCAAATGCTATGAGAATTGAAATTCGATAATAATACACTATTACGGATACAATGGAACTAGTTTCGTTGAAATCTGAGATTATGCCCCGGAAGGCTATTTTCTCTGGTTAATTTAAATGGGTTAATTTTGAAATTAAGTAAATCACTTATAAATCCAATTTCAAAAATTTTATTACCTTCCATTCTTATGAATATAAATTTAGCAAGCTCTGAAATTCTTTGTATCAAGCTTAGAACTCAAGATTCCACTATTTGACCATATTTCAATTTTTTAATTCAACAACTGAATTCTCCAACAAATCATTATATTTGAAATTCAAGTTATTTAACCTATAAAATTTAATTTTAAATATTTGAAACTAATTAAATATTCCAATTTCAAATAACCAAAATTTAGGGTCGTTATAAACACTTTAAAAATTGCATTTTATATAAAACTGATCTAGTTTTTGATCTACAAAAATTATGTTCAAAACATAAATATGTCATCTAATGAAACTTTTTTGAACTCCTTTTAGGGAGATTCATACAAGAACCCTCACAAATAATTATAATGTGCAGACTTTTGACTCGCACATCCAATCAACTCTTTGACCTAGATATGTTGGGGTATCTTATAAATTGTTATCTTGTATGTTTTGTAAACTATTCTTTAGATGAAATAATGTTAACCTTATGTACTACTTTTAAGTACTTAACCTTATAGAAAAAAATTAACTCAACTTCACTCATAATTAGTTGTATTTTATCCAACAAAGTTCGATTACTCCTCATCGATGCATCATTATGTATCACATGAAGGAGTGACTTTGAAGATTGAATCTTTATTCATTTTTGGATACGTTCAGAACCTTTTCCAATACATTCACTAATTTGATCAAATCGAATCATTTATATCACATGTTATTTTATTTACTTCATTTTATACTTTATGAGTTTACCATAGACATACTACATGTGCTTCAAATGCACATGTCCATGTTGGTGATAACACATCGGTGAATGTGACGAAGTACGTAGAACCATTTTGGTATTAATTGACTTACAATTGCATACATCTATATGTATCAACCCGAAGAGTTCATCAACTCTTATGATGCTCCCACTAAATGGGTGCATAGCCCATCAATTATTTGAGATATAATTAAATAATGCCTTGTGATTCATAATCATATAATAAATTATTTATCAAAACTACAGCTTAGTTTATAATTCTAAAATAATAAATAATATTAGATACATCTATATTTGTCAATGCATCATTTTGTTATGAAAACAATACTACATTATAGTTTTATTTCATAACGAATATTTATAATATTCACATTGACACATAACTATGTCTATTTTTAGTCAGCACCAAAAATAATAATCATTATTTCATAAATAATGTTCGGCATGTTTTACTAAAACTATATTCGTAATTTGATAAAGTCAATAAGTGTTACATGCGATGCTCACACTATTTCCACCATTTCTGTAATAGCGCACTAAATTCGAAGGTCCATTATTCACTTAACATAGATTATTTATTTCATATGTTGTAACTAGTTTACACGGAGAGTTTATATCAAATATCTTGAACTCAAACAAATAAATCACATAGAAAACAATTTTCTACATGAAAATACATTTTGGAATTAAAATCGCATTTCTTATTCCAATGTTAGATATCAATTATTATTATTATTACAATTCTAGTTCCTGATGTTTCCTTATAAAGCAGAATTGACCATTCGCTTTCTTCATACCAATTGTACCTTAAATCACATCTACTCTTATACATTCATTTTTCTTTCTAAATGGTTAAACCATTTAAATAAAAACCCTTATGAACTTTTTACAAAAGCTCATTCGATTATCCTTTACATTTAAGGACATCAAATGCATTGCACTTTATGTAAATCGATCAAACAGACATTTCAATGGTCAAGTTCTTAGATTTATACTATTATTTTTGCCTTATGTTACAAATAACACAATATGATCTTTTAGGTGGTCAATCAAATTGAATACTTGATCTTATAGTACTATTTATTGGTTTATTTCGAATGAAACTCATTTAAGTGTCGTACATTATGAACTGTGACCGTTCACCATATAATATTTATATGTAATAGAAAGGTTAAATGTTACCATTGTAGATAATTATAACATTACTTAATATATGTTCTTACAATATTAGAAAGGTTAAATGTTACCATTTCATTTTTCAAATAAGGCACCTATTAGTCTTTTATATTTCTCCAAACCCTAAGGTGAAATATAGAAGTCTTTCGACTCCACTAGTGGGTATTAGGACTCATCTGTCTTGGTATTCAAATGTTGAGTTACCTCAACAGATCATAGCCCCACAAACGATGGATAAACGCCTTATCGGTTGTATCATATACAGCTCCTAAACAATGTTTCATTGTCCAAACCTCATTTCAACCTTGAGTTGCTCAACAAATCGAAAGAGAATATTCATTCATACCTGCCATATCATGACGGTCTAAGTATAGTATATGTACCTTGAGTTTTCTCAATAAATACACAAAATTATCTTATCTCATCTATTCAATATATTAATAATACTACAACAACATCCCTAGCTTGAGTTTGCTCAACAACTAAGGAGTATGTAAGTAATTTATTAATATATATATATATGGTAGAGGACATTATTATATTGGAGATTCATAATCTTTAATGTATTATATTGAGTGATATCGATTTAAATAAAAATGTATTTCTTATGAAATATCCTCATGATTCAAGTGTCAGACACATTAGAAATCATGGTATATGTACATTTACCAATGTATTTATTCCTTAGGTCTATTTGAGTTTCTTTAATATTTCATCCTTAGATTATACATTTATATCATACAAGTTTTATTTTTATATAACTTTTATGTTTCATATTACTTTATGATAGTCTTATGTATAATATTATATTTAATTAATTTAAATTAATTGACTCTTTAATTAATTTTATAATAGTATTTCAATACAACTTTTATATTGGACATATCTACTATAACTTTTATTGCGTATACTATAACCTTTAAAATAGAACACATATATCTTATATATGTGTATTTTTATTTAATTAATTAACCTTTAGTTAATTAATTTAATTATTTAAACTTTAATTAATTTATTTAATTGAATGATTTTAATTAAATTATATCAATTTCAAAATTTATCTTATATACGCATATATGTATACTTATGTTATCTTAAATACTTTAAAATAACAAAATATATATCGATATATATAATACATGCATATAAGTTTTAATTAATTAATTTTATTAATCATATTAGTGAATTTAGATTTTGAAACTAATATTCAAATAGTTTTAAGGATTTTGAAATTTTATGTTGTATCATAACCTTTTATAATAAACATGTTTTTATTTTAAATTTAATATCTAGTCTTACATTCAAAACAATTTTGAAAATTAGCCCAAGGCTTAATTTAAATTGGGCCTTTTCTATCAGGGGCAACATTTGGGATCACTTCATCTTTTAGACCAAGTAGGTAACCAGGTAGGAATGGTGCTTGATTACCCAATTTCAATCCTAGACATCATTTTTCTAAACACCGTACTAAGTGCGCAAGCTTAACTAGTCAGCCCTAACATGACTTGTTTAGACCGCATAGGCTATTAGACTCTAATGCCATTAAACGAATTAGGTCAGGCCGCAGTAGAAAGAAATAGGTGACTTTTGAAAAAAATTATATTGGATCTTAATTGAGTCTATGAAGCCTAATTTAATTAGAACATTTGTAAATTCATTTTAAATAAAATCATGTATTTTATTTAAATTAGTTAAAAGGAGGTTTAAATAAATTTAAGTTTTAATGTATAGTGTATCAAATACGCTTAACATTTATTAATAAGAGTTAATATACGTAGGGAATGAAACATTTCATTTCTTTCTCTAAAACAAATAATTAATTAAGAGCATTAATAAAATTTAAAGGAAAGATGAACCTTTCATTTCTCTCTTTAATTTGAATTGATCGATTCATTAACTGTCATTAATTAATAATTTATTCATGGCAAGATTTATTACTATGTCCATATGTATTATAACTGTACAAATTGTAGTTTGAGATTTATTTAATTTTTGTTTTATCTATTTATATAAGTATACAAATACATACATACATATATGTATTATATATGTTTATATACAAATATGTTTGTGCATGTGTAACATTATAATCCATGAAGGGTATAATGTGCCCATATACAGATGTTGGGATTTACATTTCATTGGACATGTTAGCTCATCTTATTTGTGTTGTAATTTATCCAAATATGTACCTGTATAATACATCAAAACAGGATATTAAAATATAATTATGTGTAAATAAATAAATATATATATCTGTGTGTGTGCATAAATTTTATTGAATAAAATAAATTTCGCCATAATAAATTAATGTAAAATAATTGTATGAAAAGAAATACAAGTTTTATAATTTTATAAAATATGGAAACACATTTTGGACTAAATATTAATTTATGGAATTATCTTAACTAAAATAATATTTATTATTAAATAATTGATAATAATTGTAATCAAATTAATTAAGAATATGAAATCAAGTTGGAAAAACTGAAATTTTTTGAAGGTACCCAAAAAATATTTTGGGCTTAGGAAAAATTCTAGAATGTTATCAATTGAAATTATATTTTTGATTAGATAATTAATTATAAGTCAAAAATAAGTTAATTAAAAAATTTATTAACTTAAGTTATAAAAAATTGAAATTATTCTAAAGGTACCTAGACAAATTTAAGGCTTAAGAAAATTTTCTATAATTTTATCAACTGAAATTCTATTTTTAATTAAATAATTGATTGCATGTAAAAACTAAATTAATTTAAGAAAATTCATTTAATTTAAAAATCTGAAATTTTGCAGTAAAGTTCTTACATGGTGAAAAAATATATAAAATTGAAATTTTGAACTATTATTTATTTTATACACTATAAAGAATTCACAAAATCATTAAATAATAGTAAATCATGTATGTACATATTCACTAAAATATTTTTTATATTTTATAATTCATAATAGGTATTGTTACCCAGTTGCTTGGCCTACCTGCGAGAGGCTAATTATTGAGTTTCTTGGTTGAATCTAAGTGAAACTTAAGTTGGTGAAAGATTGACTTGTTGAGAGGCTCGGCATATATACTTCGTTCGGTATATAAGTAGCGTTCGGCCTGGATCCATCGTTCGGCCTCAATATGTGGTTCGGTTGAGGAAGGATGGCGTGTGTTGCCCAGCTAAAAGAAAGGCGTTGTTGGGAACTCGGTAAACATCGTTGGCTACCTACGTTTGGCCAACATCGCAGGCCATCTTCATTCGACCAATACCGCCCGACAAGAATCGCTCGGCAAGCACCATTTGGCAAGCATCGCTCGGCTCCCTTCGATCGGCAAAACATCGCTCGGCTGCCATCGTTCGAACGACTTCGCTTGGCAACCGTCATTCAACACAAGCGTTTGGTATAGCTATTTCAAAGCAAGATGGAGGATTTGACTTATTCGTGGAGGATGACATCAAAGTGAGGGGTTTGGCATTGCCTCATTTCGAGTTCCACCGCGAGTTACTCCGAGTCTTTTAAGAGCTTACTTCGAATCAATAACCTGATGATTACCGTTCGACCATCCTGGGTCGGCACTTGTCATTCGACCTTTCTCATTCAGCATGCCCGGCTCGGTGCATAGAAGTTACCTTTTATGGGCCAAAGTGCCTTGTTCCTGGGCTGGCGAAGGAAGTCCAGCCTATCTTCGTCTATAAATAGAGGGGCAGGTGGTAGTGAAAGGGGACTTTTTTGGGAGAACTCTGTGGAGACTCTGCTACTTTCAAGACTCACTTCTTTTCTGTTAAAACTTATATTGAAATTATGGTGCACGGATTATATTTGTAGTCAATTATGAGAAGATAATAAAGATTACGATCAAAGTGGATGTAGGCATTTACGCCGAAACTACTATAATTCTGGTGTTCTTGTTCTTTATTGTTGTTACTACATTCTATTGCGATATTCCTCAGTTTTAAACTCTCTGCATAATCTTACTCAAGGGTGTTGGTGACCAATTTTGGTACTTTCACTAAGAATTGCATTCTCAAGCCGTTAGGATCTACTTTATTGCTACTGGATTGAAGGAATCCCCCAAAGAAGATCCAACTTCATTCACAAAGAAGTCGTTGATTCTACTCAGCGTTCCAATCGATAACTCTACGATGGGAAGACCACGTACTAGATCAGCCTCTTACACTGCGGATGTCAACGAGACTGCTAGCATCCAATAGGTTGGACCCAACAATCAACAAGTTAATCCGGGTGCAGGGACCGTCACTGTCCAAAACCAAACGGAAATTGTCACCAGAAAAGAGTTCAATGAGCTGATGAGAGAAATCGTGGAAAGAGGGAGACAGCTTAACGAGTAAATTCAAGCTAACGCCAACCTCATGACTCAACTTACTCAACAATAGCATCGAAATGTTAAAGGAAGTCCCGCTTCCTACTCCTCGTCCGACAGCTCTGCTTTGTCTGATGAACCCCCCAGGTGTAGACACCATAGAACTGAAACAATGCAAACAGGTGCAGCTGATCGATCAACCAAGGATGGTCCAAGTTCCATACTTGGAACAATGGCCCCTTACTTACACCAGGGAAATCGCACTCAAGCTGAAACAAGAAACTAAGGATCTCGAGCGGAAGCTGGACGACTGGCTCACTTAGGTCTAATGAAGCAGGTCCCTAGGATACACATTTGGTAAATCGCCAACATAGGAGGCACCAATCGGAATGGTCCCACAAGATGGAGTCCAACTTGCCACCTTCCATACGAACCCCAGACCTATCAGCTATGGTCAGACAACAGATGAGAGAAAATCAAGGCTTATCTAATGATGATTGGGGCGTATCTAGAAGTCATACTCCATTCACAAATGCTATCCTACAGGCTAAATACCCAAGAAAGTTTAATATGCCAACTATTCCAGCCTACGAAGGGAAAACGGATCCCCGACAGCACATAATGAGATATGGGTAGATGATGGATTCAGCTAGAGAAAACAATGCAATTAAATGTAGGTGTTTCCCAATAACTTTATCTGGAATCGCTACCATGTGGTTCACCCGACTTCCTCCGCGGTCTATCTCTAACTTTGATGAGTTAGCGAAGAAATTTTTGGAGCATTTCAAAATTCATGCCACTCGTCCCAAGGATGTTATGTCCTTGTCCAGTGTAATTCAGGCTCCAGGGGAGTCGTTAAAGGAGTACTTACAAAGATTTCACGTTGTGGCTACTGATGTTAGCAACCCAAATGACTATGCCATTTTGATGGTCATGATGCGAGGAGTAGATTCGGATTCGGAGTTTGGTGATTGGCAGGTGAGAATGCCTCCGGCTACGCTGGAACGTTTTTATTCAAAGGTACACCAATTTATAAGAAGGGAAGAAGCCAGGTGAACGACGAAAGACAATGCACCAGGACTAGGCAAGGAGAATGTGAAAAGCAACATTGCTGTAAAACAATCTGGCGACAACTCTGGGAAAGTCCAGGTTAATGTTCAAAACAAACCTGAGCAGTCTAAAGGATCTGAAGGAGGAAATTCCGAAAAGAAAAGGAAAGCCAGGAAGTTGAAACCAAGGATCCCAACTTACAACGAATACACACCTCTGAACACAACTCTAGAGAATATTTACCTTCCGACTTGTAATACTTTCCAATATCGAAAGCCATGCCCAAAAGAGTCCACCGAGGAACAAAAGCGAACTGGGAAGTATTGCCACTTCCATGAGACTTACGGGCACAATACCAAGGATTGTAGGCACCTCCATGATGCTATTGAAAATCTAATTAGATAGAAAAAGTTACAGGAGTTTGTAAAGGATCCTCAGGAAGGCAGACAGGGGACTTCCGACCCCGATCGCGGAAAGGATCCACGACGATATGAGAAACCCGTTCGGGCTAGAGGTAGAATAGTCATAAACACGATAGTCGGTGTGCCTCACCATGCAGACAAGAATTGGCAAGAAATGGAGCGTTATGCTAGTTCCCTAAAGCATGCAGATTTTGAACGTTGTTCAAACACAAAAGATGGGACCCTGGCTAAACAACGGCAAATGATGACGGATGATATAGTGTTCAAGAGAAGAGATGCCGATCATGTGGAGGCACCTACCATTGACCCGATGGTCATCTCAGTAACTATTGGGCCAGCGTTTGTGAGAAGATTACTGATTGACTATGGGAGTTCTGTTAACATCAACTTCAAAAAAACATATGATCAGATGAAGATGGAGATAAAGGATCTAAATCCATCAAAAGCACGTATTCATGGCTTTAATGGTGCAGCTACTGATGAAGTGAGTGTTGTTGAATTTCCAATCAAACTTGGGGAAGGGAACGTAGGAGGGTGTGGATCCTACCGTTCATAGTTTTGGATGTCGATTCCTCGTATAATGTATTTCTAGGTCGACCGGCCTTGGCGGAGTTTAGGGCAGCTTTGGCCCGGTGGTGTTTAACCTTGAAATTTTCAAAGGATAAAGGAGTTAGTGTTGTGCATGGCGATCAGGCGACTGGTCATACGTGTTATGTGGCTGAGTTAAGAGAGGCACAACGTAGAGAGAAAGGAACGGTTGTGGAAAACTATGTACGCATCCGAGTCACTGAAGATTGACAAGTAATGCCCGAGCCTTGGCTCGGGAAGCATGATCAGATCTATAGAGATATAGATTCGAGGGACGATGATAAGGAACCCGAGGAGGAAAAAGCGACACCGGGTGAACTAACGATTGACATTCCAGTCAGCCGCGATGACCCATCGCGGGTACTTAAGATTGGATCGCAACTTAACCCCTCGATGATCTAGGATCTTACTGATTTCCTCCGAGCAAATCTGGATGTTTTCGCTTAGAGGCATTCCAATACGTGCGGGATTTCTCCTGCCATTGCGAGTGATATGTTGAACATAGACTCGAAATATGTGCCAGTGAAGCAAAAAAGGAGAGGCATGGACCCGGAGAGGTCCGCAGCTCTCAGAGAGGAGGTGGACAAACTCAAAGCCAATGGGTTCATCCGCGAAGCCCTCTACCTAGAATGGGTATCTAACCCTGTACTAGTGAGAAAAGCAAATGGAAAATGGAGAATCTGCGTAGATAACTCAGAGCTGAACAAAGCATGCCCTAAGGATAGTTTCCCTTGATCTACAATTGATCATATGGCCGACTCAACAGCAAGACACGAGTTATTGTCATTTATGGATGCGTATTCGGGATACAATCAAATCCCTATACACATTCCAGATCAGGAACACATTAGTTTTGTCACAGACGTTGGACTGTACTGTTATGTAATAATGCCTTTGGATTGAAAAATGCAGGAGCAACTTATCAACGTCTGGCGAATCGGATGTTTAAAGACCAAACTGGTAGGACGATGGAAGTCTATGTAGATGATATGCTCATGAAGTCATGAAAATCGAAAGACCACATTCGAGACTTGGCGGAAATGTTTGATATACTCAGGTATTACAAAATGAAAATTAATCCTTTGCAGTGTTCCTTCGGCATTGCGTTAGGAAAGTTTTTGGGTTTCGTTGTTAATGCATGAGGAATTGAAGCTAACCCGGAAAATATTCAGGATATTCGAGACATACAAGTGCCCAGAACTATAAAGAAAGTACAAAGACTGAATGGAAAAGTGGCCGCGTTGAGTCGATTCATATCCAGAGCGACAAACAAGTGTATTCCTTTCTTTGATGTAATAAAAAAAGGGAAGATAAATTTTGAATGGACACCCAATTGAGAGGATGCATTCCAGGCTCTGGTAAGACATTTGGAGAGTCCCCCGGTGCTGTCGAAGCCTATAGACCATGAGTGTTGTATGTATACTTGGTCGTATCTCAACATACCATCAGTATGGCTTTGGTTCGCGAGGAGGACCAAGTTCAAAAGCCAGTGTACTATGTCATTAAACATTTAACGGGGGCAGAAAGAAATTATCCTAGAATTGAGAAGCTAGCCTACTGTTTGGGGATTGCATCACACAAGCTTCATCCGTACTTTTAGGCACACCCGATCAATGTTTATACGGATCAACCCCTACGGGAGGTATTCAAACGACTAGAAACCTCTGGAAGGTTGTTAAAATGGAATATTGAGATGAGTCAGTTCAATATCACATATCTGCCATGAAGGGCCATACAAGGGAAAACGCTAGCAAACTTCATCGTAGAATTCACCATATCAGACGAACCAAACAGTAATGATGTTACTCCCTTCATTCGATGGAAACTACACACCGATGAGGCATCCAACGACCGGTGTTCTGGGACTGGAGTCATTCTTATAACCCCTAAAAACTGATCAATTTGCTATGCTTCGAAGCTTAATTTCCCAGCTACGAAAAAATTTGAGTATGAAGCATTGCTTGTTGGCTTAAAACTTTTCAGGGAGCTCGGAGTAAGATCGGTTGAAATCTTTTGTGACTCACAATTGGTGGTGTACCAAGTGCGGGGAGATTATCAAGCAAAGGGGCAGAGGCTTTCTCCATCCTCGCTCGGGTTCAAGAACTATGGGCAGACCTTGAATATTATGATATTACACACGTCCCACGTGAACAAAGCAGGGAAGCCGATTCATTGGCAAAATTCGCAAGTACTGGCGATGCACAGCAGGCGGGCTTGGTTCCTGTCGAAGTTTTACAATCTCTAAGTATAAAAGAGATGGAAGTAGATTTTGTGCTAGATACAGAAATCAAAAGGGAGTCATGGATGACCCCATTCAAACAATACTTACTACATAGGACTTTGCCCGATAGAAAGAACGAAAAACGACAAGTCATTCGCAAAGCTTCACGATATACAATGCAAGACGGAATAATGTATCGAAGGGAATTTTCGACTCCCTTACTCCGGTGCATCGCCCACGATGAGATAAAATGAGTCTTGAGGGAAGTTCACAAAGGAGAATGTAGCGACCATACTGGGGGGAAGACACTAGCAAAAAAGATCCTCCGCTATGAATACTATTGGCCAACTATAAATCCAGATGTTGCAGACTACATAAGAAAATGTGAAAAATGTCAAAAGTATATGAAAATCCTGAGAGCTCCACCAACGGAACTCACGCGAATGGTTAGTCCCTGGCCATTTGCAATTTGGGGGATCGATCTAATCAGTTCCTTACCAATTTCTAGAGGTGGTGCAAAATATGCAATTACTGCGGACGATTACTTTACCAATTGGGCAGAAGCAGAGCCTTCAACTACGATCACCACCAAAAAGGTAATTAATTTCATTGTATGAAACATCATATGCTGTTTTGGCCTCCAATGAACTATCATCACGGACAACGGAACTCAATTTGAAAGCAAGGAGTTCAAAGAATTTTGCCAAAAGTATCATATTGAGAAAAGGTTTGCGGCAGTCGCTCACCCTAAAGAAAATGGACAAGTTGAAGCCGTAAATAAAATAATCAAATCAATATTAAAGAAACATTTGGAGAACTCTAGAGGCAAATGGGTGGATGAGCTTCTGACAGCGCTCTGGGCTTACAGAACCACCCATAAGTCCACGACTGGCCACCCTCCGTTTGCCTTGGCATATGGCGCTGAAGCTGTGATACCCATGTAACTTGAATTTCCTTCTCATCGGGTAACTTATCATTATCCTAAGATGAATCAGAATCTCCTATTGGAATCGCTGGACTTTGTCGGAAAAAAAATGTGGAAAAGGCTGATTTAAGAGTGGTTGCACATAAGCACCGAGTTGCTCTATATTATAATAAGAAAGTTTGATTGATAATTTTCGATGTGGGTGATCTTGTTTTGAAGCGAATCTTTCAAACCCCATCATGTCTGAAACCCACATGGGAAGGTCCGTATGGCATCGACCGGAGGCTTGGAGAAGGAACTTTTAAGCTAGCGACCATAGATGGCGTGACACTTCCCCGCGCATGGAATAGCAAGCATTTGCATTGTTATTACTCCTAGTCTATTTCTTTTGCATTTTAGTTGCAATTATTTCCATTGTATGTTCATTTTTTTGTTTTTAGTTTTTAGCATGTAATAAGACAATTCAGTTATTTCCATTTGTTATGACCAATAAAGGCTTGAAGCCGTCTTTTCGATGAACTATTGATGTTTTTGTATGTTACAATTCGGTGACAAAAATTAAATTACATTAATCTGTTTGGCGTATGAATGCACACACAAACTTAAAAATCTCTAAGTCCTCGGATTGCAGACTAGAGTACTCTGAGTCCCCAGAGAGCGGACTAGAGTATAAACGACTTAAAAATCTCTAAGTCCCCAGAGTGCGGACTAGAGTACTCTGAGTCCCCGGTGTGTGGACCAGAGTATAAATGACTTAAAAACCTCTAAGTCCCTAGAGTGCAGACTAGAGTACTCTGAGTCCCCAGACTGCAGACTAGAGTATAAAGGACTAAAGATCTCTAAGTCCTCAGAGTGCAAACTAGAGTACTCTGAGTCCCCATAGTGCGGACTGGAGTATAAACGACTAAAAATCTCTAAGTCCCCAAAGTACGGACTAGAGTACTCTGAGTCCCCAGAGAGTGAACTAGAGTATAAAAGACTTAAAAATCTCTAAGTCCCCAGAGTGCGGACTAGAGTACTCTGAGTCCCCAGAGTACAAACTAGAGTATAAAACAACTTAAAAATCTCAAAATCCCCAGAGTGCAGACTAGAGGGTAAATGCTTAAAAATATCTAAGTCTCCAGAGTATGGACTAGAGTACTCTGAGTCCCCAGAGAGCGGACTAGAGTATAAACGATTTAAAATTCTATAATCCCCATATGGCGGATTAGAGTACTCTGAGTCCCCAGAATGCGGACTAGAGTATAAATGACTTAAAAATCTCTAAGTCCCCAGAGTGCGGACTAGAGTACTCTAAGTCCCCAGAGAGCGGACTAGAGTATAAACGACTTAAAAATCTCTAAGTCCCTAGAGTGCAAATTAGAGTACTCTGAGTCCCCAGAGTGCGGACCAGAGTATAAATGACTTAATAATCCCCAAGTCCTCAGAGTGTGGACTTGAGTATAAACGATTCAAAAATCTCTAAGCCCCGGAGCACAGCTTAAAACATAAGCAATTTAGGAATCTCCGAGTCATGCAGAAACAAACAAGTTCTTAACTGACCCACACAACCTTGGATTTCTGGTATAAGATAGATGATAAAACTAAGTAGCGAAGATCATCAGAGAAGACAAAATATTATTTAATAATATAAGATTCAGTTTCGCTAAAACTTCTCCTGAACTCGAAGCAAAAATCTATTTACAATGACTACGGAACCAATTAGAGATAATTACATAATCCAGGTTTATTCATGTTGAACGACGCATGATAGCTACCTTTCTGACTTTTTCTCCTTCCTCGGTTTCTCTAAAGACTCCTCTCCCAAGCATTTTCTCTTAGACGCCTTGCTTACTAGGGAAGTGGTATTTGGGGAAGGAAGAAGAACTTCCAGTGGCGAGGTCCCACCAGGGAGAATAACCTTCAGGGGCCTGTTCAATGGATCATCAAGTTCTGCCACTTGAGGCTCAACCTTAATCTTAGCCTTCTTCTTCTTCTCTTCCGTAATTTTCCCCTCAATGCTCGGTTTCGAAGTGTGTTTGGAGGTGCCCGTGATTTCAACTTCATCATGTTCCTCTACGGGCGACAAAAACTCAGATTTGTCTTCATCAAGCGCCTCGATCACTTGAGCGTCTGGTCCAGGAGTTTTCCCCAGTCCGAATTGCCTCTCCCATTTTCTTCTCTTTCTCTATGGCAGCATAGCTCCTTGGAGTTGGCTCGGGATCGGAATGGCCTATAAAAAATCATAAGAGACAAATGTTAGAATACATTTAATATTTGCCAAAAACGATGGCCCTTTGAACTCTAAGAAGAAAAGTTATGTACCAGTTTCTGGCTGAATCTCGATTGTTCAGGGAGTTTCACCTTTTAGAATAGGAGATAGAGCATGAATATCAAGTCCAGGCTTTTCTGGGTCGTAGCCAATATGCCGCTCGAAGGGATCGAGTGATGGGTGACTAATCGGCCGAATAGAAGGAGGAATAGAGGACTCGGTTCTGGATGGACCGGCAGTGTCATTTTTTTCCTTTTGACGAGGAAGGGTCGCTTCCTTAAAGAGCCTTTGCCGCAGATAGGTTGGTGGGCTCATTCTCGTGAAGCATTTCCTTCACAAGAGACTACTCGTTAATCTCTTCAGTTCCCAATTCGACCTTTTTAATTTTTATTTAAGTGTCCCATGCTTTGGCCAAAGATTCGAGGTAACCCTAGCCAAGAAAGGTTAGGTGAACTCGAGCGTTGTACTCGGCTATGAGTGGATCGAACATGCACTTTATTTCCTCCCTACCAGCCTCAGCAGCCGCCTCGAGGCGAGAATCCATTTTTGAGAGCGCCATTCTTTTGCCCTCCTCACGGGCTACTTCCTTCAACACTTCAACTCTGGAGAGCTCCTCATCAAGCTTTCTTTTTAAGAGTCGTGTAGCAACAATCTTGTCACAGTATCGTTGTGAATCCTCTTGAGCGGCAGTTTTTTATTCTTTTCTTTGAGGAGTATCTCTTACAATTCTTCAACTTGTTGAGCGAGGGCTTCCTTTTCTTTTTGGATGGAGTCCTTTTCTAAGGCTAAGGCACTAAAACATTGAACCTCTTCATTAATTTTTTTTATGTGTGGCCTCCAGGTGATTGACCGCCTCAGCATATCTTTAGTGTTCTTCTAGGCGTCATCAAGTTGAGATTTATACAAAGAAAGCTCTTCGTCCTGGGATTTGATAATATCTTTATCGTGAATGGCCTCAAGCTTCAGGCGATCGATTTCATGCTGGCGTTCCATAGAAACTTCAGAGACTTTCTCTGCCAAGCGAACGAATGTGTTGTGTTGAACATAGACATCACTATTGCAAGCAATGGAACATTGTTTAACATGCCCAGGAATAGGATGGATCGCCGGAAGAAAATTTAGTCTGTGAAAACATATTTTTGGAAATGTGGCTGTAAGCTTGGCTATTTTTTCTGTTATCGATGGATCAGGTGCGGGAGCATAGGTAGTTTGTTTAGCCGAAACAAAGAACTTCTTATGAGGCTCTCGGGATTGCCTGGTGCTAGATGCCTTGGAGTGTTGGTCACGATGAGCTTTAGATTGGGACCCCTTTGAGCGGATTTATCCCTGCTATGCTCTGGTTGAGGAGGAGGATCGTTGGGGTAGGAAGAGTGACTGTAAGTTTTCCTTCGAGACGATGAATCTTGGGATGATAGTCTCTATCGCTGTTGTCGTCTCTATCTCGTTGTTTTTTGGACACCGAGTCTCGGTTGGAAGGGTGGAAGATAGAAGACCCACAAGGGCGGTCGAAGCCATATGTGCGTCTCATATCACCTACACAGAAGTCAAGCAAAGAAGAGATAGTGAGATATCGCATGATGGTTAAAATTTAAGCGTGGGGTGGAGTGTAAGTGTTAGTGTGTGTGTCCTAGTGTTACCCCCCGAAGGACCAGTTTCTTTAGCTTTACTTATTAGAGTTTTTTCTCCTTGGTGATGGGCTTGAGCACCTTCATTGCCTCTCATGGGCGAATGAAGTTTTAGGGCTTATGGATCGTCGAAGCCATAATTAAGAAGGTCATCGGGAATAGTAAGGTCTGATAAGCCTTTCAATGAACCCTCTAAATGTTGTGGAGACGGCTCTTTCTCCATCGGAGTAATTGTAACCTTCGACGTTCCGCCCGCAGTTTTCTTTCATAGCTTGTAGGCTAATTTCTTTTTCCCCTTTGAAGGGGGAAGTGGTTCATTGATGTTGGGTGCTTCGGTTGCCGGTTCTGAAAGAGGACTTATATGCTCGTCGGACGCTCTCGGTGCCCCAATCTCTCTAATTTCACCTTCCTCAGGTATGTCGAAGTCCCCGCCTATAGGGGGCATTGAAGGCCCGGCCTATTTTTTACCCTTCCCTGCCATGGATCCGGTTCTATGGCGCTAAAGGGGAGACTAGTTCGGCGACCTTTCGCCAACAGCCCAAACTTTAAGAGCGACTCATTGGAAATGACAAGTTTGATCTCCTGGTCTTCTACGGAAGTAGCACGAATGGCCTCGATGGCCTCAGAGTACCCGATGCCTTCGGGACGTGGGCTGAGACCTGTAAAAATCGAAAAAGGTTTAGAAAGAATGCACGTTCTACCATAGATGGATATTGATCTGGAAAAGGAACATACTCCCTTCCAGCCATCTTCTTGCAAAGCCTGGTGGACAGCGTATATAGAACCATTCCTGCTTGTATTAGGTGAATTTACTCCATGCCCCTATCAGAATTTGACATTTGAAGTGTGGCTCGAGGAATATGAAAGATGGGCTGTCATACCGTCTTTTGAAGTGATAAATGTAGCAGATGTCACCAGTAGTAGGGAGCCTGAATAGGATGCTCATAAAGAGAATGCAAGTGCCATTGATGAACGCATGACTATTGGGATGTAGCTGTGTCGGGGTGATCCTGATATGTTGTAGCACTTCGTGGAGAAAGGAATTGAGCGGTGGCATACTCTCGACCCAGCACATAAACTTATTACAAGCTGTATATCCAGCTGGGGCAGGTGAGGACGATCTTGTCCTGATGGAACTAATACGTCGTCAAAAGGGATCCCATGGATTGAACATAGCCGGCGAAGAGCGGTTTCACCAATTTTTGAAGCCTGAGAATCAGTCGGATTGTGTAGGATGATTGCACCATCTATAGCATCGGGTGTCGGGCCAATTCCTGCAACGGATGGATCTGGAATACCCTACGTGGAGGTTGTCGATGGGTCCGAAGTACCTACTTCCTCCTACTGGAAGCCTGGATCAGGCTTATCCGAAACTGTAGCGGAACTAGATTTTCTGGACATCTTTAGAAAGCAATGGATGTGATTAAAATCCTGTTTGAACTATACTTGAAAGATAATAGATATTTGATATGATGAAAAAAGTATTCCCTCCGTGTGATGTGTGGACTAGTGCAATCGTTCGAGCATAAGTATAAAAGAATTAAAGATTTAAAGGTTGATGAAGTAAGATTGAGCATTAAACCGTCATTTTCGAAGACCGTCATCGCTGACTGTCTCCGAGAGATTGCCTTATGATGGTCTGGGTCTTGAACTAGGACATTGGCATTATATGTTGAAGGCTATTATTTTCTTTTATCAAGTTGAACTCAAGTTTGTAGTTGTTAGAAGTGGAGAGTTATCAGTCCAAATCAATTCGATATGCTTGTATGCCCAAGTTGTTGTCATTGTTCATTGTTCTATGGTAAGGCATGGAAGTACGTAGTTTTGGTATGTGCTGTGCTTAAGTGGAGATGGTCATAATTATTAACGCCAGCCGTAGGACCCGAACCCTAATGACCCACTAGACCAACATCATCGAATCACTCACGCTCCTCTACAACACTCTCTCTTCACCGAATGGCCTGTGGGGGCTATACCGAGCCACACTTGCTCCGCATACCAAACCCACCTTGTGGTCTCAAACTAGGCCGTAACACTACACTCAAGTGGTTAAACCATACTCTCTCCCTTAACGTCGAACGACACCAGGCCACTATCCTTGGTTCCTGAAACCATCCATACCGACCGACCCACCTTCCTGGACTCATGCCAGTTCGGGGAAACTCACTGGATGTCAGGTCGCACTCACAACATCCATTCCCCTCACTTACTTCCTAACCACATAACGACCCACTGGTCTATGCCAACCCACCAACCTAGTTCCCTACCGTCCCATACTCTCCCTCGGGGCCGAACGACCCACTTGATCACGATACCGACCTACTCCTCAAGACTGTGACTAACTTGCACTCGCTCTCAAATTGCCAAACCCCTTTTCCCCTCATCATTCTTCAGTAAGAAACAACTTCTATCCTCCTCCTAAAGTCCTGACACCAGGTTTAAAGGCAACAATGGCTAATCATTCTAGGCGACTATAGCCACCAACGACTATCAAAGTCAGGCCAAGGCCCTAACCTCGAGTCCGCTTTTATTCCTAATCCATCTCTTTTCCTCCTTTAAATTTATTTTCTACCTATTCCAACAAAAAATGAAGAGGGGGGACGGAGGGACTGTCCACACTGGCACCGAAACTCGATATAACTCTGGGTTTGTAAATAAAATAATACCTGGGAATAGAGCTCGAGATATGTGGTGGCTTCGAAATGTTAGGCTGGAGATTCGTTCGTGATAGCGATTAGTTAGAGTCGCGAGATGGAAAGTTTGGGTTCGATGGAAGGCTAAGTAGCAAATAAGGCTCGGAGAGGGTGAACTGATGACTTTGGAGAAATAAAGTACAAGTGAGAAAAAAGGAGAAGGAGCAGAGGCCAGAACTTATATATGGTAGAGGGGAGGTGAAGAGGCTACCTCCTGTAGACCCGTCAATATGTTTTGAGAGGGGTGTTATTAGGCATGAGTACCTCAGCTCAAGTAAACCGACCGAGTGTTCGGTCTCTGTATGTCGAACGGCCCCTTGACTATATAAAAAAATATAAAAAAATAAAAAGAGAAGAAAATAGACTCGAAACTGTACAAGATGCTAGGGAGGACTACCATGTTTCGACCTTCATTGTGTACATTCGACTTTTGACAGTAGGAATTGATTATTGGTTCAAAGCGTGTCGTGTTGACTAACACGACACACTTTGGGGGGCAAACGCTACCCGATTGCTTGGCCCGGCTACGAGAGGCTAATTATTGAGTTTCTTGGTTGAATCTAAGTGAAACTTGATCCGGTGAAAGATTGACTTGAATTGAGAGGCTTGGCATATATACTTCGTTTGGTATATAAGTATCGTTCGGCCTGGATACATCGTTTGGCATGTAAGCACCGTTTGGCCTGGATACATCGTTCGGCCTCAATATGTGGTTCGGCCAAGGAAGGATGGCATGTGTCACCCGGCTAAAAGAAAGGTGTTGTTGGGAACTCAGTAAACATCGCTCGGCTACCTACATTTGGCCAACATCGAACGGCCATCTTCGTTCGACCAATACCGCTCTTCAATCATCATTCGGAAACCACCATTTGGCAAACATCGCTCGGCTCCCTTCGATCAGTAAGGCATCGATCGACTGTCTTCGTTCGAACGGCGTCGCTCGGCAACCACTGTTCAGCGTAAGCGTTCAGTATAGCTGTTTCAAAGCAAGATGGAGGATTTGACTTATACGTCGAGGACAACATCGAAGTGAGGGGTTTGGCATTGCCTCATTCTAAGTTCCACTGCGAGTTACTCTGAGTCTTTTAAGAGCTCACTTCGAGTCAATAACCTGATGACCACCGTTCGGTCATCCTGGGTCGGCACTTGTCGTTCAACGTGTCTCGCTCGGCATGCTTGGCTCGGTGTGCAGAAATCATCTTCTTTGGGCTGAAGTACCTTGTTCCTGGGCCCGCGGAGGAAGTCCAGCATATCTTCGTCTATAAATAGAGGGGCAAGGGCATAGTGAAAGGGGAACCTTTTTTGGAAGAACTCTGTGGAGATTCTGCTACTTTCAAGACTCACTTCTTTTCTGTTAAAACTTGTATTCAAATTGTGGGTGTACAAATTATATTTGAAATCAATTACGGGAAGATAATAAAGACTGTTTGTGCCAAAATTGGTCACAAACCCCAAATACCGCGAAAGCACCAGTGTATGAATACAGACCAACAATATTCAAACACAAATAACGGATCTCAGCAAATATCAAACAATAATCCCAAAGTAAAGAACAGAGACACAAGTTTTATAGTGGTTCAGCTATCTCCGGCCTACGTCAACTCCAAAATTTTTATCCTTCTTATTGATTATCCTTGATGATTACAGATGATTACAGCAGTTACAAAGTCCAAAACTTGAAATAAGTAGTAGAGATGATGGTGTAGAGTGATCCTGGCAGCGTCCGGGCGTGCTCCCTTTCTTCAATTTCTCCGACCCCTTTTCTGAATGACCAGGGGCTCTATTTATAGGCGTAGAACACTGATATTTCTCCTAGAAACAAGGTAGACCGCTTCAGGCACGTGAGAGGGCCCACACGGCCGAAACCTGGAGATCCGGGCCCACACTGGGATTGATTCGAACTCCATTCGAATCGATCTGGAAATTGTCCAATTGAGATGAAAATTGGTGAGAACATTCTTCAACATGTAAGCAAAATCCTGTAAAAGTTTCATTGCATTTGGATCAACGGTTTGGAAGATATGATCGGTTCGAATTTGGGGTTTCCTGGACTACGCTTCGTTCGAACCGATCGCTTCGAATCGATTGATTCGAATCGATCCAAGCACGCGCCAGTAGTTCGACGTGGCGCGCATGCTTCGGGTTGATCCATCTTTGTCGTCGAGTTGAGCGCTTCCCTCCCTGAAGACGCGTTCGTATCCATTTTCAGTGAAATGTCCTTATCCACAACTTCACAGTCATGCTCGTATCCACTTGTCTGAGCTGCCCTAACTATTTCCTTCGAATCGATCGGTTCGAACAAGATCGGTTCGAATACGATCGATTCGAATGTCCTCCCCGAGTCCTTCGTATCCCTGCACTTCTGTCCTTCCTTCGAATCCATCTCCTTCGAATCCCTCTTCTTCGAATCCATATCTAGTGCTTCGTATCCATCATCTTCGAATCCATGTCCAGTGCTTCGCATCCACCATCTTCGAATCCATCTCTTCGAGCCACTGCGTACCCTTCTCGAACGCCCTCTTCGTATCGATACGAAGCAACCATGTTACAGACAGTAGCTCGATCGATTCGAGGTCCATCGAGTCGAACCAACATCCAATGCGAACCTTTCAGAGCCGAATCCATATTGATCGATACGAAGTGTATCGATTCGAAGTGGCCGCTACCTTTGTTGGATTCGAACCATCCATGCACGCCATGCCCTCGATCGATTCGAACCTGATGGGTTCGAACCTGATGGATTCGAACAGCATGCCTCTCCTACCTTGAATCGATCATAACTCCTCCATATGAACTCCGATTATCCTGAAATTTGAAACATAGCCTTCCCTAATCCTTATCATCATCCCCAATCAATTTCGTCCCAATCGGTGTTCAACCAAATTTTGACGACATCGATCGTAGCCTTGATTCCAACTGATCTCCAGTCCTGATATCCATCATTCCTCGTCCATTTGTTGATATCCCAGTTTTGACCAAAAAATGGGATAACACTTTGCCCCCCAAAACATGCCTTGTGACAACAAGACGTGTTTTGAATAGTTCCGAATCCAATATCCGAAGTCCAAAGCCATATTGCCTGAGTATATAATCCTTGACTGCTTCGAGTCGATGTCCAATTCCAGATCCAATAGCCAAAGCCTTAGCCAATTCCGTATCCATTCGAACTCGACAACTGAGTTCCAATCCATCCTTATCCAATAGCCAATAACCGAATCCGGGACCTCTCCGGGTCTATATCCAAATCCATAACCTCTCCGGGTTCTTGCCAAGCGTAATCCACATTTGATGTCCTTGGTCCAGTGTCCCTGGACATTGAGCTAACCTCTCCGGGTTCTTGCCAAGCGTAATCCACACTTGACGACCTTGGCCCAGTGTCCCTGGGTGCTAAACAATGCCATGGCTTAAGTCCTAAGCCGAATTCTGATCTCTCCGGACCCTTGTTGAGCATAGTCCATACTCAACGACCTGAAAATAACAATTGATAATAGAGGGCCTAAGTCCTAGGCCGAATCCTGGTCACTCCGGACCCTTGCCGAGCATAGTGCATACTCGACGACCTGAATTAGCCAATTTACCACGTTCGGGCAAAGTGACTCACCCCTTGCCAGGCATAATCCATACCCGACGACTGTTTATCAAAAATCAGATAAAAATCCAATCAAAATCCAATCCAAAATCCAAATCAAAACCAGAAAACCAAAAACCAAACCAGCATCCAAAACCGAAAACAATCATCCGAAGGAAAATCCAAGTCAAAAAGCAAGCAAAACCGGGGGCTCAATCCAAGCTCCAAAACTAAAATCAAAACAGAAAAGTAATGTCCAATCAAAAAGCAAAAGATAGATTTCACAAACCATAGCGTTGCAGCTTTATCGTCATTCAGAGCATGCCTAGGGGCTATCTCTGTCCCCGTACATGTGTAAATGACTTGGTTGCTTGCTAATAGTTCGTTACTTATTCCATATTATCCTGATTAGTGAATGATCAATCGACCACCATCCCTGGGTCTCTCATCATCACGGCGAGAGGTTGTCGGTGGTTGCTCCTGCTCCACCGTTGCATTCCGAGCTCCGACATACTGCTGTAACTGTCCATTCCTTACATGCTCCTCGATTATATCCTTCAAGTGCCTGCAGCTGTTGGTGTCATGTCCGTCTAAGTCATGGAAGAGACAATGCCTCCCTGATGCCTTCTCTCGTTCAGAAGGTTCTCTCCTGGCTGGCCTCCGGTAGGGAAGGCGATTCCGAGTATCCATGTATATCCGCTCCAGCGTCTCGTTCAATCCTGTGTATGTGGAAAACTTTGGATCCTTCCATCGCTTCCTAGCGTTTCCAGAATCATTGTCCAATTTCCTTTTTCCTTTGTCTTTATCCGAACCACCGCTGGATACTGCTCCAACCTCGATTGCACTGACCTTTTTCACCTTTAAATCCGTACTTGCATCTTCTTGTCGAAGGAACCTTTCTGCCTCGTGAAAGAATTCGTCGAGATCTTGTGGGGGATCTCGTATCAGAGATACCTTGAAATCAGAGTCCTCCCTGACTCCTGATACTACTGCCATTAAAACCATCGATGGATCGGGCCGATCCACCGAGGCGACTGCCGCACTGAATCGAGTTAGAAAAGCTCTAAGCGATTCATCCATTCTTTGCTTCACCGATGTTAATGTCATCACGTTCTTCGGTCTCTTGACATGAACCCGAAACTGCCACAAAAACCTTTCCACTAATTCCCTCCAAGTCCTGATAGATCCTTCTTCCAGCTGCCTAAACCACATCGCAGCTATGTCCGTCAAATACAAAGGGAAGCATCGGGCCATCACTTCCTCCGATGCCCCCAGCACCTCCATGTGTCTGGTGTACCTCATCAAGTGATCTGTTGGATCTGTCTTGCCATCATATATCTCCACGCTAGGCAACTTAAACTTAGGTGGGTTCCGAGCCATCCTTATTTCCCGAGCAAACGGACTCCTGTTCACTCCTTCCAAGTCTCCTTTGGCCAAACCACCTCGCACAGTTTTCCTAATCATCTCTACCAATCCAGCGTTGTCTGTCGGGGGTTGCCCCCGAGGGAACTCCGGCACATACTCTTCATGTGGCTCGTTAGTAGCAACGTTGGTTCTAGCCTGTTGAACTCCTTCCAGAGGTCCGCCTGTATTTGATCCCGTGGGCCTGCCCCCAAGCCCTTGTTGATTGCCTTCTGGCTCCGTATCTCGACCTCCATTGGGTTCCACAACCCTAGTCCCATGTCCTGCATCCACAGCGGTTGTTGCTGTCCCTAGGTTCTGCATCCCTGCAGCTCTCATTTGCTCAAAGAAAGTCTGCATCATTTCCTGTTGGTTCTTTAACAATCTCTCCTGCAATGAGTTTGCCATAGCCTCCATTTCATCCCGGCTTATGTAGATTGAGGCCTGTCCTTCCCCAGCTCCGGAGGATGCTTGTTGACTTCCTTCCTGTTGGCTTCGCTCAGCCCTTTGCCTTCTACTATTTTGCCTAGTCATTGTCCTTGAGTCCAAACTCTTTAAAATCTCCAAATCCAAACTTCAAATCCGATGTAGCGGGTGCTAGTTGTTTCTCAGTGAAAGCACCAAAGTGTTTGTGCCAAAATTGGTCACAAACCCCAAATACCGCGAAAGCACCAGTGTATGAATACAGACCAACAATATTCAAACACAAATAACGGATCTCAGCAAATATCAAACAATAATCCCAAAGTAAAGAACAGAGACACAAGTTTTATAGTGGTTCAGCTATCTCCGGCCTACGTCCACTCCAAAGTTTTTATCCTTTTTATTGATTATCCTTGATGATTACAGATGATTACAGCAGTTATAAAGTCCAAAACTTGAAATAAGTAGTAGAGATGATGGTGTAGAGTGATCCTGGCAGCGTCCGGGCGTGCTCCCTTTCTTCAATTTCTCCGACCCCTTTTCTGAATGACCAGGGGCTCTATTTATAGGCGTAGAACGCTGATATTTCTCCTAGAAACAAGGTAGACCGCTTCAGGCATGTGAGAGGGCCCACACGGCTGAAACCTGGAGATTCGGGCCCACACTGGGATCGATTCGAACTCCATTCGAATCGATCTGGAAATTGTCCAATTGAGCTGAAAATTGGTGAGAACATTCTTCAACATGTAAGCAAAATCCTGTAAAAGTTTCATTGCATTTGGATCAACGGTTTGGAAGATATGATCGGTTCGAATTTGGGGTTTCCTGGACTACGCTTCGTTCGAACCGATCGCTTCGAATCGATTGATTCGAATCGATCCAAGCACGCGCCAGTAGTTCGACGTGGCGCGCATGCTTCGGGTTGATCCATCTTTGTCGCCGAGTTGAGCGCTTCCCTCCCTGAAGACGCGTTCGTATCCATTTTCAGTGAAATGTCCTTATCCATAACTTCACAGTCATGCTCGTATCCACTTGTCTGAGCTGCCCTAACTATTTCCTTCGAATCGATCGGTTCGAACAAGATCGGTTCGAATACGATCGATTCGAATGTCCTCCCCGAGTCCTTCGTATCCCTGCACTTCTGTCCTTCCTTCGAATCCATCTCCTTCGAATCCCTCTTCTTCGAATCCATATCTAGTGCTTCGTATCCATCATCTTCGAATCCATGTCCAGTGCTTCGCATCCACCATCTTCGAATCCATCTCTTCGAGCCACTGCGTACCCTTCTCGAACGCCCTCTTCGTATCGATACGAAGCAACCATGTTACAGACAGTAGCTCGATCGATTCGAAGTCCATCGAGTCGAACCAACATCCAATGCGAACCTTTCAGAGCCGAATCCATATTGATCGATACGAAGTGTATCGATTCGAAGTGGCCGCTACCTTTGTTGGATTCGAACCATCCATGCACGCCGTGCCCTCGATCGATTCGAACCTGATGGGTTCGAACCTGATGGATTCGAACAGCATGCCTCTCCTACCTTGAATCGATCATAACTCCTCCATATGAACTCCGATTATCCTGAAATTTGAAACATAGCCTTCCCTAATGCTTATCATCATCCCCAATCAATTTCGTCCCAATCGGTGTTCAACCAAATTTTGACGACATCGATCGTAGCCTTGATTCCAACTGATCTCCAGTCCTGATATCCATCATTCCTCGTCCATTTGTTGATATCCCAGTTTTGACCAAAAAATGGGATAACAAAGACTACGATCAAAGTGGACGTATGTATTTAAGCAGAACCACTATAACTCTGGTGTTCTCGTTCTTTATTGTTCTTACTACATTCTATTGCGATATTCCTCAGTTTTAATTTTTTTTCTTAATTAATCTCTCTACACAATCTTACTCAAGGGTGTTGTTGACCAATTTTAGCGCTAACAGGTATAAATCATCAGAAAAAATTTAAGATTAAATATACATGGTATATAATCATGTACGCAATTATACATGTTGATAATTTGTAGATTTGTATACATTTTAATATATATGTGTGTGTATGTGTGTATATATATCAAAATTAATTTTTTTAGAAAATCAACAAACAAAATATTACAACAAGCACATAATCAATCCAATTGCAACAAATACATGTACCGACAAAAATATCACCCAATAACAATAAACGTATCTAAATAAAAATAGATGATCTAGTGTAAATCAACTTTTACATGATAAACTTGAAATCAAAACAATAATAATAAACGAAAGTTCACCTTATAATGAAGCCTTTGAGTCCACATTGAACAATGATTCTCTTTTTAGAACAAATCCTAATCCATCAGGTTGCTAATCCAAGATTGGAGACCTTTTACTACAAATTAGTATTTTTTTTAATTTGAATTGGATTTGAGAATTTTAAGGATGATGTTAAGGAATAGTTTCTGCCATTAAAATAAGGAAGAAGAAGAAAGTGGCAGCTCAAAAAAGAATTAGCTACTAGTTAGGGTTTTAAGATTGGTTTTTATATGGATAGGACAAGAGAGCAAACAATGATCTCAACCACCCATCTCAAACCCTAATTGCACACACATAAGCTGCCCCTTCCCCTTGTTGGACCAGCCACCTATCCCTCTAAGATGCGTGAGTTTGTGAGTGCACTTAACCCAATCAAATATGCACAATTACATTTAACTAAATTTGTTACCGATATCTCATATTGAACAACATATTTATAACTTTTTATAAATATACAATATGCAACAAATTTATTTCTCAAATCATATCCATATTTTATAATTCATATTTCTCAAATATTAATTAATTTGATTAATTAACAACAATTATAAATTAATTAAATCATTTGATTTAAAGATAGTACATTATTTTGGTTGTGTGACTCTAGGGTGTAAATTCGATCAGCCATTAACATCGAACCATTCGAACGTTAACTTCACATTTCACTTAGTAGGCGGTGTGATAGTATAGCCAAATTTATTGCTTACTCATTTTAAAAAAAAATCTCATTTTAATATAATAAGCATTACCTAATTGTGACAATCATTTACACCAATTCTCTTCGTCAAATATACATATCACTTTCGACTTACTAAATTTGGTAATTGTTGAAATTCCAACATCGTTCACATTCAACTCTACAGTCTAAACACAAAGTTCTTGGTTCAACAATAATAATTATTATTAACCGTATTACTTTGGCAAAAGCTTTTGACTTTGGTTTGACTTGATTTGACCGTGATCCTAACCTCATATAACTGAGGAGACAGATCCTCTATTGAATAGTGCTTCGCTTCCAATACTTTCACTCGACCCAACTATAGTCACTCGATGGTTATTGTGTTATGATTTGATATAATCAAAGTGGAGCTTTCATATTTAAGATCCACAGTATTCTCAAGTCAAAAGAATTCTGCAAATTATTCACATCGATATTTTCTATTTGACCTTACTTATTTAACCAACAAAGAATTATCGAATGAGTCATTCCATGGTTATTCAATAACAATTAGTACGTAACCCCTAAATACCCCCTGCAGTCATAAGTAATACGCTGCCCAACATTTGAAGAACGCTACGTACTCTAATCTCAAAGGATACATCAATATACAGCCTCGCATAATGACTAGAAACATTTAAAATGATATATTTAATTGTATTGTGATAAATTACTCGCGGTTACAACACTTTATAACTACTATCACAAAACATACCGTTAATGGATTTTCTATTAAATATGCTTTTAATTAAATTAATTAATCAACATAACCAAATTATATCAAGTATATAATAGAAATAAGACACCTTTATTTAGAACAAGATTTGTCAACGAGTTAGATATATGCAACAAATTATATAATTTCGCCTAGGGCATACCCTAACTCCATTGGTTTTCTCAACATGTTTTTTGTTGTATGCATTCATTACTTTCGTCCAAAATATTTCTCCACTTTGGTCGTTTCCCTTCACCGAGTCATTAGAACGGTAATAGTACATTATACAAAGATTCTTGTCTTCATTGTTTTTCTATGCAGCAGAGGAGTGTAAGCTTAAAGGAGAAAACTATGAGAGAGAGCACTTTGATTGGGTTGTGAATTAAATTTCCAATTATCCATATTTAAAGCTTCATTATACAATTGGAATGGATGAGACATACTTTGTTTGCATTGCAATTTGAGAAAATTGTTTAAAGTAGAAGAATTGTGTGTTTGGTATTGATAAATAGTCTGAATTCGTAATATTCAATCAAAAATATAGCTGTTTATTGCCATTGAAATGGAGCCAAAATATAAAATATGGCCATTTATAGCAATTGTCAAATATCTTCATTTAAAGACTAGTCATTAAGTGTGTTATTCGTTTGGAAACTAGCTGTTGAGGGGAGAGAATAACCATGGCACCTATTTAATGGATGACCAACGATCGAACGCCCAAAAAATGGACGTCTAATCTCAGCTGCCCATTTTATGGGCGTTTGAACATAGGGCACCCATTAAATGTGCGTCTGACCCTAGGCACCAATTAAATGGGCACTCAAGCCCAGTTTAGCTTACTGAATGCGAAACTGAAAATCACCTTAATGTTCAGCCTTAATTGTGCTATGGGGGTTTTCCACAAATTATTCACCGTGAATACGAGCTATTGGAGATGATATAACCATTAATTTTAAGGATGACCAAATAAAGAAGAATACAAATACTATTATAAATTTTTGTTTTTGCATTTCTAGAAAAAAATTCAAAACTTTATTTCTGAAATTTATGAATATTTTTAAATTAACTATAGTAAATTTAAATTTTTTAAACTTTTTGATATATTAAATAAATATTAATTAAAATTATTAAATATTAAATACTAAATAATAAATATTACTTTTTAGTTATTAAATATTAATTACATATTAATTATTACTAATAAAATATTAGTCTTAATGGATAATTATCAATTATCAAATAAAAATTATTTAATAGTAATAATTAATTATTAAACATTTCTTCTTATTTCTTAATTATTAATTATCAATTGGTACTTATTACTTGTAAATTATAATTGAATATTATTTATTAAATACTAATTATTATGTATATATTGTTAATTGTTATTACTTGTAGGTACTAGGATATGCATGAACTAAGATTAAACTCTCTTATTAACCATCAAATATTAAATAATACATAATAAATATTATTTATTAATCATTAAAGATTACTTGTTAATTATAAATTATTTAATAGTAGTTATAAATTATTTAATAGTAATTATTATTTACTAATACTTAATTATCAATTATAATTGAATATTAATTATTAATTATTAAATGTAATCAATAATATTTACTATAATTCACTAATTATTAACGATTAATTATAATAAGTAATTAAGTATAAAAATAATTATTGATTATAGATAATAATTAGTAATTATAAATTATTTATTAATAATCATTGGATATAAATTATAAATAATTTCCTAACTAACTTTTCATTTATAAATTATTAATTAAAACTTCCATTTATAAATTATTTAAGTATTGAATATTTGTTCTTAATTATAAATTATTAAGTATTATAATATTTTAAGCAATATTAAAAATATACTTAAAAAATTTAATGTAAACTTATGGGTAAAACTACTTATTATAAAGATTGTAGTTAGTTAATATCTAGTTGTAAAAAACGTTTTAACAACATTTTAAAACTATTGGTAAAAGGGTAATGCGACAACATTTACAAAAAAACATTGTAAAAAAGTTGTTTTTTAACAACTTTTTTGGATGAAAAGTCGTAAAAGAAAATCATGTTTTACAACTTTTTCTATAAAAACATAGTAAAAAAGATGTCTCTTACAACGTTTTTCAGAAAACATTGTAAATATTTTGTTACAATGTTTTATATAAAAATGTTGTAGTAAGCTATATTTGTTATAGTGAAATAATGCATGTCAATATTTATATGCTTTATCGGTATAGGCTTGTGTTATATATGAACATAATCAAATATTTGCAATAGTTTTATCAAGAAAAGCTTGCATTTTATTATATTTTATCAATGGTGGCTTGCATTATATGTAGTGCATTCCAATTTTCATAGTAGTTTAACATAATTTGCTTGCATATAAATACTAAAGCCAATTTTAATTATACTTTAAGAGTATATCTAGCATTATATATAATACAAATGAATTTTTTAATATAGTGAAATTGTAACTTGACATATTTTATATTAACTAATTATCGATAATCGTTAGTTTAAATTAATGATAAAGGATGGTTTTGAGCTTGATTTTCCTTTTGTAAATTTTAATAATTTCATTGCATTCAAAATATTCGAGAAACGTATTATAATATATTATATGTTAGAGCTTAAATATGTTAATTTAATTATGGATTTTCAGTCCATAATTTTTTAGATCCTCAAATCCAAATACTCCCCATGAATATAGGTTTTGTTAAAACTAGTTATTCCTCAATTTTCAGTCAAGAAGATACCAGTTCGGCCAGGTAAGCCTTAACATTCCTCCAACTAGTGCAATATCCATGCAATTGCCCTCATGTGACCCATAAAAGACCATTACATCCACGCGACCGGAGACTTTTAATTGTGACCTAACTAGATATTGCTCTCAGTAGAGAGTTACTCAACCAGAGTATTTACCTAGCCCTCTCTCCCACGCTCATCTTTATGTCTCTCGGTCCTTGCTACCTCACAACCTATCCAATGGCTTACACAATACATATCCTTTGTTCTTTCTTAACTCAGTGGACCTTGCCAATTGTTCTTATTCGCCTGCAAAAAGAAGCAACAACACTACATAGGTCCACCGAAAAAGATTGGCGTATACAACATTGTTCATCTAACAAGAATGCCACTATGTAGCAACCACCCATGTCATTCACTATCCAATGGCAATGACATTACTATTCAACAACAGCACATGGTCCTCATGCCATCTATTTGACAATGGCATGCCTTCTTACAATTTACTAACTGCCCATACCATCTGCCCATCATCTAACCCATCCAATCTATCTCACATCCAAGTTGGCTTGCATTTGAGCATACAGTGCCATTAATACTTATGAAGAATCCCAATGATCACTGTGCTACTCTAAGCCTCCGAGTCATATTCAACTGCTGCAAATGCTACATTGTGTGCACTTGAACTAGGGTTGAAATTTTTTACACTTGGTATAACCTCTCCTAAACAAGCAATTGTAACTGAAACTTAAAGCAATAAGAATTAGTATCATAGTTAATATACATTACTCTTGATCAAACCACTCTACACCTTTTGTTCATTTGTTTTGTTTTATTATTTACTATCTTACGGTTCCCTCATTTTTTATTTAATAACCATAGCATTAGTAAGTAATCTTCTCTAATATCAATTTCTATTTATAATTCCGAGGTTGGTTAAAATTTTAGTCAATATTTTGGCATAAGAATGGGGACGTCCCTGAAAAGATCTCAATTTTGACCACTTTTCTTTTCTTCAAACCACTCTACTCAAAATAATCAAACAATGATGTTGCCCAATTCTTTCATAAGTATGAAGGAAACCTAATCAAATGTATCATAGTCTGGCCCGGTCCAGTCTAGGCCAATTGGATCTAGGTCAACTCGCAAGCCAACCACGATGGGGAGCATATCAAATGGGTTTCTTATGTACGATGCTCACCTAAATCCAACATATGCCCGCATTAGCTTCCCATCTTAATTGCACGTTAAGTGTTCTACTGGCCAAGCCTCGCTGCATAGCAACTCCAACAACCAGCTCGTTTGTAAAGACAAGGCGTAAGCCAAGCTCATCTAATCTCTCATTGACCTACCAACTCTCTCTTCAGTCCGCTTGCAACTCGGCTCTAAGCCAGCTTGCTTGCTCAAGCATCTCTCCCTCGGCTATCTCCTAACTGACATTGCTTTAGAATGACTTAAGGGTGATCCTTTATTGATCCTGCTTCGATACCATCACCTATAACCTATAGTCTGTCTCGCCCAACTCGGCATGTCCTCGGCTTTAGCCAATTCCCCATCATTCTTATGGTCTTAGTAGACCAGCTCAGCCAATCCTGCCACCTAAGCATGCGGAAGCAAAGCGATAGGAGGTAGAGTTAGGTGTATCCACTTCTAACAAGAAACATGTTTCATTTTCTACAAGAATATTGCAAGTAAAAGTGCATTTAATGCAGAGCATGATAGAGCATTCTCTTGGTATAGTTCTTCTGTTGACCTTCATCTTAGCCACATATTCATTTGATTCGTTAGTTGTCTCTCATCACGTACATTTAGCCATATCAATAGCCAAGCATGCATCATGCCTATTTGCAGCACAATCTTAGCTGTCTAAACACCAATTAAACTGCTATAAGAACCTCATGCATGAACACTTCAAAGAGATTGAAACCCAGACGATTAGTACCTAAAAATTTAGAACCACAACTGCCACTTAAATATCCTGATATGGTAGCTCCTTGATATCAGCAGCTTCTTTAGTCTTAGACGAATCATCTTTTCTTATTATTCCTTTGAAATTCCTTTTAATTTTAATAAAGCCATATAGTAAGAGAACTTCATAATAGACGTAGGCAGCTTCGTCGAAACACTTAATCTTGTGTCATTTATCTATAAATGCTCTTTTCTCCATATTTTCCATCATTAAGTCTAGTGAATAGAAAATAATCTTTGCTTTAATGGATCATCAGAACTTCGAAGTTGACGAAAAATATTGTCAACACATACAGACAAACGTTATAAGCGAGACCAGTAGCTCAAATGAACCAACGCCATCGATGCCACTGGAGCAAGTAGATTGAGTTAGGGGTATGCCCTAGGTGCAATTATGTAATTTATTATATATATCTAATCGTTGATCAATTTTGTTCGAAATAAAAGGTATTTTCTTCCATTATATACTTGATATAATGTGATTATATTAATTAATTAACTTACTTAAAAGTATATTTAATAGAAAAATACATAAATGGTATATTTTGTGATAATAGTTACAAAGTGTTGTAATCGTGAGTATTTTATCACAACGAAATAAATAAATGTTTTTAAATGTTCCTAGTCAAGATGCATCGAGACTGGATATCGATGTACCGTTTGAGACTAGAGTATATAACACTCTTCAAATATTGGGCAGTGTATTACTCATGATTGCTAGGGGTATCTAGGGGTTAAGTACTAATAGTTATTGGATAACTATGGAACAACTCACTCGATAGTTTTCTGTTGGTTAATATAACTAAGGTCAAATAGAAAATATTGATGTGATTGATTTACGCAGTTCTCTCGACTCGAGAATACTGTGGATCTTCAATACAAAAGCTCTGCTTTGATTATAGCCAAATTATAACATGGCGTTCATCTGTGACTATAGTTGGTTTGAGTGAAAGTATTGGAAGTGAAGCACTATTCAAGAGAGAATTCGTCTCTTTACTTATATGCGGTTAGTATCATAGTCAACTCAAAGTCAAAGTCTCTGGCCAGAGCATTTCAGTTAATAATAATTGTTATTATTGAACCAAAGACTTTGTACTTAGACTATAAAGTTGAATGTGGATGAGGTTGGAATTTTGACCATTACCAAATTCCATAAGTCCAAAGTGATATAGTTTTGACAAAGAGAATTGGTGTAAACAAATGTCACAACCGGGTAATGCTTATTAAACTAAAATTAAATTTTACTAAAAATGAGTAAGCGATAAATTTGGCCATAATGTCAAACCATCTGCTAACCTGACGTGTGAACGTTAACATTAAATAGTTTGATGTTAATCGCTGACCAAATTTACACTCAAGAGTTACACAGCCGAAATGATGAATTTCTTTAAGACCGAACGATTTAATTAGTTTATCATTGTTATAAATTAATTAAATTAATTAATATTTATGAAATATTAATTATAAAATTTGAATATGATTTCAGAAATAAATAATGTTATACATATTTATAACAGTTACAGTTATATCGATCGATATACAATTTCGACAAGCGATTAAATTAGATTTAATTGCATAGTATTTTTGCTTGGGCATAAATGGATTTAAGGCCCATCACTCAGGCAACAAAATTTCGGTTTTGGAAAGTTCTAGGGGTTGCTAAAACATAGAGAATTAGCTTGGAGATAATGGTTTGAAATCAAGTGAGAATGGGTAAAAAGATGTTCCTTGTTTCTCTCTAATACAACTATATATGTATGTATGTATGCATCTCTAAAAATAATTAGTAACTTTTTGGCCATCATCACCCTCTGCAATGCTTGATAAAACATAGTTCTTAATCTACTCAAAAATTCTCAATTATATTTCAAATTAAAATAATACTGTTCGATAGCTAAAAGTTGGTGATTCCGGACTTGCAATCTGACGAATCAAGAACAGTAAAAGAAGGAAAGTTATTGCTTCAACGTGGATTCAAAGGCATCATTAAATTAGTAATTTTAATTCATATTAGAGTAATTAAATTATAATCTATGATCTTATAATGAGCAATTTCATATCTGTTTAAATATATTGCTCATATATGTTTAGTTAGGTGATATTTCTGTCCGTAGATGTGGTTGTCACAAATCAGTTTGGTTATGTGCATTATTTGTTTATTATACTATTTGTTTTATGCATAGATAAATGTTGTTTATTGCATAAAATCAATTTTTGTAATTAATAATTATTTTATATTTATTAATAAATTCATATATATATATAGTGTTTACATTTCCCTCTCATAATAGCTTATATGCATATATATATATATATATATATATATGTATGACTTAGAAAATTTAGTACACTTACTTATATACAATATGAATTTACAAATTCAAAAATAATTATCATACATGTATTCATTTTTTTAAATTAATATTTATTGAACTTTTGAATCATTTATTACATATAAAGTAAGCAGTATATTAAAAATTCAATCTTATATTTTTTAAAATATTACATCATTTCAGAAACATATAGAAAAAATTTAGGAATTTTTCAATAATTTTTTTTAATAATTAATATTATTTTCAAAAAGTTATTTATGATTTATTAGAAATAACAATTTAATTGAAAACTTCTTTAAATTTTCTGTAACCTTTCATTCATGATCCTAGAATTTCTAAAATTTTAAAATTTTAATTTTTAATTATATATTATTTTATATTAAATAATTATTGCCAAAATCAATGTATTTGTTTTTAAAATTAATATTTCAACTTTGAAAAATCTCCAGATTTTTCCTAAGCTCTATTTTGAAATTTGAATTTTCATCAATAGATTATCTTATGTTAATTATTTATGGATGAAAACATTATTTTTTTTCATAATATATACAATTAAAATACTAAAATCATTATATTTGCAAAACTAAGTTAACTTTGAATTATAAATAATTTTTAATAATTGTTCTCTCTCTTTCGATATATATATATATATATATATATATATATATATATATATATTCATCATATGTAAAAAAATTACGTTCATGTATTATATATAATATATTTATACATACATATGCGTGTGTGTGTGTCGGTGTGTCTCTACGTGTGTGTATAGTAACAGATATACATGCATATATTTGGATAACGTACATGACATACAAAATGAGCTAATATATCAGTTGCGATGTGAATCACAACGTCTACATATGGGCATATTATATCTTTCATGGATTATTATGTTACACATGCAGTCACACATATATGTATATGGTACAATTATGTATAAACTAAATCAAATAAAATTAATTTCATATTTTATTATATTTGAATTTAAATAAAATAAACGATTTTATTTAAATGAAATTTAGAAATGTTTTAATTCAGTTAGACTTCATTTTTTTAATAAAAGATCCAATAGGGTAAAAAATTTGAAATTCACTAATAACTTCCGCTGCGGGCTAGTCCAATTCCAACAATGGTATCCGAGCCCAATAGCCTATGCATTCTAAATTAGTTATATTAGGGATAATTAATTAAGTTTGCTCACTTAGTACGGTGTCTAGAAAGGTAATGTCTAGGATTGAAATTGGGTAATCAAGTACCCAATCCTACCTGGTTACCGGCCTGACCCGAAAGGTGAAGGGAGCCCAAATGTTGCCCCTAATAGAAAAGGCCCAACTTAACTTGGGACTTGGGCTAATTTTCAAAATCATTTTGAAAATTAACGTTAAATTTTTTAATTTAATAGTTAAATTTAAACTAAAACATGTTTATTATAAAAATTATAATACTACATAAGTTTTAAAAATGTTTGAAAGGATAATGATATGTTCAAAATGTTTGAAAATATTTACATAATAATTTCAAATTTCAAATTTATTAATAAGATTAATAAAATAAATTAATTAAATATGTTAATTAATTAATGCATGTGTGCATGTAATACATATGTTGATATATGTTGTGTTATTTTAAAATGTTTAAGATAACATAAGTATGCATATATGTATACAAGATAAATTTTGAAACTAATAAATTTTAGTAAAAATTATTTAATTGAATAAATTAGTTAAAGGTTAATTAATTAAATAAAATAAACATATATATGATATATGTGTGTTACACTTTAAAGGTTATAGTATACACTATAAATGTTATAGTAGATATGTCCAATATAAAAGTTATATTGGAATACTAATTTAAAATTGATCAAAGAGTTAATTGATTAAAATTAATTAGATAAGATTTAATTAATGATATATTATACGTAAGGCCATCATATAATTAATATGAAATATAAAAATTATATAACAATAAAACTAGATGATATGTGTATAAATGAAATATGGAACGTTAAAGAAACCTAAATAGACTTGAGAAATAAACACATATGTAAATGTACATATACCGTGATTTCTAATGTGTCTGACACTTGAATCACTGGAGTATTTCATAAGAAATATTGTAGCGACCTGCAGTTCCGTACCCTTTGAGTTGATAATAATTCACCCCTGTCTAACCCAAATTGTACGAAAGAGCGCATAACTAGGGTAAAGAAGAAGAGAGAGTTAGAAGAAAATAGAACAACAAAACATAGAATCTCACAAACGCAGCAGAAAAAATAAAATATATAATAACAGATTTTAAATACAAGAACTGTACTATTATTATACATACCATTATCAGAGTACAATGGACAATAAATAATCTAGACAGTTTAATAACTTGTCCTCACATACAAAGCTTACACAGCGGAAATATAAACCAAATACAGAAATACGTCTCTGTCATCCAGCTCGTCTCATGAGCTCCATAGCATCCTATCCTAAATCCGTAATACTCGGTCTGACTCGAGCATAGTAATGAAATAGCACCCGAGTCAGTCTGCGAAACCAGCGTGAGAAAACGTATTCAATTCGAACTATTAACTTTGCTCAAAATCCTTTGAAAACAAAGGAATCTCGTAAGACCGCATCGCACATAAACACGATGGGTTTTTACGATAACCGAAACATTTTTTATCAAAATTGTCTGATATATAATAATGTCCAAAACAAGTAGATTGAAAATAGCTAAAATGCTTGCATCTTACTTTTCAGCATAGTTGGGCATAATCAAAATCGTACGTCGTTTATTGGAGAATGGATTACATAAGAATGACCGGGCCACTGGGGTACCGCCCATCACAGTGCACTCTGGAACAATGTACCGAGGACCACGCCGGGATCCCCTACTATATAAGACCGGCCTACCCCAAACAAGGATAAACCGAATATGTTATCACCAGGGTGTTCCTACCTTTACCATTGAGCGCTCCTTCTATCATGCAAAACCATATCCATAATATATATAGGTTTCAGAGGATATCTAGATAAGTGATAACATATCATAATTGGGTGCGACCCATTTAGCCTTGTTGCATCTCCCCTGTTTTAGTTAATCTTCGATGATGAGGCTTGAGGCTAAGCGTTACCTTTCAAGAAACAATCCTACTTAGAATGCTCATTGTCCTCCAATGATGATGTTCTGATAGCATTCGTTCATACAAGTTACCCTATGTCTGGAAAAATCGAATCTCCGTCTTCATCATGTTCACAGTATTCATTCATAATATTCAAACCGGATCAAAATGGTTTTCGTATAATTAAATTCGATCCCGGTCTCTTCGAACGAAATTGGCCAACTATTGATAGTCGGTTATTTAACTATCAATAAAACATCCATAAGCAGTCACCGGGCCTTATTATAACTTTCCCAAACATTTATTCCAAAATATCTTTATTAAGATATATATATATATTCAAATTTGTTTCCATATTCCAATACTTGAAAACAATTTCAAATACTTAATCCATACAGGATATTTTCAAAACCCTTTCAACACTTAGAAATATTTTCAAATTGCCATTTTTATACTTAGGAAAATATTATAAGTCTCATTTCCCAAAAATCTCTCAATATTAACGCTTCAGAGAACATTCCGTAACTTATTCCAAGGTCTCCCGAATCATTAATAAATTTTCCTCTCCTCAAATCATTTCTTTTTTATAAGCTCCTTTTAATCTCGAGAGAATTTACCAACAAAATGTTTCAACCACTCTTACTCTATATATAAATAAAATAAGCATTTTAAGGAATAATAATCTGTTTTAAAACATGTCCAATTAATTATTTGAAATATCGAAAACACTTTTATAACCATCAATAACTCATTTTTAAATAAACCAATAAATTTCCAATGCTGATTTTAAAAGTTAGAATTTACTAAAATAAATATTTAATATTTGAAAATCTACTTAACAAAGTGTTCCAATCCTAACTAATTTAAAAATCCATAGTTTTAAATAATAAAATTTTCCTTTTAAAAGCAAACTTAACTTTTTAAAATTTAAAAAAAAAATTAAAAAACCTCAATAACCAATTCAATTTATAAATTCTTCTCGAATCACATCATATCCTTCCATTCGGATCTTTTTAACCATTTTCACCTTTCAAAATAATATCTACTATTTTCTCAACCTATTTTCATATTTTAAAATAAACCCACCCGATGCATTATTTTTCCAATATATCCATGGATATCGCTTAACTTATTTATAAACATCGTTTATAAACTTTTATGCTCCTTTGAGTTTTACTTGCTTATAAAAACAACTTTATTAATAAATTCCATTTTATAAATCCATTTCTTTATAAATCTAGTTATAACTTCCAACCTATTTTTATTATCGACTTCAACTTCTTTTTATATTTCCAGAATACCATTTATAAATTCTTTATATAATTCATTTTTAAAATCTCTATTTAATAATTCACAATAGTTAAGTATAATTAAAAATCAAATATAATTTTCTAACTCAATTTCCTTAAAATAACCCCAATTTCAATATAAATATTTTTATATCAAAAATTCTTTTTTATCCTTAAATTTTAAAAATATATTTATGGTATTTCAAATATCAAAATTCAGGCCAGTGCTACAATAGCATCCAATAATTCAAATTACAATAATAATCTATACAGATTATCTACACACTTCATATATCACTATATATGAAAAATAAACCATATATTTGAGGAATCCAGTTGGATCCCTCCAACCTGTTTCACTGCATCCACAAATGTTAATACAATATAAAAATACGAGTCCCACTTCGAGGGGTGATATCGCGGTATATAAGTCATCCACTGTTATGCGTGGTGCATAGGGTCTCATCTGCTATAATGTGTAGGAATATCACTCCAAAATATATATACTACTATATATATAATATATCATTCATCCGGTAATAATTATTAAATCAAACAGGCATTTAATAATTAATTTTGAATATTTTTAAAATTAATCTGATAATCCAAATGAGTGAGAATTTTCTCACCTTGATTTTAACTTGTAATCGTTCCAATTTCTAATCCCATCGCGTAGATTTAGCAACTACGAATCCATCGTGACTTATCCTATTTTTTGGACCTCGCATTCAAAAAGTCATTCGGTTTTAAACATTTGAATTTTATAACTAATTCATAATTTAAATACTTTTTAACCTATATATACTTTATTAAATTAACTAAAAATAAAATTATCTTATACCTTCACTGCGTTGATTAAACAATTCCAGGCCACTTGCTTCCCTTTCACGAAATCACGCTCTAGGAAGTATTCGCAACTGCCTAATGATTTGTTGTCGCTCCGTGAACATCGACCATTGCACGAACTACACGAGAAACCACGACCTTTGCTTTGACCTGGCCGCGACGAGCACCCCAATCCTTACCCAATTCGCATATGACCATCACTTGTAACGTGATACTGCCAATGTCGAGTTCGAGCCTGCCTCATTCGCCTTCGACCCTGCTCCTCCATTATGCGTGAAACCCAGTCTCGCGAACCCCATTTCCACGTTCGTGACCACTTGAGTGCCCACCTCCACCCCCCCCCCCAAACGCAATTCGATCGCGACAAAAAACACGCAATAACTAGCATTGCCTGTAGCCATCGAACGTGAGCACCCCAGGCTTCGATCGTGATTTGCGATTTAACCAGACATCGCAGTTACATTTGGAAGAAAGAAAGAGGGTCACGCGATTTTTTTCTCTTTTTGTTGGGGATAGTCTTTCTTTTTTTCTCTCTGTGCTTTTTTTATTTTAAATGAAGAAGAGGGATTTTGTTCTTCTGAAAGAACGAAAGGGATAAGATCGTGATTTATAAAAGGGAATGAAGGATAGGTAGGTGGTATGTTACAGAAGGAAAAGGTAGGTTCAATTCATAGGGTGGCTGATGGGTTTGAAGGATTGACTAAAATATATTAATCTAAATTTTCAAAATGTCCCGATTTGCGTAGCTTAAAAAATCGAACTCTTATCGAGGCATGCCGTTAGGTGTTCATAATTTTATACCCCTATTCCAAACATAATGGAAAAGTTTTTGAGTCCTAATTAGATCATATGGAGAAGATAGCTTTTTGGAACCAATTTATATCAAATTTTCAATATAAATTTCAGTGCGTTTATATCACATACAACCAAACGCTATGAAATTTAAAAT
Source organism: Allium cepa (assembly GCA_030765085.1). Classification (NCBI taxonomy): domain Eukaryota; kingdom Viridiplantae; phylum Streptophyta; class Magnoliopsida; order Asparagales; family Amaryllidaceae; genus Allium; species Allium cepa. The sequence goes on from CM060941.1 coordinate 13,621,959, forward strand.
CTAATAATAATACATTATTACGGATCCTATGGAACTGGCTTTGTCAAATTCCGAGACCTTGCCCCGAATCGCAACTTTAACTCGTCGAGTAAATCGATGATTTCAAAATTTTACAAAATCGCTTGAAAATCTAGTTTTTAAAATCCTACTAACTAAATTATAAATCCAAACCAAATATTTAAACCATTTAAATATTCAAAATTGAACGATGAAAAATATAGATCGTTACATTCCTCCCTGAAATTGCTAAGGCTCCAACCACGTTACTTATTAAAATCCTACTTAGTTAAAATGCGATATTCACTTTTCTAATCTTTTAGTTTCATCTAATAATTAGTTTTCAATTCTAATTCCAAAGCCCCTATTTCAATTTCAATTTCAATTTGAAATCAATTATTCGTTAACGAAGGTTTTCCAAATAAATTCAAAAAATTTCTAACACCCTAAATTTCCGATATTTTTTTGGTAGTCTCCTTTGTATGGAGGACCTTTTTCAATATGACAAGAGAGATAAATATATATACATCGACCCACAAAGTCAGAGAAAAAATATCAATATTTTATAACTTTACGGTATTTAATCAGAAAACGTACCTTATATTAGCATTTTTAAGCATTATTAAGCAAGCATTTATTTCAGAATAAATTTCGCAACCCAAATCTAACCAAAAGATCCCCCTATACTTGTACTTTCTCAATTTTAAACCATTTAAGTACCAAAATATGAAATTCATCAACATTTCACTTATTTAAATAGTTAAAACACACAAACTTAGCAAGCACTGCATGTTGAACATATATTTATATGCAATTATAAGGTTCTGATGCTAATTTAATTATTTTCAATAAATCCATATTCAATTTGAATGATTTACAACTTAATTTTCTTGCATTCAATTCATTTTTATATCAAACAAACTCATATCCATTCCAAATTGATTTAAAAATCAATTTTATTCACATCTATTAATTCATATAATTTTATTTACTTTCGTTTGCATAATAATTTTTCTATGCAATTTCGGTGCTATTCATTTAATAAAATAATCATTTTAGCTTATAGCTATTTTAAATTGTATCCAACTCAACTTATATTTAGTTCTATTCCATTTCAAATTTATTCACGATTAATTTACTTGCATTCCATCCATATCTATTTTTACTAAGCTCGAAACCATTTCTCGCTATGTACTTATGAATTGTTTTATAAATTCATTTAGGCCAAATTTTCCATCCCATTAATAAACTTAAGTTAATTTGCTTATTTCCAATCACTTCAATCATATCACGTAAGTTATTTCCACTGCAACAAATTCCATTTCAATTTTAGATTGATTCTTCTTCGATCGAATTATTTTCCATTCACTAATTAATTTAATTATTCCAATCCACTTGAAATTTTAATTCCATACTTGAATTTGTACTCGAATTCACTTAAAAGATACCACGACAATATTCAATTTATTTACACTTAAATTGAATTTTGTTTATAACTCAAGCCAGTACTTGTTCAAACCATTTATGTTTTATTTATATTTAATTTGCTTATCTTTAAGTTGAATTTTACTGACTACTCAACATCCATATTTAATTTCCAATTCCAATTCACAATCTAATTTTATTCAACCAAGTTAAATTCCATTCTCGTATTCAGTTCACTAATCAATTCATCTAATTAGTTCACTTCCCATTTATATTCAATATCTGATCTTTATTTCCAAAATCATTTCAACTAGTTTACTCCAGTTCAAATTCACCTTAAAATTCATGTTTGGATCTTTTATTCCTTTACCAAAATATCAAATTATTTTGGTTTTATTATTTCTTTTTTTCTCCAAATTGAAAATTATATACTTATTACATTCTCAAAATTTCTATACTCGGGTACATACACATTTTATCTTTATCCCAAATCTATACATCACTTTGCAACTTACATTTATTCCATTTTCTCCAATTCTTATAAGCCTTTCGAACTTATTTATTCAAATTCGATTTATATACCATTCAAATTTTGTACTTATGATTATATAATTGATTTACCATTCATGTTATATACATAATTCCATTTGATATCACTTCTAATTCCAATTCAATTTCATTTCGTTTCGTTTGCTTTTGATCAACTTTTCAAAACCATATTCGAATTTATTCATACTTAAATTTCACTCCAAGCATATTTATTTTTAATTCATTCAATTTCGTATCCCCGTTTATTTCATTATATGTTTTAGTTATTTTGCTTAAGTTAACTCCCATTTCATGCATTAGTACATTATATTGATGCAATTCCAATCCAATCAATTAAATTTCTAGATTTTAATTTATACAACTTAACGTAAGTTGAATTCCATTTAATTTTTATATCTTAATCCCAATTGATACCATTTCCAATCCAATTTTATTTAACTTAGCTCAAGTTAAATTCAGATCCCTATAAATTTTCTTTCACCGATTCAATTTATTTAACTTTTGCAAGTTAGATTCAATTCATATATTCCATTTTAATTAATCCACTAATTCCTTTTATTATCGCCATCACTTCATTTATTTATTCCATTTAACTTTTCTTAAGTTATATTTCATTCATTTTAACTTTGTAAAGTTAAAATTTATTCCAAAATCCAATTTCCATTCTTTCCTTTCTTATTTAGAATCATTCTAAATTTATAAGTTTATAGCTTATTTCCTGATGATTTCTAAATTATTTAAATAAGGATTCCATAATTCAAACACCTGGTATTTATTTCAAATCATTTCGAAATCACAAATATCCCAAATCACACTCTTTAAATTTAAGCCAAACTTGATTTTTATCCAAAACAAAACTGGTTTGCCCAACATATCTGAACAAATCAGCTGCGGTAGCAATCCGACACTTAGAAACTCAAAAATGAATATTGATAATGCTGCAATCATCACCAGGATTTTTTCCATTGACCGTAGTGAGTTCAGTGTATATCACCTTCCAAAATCCATTTAAAACCATTTCTCTATTCAAAAGATCTATAAAATAATAATCCTATTATCTATCTTCAAAGTACCTTGGAAAACATTTCCAAAAATCTCTGAGATTTAATTTTTCAAATTCTGGTTTAAACCCATTTGTAGTTTTTAACTCATTTGTATAATTCATTCCCATACAATCTCCATTTGGTTATATATAACCATTTCCAATTTTATGATCTTGTTTTGATTATATAGTGACAACCAAACACACCACTATAGTAATTTTCAAAAAATTATTCTCTTTTATATCGAAATATATTTTGGGTAAAATTATTTCATTACCCTCTTCAAAACCATACTGTGTCAGTTCATCGTGTTTTAAGTGTTTAGAAACTCCTATCGATTTAAGTGGCGTCCCACTATTTGATCAGAATTTATATACCACTAGACCAATAAATCAACATAATATAAATCATTTTATATTCACTAACAAATACACGCTCGTATCTATTAATACACTCAAACCCATTTCATAGTACTACTGACTCTATCTCTAATGAGTAATCCCCTCCAGAACCAAGGTTCTCGCTTAACCTTCATCTTTGGCACCAAATGTAGCAACCCGCAGTTCCGTATGCTTTGAGTTGATGATAATTCATTCCTGTCCAACCCAAATTGTAAGAAAGAGCGAATAACTAGGGTAAAGAAGAAGAGAGGGATAAAAGAAAATAGAACAACAAAATATAGAATCTCACAAATGTAGCAGAACAAATATAATATAATAATAGATTCTAAATACAAGAACTGTGCTGTTACTATATATACCATTATCAGAGTACAATGAAAAAAAATCAATCTAGACGGTTTAATAACTTGTAATCACATACATAGCTTACACAGTGTAAATATAAACCAAATACGAAAATACATCTCTGTCATCCTTCTCGTCTCCTGAGCTCCATAGCATCCCATCCTGAATCTGTAATACTCGGTCTGACCCGAGCATTATAAATAAAATAACACCCGAGTCAGTCTGGAAAACCAGCGTGAGAAAACACACTCAATTCGAATTATTAACTTTGCTTAAAATCTTTTGAAAACAAAACTATCTCGTAAGACCACGTCACACATAAACACGGTGGGTTTTCACCTTACGATAACCAATTTTTTTTATCAAAATCGCCTGATATTATAATAATGTCTAAAACAAGAAGATAGAAAATAGCTGAAATGCTTGCATCTCACGTTGTAGCATAGTTGGGCACAATCAAAACCGTACGGCGCTTATTGGAGAATGGATTCCGTACAAATGACCGTGCCACTAGGGTACTTCCCATCACAGTTACTTCTAGAACAATGTACCGAGGACCACGTCGGGGTCCCCTACTACACAAGACCAGCCTACCCCTAACCTAGATAAATCGAATATGTTATCACCCCGAGTGTTCCCGCCCTTACCAACGAGCGCTCCTTCTTTCACGCACAACCATATCCATAATATATATAGGTTTTCGAGGAAATCTAGAGAAGTGATAACATAACCTAATTGGGTGCGACCCACTTAGCCTTGCCGCGTCTCCCCTGTTTTAGTCATTCCCGGTTGATGAGGCTTGAGGCTAAGCATTACCTTCAAGAAACAATCCTACATAGACTGCTTATCGTCTTCCAATGATGATGTTTTGATAGCATTAGTCCGTACAAGTTGCCCTAGGTCTGGACAAATCGAATCACCATCTTCATCATCTTCACAATATTCATTTGTAATGTTCAAACCAGATCGAAATGATTTTCGGATAATTAAATTCGATCTCGGTCTCTTCGAAATGGTTAATGAAATTGGCTAATTATTGATAGTCAGTTATTTAACTATCAATAAAACATCCATAAGCAGTCACCAGGCCTTATTATAACTCTTTCCCAAACATTTATTCCAAAATATAATTATTAAGATATACATTCAAATTCCTTCCCATATTCCAATACTTGAAAATAATTTCAAATACTTAATCCATACAGGATATTTTCAAAACCCTCTCAACACTTAGAAATATTTCCAAATTGTCATTCTTATATTTAGGAAAAATATTATAAGTCTCATTTCCCAAAAATCTCTCAATATTAACGCTTTAGAGAACATTCCGTAACTTATTCCAAGGTCTCCGAAATCACTAATAAATTTCTCTCTCCTCAAAGTCATATCTTTTTTATAAGCTTCTTTTTCGAATCTCAAGAGAATTTATGAATGAAAAATTTCAACCTCTCTAACTCTATATATAAATAAAATAGGTATTTTAAGGAATAATAATTTATTTTAAAACATGTTGAAGTAATTATTTGCAATATCGAAAACACTTTTATAACTATCAATAACTCATTTTTAGATAAACCAATAAATTTCCAAAGCTGATTTTAAAAGTTAGAATTTACTAAAATAAATACTTAATATTTGAAAATCTACTTATCGAAGTGTTTCAATCCTAACTAGTTTAAAATTCCATAGTTTTGAATAATAAATTTTTCCTTTTAAAAGGAAACTTAACTTCTTAAATTTAAAAAATATATTTAAAACCTCAATAATCAATTCAATTTATAAATTCTTCTCGAATCACATCATATCCTTCCATTTGGATCTCCTTAACCATTTTCACCTTTTAAAATAGTATCTACTATTTTCCCACCCTATTTCCATATTTTTAATATAAATCCACCCTATGCATTATTTTTCTAATATATCCATTGATATCGCTTAACTTATTTATAAACATCATTTATAAACTTTTATGCTCCTTTGAGTTTTACTTGTTTATAAAAACAACTTTATTTATAAATTCATTTTATAAGTCTATTTCTTTATAAATCTATTTATAACTTCCAGTCAATTTTTATTATCGACTTCAACTTCCTTTTATATTTCCAAAATACCGTTTATAAATTCTTTAATTCATTTTTAAAATCTCTATTTAAAAATTCACAATAGTTAAGTGTAACTAAAAATCAAATATATTTTTCTAACTCAATTTCCTTAAAATAATCCCAATTTCAATATAAATATTTTTATGTCAAAAATTCCCTTTTATCCCTTAAATTTTAAAAATATATTTATGGTATTTAAAATATCAAAATTCAGGCCAGTGCTACAATAGCATCCAATGATTCAAATTACAACAATAATCTATACAGATTATCTACACACATCATATATCACTATATATGAAAAATAAACCATATATTCGAGAAATCCGGTTGGATCCCTCCAACCTATTTTCCTACGTCCATATATGTTAACACAACATAAAAATACCAATCCCGCTTTGAGGGGAATATCATGGTATATAGGGTCATTCGCTATTATGCACGGCGCATCGGGTCTCATCCGCTATAATGTGCGGGAATCACTCTAAATATTAATATATATACTACTATATATATAATATATCATTCATCAAGCAATAATTACTAAATCAAACAGGCATTCGATAACTAATTTTAACTATTTTTAAAATTAATCTGATAATCCAAACGTGTGAGAATTTTCTCATCTTGATTTTAACTTGTAATCATTCTAATTTCTAATCCCATCGCGTAGCTTTAGCAACTACGAATCCATCGTGACTTGTCCCATGTTTTTGGACCTCGCACTCAAAAAGTCATTCGATTTTAAACATTTTAATTTTTTAACTAAATCATCATTTAAATTCTTCTTAACCTATATATACCTTTATTAAATTTAATTAAAAATAAAATTTTATTATACCTTCACTGCCTTGGTCGAACAATTCCAGGCCGCTTGCTTCGCTTTCACGATCTCACGCTCCAAGAAGAATTCACAACTGCCCTGATGATCTGCTGTCGCTCCGTGAACATCGACCATTGCACAAACTACATGAGAAACCCTGACCTCTGTTTCGACCTGGCCGCGACGAGCACCCCAATCCTCACCCAATTCGCATACGACCATCACCTGAAACGCGACACTGCCATGCTCGAGTTCGAGCCTGCCTCGTTCCCCTTCGACCCTGCTCCTCCATCCCATGCAAAACCCAATCTCGTGACCCCCATTTCCATGTGCACGACCACTCGACTGCCCACCTCCGCCGTTTCCCTGAAATGCAAGTCGATCGCGACAAACAACACGCAACACCTAGCATCGCCTACAGCCATCGTACGCGAGCACCCCAGGCTTCAATCGTGATTTGTAATTTTACCAAACATCATGATTATGTTTGGAAGAAAGAAAGAGGTTTACATGATTTTTTCCTTTTTTTTTCTAAGGATGGTCTTTCTTTTTTTCTCTCTGTGCTTTTTTTTGACTTTAAGAGAAGGAGAGGGATTTCATTCTTCTAAAAGAATGAAAAGGATAAGATCGTGATTTATAAAAGAAAACGAAGGATGAATAGGTGGCGAGTTACATAAGGAAAAAGTAGGGCCAACCCAAAGGGTGGCTGATGGATTTGACGGATTGACCAAAATAAATTAATTTAAATTTTCAAAACAACCTGATTTGCGTAGCTTAAAGGCTCAAACTCTTATCAAGGCATGCCGCTAGGCGTTCATAATGTTATATCCTATTCCGAACATAATGGAAAATGTTTCGAGTTCTAATTCGATCATATGGAGAAGATAGCTTTTTGGACCCAATTTATAATAAATTTTTGATATAAATTTCAGCGCGTATATATCCCGTACGACCAAAGGATAACTCCAAATGCTACGAAATTTGAAATTCAATAATAATACACTGGTACGGATCCAATAGAACTAGTTTTGTCCAATTCCGAGACTGTGCCCCTAACCGCTACTTTAACTCGTCGATTAGATCGATGATTTCAAAAATTTACGAAATCGCTTGAAATCCATTTTTTAAAATGTTACTAAATTATAAATCCAAATCAAATATTTAAACCATTTAAATATTCAAAATCGAACGGCAAAAAATCCGAGTCGTTACAAATATATTATTTTATAAGTCGATATCACTCAATATATATATATATATATATATATTAAAGATTATGAATCTTCAATATAATTTTGTCCTCTACCATATATATATTAATAAATTACTTACATACTCCTTAGTTGTTGAGCAAACTCAAGCTAGGGATGTTATGCGTAGTATTATTAATATATTGAACATATGAGGTAAGATAACTATATGTATTTGTTGAGCAAACTCAAGGTACATATAATATACTTAGGCCATCACGATATGGTAGGTATGGATGAATAATCTCTTTCGATTTGTTGAGCAAACTCAAGGTCAAAATGAGATTAAAACAAGGAAATATGGGTCAGGAGTTGTATATAATACAGCCAATAATGAGTTATCCATTGTTTGTGGGGCTATGATTTGATAGCAAACTCAAGGTCAGAATACCAAAACAAACGAGTCTTAACACCCACTAGTGAAGTTGTAAGACTTCTATGTTTCATCTTAGGGTTTGGAGAAATATAAAAGACTAGTGTGAACCTTATTAGAAAAAAGAAATAGTAACATTTAACATTTCTAATATTGTAAGAACTTATGCTATATAATGTTATAATTATCTATAATGATAAATTTGTGCATTTAATATGATTGATAAAACGTTTGTAAATCAACATATATAAACAAACTGAATTGAAAGTTGATAAATAGAAATATAATATATACTTACTAATAATTCTAATTGCATGTTATATATTCTAACCCATGCAAGTATCCAATTTCAACTACTTAATACATTCGTAAGTTGGTCACTTATATGTTTATTTGGTTAAGACCGTGTATTGCATTTTATGTTTTGAACTATAAATGCAATTTAAGACGATGGATATTTGATCTATGTACTGTCACATATAAATGTTATATGGTGGACAGTCATAGTTTGTGGGGTACAATATTTCGATGAAGTTAGTTCATTCGAAGTAAGCCAATAAATAGTATTCTAAGATTATGTATTCAACTTGAATGATTTCAAAAAGGATCATATTGTGTTAATGTAACACAAGAACATAAACTATGAGATACATCTGAGAACTCGATTGTTGAAGTGTCATCTTGATCTATTTACATAAAGTGCAACATATTTAATGTCTTAACGGTTAAGAGTAATCGAGTGCGCTTCAGTGAAAGGTTTGTTCTGATATTGTAGTAAGGTTTTCTTTTGAATAATTTAACCATTTGAAAGAAAAACAAATGTATAAGAATAGATGTAATTTAAGGTAAAGTTGGAATGAAGAGAATGAATAGTCACTTCAGCTTCATAGAGAAACATTGGAAACAAGAATTGTAATGATAACTGATACTTAATATTGGAATATGAAATTTGATTTTTATTCCCAAAATGTATTTTAACATTTATTTCTTTGAGTTCAAGATATTTGATCAAAGAACTCTCTTTCGTAAACTAGTTGCAGCATATGAAATTAGTAAACAGTATTGACAATATTAAGTGAATGATGGACCTCTAAATTTAGTACGCTAATATAGTAATGGAAGAAATAGCGGGAGCATGCCATATAGCACCTAATAATTGCATCAAATTACAAAAATTGTTTTCGTAAAATGTACAGAACATTATTTGTGAAATATGTTTATTTTTGGTATTGACTTGAAAATAAATATAAATATATTTCAATATGAGTATTATGAATATTCATTATAAAATAGAACTATTATGGAATTTGCTTCCATAGTAAAAGTGATGCAACAAAAATACATATGTATCTAGTATTATTTACAGTTGTTTTGGAATTATAGACTAAGCCGTTGTTTTGAGAAATGATTTTACTGTATGATTATGAATCATATGATAGAGGTTAATTATATCTCAAACATTTAATGGCTATGCATCCATTCAGTGCAAGCATCATAAGATTTGATGACCTCTTTGAATTAATACATATTGATGTATGCAATCACAAGTCTATTAATACCAAAAGGGTTCCACATAATTTGTTATATTCACCGATGATTTATTACCAACATGAATATGTAAATTAGATACACATGTAGTAAGTTTATGATAAAATCATAGAATATAAAAGAAAAGTAAACGAAATAACATGCAATAGAATAAAATGATTTGATTTGTTCGAATAAGTGAGTATATTGGAAAGATTTCCAAATGTAACTAAAAATGAATACATATTCAATCTCAAAATCACTCCTCCATGTGATACATAATGATGTATCGATAAGGAGTAATCAGACATTGTTATACAATTTACGACTAATTATGAGAGAAGTTGAGTTAGTTTATTTCTATCAGGTCATGTACTTAAGATTAGTACACAAAGTTGATATTATTTCATCTAAAAAACAGTATACAAAATCATACAAGATAAGGATTTATAAGAAATCCCAACATATCCTAGGCAAAGGAGTTGGCAGGTTATGCGATTCGAAAGATTGGACGTAATAATTGTTCATGAGGGATCTTATATGAATCTCCAAAAAGTTTTTTTGGAATGGTTTGTCATTAAATGACAGACTTATGTTTTGAACATAATTTTGTAAACTAAAATAAGTTTTATAAATAAAAAGGTTCATAAAGCATTTATGAATCCTTATTCTATTTGCACTAAAAAATAATAGTTGTTTCAAGATATATCAACTTCACTGTGAAAGAATTTCTTTGAGAAATTTTTGGTAGTTAAATGGAATTGGATCTGATCCACAAATAGAACTGATTATATAAGATGAAGTGAAATTAACTAACCTAAATGAACATATAGCATTAGAATGTCTAATAAGTATTCTCGTACATCGAAGAGAAACTATGAGTTTCTTATTAATGTCTAAAATATACATTACCCTTAGTTGTTCAATTAAACCATTAAGATTGTTGACTCTATATGGTATGATGCGCAGATCTGAAAGAATTCCAAGTACACCATGAAAATATGACTTCAGTGGTCATAACCAAAGAGATGTGATCCATCAGCCGTGATTGTGTCTTTATTGGAAAGAGTAATGTGGTTGGAATTAAATAAGCAATGTTGATAAAAATAATAACGCAAATTTCAATTGTTGAAATTAGCAGAACTGATTCGGTATCCAACATGCTCAAGTTAATTCATATTTACTTACAAGATTATTGCTCGATAAGACTTAGTGCTTGGTACTGATGTGTTGAACCATAAAATTCTAAATAATGATTTGGAGTAAGCCGTTTACGCATATTAACCAAAAATGCCTCGAAGTCAGTGGAAGCGATATTGGGTTTGTGAGTCATTGGATATGACCCAAGAAATGATAGAATGTATATGTGACGCCCCACCTCTATACTTACACTAGCCAAGAACACTACGGGGTAATGTCATCGACTAGCATAAAGAATAAGGCTGTTGAGGAGCAACCATCTGTGAAATTGCTTTGTGCGAGTACCAATATGTCAGATAGTATGACATGCATTTTATTTCAAGAGGAAATCTGACATACCAAAACGGACTCAAAGCTACTACATAGTGGCTATGTGGTCTTCGAAAAAAAAAAAAATAAGCATAACACAAATCAGTCACAGATATTCATATCACTAAGGCGGAAACAGATATGAATCTAACACATAGAATTGAACATCAAGTAGTGGTCATACAAGATCCACTACATCACAAAAGAACAGGTACAAGTGCTAGACAAAACAATATGCATACATCAAGGAGTCTCTATCTCGAATGTATAAAAACAAAAAAAAAACTACTAAGCTAAAGTGGTTAGCCAAAAGTCAGAAGCTAGTCCCTGTTAAGAAGACAAGTGGAAGCACCTGAAACACCTTAGTCTGACCCGAGTATTATTTAAGAAGAAAAATAATAAACGGATCAGTCTAGCTATAATTATCATATAAGGTGAGTTAGAATATAAGATATAACAAAAAAAATGATAATAATAATGTCATGCTTTGACCAGTATATATTTGATAACAATGAAAATCATACAATATCTCAAATCTACTCAAATATCCGAAAAGGATACCATATTCTTTTGCTTATTCACCAAACCTAAAATATTGACAAAACATATTAATGCAACTCGCAAAAATTGGTGAAACGCAAATTCTAGAAATCAATAATTAGAAATCCAAAAAACACAAAGGGGGCGGCCTATTACAAATGGGAGTATGAAAACTCACCAACACGTGTATCACAAACGGGCGCTATCCCATGGGTTGCTAACCCGTCGAGCCAGTGCAACGATGTAGTACAACGGTATGCCCGAGGAACCTAAAACTCAAATAAGTTTGAATAACGACGTAGTACAACGGTACTCCCGATGAACCGAACTCCATAAAACGGTCAAAAGATCATGGGTTGCTAGGCCATAAAAATGAGATGAATCTCCATAGAACGGGGTATAGTCCACTATGCGGACAAAGAGACATCGCATATCGCTAGTTTAAATCATAAAATGATCATCATTGATCAATAAGAAGTGTAAATTACACCGAGCTAGTAAATAAATGAGTTTAGCTTCTGTCCTGTAATCACTAGCTTAACTTAAATATTTACAAACAGATTGTTGATTTACACTCAAAAATTGTTATGAGATTTCAATCGAAAAAGTCCAAGAATTAACCGACAAAGTCAACGCAATCTTTTCATACCACTTGTTTTGCTAAGTCGTTTAACTAGATTTCTCATGCGAATGAGGTAAATGTTTGTATATACTAATAGATTGGAAAACGATTTCGAGGTTTGTAACCATTTTTGTGAAAGAGTTTGAGTATTTACTACTAGCATAAAAACTTATATTTTAAAGTGACAAATCATAGAAATGATTGTAAAAACAATCTATCGCCAAAAATTCACATTCGATGACGTGAATTAAAACCATGAAAATCGATATCAAATCCATCAAATGGATATTCCCAAAGATCCAGAAAAGAAGTCATCAAAGTAGATAATAAATGAAAATAACTAACTGGATCAACAAAAATCGATTAAAACGAAAATCCACTCAAAAATAGGCAATTTGACTAAATATTACAACGTCAGACGTCTGGTGGTTTTCCCAGATGTATGAGCTGAAGGTCTGGAAATTTTTCTTCCATATCGCCTAGACGTCTGGGAATAACTTCAAACGTCTGAGATGTAAGTCTAGAATTTTTTATTCTGATGACCCAGACGTCTGAGTGTTTTCCCAAATATCTGAGCTGAAGCTCGGGGGAAAAATTAGCCTAGGCCATTGATGGCCAATTCAACTTGGAAGCGATCGAATGAGCGACAGTGGCTAGAGATTTATGCCAAGCGACAACCCAACCCTCTAGGCTCTTCAATGCACTCCAAACCACATGTCCAAACATCCATTGTAGGAATTTCATAGATTTGACTTCAAAATACCAAAAGTTATAAAATTCACCAAACTAATTCAATTCAAAATCAATTGGACATAAAATAGATGTTAGGAGTTCATACCTAACAACAAAGAAAACTATAGACATAGATGTAAGTCAAGAACTCACCTTTAAACTCAAATATAGAAATGAGAAGCTCTAAAACAAGCTAAGATTAATTTCACTTCAATAACACCTCTAGAATCTTCAATATATTATTAATTGCAATGAATTTCCTAAGTTAGGTTATAGCAAAAATCAAAAGTTAAAGAGGAATTGAGATGGAGAAGATGTTTACCTAAGCTTCTCCTTGATTTTAGAACTTGAATTTGAATTTCTTAAGAATCTAGAGCTTAGGAATTTTGATTTCCTTTCTTTTCCCCCATTTTTCCTAGGGCTTAAGTATTAGGAATTTAGAAAGTGGAGTGAATGAATGAAGAGGAGCGAAGTGGGAGGTATTTGGTAGAAAGTTTGGGTTCTCTTATTGGGTTAGTGGGCTAAAACCAAACCCAAAGCCCAAATGAAAATACCAAAATCCTAGTCAACTCCAAACGTACCAATATTTATACTCAAACAAGTTGTAAACGTCATTTTGAACTTAATGAAAGTTGTCTTGTGTACGAATTCGACTGTTTATAAAAAGTCTCATTTCGGACTTTAAATTCAACTAACGATGCTATATTTAAATAAAACATTTAAAATATATAATCGTAAAATATGCGGGTTGTTACAGTATTGTTTAATAAGCATCAAGATTAAATAAGTATTTTGATAAAAATACCAAATAGTTTGATTTTCAATCAAAGTGCAGAGAAAGCGTGTGTGCATAAGAAAGAACATTAAAAGGTACATTGATATTTCTAAACTATAAGTAAACAACACATTATTCATTTTAACAATATTCTTGCATTAAAATCTAATTTAGTTGTATTAACACTCAATTTTTCATTGTAAATTATGTCTTTCATGGTGAGTATAGAAGATATAGGAATTGTCCCAAAACGATATACAAGAGCACCCCCATTAAAATGAGAACATGTAAGTTGGATCCTCATGCATTAGCAATAGGATTTATCATATAAGTTATGTTGTGTATGATATTGTGTTTTGTTTATATATTTGATACATGGAGAAAATATAAAATCCAAATTGATATCACTAAATGGTTGTTTGAGGTGTTCTCTTATATTTATGAAATACTAGAGAATTTTTTATGGAAACAACAAACTCGTTATGATGGAATGTTTGGACACAAATTTTTATAAATGATATTCAATATAACACGTCGATGATAAAATTCAAGTTAAAGTATTTTAATTTGAAAATGTTTCAAAATAAAAGTGATTATGTTCGATTCAACGAAATATTGAGAACATTAACTTGAATAGCGCTACAATAAACCAATGTACATAGATATAAATGCATAGATTTATAATTGAGCCAAAGGTGATTCAAATAATGAAAATCCCATAATATTGCTATAAGATATAATGTCATGAAATTGGTCATGGTAGAACTTAAAGCTCACTAGAAGTGGAAAGACACTTTGAATCGTTTCATGTTATAAAGGCAGTTTATCAGTGTCAGATAAGTTAATCGACAAAGTAGATAATTAAAACATAATAGCTTACTCATTCACTAAGGGATTGATCTAATTGGTCTTGAGAAAACTGATTGGAGAAGTTGGAATTAGATTCCATAATTGACCCCAAGTGCCAGTGGGAGATTGATATAGTTAGGAATATGCCCTAGGGACAATTATGTTATTTGTTACATATATCTAACTCGTTGACCAATCTTGTTCGAAATAAAAGGTATTTTCTTCCTATTATATACTTGATATAATGTGATTGTATTAATTAATTAACTTAATTAAAAGTATATTTACTAGAAAAATCCATAAATGGTATATTTTATGATAGTAGTTATAAAGTGTTGTAACCATGAGTAATTTATCACAACGAAACAAATATACCCCTAGTCAAGATTCATCGAGACTGGATAGCGATGTATTATTAACGCTCTTCAAATGTTGGGCAGTGTATTATTCATGACTGTTGCGGGCACCTAGGGATTATGTACTAATAGTTATTGGATAACTTTAGAACGACTCACTAGATAGTTTTCTGTTGGTTAATATAACTAAGGTCAACAAGAAAATATCGATGTGACTGATTTACATAGTTCTTTCAAATTGAGAGTACTGTGGATCTTCAATATGAAAGCTCTGCTTTGATTATAGCCAAATCATGGCATGGCATCCATCGAGTGACTATAGTTGGGTCGATAGGAAGCATTGAAAGTGAAGCACTATTCAAGAGAGGATTCGTCTCCTCGGTTATATTAGGTTAGTATCACAGTCAACTTAAGTCAACTCAAAGTAAAAGTCTCTGGCCAGAGAATTTCGGTTGATAATAATTGTTATTATTGACCAAGGACTTTATATTTAGACTATAAAGTTGAATGTGGATGAGGTTGGAATTTTGACCATTACCAAATTCCATAAGTCCAAAGTGATATAGTTTCGACAAAAAGAATTAGTGTAAACAAATGTCACAACCAGGTAACGCTTATTAAACTAAAATTGGATTTTACCGAAAAATGAGTAAGAGATAAATTTGGTCATAATGTCACACCACCTGCTAAGTGACGTGTGAACGTTAATATTAAAATAATTCGATATTAATCGCTGACTAAATTTATGCCCAAGGATTACACAGTCGAAATGACGAATTCCCTTTAGACCGAATTATTTAATTAGTTTATAGTTGTGATAAATTAATTAAATTAATTAATATTTATGAAATATTAGTTATAAAATTTGAATATGATTTGAGAAATAAATAATGTTATATATATTTATAACAGTCATAAATATATCGATCGATATACAATATCGACAAGCGATTAATTAGATTTAATTGCATAGTATTTTCGCTTGGGCTTAGATAGGTTTAAGGCTCATCATTAAGGCTATAAAATTTCGGCTTTGGGAAGGTCAAGGGGTGGCTAAAACATAGGAAGTGGCTTGGAGATAATGGGTTGAGACCAAGTGAGAACGGTAACCTTTTTGGCCACCATACCTTCTACATTGCTGGTTAAAACATATCTCTCAATCACTCCAAAGTTCTCAAATATATTCAAAATTAAAATAATACTATTCGATAGTAAGAAGTCAGTGATTCCGAACTTGCAATCTGACGAATCGATAACAGTAAAAGGAAAGGAAGTCATTGCTTCAACGTGGATTCAAAGGCATCATTCAATTGGTAATTTTAATTCGTATTACAGTAATTAAATTATATTCTATGATCTTATAATGAGCAATTTCATATATGTATAAATATATTTATGTTTAGTTAGTGTGATTTTTGTAAGTAGATGTGGTTATCATAAATTAGTTTGGTTATGGGCATTATTTGTTTATTATACTGTTTGATTTATATGTAGAAAAATATTGTTTACTACATAAAATTAGTTTGTGTTATTAATAATTGTTTTATATGTATTTATTAATAAATTCATATATACATATATATTATAGTGTATATTTCCCTCTCATGGTAGCATATATGCATATATATATATATATAATTTAAAAAAATTGGTACAGTTATTTACATATAATATGAATCTACAAAATCGAAAATTAATTATTATACATATATTCATATTTTTAAATTAACATTTATTGAATTTTATTTTTGAATTGCTTATTTTATATAAAATAATCATAACTTAAAAAATTCAATTTTATATTTTTTTTAAAATAATGTATCATTTGGGAAACATATAGAAAAAATTTAGGAATTTTTTAATAAAGTCTGTTATTTTTAATAATTGATGTTATTTTAAAAAAATGTTTATGATTTATTAAAAATAATTATTAAATTGAAAATTTCTTTAAAATTTTTTGTAACCTTTCATTCACGATGTTAGAATTATTAAAATTTTAATATTTAGTATATACTATTTTATATTAAATAATTATTGCCGAAATCAATTTATTCGTTTTTAAAATTAATATTTCAACTTTGAAAAATCTCGAGATTTTTCCTAAGCTCTATTTTATGATCCTAGATTTTCAAAAATTGTAACATTTTAGTTTTCATCAATATATTATTTTATGTTAATTATTTATGGATAAAAACATTATTTTATTCATAATTTGTACAAATTAAAATACTAAAATTATTATATTTGCAGAAATAAGTTAATTTAGAATTGTAATAATTTTTTAAAATTGTTCTCTTTCTTTCTATATATATATATATATATATATATATATATATATGTTTTATGTTTGTAACAACCTTGGTTTGGAGATTACATACTTATATTAAATTATAATGATAGTTATAATTTAATATTGTGAATTAAATAAATTAGGAAGTTAAAATTTTTTTATTTGGAATAAACAATAAATTTTGGAATTTAAAATGAGAAAATAAAGTTTCGAACTTTATTTTTTTTGGTTGATAATAAGTGGAAAATGATTTTTATTTTAGAGAAAATACAATAATTATGTTAATTATTGCCAATTACTTCAATTAATGATTTCCCAGAGAAGTAATTGATTTTTAAAAGTGGTTTATTTAATAAAAAAGGGAATTATTTAAAAATATGTTTTGGCCATAAATTATGATTGGAAATTGTTTGAAATAATTTTCGAAATGACAAAAGTATTTCTATTGAATTTTAGAAGCTGAAAACAAAGTTTTATTCATTTATTTGAGTAAATAGTGCATTTTTGTAAATTAAGAGTTTTTAATAATAATAATGTTTTTAAAAAATATCTTTTTATATAGTGTAAAATTTCCTATTTTATGAGTGTGTAAGTTTGTACATTTTTCTTGTGTGTAAACTAAAGAAAATGCTTTTTTTTTTTGCAAATTAGTGCATATAGAAATGCATTTAGGCTTTTGTTAAGTAATTAATTTAGGCCATTTAATTTTTCTTCTTATTTGGGTCTACAGCCCATTTACCCTTAACCAGTAGTAAGAAATGGAGCAAAATACCTTGCGTGTACGTTCATTTTTCTTCTCAGCTCCTTCTTCTAACCTGAGAATAGAAATGAAACCCATCTCTACCATTTTGCAAATTTTAATCTCTTCCTTCAAATTAATTCAACAAGCTGAGAATTTTATCAAATTAGAGTACAATTAGAAGGTAATCTCACTCTAAAACCTTACAATTTCATCAAATTCCTAATTTTAGAAGTAGTTTTTTCTAATTTACTGTTATCTCCTTCTTGCATGTATTGTTTTAAGTCGGTACAAGTTATTTGAAGTTAGAATCTCCTCAAAGCTTGTCTATTTCAACATAAATTCGAGGTTTGATCATCTCTAACAGCAAGGTGAGTTTGTTAACTCATAATCTCTAGCAAATCAAAGTGACAAATTGCTTGATCTGTGAAAAACGAGTTACTGTAATTGTTTTCTGTTCATACTTTACTTCTCTACAAAAACAGTTTTCTGTTGTCTCTTTAAATGACTATAACTTGAGAATCCGACAAAAAAATTCTATTGGATTTCTTTCATTTGGTAGCTTAGATGTCGTATTACATGCATGTCAAATTGCGTAGCATTTGATCTTCATCTGATATGCCAAACTGGTGCATGAAAATCAGGTCGAGGATGGAAAAATTTACTAGCAAAAGTTCGTACCTAGGTCGACATGATGTCGACCTAGGGGTCGACTTCAAGCTCTCTAGGTCGACCGTTAGGTCGACCTAGAGGGGAGAGAGGACGACCTGCATGTTGACCTCTGAGGCACTTTTGCTTGTTGCTCCTTTCTCTTGTGCTGTGTAATCCTAATGCTTGATTTTATTGTTTTGCCCTACTCTTCACTTGATTTTGATGTTGTTTTTGTGATGTATTGAGAGCTATGATGCCTATCAATAGGCTAGCTAAATTTGGAGAATTTGAAATTCAAATTTGAATTGATTTTGTGTTGAATTTGAATTGAATTTGAGTTATCGATTTTGAGGTATCTTCTTTGTTATTCGTTGTTTTCGAGCACGGTTTTCTCCAAACATTTTTGAAATGATTTTGGAAATAAATGGGAAATTATTATTATATAGTATTTTAAAATTATTTTTCAAAGATAAAATCTATTTATTTTCTATAATGAAGGAATTTCAAATATTGCTTTTAATAGTCGTTTCGGAAATAGTTTTCAAAGCTATTTTCTCTAATAAATTATTTTAAATATAAAACACATATTTTTGCACTATTCAAGCGTATGAGAAAGAGAATTAAATGATTTAGTAAAACATGTGGTATGGGACACGTGCGTTTACTGTTTTGGTTCATTCCGAACTTGTACGATTGAAGTTATTAGAGGTTATCGATTTTGAGTTATTTTGCCATATTATGGCGTATTTTGAGTTTTATAATTCCTATTTATAGGAATTTTCTAAGACGGCCAATATTTGGCAAGTTTTATGGTTTGAGATCTCCTATTTTAGGAGTATGGTCGATGAGAACCATCGCGATGTATATTTTTATATACTCAACGATGAGACAGAGTCTTGAGTTGAGATTTCCCTATTTCGGGAAATATGGTTTATGAGAAACCATTATGAGATTTTATTGCACTTGCCGATGATACGAGGCAAGTTATGAGATTTTTGAGATTAGTGATTTATTTTTATGATGTGGAATCAACTAGCGGTTAGTAAACCATTTAGTACGAGCGTGTGGTATGGGACGCACATTAACACTTTCTGGGTTCCTAACCAAGAGTTTGTGACACATCCATGAGTATGCCAGTGCTATAGACCTTCGGGTCATCCTGAGTTGTTTCACTTTGGTCACCATGAGTTATGTGACTTTGGTCACCACGAGTTATGTGACTTCGGTCACCATGAGTATGACCTTCGAATCCACAAGATAGATACCTAATTTATAAATAGCACTGCAAGAGATGCACGTGCAGCATTGCTTCGGCATGCAATCATGGATCTGGCCAATCTAATTTTTTTGAGTTATCTAAGCTTTCTGTTTTATTATGATTTCACCATTTTAAGAAGTTTTATTACATCGATGGCCTAGTGCTATATAAGATGTTATATATATGGTGATTTCATTTATGATATTTTGAACTCTTATTGAGTTCCTTCAGTTTAGAGTTTTGATGATTTCATGATTTTATAGGATATTATAGGTTTTTCCATTTAAGCGAGTTAATTTTGAGTTTTATATACATTTATACCAATGAGATGAGGTACAATTAAGTTTGGACATTCTTCTATGTTTGAGATTTATATTGGCATTCTATGGCATTCTGAGATTTCATTTATGTCAATGAGATGAGGCATATTTGAATTTTGGGATATCCTATTTGAGAATGTTTTATGTTTGCCATTTTAGCGAGAGTTTGTATTAATGATTCTCCTATTTAGGAGATATGGTTCATCGAAACCATTGTAGTTATCATTAAGATTTCACCGATGATATGAGGCATGTTTGATTCTTATTAGTGCATTATCATCGAATTTCTTCTTTTGAGGTTAGATACTTGAGTGATATTATGTCACTTGAGTTATGAGTATGTCTTTATTATTTCTTCTCATTCGAGAAAAGCAATCATCCTTTCCTTTTGATAATTAGTATCATGCTCTTGGTATGGTATCTTCTTGTTCGAAGGATACTCTACCCTTTACTTATGCTTCATATTGTCATCTATCTTTATTAAATCGATGTTTTCGCTAGACAGACCCGTATATTTATACTTGGATCAGACCGATTTTGTTTCAGGTTAGACATTTACTTTTGGACCTAGCTTTTTCTTGAAGCTTTCGCATGGATATCTTCCTATCATATTTTTTTAGTTATAGTCTCTTTAGAGTTGTATCTTGTGTATATTTATTTGACTCGTGTATATAATGTGGTAGTTATACCACAATTGATGTACCATTTTTATTGCATTGGGATGTATCATTGTATATGTGTACATGTATATCTATTTGTTGTTCTATGATGTGATGTTCATTGAGTTATTGTATTTTGTTCTAATAGATCCATTGGCCAACTACAGTTTTGTATTAAGTATTTATTGGATACGTCAATCCACTTGATTTGAAAAAACTAGTAGAGTATTTATCGATGTATTTAAAAAATATTTAAGACTAGGCTACAGATGGTCGCTCCTAACTAGCCATGTTCTCTGCATTAGCAGACCGTATTACCTAGTAATACTCATAGTTAATGTGGGTCTCTAGGTGGGGAATCACAGCTTGGTATCAGAGCTGAGTTCAGACCAAAATAGGATAAACATAGAACAGAAGCATATATTATGATACATCCGAATATAGTACGAGTGTACGAATCCCTTAATCATCATGTCCTTTATCTTATCGTGTCCTTTGAGATAGTAGTTGGGATATGTCTAGGAATATTTTTATTCCGTAGTATACCAAAATAGAATTGATCATATCTTACCTTAGGAGTAATCCTAAAAGTGATTATTCTATTCGAGTCATTTTGATACGGATGATTGACCCTCATCCGTATCGGTGGAATTTGTTGATGCTTTTCGTTGGTTTTTGTCTTGTTTCTCTTTTTGGATTATGAATCCTATTGAGGGGATCCGCAATATTTGGGAGAGATATTTGAGAATTTTATGGTTGTTCCTTGTAACTTATCTTTTCATGCATATTGGCACGTTATTTTCTATCTAGATTTTCTATCTAGAGTTTGGAATGATTTTAGATGGAGTGGCTTGCATATTATCAAGCCGCATTCTGTGATTCATAGGATACTATATTTTGGTATCCTAATTTAGTCGATTTGTTGTTCTTATTCTTTCGAATGTTAACAATGATTTTGAAATCTCTATATTCACTCGTGAGTATCGAGATGTTGATGATATATCTCGAATGTCAGTCATTGCGGCTCTATTAATTTCTGCGAGTTCGTTCGAGTGTGACACCCAATCGGTCATCTTTCCATGAGGATGTCCAATAAGGGAATGAGGTTATTCATTGAATTTAACTGATATTGTCGTTTATGTCCTCTTTTTGAGATATCCTTTTAGGATACTCAATTGATGGTATACTCTGTGATGTTACTTCATCCGAAGTAATGAAGTGTCGTTTGTGTTTTCTTTTCATTTGAGGTTATCTTGTCCTTACTCTTATATCTTATCAATCTCTTTGCAATTTATTGAGATGGTGTTAGGGTCATTAATTAGCTTGACCTTACACTGATTTTCATATGCTACTAGTTGCAAAGGATAGCTTTCCACTTACACATTCCGCACTCGTATTGTTTTTGTGAGAAGTTCGTTATACCGTTAGATTGGACGAACGTTCTAGTAAGTTTCATCAATCTCGAGTATCGAGTATTCTAGGAATATCTTGATGATCTTAAATTATGTTCCTTGGTTTTAAGAATAAGCGATAAAATTGAGTTTTCAAATTTTTTGAAAAATTGTAGATGTGTTTCCAAGAGAAATTGGATTTTTATTTTGAGAATAAATAAAGAAATTTTTGAATGTTATATGAAGTATTTATTTTATAGAAATGGTTTTGTGTTAGCTTGTCTATCGAGTGCTTTAAGAATTCTAGTCGACGCGTTTGGCCAGCGTTATCGATAGAAATTTCCTAAATGCTGTGGTGAGACAATCAGACATGATAAATTGATTTTTAATGAGATTTAAATTAGAAATAAACCAAAATGGATTGAGAATTAAATTTTATTTTAGAAGACATATGCAGCCACTGAACCATAGTGGGCTAGATGAGTGGCGAGGCAGTTTTGAACATTTGATCAACTCTGCAGCCAATTTATAGGGATACTCATTATAAACCAATGGCGAGGCAATGCCATTAGGATAATTAAAAATTTATGTGTTTGAATATAGTCATTTTTTATTATTGAAAAGGTGCATTTTAGATGAGATAATATTTTGTTTGAAAATTAAAGTGTTTAATTGATTATTTTAATATGAGTTATACATGTTAAAGATGAAGCTTGTTTTGAAGAAAAAAATTGGGTGTTTGAAAAATAAAGAGTGGTAAAATTTTAAGTTTTATCTTGAGAACTAATTGATATGAATTTATAAAACACTTTTGGAAATTTAATCTTGTTATAAGAAAGAATATGAGTATAAATTTATTTATTACTAAAGGATGGTATATTAAAAAAATTTGAAACTTTCAAATATTGGAAATTAAGACTATGGTTTTGAAGGTAATGAGTTATGAAACTCTAATAAATTTTGATGGTAAACTAAAAAAATATTCTATTTTGGTTCCTTGTGTTTACTTTGCCCTAGTGCAATAATCTAATAACTTGCATTTCTCAGTCATTTAATTTAGTGACCTCTGAAATAATCATCTCTCATCAGGTTTCTTACCTCAATTGTTGTTATCTTAGTATTTGTATGGCTTCTTCCATAGTGAGACACGGAAAGATATCGCCTTATTGTTTGGAGTTCGAATAAAGTGATGCTAAATCCCAACTCTATTCAAGAAACTTTTGTGAAATCTCTTTCGAATGATTTTTGGCCAACTTTTCTGCTTTTGTATTCTTATTTCGAAGGAGAAATGCCTTCGAAATCATGAGGTATTACTCGAAGATATTCTATAGTCCGCTAATCCCAACGAATATATTCGGGTAATCATAGAAATTATTGAGCAATTTTATCTTGGTTTTCTTTCATCTTGAGTTGAGAGTAAGGAATTTTGATCTCGTGTTTGTCTATCCTTTCTTTGATTGATGAAATTATTATGTTGAGTACAAATTCTTCTCTAGAAATTGCGAGGACGCAATTTTTATAAGGGAGGAGTCTGTAACAACCCTGCTTTGGAGATTACTTGTTTATATTAAATTATAATGATAGTTATAATTTAATATTGTGAATTAAAATAAATTAGGAATTCAAATTGTTTATTCGGAATAAACAATAAATTTTCGAATTTAAAATGAGAAAATAAAGTTTGGAACTTTATTTTTTTTGGGTTGATAATAAGTGGAAAATGATTTTTACTTTAGAGAAAATGCAATAATTATTTTAATTATTTGCAATTGCTTCTATTAATGATTTTCAAGAGAAGTAATTGATTTTTTTTTGTGGCAAGGCCAGTCGGTTTTATAGTGGACCGTTCACTTTTTATTACGAACGTAATAAAAGTTGAAGTACAGGAGTAAGGTAAAAGCACCTTAACTACTAAGAAAAAAGGAAAATACAGCACAGGTACGTGACATCTATGTCACAGTAACTAAAAATATCACTAAGACTGGGACTCCTCCGAAGAGGAAGAGTCACCATCATCCGCAGACACCTGAGAAGATACCAAAGGGACATTCCCACAAAGACCAGTAAAGGTACGGAAAAGGATAGCAAGACAAGGATCATAACCCATAGCATCAGAAGAGTAGATAAACGAACGATCCCAGGAAGTATCAGCTAGCATGACAGAATTCGAACTCGCATACAGACCGTCCAAATCGAGAACTAAGGAATCACTAGACGGTTTGAAATGAAGGCATCTAAGGTCCAGATAATCACCGGAGACAAATCTAAAGAAGGATCCATCCACAGGGTTAAATCTCATATCAGATTTGTGATCAACCCGACGCCGCTCGGACTCATCCCAAACAACAGGCAAACGCAGCGAGGATGGGATAGGAGCAGCAACATCACAAGGGACCATAGAATCAGGAGAAGAGACAGGCTTAGTACAAGGAAAAGGAGGCAGACTCAGATCAGATAATGGAACAGCAGGAGGAGGGGTAATCTGAGAGGCAGGGGCCATGGGAACCCAAATCCTACGCGGGGGGCGAGGTAAAGGAATCTTCGGAGCAGCTACGGAGGCTTCAGAGTGCAAGCAGTCGTTAGCCAGGTGCCAAAAGAGTGACAGGAGGTACAAATATCTGGAACCCAGCCATAGCGAACACGGACTTCCACAACATGCCCGACAGCAAGCTGAACAGCAATAGATGAAGGGAGAGGCTTAAAGGGGGATATCTCAATAAGAGCCTTGGCATACATCATTTTATCACGCGCTACTGTATTAGAGTCAAAACATTTCAATCTTCCAACGTTACAGGCTAACCAATTCAATCCAAGAAGAGGCTGAAGAGCAGTGGGAATTTGCGAAAAGTGAAACCAAACAGGGACAGAAAGAACCTGTTCATGAGTACACGCCACTGTTGGAGACCAAGGTGTAACAATAAAAGGCCTTCCATTAAAAAACGAAGGCTCGGCCTCAAGAACAAGTCGCCGATCCTCAGAAGAGGAAAACTTAAGATAATACATGGAGTCAATCGGCTTAACATGCAAATTACCATGAAGCTTCCAAGCCCTTCGACAAACCGAAGACGCATTAAGAAGCCGGTGATTAGGTTCCAAAAAGAAACCAACCAAATAATCAGACCAAAAATCCATGTCGGCTTGCAAAACAAAAGGGGGAGGGATCATCACTCCATTCTTCTCGACCATATCAAATTCAATAGGGACGTAGTCGCCCGCATTACGGGGCAGGGACGTGAATAGAGAAGACCATGGTTTGGGGCTTGGCAGCGGTGGAGCAGCAGGACCAGGATGCTCCGCGACGAAGGGGGAAACAATAGAGGCGGAAGGGATTGAGTTTCCAGAACAAGCTACACTGACTAAAGGAATAGCTTTCACAGGGGCATTATCACAAGAACCAGGAGTGCATTGACCTAAGCTTGGAAGATCAGCCGAAACACTACCTAGATTACGAACATACAAACCAACATCGGCTCTAGCACCAATCGCAACACTCGACACTAGCTTTCCTAAATCACAAATCATATTCTCAAGGTTACTCACTTCAACTCCACTCGTGACAGGAAAGGGGTGCTTACCAGGCGAAGATGTACCCTCGCTGAAGAGCGAACCCACAGGACGAACTAAGTTTGGACGTAGAGGCGGAAATTCAGTGGCAGATTATAGGAAAAGTTATGGACACACAGGCGCTGAAGCCATGACTTTGAAAACGCGTCCCGGCCTGGTCGACAATGGAGAAAGAGGGAATGAAGCAAGGGGGGCTAAGGAGTAGAAGCGGGCATGAAGAAGGAAGGCGGAGTGGATAGGCGAAGAGGGCAGGGAGCAGCGTCGCAGGGAATCAGGAAAGGATAAAGTCAGCGGCCATTTGAATATCAATATTTATTGGAAACACGTATAAAATTTTCAATTAAGTAATTGATTTTTAAAAGTGGTTTATTTAATAACAAAATGGGAATTGGTTTAAAAATATGTTTTGGCCATAAATTATGATTGGAAATGGTTTGAAATATTTTTCTAAATGAAAAAAGTATTTTTGTTGAATTTTAGAAGCTTAAAACAAAGTTTTATTCATTTATCTGAGTGAATAGTGCATTTTTGTAAATTAAGGGTTTTTAATAGTAGTAATGTTTTTTTAAAAAATTATTTTATCTTTTTATATAGTGTAAAATGTCTTATTTTATGAGTGTGTAAGTTTGTACATTTTTCTTGTGTTTAAACTAAAAATAAAATGCTTTTTGTTTTGTAAATTAGTGCATATAGAAATGCATTTGTGTTTTTGCTAAGTAATTAATTTAGGCCATTTAATTTTTCTTATCATTGGGCCTAAAGCCCATTTAGACTTAACCAGTAGTAAGAAAAGGAGAAAAATACCTTACCTGTACATTCATCTTTCTTCTCAGCTCCTTCTTCTAACCTAAGAATAGAAATAAAACCCATCTCTGCCTTTTTGCAAATTTCAAGCTCTTCCTTCAAATTAATTCAACAAGTTAAGAATTTTATCAAATTATGGTATAATTAAAAGGTAATTTCACTCCAAAACCTTACAATTTCATCAAATTCCTAATTTTAGAAGTTGGTTTTTCTAATTTACTGTTATCTCCTTCTTGCATGTATTGTTTTAAGTCTGTACAGGTTATTTGAAGTTAGAATTGTTAGGAATTCTATTGTATGGTTTCGATGATAACAACTATACAATGGAAATCGTATGTATGTATATATCTACATTTACAGGTAGTTGATGACCAAAGAGATAGAAACAAGAATCAAAAGGCAAACAAATCAATGAAAGTTGAAACGGAAATGCACAAGACACAAAGAAAGCAAAATATACACTTTCAGACGTCTGAGTGCACTTATCAGACGTCTGGATTATTCCTCTGCATTGCCAATCAGTACAAAATAGACGTCTGATAAAAATACCAGACGTCTGATGATATTCTCTGGTTCTATATTTCAGAAGGAATCAGACGTCTGATATTAAACTCAGACGTCTGAAAAACAACCATACACAAAAATATATATGAAGGGCAGACGTCTGACACATGCTCTCAGACGTATGATTTTGAATTCGGCAGAGCATTTTCAAACTCCAACTACCACACTCAAAGGGACACGTCTGCTTCTTCTTATCGCAACTCTTCATCATCATCAGAAGCGACTTTTTAGGAGATTACAACGGATACAACTATACAAGATAACCCTTCATCAGTATAAATAGCATCAGCAATGCAAAGAAATACTTACTTTTCCGATGTTATTATTTTCTATACTCTAACTTACATCTGTTCTCAAAGCAATTAACTACTTACACTTTCATATATTCTAGATTACGCATTCAACACTTTCTAGATAAATATATTGGAAGCACTTGTATTCAACAGTCAACATCAGTGTTATAAGAACACATCTTTGACAAAGAAACTCTGCTATTGTAAACCTGTTCCTCCGGGTCAAGTGAGGGTTAGTTAGTGAAAGGAAATTCCGAAGAGGAGCTTCGGGACTGGACGTAGGACGGGAGGTCCGAACCAGTATAAAATCCTGGTGTGATTAGTTTAATTTACTTTACTACTTTTATCTATCTTGTTTTACTGTAGACTACTTATACTTGCACATATATATCACACGATCCACTCATAGAGAATTATAAGAATCTCCTCAAAGCTTGCCTCTTTCAACATAAATTCGAGGTTTGATCATCTCTAACAACAAGTTGAGTTTGTTAACTCACAATCTCTAGAAAATAAAAGTGGCAAATTGCTTGATTCTGTGAAAAATGAGTTATTGTAATCATTTTCTGCTTATACTTTACTTCTCTGTGAAAAACAATTTTATGTTGTCTCTTTCAATGACTGTAACTCAAGATTCCGGCAATGAAATGCTGTCGCATTTCTTTCATTTGGTAGCTTATATGTTGTATTACATGCATGTCAAATTTCGTAGCATTTTATCTTCATTTGATATGTCAAACTGGTGCTTGAAAAATCAAGTCGTGGCTGGAAAAATTTACCGGGCAAAGTTCATACTCTAGGTCGACATGCATGACGACCTAGGGGTCGACCTCAAGTTCTCTAGGTCGATCATACGATCGACCTAGAGGGGAGAGAGGCCGACCTACATGCCGACCTCTGAGTCGCTTTTTTCCTGTAGCTCCTTTCTCTTGTGCTGTGTAATCCTAATGCTTGTTTTTATTGTTTTGCCTTCCTCTTCACTTGATATTGATGTTATTTTTGTGATGAATTAAGAGCTATGATGCCTATCAATAGGCTAGCTAAATTTGGAGGATTTGAAATTAAAATTTGAATTGATTTTGAACTGAATTCGAGTTATCGATTCTTAGGTATCTTCTTTGTTATTCGTTGTTTTCGAGCATGGTTTAATCCAAACCTTTTTGAAATAATTTTTTAAATAAATGGGCATTTCAAATTATTATATAGTATTTCAAAATTATCTATTAAATATAAAATCTATTTATTTTCTATAATGAAGGAATTTCAAATATTAGTTTTAATAATCATTTCGGAAAATAGTTTTCAAAGCTAGTTTTCTCTAATAAATTATTTCAAATATAAAACATATAATTTTGCACTATTCGAGCATACGAGAAAGAGCACTAAAAAATTTAGTAAAATACGTGGTATGGGATACATGCGTTTACTGTTTTGGTTAATTCCGGACTTGTAAGATCGAAGTTATTAGAGATTATCGATTCTGAGTTGTTTTGCCATATTATGGCATATTTTGAGTTTTATAATTCCTATTTATAGGAATTTTCTGAGACAGCCAATATTTGACGAGTTTTATTGTTTGATACTATTTTAAGAGTATGGTTGATGAGAACCATCACGATGTATTTTTTTATATACTCGCCAATGAGACGAGGCGAGTCTTGAGTTGAGATTTCCCTATTTCAAGAATTATGGTTTATGAGAAACCATTATGAGATTTTATTGATACGAGGAAAGATATGAGATTTTTGAGATTTGTGATTTATTTTTATGATGTGGAATTAACTAGCGGTTAGTAAACTGTTTAGTGCGAGCATGTGGTATGAGACGCACGTTCACACTTTCTGGGTTCCTAGCCGAGAGTTTGTGACACATCCACGAGTATGCTAGTGCTATAGACCATCGGGTCATCACAAGCTATGTGACTTCGATCACCATGAGTTACGTGACTTAGGTCACCACGAGTTATGTGACTTCAGGTCCATGAGATAGGTGTCTAATTTATAAATAGCACCGGACAAGAGGTGCACGTGCAGCATTGTTTCGGCATGCAATTGGGGATCAGGCCAATCCTGGTTTTCTTAGTTTTCTGAGTTTTCTGTTTTATTATGATTTCACCAGTTTAAGAAGTTTTATTACATCGACAGCCTAGTGCTATATGAGATGTTATATATATATATATATATATATATATATATATATATGGTAATTTCATTTATGATGCTTTGAACTCTTATAGAGTTCCTTGAGTTAAAAGTTTTGATGATTTCTTGATTTTATAGGAAATTTGGGTTTTTCCATTTAGGCGAGTTGATTTCGAGTTTTATATACATTTATACCGATAAGATGAGTACAACTTAGTTTGGAGATTCTTCTATATTTGAGATTTATATTAGCATTCTATGGCGTTTTGAGATTTATTTATGCCGGTGAGATGAGGCATATTTGAGTTTTAGGATTATCCTATTTGAGAATATTTTATGTTTGTCATTTGGGCGAGAGTTTGTATCAATGATTCTCCTATTTAGGATATGGTTCATCGAAACCATTATAGTTATCATTGAAATTTCGCCGATGATATGAGGCATGTTTGATTCCTATTAGTGTGTTATCATTGAGTTTTCTTTTTTTGAGGTTAGATACTTAAGTGATATTATGTCACTTCAGTTATGAGCATGTCTTTATTATTTCTTCTCGTTCGAAAAGAGCAATCATCCTTTCCTTTTGATAATTAGTATCATTCTCTTGGCATGGTATCTTCTTGTTCGAGAGGATACTCTACCCTTTATTTATGCTTCATATTATCGTCTGTCTTTATTAAACTGATGTTTTGGCTAGACGGATCCATGTATTTTATACTCGGGTTGGACCGAGTTTGTTTCAAGTTAGACATTTACTTTTGGACTTAGCTTTGCCTTGAAGCTTCCGCATGGATATCTTCTTATCATCTTTTTTAGTTATAGTCTCTTTAGAGTTGTATCTTGTGTTGTATATTTGTTTGACTCGTGTATATAATGTGGTCGTTATACCACAATTGATGTATCAATTGTATTGCAATGTGATGTAATATTATATATGTGTATACAATATCTGTTTGTTGTTTTGTGATGTGATGTTCATTTAGTTATTGTATTTTGTTCTGATAGATTTGTTAGCCACCTATAGTTTTGTATTAAGTATTTATTGGATATGTCGATCCACTTGAGTTGGAAAAAAAAATAGAGTATTTATCGACGTATTCAATAGATATTTAAGACAAGGCTATAGATGGTCGTTCCTAACCAGCCCTATTCTCTACATTAGTAGACAATATTACCCAGTAATACTCTTTGTTAATGTAGGTCTCGGGGTGGGGTGTCACAATGTTCATATATTATATATAATATATTTATACATACATGTGTGTGTGTGTGTGCGCGTATGTTTGTTTTGAAACTGGGTAAACATTTTTATTATGGGCTTTGTGGTCCAAGCATAAACATCGGTTGACTACAAGCAGCTACTGGAACCACTAACCGACATAAAAAATTTATAACTCGAATATACCATAAAAGAACATTCTCGTCTTTTTAGAAACCCATCAGATCTAAAGGGAGAACCGAAGCAAGATCATGGAAGCTTCGTTTGACCATGAAATCCCCTGCTTGCTATCGATAGATCTAGCCTCTTCACTATCTCCTCTGCTTCTTTCTTGGTTGTGGTAAGTGTATTGAACTTAATTCTTCAAATTGTGATTTGCATGTCAGTTTTAATCAATTTACTGACCAAGCCCTCACTTTTCTTCACTTGTTTAGACCTTCTCAGGTTGTGTTCCTTCCAAATGTTCCAAACAATAGTAGTCACTCCTGTGTTAGCAACAGAGGCGAGCAGACTTGCCTTGTCCCAGTGTTGATTAAGGTAATGAATCTCTATGCTTAAGTTATTAACACTGTTGTTGCCGGTTAGTTTAGTTTTGATTTGGCTCCAGATTTGTTTGCTAAACTGACAGTCAAAGAAAAGATGGTTATGACTTTCCTCATGTTGGTTGCAGAAAACACAATTTGAGTCAGTAACAATGCCCCACTTTTTCAGAAGGTCCATCGTAGCTAGGCGACCTAGTGCAGCTTTTTACGTAGTGAAGGACATCTTAGGTACACTGGCTTTGTTCCAGACGAATCTAGCCCATTCAAGAATAGGGTCAGTCTTCCTTAGTTTTCCCCAGGCCGATTTAAAGGTAAAATCTTTCCAGTAGGCTTCCAAATCCAAATATCATTTTGTTGTCCATTATAGATAGGTATGTATTGGATTTGTTGTTTTAGTTGATAAGGTAGAGGCAGACCATGTGTATTCTATTGGGAGTTTTGTAAAATTTCACTGACTTGAGTATCCCTTGCCCTTATGGCAGAGAAGGTATCCCAGCCTAGTCTATGGACCAGACTTTTTGCATCCCGCTTAGGTCGAACCGAAGGCTGGTGTTTTTCCCATTAGAAAATTTCTTTTCAATTAGATTGGAAAGTTCATCTCTGCATTTCAAAATTGAATTCCACGTGATTGAGGCATTGTTACAATCCTCATCTGCCAAAAATTTCCTTTAATGTACTTGTTCCTTATCCATGTGGCCCACGGGTTGTTTGATGTTATAGCTTTCCAAGCCAGTTTAATAGCAGCAATCTTTTTGAGGTCGGTAAGGTTCTTCTGTCCCATCCCTCCTTGTTTAGGTCTACATAGCAACTCATAGCTCACTTTGTGGAGACCACCCTTCCTAATAAAGTTAGCACATACACTATTGATTTTTTGTATAGAAGCCTCTGGAATCTGGAATGTTTGTAGCCAAAATCTGACCGTAGATGTTATGACAGTATGCACTAGTTTAATTCTGCCAGAGAATGGTAGTAGATTGGATCTCCATCCTTGGAGTTTCTGTCTAATCTTGTCTATAAATTTTCCACATTCTCTATCTGCTATCTTGTTTGATGATAAGGGGACACCAAGGTATTTGACTGGGAGGTGATCTTCCTTAACTTTAAGGATTTAAAGGATATCCTTTTTACTTTGCATGTATTTGTTGAAATAGCATTTTGTTTTCATCTCGTTCAGTTTTAATCCAGCAACATTTTCGAGGTTTATAAAAATCTAACTTAGACTTTGAGCTGCTATACTAGTTGCCTTTGTACAAATAAGCAAGTCATCAGCATACAAAAGATGGGATAATTGAGGGTTGATTTTGTAGATTTGGTTTATTTGCTTGTTGTGTATTGCTAGTTCCATCTGAAGGATAAAGTATTCCATAGCTATAGCGAAAAGATATGGAGAAAGGGGATCGCCTTTCTTAGCCCATGGTTGTTGTTAATAAACCCCTTAGGAACCCCATTAATAAGGACGGAGAAGGTGGGGGTGTTGATGCATTCTTCTATTAAGTCTACAAATTTATCAAGGAATTGCATGAGTCTAAGCATATGTATGATAAACACCCTATTTACTTTATCAGTTACCTTTTTAAGGTCCACTTTAAGGCACATTTATCACACCCTTTTTTTATTGAAATTTCTCGCCAGCTCATGAGCTAGTAGTGAGTTTTCAGCAAGACTTCTTCCTTTTATAAAAGCACTTTGGCAGTCAACAATTGAGTCTGGTAGGACTTGAACCATTCTGTTGCATAATACTTTGCTAAGGATTTTGTAGATAACATTACAGCAAGATATTGGTCTGTATTCTTCAACCCTAGTAGGCTTTTCAACCTTAGGGATCAGACAAATAAATGTATGATTGATTTCTTTCAAAAATTTTCCCGAATCAAAAGCTTCTTGAATGGCTCTAACTGTCTTATCTTTCAGGTGCTCCCAGTGGATTCGAAAGAATTTTTCTCCCATGCCCTTTGGTCCTGGGCTCGAGCCCAGATGAATGGAGTTCAAAGCAACTTCAATTTCACTAGTTTGTACACTACGACTCAGCATATCCCTTCCTGCTAGACTAAAACCTTTCTGCATTGCATAACATAGCAGGTAGTTCAGTATGATATTCACCATTGAATAGTTTAGTAAAATACCTGATAGTTTTGTCTTCAAGATCTTCTAAGCTGCATGTTGGTTTCCCTTCTTCGTCTATATTATTTGTAATGTTGTTCTGATTAGTTCTGATTGACATTTTAGTGTAGAAGAATTTGGAGCAAGCATCTCCTTCCACAAGCCATTTCTCTTTTGCTTTCTGTTTCAATTCCAAAGCCTGAGTCTACATGGTTTCTTTTAGGCATTGTTGCAAAATGTTCAAATGATTGTTTTTGGGGTTTGCATCAATTTTTTTCAGAGCTTCTTCACATCCAATCTAAGACAGTTGCAGTTGATCTTCTTTGCATATAGTTTTATTCCATCCCTTCAACTGATTTTTAATAGTCTTAGCAATCATCACAAGTTGAAACATGAAGTTCCCTTCTATGTTGTGAATCCCTCCAAAATCCACTGCATTTTGGTAACCTTCACACTCACATCAATGGTTAGCATAACGAAACGGTTTACCTTTAACATTAGATGATGTTTCATTGAGTTCAACAAGTAAAGGGCAATGATTACTGGTAGAACTTGATAGTACTGAGACTCTCGTGTTAGGAAATAAATTAATACAGTCAGCATTCACAATAACTCTGCCAATTTTAATAGAAATTTGCTTTATCTGACCATTACGCCATGTGTAATGCAGGCCTGTTTGGCAAATATCTAGCAACCCAACACCGAAGATGCAGTCATTGAATTCTACCAATTGGTAGACCCTGAGGATAAGGCCTCCTTTCTTATCCGGACTTTTGAGAATCGCATTAAAGTCCCCCAAAAAAATCCATTGTTTGTTGATGCTTTTTGAGATATTAATAATTTGATTCCATAAAGCCTTTCTTTTTGATGCAAGGTTGTGGGCATAAACAAACGTTATGAATATTTTCAGCCCCTTTATGTTACAAGCTTCCACAATTATAAGCTGAGCTTCCGATTGTAAAACTTGAACTGACCACACTATTGCATCCCATACTATCATGATTCTACGCTTAGTATTACTGTTATTATTGTGAATCAAATCCCAGTCCTGGCCCAATGTCATTAAAAATAGTCAGCATTATCATTCTGCATTTTATTCTCAAGCACTCCAAACAACGTAGGATTATTCTTCTTTCTATAATTAAGGAGGTCGAGTTTTCCAGTATCATTGTTCAACCCCTATACATTCCAACTTACTAAAGATATTAAGAAAGTTGGGACTTTCGCCCCCGAGTTATAGGTCCTGGGGCAGACTTATTCATTCTCTTACACTGGTTACCTTTATCAAACTACTTAGTATATGCTTGGTTTGATTTGGTCAAGGGACATTTATCATCTGATCCTAGCATAGATTCCTCCTTCGACTCCTCAATTGGATGTCTAACTTTTGAATATCTGTCAATGTTTCAGGTGTCTGCTTATCTCCTAGTGACTGTACTACCTCACCCTCGAGATCCTCCTGTTGTTGTTTCTCATCCTCCGTTTGAGCTGGATGCTTTGGTGGCTAGTCAACCTGGTCTTCTAACCGGCAGGGAGCTTGAGCTTGTTTCTAAGCATCAGGGATAGGTTGTGGGTTTGATGGTGTATATATTTGCGTAGGGGGAATAGTTTTTGTTGTGTATTGTATTGTTCCTTAGTAACTAACTGCTCGTCTATGTGAGTAGGACTAATGCTTGTGCCTGAACACTCAGGCGCCATGGTATTTTTTGACACACACTCTATGTTGCTATCTACATTTTTGCTTTGACAACCCATGTCCTTTTGATTTCCTCATTTGTGACATTGCATTGAGCATCATAGTGGCCAAAACATTTACATGTTAAGCATCTTACTGGTTTGAATTCATACTCTACCGATTGCATGTAAAAATTACCTGCTCGATCTTTGACTCTTATCTTGTCAGGAAATAGGGAGTCTGCATTAACTTCCACCGGCACAAAAGCAAAACATGGTCTCATGACATTTTTGGTATGCCCATCAAGTTTAAGAGGTTTCCCTATCACACCGACTACCTTGCTAATCCCATAGGAGTTCCATTGGGCTAGGTCTAGATTTTGAAATCTGACCCAGATAGGGTGTGTTTCTAGCATGTCTCGTTCAATTTATTATTTGACAAAAAGCAGTCTTCCATCCATGAACCATGGGCCCTGGTTCAGCACAAAGTTGCAGTCCTCCTCTTTTTCGAATTTGACCAGGTAAAATCCGTTTTGTCTGGCAAAGCTTTCTCATTTCCCCTTAGGTTTCCACTCACGCCTTATAAACGCGTTTGAAATGAATATAGAAAGGTCTTTTACCTGCTAGATATATGTAGATAGAATGCTTCCACATTCCCTCCGCTTTCTGTTTGTCTCTAGGATCTAACTCCACAAAACCTCCCTCATCAACCACTTTTGGAGCAATAAAGTCCAGTTCTTTGTCTATTTAAGCTTGTTCCCTTCAGTCGTAGCAAAATGCTAAGATTTAGGTTTTAGGGTTTTGGGTAATGCGTGAGGCACGGCTTGTTGGGACTAAAGTGGAGCTTTCCCCTTTCTCTGCACCTCCTTCCAACCCCCATTTCCATCGTCTTCCACTGGATTAGGGTTAGGGCTTGTAGGAACCGTCGAATTAGGGCATGTAGGTATCGCCATTAAAATATAACTCTTCCAACTCCCTCTGAACACACAAATATACATCGTGTGTGTGTATTGTAACATATATACATGCACAATATATGGACGACATACATGACATACAAAATGAACTGATTTATCTGTTGCGATGTAAATCCAACATCTACATATTGGCATATTATGTCTTTCATGGATTATTAGGTTACACATGCACTCACACATATATGTATATGATATATTTATGTATAAACTAAATCAAATAAAATTAATTTCATATCTTAATATATTTGAATTTAAATATAGTGATTTTATTTATATGACATTTAAAAATGTTATAATTCAGTTAGACTTCATACGTCCAATAAAAAGTCCAATAAGATAAATTTTTTGAAAATTCATTCATAACTTCCGCTGCGGACTAGTCTAGTTCCAATACAAGTGTCATCTATTATGGTTCTTGGTACTAGCAACCACCCATGTTGGTGGCAACACAAAAGGTCTCTACTATTGTCTACTTTAATCTAATGTTTTTGTGCGATTGGAAAGTTTATCTACCAATGAGGTCTGAGAGGCCGTGGTTTACCCCATAGTGGATTTCAGTGGCTCTAGCTCATTTATTTTCAGCCCGTGCACTTTGCTTATATTATGATAATATTCATTATTTTCAATTTGGATCTATGATTTTTTGTTAATGGACATGGATAGGATACTTCCATTTAGTAGCACATTGGAATACCATAATCCGTATTCCCTTCTTTTTTAAAAAAAATAATAAAAATAAAGAATGTACTTTATTTTTTATACCGACATTAACATA
The DNA here is from genome assembly GCA_030765085.1 of Allium cepa. Taxonomy (NCBI): domain Eukaryota; kingdom Viridiplantae; phylum Streptophyta; class Magnoliopsida; order Asparagales; family Amaryllidaceae; genus Allium; species Allium cepa. The sequence goes on from CM060941.1 coordinate 13,659,135, forward strand.
ACATTTTGATACCGCATTGCTACCCAACTAGAATATCACACTAAGAGACCAATTTGATTTTTAAAGCATTAGAGAAGTATTAACTTTATTTTTCAATAGTCGTGCACAGCTCCTATCTCATTCATGTTTTGTGGATATTTCATGTAAATTTTATTCATGTTATGTGTGCACTTTCCATATGATTTTTGTTCATTGGTTAATTCTATCATTTTGCATGTACACCCATATATGTGCCTGTATTTATTTAATATACATTCAAGTTTGACTGGGCCCCAACAATGATATTTAAAAGTTTTTGCATAACACGTGGACGTATTTAAACTAATGTGTTAAAATGTGTTTGAACTATTTTTGTAAGTTTAGGCCATATTCGAACGTGTTCTGAATCTTATGATGATGTTGCACAATCATGTGACTGGGCACGTTGATGCGTTTGCAAAACTTACAAAATGACACTAATAATCATTATTTGCTCCAAGAACGAACAAAATCAAATTTCAGTGACATCGATGTTGGAATATTTCATCAACCGACATATTCTTTATGGACTATGGTAATATTTGTTAATGTTGTTTTCAATGTAACCTACACAACATACAGCACATAAATAAAAAACTCGGGCATATGTTATGATGCCATTATAAGAGTCCCTCCTTAGCACAGACTGATGATCCATAACATCAACTTATTCTTCAAAATCCTCCAAATGAAATATTATACTCTTTCATTATATTATTAACGAATTTATATTATGTATTCATCCAGATTTTGTCACCTCATGGATTGCGTTGGCCAGATATTCTACGTTTTTGGACGTTACTCCTGCCATGCTGTAAAAAAAAATTTTAAAATTTAAATTTGTATTTAAGATTTATGCATCATAAAAATAAAGTTTGCAAAAATGGGTTAGAGTTAAGTGTTGAATGAAAAATACCTGATTCGGCCATTACGAGTCATGTAGATGTGATACTCATCAGTGAGGCGATCAACTTGCTCTGGTGTCATTCCACTGTAGCAGAACATTCCAATCTGCTTGTTGCACATTGCATATACGAGTTGTTTCATTATATTATAACATACAAGGCTTATGATGCATAACCCAACTCAATCTCAGGTGCGCAATAATGTATGAAGATTAAAAAAGAAAAGAAAAAGGGTTCGTGTTATTTTGAGGATATTAGATCAGCTTATAAGTAAACTTCAGTTGTAAAATTTGAAATAAGTCATAACCTATTATTCTTACTTATGACTTATCAGTTTATCAACTGAAATAAGTACCTAAGAAGTTGCTTTTAACTACTTACTAGTTGTCAAACAAGCTCTAACACGACCTTTTTTTCTTTCCATTTGGTGAGGCTTATAATGTAAGGTCGTACCTTAGACTAAGGGTTAGGATTAAGAAATGTGTGACAGACTTATAATATAAGACATACAAAGCCGCAACTAAAAATGGATGGATACAACAATTTATTTCAAGACAATACCAAAACACTAACCACTCTAGAGAATGTGTCAAGATTTTTAAACACTAACACAGTTTAGATGAAGTGTATGGCTTGCTTTGCACGTTTGGAAACCGTGCTCTTAAGCCTAGACACAGAATTACACAACGTAACAATTTACATTTATGGTGCCATTTAAGAAGGTAAAATCTTCTACTTGTAGTAGATACATTAACAGTATGTTATCGAATGTTTATGACATTTGCAGGCTCATAAAATAAAATCAAAGGTTAGTATACCTGATTAGTTACATGCTCCCAAGATAGAGGAGAACCCAACTTTTCAAGGTTCATGCGAAGAGAAGCTCTCATTCCAATGATTCGATCGGCCATACCCTGATTTTATAATTCAAATATAGGCACTAAAACCAAGAAGTAAAGGAAAAAAGGCTCATATTTCTAATTGGTAGAAAGTACTGTAGTTACCTTCACTTCCTTCAACCACAAACTCTTCAATTCTGGGTCACTTAAGATTATTGAAGTGATCAGAGCACCATGAACTGGTGGATTACTGTACATAGGCCTAGCTATTTGTTGCAGTTGACTCTTTACAGCTACTGCTTGTAGTTCGTTTTCACAAAGAATGCTGCCAGTATAAGACATGAATTATGTATAGTGAAATATCAGTGTGTTAAATGTGCATATAAATATCTGCGGTGCAGTCATGTACAATAAGTAGATCAACATAGAGCCCATCTAGAAACAACTTTTTAGAAACAAGTTGAAAGTAGTTCTGAATAATAACATTTGGGTAATTTTAAATGAACAGTAAGAGGGTGTTTAGCAGTAGCTTATAAGCAGCAGAAGCAGCTTACAAGTTTTGTGTAATTTGAAGTGTTTACAACAAATTAATCTTTTCGCATAGAACCATATACTTCTGTATGACATACCCAATTTCAAACTATAATTTCCCACAATTTCAACTTATCTACGCACACATTTTTATTTCCATTTCACTCCAAACTAATTAAACATTACTATATAAAAGTCCTTCAAAGAGATTTAAGTTGTTGCGAATGGGTTCTAAGAAATAGAAGTGTTAGGATGTTGAAATTTTGATAAATGTCCCCTCGTTATTGGTTGATGCTCATATACTAATAAGTAACTTGCAGCTATTTTGACTACAAAGTAGATCCCAAACATGCTCATAACTCCTATGTTTTTAATGGATAATAAATACCTGAGGCATCCAACTCTTTGCCCATAGAGCCCCATATTTTTTGCATAAGATTGTGCGCATCCAATCATATGTCCATCTTCAAGAAATATGCGAATAGCTTTAGCATCTCTCTCTGGGTCGCCACTAGCGAATCCTTGGTATGCCATATCAAAGAATGGAAAGTGATTTTTAATCTAACAAAAAAAGGAACAGAAATTTAATAAATGTTTTTGGCTAGGATAAGAGGCCGAGTAGGTAATTTACCAAAAAAAAGTAGAAGAGGGAAACTTAAATTAGTAAACCTTAAATTGGTGTGATATCTCCCTCCATTGTTCTTCTGATGGATCTACTCCAGTAGGATTATGGGCGCATGCATGGAGCAAGAAAAACGATCCATTTGGTGCATTCTACGGAAGATGATAATAGATGTTAGTTTGAAAGAAATCATCTCAAAATAAATATTCCGTCAAAAACGGAGCTAAAAGAGCAAACATTCATCTGCATGGCATATCGGCAAGAATACATATAAAATATTAATTTTACCAATGATCAAAATTCTATCAAATTGGAATTAATTTGTATTTTTTTTCAAAATCTTTTTTTTTTTTTTTGAAATTGAGATTTCATGGAAATCCCAGTTTTTTTGGAATGCAACCTCTATCAAAAAACAACTTGCATCAAAAATCAAATTTATCAAAAATCAAATAATGATAATAATAATTTATGAATCTATATTATATTGAGCATATATTCTCTCAAAAAATGTACATATGAACAGATGTAATCAACAGAATCAAAGTTCGATCATTTGAAGACTGTAAAGAAAGTAATAAATGTGTATATGAACATCGTTTGAACTACTTGAAACAATTTAATATTAGAACCACCACCATTTGAACTGTAAATATGGAATATACCTTAACATCTTCGATGAGTGCTGCAAAATCCAGACCCTTCGTTTCAGGATGATAGTAGTGGAAGGTCTTCTGTGGTACATGTGCATCTCTCCAAATATTATGGTGGCTGCAAACAATGATGATTATTAACTCATAATCTGATATGTTTTATAGATGTTTCAGGACAACAAAATAATACAGGAGAGTTTTGACTTTTAAGTCAAAGAAACATACTTTGACCATGTTGGTATGGGTATATATATTTGAGAGTCGGGCAAAAAACGTTTCTGAAAGTCAGCGAAAAGGCGACATGCACCAGTTCCTGAAAGGGATTGTACTGCAGCAATGCGTTTATCTTTTATAAATTCTGAATCTTCGCCATATGCTAGCTTCAGCGACTCTTGAACCATGTGCATGCTTCCTCCCATTGGCAGGTATTCCCTGAGTTATTCAAATTATATTCATTGCTTAATGATCACTAACATATATTTTATTTTACTTCAAATTATAATGATTTCACTCAAAACATTTATTCTTATAGTAATGGAGTTTTTAAAAAGATGTTTTTGTGTCTAGATTCTAGAGGGCTTAATGATCGCAAACACTTATTTTCTTTTACTTCCAAATTATAATGATTCACTCAAGTTATGTTATTCTTATAGTAATGGAATTTTTTAAAAGATGTTTTCATGTCTAGACTCTAGAGGGTTGGTTGCCACCAATTAATTGCATACTTCATCAAAATAACTTATTAGAATTCAAATAAAAAGATTAAAAGTAGCTGTCAAACACCTTGAAAGGATCATTACCGTGTTGAGTATTTGGTTATATCTAGTATTAATTGGATTTGAGGTCCATTATCTGCTTTTATTACAAAGGAAACATCTTTGGCATGTTACCAACACTCCAACATAAAATTATTTTGCACTAAAACCAGATGATGAGCCCATGTGCGAGTTTTAAATATAACATTCATATGGATAAACATAATAATTATTTCATTTTTTATAACCCTAATACAAAACAAAGGTGTTTAAATTGTGAAGTGCTCTATTTATCAATATGATGTCATTATACATAACAAAAAAAAAAAAAAAAAAAAAAAAATCACGTAAACTAGGGGATAATATACATCTAATTTACATCATTTTTCATCTGATCAGGCTGAATGCTTAAAGCTAATACATACAGTGATTGCCACCAAACCAATAAATGTTTACATTAAATTCTATTGGAATCCTCATCCAATTGTAGAATAACAATCCACTATATGGTACATATGTCAACTAGCAAAATGTTTTCCCATAAAAGAAGATTCCGTGGGACCAAAAGAAAACATGCCAGCAACATGTGCAGTCATGCATGTCATAACAATATGAAGATGTATAACATTATAAGATGAAAAAAAAAGTTCATTTTATAAATAAAAGCAACTCGTGTGGGACATTTTTCAATAAAACAGTATTAGTCTTAATTTGTAGTGCATCTCAAAAAGTCAAGTATATATTATGCAGAAGATGAAAAAAAAATGTAAATTACCAAACCATGAACTATCTTTATTGCCTTGTTAAGTCCTCCAAATCCTCCGTAACACGAGTAATATGGTATACGCGATGTATATTTTTCTTTATTATTATGCTAATGCACTTTTATAACGTTCATTAAGAAAGATATATTAGACAATGCCTTCTTTATTTGTACTAACTAATGCAGAAGTACACAGATAGATGTATTTGAAATTTAAATCATGTTGTTCTACATGCTACACCGCTTTTATGATACTTTAAAAAACAATAACATTGATGACGCTTTAATCATACTTAGCAAACTTTACGCCTTGGTCTGTGATACATTGGAGCAATAATATTACGGCCCTGTAATTCTACCATTCTGCACTGAAATCTATTTTTACCCATTACTTGTTTTCAATGATATGAAGTAGATGTTGAAAGTTTGCCGATGATAGACGAACTTTCGACCTGTCACTCAATATGTTTCTTTATCCTATTCTAAAAATTACACTATTCGCTCTTGCATTGGATTACGAAAATCCATCGTGTTTTTTGATGGATTTTGAAAATTCAACGTACTCAATTTTATGCCATGGATAATTCAAGTAAGTGTGGATTCTCCATGCCTTTTCCTCTAGACAAAAAATGTTTAGCGTACATTTGATGTGCATGTACGTCTATGAATGAAATATATTTTAAAAAATTGTTGAAAGGTTAAATTCACCGATTTCATTAATGCTAGACTTGATCATAAAGATAGACCATACACATGTCCAATCATAAGAGAATTCAAGGAGTAATCTCATCATAGTGGCGATGTAAATTCAAAGTCAGTGGTGGGAGATATATATCAAAGAGACAAAAAGCGCATATTTTTGTGTATAATCAAGTGTGAAAGAACACATAAACTTGGATTCAATGTTTGCATAGGAAAACCAAATCCAAGGCATTTGCTCCGTTACATGATCAAAGCTTTTACCATTGCCACCAGTACGACTAGAAATGTTCGTTCTACAAACTTTTCAACTATTTACACTGTGGAAATAATCAAAAATTCATTGAAATCCCATTCATAGGCCTCCATGTGGCTCCCCCACTATATATGGCACTAAAGCACTAATGCTTTTGTCACAAATTGACAACTAAGTTACTAAGATGATGCTAAACAATAAACATATAGATATGAAATCGTATCAAATAAAGAAAGCATCAATGCCAATAACATGTGCAATCATATGAGATATGACAACAAACATGGAATATAGATAGCAAAACATAAAAATGAAAAACTATATATAAAAAGTTACATGTTGAGATTTCCAGCCACCCTCCTCTCAGCTTCCCTTACACAGTCAAGAACCACTGGCTTCCCATTATCATCGCGATAAGCTCCCTAGTTAAAATTAAAAAAAAAAGAAAAACATATAAAAGACTTTTCAATTGAATAAAAGGAATGAAAATAACCTGAATCTCCTAGCAATCTTAAATATGTTAACCAATGTCAGATCATCCCCATTTGAGCATTCACTATTATATATCATTCCAATTTTCAGTCAAAACGCAAATGAGAAAGATTTCATATAATCACTGAACTGATTTTCTAAACCAAGCTTCCTTTTGAGCTACTTGCCTAAATTGCTTTTGGCATCTAAGAGCCAGTTTGGCAACTACTTAATTTGCTACGAAAGCAAAAGAATAAAAAAATAACATAATATGAAAGAAGAAATCAAGAAGAGATTACTTACAACTCCAACATTAACTTTATCAGGACTAGGATCAGCTAAAAAGGCCTCGGTAACACCAAGAATTGGATCTTTAGAAGCCGGCTCAACACTTGACCACCATGAACTGGACATGGCCCGAGCTCCATATTTACCAAAAACGCCTCCTTTTTTCAGTATTTTGCTACTGATTGCTGCGGTTGAAGCCATGTCTGAGGGTGAAGAAAGAAGAAAGGAAAGGGGGGTTTAAAAGTGAAATTTGTGACGATAGACCGGTTACGTTGGGAATGTGAACTGCTTATTTATCGAAGTTCTGAAGCAAAAACAAAATTTTCTGTTTGAGTTCGGAGTAAATTACGAAACTAGCCCTGGGTCGATAGGGTTGTAGTTGGATGGACATAGATGCGCGTACCGCGTTTTATGGTGCGCTGGTGGTTGGACTATAGCCAGTCTAAAATTTAAATGAACCTCGGTTCAAATATATTAAGCGGATTTTGGTCTTAGTCTGTGTTTTCATACCCTTACAAAAGAAAACGGGAAAAAAAAAATCACCGGGATTTCATGACCTAAGAGCGCCGGTTTACAAGCAACAAAACAATAAAAGGAATTTGGTTTAAATAAAATAATATATTCTATTTAAAATAGATAAAGGGAAGATTAACTAAATTTAATTTCAAATCTATAGTGTGTCAAATACAACGCTTATTTTGTATAGGGAATGAATCTTTTAATTTCTTTTCCTAAAATAAGAATTGATTGATAACATTAATTGTATTAAATGGAGAGAGAAATCTTTCATTTTCTATCTTTAATTTGAATTGGTTGATTCATTAAATGTCATTAATTAATAATTTATTTATGGTAAGATTTATTAATATGTTCATATATATCCTAACCGTACACATTGTAGTTTGAGATTTATTAAAAAATTTGTTCTATGTGTGTGTGTGACGCCCCACCTCTATACCCACGCTAGCCAAGAACATTACGGGGTAATGCCGTCGACTAGCGCGGAGAATAAGGCTGTTGAGGAGCGACCATCCGTGTAATTGCTTTGTGCGAGCATCGATATGTCGGATAGAATAACATGCAATACTTTATCAAGAGGAAATCCGACATACCGACACAAACTCAAAGCTACTACACAGTGGCTATAATATCTTCGGAAACAAATACAGAAATAAACATAATATAAATCAGTCACAGATAATTCATATCACAAAGGCGGAAGAAGATATGAATATATAATTAACACATGGAAGTGTATATCAGAGTAGTGGTCAAAAAGATCCACAATAATACAGAAGAATAGCAACTCGTGCTATACAAAAGAATACAACTATGAGTCTATATCTCAAGTGTATACAACAAAAACTGCTAATCTAAATAGTTAGCCAAAAGATCATATGATAACCCCAGAAGAGAAGTCAAGCAGAAGCACCTGTAACATCTCGGTCTGACCCGAGTATTATTTAAGAAGAAAATAATAAACGGATCAGTCTAGCTATAAATATCTAAAGAAATGATATAGAATAAGAGATATGACTAAACGTATAATAATCACAATGCCAAGCTGTGACAAATAACTAATTGAAAAATCAATAAGAGATTAATCAATATTGCAAAGATCTTCTCAAAGATAAAAAGGAATGTCATACTCCTAATTTCATTCACCAAGCCACAATAAATGACATATATATCCATGCCAATCGTAAAAGTTGGTGAAACATAAATTCCAGAAATCAACACACGAAATCCAGAAATCACAATAAAAGGATGGCCAATCCCATAAACTGGACATCGACGCACCTAGAAAGACACGCCTCATTCACAGTCGAACATCGACGCACCTAGAAAGATACGCCACATGCTCTAGCATCGGCGCACCTAGAAAGATACGCCCCATGCACAAGTAAACATCGATACACCTAGAAAGATACATCCCATGCATAAATAAACATCGATGCACCTAGAAAGATACACCCCATGTAATGTCTAACATTGACGCACCTAGAAAGACACGCCCCATGCACAGACGAACATCGACGCACCTAGAAAGATACGCCCCATGTCCCGACTTATTGAGCCGATTGCTCCACGAAGTAAATAAACATCGATGCACCTAGAAAGGTACACCCCATGCATAAATAAACATCGACGCACCTAGAAAGGTACGACCCATGTGTAAACAAACATCGACGCACCTAGATAGGTACGACCCATGAAAGAAATGAGACGAAGCTCAATAAAATGAGAAATAGTCCTCCACATAGACAAAGAGACATCGCACATTGTTAGTCTAAACCACAAAGACGATCGTCATCGATCAATCGAGAAGTGTCAATTACACTAAGCTAGTAAATATATGAGTTTAGCTTCATGTCCCATAACCACTTGCTTAACTTAAATATTTACGAACAAACTGTAGATCTCCACTAGAAAATTGTCACAAGAGATTCAATCGAACAAGTCCAAGAATTAACCGGCGAAGTAAATGCAAGCGTTTCATACCACTTGTTTTACTAAGTCGTTTAATTAGATTTCTCATACGAGTGAGGTAAAGGTTTGTATATACTAATAGATTGGAAATCGGTTTGAGAAAACGAGCTTTGTAATAAAACAGTGTTAAAATCATTTGAAGAAAGAGTTTTGATATTTACTACTAGTATAGAAAACCTTTATATTTTTAAAGTGACAAATCACAAAGGTGATTGTAGGAACAATCAATTCATAAAGATTCACATTCAAAGACGTGAATAAAATCCAAAGAAATCGATACCGAATCCATCAAAATGGACGTTCCCAAAAATCACGAAGAAAATGTCATCAAAGTCGATAATAAGTGATAATAACAAAAGGGAATCAACACAAATCGATTAACATTGGAAATTCAATCCAAAAAGGCAAATTGGACTCAAACAGCAAGTTTAGTCGACTGAACAGAGTTTTCAGTCGACTGACCCTGTACCTGGAAATTTTTCAGGTTCAGAAAACTTTCTGTTTCCAGGTTCAGTCGACTGAACAGAAGATTCAGTCGACTGAATCATGCCTGAAAACTTTCGGGTTCCAGGTTCAGTCGACTGAACAGAAGATTCAGTCGACTGAATCATGCCTGGGCTGTTTTTCAGCCTATGGTGTGAACGTTAACATTCAAATAGTTTGACCTTAATCGCTGACAGAATTTAAACTCAAGAATTATTCAACCGAAACGATGAATTCTCTTTAGACCAAAAGATTTAATTAAGGTGATTTAATTAGTTTATAATTATTATAAATTAATATTTACAAATATTAAATATGAAATTTGAATGTGATTTGAAAAATACAAAATGTTGCATATATTAATAAAATTTATTAATATATTGATCGATATGAGGTATCGATAACAAAATAGGTTGAATATGATTCTACATATTTAATTTGGGTTAAATGAGCTTACAACCCATGAGATTTAGGAAGGATATGCATTGGTTTGAGAGTGGTTGGAGGCGGTACAACATTAGATTAGGGTTTGGAAAAATGTGGCTAAGATCCAGTGAGAAACTTATATAGCTTCCACTCTTATCCTACGCATATAAATACTAATCTCAAAACCTTAATCGCTGGGTAATTTCAATTTTTTGAGCTGCCACTTTCTTCTTCTTCTTCCTCATTTTAATGGAAACAACTATCCTCTAAAACGATCTCAAAAATTATAAAATTCACTTCAAATTAAAAAATACTAATTTGTTGTATAAGGTCTCCAATCTCGGATTAGCAACCTGACAGATTCTAAGAAGAGAAATCATTTTTCAATGTTGACTCAAAGGCTTCGTTAAGAAGTAAACTTCATTTATTATTATTCTCTTGACATCAAGTTTACCATATAAAAGTTGATTTACATCCAAATCATCTATTTGTAACCAGGTCTTTTTGTTGTTTAGAATAGGTGAGATTTTAATAAGTACACGCGTTTGTTATAATTGTTTTACTTATGTGCATGTTGTAATATATTTTTTATTGATTTATTGTTGAATTAACTTTTTAAATAAAAAAATTTATTTTGATATATATATAGACTAAATGTATAGAGCTCCGCAAATTGTCAATTTGTATAATTGTATATATGATTACACATGTATATATTTGATCTTAAAATTTTCTTATGATAATTTATACTTATTATGAATCAAAAAATATAAAAATGTTTTATTACATATGTATATACATATTTTACTATTATTTAATGTTTTCGTATGTTGTTTATTATGTACAAAATAATTATTGGTTCAAAATTTCAGTTTTATATATTTTTAATTTATTGCACCATACAAGAAGCTTATGTAAAATTTCAAACTTTTAAAACTTAATTTAATATTTTAAAATTAATTTACTTTCAGTCTAAAATTAATTATTTAATTAAAAATATAAATTCAATTGAGAAAATTATAAAAACATATCTTAAGCTTAAACTATCTCTCATGTACCTTTATAAAAAAAATCGTATTTTCACAACTTAATTTAGTAATTTTTATAATTAATTTGTTTGTGGCCTAAAATCAATTATTTAACTAAAATATAATTTCAATCAATAAAATTTTAGAAATTTTTTCTAAACCTAAAATATATCTCATATACCTTTAGAAAATGTTTTAGAGTTTTTCAACTAGATTTCATATTTTTAAGAATTAATTGATTTCTGGCTGTTACCAACTATTTAATGATAAATATTATTTTAATTGAGAAATTTCCATTAATTATTTTAAGCCCAAATGTGTTTCCAAATTTTCAAAAATTATAAACCTTTTAATTTTGTATAATTATTTTATATTAAATTATTACAGTAGAAACTTTTTTATTCAATGACATATATATATATATATATATATATATTATGTACACACACATATGTATATGTATATTTATTTACGTATATTAATATCTTTTGTTGTTATATTGTGCAATCACGTATTTTGACAAATTACAGCACATACAAAATAAGATAATGTGTCTGTTGCTATGTAAATCCCAACAGCTATATACAGGCACATTATACCCTTCACGAATTATCATGTTACACATGCACACACACACATGCATACACATACACATGTGTGTGTTTTTGATATTATATTTGTAAATTAAATCTAATCAATCAATTCAAATTAAAGAGAGAAATGAAAGTTTCATCTCTCCATTTAATGCAATTAATGCTCTCAATTAATTACTTATTTTAGGGAAAGAAATGAAAGGTTTCTTTCGCTATATATAAATTAAATCTTATTAATGCTCTCAATCAATTACTTGTTTTAGGGAAAGAAACAAAATGTTTTCTTCCTTATATATTAACTATTATTAATAAATGTTAGGTGTACTTGATGCATTATACATTTAAAACTAAATTTATTTAATCTTCTCTTTAATTAATTTAAATAAAATAAATGAATTTATTTAAAAATATTTAGAAATATTCTAATTAAATTAGGTTTCATAGGCTTAACTATAATCCAATTGGTTAATTTTTTTCGAAATTCACCGATTTCTCCATTACGAGCTAGCCTCGATCATATATATATATATATATATATATATATATATATAGTTTCATCTTCAATATGATATTGTCCTCTACCATATATATATATATATATATATATATATATATATATATTACTTACATACTCCTTAATCATTGAGCAAACTCAAGCTAGGGATGTTTTGTGTGAATAGATAAGGTAAAATAACTATATGTATTTATTGCGCAAACTCAAGGTACGTATATTATACTTAGGCCATTGCTATATGGAAGGTATGAGTGAAGAATCTCTTTTGGTTTGTTGAGAAAACTCAAGGTTGAAATGAGAATAAGACAAGGAACTATGGGTTAGGGGTTTTATGTGATACAACCGATAAGGAATTATCCATCATTCGTGGAGCTATGACCTATTGAGCAAACTTAAGGTCATAATTTCAAGATGGATGAGTCCTAACACCCACTATTGAAGTCGAAAGACATTTATGTGTCGCTTAGGGCAGGTGAAAAATAAAAGATTAGTGGGAGCCTTATTTGAAAATGAAATGATAACATTTAACCTTTTTAATATTGTAAGAAGATATGCTATATAATGTTATAATAATCTAAATTGATAATTTCTTGCATTTAATAAGATAGATAAAACGTTTATTAATTAAGATATACAAATGAACTGAAGATTGACAAATAGAAATATAACATATATCTATCAATAAAAGATTATTGCATGTTAAAGTTTCAACACCCATGCAAATGCTTGATATTATAATTACTAAATACATTTGTATATTAGCTACTTAGGTCGAGACCATGTATTGCACTCTATGAGTTTTGAACTCTAAAAGCAATATAAGAGTATGGATATTTAATCCATATACAATCACATATAAATATTACATAGTGAACGGTCAAATTTTGTAATGTACGATATTTTGATGAACTTAGTTCGTTCGAAAAACCGAATAAACCTGAGTGAAAAATAAAGTATTCAATTTGATACATTACGAAAGAATCGCATAGTGTTAATTGTAACACTGGACCAAAACAACGAGATAGATCTAAGAACTCAATCATTGAAGTGTCAGTTTGATCGGTTTATGCAAAGGGAAATATATTTGATGTCATTAAATGTTAAAGGATGATATAGATCATTTTTTGTAAAGAGTTTGCTATGATATTATAGTAAGGATTTTCTTTTGAATGTTTTGACCATTTTGAAAAAGTAACAAATATACAAGAGTAGAGGCGACTTAAGGTGAGTTGATATGAAGAGAGTGAATAGTCATTTGTGCTTCATAAAGAAACATTGGAAACAAGAATTGTAATAATAGTGATTGATACTTAAAATTAGAATAAGAAATATGATTTCTATTCCAAAATGTATTTTCATATAGATATTTATTTTATATGATATTTATTTCTCTTGAATTCAAATTATTTGATCGAAGAACTCTTCATGGTAAACTAGCTGCAATATGTGATATAAATCTATATTAAGCGAATAATCGACCTCCAAATTTGGTATGTTATTATAATAATGGTGGAATTAGTGGAAGCATGTCATATAGCACTTATTGATTGCAACATATTATGAGAATTATTTTCGTAAAACATATCAAGCATATTTATGAAATAATTACTATTTTTTGGTATCGATTGAGAAATAGACATAGCTATATTTCAATATGAATATTATGATTATTCGTTATGAAATAAAACTATAACGTGGTATTTATATTTACATAACATAAGTAATGCAATGGAAATAAAAAAATATCTAATATTATTTACAGTTATTTTGGAATAATATACTATTCTTCTTGTGTTAACATCAATAATAATTATCTATGGCATTGTATGCTACGTCATATAAGTGAGAAACAACTACACAAATTGTGAACCAAAGGTTTTCTACCATCATTTGATTCTTAATCATTTGATCCATATGAATCATGTCTTGAATAAAAATTAACAAGCACCCTATTAGTGAGAGCAATGAAATGTTAATGAACTCTTGAATCTTGTACATATTGATGTATGTGGTCCAATGCCTATAGTTAACAAAGACTATGCTTCATATTTTGTAACTTTTACTAATGATTTCTTAAGAATATGATATGTGTATCCTATAAAGGATAAACCTATGCCTATGAAAATTTAAAGATATAAGAAAGAGGTCGAAAATCAATTTGTAATAACCGAATACTGTGGTAATTAAAATATTTTAGCCAGAATAGATATACAGTGAGACCACGCCGCTTAGCGGAATGTGTTTTCCTCTCATTAGTATCCTAAATCAATTTGTAATAACCAAATATTGTACACCTACATCCACAATGATTAAGCCTACTAAAATATATCATGACGATATGCAAACATGCAAATATACCGAATTTTTCCATCCCCATTCATTTGACAATCCGTCTCAAGTTATAATTCTAGGGTCAACCTATTAGTTTTCATAGGATGACTAATAACATATTCAAAGCTTACAGACTATCTGTTTGGTTTTATAGTTTTCATGGGATCACAGAAAACCTATTGATATCTACCAATAACTTCATCTAATTTTAGTTTTCATGAGCTCACTATGAACCTATTGGGTTCTCTAATAACTTCTCTCGTGTTATAGTTTTCATGGGTTGCCTATGAACCTATTGATCTCTGTCAGTAACTTAACCTGGATATAGTTTTCATGGGATCACTAAGGACCTATTGGCCATTGCCAATAAAAATTTCCAAACATAGTTTTCATGGGTTTACTACAAATCTATCTAAACTAACACCTTTTTGATCAGTCTCCGGGCAACTTACCTTCTGGTCTACCTGACCTTCTAGATACAGTTCTACTCACACATGAGTTAACTCAATATATTCACTACTGTGTCAATCTAGCTGGTTATTCTACCCTTCATACCCTTAAATGCAGACATCGGTTGTGAATATGTTTATAAAAGAAGCAAACATGATAACTGATCATAACATAAGAACATAAGCATCTATGGTTCAATCTCCTTGTAATCATTTTTCAAACGAAACATGGTTAATAACTTTAATTTATTATCTTAGGAAGGAAAGCTTCTTCAAAACACCAAAGTTAAATGCCATTTCAAAACTCTTGCATACTGCCATGGGTTCTTCTTTGAAAATTGAGATTAGGTTTCTTATTTGAAAACTAAGGCTTTCGAAACCTTTGGCCCCGTCTTTCGAAACCATTATATCCTTCGAAAGTATTCAGCCTTCTTATCAAAACACTTAAACGTACGCCTTCCAAAACACTCAATACATCCATTTCAAAAGCATCAAAACCTTCCTTTCGAAGCCATTAAAACATTTCTTTCGAAATTAACAAAGTTTACCTTTTGAAATTACTTAGTTCAAGTAGGATTTATAAAGGCATGGCTTCGAAACCATATAAAAGTATCTCTTTCAAAATCATTGGGTTTAACCTTAAGTATAACTTTTGGGTCAAAGTAAACATAGGCGAAAGTGATCCTTTCGAAAACATTAATCTCCAAGTAAAAGAGTTTGAGGAAATATATGGCTTCAAACCGCCCTTTCGAAAGCAATGATTTTTAAGTAAAATAATTAGGGAAAAGATAGTTTCGAAACGACCTTATGAAACCATTGCCTTCGAAACCTTTATTATAGGTAACTATAGGGACCCTTTCAAAAGCATTAGGAAGCGGCTTCAATATTAATAAAAGTAAAGCCTTCCTTTCGAACTCATTGTTATAAGGTAATAAGGAAAAGTGACCTTTCACCAATTTTAAAGGTATGAAGACGGTTACTAGGTTTCAACAAAGTCCAAAAGCAACGGCCTGTGATGACCCATAATTCTGTACCCTTTGAATCGATAATAATCCACACATGTCTGATCCAAAAAGCACAGGCTGACGGAAAGTCTGGAGAAAGAAAAGAAGAGAGAAGAAGAGAAAAGAAGAAAGAGAGAAGATAGAACCAAACAGAACAATACAGAATCTCACATCGCAGCAGAAAACATATAATATCATATCAGTGATCTTTATAAAAACGAAAATTATATATACATACATCAATCAGAGTTCAACAATCAATCACTAATCATCAGCCTGAACAATTATAATAATCTGTCCTCACAATTGCCGATAATATACAACAACTAAGAAGTGGATAATCAAAACAGATACATATATATGAAAATGAGGATCTCCAGCTCTTCTGCTGAAGCTCCAAAAGCATCAAATCTGAACCTATAAATATACTCGGTCTTATCTGAGCATTGAAAGTGAAGCATGCCCGGTCTGGCCCGATTATTAAAACATTTCATATCAAATCCTCTTATATTTTATAGTGTCTATTGCACAAATAATATTCAAATAGCCAAAATTGTTACCATTATTAATTTCCAGCATAGTAGGCTCTACAAATAAAATGGCAAGCACATAGTGGAGTTTAGATTTCCATACAAATGACTAGGTGAAGGGACTACCTTCCGACAGTACATCTCTAGCGGAATGTAACGAGGACCATCACAAAGGATCCTCTACCAACACAAGACCGGCTCACCCCTATACCTATATGGTACTGAATATGTCATCCTTCGGTTGTTACGGAAATTTTTCGAGGGCCCCCAAAGCATACAAACCACAATAATCAAATACATGATGTCATAGCATATGAAGATATATCTAGAAGAGGATGATCATATCCTAATTGGGAGCGACCCTCTTAGCCTTGCCACATCTAACCCTGTCTTGGTCATTTTTGGTTGATGAGGCCGGAGGTCGATTACCTTTCACAAATCACATATCACATCACTTTGAATGCCACACGGCCATTTCTGTTGACTACTAATTGCCTTCCATAAAAATACAACCCTTAAGCTTGTATATCTCAAGAAGGGTGTTAAGCTAAGAGAAGTTGCCTTCTCCGCCGCCATTGATGTACGATTGTAAAAACCCAATGTATGTAATCTTTAGAAAAGAAATGTCAGACAAACATTCATACAAGTTGTCCAGGAACAGGACAAACTGAAGGTACTTTCCTACCACATCCTGTCGGGAAATCCTTAGGATTATTAGCAAATAGTCCTTGCATTGAATGTTTCATAATGAAGAGACTACTGCTACTAGATTTATATTGGTATTTTAACCTCAAACGATCAACAAGCAATCCTCTACTATGGAAATCTGGAATATCAATATCATCATAACCAACCTGCACAATCGTCGCGTAAATGTTGATCCGAAGTGGTTTTCGGATAAACCAATCCCGGTCTCTTCGCACCAACAACGCAAAAGCATTTCTCAACCTCACACAGAAACTAAGTCTAATAGACTTATCATGTCTCCAACTTTCAACTTGCTATCCTTCGGCCAAGAAGGAAGCTCGATAGATTGAGTAATACTCCACACTATACGAATCAGCATCCTCAACACAAACGATAATCAAGCCTATACAGAAAGCTACTTACCAAATTTACAACTAAATAGTTCCCACATCAAGTCGATGAACTAAAATGGCCAAATTTGATAGTCGGTTATTTAACTACCAAAGCAAACAAACAAATATCTACCAACATAAGCAATCACTGAGCCCTTTAATTAATTTTTTATTAATTAAATCACTTGCCAAATATTCACTTCAGATTATCTTTAAAAAGATATAATCTCAAAACCATTTCAACGTCCTATATTGGAAAACATTTCTATATACTTATTTAATAATTAGTAATTCACAAATTACATTATTTTCAACACCTAGAAAATATCACATATACTTAAATCAGGATTAAGTGTATATTTTATTATGTAAGGAAAACATTCTCTTAAACATCTTTATTTGGGTCAAAACGAATGTTGCGTAAAACATCGTTACGACAACCCAAAATCACTAGTATATGGATTTGATAATTAGATAGATATACAAATCCTATATACAATACAAAACATTTCCTTTGAAAATCATTTACTATAACAACAGTGTTATAGTCCATTATTTCCTTCTCGAAAACGTCTATTTCAATAATAAATGTTAAAATCTATGTATTAGATACTTAACATATTTTAAAACATATTCAAACCATTTAACTTCGTTTAAAAGTTCAATTCCCAAAACCTGTCTTTAAATTTAAAAAATCATTTTCCAAAACATATCCGTTTTATTTAATACAGTATCTACTGTCCAAAATCGTGAATGCATCTCCTTTAATAAACATTTATATTTAACTTATCAAATTCAATTGTTTTCACGTTTACAAAACAATGTTTATAAATTCCATATATAAAACTTATGTACTAGCAAACTCCATCTATATCTCACTTACATGCCAAAATAAAATTTATAAGTTTATTCACTTATAAATCTCTTTATTGCCAAAATCATTCTTTTAATAACATCACAATTCATAAATCTATAAATCTTATTTACTGATAAAATCGATTTATAACTCCATTTGAACATTTATAAAAACTCCATTAAAATTCCATTATTTTGATTTATAAAAATTCAATTTTATAAATCTTATATATAAACCCAACTATTATAAATCAAAAATCTCAATTTAAACCATTTTACCAAATAGTTAACTTCATATTTCAAAAATCACATTCTAATTTTATCTCACAAAAATCATAATTTTTATAACATAAAAATTGTAACGTTTATTTATTCAAAATAAATTCATTTCCTTAAAAATTCAAAAATCAATAAAACATATATTTTCAAAATCACTTTAAAATCCTTTTTAATTTGAAATCAACCCTTCAACATTTTTAATTTTCAAAATATGGTCTAATGCTGGAACATCACTAAATACATCAATCACGGCATCCAAATTATCATATATTATATAATAATAACATATATATCAATATATGTAAATAAATCAACAGTGGTGAGGAATCCAGTTGGACCCCTCCAACTGTCACCTGCAAAAAATATACATATTAGAAAATATGTACAATGCTCGCTTCGAGGCAGACGCACATACAAAGGCTCATCCGCTCATACACGGGAACGTATAGGGTCTCATCTGCTTCAATAGGCAGGAATATATCCAAATACCAATCAATATATAGGTAATATATCATATGTCATCCAAATAATCACCAATCATCATAAAATAAATTTATTCTCACTTATATAAAAATAGTAGTGAGTCAGAAAAAGTGGTGCTCACTTTGGTTCCAATAGCAGTTGTAGTGTTTTATTCCGAATAAAATTAAACAGACGTTTAATTTTATCCAAAACTTTCACTAGCTCCAATTAACTCCAAACCAACTATAAAATGAAATGCTCGTTAATATGAACCCAACGCAACTTGTTTCGTCAAATGGACCTCGTATGAAGAAGTTATGGTTTTTTAAACATTCGAATTATATAATATAATTAACAATGTCATTACTAAATTTATTAACCATAATTATCATCTTCCTCATCACGTTCAAGCTTCAGGTAATAACGAACCCATCACGCATGTAACTTTTTCGATGGCCGCTCCCTCCACATCGCACTAGAATTCGATCGGACACCACCATATGAAAGTTCGTCACGAACTCCGCCTACACCTACCAGCATAAGGCGCTCGGCCCATCCATCGTCATGAAAACCCCTCTTGAACGAGCGCCCTCCATCGTCAGATTTTGGCAAATCTAAGCCACTTCAATGAATATCCACCGTTGGATGTGAAGATCTCAGTACGCTCTATAATATTGTAGTTGGAAGTTTTTGGTAATTGTTAATGGATTGGAAGATAATTGAGGAAGAAGATTCGAGTTCTCTTGGCCACTGAAATTAAACTGGCGGCTTGCCCTAGATACATTAGTGTTTTGGAAAAATGGAAAAAGTTAGGTCCTTGTATAGAAAATTTACGCGCACTATTCACCCAAAAATTTTCCGAACTCCAAACGAAGCATGCTGCCTGGTGTTGAAAATGTTTTACCTCAATTCCGAAAACAATGGAAAATGTACCCAATTCGATCGTATTTGGAAGATAGGTTTTCGAATCGAATTATTCGAATTAAAGTTTCACTTAAATAATGTTATCCCATTTTTTGGTCAAAACTGGAATATCAATGTTGAGCGCGTCTCCACCACGATCGAGCTAAGAAGGAGCAACCAGCAAGCGTACCTAAGTCCAGAGTTCCCGAATACCAAGTCCATTCGGCCTCATACCCTCATGTTCATTCGGCTATGCAAGTATACGAGTCATTCGGCACAAAGGCCTAAAGCTCGTTCGGCATTCCTAGTCGTCTCATTCGGCGTTCCCATCCGGCGTTCCCAACACAACTCCATTCGGCATACCGGTCCAAGCAATGCCGAACCAAGCCTCTCCACCTCAATACCGAACCAACCTGCCTCCTCCATCACCGGACCAATCCACCGGCCCACTCATCCTACACCGAACCAACACTCCATCCACTAACATACTACCACCGGATCATACTCCTATCACCGAACGAACTCCACTCAACCCATGCTCCACCGGACCAACCAACCACCGGTCCAACCATCCTTCTCTCCAAGCTCCATGCCGAATGAAGCCTCGCCGAACCAGAAAGTTGCCAGTCCAAACTGCATCAGCCCAGGCCCACCAACAGCTATAAGCATCCAAGACCCCTACCCCCAGCCTCACTCTATAAATAGAGGGGCAGGGGTACAACAATGGGGGACAAGTTTGAGAGCTCAAGCCTGGAAGGAATTCTCAAACAACTTTAGATACTTGTAATCAAAGCTTTGTACTTGTAATCTGAAGGAAAAAAGGAGAATAACATATAAAGTGGACGTAGGCACGTTCTTGCCGAACCACTATAAATCTGTGTGTCTTTTACAGTTTAGTCCCTGTTTTTCATATATTTACATAAATCACCCAAATCACTAAGAACAACATAAAATCAACCAACTCATACGACTTTGGGTGTTTGCGGCCATTTTTTACGCAAACATTTTGGTGCTTTCACTGAGAAGGATCAACTTCCGCTACATCGGATAGAAGTTGAATTTGAAAATCTAAGAGTTCAGATCTAAGAGTTATGACGAGACAAACAAGTAAAAGGCAAAGGCCAGAGAGAAGTGAACACCAAGGAAGTCAAGAGGCTTCCTCAAGAGGGAATCAAGCGTCGATCTTCATCACTAGGGATGAGATGGAGGTCATGATGAGAAGGCAAGAAGAGATGATCCAGAACTTACTTCAACAAATTGGGCAAATTGGAGCACAGATCCAAGGAGCGGCTGGAATTCAGAACGGAGCAGGACCATCTGGTGCAGCACCAGAGCTAGGGGGCACTCACGCAGAGCATGTTGATCCGACCCCGGGAAGTGAGATGGGGGCATCCGAGCCACCTGGTAGCAATAGAGGAATGAACGTTCAGCCAAGGAGGCATACACATGGAAACTCCCGTGGACTTGGGGGGCAGGTCGAAGACAGTGAACGAGAACTACAGCTTGGAGACAACGACAGATTAGCAGAGATGGTTAGAAGAGCTATGAGAGGCGGTTTAGTAAACAGAGACTTGGAAGATGTAAACAGGAGTCCTTTTTCTTCCGCGATCAGGATGGCTAGGAACCCACCAGAATTCAAGCTACCATCATTGGACATGTACAACGGGAAAACGGACCCCACGGTCCATCTAACGAAGTATATGAGACATATGGAAGTGCTGGGGGCATCAGAGGAGGTTATGGCCCGATGCTTTCCACTGTATTTGACGGACATTGCAGCGTTATGGTTTAGACAACTGGAGAGCGGCTCCATAGGAACATGGGCAGATTTAACTGAGAGATTCATGAGGCAATTCAGGGTTCATATTGCGAGACCCAAGAATGTGATGACTTTGGCAACCTTGAAACAGAAAACTGGAGAGACTTTGAGGAGCTTCCTAACGCGATTTAATGCGGCAGCAGCATCAGTGGATCGACCAGATCCAGCTATGGTCATGATGGCAGCTGTATCTGGAATAGCTGGTAACACAGAGTTCAAGAATTCATTAACCAAGGACCCGCCTATGAATCTGGGAGAATTCTATCACGAGGCTGAAAAGTTTCTGCGTTTGGAAGATGCTAGTGCAGAAAGAGAGGAAGAAGATGACGTTTACACAATCAAGAGCGGAAACCCACTTGGAAAGGGTGCGGAGACTAGCAAAGGAAAAAGAAAGGCTGAGGATAATGATGACAGGACAAAGTGGCTACGAAGAGAGCCACGATTCACCACCTATTCAGAGTTGAATGAGAGTTTGGAACGGATTTATCAGAATACCAAGGGGCAGGTTCCGTATCGTAGACCAATGCGAAGGGATCCAACCTCTGACGAAAGAAAATCAGATAAGTTTTGTGTATTTCATGAATTGAATGGTCATAACACTAATGATTGTAGGCATTTGAAGGACGAGGTGGAAGGGCTTATCAGGAACGGTATGCTCCTTCAGTATGTGAGGAGGCGAACTCCAGCGGTGGAGCCAGAGCGACCACCCTCTACATCAGCTAGAGGTGACCCTGGATCAGGGCACCATTTGATTATCCATTGATTGCTTGATTAAAATAACGATGAACAAGTCGTAAGCTTCCACTAAAGCAATTAAATCATTTACACATGTACGAGATCGCGAACGATCTCCAGGCATGCTCTGAATGATCATTGACTGCTTCGGGGTGGGAACTTACACTTTGACATCCTTGCTTTGCTTTTGTTTCGATTTGAACATTTGAATTCTTCCTGTTTGGACATTTCTGCTGTAAGGTACTATTGCTTTAACATTTACAATTCCATGGAAAAGTTATTTACTTGTATGCCCGTTGGATCGCGAACGGTCCACGAGCACCACCTATTGCATGGCAACAAACTGCCGAAGTCTTTGATTCGAAAACTCCCCCAAACAATAACTCCAACACTGATAATATTAAGTCCCCCCCGGGCACACTCATTCGCCTCGAACGGCACCCGACTTCGAACAGTCACAACTCGCCTCGAACGGCACCCGACTTCGAACAGTCACAACATGCCTCGAACGGCACTCGATCGCGAACGATCACAACTCGCCTCGAACGGCACAACTCGCCTCGAACGGCACAACTCGCCTCGAACGGCACAACTCACCTTACCTCAAATGGCTCGATCGCGAACGGTCGTCATTTGAGGTCCGCCACCCACAACTCACCTTACCTCAAATGGCTTGATCGCGAACGGTCGTCATTTGAGGACCGCCACTTGACCGCACACTGTCGCACCTTACCTCGAATGACTTGATCACGAACGATCGTCATTTGAAGTTAGGCGCTTGACCCTGAACGGTCACATTTCATCACAAATGGCTCGGTCTCGAACGATCGACGCGTGGACATACAGACTCGACCGCGCACTGTCGCACTTTACCTCGAATGACTCGATCGCGAACGGTCGTCATTTGAAGTTAAGCGCTTGACCTTGAACGGTCCCCACTCGACCGCGCACTGTCGCACTTTACCTCGAATGACTCGATCCCAAACGGTCGTCATTTGAAGTAAAGCGCTTGACCTTGAACGGTCACATTTCACTGCAGATGACTCGATCCCGTACGATCGACGCATGGATTTACGCGCTTGACCGCGCAGGGTCGCACTTTCCCTCGAATGACTTGATCACGAACGATCGTCATTTGAAGTTAGGCGCTTGACCATGAACGGCCGCGCTTCATCCCAAATAGCTCGATCCCGAACGGTCATCAGTTGGGGCCATATAAACTATCAAGTTCTTTACAGGTTGATGACAGGATATGAACATCCAGCTCATGGCATTACAAAACACGCCTTCCTACCGCAAGGCATATTTTGGGGGGCAAAGTGTTATCCCATTTTTTGGTCAAAACTGGAATATCAATGTTGAGCGCGTCTCCACCACGATCGAGCTAAGAAGGAGCAACCAGCAAGCGTACCTAAGTCCAGAGTTCCCGAATACCAAGTCCATTCGGCCTCATACCCTCATGTTCATTCGGCTATGCAAGTATACGAGTCATTCGGCACAAAGGCCTAAAGCTCGTTCGGCATTCCTAGTCGTCTCATTCGGCGTTCCCATCCGGCGTTCCCAACACAACTCCATTCGGCATACCGGTCCAAGCAATGCCGAACCAAGCCTCTCCACCTCAATACCGAACCAACCTGCCTCCTCCATCACCGGACCAATCCACCGGCCCACTCATCCTACACCGAACCAACACTCCATCCACTAACATACTACCACCGGATCATACTCCTATCACCGAACGAACTCCACTCAACCCATGCTCCACCGGACCAACCAACCACCGGTCCAACCATCCTTCTCTCCAAGCTCCATGCCGAATGAAGCCTCGCCGAACCAGAAAGTTGCCAGTCCAAACTGCATCAGCCCAGGCCCACCAACAGCTATAAGCATCCAAGACCCCTACCCCCAGCCTCACTCTATAAATAGAGGGGCAGGGGTACAACAATGGGGGACAAGTTTGAGAGCTCAAGCCTGGAAGGAATTCTCAAACAACTTTAGATACTTGTAATCAAAGCTTTGTACTTGTAATCTGAAGGAAAAAAGGAGAATAACATATAAAGTGGACGTAGGCACGTTCTTGCCGAACCACTATAAATCTGTGTGTCTTTTACAGTTTAGTCCCTGTTTTTCATATATTTACATAAATCACCCAAATCACTAAGAACAACATAAAATCAACCAACTCATACGACTTTGGGTGTTTGCGGCCATTTTTTACGCAAACAAATAAATTTCTACGTGTTTTAGCTTGCCATGACTAAACCGTAAATCCATTTGACATGAAATCTGAAATCCTACAATAATATAACATTACAGATCCAATGAAACTTTTTTCGTCGAAATCCAAGAATGTGTGAAAAATGACTATTTTTACACGTTATAATTAAAACATTCAATTTCTATAAATCAACTTTGAATTCAAATTTTAAAAATTTAGTAACATCATTCTAATTCAAATAGAATTTAAAACAACTTTATAAATCATTTTCATTCACATTAAATTCAAATTCAATCATTTCTGCAATTTCAAATATTAATTTAACGATTTAATTATCCAATTAAATCTAGATATTCGAAATATAAGTTATTCATTTTATAAAATTAGCTTGTGAATGTTTAAAATCTATTAAATATATGAATTTCAAATGACTGAAATTCTAGATCGTTACATTCTCCCCTACCTAAAAGAATTTCGTCCTCGAAATTACCATATAAGAAAAAGTCACAAAATCAATTAACTTTTCAAAAATAATTCGTTCAATTTAGATTTACCAAACTTATTTAAACATTTTAACTTTTCCAAAATCCATTAGCTAAACTTTTTTCAAAAACTTTTCTGTGTTTTCAAATCCATTCATAGTTATCTTTTCAAAACCAACTAATATCATTCAATAAATCAACTAATATTGTTTAACTTTCAACTCTCTATCAAAACTTTAGTTATCAAATTTTTTTCCAATTTATCAGAAAAAATTCTAACGCCCTAAATTTTCAAAAAAAATTCATCATAGCCTAATTTGCGCGGTTCGATCGTAGTAGGATCACAACACACACACACATATATGTATGTATGTATGTATGTATGTATGTATGTAACAAATATTCATCTCATCTTCGAGGATGAGGCATCCCGTAGAGAAAAAGGTGTAAAAGTATGATATGTAATCCGAGATATGTGCCTTATATATTATTAGTGAGCATTTACGACTAATATAGCGCGAAAGCAGCTCCAAATGCGAAGCACAACGCCATCTGCACCTACTAAACACTCAACAAACAAATGGGAAACATATATGTGTGAAAATAATATGTATATACAACATATACCAATACGATTGAGAATTGAAAAGGAAGCTGATAGAAATACTAAGTTCTTTCATAATTTTCTAAAAGTTAAGAGAGCTAGAGAAAGCATATTTCAGATTAATGATATGAATGGTAATTTGGTTAATTCCTTTGATGGTATTAATGATGCTTTTGTTCGGTATTTTTTATCCATTTTAGCACCTTCCAACCCTTTTGAACCTGATATACAACCTCTTTTTCACATAACACTTCCAACCTTATCCTTTTCACAATCTGCTTCTTTGATATGTGCCATTTCTGATGATGAGATTAGATCTGCAGTTTTTAGCTTGGATTCTAATAGTTGTGGAGGTCCAGATGGCTACAATGCTTATTTTTTACAGCAAAGTTGGAATATTATTGGTGTTGATATTGTCAATGCTATTCAATATTTTTTCCTCAATAATAAACTTTCTACTGGTCTTTCTGCTACTGTCATTACCTTAATTCCTAAGAATGATAACCCTACTTCAGTTGCTGATTTTAGGCCAATATCTTGTTATAACATCATTTATAAAGTCATTTCAAAAGTGTTGGCTAATGGATTGCAGTTAGTTCTTCCATCCATTATATCAAATAATCAGGCTGCTTATATTAATGGAAGATCCATTAGTGATAACATTCTCTTAACTCAAGAATTATTGTTAGGGTATGAAAGGAAAAATATATCTCCTAGTAGCATGTTAAAATTGGACATTAAGAAGGCATTTGATTCTATTGCTTGGAACTCTATTTTAACTATTATGTCTAGGATGAACTTTCTTAAACCATTTTTAGCTTGGATTTTTACTTGTATTTCATCACCAATGTACTCAATTTCGAGAGAGGGTGGTCTGTATGGGTATTTTAAAGGTGCACAGGGTGTTAGGCAGGGTGACCCTATTTCTGCATATTTGTTCATTATTGTCATGGAATTGCTCAATTCAATTTTGATGGATCTAGCTTTAAGGAAAGCATTTGATTTACATCCTAAATGTAAACATCCTCTCATTACTCATCTTCTTTTTGCTGATGATCTCATCATTTTCACAAAGCCTACTCATAGTAATATTCAGTGTATTATGTCTTCTCTACAACTCTTTTATTCCATTACTGGCCTTCAAATTAACCTCTCAAAATCTAATATACTTGTTGCTGGACTGCCTATTTCTAAGAAGATTGATATTATTAAATGCTCAGGGTTTCAGGAATTACCTAAAAATTCATTTTATTTGGGTTTACCTCTCATAAGCTCTAGAATCACCAAGCACAATTGTTTGCCACTTTTTGGAAAAATAATTGCAAGGTTGCAGGTATGGCCTTGTAATAAATTGTCACAAGCAGGTAGGCTCACTGTTATTCAATCAATTGCTGTGGCTATGACTACATATTGGACAAGACACTACATTCTTCAAATCAAGCTGATTAATATGGTTTCAAGTGCACTAAATAAATTTCTATGGCATGGTAACCCTTTCTCAAAAAAGCTCATTCCTATATCTTTCTTCAAACTGTTTGATGCTAAAAAGTATGGTGGTCTTGGTATTACTAATACTTTCCAGTGGAATAAAGCTGCTATTTCTGTTTACTTCAATAAAAAATTTGCATCTGATCAAAACTTATGGTCTCAATGGGTTAATCAAAATCTTATTGGCAAGAGGAATTTTTGGACTATGAGAATTCCCCAAAATTGTAGTTGGAGTTGGAGATGTGTACTTAAACTAAGGGAAACTTTCTTACCATTCATACAATGTAATCATGCATTGATTAAAGGATTATCTTTTTGGCATTCTCCATGGGCTAAACCGGGTCTAATTTTAAGTTCTTTAGTGGAATATAACTTGAGAAGAAATTCTGGAATTTCAGGAGAAGCAATAGTTGATGAATTTATACATGATGGTAGTATTGTATTACCTTACTCCAGCTCCTTTCAATTAAGAAATTTATGGAATGTTATTATCAGTAATCCAATTATCAATAGAGATAATGCTCTAATATGGTCAAGAAAAGGTAAAATCCATTCTATCAAGCTTGTGTATAATTATCTTTGTAAGAGTGAATCTGTTTTTCCTTGGCATTCAAGAATTTGGAAAACTGGTTGTTCAGCAAAGGAAAATCTGTTGTTGTGGAAGGTAATGGCAAATGCTTTGAATACTAACGACAGGCTTTGTAGAATGGGTATTATTTCAGAGGATTTATGTGTACTTTGCAAAGCAGAAACTGAAACTAATACTCATTTATTTTTTGAATGTCCTTCTGTTTATCAAATATGGTATAGACTCTTATCAAATGGTAGTTTTTATAAGCCTTCTACTATTAGTTCTATTGAATGGTTTAATGTATTTAAAGCAACAAGATGGAAGACACGTACTACCAGGCTTTTGCTCAAGCTTCTAAAGAAAATGATTTATGCTGTGTGGACTGAAAGAAATAATAGAATATTTGGTATTGGAGGCAAGAACTCATTTCAGCTTTACTCTATGATTCATGGCAGTATTTTGAGGGACTTAAGGATTGATAATATTTGAAGAATGATGGATTGTGTGAGAAGTAATTGAGTTGGATCTATGTACTTGCTTACCAGATTTTGATGGTATTTGAAGTATATATGCTATGGGATTTGGATTGTGAGGGATTTAAGGATTTTGATGATTACTAGCTACTGTACTTACTGCATGAAATGATCATTGTACTCTATACTTTTGGCATTCAGTTTGGTTTTGATTCATGGTCAGTTGAGTTTTGTTCATAATGTTGTAATTAAGTTTGAGTGTTTGGTTTGTATTATAGTCACTTGGTTGAGTGTTTGGTCTGCAATGTTCTGTATTTGTCACGATAATGTGGATTAGGTGAGTTGTAATTTCTTGTAATGAAATATTAGTCAATAAAATGAGCTTATGCTCTTGCTGTTCAAAAAAAAAAAACTATATTTGCCAATATAGCAAATGCAATCAAAAGCAACAAATTCAACCATCAAACAACTATTGTCCAACTAACATTCACTTCTTATTGATATACATTCACTTCTTATTGATATCCAACTAACAACTATCAAACAGCTAACAATATACATTCACTACTTATCGATATTAATTTAATTTGTTTTCAATTTAAATCACATTGATTCATTTACATTGGATTTTATTAACATTCATTTATTCAAATCCAACTATTTTACATTCAATAATTTACATTCAAGTTAGTTCACTTTCAAATCAAATCAAATTCTATTCTATTTATATTTACTTACTATTACTTCGAATTCAATTATTTTGCTTTCAATTTTATTAATTCAATTTCATATGAATTTCTATTCAATCCACTAACATACATCTAACAACCAATGTATATCCAACATAACTAAATTTATTTACTTTACACTCAACATTCATTTTTACTTCGTTTATATTCAATGTTTTTAACACTTTTACTTTCAATTAGTTTACTATTCAATTTGGATTGAATTCCAGTATTCACTATATTCACATTTTTATACAACACTTCTAGTTTTTATTATTAATTCACAACTTCTTAACTTAAGTTTTATTCAATTCTTAACAACAACATTTCCTAATCCATGTTTATTCACTAATTCACTTTTACAATTAAAGTTGAATTTCATTTATATAACTCAAATTCATATTCATCACTTCACTTTATTAATCCATTTTGATATCAGAATCAACTTCATTCAATATCTCTTAAGTTATGTCGCATTTTAACTTACTTGCATTTACTTCCATTATACAACTTAAGTTTACTACTAATTTATTTCAGATTCTATTTTATTTAACTTTTACTTAAGTCAAATTCCTATCACTGTTTGAATTCAAATTTTGTTTTGCTTAACAAAATGTGTAACCATTTTAACAATTGTTTTTACTTACCTTTTCTCATTTTACAAGTTATACAACTTATTTATTTAAACTTCCAAATTCATATTATATAATCACTTATCTCTTAAGTTTAACTTCCATTTCAATAACATATCTAATCCAGTTCAAATCCAATTCACTTTATTTAACTTTCCTTTAATTAAATTTCAAATCATATATTTATTATGCCAACACAAATTTATTTAACTTTTCTTATGTTAAAAATCTTTATTTCATATTATAAGTACAAAACGCATTTAACTTATATTATTAATTTCAACTTGGATCTTAATTTCAAATTTGTTTATCACATCAAAACTTCAATTTCAATTTTACTAATGGTAACAAATCCATTACATAGAAACTCAAAAATGATACTGATGATGCTGCAGTCATCACCTTTATTATTTCCCAACAACAGTAGTGAATTCAGTGCTTTCTTTTTTTAAAATCCTTTTATGTATAAATCACATTTATAAATCTTTTCTTATATAATTTCACTATATTACTATACTTATATAAGATACGTTCCAAATTCATTTATCTTATTTAGAGTTATAATAATATAATCTCTTTAAATTCTGAAAAACAACTTTCAAAGTCAACGAGATTCAAATTCTCAAATTCTTAGTTTAAATTCATTTTTATTTACAATTCATATTTATAAATATACTCATGTTGTTTCATTTCTTATATAAGATTATTTCATAATTGTAAATCATTTTAATTAGGATTCCATACTTATAACTCATTTGCTTATATAATTTATTCTTTTACAATTGTTGTTTTTATTTTATTAACTTAAATATATTTACATTTTCAAACAACTAAACAATTCATTTATATACACTTTAATATTTCTGAAAAATTTATTCCTTTATATACAAAATATAATAGAGATAAAATTATTTCACTTACCCAATTTAAAAATAATACTATGTCGACTTGCCTCGTTTAAGCGTTTAGAAATCCTTACCGATAACATGGCATCCCACAACCAACCAGAATTCACAAACAGTTCAACGGGTAAGTAAACATAATATAAAATATTTTTATATCACTAACAAATACGCGCTCATATATATATGTATGTATGTATGTATGTATGTATAATACACTTAACTCAATTTAGGATGCTACTGTCCCATTCTATACTAAGTACACATCAAAGCCTTGGAATATACAAAATCTAAGCTCTGATACCAGTTGTGACAACCCACAATTCCGTACCCTTTAAATCGACAATAATCCACACATGTCCACCCCAAAAAGCACAGACTGACGGAAAGTCAAGAGAAAGAAAAGAAGAGAGAAGAAGAGAAGAGAAGAAAAAGAGAACATAAAACCAAACAGAACAATATAGAATCTCACATTGTAGCGGGAAACATATACTACAATATCAATGATCTTTACAAAAAGGGAAACTGTATATACATACATCAATCAGAGTTCAACAATCAATCACTAGTCATCAGCCTGAACAGTTATAATAACATGTCCTCACAATTGTCGATAATATACAATAACTAAGCAGCGGAAAATCAAAACAGATACGTGTATATGAGAATGAAGATTTCCAGCTCTCCTATTGAAGCTCCAAAAGCACCAAACCTGAACCTGTAAATATACTCGGTCTGACCCTGGCATTGAAAGGGAAGAATGCCCGGATCAGTCTGGTAAACCAGCGTGGGAAACACACTCAACTGAATTTATTAGATTACCAAAAAATTCCTTTCAAAACAAAAATATCTTGTAAGACACTCCCGTACATAAGCACGGACATGTTTTTACCTTGCGATAACTAAAACATTTCATATCAAATCCTCTTATATTATATAGTGTCTATTGCAAAAATAATATTCAAATAGCCGAAATTGTTACTATTATTAAATTCCAACATACAAGGCTCTACAAATAAAATAGCAGGCACGCAGTGGAGTTTGGATTACCATATAAATGACCAAGTGAATGGATTCCGGCAGTACATCTCTAAAGGAATGTACCGAGGACCATCACTAAGGATCCTCTACCAACATAAGACCGGCCCACCTCTATAATTAAATGGTACCGAATATGTTATCCTCCTGTCGTTACCAACCTTTTCCGAGGACCCTCAAAGTATACAAACCATAATAATTAGATACACGACGTTATAGCGTGTAAAGATATATCTAGAAGAGGATGATCATATCCTAATTAGGAGTGACCCACTTAGCCTTGCCGCATCTAACCCTATTTTGGTCATTTCTGATTGATGAGGTCTGAGGTAACGATTACCTTTCATAAATCACATATCACATCACCTTGAATGTTATATGGCCATTTCTGTTGACTGCTAATTGCCTTTCACAAAAATACAACCTTAATCTCGTATGTCTCAAGGAGGGTGTTGAGCTAAGAGAAGTTTCCTTCTCCGCCACCACTGATGTACGATTGTAAAAACCAATGTACGTAATCTTTAGAAATGCAATGTCAGACAAACATCCATACAAGTTGTCTAGAAATAAGGCAAACCGAAGGTACTTTCCTACCACATCATATCGAAAAATCCCTAGGATTAGTAGCGAATAGTCTTTCCATTGGATATTTCATAATGAAGAGACTACTGCTATTGGATGTATATTGGGATTTTAACCCTAAACAATCAGAAAGCAGTACTTCACTATGAAAATTTGGAATACCAATATCATCATAACCAACCTGCACAATCGTCACATAAATGTTGCTCCGAAGTGGTTTTTGGATAAACCGATCCCGGTCTCTTTGCACCAACAAAGTAAAAGCGTTTCTCAACCTCACACAGAAACTAAGTCTCATAGACTTATCACGTCTCCAACTTTCAACTTTCTATCCTTCGGTCAAGAAGGAAGCTCGATAGAATGGAGTAATACTCTGCACTACACAAATCAACATCCTCAGCACAAACGATAATCAAGCATAGACAGAAGGCTACGTACTAATTATACGACTAAATAGTTTATACATCAAGTCGAGAAACTAAAATGGCCAAATTTGATAGTCGGTTATTTAACTACTAAAGCAAACAAATAAATATCTAGCACCATAAACAATCCTGGGCCCTTCTAATTAATCTTTTATTAATTAAATCACTTGCCAAATATTCACTTCAAATTATCTTTAAAAGGATATAAATCTCATAACTATTTCAAATTTCTATATTGGAAAACATTTCCATATACTTATTTAATAATAAGTAATTCACAAATCAATTTATTTTCAACACTTAGAAAATATCACATACACTTAAATCAGAATTAAGTATATATTTTATTCTGTAAGTAAAACATTCTCTTAAACATCTTTATTAGGGTCAGGACGAATATTGTGTAAAACATCATTGCAACAACCCAAAATCAGTAGCATAGGGATTTGATAATTAGATAGATATATAAATCCCATATACTATACAAAACATTTCCTCTCGAAAATCATTTACTATGCAACAATTTTATAATCCATCAATTTCTAACTTCTCGAAAACGTCTATTTCAACAATAAATATTGAAATCTATGTATTCGATACTTAACACATTTTAAAACATCTTCAAACCATTTAACTCCATTTAAAAGTTCACTTCCCAGAACCTATCTTTAAATTTAAAAGATCACTTTCTAAAACATATCCATTTTATTTAATATATTATTCACTGTCCAAAATAATGAATATAGTCCATTTACCAAATTCAATGTTTCTACACATTCATTAAAGGATCATTCATTGTCCAAAATCCTGAATATATCTCCTTTAATAGACTTCTATATTTACCTTATCAAATTCAATTGATTTCATGTTTATAAAACAATGTTTATAAATTCCATATACAAAATATCTTTACTTGCAACCTCAATGTATATCTCATTTATATGCCAAAATCTAAATTATAAGTTTATTCACTTATAAATCCCTTTATTTACAAAATCATTCTTTTAATAACATCACAATTCATAAATCTATAAATCTTATTTACTGATAAAATCCATTATAACTCCATTTTAACATTTACAAAAACTCCATTGAAATTCCATTATTTTGATTTATAAAAATTCAATTTTATAAATCTTATATATAAACCAATTACAATAAATCAAAAGTCCCAATTTAAACCATTTACAAAATAGTTAACTTCATATTTCAAAAATCACATTTTTGATTTTATCTCACAAAAATCGTAATTTTTATAACATAAAAATTATAACACTTATTTATTCAAAATAAATTCATTTCCTTAACAATTCAAAAATTACTAAAACATCTATTTTCAAAATCACTTTAAAATCCATTTTAATTTGAAATCATCCCTTCAACATTTTTAATTTCCAAAATATGGCCTAATGCTGCAACAACACTAAATACATCAATCACGGCATCCAAATCATCATATATCATATGATAACAGCATTAATATCAATATCTGTAAATAAATCAACAGTGATGAAGAATCCAGTTGGATCCCTCTAACCTGTCACTTACAACAAATATATATATTAGAAAATATGTACAATGTCCGCTTAGAGGCAGATGCACGTACAAAGGGTCATCTGCTTATACATGGGAACGTATAGAGTCTCATCTGCTCCAATAGGCAGGAATATATCCAATACCAATCAATATATAGATAATATATCATATATCATCCAAATAATCATCAATCATCATAAAATAAATTTATTTTCACTTATATGAAAATATCATTGAGTCAAAAAGAGTGAGTTGTACTCACTTTGGTTCCAATAGAAGTTTAGTGTTTTATCCCGAATAAAATTAATCAGGCGTTTTATTTTACCTAAAATTTTTAGTAGTTCCAATCAACTCCAAACCGGCTCTAAATTGTAGTGCTCGTCAATATGGACACAAGGCAACTTGTTTCGTCAAAAAAGGACCTCGTGTGAAGAAGTTATGGGTTTTAACACATTCGAATTATATAATATAATTAACAATATCATTACTAAATTTATTAACCATAATTATCATCTTCCTCATCACATTCATGCTTCAAGTAATAACGAACCCATCACACGTGCAACTTCTCCGATGGCCGCTCCCTTACGTCGCACTAGAATTCGATCGGAGACCCCATATAAAAGCTCGTCACGAACTCCGCCTACACCTACAAGCACGAGGTGCTCGGCCCCTCTTTCATTACGAAAACACCTCTTGAACGTGCGTCCTTCATCGCTAGATTTTGGTGAATCCAAGCCACTTCAACGAAAATCCACCATTGGATGTTAAGATCTCGTTACGCTTTACAATATTGTAGTTGGAAGTTTTTGATAACTGTTAACGGATTGGAAGATAATTGAGGAAGTTGATTCGAGCTCTCTAGGCCATTGAAATTAAACTGGCGGCTTGCCCAAGATACGTTAGGGTTTTGGCAAATTGGAAAAAGTTAGGTCCTTATATAGAAAACTTACGCGCACTATTCACCCGAAATTTTTCGAACTCCAAATGAAGCATGCCGCCTGGCGTTTGAAATGTTTTACCCCTATTCCAAACACAATGAAATATATATCGAGAGCTAATTCGATCGTATTTGGAAGATAGGTTTTCGAATCGACTTATTAAATTAAAATTTCACTTAAACAAACTTCTACGCGTTTTAACTTGCAATGACAAAACCGCAAATCCCATCGATACGAGAAATCTACAATAATATAACATTACGGATCCAATGAAACTAGTTTTGTCAAAATCCAAGACTGTGTGAAAAATGACTATTTTTACACATTAATTAAATATTAAAATAATCAATTTCTACAAATTAACTTTTAATTCAAATTTTAAAAGTTTACTTACATCATTCGAATTCAAATAGAATATAAAACAACTTTATAAATAATTTTCATTCACATTAAATTCAAATTTTATTATTTCTACAATTTCAAATATTAAATTAACGATTTAATTATCCAATTAAATCTACATAATCGAAATATAATTTATTTATCGTGTAAAATTAACTTGTGAATATTTAAAATCAATTAAATATACAAATTTCAAATGACTGAAATTCTGGGTCGTTACATTGCCCTTTCAAAAACCCCTTTTCAAAACATAATATGCTGCAACTCAACCGAAACCTACTTTTAAAACAAAGGAAAGAAGCAATCCATTCGAAAGCTATTTAAAAGTAACTTCAATCTTTTCGAAATCCTCTTTTTAATAAAGTAAGTGGCATCTCTTTCGAAAGCAAAATAAAGGCAAGTGGGTTAATTCCAAAGGTATTAAAAATGGCATCAACCCCTTCGAAAGAAAGCTTTCGATACCATCCCCTTTCGCCTTTTTCCAATGTTCTACATACCAATTCTTTGATATCACGTGTATTGGTTTCGAATGGATTCGAAAGACCAACTGGGATGATATCGGTAGCAAGCAAATGGAAGTGGCAAGTTCGTAATTCGAAGAAAACTGATTTTATACCTTTAAAAGAAATTCTTTTGTACCTAATTTGGTTTATTTGTTAAAATATGATTGGTTTCCATATCCTTTACCAAATTCTTTTTTCTAAAAAGGCCGTCGAATTCATCTATTAGTAATTAAAATAATTTAGCAAAGAAGCCCTTTCCCTTAACAAAACAATTAAGAAAATTAAATCCTCAAACTTAATTAGTTTAATTCCATAGTAAATCACCCAGGAAAAATCCTCAAAAATCAACTTCATTCACTTTTAATATGTTTCTACCATATATAAATTTCAGACCTAAAATACTTTATATGCTTGCCGTAATTAATTTTTAAAACCAGATTTTCTATTCTTCCATTCAAAATTCATAATAAATTATCCATATTTTGGATTATTATGAAAATTTAAACTCATCTCCAAAATAATGTTTTACGTAACATGTAAAATCCTCATGCATTAGAAACCCATTTTACATGATTTTAGCGTTAAAATCGAATCAAACATGGCATATAATCAACGTATATCATCATTCACCTCATCCAAACGGTTTTAAAAATCTTAAACTCGAATTTAAGACGCTCATTAAAACATAGTTGAAGTGGTTTAGATAATTATTCACCTTGTTTGGATGAGTAGCTTGAGATTTGTTCTTGCTTAGTTCTTTCTTGCTTAAATCCTTTGCTTCTAATTGGTTTCGATCCCTTTTTCTCCTAGAATTATGGCCGACTTTAGTTTATTTTACGTATAAACATGTGTTGTGTTCTTTATTTTAAATAAATCATGCCGCAAGTTTCCTTAGCTTTAGAAAATTCCTATGGGTTGAAATTATACATATCCGAATGATCTTTTAGATTAAGGAAAATCGTTATGGGTTTAAATGATAAACTCAAGCGATTTATTGATTTTGAAAATTTGTGATTGCAGGTTGAAATGATATATACCTGTAAAATTTAAATTATTGCAGATTGAAATGATAAATATTCATGTCACTTGACGATAGGATAGAAAACTATATACGAACACAGTTTGTCTATTTTTGAATGATTTCCCGAATTTTGAGAAGGAAGTATATGTGGTTTATTAAATATTGATTTTAAAATTATCGATTAAAAAAATATATATAGATATTTTAATTTTAATATATGTGAAAATTTTAGATTTTTAAAATTATATGTTTTGGAAATTTGAAAATTATAAGTTAAGTTTTAAAATGTAAATTATGAAATATTACCTATAACTTTATTAGTTTAAATATATAAAATAAGAATTAAATAAGATTTAATTTAATAAAAACTAATATAATAAATTTAATAAAAACTTAATTTAAGTAATATAGATAATACGTTTTGACTATTTATTAAAAATTTATATTAATATTTTAAAATAGATTTTTGTAATGACTTCAACAAATTGAGTTGGAAAGGTAACTTAAATAAGAATTGATTTGTAATTTAATTTGTTAAAAATTAAACTTAAATAAGAATCGATTTATAATTAGATTTGTTTAGAGTTGAATTTAGATAAGGTTTGATTTGAACTTATTGATTTTTAGATTTTAAAGGATATGATTTTATAACTTGATTTAATTAAAGGTGATTAAGTGAATATTTCAAATAAAATTGAATATTTAATGTTGATTTAAATATATAAGTTTGGAAACTTTATTTGTATGTTATTAAAATGATTAAGCGAATATTACAAATTTAAAAAAAATTATAGTTGAAATTTTGAAATACAAATGGAATTTATCAGATTGAGTTATTGTAAATTTTTTGAATATTTAAACTTTGAAATGTATTGAATTGAAAGTGGTTCAAATTTGAAATCGATACAAATTAAAATGGTTTCATTGAGAATTTGAGTTGAATTATAATCGATGAACTGAGATTAATTTCAATTGAATTTTGGAACTAAAGTTGATTTTAATTTATTTGTGGAATTGGAGAAACAGTTGTAATTTGAAAACTATTTCAATATATACTCTTTAAAAAAAATAAACTATTTTAATTTACAACTATTTTAATATATAAACTATTTTAACGTATAAACTATTTTAATTTATAACTATTTTAATATATATACTATTTTCAATGTTTAAACTATTTAAGTTGGAAAGTGATAAGATTTGAAAAGAATATGATATTTTGACATGAAGTATGAACTGTTTGAAATGATTATAAAAGTGATTTTATAAAATGAGCATGATGTGAAATAAGTGTTTGGTTGATAAAGAGATCGGGATCAGATATTGTCATACTCTTTGCCAATACCGAAAACCACTTTAACAACTGTGTTTGTTGTGGAGATTCCAGAATGAAGTAGGATGGTTGGCGACGATTCTGTATGAGGTATTAACACAGCCTAGACTACCGCGAGTCTGCTTGATGTGGCTAAAACATGAGCTATACCTGGACCAAGTGAGGTTGCACCTCCGGTCGAGCTTGCTTCTTCGATACCATTATATTACTTTGTGATTTGGTTGGGTGCACCACTGATTTTAGGAGTGTATCTCGAGGTGGCCGGTAGTAGCTGCTATGCGTTATCACCAGCCCGGTTCTGCAAAATGGTAGAATCACGCCCTAGGCATTGCCTCACGTGCCTTGTCACATGACTTATCATGTCTTCTACGAGTTTTTTTTGTACCATACCTATGGAGTGCCCTCTGATAGCCCTTAAGTTTACGGAGGAGTTACGGTACTGTGTAGACTATGAGAATATATAAAATGTGTTAAGGGGATATGGGTAATGACTTAACGTTATTTTAATTGTTTACTTTACTATAGACATTATATATATAGCGTATTGTACTATGTATGTAGATAGCTTAACGGATTCTTAAAGGATGTGTATCCCAAACATTCTTTAAGTTATATTATATTTCAGTTGACATTTCACTTGAGTTGATTTACTGGTATGAGAATGTTAATCCTGACTCGAATGTTTCGTTTTTTGCTTTATGCTCGGGTTAGACTGAGTGTCATAGCATTTTAGACTCACCTTTGGAGCTTGGTGCTTTGCTTGAAGATCATTCTCACTCTGTTCAGCTTTTTGTTATTTCCAGTTGCTTATGTTCAGTTTTGTCGGTTGCTTTTGTATTTGAGACTAATCTGTATTTGTGATTTCTATTGTATTTTGTTATAAACTCTGATGTTTATATAGTAGTTTCATGAACTACTATTTATCTATTCCGCGGTTATTGTTGTAATACTCTGTGTCTGTAATTTCTGTGGTTGATTTATTTACAATATATGCTAAGTTTTTCTAAATATAAATTAACAATCTGTTGTTTTGAACAATTCAAGTCTAACATGAGTGGATTATTGTCGATTTGAATGATTCGGAATGCCATGTCGTTACATAAATAATCTTATTGGTAAGTTAATAAAAACTACCCAATTTGTATTTTCTCAATATCCCCTTGTTTAGGTGGTTTGATATATCCCTTATTTAAAACACCATTGAAGATTTACATGGATATTCAAATGTTATAGGATAAAAATAACAAATTTCGCTTCTATTATGTAAATGTTAGCTTTAGATGAAGTATGCGATTGGTATGCTACTTTCCAAGTTTATAAAAATGAAGTTGTGTCATCAAGTATTCCATCTTTAGAAGCTTCTTAGGTTGGAATTTTCACGATAGCAACAATTCCTCCAAGAATGATGTAAGCTAAAATTAAGCATGATAATATTATTTACTTTTTCCTCTCGAATGTGAACATAATCATGAAAGTACTCGTCACAACATTAAAGGCATCACCATCTAGATCAAAGACAAAAATGCTACATCCATAAACATTATTATTACACAGTAGGGTCATGTTGTGTATTTGGTACAAGATCTTGAAGCAATAAATATACCCAAAAGCGGAGGAGGTTAGGGAAGCTTATACATTTTCAAACTGCAATTAAACATTTCCTCTAACAGGTAATGTGCATCAACTAATTTCTTCATTTATAGTTTCATATAGATATACTCATCTTTCAACATCTTTGCTTTAGCACCATGGTAAACATCATTAGCATTAAATCAGCTTATTCATTATTGGTGACTTAATCATGCACTTAAGAGAATTATCATCATGTGAGATTAATATTTGAATCATAGAAATGAAATGGATATCTTCCAACTTGACATATTCAGCATATAAAAGAGGCATAACTAGAATATGGGTTTGGAGAAGAGACATTGTTTCACAACTCCATATTTTTAAATTTGAACATAGAAATTAGGGTTTCCAAGCCCATCATTTCTATGGTTCCAACTGAATTATTTGAGAAATTAGCTTTAATACCAATTATGAAGATCTCACATTATATATCTCCAATTAAAGACGAATAAAGAGGAGGTTGGAAGATTGAGTTGATAAATTTGACGAACTTAGTTGGAAAAGAAAACTAAGATGAAGAATAAGAAAATGTGGAAATTAGAGACGCATCCTTGTTTTCAATTATATTATAAATTGCATCCTTCCGATTTTACACTATTTTTAATGTTCTTTTCAAAATTCCACTTTCCATTTCTACCACTCTCCTTCAAAAATCAATGTCATATCGCTGAGAATTGTACTAATTTTAATATACTCTGGAGAACCTGGTGGACTGGTAAACTTCTGAGGAGAACTAAGTTGTATCTTTTCTCTTAAACTCATAACACCTATAACCCTCGGATGCTATTTTTTGCAGAAAGTTTGTGTAAGGCAGGGCTCAAACCTAGGTCTATTACCAGACCTAGGCACCCATTTTCCGTTGCACAACGCCTACAGAATTTAGAGGGGTTCGCTTCTAATTTAGGGGTATTAAATGACTATTTTCGGATCCTCCTCTTTTCCATATACGAAGTATTGAGTGACTTATGGGATTTCTTACGATGTCGGTTAGGGAGAAATACAGAGGGACCCACCATGGATTAGGTATTAAATGACGGAGGACCTGCCTATTTTATAGGTATTAAATAGTCGGAGTCTGCATGACTCGTGAAAAAAGATATTAAGTGGTTTAAGTGCTTTCTAGTTGGACTAGAAGGGTGTTTTTGGGCCTACAATTGAAGTTATTCGTATGATGTAATTTTGATATGTAAGACATATTACTTGTCCATATAATACTATCCAAATACTATTATGCTAAAACTTGAGATTTTATTTCACTAGACTTTGTTGTTTTGACTCCCTTATCATTACAACACACAGGTTAGAGGGGACAGTGCTAATTTTGGAAGAGAATGTGGCATGAAGATTAGTGGCAGTCATCTATTTATTTATACTTTTTAAATTATTTCTATATACCCACTTTCAGATTATTGTGTTATTTTTGTTAGTCCCTGAGAAGATGGTTTTGATGACAACAACCTTAAAATAAGATTATAAAATATATATACTAACATTATATTTTAAATATATATGTATATGCAGGATCTAACCATGCAGGTACCAAGGATGAAGACTGTACAGTATAGAGATTCAAGATATCAAGATTGAAGACTCATGAGTATCAAGAATATCAAGAGATCAAGATTTCAATAATAAGTAATTTAATAAAGAATTTTGTTAAAACTCCTAGAAAAGCACTGACATCTTAAAATCCAATTTATTCGTGGAATGGGTCCTCTTCGAGCCTGTTAAGGGGATGGAACCCTAAGTAGGATGGAACCTATGAAAAATCTAGTGGAACATTGTTTTGTATCCACTAACTTTTATTCAAATGTTTTTAAAAAATTATATCTTATTTTCAAAACCTTCCTTTTAAAAGAATCAAAAAAATCTATCCTGGTTTTAATACTTTTAGCCTCAAAATTATCTTTATTTTCAAAATCAAATTATCCTTGGTTTTAAACTATCTTTTAATAATAATATATTTAACTTTTAAATTGGATTTAAATATAAAATTATAGTAAAATTATATATACACACACACCAAAATATTATTCTCTATATTCATTTATGTATTTTAACTATAATTAAGTATATTTATAAAGTTTAAAATAGTTTTAATACAAGACAGAAGTTATTTTCAAAAAAAAGCAAATTACCAAAAATACCTTAGGTATATCGGCATCCTAAAGTACCCCATGTCGACATGGTAGCAGTTTATTTCAAAATTTTGAATTTCAAAAGAAGTGTCTATTAGTCATATCCTTTCACGAATGGACATGGCTGTTGTTTTACTATAAATAGGGGTAGTTTTGAATGAATTTGTATTCATATTTTCTCTGATTTCACTCCTCTTCTTCTCCACATTTCTTTATATATATTTTTACCATTACTCTACCGAAATCACCATTGACTCTAACTACCTCAATTCTGCTTTGATTCTATCACTATCTCAACAAGATCTCAGTGCTATTCAGAGTTATAGGCTTCTTTATAATAAATTAAGCGAGAAAAGATGTGATTGT
This sequence comes from Allium cepa, assembly GCA_030765085.1. Taxonomy (NCBI): domain Eukaryota; kingdom Viridiplantae; phylum Streptophyta; class Magnoliopsida; order Asparagales; family Amaryllidaceae; genus Allium; species Allium cepa. The sequence continues at coordinate 13,701,927 of CM060941.1, forward strand.
AGCCTGTGAAATCAATCAAGTAAGAAAAGGTGTGATTGTATCCTTGGAAATCAATTGGGTGAACTTGTTGCCCGTGAAATCAAGTACCTCTACCCAGAGGATTGTGAATCTAGAGTGGTGTACCTCGTAGCCTTGAAATCGATGGTGTAATTGTACAATTGCTTTTGAAAGGAAATTCGTACTTGTGTGTGGGACTGGATGTAGGGTAACTCCGAACCAGTATAAAATCGGGTGTGTTTTTTCCTTTATTGCTTTTACTTTATTTCTACATCTGTGTTTGATTCTGTGATTATATCTATGTCTGAATATTGCATACATTTGTATTAACATTAACAAAAACTCAAAAAGATTTAGTAGTTCCTTTAAACACTATTCACCCCCCTAGTGTTAATCCTAGCCTTAAGATCCGTATTTCGCATTTCTCACAATTTTGAGATATTGTACCGTGGAGGTTTTTGATGATACGTTGTGAGATATTGTTGTGATACTATAATGTTATGAAATAGCTTTCTTTATGTAATAGGTATTTCTTTTGATATTATATTTTATTCATTCTATTCTGAAATTCTGAAAATATAAATAAATAGCTTTGCATACTGTTATTGTTTAAATTCTACTAACTAACAGCCAGCCCTAGAACGGGTCAAAGTTTAGATGGACCTTTTCTGGGCCAAAATTTAGGCCTTATTTAGAACGGGCTATTACATTTGGTATCATGCCTTCGATCTTGTGAAGATCCATTTGTTCATCTCATTTTCATTCTTCCACCTCGTGCTCTTCTACATCTCACGTTGTTTATTGATTTAGAAAGTTATTTAGTGAATTGAATTTGATTTGCATATCTTCTTATTCTGTTTTGTGTTAATTTAATAAGTTCAAGGTTAGTTATTTTTGCCTGTAATTTCTTTTGTTTATTTAAATTTTTTATAGCATAATGTTGAATTGAATATGGTTGTTTTATCATTGTTGTATTTTTTTAGCTTAATTATGCCGCAATCATTATAGTTTAACTATATTGTTGATATTGTATAACATAAAAAGTAAAGGATCGTATATATTTGTCAAAAGTTTATGCAGGCTATTATTCGCGTGGAAAATGTTAGCCTGGTAAATGTATTTTCCATATGAATAATTTCTATGCGAATATTTGTAAGGATAATATTTTCCATGGAAAAAAATTCCTTTCTTTGTTTATGTTGTTCTTTTATTTCAATATTATATATGTGTGTGTGTGTGTAGAGGCCTGATCCTATTGATGTTCTTTTGGTTTTTACTTGGATAACGATATGAGGCTAGGTTTGAGTGATTGTTCGTTAAGATCAGTAATGGACCATTGGCCTAAACTAAAACAAGATTATATTGAGTTAATTTATGAAAGAGATGATAGAGAAGAGTTATTGAAACTAACTCTAATTTTTATAATATATTGTTATTCGTTTCTTATAGCTGTGATGATTATCTACTTGTTTCGGTTATATCAAAGCAGTGTAAAAGTAGTTGAGCTGGTGTTAATTCTTAAAATTCTTCATTTGTTGGTTCTTTTACCAAGGGTGGCTCATCTACTTCTTCAGTGAGTGGAACTACAGTTGATTCTAGTTCTGTTTTGAAATACATTTAAAAATAATTCCAACAATCTAGTGTTTACCGGTGTAGGTGAAAGATTTTCTGGTGATGTTGAAAAGTTTCAATTGTAATTTAAGATATATTGTATTAACGTTTTCGAAATAATTTTTAAAATAATTTTGATAATCCAGTTTTTACTGTTATAAGTAAAAGATTTTCTAGTGATGTTGAAGAGTTTTGATTGTATTTTATGATATATTGTATTAAAAGCGGATATAAATTTAATGCTCTTAAAAATGATGGGAAGCGAGCGAGTTACAACTATTTATACAAGGGAAGGTTGTACGTTTCGTGTTTATGCTTCTCATAAATTTAAATTTTCAGTCTTTTTTTTATTAAAACCGTGGAGCCTAATCATTACTGTGAGCAATATTGTAGATGTTAATCATCCACCTATTGCTGGAAGATTGATTAGGAAGTTGGTTATTGATTTTATTCGCTCGAATCCTTTAATGTAAAAAGAAAGATATTGTTTATTTATTTAAAACCGAGTACAAAAAAGTATTAAATTATTATTTTGCATATATAGGAAAAAGATTGACCATTAAAAAACATGGGAATGATTTTCCTTTGTATTATCATTTAAAATCTTTTTATGAAGCTGTGATTGTTTGTAGTCCCAGTAGTACTGTTGAACTTCAAAATGATCCCCTTGATCATGAATCTCAAAGGTTTCCGTTGGATCTAATGCATGCCAATATGGATTTGATTATTGTCGTCCTTTGATTTTTCTTGATGGAACTTTTTTGAAAGGTAGAGGACAATGTTTTATTACGTTAGTTATTGCTACAAATGGTAATCGAGGTATGATTTAGTTTTGAAATTAATAATATTATTGTTTATATTTCATTTTGTCAAATATTTTAATGTCTAGTATTTTCCCTTTTTGGTTGACAAATATTTGACAAAGTTGTGTGTTGCATTTTATGTACTTTGTCTAATATTATTTCTTTATTATATTTAAATATATTATTTATTTATGAAATCGATAATATAATTGTTGTTTTATTTAGCTGAAAAACTTTTTTTTTTGGGTATGCTTATAGCAAATATTTGACATTTTCAATCTTTACTATCAAAGTTTTCTAATATCTCTAGCAATTGTTATCAAAAATTGCTTATGGAAAATACTTTTCATCCTTGGTTTTTCATCTACTTGTACTTTGCAATTTCAACCTACCATTAACTAAAACTATATATGACAAATATTTGGCATTCTTAGTCTTTACACTAAATGTTTTCTAACATATCAAGCAATTATCATCTGAAATTGCTTATGGAAAATATTTTCCATTTGTAGCAGTTCACGTAAATGTGCTATGATTCGTAATACTTCAAGCAATACCATACATGACAAATTGTTGAGGTTGTCAGTATTTATAGTAAAAGTTTTGTAATACTTCAAGACAATCTTTAACAAAAACTACTTATGACAAACATTTTCAGGCAAATATTTTTTATTCTTAATTATTCATCTTGTTGTGTACTACTTGTAAACATATTATGCCAATGACCTCCAACTCAAGTGGTTTGAGATATGACGCTTAAACAAAAGGTTTTAGAGATTATGAGTTTGAGCCTCTGAGACACCATAGAGAGTGCTCTGCTTGAATAAAGTATTATTCTTATTGCCATAAAAAATTCCAACCTATGGGTAATCAAAATTATACATTTCAAACATTTGTCGTCATCGATATTTACGATAAAATTTTACTTATACATCAAGCATTCATTGACTATCTTTTATTATGTTAAATATTTGTCAGGTAAATACTTTTCATTCAAATATTTACCATATTATATATGTAAGTGAGAGCACTACTATTTCAACACAATGTAAACCAAAATTATACCTATTAAATATTTATCTTTATCAATATATATAGTAAAATTTCGATTTTCTTTTTCTTTTCTTCTTTATTTTCAAGTTTTTAATTTTGGATTGTTGACTGTTCATCACAGTGGACATCATTGGTTGTCAACTTCGAACATTGAACTTTTGTGTTTAAAAATCTCAAATTTTTTCCATTTTATTTGGAGAATAGATTTTTGGTTTCCCGGTTGAGTAGATGACTATTTGTTTTTCAATTAGTGCTAAAAAACAATAGTTGGTTTTCTTTGACAGAAAGTTTTCTTCAAAATCTTAAATGTGTAATGGTAGATTGCGGATGTTAAAAGTTTTGGTGCAAAAGGCAAGCGGTTAAGGCGCATAATGGTAATGTTTGTTGAATTGTTTAAAAATATAGATGTAATTTTTAAGTTATGGTTTGGAGGGACTTACGCCTAATTGTTTTTAATTATAAGAATGTGAACCAAAATTTCCCTAAGAAAAACTACTAAAGAGAGTTGAAATTTTATTACTTTTAAGACTGAAACCATCACAATCAAATATCTCTATTTACATAACCCACAAACATTCACTACAACAATAATGAGTCAAGCCATAAAATGCAACCAAACAATTAAGTGCTTATAACATGCACGCACGTGTGTGCACATGCATATATATAGAGAGAGATATGAGCACTCAATGACACCTTTTTTTGTAGCACCCCCTAACCCCCTGATTTCCCCACACATTCTGGTTTAAATAACCATATTTTCTCTCCTTTCCACCACACATACTATTTAATTCAAAACTTAAGATGGAAATTAGGGGGCTAGAGGGGTGATGCAAAAATAAGGATGCCATAGAACGCTCCTTGTGTGTATGTGAGACAGCATATTAGCCTCTTCATTTATCTTGATCTATATGTAACAAACTTCTGATTTGTCTGACACGTCAAGTTGTTAGTATACTAAAATTTGGAGTGATATTATTTACACCAAACCAAACATCTTCACCCACTCATTTATCTTGCATTCAATCAAATACTTCATCCAAACCCACCTCCCTTCCCCCATGCCCACTTTCCTATAATTTGTTTTATTTTCTTAAAACCATAACTCATCTTCTTTTCTCTTTTCCTTTTCAAATGATGGAATCAAAATTTCTTTGTCCATTTTCTCAGTAGTCAATCTTTTTTCGCATCTAATTCTTCACAATACACATGAATCCAACTAAATTGGTTGCAACTAAGCTGTTATCCACTTTAATTGTAAGTAGATTTTTCATTTTTTTATTATAAAATTTGTAGCCCTAATTAAGTTTGACATAGTAAAGAATAATTTGAAGATCAAATTGATTGCTATGATACAACGTAGTAAATAACTTTCGTTGCTGCTTAAATAAAAATTATCCAATCATTATGGCTTTTATTATTTCAACAAAAAAGCGAACAAAACATGACGAAACCGATTGTAATAGAAAACAAAATGATGTAGTCATATTGTCACGACCCGAAATCCAGCGATTGAAAATCAACATCAAATACCTCACTTGTATTCGACTGCCGGAGATTCAAACGTCGAACTCCAGTTCGTATGGAGCTTATAACAACATTAGATGAATATAAACAGCGAAAATAAAATGTTAAACATTAATCAACACCACAGATACAACACCACCACAATATTTGATTACGATCGTCAGAGTTCATATACATGACATAACAACAAAGCGATAACAGATTTATCTCAACTTCAAGAGAGTTTCCAACATACTTCGACTTTGAGAAGATCTTCCAAAACCTCCAAACACTTCAAAAGCTTTCCAAGGCCAAAATCTTCCACAATCAGATAGCTTCCAAAAGACTTCAAAAGATTCCAAAAGACTCCTAATCCGAGCTAGCTTCAAAACACTGATAACCTACTTCTAGGCTGCCCATGTGGAAATTATGGGCACTCGGAGTTTAGGAAGGGAACAATAAACTCTGGGTCATTCATGGGACTGGTATGAGTAAACAAAAACAGTAGTTTGTATGAAAACAATTTACAAAAGAAATCTGTTCATGCTTTTGGAAAATGAAACCACCATAAGACCTCCCACCACACACATAATGCAATCGCATAATTGGAGGAGATTTCTTCTTTTGATAGTCAAACATGCTTTATACGAGAAAATTCTTTGATATTATTACTAGTGTATAGTGTAGAAAATATTTTCAAAAGTATAATATTAATCTTAGCCAGCATAGACATTTCGTACTATGCCTACTATAGCTACCATCCAAACAGTGGGTCACCACCATTTGTACGAGTCAGAACGTCGTTTACTTCGAGTTTCTTCTCAAAATGACATGTATGCTTTTCAAACTTAAAAAAAATTGCTCAAGTTTTTATACAACCCGATACACACTTGAAAATGCCTGGACTCAAACTCGAGCCATTGCACGAACACCCCGAAGATGTCTTCGAGTCGAACACCTTCATCTTCCTTCTAGGCAACTGACACAACCAAAGATGCGTGCACGTTAAACACCACTCCGATCAACCCTGGACGATGCTACGACCACAAGTCAATGACAACCACCACGAATCATCAGACCACCCAGATCTCCTGATCGATGATGAATACTTGATCGAGCTATACGACCTAGACTGTAACAAAGCCAGACCACCAAGAATCATCTCGTCCTTCCTCCTCCAACCATCAGAGGTCACGAGGTTCTGGTTAGAGCATCGCCTACTCCTTTTGCTTCGATTGGCACTGACGTGGTCGGTTCCGATTCAACGACGAGACGCCAGAAATGCAAATTCTGACCCTAACTAAAACGTGTGCTTAAACCCTAGTTTAGCAATTTTCGGCCACCATGATAATTTATAAATTTGATCAATAATTTTGTGATGATCCCTGACCATCCACCAAGCTCCAAACACGATCATGAGTCCCATCACGCTGCCAATCACTAGAATTTGGTTAAAAACGTGATTCTGTTCATCCTCCATTTTCTCAGAGGATACTTCATTAAAAAATTTGATTTTGCTTTCAAAAATCATTGCTTTCAAAAATGTTTCGATTGTATGCTTGAAATCAGAAATTCTGATATTTGAATTTTCAAATATTTTAAGCTTGCCTGTATTTTACAAATTTTCCAAAGAAACTTTAATTTATTTTTGCTTGAATCGATTTTGAAAATTTGAATCATGTTAAAACTGACAACTTTAGTTTAGATTCCACAGTTTAGTTTGGATTAGAGAAAGATAATTAAATTTTAAACAGAATTTGGAAGCTAGAAACAGAGTCATATGTTTGATCTTTGACATGCACACAAAAGTATCTGTATATAATATACATTCAAGTTTTTCTTTCAACCAAATACTTATCATTTATCACAAGCATCAAAAGATCAACCTAGATTCAACTTTTAAAATGGTGTTTACTCACCTGTCAAACTGAAACAGAGGGGTTGTGCTTTTTCTTGAATTTGAAAAACTGAGACAAACTTTCTGGGTTTTTTCTTTTTGAATTCGTTGTTGTTTATGTGATGATCCTTGCTTTAGTTTAATTGTTGAAGTTGAATCCTGCTTCCTTTGATTGCTGAAAAGCTTTACTATGTTGAGCTGTTTGATAATTTCCTTGATTCAATAACTTGAATTTGATTCAAGTTTTTAGAGGATTTTTTCTGTGTTTACTGGAATTTGTTTAGATAAATTTTATGATTTGTTATTCTTTGAGAATTTTTTTGCTGGCTTTAAAAATTTGTACAGGCCTTTGAGAATGAATAAAAGAGATAAGGAAGAAGGGATGTTGTTTTTATAATCTTGTTTTCTTATTTTTATTAAAAAAATCTCAAAGATGAAATAAAATGACACTTGTCCAAAATTATTACATTTGTTAAAACACTTATCATATGAATAACACTTGTATTATTCCTTGTTACATGCTTAACACTTGTATTTCATGTGGATTAAAGAATTTTAAATAAATTTTATATCATATTTACCTTATTCTATAAATACGTTTCCTATTTATTTGCATATACAAATTTAAAGAAGAAATGTGTTCAACTAATTCCACATTAAATAAATTACATATTTATTATTTCAAATGCAAATTATTTTTCTAAGACATTTATTTAAATTTTAAATTCAAATTCAAATCTACCTATATATACATATACTTATATAATTTAAATTCAAATAGTTTTAAAATATTTATATTTTTGAATTCTTAAAGTCAAATGCAATTTTGCAATATATATATATATATATATATATATATATATATATATATATATATATATATATATATATATATATATATATAAATGAACACTTATTTTATTTATTTTGAAAAATTCAAATTAATTCCACAATTTATTCCAAAATTCACATTAATTACTAATTTTTAAATTGATAAAATTCTGGGGATTTTATAGATTTCCCCCTCAAGAAAATTTTATCCTCGAAATTCGAAAGAGAGAGAAAGACAAATAAAGAATATACGAATATAGAAAAGATAGAAAATGGCTTACCAGATTAAGCCGAGATATCCGCTACACAATTGGGATAGGACTTCTGCATACTATCATATGTTTCCCAAGTACAGTCCTTTGGATCACCACTCCATTGCACTTTGACTAGTTTCACAACTATATCCCTCAATTGCTTTTCATCATGATTAATATTCTTTATCGGTTCTCTCTTTACTGCCAGATTTTGTGTGATCTCCAAATCCTACCGAGCAGCTTCTTCAATAATACAATCTGAATCGTGCACATGTTTCTGAAGATGTGAAACATGAAATACATCGTGTATGCCAGATAACCAGCTGGGTAGTTGCACTCTGTAAGCTAAAAGACCGATCCTTTCTAATATAGGAAAAGGACCAATATAACGCGGTGCCAGCTTCCCAGTTTTCCCAAACCTTAACACACCACGCATTGGAGACACTTTCAAGAATACAAAATCTCCAATCTGAAATTCCAAATCTCTTCTTCTACGATCATAATAGCTCTTCTGACGACTTTGAGCTGTTTTCAACTTCTTTTGAATAAATTCAACTTTTTCAGTGGCCTCCTTAATCATATCTGGTCCAAGGACGAGTCTATCACCTGACTTGATCCAACATGCAGGTGATCGACATGGACGACCATATAAAGCTTCGAAAGGAGCTATTTCGATACTGGCCTGATAGCTATTGTTATATGAGAATTCGACTAGATGCAAATGGTCTTCCCAAGAACCACCAAAGTCGAGAATACAAGCGCACAAAAGGTCTTCTAAAATTCGATTTATCCTTTCAGTCTTCCCATCAGACTGTGGGTGATAAGCAGTGCTGAAGTTCATTTTGGTTCCCAATGCGGCTTGGAATGCCTCCCAAAATCTACTAGTGAAAATCGGATCAAGATCACTCACTATACTGTTGGGTATACCGTGGAGACGGACAATCTCTTTTATATACAATTCGGCCAAACTTGTCGCTGTCCGGGAAGATTTCATTGGTATAAAATGAGATGTCTTAGTTAAACGGTCTAGGATAGCCCAAGTTTCTTCATTCCCCTTTCGAGTGCGGGGCAATCCATCTATTAAATCCATAGATACTTGATCCCACTTCCACTTTGGTACCTCCAATTGTTGGAGTAAACCCGCTACTTTCTCTTATCACTTTTAATTTGCTAGTAGGTAGCACAACGACTCACATATATAGATATATCCTTCTTCATTGTTTTCCACCAGAAAGTTCTTTTAATATCTCGATACATCTTGTTAACTCATGGATGGATATTGAGTTTTTGTGACACTTGTCCAAAACTTCATGTTTTAGATCGGGAATGTCTGGAACACATAACCTGCCTTTCAACCTTATAACTCCTCTATTATCAACTTCAAAACTGGTATCTTCATTGTGACACATTCTTTATAGATTTCCCAAAGAAACTCGTCTTCTTTCTGCTTTCTTGCAATCTTCTTAAGAAGAGTAGGAGCGACAACAAGATATGCGTGAACAACATGTCTTCAGCTCAAAGCGTTGGCAACTACATTAGCTTTTCCAGGCATATAAAGAATATCTAGGTCATATGACTCTAGAAATTCTAGCCATCGTTGTTGCCTCAAGTTTAAATCCTTCTGGGTGAAGAGATACTTCAGAGATTTATGGTCGGTGAACAATTCGAATTTTTCACCTAAAAACAAGGAGGATTTATTTAAGTATAATATTAAGTTAAGTTAAACTATTAAATCTTTAGAAAAGTTGAAAGAGACTTATACCCAGAAGATAGTGTCGCTAGATTTTCAAAGCAAAAATAACTGCTAAGAGTTCCAGATCGTGGGTTGGGTAGTTTTTCTCATGCGGACGTAATTGTCTACTCGCGTAGGCAATTACCTTCTCATTTTGCATTAGCACAGCACCCAAACCATCATCACAAGCGTCAGTATAGACAGATAAACCTTGGTTCCCATTGATAATAGCGAGAACAGGAGCAGTAGTCAATCTCCTCTTTAATTCCTGAAAAGCTTCATCACATTTCGGAGTCCAATCAAATTTTGCATTCTTCATTGTTAGCTTAGTCAACAGACTAGCTATCCCAGAAAAATCCTGGACAAACTTTCTGTAATATCCTGCTAAACCTAGAAAACTTCGAACTTCTTTCGGAGTTGTGGATTGCTTCCAGTCTAGAATAGCAGAAATCTTCCCCGAATCAACAGAGATTCCCTCTTCATTAACAATGTGCCCGAGAAATCTAACTTCCTTAACCCAAAATGGCATTCGGAAAATTTTGCGAATAAAATATTCCTCCTTAATATTTCCAAAACAATCCGGAGATGCTCAGCGTGCTCCTCTTCGGTTTTGGAATAGATCAAGATATCATCAATAAATGCAAGAACAAATTTGTTCAAAACCTTATGGAATACACGAGTCATTAAGTCTACGAAGTATGCGGGAGCATTTGTTAGTCCGAAAGGTATGACTAACCATTCGTAGAAAATGTCTGAACCCCTGAAAGCAGTCAATTCAAGACAATCCTCGGCATTTCATAGCTGAAGGAATCCTTGAGCTAGATCCATCTTTGAAAAGAAACGAGCGCTGTGTAGTTGATCAAACAGATCATTAATTCTAGGTAAAGGAGTTTGTTTTTGAGCATTAGTTTATTGAGATTGCGGTAGTCCACACATAATCTCAAGGATCCGTCAGATTTAGTCACAAACACTACAGCTGAACCCCATTTGGAAACATTAGGACGTATTAATCCTTTTTCTAGCAAATCACTGGTTTGCTTGACTAATTCAATTCTTTCCCTAGGTGCCATCCTACGACTTGCGTGAACGACAAGACGAGCATTTGGAACTAAGTCAATTCTGAATTCAATTTCTCTATGTGGGAGTAAAGATTTGACATCTTTAAACACATCTGGAAATTCCTGGACAATAGGTATGGACTTCAGACTAGGTTCGGGATATCCCAAAGTATACATCATTTTATCTCTTTTAGGACTCGGATCCTCACAAGAGATTTCAATGAAATTCCCAAAATTGGTTTTGATCAAAATTGTTCGATTATTACAATCTAACTTGGCTTCATAATTCGTTAGCCAATCCATTCCGAATAAGATTTCAAATTCATCAAATTCAAGGATGAAAAGGTTGATAGGAAATCCATAACAAGAATACGAGATAGGAACATCTCTACATCGTAGATAAAGATTTGTCGGACCACCAACTGGATTCTTTACACAAATAGGCTCGTCAACAAATTCAGGTTTTAGTTTTAATTCATTGACGGTTTGTTGGGAGATAAAGCTATGTGTAGCGCCCGTGTCGAACAATACTCTAACAATTCTATCATAAATGATAAGGTTACCTTCTAAGACTCCTTTTTCTTTATCCGCCTTTGAAGTTTAGAGGTCATCTTGTATTGCGTACATTTTCGCTACTTGTGCTTGCTTCTTTTTCGGGCAATGTTTAGCTTCATGACCTGGCTTGTGACAATAAAAGCATCCCTTAGTTCTTCGACTTGTCTTCACGGGTTGATATTCCTTTACTCGTTTCTTTGGCTTCTTACAATCGTTTGAATAATGGCTTTTCTCCTGGTTACTCCTCTTCCCCTTTCCTTGATCTGGTTTCTTCCCTTCGGACTTCCTTTTCTTCCAATTTGGATTGCTTGAACTTCCCTTCACTTTCGGAACTTCCAGCATATCCAGGGTAGCATATCGATAACCCATATCGATCAAGTTCGAAAAGGGTTCTTTTATGTGGGTAGTCATCCTTTCATGGTACTTCTTATTCATTCCTCATATAAACCCTTCGTTCTTCTTCAAAGGTGTATTTACCAGCTCCGGACCAAAACGTGATAATTCGTTGAATTTATTCAAATACTCCTCAAACGACAAACTTCCCTACTTCAAATCAATGAACTCCTGGTACATTCGGGAGATACCAGCAGATGGCATGTATCGCTGCTCAAACACCTCTTTGAATCGACTCCAAGTGAATTCATCTTCCAGCTCATCCACAGTAACAGTCTTCCACCAAGCTAGAGATTCCTCTTGGAGTTGCCAAGAAGCTACAAGTCGCATTTGATCGTCTTCCAACTTCATCCCTCTAAAAATTCTCTCACGCGATCTAATCCAGGCTTAGGCTTCAACAACAGATTCCTTGCCAATAAACGGCTTTCCATCAAGTCTTGAAAAACTTTTATACAAATCAGCCTGATTCGGTTGAGGCTGAATAGGTATAACTGGTGTTGCAGGGATTTGACCAGTTATAGTGGTATTTCCCCATCCCCTACCTTGTCCTCCGCTTTCGCTCATTCTTACTATCTGTAAATAGTAAGAAAACTTGATTTAGGCACACAGACAAGATATCTTAGGGAATATCAACAGTTAAAGGAAACAAACTAAGAAATTTTAGGGTTTCGGTCTTTCAGTTTATACTCATTCTAAGGTATACTTCACCCTATCTCTAATGAGCCACCTAATATGTTATACAATGTAGCTAAAGTTCTTACTCAACCTTTAGCTCTAATACCACTTGTCACGACCTGAAATCCAGCGATTGAAAATCGACATCAAATACCTCACTTGTATTCGACTGCTGAAGATTCAAATGTCGAACTCCGGTTCGGATGGAGCTTATAACAACATTAGATGAATATAAACAACGGAAACAAAATGTATATCAGTAATCAACACCACCACAATATTTGATTACAATCATTAGAGTTCATATACATGACATAACAATAAAGCGATAACAGATTTATCTCAACTTCAAGAGAGTTTCCAACATACTTCGAGTTTGAGAAGATCTTCCAAAAACTCCAAACACTTCAAAAGCTTTCCAAGGCCAAAATCTTCCACAATCAGATAGCTTCCAAAAGACGTCAAAAGATTCCAAAAGACTCCTGATCCAAGCTAGCTTCAAAACACGGATAACCTGCTTTTAGGCCGCCCGTGCGGAAATTATGGGCACCTAGAGTTTAGGAAGGGAACAATAAATTCCGGACCAGACATGAGACTGGTATGAGTAAACAAAAACAGTAGTTTGTACGAAAACAATTTATAAAAGAAATCCGTTCATGCTTTTGGAAAATGAAACTACCATAAGACCTCCCGCCACACACACAATGCAATCGCACAATTGGAGGAGATTTCTTCTTATGATAGTCAAACATGCTTTATATGAGAAAATTCTTTGATATTATTACTAGTGCATAGTGTAGAAAACATTTTCGAGAGTATAATATTAATCTTAGCCAGCATAGACATTTCGTACTATGCCTACTATAGCTACCATCTAAACAGTGGGTCACCACCATAAGTAAATGGCAGGTTATACAACTAAAATCGTACAGGGCTCGTATTGTTTCTATGGATTTTCAACAAATGGTCAGGCTAAGAAACTTCCTTACAAAATGGAACGCCTCTGGAGGGACGCCCCCAAGAACCAAACTGGTTCCCTACCAACATTAGGTCGGGTTACCTCTGTGACTGGGTAACACCTATAAGTATGCCATCACCGGTTGATGCATCCCAGCCTAAAGACAAAGCAGTGCGATCAACAGATTCAATGAAGTTTAATTGTTCAAGCTCCTTAGGTCGTGCAGATAAGGCCGCATTTTTAGGTCGTTCGGGAATATTAGGTTGCTTACGACCTAACGAGTCATGGGATATAGATGTGCGACCTAACCGAGAACAAAGTAAGGAGAGTACAAGAAGTTCAAGCAACCTAAGAAGTCTAAAGGTCCAACCCAACGAGCTAAGTGAACCGGAGCAACATGCTTTAGGTCGTTCGCGACCTAGCAAGGAGCGCTCGCGAGTTGACGAGATAGGTCGCCCGAAGAATACTGAACGTGTTACGACCTAGGTCGTTTGACCTTGTGCCGTTGGAAGATAGGTCGCATGAAGAACCATAAGTCGCTGAAGCATGAAGCAGTGTCTTTTGTACTTAGGTCGTTGTTTGTTAAGTCGCTGTGTTGTAAACTATTATGTCGTTTGTGCTTGTTATTTCTTTAACTCGTGTTGTATTTTCTTGTTGTATAGGTCGTAACCCGTAGGTTTTAGGTCGCGAGAATGATGTATATATAGCTATGGCGTGTTGTTAGGTCGTTAACGACCTTGTTTAGGTCGTAGGTCGCGTGTGTGTCACTGTTTGTACTAAGTCATAGGTTATAGGTCGTAAACGACCTAGTGCTAAGTCGTGTGAGTCGCCTATAAATAGGCATGTGGGTTCATTTGTAAAGATGGTTATGTTGGAATAAACTCTTGTTTTGTTAGCTTTGTGCTTTCATTAAATTCGTAGTTGAGTGTGATCTCCTATCTCCACTTTCGATATTCGAGTGCGCTCGAATCTTCGATCGTTGAAGCCAATTTGCGGAATCAAGTGCGCTTGATCAACGCTTGAAGAATTGCAGATATCTCTTCACGGTATCGTGCGCGATCAACGTGTCAGAGATAGCTAGAATTCGGTATCTTCGGATCAACGAATTTGGGCCTCGCAGTATTTTCAATCCACCAATTGCCAGTTTCATCGATTTCATTGTTTTTTCGTATTTCCGCTGCATCATTTTGGTATCAGAGCTGGACTTAGCCAATCATAGCTAAGCCGAGTCTTGGAGCCAAGGAGTTTGAAGTTGAATTTCATCTTGTTGAAGTGTTTGAGCCGAGAATCGAAGCATCTTTTGGTATCATTTGTTGAAGTATAGGCCGAGCATAGCTTTGTGTTGAACTTTGAGCCATGCCTTGTTTGTTTGAGTTTGAGCCGAGCTAGGAGGTAGCCGTGCATTGTTGAAGTTTTGAAGATTATTTGATTTGTTGAAGTGTTTGTGATTGTGTAATCATGCCGCCGAGAAGAGCTAACCGCCATCAAAATATTGAAGCGTTGTATAGAAGAGAAGAAGCCGATCAAATGGAACAACGCATGCATGAAAAGTTTGATGAGGGAATTGGTAGATTAGAGAGAATGATGCTTGAAATGAATCAAAGTAGAAGAAGGGCTTCACCGGAGTCGAGCCATGGGGGAAGTAGAATTTCACCACATTCAGATCGGGAGAGAAGAGAAGATCATGATCGTAGAAGTGTTGACAATCGTGATAGGAATGTTGATGATCAAAACCGAAGAAATGTGCATGATCGTAGTCGTAGGGATATAGATCGAAGGGATGTTGGTGGTAGAAGTGGTGGTAGTAGAGATGTTGGTGGATGTGATCGACATCGATATACATCAGATTTTGATGAGGAGTTTGATGGTGATAGAGGAAGTGTTCATTACCGAGATCGAGATCAATTACGACGTCAGTATCGGGATATAGATGATGATCGACGTTGGGAATCGGGATGAAGATGGAAATTCCTGAATTCAAGGGTGGAATGGTTGCAGAAGAATTCTTGGACTGGTTGTCTAAAGTTGAAGAGATCTTTGATTTCAAAGAGGTTCCGGAAAATCGTCGAGTGAAGTTGGTTGCTACTAGGTTGAGGGGGAGAGCTATGGCTTGGTGGCAGCAAACTAAACTTACACGAGAACGGATGGGGAAGTCGAAGATTGAATCATAGGAGAAGATGAAGAAACTGATGAAAGCTACATTTTTACCTTACAATTATCAATCACTCATGTATCAGAGGTTGCAGAATCTGAGACAAGGGACGAAGACTGTTAATGATTATGCTAATGAATTTTACTAACTGATTGCTCGAAATGACATTATGGAGACAGAGGAACAATTGACTGCTAGGTTTGTTGGAGGGTTGAGGATGCAGACTCAAGATATGGTGAATATGTTTGATCCTAGACTGTAGCAGAAGCACATCAGAAAGCGTTGGCTTGGGAGAAGCAAGGAAGACGAGGAGGTGGTGTGTTTCCAAGTTCCAATACTCAGAACAAAGGTGCTAGTGGGAGTTCCAATGTTTCGAAAACTGTCAGTAAACCAGTTGTGAAAGAGGTTGAGAAGGCGAAGATCAACAACAGTTTCAAATGTTATAATTGCCAGGAAGTGAGTCACAAGAGTAATGAATGTCCGAAGCCGAAGAAAAAAACTATGATTGCTGAAGTTGAAGGTGAGGATGTTGGTGAAGGTTATTCTAGTCCAATTGAGAAGGATGAACAGGATGTTGCATCAGGAGATGAAGGATGTAACATAATGATGAGGAGGTCTTGTTTAACACCCAAGCAAGAGGATGAAGCTAGTTGGTTGAGGAGTAACATCTTTCAGTCGACATGCACTATTCTGTGAAAGGTTTGTAAATTTGTGATTGACGCAGGAAGTTGTGACAATATTATTTCTACCGAAGCTGTGAGGAAGTTGAAGCTGAAAACGGAGAAGCATCCAAATCCTTACAAGTTAGCATGGTTGAGAAAAGGAGGAGAGGTGAAGGTGGACAGGCGAGTTCAAGTTCCATTTTCTATTGGGAAGAAGTATAAAGATGAGATCTGGTGTGATGTGGTGGAGATGGATGTTTGTCACTTGCTTTTGGGAAGACCATGGCAGTATGATCGAGCAGTGCAACATGATGGTCGAACCAATAGCTACAGCTTTATGTTTGAAGGTGTTAAGATCATTTTAGTTCCGAAGAAGAGACAACAAGAAGAGAGCAAGTCAGAAGAGATTGAGGAACTGAAGACTTTATTGACTTTGAAGGAATTTGTTGAAGAAGTAGAGGAGAGTCCAGAGGTGTTCTTGTTGATTGGACATTAAGCTACTGAATCTGTTGAAGTTCCAGAGGAAGTAAAGCCGGTATTGGAAGAATTCAGAGATGTATTTCCTGAGGAGTTACCAACGGAGTTACCACCGTTGAGGGATATTCAGCATCAGATTGATCTTGTGCCAGGGGCAGTATTACCACACAGGCCACATTACAGGATGAGTCCTAATGAGCATGAAGAACTGAGAAGGCAGGTGGAGGAGTTGTTAGAACAGGGGCGTGTTCAGGAGAGCTTGAGTCCTTGTGCAGTGCCAGCTTTATTGGTGCCAAAGAAGGATGGTGCGTGGAGGATGTGTAGGACAGTTGGGCTCTAAACAATATCACTGTGAGATACAGATTTCCTATGCCGAGGTTTGATGATTTGATTGATCAGTTAAGTGGGGCTGTTGTGTTTTCGAAGATTGACTTGAAGAGTGGATACCATCAGATTCGTATTAGACCGGGTGATGAGTGGAAGACTGCTTTTAAAACCAGGGAAGGTTTATACGAATGGCTGGTTATGCAGTTTGGATTGTCAAATGCTCCTAGTACTTTTATGAGAGTGATGAACCAGATTTTCAGACCTTTCATTGGGAAGTTCGTGGTGGTTTACTTTGACGATATTTTGATCTATAGTGGGAGTATGGAAGAGCATATTCAGCACTTGCGTGAAGTACTGTTGATTCTACGACAAGAGAAATTTTATGCTGCAACAAAGAAGTGTGTGTTCATGACGCACAGTGTTTTGTTTCTGGGATATGTTCTGTCAAAGGAAGGCATTCAAGTGGATAAGAGTAAAGTAAAAGCTGTCAGGAGGTGGCCACAACCCAAGACAATTACTGAAGTGAGGAGCTTTCATGGGTTGGTATCTTTTTATCGAAGATTCATTCCACATTTTAGTAGTGTAATGGCACCTGTAACCGATTGCATGAAGGGAAAGAAGTTTGCATGGTCAGAGAAAGCAGGGGTTGCTTTTGAGAAGATCAAGACACTATTGACATCAGCGCCAATTCTAGTTTTACCGGATTTTCAGTTGTTGTTTGAGTTACATACTGATGCATCGAAGGGTGGAATTGGTGGAGTATTGAGTCAGAGTGGAATGCCAGTTGCTTATTTTAGTGAGAAGTTGTCTGGAGCCAAATTGAGATATATCACATACGATGTGGAGTTTTACGCGATTATACAAGATGTTAAACATTGGAGACATTATTTGTTTCAGAAAGAGTTTGTTCTTTACACTGATCATGAGCGTTGAAACATTTGCAAGGGCAGGACAAGATTTCAGCAAGGCATGCATCGTGGATTGCCTATTTACAGCAGTTTACTTTCGTTGAAAGCACAAATCAGGGGTGACAAATCGTGTAGCTGATGCTTTGAGCAGGAGAAATCATTTATTGACGATAATGAAAGTTGAGGTGACAGGTTTTGAACTATTGCCAGAGCTGATTGAAGAAGATCCATACTTTATGAAGTTTGTTGAAAAGGTCAAGGAAGGAAATGCTGATGAATTCGTGTTGATAGATGGATTCTTATTCAAGGGGAATCAATTGTGCGTACCAGATTGCAGTTTGAGAATGAAAATCGTTAAAGAGTTACATGAAGAAGGACATGTTGGACGAGACCGCACATTGCAGTTGATTTCTCAGTCTCACTATTGGTCATCGATGAAGCGGGAGGTTGAAAAGTTTGTGCGTAGATGTCATGTTTGTCAAGTTTTAAAAGGGACAGCTACAAATGCAGGTTTGTATATGCCTTTACCTGTTCCTACAAAGCCGTGGGTAGATATAAGCATGGATTTCGTGTTGGGTTTGCCGAGGACTCAACGGGGAAATGACTCTATATATGTTGTAGTGGACCATTTCTCAAAGATGGTACATTTTATTGCTTGTAAGAAGACAGCGGATGCAGTTCATGTGGCACAATTGTTCTTTAAAGAGATCTATCGTTTACATGGATTACCAGAATCAATAGTTTCAGACAGGGATACCAGATTTCTAAGTCATTTTTAGCTAAGTTTGTGGAAGATGGTGGGTACGAAGCTGAAATTCAGTAGTGATTATCATCCGCAAACTGATGGACAGACGGAGGTTGTGAATATATCGCTGGGAAATTTATTACGGTGTCTTGTGAAGGATAATCTGAAAAGTTGGGATGTGAAGTTATGTCAAGCGGAGTTTGCTCAAAATCATGCTATCAACCGTAGTACGGGTTTCAGTCCATTTCAGATTGTATATTCAAGCTTACCAAAAGGGCCGTTGGATTTAACGATAGTGCCGCAACCGAAGGGGATAGTTAAACGAGCTGCTGATTTTTTTGATGGTTTGACGGAATGCCATAAAATCGTTCAGAAACGATTGGAGAAGACAAATGAGAAGTATAAACGATCTGCAGATCTGAAGCGACGAAGTGTTGAATTTAACGAAGGAGATTTAGTATATGCTGTACTAACAAAGGATCGTTTTCCAGTGGGAACATATAATAAACTTAAAGCTCGAAAGATTGGTCCTGTAGAAATTATGAAACGGATCAATGAAAACGCTTACAGGTTGAAGCTGCCGGAGGATGTGTATACTTCTGATGTGTTTAATGTTAAACATTTAATACCTTATTATGGGAATGAACAGACCGATGGGGAAGAACTTTTAAATTCGAGGATGAATTTTTCCCAACCAGAGGAGGATGATGCAGCCCAGCCTAAAGACAAAGCAGTGCGATCTACAGATTCAATGAAGTTGAATTGTTCAAGCTCCTTAGGTCGTGCAGATAAGGCCGCATTTTTAGGTCGTTCGGGAATATTAGGTTGCTTACAACCTAATGAGTCACGGGATATGGATGTGAGACCTAACCGAGAACAAAATAAGGAGAGTACAAGAAGTTCAAGCGACCTAAGAAGTCTAAAGGTCCAACCCAGCGAGCTAAGTGAACCGGAGCAACATGCTTTATGTCGTTCGCGACCTAGTGGGGATTCGCGACCTAGCAAGGAGCGCTCGCGAGTTGACGAGATAGGTCGCCTGAAGAATACTGAAAGTGTTACGACCTAGGTCGTTTGACCTTGTGCCGCTGGAAGATAGGTCGCATGAAGAACCATAAGTCGCTGAAGCATGAAGCAGTGTCTTTTGTAATTAGGTCGTTGTTTGTTGAGTCGTTGTGTTGTAAACTGTTATGTCGTTTGTGCTTGTTATTTCTTTAACTCGTGTTGTATTTGCTTGTTGTATAGGTCGTAACCCGTAAGTTTTAGGTCACGAGAATGTGTTGTGATGTATATATAGCTATGGCGTGTTGTTAGGTCGTTAACGACCTTGTTTAGGTCGTAGGTCGCGTGTGTGTCACTGTTTGTACTAAGTCGCATGTTATAGGTCGTAAACGACCTAGTGCTAAGTCGTCTGAGTCGCCTATAAATAGGCATGTGGGTTCATTTGTAAAGATGGTTATGTTGGAATAAACTCTTGTTTTGTTAGCTTTGTGCTTTCATTAAATTGGTAGTTGAGTGTGATCTCCTATCTCCACTTTCGACATTCGAGTGCGCTCGAATCTTCGATCGTTGAAGCCAATTCGCGGAATCAAGTGCGCTTGATCGACGCTCGAAGATTTGCAGATCTCTCTTCACGGTATCGTGCGCGATCAACGTGTCAGAGATAGCTAGAATTCGGTATCTTCGGAATGAATTTGGGCCTTGTAGTATTTTCAATCCACCGATTGCCAGTTTCATCGATTTCATTGTTTTTTCGTATTTTCGCTGCATCACCGGTCGTTACCGACCTTTATCCCGGGACTCACCAACAAATAGCAACAACCACACAGATAAATATCTGGGCTCCATACCATGATATCACCTCTTATCCAGAAGAAAATGGACATACCCTAGGGGCGCGACCCCTAAAAACCTTACCGCAACATTCCTGTTTTGACCATTACCGGGTTGTGAGGTTCGACGAAGTCTCATCCACAAAGCTACGCTTTTCACAAAAGCCATGCTTCGATCAATAAATATCAGCAGCACTCAGCATGCCACACTACCAAATTGGGAGTATATCACTAATAACCATCAACTACATAACATCTGAGCTCATACGTCTCAGAGAAGGGTGTTAAGCTAAGAGAATAAATTCTCCGCCACCAACAGAAATGTATTTGACAGAAATCAGCTTTATATCTCAAAGTGTAATGTCTGACATACAACCATACAAGTCTGTTCCGGGGTCGTACAGAACCGAAGGCACTTCCAAAGAATCCCTTGCAATCCGGGCATCCACAATCCCGATCGGATTCCCCATCACATATGGAGATCTCTATACCGAAGCAACTGAGTGCATAGTCGTTCAACATGTTATCATATCATTCTCGCAGACGTCCGGTCTTCACCACCGTCTTCAAATGTTTTACATTTCGTCGTATCACTATTCGGAATGGGTTATATGACCAAAGGTCCTCTCCTGGCTAAACCAAATAGTGAGCGCTTAATTTCAAAACACGTGGATGTATCAATCACAAAGATTCACCATTAAGGTTTGATGTGGGTTTTGGATAACCAATTGGAATCCGACTCCCTCCCTGTCGCATTGAAATTCAATTGTCGTTTTATGGACCAATTGGTTTTCACATTTACACAGAAACAAATCACAAATATCACAGCTCAGCACAATGCAATTCACATCACAAAGTATCACAGTCACAAACAGGGGTATCAATCAACTCAAGGTACTTCAATAATAATAATCAATCATCTAACAATGAGATGAATTAACAATGTGATTATAATCAAATAATCACATAATTATTTTCATTAATTATCTTTAGTTAATGATGAATCATCCTTAATTTTAAATTAATTAATCCTTATTTATTAATTAATTAAATATTAATTATTAATTAATTAAATATTAATTGCCTTCATTAATTAATTATTCCTTAATTAATTACCTTAATTAATTAACTTAAATTATAAATTAATTAACTTAAATTAATAATTATTTGCCCATTAATTAATTATTCTTTAATTATTAATTAATTATGAATCATAAATCTTAATAATTATTCAATTATTATTAAAAATCTCTACTTAATAAACTTTATAATTAATTATCATTAACATAAGGGATCAATGTTAATTAAGAATAAAAAAATCAATATTTCATCTTAATTTACTTTTAATTATATATTTAAAATAATTAATAAATAATGTCCCAATTAAATAAATTAAACTTGATTACTTATAAAGATATCTTTCTTAAACTTTTATTAATCCAGTACTTAAATTAAAACCATTGTTTAAAACATGGATTAAAATGTCTAAAAAAATTTGAATTTCCATTTAAAGTAAAAACTGCTTTATAAGGCAAACCCCAGACCTACTTCGGGTACGCCCCCGAGTCAGAACGTCATTAACTTCAAGTTTCTTCTCAAAATGACCCGTATGCTTTGCAAACTTTAAAAAAATTGCTTAAGTTTTTATAAAACCCGATACACACTTGTAAATGCCTGGACTCAAACTCGAGCAGGTGCACGAACATCCCGAAGATGTCTTCGAGTCGAACACCTTTTTCTTCCTTCCAGGCAACTGACACAACCAAAGACGTATGCACGTTGCACACCGCTCTGATTAACCCTGGACGATGCTACGACCGTCATCATGTCAATGACAACCACCATGAATCATCAGACCACCTAGATCCCCTGATCGACGACGAATACTTGATCGAGCTATACGACCCAGACTGTAACAAAACCAGACTGTTTGCACAAAAAATGGACAAACACCTCCAAGTCGTATTATTTAGTTGATTATATGTGATTTTCAGTGATTTTAGATGAGTATGTAAATATGAAAGAAATAGGGGCTGAAATGTAAAAGACACACAGATTTATAGTGGTTCGGCCAGAATGTGCCTACATCCACTTTATATGTTATTATATTCTTTCTTTCAGATTACAGGTACAATGCTTCGTATATCAGTATATGAAAGTAGTCTGAAAGTTCCTTCCTTGCTTGAGCTCTCAAACTTGTCCGCCATTGTTGTACCCCTGCCTCTCTATTTATAGAATGAGGTAGGGGGCAGGGGTCTTGGTTGTATATAGCTGCTAGTGGGCCCGGGCTGAAGCAATCTGGACTGGCAGTTGTCTGGTTCGGCGAGGTCTCATTCGGCATGGAGCATGGACCGGTGGTGGTGTGGTCCGGTGTAAGGCGTGCATCCGGTGGTTGTTTGGACCGGCTTGTGTAAAAGAGAGGGTTGGTTCGGTGACAACCTTGGTCCGGTCGTAGGTTGATTCGGCGATGGAGACTGGGCCTTGGTCCGGTGCTTGTCTGGACCGGCTGTGCAGAGGGGGTGTGTCCGGGCAAGTATGGCCGAATGGAGGGAGGCTGAATGGGAAGGAGGCCGAATGAGGTGGAAACCGAATGGGCAGGGGGCCGAATGAGCAGGGGGCCGAGCGTGCATGGGGCCGAATGAGCTTCTATACTGAGAATTTTGGATGGACTTCTAGGTTAGTGTTGAGCTCCTTGGCTGTCGAACGAAGTGGAGGCTGCGAGCCTGGGTGAAATTGTGACTTCCTGGTCCCTAGATCTTCTGGGTGAGAATTCGCCCAACATTTGCCCCCCAAAGCGGGGCACGTGCTTGCACGTGTCGCGCTTTGTTCCCGGTGGTAGAAAGGCTTGTTTCGTAACGCCATGGGCTGGATGTTCGTATCCTGCTGCTGTCCTGCAAAGGAATTTAATTTATAGTTTTAGTGCGGTTCTAGGTAACGATCGTTCGGGATCGAGAAATTTGAGATGAAGCTAATCGTGTCGTTAGGGACGAGCAAGTGTGCCCCGAAGGGGCCTAGCATTGTCGATGCCAGGTTCACGTTAGAGTGGGTCCCCGGGTCGTTTGCCAAGGTGGTTTATCGCCAGCTCAGAGCATGCCTAGGGATTGTTCGCGACCCCGTACATGTGTAAGTAGCTTAGCCATTCCATAATTATCAGAATCAAATATCCGTTTCACCTATGAGTTTTAAAAAGGCGTGTCAAAGTGTAAACTCCCACGACGATAGGGTTAATAACTATTCAGAGCGTGCCTACGGGCCATTCGTGGTCGCGTACACGTGTAAACGATTTAATCCATGTCGGTGAGAGTTTTACGACTTATTCATCGTTAGCATAATCTTATTTTATTAGTTAGTTCTAGAGTTCGGTATTTATCTGAGTGAAGCGCCAGCGTGCCCCCTGTTTCTGGTTTCTGCTGGTAGAGGTAGCTTCGTTCGGGTTCGAGTTGGCACATGTTTCATTCGGTTGGAGGCTGGTCCGGTATGGATAGTTCCATTCGGTTTTCATTCGGTCCGGTGTGTCGAATGCCTTGGTCCGGTCCTGAGCTCGCCTATATATAGAGGCCGTACCCCCCTCGTTTTTCATTACCGAACGAGTAGAGCCGAACCATATTGTGCTGCCGAACCAAAGTCTTCGCCGAACCAGCTTATACCGAACCAGGTATGTATACTTTCTGCCGAATGAACCTTTGCCACCGGATGGCCCTGTTTGCCGAATGTGTACGGAGTGTATTGAATAGCCGAATGAGGTATGCCGAATGACATGCATGCCGAATGACATGTATGCCGAATGAGCATTGGAGTTTGGTGCCGAATGAACTCGTCTTGCACCGCCGAATGAGACTTCATACTTGAACCTTGAGCGGAATATTATGCTTTTATATGCTTTCTTTAGATACTTGCTTGTTTATCTTTCTATACTTCTTGCTCTAACACCGTGTTTTTCTTGTGCTGCAGAAAATGTCTCGCAAAGCGGAAACACGATCAGACAGAAAGAAGTCTAGAGGCACAAGAGAGGCCTCTTCTTCCTTGCCCCCAGTCCAATCAGGATCCGAGCAACATCGACCCATTCCAAGGTCTCTAGTGGATGGATATGGTCCACAGGAACTTTTGATCTCTCCCCCTGATTGCTTTCCTAGCTCCTTAAAGGAGGAGCAACTTGACGTCATATCCCGTTCCTTTGGGATAGATAGGGCTCTTATGCTGCTGCCAGGAGATGGGGTGATGCCATATAATCCTCCCGAGGGCTACTTCGCTTTTAGCAGATACCATTGCATGTGCGGCGCTATCCCCCCTATCAACGCTTGGATAGTAAGCTTCACCACCTATTTGAAGGTGGCTCCTTTCCAGCTTCAGCCTAACTCATATGCCATCCTGGTGAGCCTCTTTGTTATCTTCCAGAGGAGGTACGGGTGTCCTCCTTCTAACCGGGAAATCCGATACTTGTACAACCTGAGAGGCTATAAGAAGGGGTCTCCGTATATTAGTCTGGAGGCGGCCGTGCCCTTCAAACCAGTTCTGGACTTGTATTCCAAGTTCACCATGTTCAAGAAAGAGTGGTTCTTCGTCAAGGACGATGCTGTTTCTTTCCGCCTTTTCACTTCCGGCTGTAAGATTGATTTCATTTATATTTTTCATGTGTTTTGACTGTAGTGTTTTTTCTGACATGCTTCTATTTCTGGCTAGCGACAGGTGGTATTGCAGTCGTGGAGGACGATTCCTTAGTGCGAATGGCTGCTGAACTAAAGGCTATTCCGGCACAGGACCGGTCGGCCTCTTTCTTGATCAGGAACGCAACCCTCTTGGAGTATAATTTGATCTTACCGCGTCAGTCCGTGGTTAAGCAAAGGGATACGGCTGAGGAGAGGGCTGCTAAAGCTAAGGAGGGGGCTACGGTAAAGAGCGGTAAGAGGGAGCCTTTCGCAGCGCGTCCTGCGGTTGGGGGGAAGAAACTGAAGAAGTCCGATGGCCCTTCTCCAAGTACTTGCCCGACTGTCCCGGAGGAGGAAGGTGTGGAAGAGGAGGAAGGAGGCGAAGTTGGAGAAGGGTCGGAGGGTGGAGGAGATGGCGATGGTCAAGGTGGTAGTGGTGTTGCTGCTCTAACCTCTGAACAAGACCTCGAACTGGATGAGGCTCTCCGTCGGGCCTTCGGGGAGTCGGAGGGAGAGTCGGAAACGGAGAAGGGAAAGGAGAAGGAAACGGAGAAGGCAAAGGAAACCGGCAAAGCTGTGGCTTCAGCTAGGGTGACTCCGGCGATGCAAGGTGAACTTTTGTCTTCTGCCGATTCCATTTTCGATAGGGACTTAGAAATTTTTTACGGTTCACTTCCGTCCTGGAATGAGATCCAGGACTTATTGCAGTATCCCACTCCTTCGCCGGGTTTGTATAATAGATGTGTTTCCTCACTTTTCTTTCTTTTTAACTTAGCACATTCTTTGAATTGCGGATTATTGTATGTTCGTAACACTTGTTCTTTATTCCAGGGGTAGGCCAGGCGGGTAAAACGTCGGATGTTCGACACCGCCTTGAACAATTTAAGTCGAGGAGAGCTTCCGCGAAATCTTCTACTGATCGCACTGGGGATGTAGTCAGTTACCGCCCTCTTCTTGGGGTCATCGAAGAGGGTATTCAGAAAAGGAAGCGGAGCCGTTCCTTATTTGAGTCTTCTTCTGCTTCGCAGCTTCCTACTCTGCCTCCCCCTACTCAGCCTCCTCGTGATACTACGGAGGAGAGCACGGAGCCCTGCCCCCCTCCTCCTCCTTCCAAGAGTTCTACTGTCATTCATATAAGGCGTCCCGATGTGCCTCGCCCCGTGCCTCGTGACCCTTTTGCCGGTCATCCTGATTTAGACCCAAGTTTTCGGGACATTTCATTCGATGAGACCACGGGCGAGCACCTCCTTCCCCGCAACCCCATGGTAAGAGTGTTGGACGAGGCCAAATCTTTAGATCTTGATTTACTTACTACACGGGTAGTCACTATGGGGGATGAGGCCAAGGCTAATATCGACCGAGTGGCCGCAGAGACCAAGAAGTTAATGGAGCATCATGCTAAGTTGGTCAAGGCCGGGGAAGAGATCGGGAGTGCTAACATTCGGTTGAGGTTAAAGGTTGCCGATCAGGCCAAGCAACTCGCCGACCAAGCCATCCAGATTTCTCAGCATGAGGAAGCCTCCAAGCGTCTGAAAGAGACCATGGAGAAGGCCAGTAGGGCGGAATTACGGAAGATGGAGGTCGCTTGCAGGGAACGGATTAACATAGCTATCGCAACGGTGGATGAGGTTCGAAATGCGGATCTCGAGCGGGTAGAGGAGTTGTCAGGGAGGCTCGAGGCTGCGGAGATGGCTCAGGCCGAGTTGAAGGAGGAGATGGAGGAGATGAGGAGGTCCCTCAGGTTGAAGGAAGAGGAAATGAGGAGGTCACTTCAGGCTGACTGCTTGAGATACCAGTCAGAGAGGGACGTCGCCGTCGCCAAGTTGCAAGCTTCCGAGGCCCGGGTGAGGGAGTTTGAGGAAAACGAGGGGATGATGGATGAGATGCTGCAGGATATGTACTTCCACACTTGGAAGGAGGGCGGCTTGTCTTGGATGGACGATTACCCTCGGGTCATGGCCAAGGTGTATCTCCAGGCTTTAGAGGAGGCCAGGGTGAACACGGGTAAGGAAGGCGGAGAGGCTTTCAACTTGAGTGCGGTTACTGCTCAGTTCTCAAAGGAGGAGCAAGCGGCGGTGAAAGAGGGGATGCGGCTGCTCGCTGCAGAGGAAGCAGGCGTGCAGTTGGATGATGAGGATCAAGCGGCGGATGCTGGTGAGTTATTCTTTTCCCTTTCTTTTCTTTCAGTGCTTTCATAACTTGATCGTTCGTTTAATGAATTCCTCTTCTGATCTGGACAGGTGGGACTTCAGATCCACATGCTGGGGGCTCTGATCCTGCGGCTAAGTAGGCTGGGGGAGTTGGTGATGGAGTGTGGATGCATCTGCCATCTTTTTGTTTCTTTTTTTTTTTTTTTATCACTGTTTATGTTAGTCTTTGACATGCAACTGTAATAAAATTATTAGCAAAGAATAACTTCGTGTGATCTCGTAATATAAGCTGATTTTGTCATGTTTAAATGTTGTTGCTATCTTTATGTGCCGTGTGAGAAGTATAATTATGTATTTGCCTGTGATTCTAGTTGTGTTTGATGTTAAGTTTTTGCTTGAAATATAATTTCACGTTTTTGCAATGTCAGTGTATGAATAAGCTATAGTTATGCATTTATGTACAAGAGAAGAGAGTACCGCCCTTTATGTTTTATTCGCAGGCGGTAGCTTTGAGTGTCTTGTGTAACTGTTTACGGGTATAGCTGAGCGCCCTGCTACCCAGTACGCAGGCTTAGAGCCTCACGAGTGAATGCTTCCTATTTGGTTTCCTGTACTTTAGAGTTTGTTATACAGGATAGGAGAAAAATATTTAAATGAAATGGAAATATAGTAAAAGTAAAACTTCCAGTCACGGAAGGCCGTCGATGTGCTTAAGTTCGTGGCAAACGGGTTTTGTAGTCACTTTCCCTAGCTGTGGGTCTTGGAGACATTTGTCACCCATCTTACGCCTCCGCGGGGAGTTTTCTTTTTTACCACAGCCGCACTTAAGACACATCGGAGCCGAGATCGCGCACG